>OX376211.1:11964983-13388433 GCA_947363905.1 Lithophane semibrunnea | reverse complement strand
AGGCGGATAAAACAGGCAATGGACAAAATTCTCATATTAACACTGAATGTCAGAAGATTGAGGAGAAAGGGGATGACCAGGGAAGCATCATTTGGTTGCGCTCCGCACTAGAGGAGCAAACTCATATAGTGAAGGAGGGCAACCAGATGATTAAACAGCTGCAGATCGCAATGCAGAAACAAAGAGAGGCACAGGAGACGCGTGACAGAGAGAGGCACAGTGACGGAGATGTTTTGAAAGAAATTAGGGCGCTCGAAGACACCACCAAAGAGATGGGAAAAATGATTTCCGAAATGAAAGAGAGAATCCCTACCTACGCAGAGGCCCTGACTGCACCCCAAAACACCCGGGGCCAAAAACCAAAGCACTCCGTCATTGTGTCGTCAAACGTCACAATGGATACTAGTACAGAGGTGGTGGGAAGGGTTAAAGAGGCATTGGACGCGAAGAAGAGCGGCATGCAGATTGAGAGGGTCCGAAAAGTCAGAGACAAGAAGGTTATCTTGAGTTTTAACAACAAAGAAGAGATGGCAAGAACAACAGCCCAACTCAAGAAAGACAAACATCTGAAAGTGGAAGAGGCAAAAAACAGGAACCCACTAGTGATAATCAAGGACCTCTTGTCCTACAATAGCGATGAGGACATTTTAACCGCTTTGAAGATCCAAAACGCCCGCCTGTTTGAGGACCTGACGGCTGAGGAGGGGACCGCGACAGTGAAATACCGGAGGAGGGCACGGAACTCGCTAGAGAGCCATGTCGTCCTAGAGGTGACACCCAAGTTGTGGCAGAAACTCACTGCGGCTGGTAGGGTCTTCATTGACTTGCAGTGCGTTAGAGTCCAAGACCAAACGCCCCTTGTACAGTGCACAAAGTGCTTGGCGTATGGGCATGGCCGAAAATTGTGTACGGAGTCGTTGGACCTATGCAACTATTGCGGGGGTCCACATCTTAAAGCTGAATGTACAAGACTGGCAATGGGTGACAAACCGACGTGTAAGAACTGCGCCAGAGACAAGCATGACGACACAGGCCACACAGTCTATAGTCTGGAATGCCCGGTACGTAGGAAGTGGGATGCTTTAGCGCGGGCCGCAATAGCGTATTGCTAAAGTGGCCCCGGGTGTTGCACCGACGACAACTGCCCATACGTACATCATGGCGCAAGCTAACCTCCAACGTAAGCAACTGGCAACTAACGAACTGATGCTCGAGGCTAAAAAGCGCAAAATAGCCATTGCATTGATTCAGGAGCCATATGTGGGAGGAATAAAGGCAATGAAGTCGTACGGGGGGGCCAGAGTCTACCAAAACTCAAATCGCGGCGAGGGTACTGTAAAGGCGGCGATAGTCGTGTTCAACCATGACATCGACGTCATACAGTGCCCCAAATTCACCACCAACAACATCATGATGGTAAAGTTGCGAACGAGCGCATGGGAGATTCTTGCCATCTCGTACTACTTTGAGCCTGACCAACCCATTGGGCCATACCTGGACCACTTAACAGCTGCGATGAAGGAGCTTATGCCCAGTAAAGCAATCATTGGAGGGGATGCTAATGCCAAAAGTGTGTGGTGGGGTAGCAGTACTACTGATGTCAGAGGTGAGGAACTGGCAGGAATGACTGGAGAGCTCAATCTTCAGGTGCTCAATTGCGGGGATAGACCCACCTTCGATACCATTAGAGGGGGACGAAGGATCACAAGTCACGTCGATGTAACCCTGTGCACAGAAGACTTGCTCGGCCTGGTAGAGGAATGGACGGTAGCCGAAGACCTAACGAGCTCGGACCACAACGGAATACTAATGAAAATTAAATTACGAAAAGGAAAAGGCATTCAGATTCAAAGAACAACTAGAAAATACAACACCAAAAAAGCCAATTGGGAACTTTTTGATGAAAAAATGTACCAATTAAAAATAGATAATAGAATTAATAAAGAAAAAATAAAACAGATAAATAACAAAGAAGAAATAGATGGCATAGTTGACAGGTACACTGCAGTAATGACCGAAGCATGTGACGCGGCTATGCCAAAGAAACAGGAAAACCAAAAACTCAGTATTCCGTGGTGGTCCGAAGATCTCGAAGTGATGAAGCATGACGTCGCTACTAGGAAGAGAAGAATCCGGTGCGCTGCGCCATCACGTAGAGAGGGTGTGGTCGCGCTGTACCTAGAACAAAAAGAGAAGTATGAGTCAGAGGTCAAGAAACGCTCCACAGAGAGCTGGAAGGAATTTTGCCAGAAGCAGAGCAGGGAAGGGGTCTGGGAGGGAATATATAGGGTGATTAAAATTACAGCAAAAAGGCAAGAAGATCTGCCGCTGGTATACAATGGCAAGGAAGCAGGACAGAAAGGTTCCGCAAGAGTACTGGCAGAGACATTTTACCCGGAGGACCAGGAGGAGGAGGATAGCTCAGACCATCGTCGAATCAGAATTCTTGCTGACCGAGCAAACGACTGGAGTCATCATGAGACCCATGACCCGGAGTTTACGACGGAGGAGCTCAGGTTCGCGACGGAGAGCTTCAATCCGAAGAAAGCACCCGGAGTAGACGGCTTCACAGCCGACATCTGCCAGCGGGTAATATCTCAGGACGTGGAATTGCACCTGGCAATATTTAACAAGTGCTGGCAATTAACGCACTTCCCCACAGCGTGGAAAGAGGCCACCGTGGTGGTGCTGAGGAAATCAGGGAAAGACGATTATACCAGTCCCAAGTCCTACAGGCCGATTGGACTTCTTCCGGTGATGGGCAAGATATTGGAAAAGATGATGGTTAGAAGGCTGGTTTGGTACTTGGCGCCCCGGATAAGTCCCCGCCAGTACGGTTTCATGCCACAACGGAGCACGGAAGACTCCCTCTATGACCTGATTGCCCACGTGAGAGAGAAACTCAGAGAGAAGAAGCTCATCGCGATGGTCTCTTTGGATATAGAGGGAGCCTTTGACAGTGCATGGTGGCCGGCCATTAAGGTCAGACTGGCGGAGGAAGAATGTCCAGCGAACCTCAGGAGAATGATAGCCAGCTACCTAAGCGACCGCAAGGTCCGGGTAAGGTATGCTGGCCATGAGTTCGCCAAAACTACGAACAAGGGGTGTGTCCAAGGATCAATAGGCGGTCCCATCTTATGGAACCTTCTGTTGAACCCATTACTGGAAAGTCTCACACAGCGAGGCGACTACTGCCAGGCCTTCGCTGATGACGTGGTGCTCGTGTTTTCGGGGGAGACAGCCCTTGAAATCCAACTACAAGCCAATGCCGCTCTCGAACATGTTCGGAGGTGGGGTGTCATGAATAAGCTCAGGTTCGCACCGCATAAAACTTGTGCCATGGTAGTCACCAACAAGCTTAAATATGACACGCCACACCTGACCATGGGAGGGATCGACATTGGAATGTCTTCCGAGATCAAGATCTTGGGACTGACAGTGGACGCCAAGCTGACCTTTAATAGCCATACGGCTAACGTCTGTAAAAAGGCACTTGGCGTATACAAACAGCTGTCAAGAGCAGCGAAAGTCAGCTGGGGGCTCCACCCGGAAATAGTCCGCATAATATACACCGCTACGGTAGAGCCTATCATCACATACGCGGCTGGTGCCTGGTCCTCAGCATCAAAAAAGTTAGGAATCCAACGCCACCTAAATGCAGTCCAGAGGGGTTTTGCTCAAAAGATGTGCGGGGCGTATCGCACGGCCTCTCTTCATTCGGCGCTGGTACTGGCTGGAATACTGCCACTTGATCTCCGCATACAGGAGGCAGCCGCCCTGTACAAGACGAGGAGAGGGGTATCTCGGCCAGAGCTGGTAGACAGAGAGGTCGAACAAAGAGTCAAATACTCCTGTACACCTCATCCGGGGAGGCATACTGCGATAGAGTTCGTAAGCCTGGTGGACCAGGAGCAATTGGATAGGCACAACAACCAGACTATTCGCATATTTACCGATGGCAGCCGGATTGAGGGCAAGGTTGGGGCAGCGCTGACTCTATGGGACAGTGCTGCAGAAGTAAAAACACTGAAGCTCAAGCTGCTCCATACTGCACGGTATACCAGGCGGAACTCCTCGCAGTGTGCAAAGCCACTGAGGAAGTGCAGCGAAGAAGTGAGAGGAGCTACGGCATTTACAGTGACTCCAGATCAGCCCTGGAGACGATAGCAAACCCCAGCACAACGCATCCACTGGCAGTTAAAACGCGCGAGAACCTAAGCGCCATTGAAAACCAGAACAAAACTGTGTCCTTGTTTTGGATCAAGGCACATGCGGGCCTTGCGGGAAACGAAAGAGCGGATGAGCTGGCGAAGGACGCAGCATTAAATAAGAAAACCAAGCCGGATTATGACCTGTGTCCGGTTTCATTCATCAAACGACAGATCCGAAAGGGGTCGATTGATGAATGGAACCGACGGTACAAAGATAGTGCCAGAGCAAAAGTCACTAAGCTATTCCTTCCCGACATCACAATCTCCTACAAAATAGTCCGACAAATAACCCCATCCAACGTAACCACCCAAGTACTTACGGGGCACGGTGGGTTCTCTGAGTACCTGAATCGATTTAGGTGCAAGGAGAACCCATCGTGCATTTGCCAACCCGGGACACCCGAAACGGTGGAACATATTTTGACCGACTGCCCAGTCCACGCCCTGAAAAGACTCGAGATCGAAAATAAGCTAGAATGCAAAATGATACCCAAAAACTTCCCAGAGCTTTTGTGTAGTAGGAAAACTAGGGAAACATTTATAGAATACATAAAAGATATCGCAAAACATGTCATAAAAAGAAATAAATAAACAGGACAATAAAACTATGCTATAATATATATTAGTATAAATATATAGACTAGCATATAAGAAATAAATGTTTAATGTGAAACAGAAAGGTAACTAAAATTAAGGCATATAAATAAGCTGATATGTGAATACTGTATAAATTAAAACGTGACTAGAATAAGTTATTAAGTTAATGATTTATTAAAAACATAAGAACAAAACAAATAAAGAAAACCCGTAGATACATCCCATCCAAATAGTTAAGTAAGGGCTCTAATTATGTTAGAGGTAGCTCGCAACACCCTGTGATGACGGGTGCAAAAAAAAAAAAAAAAAAAAAAAAAACCTAACCTAACCTAACCTAACCTAACCTAACCTAACCTAACCTAACCTAACCTAACCTAACCTAACCTAACCTAACCTAACCTAACCTAACCTAACCTAACCTAACCTAACCTAACCTAACCTAACCTAACCTAACCTAACCTAACCTAACCTAACCTAACCTAACCTAACCCAAAATCATTAAACCCTTATAACTTTGCATCCCGGTGACGCATTTTGAAGCTGTTTTCAGCTATTTTGATTTTTATTAGGATCCGCCCTACTATTTGACAAATATTTTTGACAAAAAACGCGAAAAATTTTTCGTTTTGGGACTTTGAAAAAAATCTTCTAAATTTCAACCCTTAATTAATTTTTATCTCCAAATTTTTCTTCTAAATCGTTTTTTCTACTAGTTGCAATAGTTACTTACCTGCCTTACCTGTATTCCTGTGCGTGTTCCGCGAACTCGAGTCCTGTCTGGTAGTCGTAATTTCAGGTTTTTCAGTCGAAAAACACGTTTTTCGGCAAAAACACAAAATTTTTATTCCAAATTAATTCCAATAACCCCATAGATCGCTAGCCCGCGCCGAGACGCGTCTTTTGACACCTCGCACGTGCGTCTAGCGAACATAGAAATTCAAAAAATTTTACATCAAGTTAATTTAAATACCTACGAAATCCACCTTAGGAGGAACGTAGTTTCATAGTCAAATCATTAAACCCTTATAACTTTGCATCCCGGTGACGCATTTTGAAGCTGTTTTCAGCTATTTTGATTTTTATTAGGCTCCGCCCTACTATTTGACAAATATTTTTGACAAAAAACGCGAAAAATTTTTCGTTTTGGGACTTTGAAAAAAATCTTCTAAATTTCAACCCTTAATTAATTTTTATCTCCAAATTTTTCTTCTAAATCGTTTTTTCTACTAGTTGCAATAGTTACTTACCTGCCTTACCTGTATTCCTGTGCGTGTTCCGCGAACTCGAGTCCTGTCTGGTAGTCGTAATTTCAGGTTTTTCAGTCGAAAAACACGTTTTTCGGCAAAAACACAAAATTTTTATTCCAAATTAATTCCAATAACCCCATAGATCGCTAGCCCGCGCCGAGACGCGTCTTTTGACACCTCGCACGTGCGTCTAGCGAACATAGAAATTCAAAAAATACCCCTCCCACCCACCCTTTTGTGTCTAGCCAGGTAGACTTTTCAAATTCGGCAAAAAATATTTTTCAATTTTTATCCCCCTTAATTATCCCATAGTCCTCAGAATCAACTGATTGACCAATATTTTTAGGATATTGACTCGACGGTCCTTCGGCCGTTGACTATTTACTTAATTTTAAATTTTTAGCTCCTTCTGTGTTTATCCCCCATTTACAGGGACACAGAAGTACCGCCAGTGTCCTCTGACGTTTATTTTGTTTCATGAATATCACCTTCACACATACCGCCACTATGTTCCGCACACCGGCCAAAACAAACGTGAGCTCACCGGGCGCCAGGGGCTCGCCACGATCGACTGAGAAAGCTGGACCCACGCTGCCCTGTGTAAGGCGTAGCATCGGGGAGTGGGAGGCCGGGAAAGCAGAGCCTCAGGCCAAGCCCCCAGCCCACACAAAGCGTGACGCCAAGCCACTGTCTCCTAGCAATCCGGAGACCCGCAGAGAAGTGCCAGACACCGCAAGACCGCCAAAGAGACCTGAGTCAGTATACCCCAACCTCACAGCGGAGGCGAGAGCTTGCCTAAGTAAAGCAAAGCTTCACTTGGGCAACTCTCGCAACCTTAAAACCGAGATAAAGGAGGAAGTACTAAAGGCGATCAACAGGCTCTATGAGCTGGTTAAAGATTCAGAGCGGAACAGAGTCCAAGTCGCACCAGCACCTGCGGTCATAGCTGCAGCTACACCGATAGCTGCACCACAGAAGCAGACCACGGATGAGCCGACAGAGCTGATGCAGAGCCTTGTGGAAGGCCTCAGACAGCACAAACTGGCATTGCAGGAGTGCCAACACCACACCCAGGCTCTGTCGGAGCATCTCCAGCAGGCCCCTCGTTATGTCGCAGGCCAAGGTCCAACCTTCGCGGAAATGGCCGCCGTCGTACCGAAGCAGAACATCCAACAGCCTCTTCACTCGGTGGTCGTATCATCTGTGAATGATCAGGACACCGGTGAAGAGGTTGTTGAGAAGCTCAGGACGGCGGTGGATGCCAGGAACGAGGGGACCCGAATTGAACGGCTGCGCAAGGTGAGGGACCAGAAAGTGGTGGTTGGTTTCAGGAGCCGAGAAGAGATGGCGAAGGTAACTGAACGCATAAGGAAGACGGGCAATCTAGTGGTGGAGGAAGTTAAAAACAAGGACCCACTTGTCATCATAAAGGATGTCCTCTCCTGCCACACCGATGTGGAGCTTACCCAGGCCCTGCAGCGGCAAAACACCCACCTGATCGGGGACATACCTGTAGAAGACGTAAGGATGGGGGTGAAGTACCGTCGAAAGACGAGGAACCCCCACATGTGCCACGTCATCCTGCAGGTGTCCCCTTCAGTATGGCAGAGGCTGACGATGGCGGGTCGTGTGCACATCGACCTACAGCGAGTGCGAGTGCAGGATCAGTCCCCACTGGTGCAGTGCACTCGCTGTCTGCGCTATGGCCACAGCCGTAAACTGTGCACGCAGCATGCCGACCTCTGCACCCACTGTAGTGAGCCCCACATGCGAGCGGACTGCCCGTCACGGCTAGCGGCGGAGGCGCCAAAGTGCCATAACTGCTTCCTGGCCAAAGCAGATAAAACTGATCACAACGCCTTCGACAGCGAGTGCCCAATGCGCCTAAAATGGGATGCCTTGGCGCGGCTGTCGGTGGCGTATTGCTAAGGTGCAGCCAGTTTCTCCCAGAAATAACAGTCGTTCGGACCACAACGGTACTTTGTTCAAAATTAGATTACATAAAGCAAAAATTACATTAATTATAAAAACTTTAAAAAATCTGAACACAAACCACGCGAATTGGAGTCAACTTCATGAGAAATTGACCCAATTAAAAACGGATTCAAAATTAACTTCATTACACACAGACACTAATAAACATAAAATAAATTTAGAAATCAGTATACACGTTAAAAACAACTCAGTTAAAATACTCAAAACACCGCACACAAAAAATATTATACCGTTGTGGTCAAATAAATTCATTGATGCGAAACACGACGTCAACACTCTTAAAAGCAGCATTTGGGGCGCTGGACCTTTTCGGAGTGCACAGGCCGTCGATCAGCATCTCGATTACAAAAATAATTATGAGTACGAGACGGCGGCAATTGTGGTATTAAATAAGCTTGTAAGAAACATGTATAACATAGATATTAAATATAAAAAGTAGAATAAGAAATATGTCTATACAATATATTGTATATATATTAGGATAGCCATACTGTTAAATGCATAGATTTAAAAGATTTAGTATAACTAATATAGGAATTAGCAAAGATAGCCATAAAATCAAAAAACAAAGAAAAAAAAAAAAAAAAAAAAAAAAAAACACAAAAAGTAATAATACGATTAGAGAAATAAGCTATTAATTAAGTAAGGTGTTACGTTAAAGATTACGGACAAACGGAAGAATGACGATTAAAAATTTTGCCAAACAAGGGCTCTGATAACGTCAGAGGGACAATGAGCAAGGGCAGGAGTGTGGTTTTAGCCGGTAAGAGTCCGGCACTGCCCAGACTGGGTCATAAGTGAGTCAGTCTGGGCGTCCATGAGGATTTCCCACTCCTGCCAAACCAAAAAAAAAAAAAAAAAAAAAAAAAAAAAAAAAAAAAAACCTAACCTAACCTAACCTAACCTAACCTAACCTAACCTAACCTAACCTAACCTAACCTAACCTAACCTAACCTAACCTAACCTAACCTAACCTAACCTAACCTAACCTAACCTAACCTAACCTAACCTAACCTAACCTAACCTAACCTAACCTAACCTAACCTAACCTAACCTAACCTAACCTAACCTAACCTAACCTAACCTAACCTAACCTAACCTTTTTTTTTTTTTTTTTTTTTTTTTTTTTTTTTCCGGGGTGGAAAATCCTCATGGATGTCCTCCGCCCTGGGGCGGGCGGAGGGGTCTGTCAGACTCTTACTGACTAAAAACCACCCCGGTGTTCCGACTCACACCTACGCCGGGGGTCGCGGGAACGTGAAAATCTTCCGCAACCCCCGACTGGTGCCGGCCCGCCGCTGCGGGCCTCCTCGGGTCAGGGGGGGGAGTGAGGTGTTTGACTCCCCCCGTGACGTCTAAGAGGGGCGCGCGTGGAACACTACGCGCCGCCACCTCGGGTCCTGATGTTTGGGGGGCGACGGACGTCCCCGAGTCCGTCACCCCTGGACCCATTTAGGGGGGCTGGAAGAGGGCGTTATCCGCCCTCCGCCGACGCCCGGTGCGCCTGCTGCGGGCCGGGTGAGTGGACGAGATCTCCCTCTCCCTTTCCGCAGCTTCCTTCTGCGAGACGACCGTCTCGCAGTAGGAAACCACCGCGTCCCAGGACTCCTCGCTGTCGACCATTGACTCAACGACGGCCGGCAGCGAGAGGTCACTGCCTACTTCTGAGATGAGGGCACGGCGCGGCTCCTCCCCAGCGGCACACTCTGCCAGCGTATGCCGCGCCGTGTCCTCCCGGCAGTCGACGCAGTGGTGACATCGAGCGTCCGGCTCCCTGTTTATGCGACACAGGTACTTCCCGAAGCAACCATGCCCCGAGAGCACCTGCGTCACCCGAAACGACAGGGAGCCGTGCCTCCTCCCGAGCCAGCGCTCGAGCACCGGCCGGACCGCCTCGATGATGTCGAGGCCGGCGGTAGGGCGTGAAAGCCTTTCCCGCCATTCCGCCACCAGGACCTCGCGAAGCTGAGACCGATGCAGCTCTATGTGTCGCTGCATCGGTTGCTCACCCCGCGCCCTCGCTTCCTCGCGCCACCGATACGATGACGCGAGTACTTTCGCCTCGAGGTCCCAGGGCGGGGATCCGGCCAGTGCACAAGCCGCCTCGTAGGAGATCGTGCGATACCCCCTGATGACTCTGACGGCCATCGCTCTCTGCGGCTTGCGCAGGACTGCGATACTACCGGCCGTCAGGTCAGCCGCCCAGATCGGGGCCCCGTAAAGGGCCATCGATCGCACGATCCCCACGTAGAGCCGCCTACAAGCGGCGCTCGGGCCCCCCAGATTGGGAAAACCTAACCTAACCTAACCTTTTTTTTTTTTTTTTTTTTTTTTTTTTTTTTAAATCGGTGAAAAATGCCTAACGCATACCACACCGTCCGGGGAGACGGTTTGGTTATGTGGGGCTTGCACCCACTAAAAACACCGCCGTGAGCCTACTGTCGCCTTAGTGGATGAGCCGCGAGAACTGCTATGCATGACATTCGCGACCCATCCAGCGCAGCCCGCCTCCGGGCACCAAACTCCTTTGGCGATGTCCGGGCTCACCTGGGACACCGCCACCACTCATGAGGGCCGTGCAATGCGACGACGATAGACTCCCCGATCTATCGCCCGCTGGCACCTCCTAGGGCGGCATCAGATCGCCGTGGCGCCTCCTCCGCCGCCCTGTTCTCCTGCGACGAATCGCGTCAGCGAGGGAGTCTTCCTCCCTGACGCGCTCCGCCGCCTCCTTCTGCGAGATGACATCCTCGCAGAAGGACGCCACCGCCTCCCATGCCCCCCTGCTGTCGGCCATGGCTTTGGCTACGGCCGGCAAGGACAAGTCCGCCCCGATTGTTCCTGCGAGAGCACGGCGCTGCACCACCCAGGCAGGACAATGCTCGAGGGTGTGAAGCGCCGTGTCCTCGCTGCAGCCGCACTGGTGACACACGGGAGTCGCCTCCCGTCTAGCTACCTTGTGCAGGTATTTGCCAAAGCAGCCATGCCCCGACAACACCTGCACCAGACGGAAGGACAACGTCCCGTGTCGCCTCCATATCCACTCTTCCAGGATCGGCTGGATGGCCCCCACGGTCCAGTGACCAGCACTGGGCATCTCCAGCCTCACCTTCCATTCGCTCAGCATACGGGCTTGAGCTTCCCCACGCCATCTCTTAATTACTTCAGGCGGCGGGCGCCTGCCACTCTCCGCCTGAAGGTCCGCCACACGTCGGTACACTACGGCGAGCACCTGCGCCTCCAGGTCCCACGGGGGTGTACCCGCGAGGGCGCACGCCGCTTCAGCTGATACTGTGCGGTATCCGCGTATGACCCTGACCGCCATGACTCTCTGTGGCCTCCGCAGTAGAGCCTTGTTCTGGGCAGACAGGGACTCCGCCCACACCGGGGCCCCGTAGAGCGCCATCGAGCGAACCACCCCCGTGTATAGCCGTCGGCAAACCACGTTAGGTCCGTCCAGGTTCGGCAACAGCCTGCTGAGGGCGGACGCCGTGCCGATCAGCTTTGGCGCAAGTTTAGAAAAGTGCTCGCCGAAGTTCCACCTCCGGTCCAAAACCAGGCCCAAGTATTTCATGCTTGCCCGCACCGCTATCGTTGCACCACCAATAGTGAGGTGTGCGTTAGCCGGTGGCCGGCGTCTGGGCGCATGAAATACCAGGGCCTCCGTCTTTTCAAGCGCCACCCTGAGGCCCAGTGCCCCGATTCGCCCCACGAAGAGGGAAGTGCCTTCGATGGCTGAGCGTGCTGCTTCTTCGTAGCTCCCTCCCCGGGCCGTGACGAGAGTGTCATCAGCGTAGCAGATGACGCCCTGCCCGGGGGAGAGCAAACAGCGCAAGGCCCAGTCGTAGCCTATGTTCCACAAGAGCGGACCCAAAACCGACCCCTGGGGAACACCGCACGTGATGGCCCTGCGCACAATTTCGCCGTCGCGTCCCTCGTAGCAGACGAACCGCCCCTGCAAGTAGTCAGCTACCAGTTGCCTCAGGTAGACGGGCACCTGATGGTAGCGGAGTGCCTCCTCGATACAGCTGAACGGCAGAGTGTTGAACGCGTTAGCGATGTCTAAAGATACCGCCAACAACACCCCGCCCTGAGCAACTGCATCCTTCGCTTTGGCCTTGAGGCGCAGGATGGCGTCTATTGTTGATCGCCCTGCCCGGAAACCGAACTGGGCGTCCGACAAGTTCGGGCCGACTTCTTCTAAGTGCCGGACGATGCGGGTGGCGAGAATCTTCTCTAGCATCTTCCCCGCCTCGTCCAGCAAAACAATCGGCCTATACGTTGATGGAGACTCCGGGGGCCGCCCTGCCTTCTGCAGCAGCACAAGTTGTCCCTCCTTCCAGGCCTTAGGAAACTGTCTCGACGTCAGACAGGCATCAAACAGCTCCCTAAGCCTAACTTCTAGGGCCGCTTCCAGAGACAGGGCCAGCACCCTTGCGGGCACCCCATCCGGTCCGGGGGCAGTCCTTTTGGACCGCGCCCGCAGAATTGCTGCCCCCATCTCCGCGTCAGATATTGGGGGAGTCTCCACCTCCGTATCTTGGTCTGCCTCCGCTTCGGCCATGGTCGGGGAAGGGTGATCCGCCCGCTCCGGGAACAATGTCTCCACGACCCTGAGGAGGAACTGAGGCTGGAGGGTTTCCGTCAGTGGGGGGCCTTGGGCGCGAAGTTTCTTCCGCGCCGCACGGTACGGACGCCCCCATGGATCACGGTTTAGATCCTCCAGTGCTTCAGCTCTCGACTGCTCCTTCCCTCGACAGATCGCCAACTGCAGAGCCTCCCGAGCATTGCGGTATGACTCATGCAGTTGGGACTGATGGAGCTCCAGCTCTTCATGGCGGCGGCGTAGCCTGCGAACCTGTGAGTAGGTCCTCCGGGCAATTATACAGGCCGCGCGGAGGTCTGCTATCTCCCGGGACCACCAGTAGACCGCCCGCTTTGGAGGTTGTCTTCGAGAGCGAGGCATGGCTGCATCGCACACAGCCGTCATGGCGTCGCGAAAGCGGTCAGCCTCAACGTCGACTCCCTCTGCTGGAGAGGACAGCCAAGCCTGCACAATGGCGGCTTCCTCTAGGAGGTCCCCGTCAAGCCGCTTCAATGCCCATCGCGGGAACTGCCGAGTATCAGGTCGTGGAGACACTGTTGGGCCCGAGGAAGTGGTGGAGACATCCATACAGATGTACAGGTGATCCGATAGAGTCTCCACACTCTCCAGGACCCGCCAACCCTGAACCCGTGCGGCGACAGCAGGGGTAGCGAACGAGAGGTCCACTATTGACCCTCCATGCTGCCGCACGCACGTGTTAACGGAGCCCCTGTTTAAAAGACAGAGGCCCGCAGCTGTCGCCCATTCCTCAACCGCTTCCCCTCTGACGTCCGTCCGTCTAACCTAACCTAACCTAACCTAACCCAGTCGCGCGGCACCCCTCGCCGCGAGCAGATCATTTTAAAGTGGCTCCACGCTCGAAAAATCAGGAAAATTGGCAAATTGTGTTCCTTTTAAGTGAGTGATAGCTCGGAAGGTGCGGGCAGGTGAGTTCTCTGTGCGCGTTCCAAAAAAATATCTTTTTACTTCAATTTCGGGATTTTTCCGGGGAAACTAAAGAAAGTTCGGTGAGTATTTTTCATGTTTTCTAATACGCTGCTGAATTTTGTGTGGTGACCCCTTTACTTTTTAATTTATTCAAACGCGCTCCCACTGCCCGCACATTCCGGGTTGCACTCCAGATTTTTGTGACACTTCCCAAAATAGTTATATTAAAAACAGGAAATACCGCATGTCTGGGAAGACTTTTATTGAGGTCGTGCGGCCAGTTCTGCTTTTGTCGGGGGCGAGGCATTTGTCTAACTAGGGTTATTCCCTAAACAAAACTGTCCAATCGTGAGCGGCTGAATTTTCGTAGTGAAGCAAAGGTAGATAACCTCTACGTTCTATTTCACATCTGTATTGCGAGGAAACTAAAGCGGCGACACCCAATTTTTATCTCGGGAATCGGATCGCCTAAAGAACCACTAGGGCACTGCAAAAATCCAGATTTTTCGGGCCGGAATTCGTGCGGCAAAATACAATTCCTTAAACCACATATTCAGTACTTAACCTCAAAACAAAACGTGGTCCGCGAAAATCTGAAGGTGGAAAGGGCCGAGGATCACTATCCATATATTTATTATTATAAGAGCTGACTATAGAGCTGACTATAGAACAGTCCCCACATTCAGCCACCTCTTCATTCTGAGGGAACTCCTCGGCTCTTTGTCCTACGTCATTTTGGACTTTTCCAAACAGGGTGTCTCGGATATCCCTCCACCAGCTCCCCCTCAATAATTAAATTTCCCATACCCCCACCCCCCCTCTCGAAATTTTACCCCCCCCCCCCGCCTTCACCCCCTTTCAATTTCTTCTATTACCCCCCCCCCCCCTACCCCTTCAGATTACTTTCCCCCCTCGGCTATATAAGCCTTACTGGGAGACAGACCCATCAAGTACGGGTTCGCCTTGACCGGCTTGAGGAACCCTATAAATTGGGCCCTTCAGAAAACCCCCCAAAATTTCACCCCCCCCACCCCCTCCTTCACCCCCTTCAGACATTATCGCTGCTCCCCCCCCCACCCCTTCCTTCACCCCCTTCAGACATCATCGCTCCCCCCCCAACCCCTTAGATTACCTCACCCCCCCCCGGTTTACGTTGGTCCAGGTTTGAGTTAGACCACCCGAGTCCAGGTTCGCCTTGACCGGCTTGAGGAACCCTTTTAATTGGCCCCTTCAGAAATCTCGAAATTTCACCCCCCTTCACCCCCCCCACCCCCTCACCCTCCTTCACACACCCCTCCCTCAAACCCCTCCTACACCCCCTTCAGACATCACCTCCTCCCAACCCTTCAGATTACCTCACCCCCCCCCGGGTTGCCTTGGTCCAGGTTTAAGATAGACCACCCGAGTCCAGGTTCGCTGAAACCGGTTTGAGGAGCCCTGTCGATTGGCCCTGCCAGAAAGCCACCAATATTAATTAATACCCCCCGCCTCCTCCCCTCTCCAAATTACCGCACCCCCCCGAAGTCTATCTTTGGAACCGGTAGAGATAACCATATCGAGTTTAGGCTTAATCGATCCGGGAGGAAGAAACTAAGGACTTGGCCTTGACAGTATCGGAAATAAGGCACCAGAAGCGAGATATCCCAGAAGAAGTCTGGTCGCAAACACCACTTTCAGACTAACACGCTGACAGCAACCCATCGAGCATCACCACCGCGAGCGAATCATCAAGGTAGGTGAGACCATCACATAGACAAAAAAAAAAAAAAAAAAAAAAAAAAAAAAATTTGTAAAATAACGCTAATATGTCGTCATTTTCAAATGTCCCCTCTACCCGTAAGCCAGCTGCGGAAGCCGCACCGAAATCACGATCACTGCGGACCAAAGTCCTGAAGAACGCTGCGAAATCCACAACATCCGAGCGGCTTACAAAAGAGTTACCTTCTCCTTCATGGGAAAAGCCTGAGGCGTCCAAGGCAGCGTCGGAACCCGCTGCTGGTGAAACAACATCCCAGGGAAGTCAGGTGTCATCCGTCGACAACTGCTCCTTACCAGAGCTACCTGAGGCAGCAGAGATGGTGACGTCAAAAGTCATAGACTGGCAGCAACTGGGTATATCCCCCCCAAGCCAAATTTTATCCGACGAGGGAAGCTCGGTGGCATCATCCATCACCGACCATCAGGCGCGTAAAAGGATCAGTCTCCTCTACAGCACACCGAGGAGAGGGACTGGCGTGGAGATGGACATGGCGACAAGAGAGGCCAACAAGCTCCTACAAAATGGCAAGGACGCTTTGGAGTCCTCGGGAAATATGAAAAAGGAGTACAGGACGACCTGTCATGACAGCCTTCAGGGGCTGTACGAAATTGTCTTGTCCCTGTCTGACTCGCGAGCAAGGCACAAATATAACTTGGAAAAGGAGCGGTCTCGACACGCTAACGAACTCGTCAAAGTGGAGAGGTTTCACCTTCAAGAAATCCAAAAGATACAACACAGCCTTTCGACCGAGCTGAGCCTAGCACGAAAAGACATTTCTGGAACCCTTAAGGAAGCCAAAGACATCAGAGACTGGCTAGGGTATGAAACCGAGCAGCCCTTTAGGGAAATCGCCGAAAATAAGAGGGCAATCGAGGCACTGACGAAATCCATCCAGTCAGTACAGGAAAGGAACAGGAATGAGGATGCGCCTGTCTCCGGGGACCCAAAGTGGGATACAGTAGCGGCAGGCCTCTCAAAGCTAGGGCAAAACGTGGCTAGCGTCTCTAACCAGCTAGACACGCTCCGCCAGGCGGTGGACAAAATGAAGCAAGAACTCCAAACACTGCCGGCGCCTGCCATTGCCCCTCTTCTGTTCCCCGAGGCACAGACCGAGGCAAACCTAGAAAAACTAACCGAAGAAATGGAGAAAATTCGGGAAATGATAAAAACCATACTGGACAGGCCCATAATTCAAGCACCCCCGGAAAGACCACCGCTGGACCTGAGCAAACACCTTCAACCCCTGTCAGAGAGGCTGGAAATAGTGTCGTCCGACATAAGAGCGCTGCGGGATAAGGAGCCCCAACATTCTGCATCATTAGCACCGAGCCTTGACACTGAATTTGCGGTGGAAGAGGTCAAGCGGACGCTTGCGTCCATAGAAAAGGGAGTCTCTGACTTGAAAAAGCCAGAGAAACTGCAACAGGGCCCTAAAACCTTCGCCCAGGTGGCGCAAACGCCAAAGCGTCCAAACCACACGCTCATAATTTCCTCGACAGACCCAAACCACACGGGAGATAATGTCATCGAGAGAGTGAGGGTAGCACTGGACCTCAAAAAGACAGGAGCAAAGGTCGACAGGGTAAGAAAAGCTCGGAACCAAAAGATCGTGGTGAGCTGTGCGAGCAAAGAAGACCTTTCCCTCATCAAAGGCCAGGTTCAATCTAACAGTGGGCTGAAGGTTCAGGAGCCCATGCCCAACAATCCCTTGGTCTGTGTGAAAGGAGTTATCTCCTTGTACACCGATGAAGAGATGGTAGACCTCCTCCAGGCCCAGAACAAACACCTGTGGAAAGACCTTGAACAGGCAGGTCAAATTATAAAATTGAGGTACCGAAAGCGCGCACGAAACCCGCACGAATGTCACCCAGTCTTTGAACTCTCCCCAGAGCTTTGGATGCGATTTACTCTTGCGGAAAAAGTGCATTTGGGGATACAAAGATGCCCGGTAGAAGACCAGTCCCCCTTAGTGCAGTGTACCAAGTGCCTCGGTTATGGGCACAGCAGAAACCTCTGCAAGGCAGAGAAGGAAAGTTGTGGTTACTGTGGTGGGGCACACACTGGGAGAGACTGCCCAGTAAGAGTTTCGGCCGGACCACCCGTCTGCGTGAACTGCATTAGGGTTGGAAGAGAGGGAAAGGACACGGTCCATTCAGCCTTCAGCACAGAATGTCAAGAAAGAAAGAAATGGGACAATATAGCTAGGTCACGCGTCTCTTATTGCTAAGGGCAACGACGGAGATTGTGGGTCAGCCACCTCTCAAACCACAAGAGGATCAACAGGTAGGCTGAAATTCATCCAGGCCAATCTGCAGCGCTCCAAACTCGCAACAGCTGAACTTCACCACGCCGCTGAGCAAATGGGGGTCTCAATTGCACTTGTCCAGGAACCCTATGTTGGAAGGACAGGTGTAATGAAACAAAACCAAGGCACACAGGTCATCCAGTGCACCCTGAATCGGCAAAAACCTGTAAAGGCGGCAATCGTGGTGTTTGGAAACAGTCTGGAGGTCATCCACGATCCCCAGATTGTAACTGAGAACGTGGCAGCCGTCTTAATTAAGGCGGGTCAGTTAAAGTTTGGAGTGATCTCCGTCTACTTTGAGGGTGACCAAGATCTGGACCCGTACCTTGTCAAAACCAAGGAGATAATTACAAGATCACAAACATCTAACATCCTTGTGGGAGGCGACGTAAACGCATGGAGCCAATGGTGGGGAAGCAACAGCGAAGACCATCGCGGGGCAGCGTACAACGCCTTCCTATCTGAACAGGACCTGCAGATTATCAATACGGGCCAAACCCCGACCTTCGAAGCATACAGGGGAGACAGGCTATACCAGAGTATAGTCGACGTCACAGCGTGCAGTGTGTCGCTACTGGGTAGACTCGAGGACTGGTGTGTGGATAGGAACACAACAACATCCGACCACAACGCGATCACGTTTTCATTACGCCTAGAAAAAGCGTTAGAGCCACTAAAACCGATCTCCACACGCATCTATAACACCAAAAAGGCAAAGTGGTCAGACTTTAGCACAAAATTCAAGGCAAAACTGTCGGAAAACGCCATCACTCCCGACAGAGTAACGGAAGTCCCGAACCCAGAGGATTTGGAACGCCTGATTTCAACATACGTCAATCTGATCCACAGTTCGTGCAAGACATCAATACCAAAGTTGGGAAAAAGAAAGACTGACCCGAGGCCCCCGTGGTGGTCTACTTCTCTCGAACAACTAAAAGGAGAAGTTTTGACAAAGAAGCGAAGAATCCGGAACGCGGCCCCAAGTCGAAGAAATTTCACCATAAACGAGTACGTACAGGCCAAACTTGAATACGCGACAAGAGCAGCTGAGGCAGCAACTGTAAATTGGAAGCAGTTCTGTTCGACACAGGACCGGGAAAGCATGTGGGATGGAATCTACAGGGTTTTAAGGAAGACTGCAAAAAGGCAGGAAGACACGCTGTTGAGGAACATCGCGGGCGATACACTTAGCCCAGAACAATCAGCGGATCTTCTGGCAAAAACGCTCTTTCCTGATGACTCAGTGGAAGCCGAACAACAACACCATGCGTCGGTCCGGAGACTAACAGAGGAGATAAACCCGGCTGAGACACAAGGTCTGTCGGCCGACGATCCACCGTTTACATCCGCAGAACTGGAAATGGTCCTTCAGGGCCAAAATCCAAAGAAAGCCCCGGGTCCCGATGGTTTGACGGCTGACATTTGTACAGCAGCGATAAACTGCAACAGGGAAGTGTTCCTGGCATTAGCAAACAAGTGCCTATCATTACCACACTTCCCAAGGCAATGGAAATTAGCTCATGTGTGCATACTCCGTAAACCGGGCAAAGACGATTACACCCACCCCAAGTCATACAGACCAATAGGACTGCTCTCGGTGTTGGGCAAGTTCATCGAGAAGCTCGTAGTCGGCAGACTGCAGTACCACTTCCTTCCCACACTCAACACCAACCAATATGGTTTCATGCCACAAAAAGGAACCGAAGACGCCCTCTATGTCTTAATGGAGCACATTCGGGCTGAACTGAAGGCCAAAAAGATAGTGCTTTTAGTATCATTGGATATAGAGGGGGCTTTTGACAATGCATGGTGGCCCGCCCTCAAAATGCAGATGATACGGAAAAAATGCCCAAAAAACCTCTACACTCTTGTAACCTCATACCTGAAGGACCGATACGTCAGGGTAAACTACGCCAGAGCTTCCAGCGAAAAGGGCACCACAAAAGGATGCGTCCAGGGCTCAATAGCCGGTCCGACGTTCTGGAACCTCATCCTGGATTCACTCCTCGAAAAAATGGCATCAATGGGGGTATACTGTCAGGCGTTCGCGGATGATGTGGTCCTGGTTTTCTCGTCTCGCGAGGTCAGCGCCCTACAGCGGACAGCCGACAGCACGCTGCACGCAGTATCAGAATGGGGTGCACAAAACAAGCTGCGTTTCGCCGCTCATAAAACCAACGCAATGGTGATAACAAAGCGGCTTAAATACGACACCCCGGTTATTCACATGTCCGGTACTCGGCTGAACCTAGTGGAGAAGATAAAGCTGTTGGGATTCATCATAGACCACAAACTCACCTTCAACGCGCACGTGACTGCAACCTGTAAGAAAGCCGCGGAAATCTACAAACAACTAGCGTGCGCAGCAAGAATAACATGGGGTCTAAACAGCGAGATTATCAGGACCATATACGTGTCGGTGATAGAGCCAATCGTGCTGTATGCAGCGAGTGCATGGGCCCCAGCAGCAGAGAAACTGACGACAAGAAATCAGTTAGACTCGCTGCAGAGAGGATTCACGCAAAAGATCTGCAAAGCATACCGCACGGTATCTCTGACGTCGGCTCTAATTCTGTCGGGCCAACTACCCCTAGACCTTCGAGTAACTGAAGCTGCCACCCTCTTCAAAATCAAAAAGGGTCATTCCGAGGAGTACCTACCGCCGGGAAGGGAAATCGAGCGCAAGGTGGGGCCGTTACAGATCCCCCATCCATCGTTGCTCACAATAACTGAGTATGAGTGCCTAGAGAACATGGACCCTGAAACACTGAGTGACCGCCAAGTCACTGGACCCCAAGTATACACAGACGGCAGCAAAATAGAGGGAAAAGTCGGAGCTGCCCTCACTTGTTGGAACGAAGGCAGGGAGACCAAGTACTCAACCTTTCGCTTGGAGCCCCACAACACTGTCTTCCAGTCAGAGATGTACGCGCTGTACAGAGCAGTCAGGATGGTGAAAACGTCCAGGATGGCCTCCGTTAACATATTAAGCGACTCAAGATCTTCGCTCGATCTGCTGAAGAGCCCGTCAGTCAATCACCCTCTAGCACTCGGCATAAAGAGATTGGTGCGCGAGATCCGAGAGGAGGACAGAGATGTGAGACTGTTCTGGTTGAGAGCACACGTGGGGACTCCTGGAAACGAAAGAGCAGACGAGTTGGCTAAGAGAGCGGCACTTACTAAGAAGACAGCCCCTGACTATGACAGGGTTCCAATATCGTTCGTCAGGAGGCAGATACGTGAGGAGACGGTCAACAAATGGCAGCAGCGCTACGAATCCTCTAGTACAGGCTCGGTCACTAGGGTATTTTTTCCCACCGTCCAGGCGGCAAGGAGGGTCCTCAAAGACACGGCACTGACACCTACCCATGTCCAAATCCTAACCGGACACGGAGGATTCGGGGCTTATCTCCATCGCTTCCACCTCAAGGACAGTCCCTCATGCGTCTGCGATCCTGACTGCGAAGAGACAGTATGGCACGTGATTACTGAGTGCCCAAGATTCGGCCGTGAAAGAATGGACTTGGAACTGGAAATCCAGATTCCTGTTAAACAGTCCAACCTCCATTCCATCATGGAGAAAAAGGCCACCAGAACACCATTCTTAACATACGCGACAAATGTCGTCCAAACCGTAGCGAAGGCCAATGGTTCAACGCTGTTCGTCCCGCTCATACATACAGCCACACCCACATAGACACACACTTGAGAAAAAAAAAAAAAAAAAAAAAAAAAAAAAAAAAAAAAAAAAAAACTGTGATGTGCTCACCAAATTTAGTTTTAAAATAATTGTATGTTGTAATTAATAATAATATATAATAATAAAATAATAATAATAATAATATACATAATTGTATAATAATTGTATTGCTCACCAAATGTAGTTTTAAAATAATTGTATGTTGTAGTTAATAATAATATATAAAAATAACATAAATAATAATAATATAATATACATAATTATATAATAATTGTATTGTACCTAGTTAATACTATTCAGAATATTAGATTGTTTCTATACTCGTACATAATGTTAGATTGTCACATATTGTATTATAATATTATACTTTTAAGTAAACTTAAACGTGGAGCTAAAGAGACAAAATATAAGTAAGCAAACAAAGGCACGGACGCCATGTCTGTGGAATATTTGTAAGGCAGGAGTGTGGTTTTAGCCGGTAAGAGTCCGGCACTGCCCAGACTGGTTCGTCTGTGAAGCAGCCTGGGCGTCCATGAGGATTTCCCACTCCTGCCAAAAAAAAAAAAAAAAAAAAAACCTAACCTAACCTAACCTAACCTAACCTAACATTTTTTTTTTTTTTTTTTTTTTTTTTTCCGGGGTGGAAAATCCTCATGGATGTCCTCCGCCCTGGGGCGGGCGGAGGGGTCTGTCAGACTCTTACTGACTAAAAACCACCCCGGTGTTCCGACTCACACCTACGCCGGGGGTCGCGGGAACGTAAAAATCTTCCGCAACCCCCGACTCGAAAAACTTCGTATCGGTTGCTCACCCCGCGCCCTCGCTTCCTCGCGCCACCGATACGATGACGCGAGTACTTTCGCCTCGAGGTCCCAGGGCGGGGATCCGGCCAGTGCACAAGCCGCCTCGTAGGAGATCGTGCGATACCCCCTGATGACTCTGACGGCCATCGCTCTCTGCGGCTTGCGCAGGACTGCGATACTACCGGCCGTCAGGTCAGCCGCCCAGATCGGGGCCCCGTAAAGGGCTATCGATCGCACGATCCCCACGTAGAGCCGCCTACAAGCGGCGCTCGGGCCCCCCAGATTGGGAAGCAGCGTTGACAGCGCCCCAGCAGCGCCCAGCAACTTGGGCGCCAGCCGTCGGAAATGGGGCCCGAAGTCCCACCGGCTGTCGAGCACCAATCCCAGATACTTCATGGTGGACTCGACAGCGATCCGGGCCCCCCCGACCACGATGTGTGAGCCGGGTGGCGGCGCCCGCCGGGGGCCATGAAACACCATGGCCTCCGATTTGCTGAGGGCCACCTCCAGGCCTAGGCGACGTATGCGGCTCACCACTTGTGAGACCGCAGCCGTCGCCAGCAACGCTGCCTCCCTGTGCGAGCTCCCCCGGGCAGTGACCAGCGTGTCATCAGCATAACACGTCAGGTCGACCCCCGGACTGAGCTCGCCCCTCAGCACCCAGTCGTACCCGATGTTCCACAGGAGCGGGCCTACAACCGAGCCCTGTGGAACACCGCACGACATGCGGAACCTAACCTAACCTAACCTAACCTTTTTTTTTTTTTTTTTTTTTTTTTTTTTTTTTTTTTTTTTTTCCGGGGTGGAAAATCCTCATGGATGTCCTCCGCCCTGGGGCGGGCGGAGGGGTCTGTCAGACTCTTACTGACTAAAAACCACCCCGGTGTTCCGACTCACACCTACGCCGGGGGTCGCGGGAACGTAAAAATCTTCCGCAACCCCCGACTGGTGCCGGCCCGCCATCGCGGGCCTCCTCGGGTCAGGGGGGGGAGTGAGGTGTTTGACTCCCCCCGTGACGTCTAAGAGGGGCGCGCGTGGAACACTACGCGCCGCCACCTCGGGTCCTGATGTTTGGGGGGCGACGGACGTCCCCGAGTCCGTCGCCCCTGGACCCATTTAGGGGGGCTGGAAGAGGGCGTTATCCGCCCTCCGCCGACGCCCGGTGCGCCTGCTGCGGGCCGGGTGAGTGGACGAGATCTCCCTCTCCCTTTCCGCAGCCTCCTTCTGCGAGACGACCGTCTCGCAGTAGGAAACCACCGCGTCCCAGGACTCCTCGCTGTCGACCATCGACTCAACGACGGCCGGCAGCGAGAGGTCACTGCCTACTTCTGAGATGAGGGCACGGCGCGGCTCCTCCCAAGCGGCACACTCTGCCAGCGTATGCCGCGCCGTATCCTCCCGGCAGTCGACGCAGTGGTGACACCGAGCGTCCGGCTCCCTGTTTATGCGACACAGATACTTCCCGAAGCAACCATGCCCCGAGAGCACCTGCGTCACCCGAAACGACAGGGAGCCGTGCCTCCTCCCGAGCCAGCGCTCGAGCACCGGCCGGACCGCCTCGATGATGTCGAGGCCGGCGGTAGGGCGTGAAAGCCTGTCCCGCCATTCCGCCACCAGGACCTCGCGAAGCTGAGACCGATGCAGCTCTATGTGTCGCTGCATCGGTTGCTCACCCCGCGCCCTCGCTTCCTCGCGCCACCGATACGATGACGCGAGTACTTTCGCCTCGAGGTCCCAGGGCGGGGATCCGGCCAGTGCACAAGCCGCCTCGTAGGAGATCGTGCGATACCCCCTGATGACTCTGACGGCCATCGCTCTCTGCGGCTTGCGCAAGACTGCGATACTACCGGCCGTCAGGTCAGCCGCCCAGATCGGGGCCCCGTAAAGGGCCATCGATCGCACGATCCCCACGTAGAGCCGCCTACAAGCGGCGCTCGGGCCCCCCAGATTGGGAAGCAGCGTTGACAGCGCCCCAGCAGCGCCCAGCAACTTGGGCGCCAGCCGTCGGAAATGGGGCCCGAAGTCCCACCGGCTGTCGAGCACCAATCCCAGATACTTCATGGTGGACTCGACAGCGATCCGAGCCCCCCCGACCACGATGTGTGAGCCGGGTGGCGGCGCCCGCCGGGGGCCATGAAACACCATGGCCTCCGACTTGCTGAGGGCCACCTCCAGGCCTAGGCGACGTATGCGGCTCACCACCTGTGAGACCGCAGCCGTCGCCAACAACGCTGCCTCCCTGTGCGAGCTCCCCCGGGCAGTGACCAGCGTGTCATCCGCATAACACGTCACGTCGACCCCCGGACTGAGCTCGCCCCTCAGCACCCAGTCGTACCCGATGTTCCACAGGAGCGGGCCTACAACCGAGCCCTGTGGAACACCGCACGACATGCGGCGCTGGTTTCCGCCATCACGTCCCATGTAGGTGACACACCTCTCCGACAAATAAGCCCCAACGATGTGGCGGAGGTAGGGAGGCACCCCATGGTACCGCAGTGCCTCCCGAATACAACTCCAGGGCAGGGTGTTGAAGGCGTTGGAGATGTCCAAAGACACCGCCAACATCACCCCGCCCCGGGACACCGCTTCCTCCGCTAGGACTCTAACCCGCGACACAGCGTGGATTATGGAGCGCCCATGCCGAAACCCGAACTGGCTGTCGTCCAGGTCCGGCCCCTCTCTGCACAAGTGGCCGACGAGGCGGGCTGCGATTATCCGCTCGAACAGCTTGCCCACCTCGTCTAGCAGCACTATGGGCCGGTACGCGGACGGCGAGTCCGCAGGGCGCCCCGCCTTCCTGAGCAGGAACCTAACCTAACCTAACCTAACCTAACCTAACCTTGTCCTCATCGGGGATGTCAATCAGCTACCATATTTGGACAGGGAAAACCTATTTCCACTTAGGTACACCCGCCCAGATATGGTGGTTGCGATCACCCAGGAATTGCTCTGTACTCACCGGAACCCCATGGACGTCGCGCTCGCACTGAGCGACATCTACTGTGGGATCTACTCGTCCAAAAAATCCACGAGCAACATTCACTCACTGAGGGTATGTGGCTTCTCCGGTGCGGACATCCCGAAAAAATCCCTGAACACGCTATTCCTGGTGCACACACAGGAGGAGAAATCCTCCCGGAGTGACCAGGGGTACGGATCTGGCGAGGGTTCCCGCATCCTGACCATCCACGAATCTCAGGGCCGCACATACGAGCGCGTCATTGTCATCAACACCCGAAAAGAAAAGATCCACATTCGTTACAGCGTTCCCCATGCTGTAGTGGCCGTGTCGAGACACACAACCAGCTGTGTCTATTACACCGACGACGCAAATGACGCCATAGGCCGGTTCGCCAAGAAAGCAATGGATGCATCAACAGAAGCAGTTGTCGATAACAACCTAAAGACAGCAATAATGCATCGCAACATGGCGATCGTGGAGGCGCTGATGACCCTTAAGAAGTCCCTCTTACCCACTTTTCACATCCCTCATAGCAGTAGTCAGTAAGTTCAACCACATTGTTTATAATAGTAATAGTTAGAACGTTAAGAAAAAAAAAAAAAAAAAATTGTTAAACTACATGGCAGAGCCAGTCTGTCATACTCACGTAAATGCCCTGGCGTTGGTGGGGCTGTACGTCCGGTCGTTCGGTTCCCTCAGAAATGGTTGAGCTGAACGGCGCGGATGTGTACGTCAAGTCCGTGAACGGATGCCATCGGTTGGGGCTGGTCGACTGGAACTGCCATTTAGTTACTTAATATCGTATTTTGTAAATTACCATACCATATAACAATTAAAAGCATGTACAAAAAAAAAAAAAAAGTATTGTATATTTTATAGTATTCATTTTAATTACATTAATCATAAGTAAGGTGGACCACAAATACAGAATCCTAAAATGTATGAAATGTGACGCTCCGCCCATTTTAAGCGGAGATGTAGAAAATAAAGCACATGTACACAGTAGCGAACAACATAATTAAGAGTGACAAGGGCGCGGACCAAGAGTCTGTGGATGAATTGTAAGGCAGGAGTGTGGTTTTAGCCGGTAAGAGTCCGGCACTGCCCAGACTGGTTCGTATGTGAAGCAGCTTGGGCGTCCATGAGGATTTCCCACTCCCTGCAGCTGTACAGAGGCTGCAGTTTGGCGCCGCGGAGCACTGGGCCGCTTTGTGGCCGGGCTGGCCACAGCGATAGCACTGCTCGCTGCGGTCAGTTTCGGCGGTGCACCGTGCCCTGAACTGCCCAATGTCCAGGCACCGGTAGCACCGCATGGCCACTGGGCTGCAGCAGCTTGACCCTCGCTGCAACCCAACCCACCAACAAACGCCCACTGTCGGCGACTTTATTCGCCGCCGCTACCGGGCACCGCACCCTAATCGTTCCGAGCCCGGAAGCGTCGGCGCGCACCTCAACCGACCGGACGTCTTCGGGCGGACATCCTCCAATTTTGGCGATGGCCGCCACGACCTCAGCCGGGGTCGTCGAGTCGTTCAGGCCATCGACACGCAACTCCACGATCTTCATTGGCCTGGACACCCGGACGTCCTCCGGGTTGAGGACCTCCCTCAGCTTGGCGGCCAGGATGTCCGCCTTTTCCCCGCTAGAGGCACCCGACACCTCGAGTAGCCGCGCTCCCGTAATCGCTGGCCTCATTTTGAAGCCAGACGGTGTGCCAAGGTCGGGGAGCGCGACATTCGCTTTCGCCGTTGTAAGGACCGCCTTGTAAGTGACGCCCCTTTCGACGGCTCCGGGCTGCAGCGTTATAACCACAGCCGCGGAGCGTGGGGCTCTGACCTTAGGCGGTCCCTTTACCTTCTTCGGTGCCGGTACTCTAGCGGGCGTCTGAGGCGCCGTCTTCTTCCCATGACGGCGGCATCTTTTGACGCGTGGCGCAGGCTCCTAGGTGGCGGACACGGACGTACCCTCCGCAGGCTTTTTGGCCCCCCGACAGTCTTTTGCCGCGACCTCTTTGCAGCATTGGCCTCCGCTCTATTGGCTTCCAGCAGGGACACAGTAGAGCCCCCGCCAAGGTCCGCCACCGTGGGCTCGAGGGCCACTTGCTTGGACCCCGAGTCATTTCCTGCGCTGGGCACTGGCGTGTCGGGGTGCTTAAGAAAGCGGCCCAGAGAGTCGCGCGACCCCGCTCCACCAGCAGCGCGACCCCGTCCTCTCCTGCCCTTCGACACCTTAGCGGGTACGTTCTCTTCGCTGGAAGAGAACCCCTCGTGCTCTTCATCATCCTTGCGAGCGTGCCTCTTTCAGAACTTGGACGCACGCTCAGCCCCCTCCCCTTTCGTCCGCGAGCGCTTTGAGCTTACGCTCGCCACGCTCGCCACACTCATCCTATCAGATGTGGTGTCAGAATCTGACACCACACCCACACCAATCTGCTCGACCAACACGATCGGCACGTTTTCCGTTTGTTTGTTTGTTTCGTTTACTTTTTCCATAACTAATCCCACGAGTAGATATAGGTCACAAATGTCCACCGGGCAGAGCCTAGATACCCGGTAAGCCTATATACTGTAGAGTGCGGCAGGTATCTACAGGGGAAGCGCTAGCGACTGGTTCCCCACCAGCCACTCATCCTCTTGCCGCGCTTCAAAACTTAGGATTAGGTGGTTTTTTATCTTAGAGATAGCCTTCCTCTGGGCCAGGCAATTAAGCCAAGCCCCCGGCGGCGGCATTAGACATGCCTCCGTTCGCTGTCCGGCCAAACCGACTCAGCGAACCCGCCGAAAGTTCTCTCGTTGAAGACAACTCCTCAACGAGAGAAACGCGCGCCGCTTTGGTGCGCCTGCACCGCAGCGGCATGGTCACATCAACTCAGGATCAGGAGCCCCGTGGAGGGCCATACTCCTCAAGATGCCGGCGTAAAGTTGCCGGCATCGCGCGCTAGGCCCCCCCAAGTTGGGAAGCAGCCAGGAAACTCCCTCCCCGGGCGGTGAGGAGAGTGTCATCCGCATAGCAGACGACACTCGTGCCTCGGAGGAGAGTTCCCCGCAGGAGCCAATCATAGCCGACGTTCCAGAGGAGAGGTCCTAAGACTGACCCCTGTGGAACGCCGGCCTCAACGGCGTACCGCCGGACTTGGCCAGACCTATTTACCAGGAGGATCGCCCGATCCTCCAGGTAGTTGGCCAGCAGCCTACACATGTATCGAGGCACTCCGTGAAATCGGAGCGCCTCTAGGATGGTGGAGTGGGGAACGGAGTTGAAGGCGTTGGCTATGTCGAATGACACCGCCAACAGTCCGTCCCCCGCCTCCATTGCCTCCTTCACCTGGCCCCTGAGGCAGGCCAGTGCGTCCACCGTCGAACGCTCAGCCCGAAAACCGAACTGAGCGTCCGACAAGTCCGGCCCGATAGTGCGCAGATGGCACTTTAGGCGGGCAGCGATTATCCCCTCGAACATTTTGCCGACCTCATCGAGCAGAACGATGGGCCGGTATGCCGAGGGGCAGTCTGCTGGGCGGCCCTCCTTGCGAAGGAGGCACAGCTGTCCCTCCTTCCACGGTTTCGGGAACCTTCCAAACGCAAGGCATGCACTGAAAAGGTCCCGAAACCTCTCCTCCATTTGAGTGGCAGCTATCGCCACCACTCTTGCCGGAACACCGTCGGGGCCCGGAGCAGTCTACTTGGCGCGGATATGGAGAATCGCCGCGCCAAGTTCCGACTCCGTGACAGGAGGGGCCTCCTCTTCTTCCTCAGCTGGCAGCTGTCTGCGGTGGGTCCATCACTGGTGGGGTGAAGTTGTCCCTGCACGGGAACAGGGACTGAACCACCCCATCAAGAAATGAGGGCTCCAGGGTCTCGGCAGGGGGACCAAACGGGCGTAACTTGTTGCGCGCCGCCTTATATGGTCTCCCGTAGGGATCGTTGTCGAGACCCTCCAGCATCTCAGCTCTCGCCGAGTCTCTGGCAGCGGCGATGGTTCGATCGAGGACCATTTTTGCCTCCACGTATACCTCATAGAGGTGGTCCCCGACGGCCTGGTCCCTTCGACGCCGCCGCCGACTCCGCGTGTAGGCCCTCCTTGCCTCCACACACGCTGCTCGGATCCCCGCCATCTCCGCCGACCACCAGTACACGGCGCGTTTGGGTAGTGGTCGGCGAGACCGAGGCATGCTGGAGTTGCATACCGCGGTCAGAGACTCCCTCAGGTGCCCCGCCATGGTATCCACATCCACAAGGGCTAAGTCTCCCCACGCGGCGGCCACGTATCCCGGTCCCCTCTCTAATAGCGAGAGGGGAGGGGAGTCTGTGGAAGACCGCGCCGCTAGAGCCACCAAGTCGTCCTCGTCACCCAGCCAGCTGCCGGGGATTGAGTAGGGCTCGGCGACCACCGCTACGTTCACCAACCACTCGGCCATGACCTGCACTACCAGGTCCTGGGCCGCTCTGCAGTGGTTGGTGTTCGCCTGGAGGATGCGGTAGTCGGAAATTATTATTCCGACATCGCACCCCCCTCTTCAGCTACCGCCGCTGGAGCTACAGCGGCGACGGCGACGACGGCTTCAGCAACAGGGCGAACCTGTGCCGGCACCACGCCCTTCCTCACGGGGGGCTTGCAGCTCCTGCCCGTCATCCTGTGGTCCGCGGGGCGGCCACCGGCGGCACACGCCGCGTAGTGTGGTGCGGTAGCGGTGCAAGTGGCCCACACGTGTCCCTCCCGCCCGCATTGGTAGCACGTATCTCCCCAGTCGGACTTGGAGGGACACGTGGCCCGAGTGTGGCCGACAGCGAAGCACTTGAAGCACCGGACAGGCTGGTCCTCAAGTGGCCGGACCACTGCCCAGCCGAACCCCACTTGCATCCGTCCCTTGGTCGCGGCAAGGACGGCCCCAGCCGCGGTGACTGGGCACTCGACGCGGATGATACCCATGCCGCGGCGGCCGGGCCTGATGGCTTCACCCTTCAACGCGCCAGCGTCGCAGCCTTCAGCCGCCGCGACGGCCGCCACCACCTCTTCTTTGGTGACTGAATCGTCCAGATCGGCCACCTCCAAGGCTGCGGTCTTAACAGGCCTGGCGACCCTTGCCACATCCGCGATGACCTCTTGCAACTTTGTTGCGAAGAGGTCCGCATTTGTGCCTCGCTGCTCCCCAGAGAACTCGAAAATTCGAGCTCCGGTTAGGGTTCGGCGGCACGTGATGTTGCTGATCCCCAGCTGGGAGGGATCAGCATTGGTACGAGCCCATCTTAGGACGGACTCGTACGTCTCGCCCCGCTCCGCGGCCTCCGGGGTGATGGTCACCACGACGGCCGCAGTTTTGGGAGGAACCAGCTTCCTCCCCGCCTTCTTGCCGACTGCAGGACCAGTCGCAGCAGGCTTGGGGGCCGACTTTTTGCCCTTTTTCCCTTTTCCCCTCCTAACCACTTCCGTCCACGACTGGTTGGATGGGGTGGTGGAGGGAAGAAGGGCGTCTTCCTCCTGCGAGTTCTGGGGGGCTGCTGGAGTGGCCGTCTGCCACTCCAGCAGACGCTACCTCCACGCTTGTGGTGGGCGTATGAGGAGCCACCTTGGTCCTCTTGCCCTTGCCTTTGCCCTTGGAGGGCTGCGATACCGGGCCTGCTAGAGGCGCAGGTTCCGGCTCCCTCGGCGGTGGACTCTTGTCCGCCGCTAGCGGTGGGCCAAGCCGCCTTTCCAGCAAGAGCCGGTCCTCGATGCCTGCGAAGCAGGCTCGGATGAAGGCCCTCTCCTCCAAGATCACCCCGCGGATTGTTGCCTCAAGACTGGCAGGGGAGGAGGAGAAGCCTCCTACCACCGGACAGACTGGGGCAGATTGGGCAGGCCTGGCCGTAGCATCAGCCAGCTTCTGGTGTAGCTGGCTGACCTCCGCCTGCAGGCGATCCACCTTCGCCTGCAGCTGCCGCGTCTCGTCCGTGGCCATCCGCTTCACCAGCTCCGTTATAATGCCGTACATGCTGGCGGCCCGGCATTTGAGGGCCTTCTGGAAGGTCCCCTTCAAATTGGACGACTTAGAGGCGACCTCCAGAACCTCCTGCCGATCCTCCTGCGCCATGCGAGCCAGTTCTGCCAGGGAGTGGTCGGCATACAGTACACTGGATGCACCATAGCCAGCCCTCGACCTGGCAACTTGCGCCTGCTGCTCCAAGCCCACATTGTGGGAAGAAGGCGTAGCAGAAGTCGAAGCCTTTTTAGGCTTCGACCTCTTCTTCGCCTTGCCTCCGGTCGACTCCGAGGAGACTTTGGACCTCTTCCGCTTGAAGAGGTTATTTTCAGCCGCCGACGTGTCCATATCGGAGTCGTCGGAGTCCGACACCTCATATGGCCTTCTAAATAAGGTGGCCGCAGATGATACGCGGTCAGCTTCCGACGCCAAAGCGCCGTCGGCGTGGCCCTGAGAAGGGCCGTTGGATTGGCCCTGAGAAGGTCCGTTGGATTGGCCCTGAGAAGGGCCATTAGATTGGCCCTGAGAAGGGCCGTTTAAATCGCCCTGGGAGGAGCGATTCGAGATAAAACGCCCCGAAGGGTCACGACTTGGCTTGCTGTGAGTGCTGTAATACCGGCCGTGGCAGTTGCGTCGAGCTCGAGTGACGAATATTTTTCCCCGCCGACGTCACCAACACCCGTACGTCGGCAGGGGAGAGGCCGGCCACCGAGGAGCTTGGGACTTAGGGGCCAACCGGCCCCAAGCCGGGTCCCCGCTGCCGGTGGTTGTGTGCAGCGCATGAGATGGACTCAGTCTATGAACGAGAACGTCAAGCGCGCATACTACGGGTCTACAGAGGGGGGAACTAACCTCACTGCATACCGCGATAGGATGCTGTCTCTGTTCCAGGAACTAGAACCAACCGTCAACGTCTCGGCCCAACGACTGTCGGATCAGGTGCGGGTCATCCAACGCAACCACAGGTTGGACGATGCTGCACTTGATAGGCTGCGCTCAGAGGTACTGAGCAACCGTATCGTCTCGACTCCGGCACAAACCGCGGCACAACCGTCAATTCCTGACCCAATCCCGCCGCGGTCCAATCATGTTGAAGAAGAGAATGATAGGGTTGTCACAGTAAGTAGCCAGTGCAACGCCCGATTGAGGAGCGCTCTGGAGGATGCGTTTCGCGATTAAAGGCACACCCCGACCGAACTTAGACCCCGACTACCACGCTTACCTATGCACAAGAAAAATAGGGCGCTGGTGTGTGCCTTGGACTCGCAGCTTAAAAACTTTTTCGAGAGCAGCGAGGATCTCGTTGATACACACTCGATCCTGTATTGCGCGGCTGTTGCGGCATGTCGTTTAGCTAACGTCAAGTTCCCAAACTATGACAAAGCTACTCGACCAAAACCAGCCGTACCAGCCTGGCAATGCAGGATCGAGAGCCGTATCGATGGAGCCAGGGTACTCATCGGCAAACTATACAGCTTCAGGGAGGGCAATACACGACCACGAGTGATGCGCTTTGTGAGACGGGCATTCTCGGGGACAGGAATCAGTCCTCCAGAATACATGTCCCGTGTCACAGAGCGTATCGACTTCCTGAAGCAAAAAGTCTGTGCATGGGCGAGCCGAATTCGGCGGTATAAGCGGCGGGTGGACCGATACACGCAGAATTGCACGTTCCAGAGCGATGAGAGGTGGATATATAGAGCTTGGGAGCGACCTGAACAAAATGTGGCGGACGTGTGCCGCCCGGATGATGCCACCACGAGCGCATTCTGGGGCAGTATATGGTCGGTGCCCGTCTGTCACGCTGAGGCTGACTGGATACAGGATGTCGAGCGAGTGTATGAAACTATACCAGAAATGGAAGCTGTATTAATCTCTCCACAAGACGTAGCCACAGCAGTCCGTCCGTTACCGAATTGGAAATCACCGGGACCGGACGGACTGCACAACTTCTGGTTAAAATGGCTGATTAGTTCACACGCTCGCCTGGCATCTCAATTCCAGTCATCCTTAGAGTCTGGGTCGCTACCGCAGTTTCTAACAACAGGCGTTACCCACCTGCTCCATAAGTCAGGTAGTCCCGCGGAACCGAAGAATTATAGACCGATCACATCATGTTTGTCGACGGTCTATAAACTTCTTACATCCATCTTGAGAGTGAAAATAAACACACACATTGCCAACAATTCAATAATGTCCGCCTCTCAAAATGGATGTAGGAACGGGTCCCGCGGTACTAAGGAGCTACTCCTTTTCGACATGGCCATAAGCCAACAGGTTCGTCGATCCCGTAAGGACCTCTCGACATGCTGGATAGACTATAAGAAGGCCTACGACTCGGTGCCACATACGTGGCTCATGAGGGTGCTGGAGGTGTACAAGATTGATGCAACTCTACGCACCTTCCTTGTGTCGTGTATGGGGCAATGGAGGACAGTTCTTCGCTACCCGGTGTAGCGGCTAGGGCTTTGCAGGTAGGCTGCGCAGGCCGTTAACGGATAGGTAGGTAGGTAGGTAGTGTAGAGAGAGGAATGAAACCAGCTGGGTAGTTTGATATATATATTAGTAGTAGATCCACAGCTAGGTCGCGGGTAAGGTCACTGATCTTTCCGAGCACCCACACACTTAGGTAGGTAGAAGGGTACCGTCCTTGGTCATCCGTTGTAGTAGGAATGGGCCTGCCAGCGCAGGCTCAGCTGGAACGGTAGGGTAGCACACGTCGGAGACACGTGGCAGACGAGGAGGCCTTTCAGCACAGGCCTGCAGGGGGTACACGGCGTTAGGCCGCAGGTAGCTCGCGGCGGTAGGCCGCAGGTAGATCGCGGCGGTAGGCCGCAGGTAGGCCAGGCCTCGGCAAGGACTCGGTAGCGGGCATTGGCAGCATGCCAACGCGTCCTGTCCTTAGCCGGGAAGTAGTAGCCGGGGTGTAGAATCCGGGATGTAGAAGCCGAGGTGTAGAAGAGCCGGTACGTAGAACCGGGATGTAGAATCGCCGTGTAGAAGAGCCGGTACGTAGAAGCCGGGATGTAGAATTGCCGTGTAGAAGCCGGGATGTAGAACCCTGAAAGCGCGTTAGGGAGCGCATGTCAGATGCAGTGCAGAGCAGCAAGCTGCGTGCGATGTGCTACCCTCCTTAGCGACCAAGAACGGTATGGGAAGCAGGATAGGTAAGCGTAATACATCGCAGCGGCTTACAGGCAGAGATAGAGTGCAATCACAGCGTGGCAGAATGACAGGTGAGAATTTAGGTTATGTTGTGACAAGCCATGCTTAAAGAGCATAACCATTGCCGATGGCACAAGGAGCACACAGTACAGTATAATAGGTATAATAATAATGGTGAACTCACCCTAGACTCGGGGCACATGGTAAATCTAGGGGTTCTACATAACGAACCGCTAGTATGGCTGGTTACAGATGAAATGAATGAGTAGTCTGTCAAGTAGTGTTGGGCATGTAATTTAGTGTTGTGCTCAACCACTTAGTAACATACTAACTACTCGACTAAGTTCAGGTGTGAAGCCACAACGTTACAGTACCCCGGCTGCAGAGAGAGGATTTTACCTATATAAAATCCGCTAGAACTACCACTTCCCACTTGCTGTCTAATCTTTAGCACAAGTCTGAATCCAGTCCAATCAGAGCAGAGACTGGAACCATACTCTATAGCCATGAGTGAAACTAGTTAGTCATAGTTCACTCAAGATTTCCAGACAGCGAGCAAAGAAATACACAAGATTAAAAGCAAGTGTATCTCAGTCGGTAGTGTTCTATTAGTAGCTGGTACCAGTGTATTTAGTAGTATTCCTACATGTGAGTAGACATGTGGTGTATTAGATAATTAGATCTTAACTGTCTTTAGGTAAATATAGGTAAGTGAGTTCAGTGTGTACTTGTAGGTGTAGTTAGGTAAGTATGCACATGTAGTTAGAATGCGTTACTGTTAGTGTGTTAGTAGGGGTAGGTTAGGGGTAGTGTGTAGTGGGGGTAGGTTAGGTAAGTGGGGTAGTGTGTAGTGGGGTAGGTTAGTTTAAATTATTTAGTGTCAGGTTTGTAAGATGTGTATTGGTGCGGTCACCTCACTTGTAGGTGCCATCTTTATCGCTTTTAGAGGTAGCTTCCGTTATGCGGCTTCCAAAGTGTGGAATAACCTGCCACCACCTATTCGATCAATTAGCACGTTCGACACATTTAGGAGACGCCTACGGCAGTACCTCATAGATGCGCAACGGAAGCTAGACATGGTTAATATCAATATTTCTTTGTTATAAGTATGGTATACCTATTATTTACTGACGACAGTCCATTGTTTCTTGTACAACCATAATATCACTCTGCTTCTTTTCTTAAATATCCATCTACCTATCTATAATTATTTTTATAAAATATCTAATCGAGTTATTATTATTATTTGCTACACATATCCATTTTTTTATTTTTGTTTTTTATTTAAATATCTACACACACTATAAAACTGATTTACATCTGTAAGACGTCCTCGTAACATAAGGTCCAGTTGAAAACCAGCGTCAGGCACTAGTTGTCTGGCATTCATGCTGAACTGGGGCAGTACTAGTACTATGACTTGTTAAAGCCATAATTGTTCCAGTGTCAGAGAAAGATGGAGCTATATGGGACAAATAGCACTATCCCTTTTTCACAACGGAACAATGATAGCTCTAACACGTCATGGTATAAGGCCTGGGCCTGTTTGGCGCAGCCGTGAGGCGCACAATACTTTTTTTTTTTATGTTCTTTGTTTTTTTCTATAAATATTGTGTGCCTTACCTGGGTCAAATAAATTTATTTTCTTTCTTTCTTTCTTTTCTTTTTTTCTTTAAGATGTTCATTTGAACATGACATAAACAACACAACAGTTAAGGGTAGTTATAATAGTGACCTGCTCTGCAATAATAAATAGACATCCCTTGGGATCAGCAGCATCCGCTAGAATAGCGCCAGAGCAACATAATGCTATTTTAAAAGATAGCTTTATTTTTTATATAGTTTTAGGTAACAGATAGACAACACAAAAGCTAGGGGTAGTTATAGTAATGAACTGCTCTGCAATAAAAATAGTCATCCCTTGGGATCAGCAGCATTCCTTAAAATAGCGCCAGTGAACAATAGTATAGTTTATGTCAGGTTATAGATGTAGTTTATTTTAGGTTACAGATATTAATAGTGTATTTTAAGTTTTATCTAGATGTAGTTTTAGTTTAATATTATATTTAGTAGTCATTAGTATTCCCATAATAACACAGATAATAGAATAGTTATGCTAGCAACAGATCAGATTTCAGTAGGTAGTTACTGTTGTAGTCCAACCTAAGTCCCAATAGTAAAATGGAAACACAGGACTAAAAGATTAGGGTCCAGCCCAGTGTACTTAGTATCCAGTATGTAGGTTTTATTGAATACATAGTGCCACCCTAAACCGCACAGGAATACCAACAATTACATAGATAGACAGTTTACATAAATAGATACATTTGGTTTAGGCTTATTTAGGGAGTAACCATCCGCTCCTGCAAGGGCTTATTTATAGAGTTGCACCGCTGTTTAGAGTATAGATATGTAATAAATAGGAAATTTGGTTTAGGCTTATTTAGGGAGTAACCGACCGCTCCTGCAAGGGCTTATTTATAGAGTTGCAACCGCTCTTTAGAATAGATTGTAAATGCATATACATAGATTAGGTTGCTTAGTTTACCAATGGTTTAGGGCCAATTGATAAAGCAGAACCACTGATCAATGGGGTAGACCATCATGATCAGTTATAGTAGGTAGGTGATGAATGGGGTAGGGCTATCATCAATTATAACTATGGCTGTAGGGCCAATAGTCATGGTAGAAGTTTAAGATGAATGGGGTAGGGCCATCATCAATTATAACTATGGCTGCAGGGCCAACCAATAGTCATGGTAGAAGATTAAGATGAATGGGGTAGGGCCATCATCAATTTCGACTCAAACTCAAACTCAAAGCATTTATTTCAAATAAACCAATTACAGGCACTTTTGAATTGTCAAAGGGTCGGTCAGTCAGAAAATATGAAGCTAGTTGCCCATTCCAAAGCGTAGTAGGTTCCTATGGAGAAGAACGGGCAAGAAACTCCACGGACACTCTTTTAAAATCAGAATATTGTTACAATATGTTGTTTACATCATTCAATGGAACGGATTTATGGAATCATACATGTGAGTACAATGTAGAAAAACGTGCAGGTTAAAAGAGTCCGTAAATAAAAGATAAAACGATACAAAACAATTCAAAAATTAAAATAAATCAAAATAAGCCGTGGCAGCTAATAGATGACCAGTCCCTACTGATGGCGCCCGTTCACGAACATGACGCATGGATCAGCACCATTCAGCTCAACCATTTTGAAGGGAACTTAATGATCCAACACACACGCCACCACCAGCGAGACATTAAAGTGAGCATGACATGCTTTCAGCCGCCAGGGCACATTCAAGTCAATGAAAGACGTACCTAGTAAATGGTAGCTTTAACGTACTTAGGTAAGTACATAGTGCTCACACACATGTGCTATGCAGTTATACAATACTAGGAGATTGAATTTATACAATGTAAAGATAGTTTTTACAATCTTCAGCAGCTCCAACAATATTTTCATATGCTAATCAATTAGTTGTTGCGCCCTGTGGAGCTGGACCAGCGCTGAGCCAAGCATTTTTGTCAGTGATGTAATCCCCCAATTTATAATATGCTTGGCGGCATAGTGTGCGTTTTATACAAGATTTAAATTTTGTTTCATTCAGTTGGAGTATGTGGGGAGGTATTTAATTGTAACATTTTAAACAGTACCCCATGAAGGATGAGTCTACTTTAGCCAGTCTGAAGCCCGGTTGAACTAATTGGTCCCTATTCCTAGTCCTATAATTGTGTTTTTCACCTCTTTTACTAAAAAGACTTAGATTTTTCCTTACGTACATGATGTTTTCGTAGATATATTGACAAGGTACCGTCATGATGTTAATATCTTTAAACAGTTCCCTTAGAGAATCGCGCATACGGAGACCATATATTGCTCTGATAGCTCTTTTCTGCAGAATAAAAATAGACTCGATATCTGCAGCCCGTCCCCATAGTAAAATACCGTAAGACATGATACTATGAAAGTAACTGAAATAGACTAGCCTCGCGGTATCTACATCAGTGAATTGACGGATTTTCCTCACAGCATATGCTGCTGAACTTAGCCGTCCTGCAAGAGATGTTAAATGAGGACCCCATTGCAGCCTTGAGTCGAGTGTGATCCCCAGGAAAACAGTCTTATCGACGAATTCTAGTTTCTCCCTATTCAATATTATGTCACAATCACTACTTTTAACATTCGGTAAAGCAAATCTCATGCATTTAGTTTTTTTCCCATTTAATACTAAATTATTAGCAGTGAACCAATTTTGGACCTGCAGTAGGGCATTATTTACGTCGTCAAGATTTGATGCACGTCTATTTATTTTAAAAATTAAGGAAGTATCGTCAGCAAATAACACCATTTGTGGTTGGTTTTTTAATAAATGGGGTAGATCATTAATATATACTAAAAAGAGGAAAGGACCCAATATCGAGCCTTGTGGAACACCCATTTTTACATTTAAACCGAGTGAATTGACACTATTTATTTGAACTTGCTGTTGTCTATCATTTAAATAAGATTTTACTAAACTAAGCGCAAGTTTACCTAGTCCGTAATGCTCAAGTTTTAAGAGTAAGGTTTTGTGATTTACGCAGTCAAATGCCTTGGAGAGGTCACAAAAGATTCCTATGGCATCTTGGGCCTCCTCCCACGCAGTAAAAATGTGTTTTAATAAGGTGACACCGGCGTCAGTCGTACAACGTCCTTTGGTGAAACCATACTGCTGATCGTGTAAGATTTGGTTGGTGTTAAAATGATTAAGCATTTGATTGAGCATTACCTTTTCGAAGACCTTGCTGAACACCGGCAAAACAGACACTGGTCTATAATTGTTGGTGTCTTTACTGTCTCCAGATTTAAAAAGTGGTATAACCTTACTGTATTTCATTAAATCCGGAAAGACTCCTTGATCCACACATAAATTAAATATTAAAGCCAAGTATGGTGCTATAGTCTCGATTATGGATGTACAAACTTTGATAGATAATCCCCATAGATCTTCAGTTAATTTTATTTTGATTTGTCGAAAAGCTTTTATAACTATCATAGGGTTTATATGCTTAAATTGAAATTCAACTGGCTATATATAACTGACTATGGCTGTAGGGCCAATAGTCATGGTAGAAGTTTAAGATGAATGGGGTAGGGCCATCATCCTAAGTAGGTAACTGTTTGGATTTACCAAATAGTTGGAAGTTTAGATAATAGTATGATAATTGTTGGTTATATGTAGATAGTGGGTAGTTGTAGAGGGTGAGTGCAAGTAGTTTTAGTAGTTTGTGGGGTAGGTTTTGTAGTGTTTTGGTATTTAAATCTGATTTTTATGTAGTGGATGTCAGCTGTTTATTATGTTGACATAGGTAGGTAGGTTGAGAATTTAATTAAGATTAGTTTAGATTTGGTAAATAATTGTTGTTTATTGTTAATTTTTAGATATGACAACAATTCATTAAGTTTTTTTTATTTTTTATTCCAAAATCTGTATTCACAATAACATACTGCATAACAGTTTGTCGGCAGTTGTTCTCGTATAACAATGGATTACAAAATTTATTAGTTTGTTACGTTAAATTGTTTGTTTAGATTGTATGTATAGGAAAAAGTAGTAAGTACTGCAATATTGTGTATTGTTTTCATTTGTCAATGAAGGTAGTAGTTTTTCATTGTTAAAGTAGAAAACAATACAATTTTAGTTTAATTGTAACAGCAATTTAAGAATTGTAGGTATAACTATTTAGGTAGTTTTATTTTATTGCAGTAGTTGTAGGAAGGTAATTAATGTAGGTATGAATTTGTGTTTAGATATTCCATGAATGTTAACAATGAAGTTTTTAGGTAAGTGAGTGTATTTTAAGTGATAGCTGTTTTTAGTGTTTTATTTTATGGGTCCGTAATTGAACTTCGAGAGTCATATGTTCGATTAATGAAAAGTCGACTGAACGATTGTTCGAATAGAATTTATTGCGAAACAACCTTTTATCGCCAAACGCTACTTCGACTGAACGATTCATCGAATATTTTTTAATCGATGGACTGCTCTGTCGAATGAGTTTTAGTTATTATATAGTTTAATAATTGAAATAAAATTATTTGAAAAAGATTTTTCGTCACATATTATTTCATACATAATCGAGGAAATCAAACACTTAAAGATATCGTACGTTCTTCTCGCACATTTAGTAACATGAAATTTGGTGAAAAGGAAGATAATAAAGCACAAAAGAAGGGAAAATTGTTTATTATAAAAAAAAAATACATTTAAAAGTGTTACGATTTTTGCACAAAATTAAGGTAGATTAAGATTCTTTAACGCCCTGAGAACTCCACTAATATTCCAAACATAAAATAATAATCAAATTTAAACGTTGTTTTATTTTTATAATGATTTTTTTTATAATGATGCGGTAGTTACTTTATCTCGTATAAGCAAAGTGCCTACTGCAAGCTAACTTCAAAAAAAGTAATCTTAAATCTTCCTTTTCACCAAATTTCGGTTAGTCCCCCTATGCTCTAGTCCCGCTATGCTCGACTCGTAAAATACCTACTAAAAAGTTTCGCTATGCACGAAATCACATTCGCGGACAGTGATGAAGAAAACTGTTACAGTGTAATATTTTAATACCATTTAAGCACCACAGAACAACTATATAACTTGGCTGAATATTGGCAGATTTAACAGATCTATTGATAGAAACCCTAGTTTTTTTAATAGTTGATTATTTGTATTTATTTGTGTAATTAATAAGACTGAAATTTTATGAATACAGGTGATTTGACTTTGAGAAAACACTTTTTATTTACGCTCTTTTATATTTTACTAGTTTTCTGCTCACATTTATATTTGTAATATTAGTAAGATAGGATTTGTAACGAATTCTACAGACTTCGCTAAATCTTGTGGGTCCAGTATTGACTTACAGACTAAAACAATTTTAACTTACAGACGATTACGCTTAGACGAACAGCGCTATAAACAAAAATAATTTGAATTCAAACAATTTTCCTTCCAACTGTACCTTCCATTGTTTACGAAGAATCGAAGAATTTCGTGCATAGCGAAACTTTTTAGTAGGTATTTTTCGAGTCGAGCATAGCGGAACTAGAGCATAGGGGGACTAACCGCCAAATTTCATGTTACTAAATGTGCGAGAAGAACGTACGATATCTTTAAATGTTTGATTTCCTCGATTATGTATGAAATAATATGTGACGAAAAATCTTTTTCAAATAAATTTATTTCAATTTTTAAACTATATAATAACTAAAACTCATTCGAAAGAGCAGTCCATCGATTAAAAAATATTCGATGAATCGTTCAGTCGAAGTAGCGTTTGGCGATAAAAGGTTGTTTCGCAATAAATTCCATTCGAACAATCGTTCAGTCGACTTTTCATTAATCGAACATATGACTCTCGAAGTTAAATTACGGACCCTTATTTTATTGGCCACAGTAGTTATATTGTTGTTTTATTATTTGTGAGCCAGTAGATTAGTCATTTAGATTGTAATAAGTAATGTTCTATAGTTAATTTGAATGATAAGTGTAGGTAAGTTTGTAGGTTTAGTTTAGTTTAATGTAAGTTATGCCTATGCATACGCATGGTTAAACTACGGCGTTATACTATGGGGAAACAGTACAGACGCATCAACACTATTCATACTACAAAAACGACTGATTAGAATACTAGTTAACATAGATAACACAGACAGCTGCAAACCCCATTTCCAAGAACATAAACTTCTAACCCTACCTTGCATATATATCTTGGAAATGTGCAAAGGACCATGGGAAGAAACGTCCCCACCCACCAACACGCTTGAGACTAGTGTCATTCGAAGCGTCTGGTGGGTTCGATACTTTTTTACTATGGCGACATTTTTCAAAAATGTGGGGTTTTCCTGGAATATTACTTTTTTTATTCAATACTAGCATTATTTTACATTTATATATTTTCTTAGTTTGCACTTAAGAGGCATAGAATATAGCGACCTAAATATGGTTCTCATTCATGACAACCTTTCTTTTTATCAGGGACCATTTTTTTTTTCTCTGATACCTTTTTTAAAGTTAGGTTCGGTTAGGTTATGTTTGGTAAGGATAGGTAATTATAGCTTAGGTTAGGCTAGCTAACCGAAAAGGTTAGGTTAGGTTAGCTAACCGAAAAGTTTAGGTTAGGTTAGGTTAGCTTCTGTGCGCTGTCAACGCGGCTCTACGTGGGAATCGTGCGATCGATGGCCCTTTACGGGGCCCCGATCTGGGCGGCTGACCTGAAGGCCGGTAGTATCGCAGTCCTACGCAAGCCGCAGAGAGCGATGGCCGTCAGAGTCATCAGGGGGTATCGCACGATCTCCTACGAGGCGGCTTGTGCACTGGCCGGATGGCCCTGGGACCTCGAGGAAAAAGTACTCGCGTCATCGTATCGGTGGCGCGAGGAAGCGAGAGTGCGGGGTGAGCAACCGAAGCAGCGACACATAGAGCTGCATCGGTCTCAGCTTCGCGAGGTCTTGGTGGCGGAATGGCGGGACAGGCTTTCACGCCCTACCGCCGGCCTCGACATCATCGAGGCGGTCCGGCCGGTGCTCGAGCGCTGGCTCGGGAGGAGGCACGGCTCCCTGTCGTTTCGGGTGTCGCAAGTGCTCTCGGTTGCTTCGGGAAGTACCTGTGTCGCATAAACAGGGAGCCGGACGCTCGGTGTCACCACTGCGTCGACTGCCGGGAGGACACGGCGCGGCATACGCTGGCAGAGTGTGCCGCTTGGGAGGAGCCGCACCGTGCCCTCATCTCAGAAGAAGGCAGTGACTTGTCGCTGCCGGCCGTAGTCGAGTCGATGGTCGGCAGCGAGGAGTCCTGGGACGCGGTGGTTTCCTTCCGTGAGACAGTCGTTTCGCAGAAGGTGGCTGCGGAAAGGGAGAGGGAGATCTCTTCCACTCACCCGGCCCGCAGCAGGCGCACCGGGCGTCGGCGGAGGGCGGTAAAAGCCCTCTTCCAGCCCCCCTAAATGGGTCCAGAGACGACGGACTCGGGGACGTCCGTCGCCCCCTACACATCAGGACCCGAGGTGGCGGTGCGTAGTGTTCCACGCGCGCCCCTCTTAGACGTCACGGGGGGAGTCAAACACCTCACTCCTCGGGTCGCGGGGGGGCCCCTGACCCGAGGAGTCCCGCAATGGCGGGCCAGTCTGGGGTTGCGGAAGATTTTTACGTTCCCGTGACCCCCGGCGAAGGTGTGAGCTGGAACAGTGTTCCAGCTGGGGTGGTTTTTAGTCAGTAAGAGTCTGACAGACCCCTCCGCCCGCCCCAGGGCAGAGGTCATCCATGAGGATTTAAAAAAAAATAGGTTAGGTTAGCCGTTTTTTTTTTAGTTTTTTGTACAATTATCCAATCACAAGAATACACAAATGCTGTTCATCATTGAGGAGTTCCATTTGACCTTCAAAATCCAAGATCAAATTATCACTGTTAGGTTTTTTTTTTTTTTTTGGCAGGAGTGGGACATCCTCATGGACGCCCAGGCTGCTTCACAGACGAACCAGTCTGGGCAGTGCCGGACTCTTACCGGCTAAAACCACACCTGGACACATCCTGCCTTACAAATAAATCCACAGACATGGAGGTCCGTGCTTTTGGTTACATAAAAGTTTTGTTTAACCGTTTTTGATCTTTCGTTACTGTGCTCCTACATCGGGCACTTATTGCTATCTTAAATTCTACGTGAGCCCATTAGTTTTTTTTAATTTTTTTTTTTCATGCTTTTTGCTTTAATATTACGTTAGTATGGTGGTATTATATTACAAGTTAGGATATAAGTAACTAAAAGGCAGTGCCAGTCGACCAGCCCTAACCGACAGCATCCGTTCACGGACTTGACGTACACATCCGCGCCGTTCAGCTCAACCATATTTTAGGGAACCGAACGACCGGACCTACAGCGCAGGGCACGCGCCACCATCGGCAGGGCATTTACGTGAGTATGACAGACTGGCACTGCCACTTAGTTTTACAGTTTTTTTTTTTTTTTTTTTTTTTCAGGCTTGATGTTGTTTTGGGTCAGGTTGGGGTTTCATTTGGATTGGAGTTTGGATACGGACTTGTTAGGTAGTGTTAATATGGGGTCTGCTGACCAGGGACTTCGCTAGCCTGAGCAGGTTTTCCATAACGACTGTGTCTCGATGCTGCATGGCCATCTTCAGGTTGTAGTTGACGACCGTTTTAGTCGGCGCATCCATCGCCCTTTTTGCAAAGCGGCCCGTGGCGTCGTCGGCGTCGTCGGAGTAATAGACGCAACTGACTGTATGTCTCGACACCGCCACTACCGCGTGGGAGATGCTGTCGTGGATTTGGAGCCTCCTGGACTTGGTGTAGATGATGATTACGCTGTCGTAGGTCAAACCCTGAGCCTCGTGTATGGTTAACGTGCGCGACCCTTCGCCGGACCCATATCCCTGGTTCACTAGAGAGGCTTTCTCCTCTTGCGTATGAACCAGGAATAGGGTATTCTGGGCAGTCTTCGGTATTTGCGCTCCTGTGTAACCTTTCACCCTCAGGGAGTGGACCCGCGACGACGACGACTTGGAGGAGTATATACCGGAGTATATCTCGCTCAGTGCAAACCCTACGTCCATCGGATTGCGGTGTGTGCAAAGAACCTCCTGGGTGATGCCAGCCACCAAGTTCGGACGGGTATACCTTAACTCGAGGTTCTCTCTGTCCAAAAATGGAAGCTGGTTTACGTCTCCGATGAGGACAATTTCGCTTGCTCCAGACAACCTTACTGCCATGACTATGGCCCCAAAGTGGTTCATAAGAGCCTCGTCTACCGTTATCACTGTTAGGTTAGGTGAGGTTAGGTTATGTTTGGCAAGGATAGGCAATTATAGCTTAGGTTAGGTTAGCTAACAGAAAAGTTTTTTGTTATTACAAAAAAACCCCATTGATTTTGCAATGGAGCAAGACAGTAAGTCTTTCTCGGGATCCCTAAAACATATTGACACGTATCCTATGACTGTTGGAGGGTGGGGACGGAGTCCATACAAAATCCCCCATGGTCCTTTGTTAGAAATAATCAAAAACTCTTTATTACACGCGAAAACATACAGACTCGCTACACACTACGACACAAAAACAGACTAAACCAACCAGGTTCAAAGCTAAAAATTCACTCCACAAGCACTTTAGTAATGTCAGTTAAAATATATAATAAACTACCTGATGAAATTAAAAATGAACAAAAATTTAATATCTTTATAAATAAATTAAAACAATTTCTAATCTGTAAATGTTATTATAATGTACATGAATATTTAAATGATAAATTTAATAAATAAACAATAATAAAAACGCAATAATAATTTATTTATAATTACCAATGATAATAATAATATATGTATAATTTAAATAAATATTAATGTTTAAATCCAATATATGAGTGGTAAAAATTATATGTACACAATTAGTTATCAGCCTACCTACCTACACAAAACGAAAGAGTAGATTAATATTAAAATTGTTAACAAATATCTATAATAGCCCTCCTCCTAATTTTTATGTTGTTATGCCCGACAGGGCCCACAATGCTCCAAAACGAATGTATGTCTTTATGTACCTACCACCTAAGTTCACATTGTGGAATGCAATAAACGTATTGAGTATTGAGTATTGAGTATTGAGTAAGTTTTTAGCAAAGTTAAAAGTTAGGTTAGGTCATTATATTAGTAATTAGAGTATGTTTATAGTAGATATTATCAGTTTTAGGTACCTATGTAAAGGTATGACAGCTATTAGTACCTTGGGTAGTAGTCACAATTCAATTATTTAGAAAAAATGCGCTGCCAGCACTGAGTAAGTTTTTAGATTTAGATGAGAAGTAGAATAATTACACATCAGGTGAGTTCCCATTATTTACACAGTTAGTATTGGATACTCAAGTAGTTGTCAAAGTCAGATTAGTATAATACAAGTAGAACTTAAAACTATGCCGCTACGATGATTAGCGAGGAATTGTTGGTATAAAAAGAGTTTTTGATATCAACCTTTTTTGTTAGTAAATTTATTTTTCTATTTTTTAGTTATGTCATGCTCACTCATCTGTCTAATCTTCCTGTGAAAAATATAAGTTCTATCTAACTTTTATTTTTATTATCTTCTCCTATTAATTTCAACCACGCTCCAGCTGCCAGCACTCTGCACCGCTAGTGGGACACGAGCAGCCCCACTAACAGGTTAAGGGCCCAGAAAACAATGGCACAAACAGAGTCTTCAAGCAGTAGTGGGTTGCCATCCATAGAGAAACTGGATGGGAACAGCAACTACGCCACTTGGAAGTTTTTGATGGAGCTGCATCTCGTCCATGATGACCTATGGGAATATACAAAATCTACCCCTGAAACGACCGATGTGAAAGGTATGAAAAAAGACCAGAAAGCTAGGGCAAAGATTTGCTTGATGATTAGACCTCATTGCTTGGTGCATGTACGCAAAGCCAAAACAGCGAAAGATGCTTGGGAAGCATTAATGAGTGCGTTCGAGGACAAAGGTCTAAATAACCGCTGCCGGTTACTTGCAAAGCTGGTGAGCATGAAGCTGGAGCAATTCCCATCGGTCAGGGAATATGTCACATCTGTAATGATGGTATCTCAGGAACTTCAAGACCTAGGAAAAGAGGTTGACGATGAACTGTTGGCTGCTTTACTTCTCCAAGGCCTTACCATAGAGTTCCAACCAATGAGACTAGCCATAGAAAATAGTAACGTTGTACTTACCACCGACTATGTAAAGATGAAGCTTTTTCAAATGGAGGATACCTATTCGGCAAGCACGAGTGCAAGCCAACCGACTTCAGCACTATTGTCAAATAAGCATAAAGGTAGGAGTACACCCAAGAAGATCAAACAAAAAATCAAGTGCTTTATTTGTAATGGACCTCACAAGGCACTTGAGTGTCCTGATAATCCAAAAGGGAAGAGGGAAGCTCTTCAAGCCTTTGCGTTCGGCACGTCGATTCCAGGGGCGAATGACTGGATCATCGATTCTGGAGCGTCGACACACATGACGAATCGCAAATCTTGGTTTAAGAACTTAAAGGATACTTCTAAGTCTTTGAGAGTGACTTGTGCAGATGGTAATGAAGTGTTTGGTGCAGGTGAGGGTACGGTAGTATGCGAGTCAGGATTGACAGTCAACAATGTTACGTATGTACCTAAGTTAGCTTCTAACTTATTGAGTGTGAATGCAATTGCGAAGAAGGGTAACGTGGTAGTATTTACAGATAAAAGTTGTGACATTTACAAGAGAAATGAGTGTGAGGTGCGAGGTAAGCCAGTTGTGAAAGGTGTGGAAGAACGAGGTATTTATAAAATTAAGTGCTGTTCACAGGGTTCTGCCTTAGCAACAACAAAGCATGACCAGCAGATGTTATGGCATCGGAGGATGGGACATCTTGGTATGCATAACCTCAGACTACTGAGAGATAAGATGGCAACAGGAGTAAGTTTTCCAGATATTTCTTCTAAACTGGAGTGTATATCTTGCATTATGGGAAAACAAACGAAACAGCCGTTTCGTAAAACTGATGCAACGAGAGCTACGGAAGTATTAGGCTTAGTGCACTCAGATGTGTGTGGACCTATGAGTATACCTTCTATTAGCGGATTCCGATATTTTTTGACGTTTATTGACGATTTTACGCGAAAAACTTTTATTTATTTTTTGAAACAAAAATCTGAAGTTTTCGAAAAATTTATAGATTTTAAGGCGTTTGCTGAAAATCAGTGCGGCAAGAAAATAAAGATCCTACGCACTGACAACGGAACCGAGTACGTCAATAAGCGGATGGATGAATTGCTGAAGAATTGCGGAATCCAGCATCAACTGACGGTGGAGTATACGCCAGAGCAGAATGGCGTAGCTGAACGAGCCAATCGCACTATCTGCGATAAAGCAAGAACCATGCTACATGAGTCTGGATTGGAAAAACGTTTTTGGGCTGAAGCTATCCATCATGCCGTGTTCCTGAAGAACAAGTCACCAACGATTGCGGTAAAGAATATGACTCCGGATGAGAAATGGTCAGGGAGGAAGTGTGACCTAAGCATGCTAAAAAGTTTTGGGTGCAAAGCATTTATGCACATTCCTGATCAAAAACGGACTAAGTGGGATGTAAAAAGCAGAGAGCTTATCCACACAGGCTTTGATGATAACGCGAAAGCGTATCGTCTTGTGCATCCTACCACCGGAAAAATATTTAAGGCCAAAAATGTTGTGTTTTTGGAGAATCAAAAATACAAAGAGCTACAAGAAGAATCGCAAGAGGAACCAGAAATAATACTTCTACAAGATGAACCAATTGTCAGGAATACAGTAGAACCATATGTTTTGCAACCTCAACAAGAGAAAGATGATGTTAGCAATGTTCCTAGAGTGGAACAAGAACAAGAGAGAGTTGCTGAAAATCCTGTTCAACATGAAGTAGTTATTCATGAACCAGAGGAGGTGGAGTTTCAAGATTGTGAGTCGGACGTAACTGAGGATCGACCACAAGAGGTGGAACGGAGGTACCCACTAAGAGACAGGAAACCCAAAGAGTTCCCGGATCATGTTCTATATCATGCAGTGGAAACAGAACATGACCCTATTACGGTTCAAGAAGCACTGTCAAGGCCTGACAGTAAAGAATGGAAATCTGCGATTCAGGAGGAGCTTGATGCTTTAAAGAAAAATGGAACTTGGACTTTAGTAAAACCTGGACAAGCGAGCAACGTTGTAGATTCGAAATGGATTTTTCGAATTAAAGAAGAGGCGGGAAATAAGCGAAGATACAAAGCTCGGCTTGTTGCCAGAGGTTTTAGCCAAAGATGGGGCATCAATTATGACGAGACGTTCTCTCCAGTGGTGAGACATAGCTCCCTAAGAGTCCTTCTGGCTATGGCAGCTAAGAGTGGTCTAAATGTAGACCAAATGGACGTGAAAACAGCGTTCTTGAATGGAGACTTGTCTGAGACGGTTTACATGAAACAGCCTCACGGCTACGAAGAAAAAGGAAAGGAAGATTACGTGTGTCTCCTTAAACGTTCACTCTACGGCTTAAAGCAATCCCCCAGAGCTTGGAACAATAAACTGAACAATGAGTTATTACAGTTGTCGTTCAGACGATCCAAAAATGAGCCGTGTGTCTACATGAGGTCCCAGGGTAACAAGGTCATCATCTTAGCAGTATATGTGGATGATGTGCTGGTTTTTTGGAACGACGCAGAAGAGCTAAGTAAAGTTAAGCGAGACCTTATGTCAAAATTCGAGATGAAGGATCTCGGGAAGGCAGAGTATTTTTTGGGAATGCACATAACGCAGAACGATATTGGAATCAAGGTTGACCAAGAGAAGTATATCAAAAATGTTTTGAAGATTTTTGGGATGGCTGATTGCAAATTTGCGTCAACCCCATCAGTTCCTGGGCAAAAGCTAGTAAAACCTGAACTAATACATAAACCTGATCCGAGGATTCCCTATCAAAATTTAATTGGCTCACTGATGTATGTATCAGTGTGCACGAGACCAGATATTGCACATGCAGTTAATTATCTGAGCCAGTTCAACGCGTGCTATACTGAGGAGCATTGGATAGCCGCAAAAAGAGTGCTCAGATACTTAAAGGGTACTACATGTCTTGGGCTACAATTTAAGAAGACAGGAATGGATAAGGTACAGGGTTATGCAGATGCTAGTCATGCCACTTGTCATGATAGGAGGTCATACTCGGGTATGGTTTTTCTGCATATGGGAGCTGCAATATGTTGGGAAAGCAGAAAACAGAAGACTATTGCTCTTTCCACAGCGGAGGCTGAGTATGTAGCTCTGTCGGAGGCTGCCAGAGAGGCAATTTTCTTAAAGAGTTTGATTTCAGAGGTCTCTGGTCAAGTTGAGATGCCAATGAAGATTTTCAGCGACAGTCAATCTGCTGTTGCTATTGCGCAGAATCCTGTACACCATCAACGCACAAAGCACATAGATGTGCGACACCACTTCGTCAGAGAGGCAGTTTTGAATGGCCATATTATATTAGAATACAAAGAGTCAAGTCGTATGGTTGCGGATATTTTAACGAAACCTCTGCAGAAAGGGAAATTCAATTGGTGTACGCTGGGTATGGGTGTTGTGTGATGGATGAAAGTAGAGAATGAATTTAAGGAGGAGTGTTGGTATAAAAAGAGTTTTTGATATCAACCTTTTTTGTTAGTAAATTTATTTTTCTATTTTTTAGTTATGTCATGCTCACTCACCTGTCTAATCTTCCTGTGAAAAATATAAGTTCTATCTAACTTTTATTTTTATTATCTTCTCCTATTAATTTCAACCACGCTCCAGCTGCCAGCACTCTGCACCGCTAGTGGGACACGAGCAGCCCCACTAACAGGAATGTGTGCGAGGGCTCAGTCAGATCAGCGTTAGGTTTGGTAGGATTAGAGTTGGGCGCCACTGTAACGGCTAGGGCTTTGCAGGTAGGCTGCGCAGGCCGTTAACGGATAGGACTCGGTAGCGGGCTTTGGCAGCATGCCAACGCGTCCTGTCCTTAGCCGGGAAGTAGTAGCCGGGGTGTAGAATCCGGGATGTAGAAGCCGAGGTGTAGAAGAGCCGGTACGTAGAACCGGGATGTAGAATCGCCGTGTAGAAGAGCCGGTACGTAGAAGCCGGGATGTAAAATTGCCGTGTAGAAGCCGGGATGTAGAACCCTGAAAGCGCGTTAGGGAGCGCATGTCAGATGCAGTGCAGAGCAGCAAGCCGCGTGCGATGTGCTAGCCTCCTTAGCGACCAAGAACGGTATGGGAAGCAGGATAGGTAAGCGTAATACATCGCAGCGGCTTACAGGCAGAGATAGAGTGCAATCACAGCGTGGCAGAATGACAGGTGAGAATTTAGGTTATGTTGTGACAAGCCATGCTTAAAGAGCATAACCATTGCCGATGGCACAAGGAGCACACAGTACAGTATAATAGGTATAATAATAATGGTGAACTCACCCTAGACTCGGGGCACATGGTAAATCTAGGGGTTCTCCATAACGAACCGCTAGTATGGCTGGTTACAGATGAAATGAATGAGTAGTCTGTCAAGTAGTGTTGGGCATGTAATTTAGTGTTGTGCTCAACCACTTAGTAACATACTAACTACTCGACTAAGTTCAGGTGTGAAGATACAACGTTACACCGGGGTGTCGACAGATCCAAGGGAATGATGAACCTGTACGGATTAAACGGGGAATATTTCAGGGCGACAGTTTGAGTCCGCTTTGGTTCTGCTTGGCCCTGAACCCTCTAAGCACACTGCTAGAGGATTCAGGTCTAGGCTATCGGTTGAGGAGAGGTGGTCAGGTCATATCTCACCTCCTCTACATGGATGATCTGAAACTCTTTGCCCCCAACGAATTGCGACTGATGGAGCTACTGAAGGTAACTGAAACCTTCAGTAACACCATCAGGATGGAATTTGGTGTGGACAAACGTGCAGTCATGCATGTAAAGCGAGGGGAGATTATGGAATCAGAGGGAATTCAACTCTCGGATTCCATATACCTCAGGTCCCTCTCCTCATCTGAAAGCTATAAGTATTTGGGTATGTCGGAAGCGTTAGGCATCAACGTTGCTGACATGAAGCAATCGTTGAAGGAGCGCTTCTTTGGTCGCCTGAAAAAAGTATTAATTAGTCTTCTTTCAAGCGGAAACAAGGTGCGCGCCTTCAACGGTTGGGTCATGCCGGTTCTGATGTACTCTTTCGGCATACTCAAATGGACTCAGACCGAACTCGACGCCCTGGATAGGAGGGTTCGTACACTGTTGACCGCAAACCGGATGCATCACCCACGATCATCGGTGATGAGATTGTACATCCCGCGGAAGTGCGAGGGTCGAGGCTTTTTAAATGCGAAGACCCTCCACAATCGCGAGGTGTGCAATCTCAGAGAATATTTTTTAAAAGCCGAAGTGGGTATGCACCGCGATGTGGTGGCAGTGGACAAAGGACTCACCCCGCTCTCCATGGCTAAAGAGAACTGGCGCAAACCTGTAGTGCTTACTACGGAAGACCGTAAGGAGGTATGGCAAAGCAAGGAGCTTCACGGGCGCTTCTATCGGGCTCTTCATGAGCCCGGTGTAGATTTCTTAGCGTCCGTATCCTGGCTACGTTTTGGTGACCTTTTCGGGGAAACTGAAGGTTTCGTCTGTGCAATTATGGACGAAGTTATCCTGACGAATAACTACCGGAGACATATTATGAAGGACGGGACGGTTGACGTGTGTCGGGCATGCCACCGTCCGGGTGAGTCCATCAGACAATTTATCTCTGGTTGGCGGTTCTCGTTAGGCGGTTGGATCAAGGGCCTGATTCAGAAGGCAGTACTCCTTGATACGGCTCGCATTGTGAGGAGGTTCCTGTCTCTGCAGCCCTAACCACCGGTAGCTTGGACCCTGCTCCCGACACCGGCGGCCATCTATTATTTATATTTTTAAATGTTTTTTTATATTTTTATTTGAATTTATGAAATATTTAAAAATGTAAACAAATAAGAAAATAAATAAATAAACGATAATAATTTTATTGAATAAAACGATTACAAAAAGTGTACATTTACAGTGTTATTTATAAAAAACTCGCTAATCACTAATTAGCGACTGTTTAGCTAAGCAAATGATTAGCTCTTAATCAATGATTATCTTTTCTTTATTTATAAACACTACTTAGCAAATAATTAGTTGCGAAACGAAATAGAGGTAACAATATGCGTTCGGCACAGATTATAATCAATATAGTCGACTAAAGAACAGAATTTTAAGAAAAAAGTTGTCAAGCCGCGGTTTTATTATCTGTCGTGACTTTGACAGATGCGATTCAATAGTTTTCAGCGGAAGATTTGAAAAAAATTGCAATATTTATCTTAATATATAATTGGATTTGAATTCGATATGGAAGAACAAAAAAGAATACGGAACGCTAATTGGAGTGAGCAAGAAAAGGTATTTATCTCTAAAATTAATAAATGGATGTACTAATCTTCAACTGTAAAATTTTCGTCTTATTGCTTGGTAACACGAAAATGCTCTTTTTTAAGAAAGTGCTGCGAGCGCTGGTTCTTGAGCGGCCGATATCATCGAAAAAAAAGATGCTACGACTAACACGAATGCAGCCAAAAAATTTGCTTGGGAGGAAGTGTCGTCGCGGTATATATTTCGGTGTTTCATGTTTGGTTTTGGTTTCTGTTTGATGCTACTTCATTTCAGATACAATTTATCTAATACCAATGGACATTTCAGTTTTAACACAGTCAGCGTTAACAAACGCAGTACGACGCAACTCCTCATCCAATGGAGGAATATGAAGAATAACGCTAAAAAGTCGGAGTTTGCGTACAGAAGAGCGAGGACGATGACTGGTGGAGGACCACCCCCGCCTAGCCCGCCTGCTGAAGACCGCGAACTTATTGAAGCAATTCCTAATGAGTTTGTAGTAGATTGCAATGAGTATGATGCTGACTCTATTTATGGCAAACGGGTAATTATACTGTTAACAGTAAACGATAGGAACTATCTAACTAGAATTTTCCTAATAAAGTACATTAATTGTGATAGCTAGTTAGCTAACCAATATTTTTCATTATTTCATTAAATATTTTTAGTTCTATGTTTAAAATATTATACTCGCAGAACACTAACGATTCCAAGATTAACACACGAAAGGATTCCAATGAAAGTCATGCTCCTGCTGTATTGGTTTGTAAAAACATTGTTAATTTTGTTAGTTTTTTTTTTACTGTTTAAATGGAAATTTTTATTAAACCTATTTTATTATATTTTTAGCTGGAGACTTCACAAATTAAAAGACGAGTCCACGAAATCAAAGAAAGAAGAGTATACTTCATTGAAATCTATTCAGCCATTATGAATCAAACATACTAACAAAAACCTTCGAATTTTTAATACCTATTAGCGTGATAGTTTAATTAGATCCGAACGTCTAAGAAAGAGGAAAATGTTCTTCGTGCGTACCTACGCACAAATTAATGTACCTATGTATGTCTGTTTTGTTGTATTACTTCCTGTTGCTTTTGCAGTGGGGTTTATTGTTTGTCTTTGAATAATAATATAGGTACCTACTTGTTTACAGGAACAAGTCTGTGCCGCCGAACGCCGAACTGCTGCCGTGAAAGCCACGAGCATCAGCTATTTGTCCTCGCAAAAACGGCGAGGGAGGAGGCGATGCGACGCGAAAAGGAAGCACATGAATGTAAGATGAGGGATGAAAGAGAGTTGCATGAGAGAAGATTGACACTTATGCGTTTGGAAGAGGATTATTGGAGAGCAAAAATAATTAATTTAAAATAAGTTTTTTTTGTAAATAAGTATATTATAATAAAATAAATGAAGTATATCAAAATATATTGTTTTCTATAGGTGAAATTTCCTCATCTTCTTGAAACTGTTCTGTATCTGGAAAAAAGAAAAACTTGTTTTGAGATTGCAGATAATGTAGTCTTTTCAGGTTTCAGCTCTTTTTGGCGTTTTTTCTTCAATTCTCTTGCTGTTGATGGTGATCATAGATCTTAGGGTACATTAAAAGGTTATTTAGCTAAAATTATTCATAAATACACACTTTGTTCTTCTTTGAATAAAATTGCCAGATTATGCAGCACAGCACAGGCAACAATAACTACTTTTATAGTGGGATATGAACCCCTCATCACCTCCAGTAATATTCGAAACCGTTGCTTCCAAACACCAAAGCATCGCTCGACAACGTTACGGGTTTGGATATGCTGTTGGTTATAACGCCGCTCTTCTTCAGTTCTAGGCCTTAGAACTGGCGTTATAAGATGAGGGGTCGATGGATATCCGCTATCCCGGATGAGCTTCCCTAAAAACTCGTTTTCCTCGAACCTCCTTTTAATAGAGCTCTCCCTGAAGATTCTTGCATCGTGTGTACTTCCCCTCCAGTGACACACGATGTCACAAATCTTCAGGTCAGCATCACAGATAACCTGGGAATTATTATAATTGAATTAAATTAGAAGCCTAAAAGAAAATTAGGGTATCCACAATCATTGATGAGCTTTCTGTTCCTGTTTCATTACACATTTGTCTTGTTTTACCTATACCTACTCATTTGAATTATTTATCACATACTTACTTGAGTATTAATCGAGTAATGCCCCTTTCGGTTGACGTGGTATTGACCCACATCTCCACCAACTTTCCTTATTTTTATGTGGGTGCCATCTATTGCACCATTGATCCCTCGAAGACCGCAAATTGCTTCAAATTTGCGGATCGTGTTGGTTTCCTCAACCACATTAGACGGCATTTTTATATATATGGAACTTTTAGAAGCTAACGCGATGGCCACTTTACGGGTCAAGCGCGACATTGTTGGTTGGCTCATTCCGTGTATGTCCGCGCAGTCTTCTTGAATCTAAAAAACAAATACTTAATTAAGAATAGAAACATATAATAATAACTTATCTATTAACGTATCAGTGAATTCACACATCCTTAAAACTTGAGCAAAAAAACGACTTACCTCATGACGACCCCAATACCGGATTACAGCCATTACCTGTAGATCAACGGGGATACCGCCACCTCGGGTATCCACCTGCAGATCAGGTCTCAACATATCTATGATCTGGCACATATTTCTTTTGGTAAATCGGTATCTTTGCCGGAACTCTTCATCCGACAATTCTCGTAGCGGATTTATACGAGGTTTGTAGGGCTTGCCCCGTCTACTTCCCACCGGCGTTCCAAAGTTATTCAACTCTTCTACGTCCATTTGGAAATCTCGTAAAAGATTGTCGAGATCCATCACCCTTATTTATAAAAATCTCGCCATAAGAACAAATAACCTTGAAGCACTCTTACCAAAAGCCTAGCTACAACGAGACACTGACATTAATCCTATGGAATCGATCAGCTGATTCAAATAAAATCCGCCATCTTGCGTCTTAGCATCCTCTTAACAGTGGACCGGTGGTGTTTAATTTTGACAGCTACTAATCAATTGCTTAGCGACCTCTTAGCGCTAAATAGCGTTTATAAATAAAGATTTCGCTAATCATTTGCTTAGCAATTGATTAAAATTTAAGTAGTGTTTATAAATAACACTGTTAGTCAACATATAAGATTATTTCGTAAACAATAATAGTGCCTAAAAGTAACCTAAAACTTAAATATGTATATTACAGGTGCAAATCGGTAATGATGGTTTGAAACTGCAATGTAAGGTAGCGACCCGCCCGATCTAGGTTAATTCAACCTGTGTTTCAGGCCATCACTTTACAATTTATTTAAATGAAAGACTAAAATTTATAGTTAAACTGAATAAAATAAACTATGAATAAATTATGAGAAAAAGCCTAATTATTGGTAGATTATTAAGTACAACTAAACCTAAGTATATTTACAAAAGTAAATACTTAAGAGGAAATAATGCATCATCATGACAAAATTTCTAGAAGTTGTTCTGTGTCTGTGTAGTTGAGAATTGCTAAATATTCAGATAAACTTTTACTACATATCTTATGGCTTACACTATAGAAGCTTAATACCTAACTTGTTGAGCCTATTATATAGAAAAGGTCCTAAAAATACATAAAATCGTTTAGCAAACGCATGACTCGTTTGAGGATTTATGCAAACCAAGTCCTTCCTTCTCTTGTCGGAAGGTACTGGGTCAAAAGGAAGTGCAGTGTGCTGGTGTAGTACTATGCTTAGTATAAATAATTTCCGTACTGTTAGTACATTGCATGCTAAATAGAGCTCTTGCGTAGGAAATCTAAAAGGGCGAAAGGTAGCAACCTTTAAAATTGCTCTTTGAGCACGCTCTAGAGGGAGTAGAATTGTTTTTGCAGCACCACCCCAAGAAGTTATGCAATATGTAAGAATGGATTGACACAAAGCTAAATAAACCTGTTTAATTTATAGTCTGCTATGTTTCGTAAATTCTTAAAGACATATATTAGTTTGCGCACTCTAGTACATAGTAAATCGATGTGTTTACGGAAATTTAGATTAGTGTCAATAGTGACACCTAGATATTTTACATCGTCAGCTTTTGCTAAAGTGGGGCAGGAACATGCGGTGTCAGCGTACCTGCTACAATTATGCGCGTAAATGTTTATATTAGTAAACGGTATGTTAGTATTTCTCATTGTAAATAAAATGTATTTTGTTTTATCTGCATTTAATGTTAGTAGATTATTATGAAGCCAATTGGTCACATTGTTAAAACCATTCTGAGCATGCTCATAGACCTCAACTCTTGATTTAGCTGAGAACAATAGAGCGGTGTCATCCGCATAAGACATTATGATACCATTTTGGAGTGACAGGCGGCACAGCGCATCAATATAGATTAAAAATAACGTAAGGCCCAAAATGCTACCTTGTGGAATTCCAAAACAACTATTTTTAAGTTCAGAACTTGTATAATGATCAATTTTTACACATTGCTGACGATCGCTAAGATAATCAGATAATAGTTGAAGTTGCGATCCTCTTATCCCAAGTGTTTCAAGCTTGTGCAGAAGTAAAGTACACGAAATAGTGTCGAAGGCCTTGGCAAGGTCTAAAAAGATACCAATTGTGTGCATTCCCTTATCTAGATTGGTAGTAACATCTATAGGCATTTAATATTCTACATAACATACAAATATTAAGTACACTATAACATTATATTTTATGGAATTAATAATTAACAACAAAAAAAAACTAAAACTAAAAGGACTTACTAATAGATATAAAAACAAAGGGGCGTCAGGCGTCGAAGTATTTGTCCGCATCGCTGTCATCCGGAAACGTGCCCAGAAGACTGGCAGCATTGCCACGTTGAATGGCAATGCTAATTCTTTGGCCAAAGAACAAGCCAGCCCTCTGGTCACGTGAAGTATCGACCAGTCGGTGAGAAATTTCCTTAAAAAGGAGACGCGCACTCGGGCCCCATGACCCGAGCGTTTCGACCCCAGACGGCTCAAAACTGTAGTTGCCCACAAGGTTACAGTATTTGCGCCGCTTGAGGGTCTCAGCAGCCGCAGCAGCGGCGCCAGCACAGCCCGCCGTGCTAGGAACATGGGATGGCGCAAGGGTGTCGACACACGTTGCGTCCCACACCAGAGGCCTACCTACCTTCCAAGGCAGCAACGTCATGCCATCTGGTCTCTTCCCATCGTCACGTACCAAGCCGTTTGGTTCTAATACCGCTGGTACGCCGGCGGTGACAAGGCCTCGACGAATAATATCGTTGATGCTGGCGTGCCGTGCTATGCGGCCTGCACTCCTGTAGCAGGACAGGCCATGGTGCCCGAGACTGTTGACAGCTTCGCCGCCGTGGCACCGATGCGGAGCAACACAAGGTGCGCCTAAGTGGAGACATGTAGCGAGCCGAAACGATGAGTCATCCATCATAGTACCTATGGTGGATGACGGGAGCGCCTGAAGCCATAAGCCCGACTCCCATTCTCCCACAGCCAGCAGACGGGCACGCTCAACAATATTAGGTGATGTGTTTATCAGGGTATTCCGTATAATACTGCAGAGCGGACCGTCCCACCGTCTCTGGGAGGACGGGTTGTCGGGCAAATCCGTATTGGGACAAGCCATTTTCCAAGCGTTCAACGCATCAGCCAAACACAAATCAAACAGTGAGGAAGATAAAATGTTCCTGGTTAATTTATCGGTACTGTGGACTGAGGAGAGGAAGGCCGGTAAACTTATACTTGAAATTTTGCGAACGCCGAGACCACCCAAGCGAATGGGGAGTGTGGCTTGCTGCCACGCTCGGTCGTCCAGAGCCACATTTAGGATTGAGGTTAGTGTATTTCTTATAATTTGGTCTACTTTTTGTAAAAGTTGTGGATGCTTCCAGATGTGTGAGGAACGAAAGCTATATGGAAATTTTGGTCCAAAGCAACAATACCGGATGAGGGTGAAGGCCGAATGAATGTTAATTTTGAAAAGTCTTTCCGAGACATCAACGAAATTTTGTATCTTCTCCTCAATGAACGTTGGAAAGGATTCGTCGAAAATTGGAGACCCCAGGAGGTGAAGTGAGTTTCTTTCGGTAATTTTGATGTTTGATGCTATTGTGTTAAATTTTGCGATGGTAGTCTGTCTGTCAGTGGTTTGGGGAAGGTAAATTTCACATTTTGAGAGGTTAAGGTCTAGGCCAATGGAGCTGAATTTATCTTTTAAAAAGGTTAAGTCTTTTATTTAGGACTGTGTCTACATCACCTCCTAGGGTTCCGTCATCCAAATACCATACGTTGAATTTAGAATTTAGTTGTCGAATAATTGGATTTATTGCCAAACTAAAAATGACTGGCCCAAGAGGGTCACCCTGTTGACATCCAACGGCCGATTCCAAAAGGTTGTTTTTATAAAGTAATTTAGAAGGGTGCCTGTAACATTGATAGAGAAAACTGTAAATTTTGGGAATTTCTTTTTGAACTTCTGTCAACAAGGTGTCCCTGTTTACGGAATTGAATGCGTTCTTTATGTCAACCTTGAGGATGACTTCCCCTTTATTGCTATTGAGGTAAGTGGATAGTGCATGTACCGCAGCCTCACAGCCCCCTTTGGACCCGAAGCCTAGCTGTAGGGGCTGGAATTTGCTGGCCAGTGATTCGCTGTAGAAAGCACAGCAAATTTTGGCTGCGATACGCCGATAAGTAAATCCTACGGCAATGGGACGAATGCCGCCATCCTTCTTGCGCAGGGCACATAGGTTTGCCCCATACAAGATATCAATGACGGCTTCGTTCACATTGCCGGAGAGCATCAGATTGATGAGGGCTGTCAGCTCCTTCAAAAGTGACTCACCAGCCTCCCCGGCACCTGAACACAATAGATCCTTCAGGTGTTGAGGTGTCAGGCCGTCGAGGCCGCCAGCGGAGCCACTTCGAAAGGAGCACACGGCTGCACATACTTGCTGTAATTTCAAGTGAGTTGGATTCCGGATCGGGTGGGTTAGGGAAGGAGAGGTCATCTGCAGGGGTGGGGTGTTTGTTCTCCAAAGCTGTAAGTGTCTCTGGAGAGTACGGCGCAACCACATCGCTACTGAAGATGATCCTAGCTGCACCTCTGATATCACCCTCGCCTAGTTTAGACTCCACATGGTGCAATAAACCTCTTTGGGGGGGGGTGCGCTGTTAGTTTAGGGTCGAAATTTTGGGCCAAAATGTTACAATTATCCTTGATTTGTGCTGTTAATGTTTTTTTATTTGCCAAATTTTTTTGCACATGTAGAGTTCTAAACGGGAAGGTGAGTAATTGCTCCCAGGCACTGAGAGAGTTCTCTCTGGCGGCGAGGCGGATAAAACGCGCCAATCTTGAAGCCACGGATGGTCTCGCACCACGAGGAACTCTCTTTAAAACGGGGGTTGATGTTTTTAATTTCGCAAGGGTTTTCCAAAAGGGTTGGGAGGGTGAATCTGGTGTAAGGAGAGTGGGTATTGTCGGGCAGGATGAAGGCACATTGTGGGGTTTGTGTTTCTTACCACAATGGACCTTCAAACCTCGTTCACCCTTAAAAAAGCGTGCCTGGGGGCAATGAGGGCATCTCACTAAGACATCCAACGATGTGGCAGGTTGACTGGCGCTTCGTACGGTGTCACTACTGTCGTCAGTGTACAACATAAATAAAAAGAGACTACTTACAATTTTTCCTTAAACCTTACACACAAACACAATACACAATATAACTATTAAATCTAAAATAAATGACAAAAATGACACGTAAAAAAAACGACTTGAAGCGCGCACGATGACAGCGGCGCAGTCGCGCTGGCGGCCTGGGGCGCCGCGCCACCGTATGTCTTTTCGGCGGAGCCTAGGCAACCGTTGCCGAGAGACAGCGTCCTTTTTCAGTCTCAGAAAAATGTATGTTTGTAATATTATGGTCAGGACCGACTCCAGAAATACTGTAGCATAGACAGAATTTTGGTTCTAATATACGGACAGACATATGTACATTCCACAATGGCGGCACAAGGGCGGCACTGTATGATGGAAGGCGACTTTTCCACTTTTTGTTTTAATTTCCGCTAATCATCATCTGCTTAGACTTTTTCCAACTCCAATAATTATTATTGGAGTTATATTATTATATTTATTCGTAGAATTTAAAATCTACATTTTTTGAAAATTGAGATTTGATGAAGTAGTAACAAAGTTAGTCAATTTGTGTACCGCTTGGCTGGTTGATCTTTTTGGCCTAAAACCAAATTGACTATCTGAAAGTAGTTTGTTATCTTCCAAATATTTTATCAATCTGCTGTTAATGATTTTTTCTAATATTTTTGAGATGCCTGTTAACACTGAAATGGGTCTGTAGTTATTCACACAAAAGAGTAACCATAGAGTTTCTTGCCGGCTCTTCTCCATAGGAAACGACCAATTGGAACCGTGCACCTAGCTTCTGATGTTTCATAAGTGCCCATGTAGGTTTATGAGGGATTTCGCAAAAAAAAAAAATTTTTTTCCCTCTAGCTTTTTATAAGTCCTATAAGTTATTGACACCGGCCAAGACAAACGCGAGCTCATCAGGCTCCAGGGGTTCGCCGCGTTCGACAGAGAAGGCTGGACCCTCGCTGCCCTGTGTGAGGCGTAGCATCGGGGAATGGGCGGCCGGGAAAGCCGAGCCTCAGGCCAGGTCTTCGGCCCACACAAAGCGTGACTGTGGCGTCACGCTTTGTACCCAGCACTTTGTTGACGCGCCGAGTACCCACGGATACCGCAAAACCGACAAAAAAGTCCAAGTCAGGTTTCCCCAATCTCCTTGCGGAGGCGAGAGCTTGCCTAGCTTGCGAAGCTTCATTTGGGCAACTCTCGCAACCTCAAGACTGAGATCAAGGAGGAGGTACTCAAGGCAATTAACCGGCTCTATGATCTGGTAAAGGAGTCAGAGCGGAACAAAGTCCCAGTCACACCAGCACCTGAGGTCATGGCTGCATAGCTGATGCAGAGCCTTGTGGAAGGCCTCAGACAGCACAAACAGGCATTGCAGGAGTGCCAACTCCACACCCAGGCACTGTCGGTGTAACTCGATAACTTTAGATGAAATTAATAGGATGAGAATGAATAGATTTTTACTTATATTTTATTTAATTTGTGGATATGGAACGTCAACGATATTATTGTTTTACAACATTAATAAGTTTAGTGATCAATAAACAATCAGATATTCTCCTATAACGAATGGTCTAACAACCGCGTACCGGCGTACCACTCACTCCATAGCCGTTGCTATACTTAAGTAGCATTACACGATATGACACACACACAAAAATGTATGTTTTAGTGTAAAGAGTGGATGTTACGGTCAAGGTCCGCAGTGTTTAACATGTAATCGACACTGCACTGGCGAAGCAGGTGCGACTGCACATTTATAGACTTTTTCAGTGATAATGAGTTCGGTATTATAATATAAGGTAAAGGCCAGCACTAGCACAAGTACTTCTCGTAACATCGTTTACCTGCATTCCACGTCATACTCGAATGTTCAACAAAGACCCGTTGTCCCCTGTCGAGCGGTTCCCAGTTCTGTGACACGTTGGTACCTACTTACCTATGTACCGTCTAGAACAAAAGGCTTTTTTCAGTCTCAGCTCGTCCAAATCCTAACTTTCAATTTAAATGTAAATGTCGAGTTCATAAAACTGTCATCAGTGAGTTCACAGTCAGTATCCGCCGCCGCGGAGCCACCGGTCGCCCCGCCGGGGAGGGGCGGGGGGGCTGCCCCTCTCTCCGGCACACAGAGCCTTCTCGACGCCAATTTCCACGGAATATAAAACAATTTGTTCTGCTTACAAAAGGGTTCGGCGGGACTTCTGTTCACTATCTACTCGCATTAGCATAATAACTCGCCGGACGTAGATTTCATAATATTAATAATATTCCAAACTGAACGAACGTGTTCTGCGACCGTTCGCCCTCCACAAGCATACTATTATAGAACATTGGAGACACAACTCGTTTATTTTGTTAAATGTTTTGAGGTACGGTATAAGTAAATGTTTTAACGCATAATTTATAAACATCTAGTCACTTGTGTACACAATCAGTATCGGGTGCTGGACTTACGCTTACTTCGTGAAGCGTATAACATCATTACAATCAGAGCGCTCACATTCAGACGCTATGAAAGAGAACTCATCGTAAGTAATGAGCGTGAAGCCCGCGCGACACGATCGTGGAGGCGCGCCGGTCATTAAGTTCTTGTGGCTTTCGCGCGGATCCCGCGGGATCACAATTATGACGAGCCTCATCTTAATTTATATAAAATGTCTTCGATCGTGGACACTGCGTCATTCCTCACATAGAACAATGTACCTACGTGTACGTACGTAATTTTAAATAAAATATAAAACAAATGGAACCTTGGGAGGCGACGTAAAAACTGTTATAAATGACCTTAAAGGAGAATGCCACATTTTGGTACCAACATAGGAGCTAGAGTGTCACAACCAAATGTAGTTCATAAAATTACTCCTATTTTTCCAATCAGATATACGATTTTGTTAAGAAAACGATTCCCGGCTTTCGGACACCAAAAATAAAAGTCTTTTGTTACTTTTGTGGTACGTATTTTCCGCTTATGTCACTGACATTGCACTTCATTTCCGAATGTTGCTACTACGTTTAAAATATAGGTTAAATATGTATATGTTCGTTGACCTACCTGTCAACGAACATTAAAATGAAGAAGATAATTGTACCAATTTGCCATTTCATCATTTAATATTAGGATGAAATATATTTTTATGTGTGTCAAATAACATCTTTAGGTCAAGCGTTACATCGTAAAATTTTTTATTTTTTTTTGGAATACATTTGCATTTAATGAAAAGAGGACCTATTCAAAAAAGTAAAATGTCATTTGTATTGTGACGTATTGCAATAATTATTCTGTGGCGCCGTCATGGATGACGTCACTTTCAATATTGGTTTCATCTGAACTATTTGAATAATAATTTATAATACTTATTAACAAAAACGGGGGTTCAGGTGCTTTTTCATAACGTAGTCTTTGTGTGATAATTCTTAGCGATGCCCCCATCTAGAGTAACACATTGGCCAGCAAGTCAGCGTAGCCGATGTATGCTAAACTGTTCACTAGTATTGTTAGAACAATTTAGAATATATTACATAGAAAATATATCCGTGGATATGATCGTGTTTTAACATCATAGATTGTACCGACGCGACGCCTGTAAGTATTACCTCACCTAGTAGAAGCATGCATATTATAGTTAGCTTCTAAAGTACCTACCTACTTCCGGGACTATTCATTCAATTCAAGTATTAAAAAACAGTTTTTAGGCTTTCAGATCAATCCTGGTAGTTCCTATTCATAATGTTACCAATGTTTCGCATTGATACAAGAAAAACTCCCTAAGATTCCGAACTGATACCTGAACAACACTTGGTCATACACGTCTTGGCATATGGAGTGATGTGTGCTTTGTATGTGGACAGTCCATGCTACGTGTTGCAACAGTTGCAAGGCGTTCCCGAGTGCCACCCAATTGTCCTACCTATTGTTTTATTTGTACATTTCTTTTCTCTGTCCTGGTAGCGGTCGAAGTCATACACGTTATGTAAATATGAATATATCTTAACTACGTTTTTCATTTTTGATATAAGTGCCTTATTCAAACTCAAACCCAAAGCATTTATTTCAAATAAACCAATAACAGGCACTTTTGAATTGTCAAAGGGTCGGTTAATCAGAAAGATGAAGCTAGTTGCCCATTCCAAAGCGTAGTAGGTTCCTATGGAGAAGAACGGGCAAGAAACTCCACGGACACTCTTTTAAATCAGAATATTGTTACAATATATTGTTTACATCATTCATATTGGAATCATACATGTGAGTACATTGTAGAAAAACGTGCAGGTTAAAAGCGTCCGTAAATAAAAGATAAAAAGATACAAAACAATTCAAAAATTAAAATAAGCCATGGCAGCTAAGAGATGACCAGTCCCTACTGATGGCGCCCGTTCACGAACATGACGCATGGATCAGCACCATTCAGCTCAACCATTTTGAAGGGAACTTAATGATCCAACACACACGTTCCCACAATCGAGACATTAAAGTGAGCATGACATACTCTCAGCCGCCAGGGCACATTCAAGTCAATGAAAGACGTACCTAGTAAATGGTAGCTTTAAAGTACTTAAGTAAGTACATAGTGCTCACACACATGTGCTATGCAGTTATACAATACTAGGAGATTGAATTTATACAAAGGTACTATCAACATTATCACCTTATAATAATATATGATCAAACGAACTTCTTAAGTGAAGTTCGATCGATATAATATGTGTGGTTTCATTTGAAGATATGAATAAACAGGTAGTCCTTTGACCTACAAGGCAACACTCGCACGCTTTTAAAAGTTATTTATAATTAGAATAGTGAATCGATTTCTTTTTAAGTAATAATCGATTAAAGTATCGACTTATCTACCCTACACTACCCTACTAGACGGTGACCTCATTATTTTAGAGTTGCGACTTGAGTTCAAGCCTTCTCGTGTTATAGTAAAAATAAACTGGGTTTTGGGTGGGTTGGGTATTTATATCTTCAAATGAAACCACTCATATTATATCGATCGAACTTCACTTAAGAAGTTCGTTTGATCATATATAATATTTCGTGGTTTCATTTTCGATATAAATAAACAGGTAGATGTTCAGAGATTGTGATATTTTTACATTTGTGTTATTACTCGTGGATAGGTGTATAACAATCAAAACACGAGATAGCATAAATCATAAATTTCTTATATTATATGGTTTAACAGACAATTATATTACAATCACTTGATTCGTAAGATTTTGATATTATTTATAATCATCATTAATCATGGGTATAGTTGTGTAAACAAACGGATCTTGCAAAATTAGATTTTTCTACAATAGGCCGATTATAAAACTTAGCAAAGGCCTGGGAGGACGCAGTCCAGCCGGCAGTTTTTCGGATGAGATCAAGACTTAGCCCAGCCGCGCGCGCCGTTGACGTGGCAGCATGGCGGGCACTGTGTGCGCCGTAAACTGACACGTCAATGGCGCTCGCATACAACGTCTGTTTGATCCACCTGCTTATAGTCTGTGCTGTCGCGTTCTTGTAAGGACGCTTCATAGTAATTAAGAGGGGATCTATGTCTGAAGGTCTTAAGGCCTTCGTTACAGACATATAGTCGACTAGCGTTGTGGCTGGACAAATAGAAGGATTTTCTAGAAAATATGGTAAATACAATACCGGCTGGTCCCGTCCTATCCCAGAAGTTTTAATGATATCCGTTATGACAATCTCGATACCTGTAGAGATTAGCGCTTGCTTGGTTTAGCACTAACTTCTGAGTTGGTTGATATCTGGTGTTTAGACGGATTACGGTTCGGTTGTTGGTTTAAGACCAATGGTTTAATGATACGAAAATCAAATGGTTTAAAAGATATATTGAGCACTAGTTATAATTATTAAATGGTAAATCTAAGCTAAATTAGAACTAAGATGGTTTGATCTGGTTTGGTTTGAGTTACGCGATTGGTAGTCGAACACGTACTAAAACGTACTAGCTGCGATACATGCATTTATGGAAATGCAAGCAGGCAAAAATGCTGAGCTGTTCGGTTGCAAATATTGTACCGAACATATTCCCGAGCACAAGATGAGATACTCGTAAGAAAATAATAAAGTAGTCATCAAATCACCTTAGTTAAATTAATAATACAAGCCAAATGGTAAACATAAGTAAAAAAAGTCTTATAAAATGGTAAACAAAGTAAAAGTATTTTAAAATGGTAAATAGTGGTAAAGTATAAATTACGGTTATTCTTAAAAACCTAAGTTCTCTACACTAATGAGTCTTCAACTGTAAGTACACGTTCTTTTCGCACTTTAGGCAAAGTAGCCCTTTCCTTTTTACCAGCACTACGCATAGCACTGGGCCACCGTCTGGCGAAATATGCACTTAAATCTGTCGCTTCACTCTCACTTTGCTGACGGTCAGCAGCGCTTTGGTTTCGCGGTTGCACTACACTATGCACTCTGGTTGGCTCCGATGTTGTTGCCACAGACTCCTGTCTGTGGTGAGGCTCCGCCCTGCTGGCCGTAGAAAGCGAACAGCATCTCACTCTTCTCCAGATCCAGGCTGCTGCCACGCATAAGACAGCTCCCAGCAATATGTATACGACGGTGTACTGGTGAATGTCATGAACTGATATGTCATCGATCTCTGCTTTGGTGGATTTCAGTGTTTTGATCTGTTCTCCAAGAATGGATAGAGATCTGTTCAAACTCATGTCCTCTGGTAATGCTGTTTCCGTTGGTATTTCAACGTTCACAATATGGTTTATCTGGTCTAGCTCTGGTACGAGCATATCTGGTGAATAGTTTAGTTGGTTCGATTGCTGTTGTAAAGAATACAGTGTGAAATCTTTACTTTTAATAAAGCATTTCTGAGTCATGCTAATGACCCCTGCTCGAGTCAGCTGACGAACAGTAACTTGATCGTCGCATATGATTTTGATGGAATATGTGTCACAGCAAAAATATAGGTATTGTGACGTTGAGTGTAATTCTACCCATTTGTTTTTGCACGCGGTTCTTTCTGTTTTGCACCTTTGGTTTATTGGACTCTTTTCGCAAATGTTTTCGTTGTTTTCCAAATTTAGGATGGGTTTGAAGAGCTCACACATGAATGATTCTCCGTGATACAAGCATGTGTCAAGTTCATGTATGGTTGGTAAAAAGTAAGCATCCTTTTTCAAATTCACTGTGACGTATTCTGATATTGGTATTATGCTGGTCATGCTGTAATTGATTTGTTGCGGTACTGGTATTATCCTATATAATTGATAACTTTCTCTTGCTATGAGCGGGAATGTAATTTCAAATATTATATATTTTTCAGTAACCCGAGCTTTTGTTCTCAGTAGCTTGTAGATGTGCTGAAGGTCTGTCTCTATGTTTTCAATTGGTAGGCCTAAATCTTGAGGCATTTGGCCATAGATAATTTGTAGCTCTCGTTTGAGCTGTGCTGGTGTCAGTAGATGCAGACTGATTTGGCCGTGGTAAATTTCTGATATTGTATCGATTAAAGTATCTTGTATCTGTTTCAAGTTTTGCATCATGTTAATGGTAGCTATAGAGACTAATGTGAAGTCCTGTTGTGTTGTCATCACATCGATTTCTTGTTGTAGTTTACTGTTTGCCTTGTCCAAAGCATTTAAATGTTTATTTATGGTTTTGTGTTGCTTTGCTATTATGTCTTCGGTTCTTTGTAGTACGTTGTGCTCTGCTTCGACGATCGATGTCAGGTTCTTCCATAGCTGACCTTGGTGTTTTTGGTTACGGTGCACAAGTTCAATGTCCTTCCTGTATTTTTCTGCGAAACTTTCGTCTAATACTCCGAACAATGAGTTTGCAATTGAGCCGACAGCATTGATAAGTCCGCGTCGTGTTCGTATGTGCTCGCCATAGTGCTGACTAAGCAACAGCTGGTTGTAGTATTGCAGTTCATTGTAATCGTGACGTATTTGTAGCAGGATCATATGACAGTGACTTGATTCCATAATTGTTTCACATGTCTTGTCGAGATAGCTTGTAAAGTCATGGATGGCTTTGTCTCCTTGCCAATATGGAGACATGTTAAAGTATGTGACTAGTTTCCACTTATCTCTTATCAGTTGCACTTTCCCCACAGTGTCAAAATACAAAGTTTTATTGTTTTTGAATTGCGTAATATTGTATGAAGCTGTTGTTGGTAATATTATACCTAAGAACAGTAATAATGCCAGTGCAATGTTTACTATCTTGGGGTAGGTACGGTACGTTCTGGTGTTTGGTTGCGCTCGAATGCTTGGTTCCTTTTCGACTCCCGTACTTTGGTTTTGTAGTTGTTCGCCTTTTTGTTTTCTGGTATGGTTGGTCTGGTATGGTTCCGGTTGGTCTATAGGTAAAACCGATAATTTAACAATCGGGCGCTTCATGTAGCCGTTTTTGGTTTTTAAAGTCACTACTCTGACAAGTTCATCTTTTCCTGAATGGACCTCCATCACGCGACCCATTGGCCATTTCCCTGCTGGTAAGTTGTCGTCATGTATCATCACTAAATCACCCACGTTGACGTTCTTCTGGTATTTCATCCATTTGTTTCTGGTTGATAGTTGAGTTAAGTACTCTGTTTTCCATCTCTTCCACAAATCTTCAAATAATTTCGACACTAGATGCCACCTGGTTCTGGCATCTTCTGCTGTGTCAATTACGGTTAAACCTGGTCTTGCTGCTAGGAAGTGGGCTGGTGTGAGGAAATTTAAATCCTCCGGGTCTTCTGATAGCGGACAAAGTGGTCGTGAATTCAGGCAAGCTTCTAGTTTTGATAACAGTGTGGTGTATTCTTCAAACGTAAATTTTTGTTGTCCAATCACGCGTTTGAGGTGGTGTTTCAGACTTCGCACGGCTCTTTCCCAAAGTCCTCCCGCATGAGGCCAAGAAGGTGCGTTGCCATTCTATTTGTAATTCTGTTATTTCTTTAAAGAATGATTCACTGAAAATATTTTGAAGATGTTCGTATTCTTCTTGCAGCATTCTGTTGGCTCCAACAAAATTGTTTCCTTTGTCGCTGTACATGTGCCGTGGAGCTCCACGGCGTGCTGCCATTCTGGTTATTGCGGCTAAGAAAGCTGAGCTGGTTAAATCTGAGACAAGTTTTAGATGCACAGCTCTCGTCACCATACATACGAAGAGCGCTATGTAGCCTTTGGTCGTTTTTATCGCGCGTCCTTTGTTTGCTTTCACTTCCACAAAGCCTGTGTAGTCGACACCACAATGATAGAAGGCACTTTCAGGGTTCACTCTGGATGACGGTAGATCACCCATGAGCTGATATTGTTGGATGGGCTCTTGCCTCTTGCATGTAACACACTGTCGTATGACTTTCTTTGTGGCTGAATATCCGCTAATTATCCAATAATTTTGTCGAATGTTTGATAAAGTAAGGCGCGCTCCACCGTGGTAGGTTAGCTCATGAGCGTATTTAATAATTAGCGTGGTAATTCGATGGTTGTGTGGTAGTATGATTGGGTGCTTCATTTCATAACTTATTTGTGCATTTCTTAATCTGCCCCCTACGCGTAGGATACCATCTTGATCTAGGATAGGGTGTAATGGTAAAAGTTTACTTTTCGAATGCACGTTTCCATTCTTGAGTAAGGAACTGACGTCACCGGCAAACTCCGTATGTTGCACACCTTTAATAATCAGCAGTTTTGCGCGGCGAAGTTCATGTAATGTGAGATAAGGTTGACGGCCTGCTTTTGCAGTAGGTAGTCGTAGTATCCATGCAAAAACTCGTACGATTTTTGCGAAAGAATTCAATTTGTGTAATAAATGGTGTATAATGTTTGTTATGGTCATGGTTGCATTTTGGTTTTTTTCCACAACTACTGCATTAGACTGTCTTATCTCTAAGCTGGTTTGATAGGTGGTTTGTGGTATGTCATGGTTTTGGAATGACTGAATCCATGATGGTCCCTCCCACCATAGATCGTGATTTCTTAATTGTTTGGTTCTTAATCCACGGCTGGCACAGTCAGCTGGATTTTCAATGGTTTTGACATAACTCCATTTTTCTTTTGGTACTATTTTGGTGATCGCTTTCACGCGGTTTGAAACGAATGGTTTCCATCTCGCTGGATCTCCCTGAATCCATTCTAACACTGCTGTTGAATCAGTCCAGCAGTATATTTCCTGATTATAAGAATCCAAGCAAGTCTGTACTTTTTGCATCAGCTGTGATAATAGTAGGGCACCCATTAGCTCCAACCTTGGTATTGATATAGCTTTACTAACGGGCACTAATCTTGCTTTTGCTGCGACCAGAGTTACCTCGTTAGAATTATTGTGGTTGCTGACCTTGCAATATACAACAGCGGCATACGCCTTGTTCGATGCATCACAGAATCCGTGTAGTTGCAAGTTATTGTTTTTCTTTATTCCTAGCCATCGTTTCACTTCTATGGTGTGTATGTCTTTTATTTCTCCCCTTAAGTTTAGCCACTTGATCTTGATATCGTCTGGTAGGGCGTCATCCCAGTTAAGACTTGATGACCAGACACTTTGGAATAGCATTTTCATGGTGATAGTTAATGGTGTGAGCCAGCCTAATGGGTCGAATATTTTTGATATGTTGGAGAGCAGCGACCTTTTGGTTGGTTTTGATACTGATACTTCCAGTTTTGAGTCAAAGATGAATTTATTGTGTTGCGGATTCCATCCAAGCCCCAGTGTTTTTGTTGAGTCTGACTGTTTAAACTCGTAGATTTGCTGGTTCCACAAATCTTTTTCTAAGTCAGCAAGTAGTTTTGGTTCATTTGTGGCCCATTTTCGTAAATTAAACCCACCAGTGCTGAGTAGTTTTATTAGGTCTGATTTTAGCTGTTTTGCTTGTTCCATTGAATTTGCTCCTCCACAGTAGTCATCCATATAGAAACACTCTTCTAATGCTTTTGCTGCATCGGGGAAATTATGTTTTTCCTCGGCAGCTAATTGTTTTAAGCACATCATAGCCAAAAATGGTGCAGGCTTTGTGCCGTAAGTTATGGTTGTAAGTTGGTATGCCTGAATAGGTTGGTATGGTGAGTCCCTCCATAATATCTTCTGGTATGACTGATCTTCCGGATGTACCATGATCTGTCGGTACATTTTTTCGATATCAGCAAACGAACTGATACTGTCTCCATTTTAAAATCAGTTCCTGCAGATCTTGTTGTAGGTTGGGACCTCGGTACATGACGTCATTCAAGCTAAGTCCTGATAATGATCTAGCAGACGCGTTGAACACAACACGTAACTTAGTAGTGGTTGACTCAGCACGAGTGACGCAGTGGTGTGGTAGGTAGCACTCCGGTTTCGAACTTGTTGCTGACGGCATCATATGGTTCAAACTAAAATACTCATTCATGAACTTTGTGTATTCTGTTTTCAATTCTGGATTTTTCTGTAACTTTCTCTCTAAGTTACGAAATTGTGCCAGTGCTAATGGTTTAGTGGACCCTAGCTGCTCCTTGGTTTCTGGTTTGAACGGCAGTCGGACTTGATATTTCCCGTTTTCCAATCTCTCTGTTGTTGACATAAAATATTGCAAACATTCATGATCTTCGGTGGACATTTCAATCTGCTGGTTGATATCTTCGTTTTCCCAGAATCTGCGTAATTCGTCCGTATTGCGAAGAATGACGTTACACCTGTATCGTGGTGTCATTGTCCCACAAAGCAACCATCCTAATTGCGTTTGTTGGGCTATTGGTTGGTCGTCGCTATCACCTCTCAAAAGGCCACCTAAAGCTATCTTGCAGTACACGTCTGCTCCAAGTAGTAGGTCTACTGGTCGACTGGTATTAAATTGTGGGTCTGCCAAATTAATATTTTGTATGTGAGGCCAAGATGGTTTTATAAATGATTTGTTTGGTAAACTTTTGATGAGGTTATTCATTATAAGGACCTTTCTTCTAAGGCAAACTCACTGTAAACTGATTTAATTCGGATGGTTATTACTCCCTTGCAGCTGTTTTCTTTTTCACCAACGCCGAATATAGTTCCTTTGTAAGGGTGTCTTTGAAGCTTTAAAACTTGTGCCGCCTTTTCGCTTATCAAAGAAATTTGAGAACCCTGGTCAATCCAAGCCCTCATGGTATGGTATGTGCCATTGTATCCTGGAACTTCCACTAAGGCCGTAGCTAGGAGTGTCTCAGATACGTCATCCCAAGATACATGTGTTGAAGCTGCTGCTTGTTCGTCATTGGTCACGCAAGATGTCGCAAGTGTGTGAGGGTAGATTTGTCGCGATGAGATACAGACCACATTTTAGAGTTGATGGTTTTTTTCAAATCGTTATACATTTTCTCATATCTGTTGAATTCCTCCTGGTACCAGACGTCCTCATCTCCGTTTTCACCTTCTATATCCCAGTGCAGGCTATCGATAATAGCCCAACGACTTTGAAGAGACTTTAGTGCATCGTCGAACTCCCACTTGTTCTGTAGTTGGTCGATTTCTATGGTAGCCACCGTTCTCATGAAAGCTCTAAAGTTGATAGTCTGCTTTTTATCATTCCGTCTAATTTACTGTTTTCCCGCGTATCTCTACGTTGCTGTTGCGGCGCCTGTGAATGAGACGAATCCCCTGCTTGTTTCGATGTCCCCGCCTCTGCCGATGACGGCTGGTGAGATTCTTGTTGTTTTGATAAAAAGTGCTCCATGGTTTTGGTAATTAGCTGTTTGATCGACAAATATACTTCCTCTGCTTTATCAAAACAATTTTTTATGAAATACACATGGTTAAATTCAGCAAGCTCACAGCACTGTCTATGGTTGCGTTGGTATTCTCTCCAATAATTTTCTAAAATCTCCAACTTCCGTTTGCAGTAATCTATGGTTTTTCGTTCAGCTCCGTCTTTCTTGATGTTAGTTAAAAGTTTAACCAAGGAGTCGTAAATCTCCGTTTGGCTGACTGCTAACTGCTCCATTATCCCCACGGTCAATTAATGCGCAAGTGAAAATAAAGCGTAGGTATAAAATGGTTAGGTCTGACCTTATATTCTCCTTACTCGACAGCTGCTCAATTTCTTCCAACTTGATCTCACTGCCTAACCTACTTTCCCTATCAACTGGTAAATACAAAACACTGGTTACAAGGTCCCGGCACACAAACACTTCACTGTACTTCGCGAACTGAGGCCCTTAATGCTCGAAGGACCATGTAGAGATTAGCGCTTGCTTGGTTTAGCACTAACTTCTGAGTTGGTTGATATCTGGTGTTTAGACGGATTACGGTTCGGTTGTTGGTTTAAGACCAATGGTTTAATGATACGAAAATCGAATGGTTTAAAAGATATATTGAGCACTAGTTATAATTATTAAATGGTAAATCTAAGCTAAATTAGAACTAAGATGGTTTGATCTGGTTTGGTTTGAGTTACGCGATTGGTAGTCGAACACGTACTAAAACGTACTAGCTGCGATACATGCATTTATGGAAATGCAAGCAGGCAAAAATGCTGAGCTCGGTTCGGTTGCAAATATTGTACCGAACAATACCGTTTGAATTGATTTTAATATTACTTATTTTAATTAAGGAAAAAGTTTGCACTCTGTGTGCAGTGCACAGACCCAGCAAAACAACAAGTTTTTTGGTTATTTTTTCTAAATTAAGCTGAGTATGTGGAACCCATTCCGAATTATGGTCCAGCACTATTTGAGGATCCCAAGTAGTTGAGTATTTGGGTAAAGATGGTCGCAGTTTGAATATCCCTTTAAGGAGGCGTTTGACGCACGCGTCTGAAGCTAAATTGTTTCCTATGAGCAGGGATAAGGCTGAACGGTGGCTATTAACCGTGCCGTAAGACGCACCTTTATCATACTGTTCAGTTAAAAAGGTGACTATGTGAGGGATGGGACTCTCAAACACATTACAATTGTTGTCCTTACAGTACTGCCACCACAACTTGTAACAAATACGCTATATTGCTTTAGTGTAGTTTCGGATACTGAGGCGAGCATCAAGCGCAGGGCGGCTGGCGGTGTACCGCGGCGGGAGAACGCGAGCCTGAGAGCAGCGCTGCTCCCAGGGAAAGCGTCTGGTGGAGCGGGTGTTGTTGTCTGAAATGCGACAATAGTAATTTAGGGTGCGGTTTTACCGCCCTCCAAGCGGAGATCCTGCGGGCCAGGGCAGTGGACCGCGAGGAGATGCTGGAGACTCTGAACAGAGATCCGTGGGGACGCCCATACAAGATGGTGCGGGAGAAACTCCGCCCATGGGCTCCCCCGCTGACGCAGAGTCTCCGGCCTCAGCTTGTGGAGGACGTGGTGAGCGCTCTGTTCCCTTCGAGAGGGAAACATACTTCCCCGCTCATGGCTCCGCCTACTGCGGTGCTTGATGCGGACCACAACACCGACGAAGACGACGATGCTCCGGAGGTGACCGAGGTAGAAATGAGAGTGGCGGTGCGAAGGCTGAATGCCAAAAACACCGCCCCAGGACCTGACGGCCTACCTGGGAAGGCCTGGGTCCTGGCCATGGAGGCTCTCGGGCCTCGACTAAGGGGTCTCCTAAGCGCATGCATGGAGAGGGGCCAGTTTCCACTTCGTTGGAAGACGGGGAAACTGGTCCTCATAAAGAAGCCGGGGCGCCCTGCGGACTCTCCGTCCGCTTATCGGCCCATCGTGCTGCTCGACGAGGTGGGCAAGCTCTTTGAAAGAGTAATTGCAAACCGCCTCGTCGGGCGGCTGGTGCGGGTGGGGCCGGACTTGGCGGAGAGCCAGTTTGGTTTCCGCAGAGGGCGCTCTACGGTGGACGCCATCATGCGCGTACGGGCCCTCACGACGGGGGATGCTGTGGCCCGGGGTGGGGTCGTCTTGGCGGTGTCTCTCGACATCGCCAACGCCTTCAACACCCTGCCCTGGAGTTGCATAAGGGAGGCACTCCGGTACCACCGGATGCCGACCTACCTCTGTCGTGTGGTCGAGGCCTATCTGACGGACAGGGCCGTCATCTACCCCGGTCACCCGGGAGTGTGGAACCGGCGAGAGATGTCGTGCGGTGTCCCACAGGGATCGGTCCTGGGGCCGCATCTGTGGGACATCGGTTACGACTGGGTGCTGCGCGCCGACCTCCCCAGTGGCGTCAGTGTAGTTTGCTACGCTGACGACACGCTGGTCCTGGCACAGGGGAGGTCGCACCAGGCGGCGGCCGAACTAGCGACACGCGGGGTTGCGACAATCGTCGATAGAATCCGGCAGCTGGGACTCGAGGTGGCTTTGCACAAGTCCGAGGTCATGTGTTTTCATGGCCCTCGGAACGCGCCACCGTCGGGTTCCCAAATTACGGTAGGAGGGGTTCACATCGGCGTCGAGTCGACGATGAAGTACCTAGGACTCGTCCTCGACAGCCGGTGGAACTTCGTTGAGCATTTCCGACGTTTGGCTCCCAGGCTGGACCGGGCTGGAGCTGCCTTGGGGCGTCTCCTGCCCAATCTGGGGGGTCCAAACGCCTCCTGCCGGAGGCTCTACGCGGGGGTCGTGCGGTCCATGGCCCTTTACGGGGCACCGGTGTGGGCGCGTTCCCTTAGGCTGCGGCCAGCCCGCCGGTTGAACGCGTCCCAAAGGGTCATGGCCATTCGGCTGGCCCGGGGATACCGCACGGTCTCCCGCGAGGCAGCGAGCCTCCTGGCCGGATTACCGCCATGGGATCTGGAGGCGAAGGTCCTCGCGCACATCTGGGAGTGGCGCGAGGAGATGATGCGCCGGGGCGTAACTCCGCTGCCGCGAGAAATCGCGGCTCACCGGACAGAGCTCCGGCAGGATCTCATGGCGGCATGGAGAGTGCGATTGTCGCAACCCAGTGCTGGGCACGCCACAATTGCGGCGATAAGTCCCCTCTTTGAGGAGTGGCTAGAGAGGCGCCACGGCGTCCTCACCTTCCGCCTGACGCAGGTCCTCACCGGACACGGTTGCTTCGGGAGGTTCCTGTTTCGTATAAGGCGGGAGGAAACGCCCGGGTGTCACCACTGTGTGGATCGCCCGGAGGTCACGGTGGAGCATACGGTGGAGGTCTGCCCCGCTTGGGCGGAGCCCCGCCGTGTCCTCTTGGAGGCGATTGGCGGCGGTGACCTCTCGCGTCCGGCTCTGGTCCAGGCCATGGTACGGAGCGAGAGGGCATGGGAAGCAGTCACCTCCTTCTGCGAAGCAGTAATGCTCGCGAAGGAGGAGGCGGAACGCGTGAGGGAGAGGCAAAATTTGCGCCCTCACGCCCCTAACCGCCGCCGCCGCTGGAGACGCCCGGGGCGTCGGGAATCCCAGGCGGATTCCCGGCCACCATAGGCGCGGGCTTGCGGACGGCGAGCAATGGGTAGCTTGCCGTCCGATCAGGACCAGGCCCGGGTCGATGGCGCGTCGTGTTCCACGCGCGCCTCAAAGAGATGTCAGCACAATTGGCGGGGTCCACTAGGACCGATGCCTGCCAGGGTTGCGGGTTAGTCCGAAAGGGATACCGGGACCTTGGCAACAGGCAACTGAAGGAACACGGGTGGGTTTTAGTCAGTAAAAGTCTGACACGCCCTTCCGCTCCACCCAGAGCGGGAGAAGTCATTGGATGATTTCCCACGTGCGGTTTTAAGACAACAATTTCTCCAATTAATAGATCCATTAACATGGGATACTAAGCCTGTGCAGGCCACATTGGGAAAACCAAGATACCGGTAGCTTTATCCTGTATAATTTTTTGTATGCAATTTAATAACAGAGAAAATGGTGGGAAAGTGTAGAATAATTTTGGGTACCAACTTATCGTAAATGCGTCGATAGCTATCGCTTCTGGGTCCCGTTTCCAGGACACATATTCGTGACACTTGGCATTGATGCGAGAAGCGACGACGACACGGTTGGCGCAGTGGCTGAGCGATGGACTGCTGCTGTTCCGTGCGGGGTTCCATCCCCGCACGGAACAGCAATGTAAATATTTGTATGATCTGCAAGTAGTTGTTCCGGGTCTGGGTGTTAGTGTATGTGAGTTTCTATGTTTGTAAACGCACCTACGATACAGGAAGAAATCCTTAGTGTGGGGCGAATAAGTCAATATCTGGTTGACCTAATCGTTTTACAATATATTTAAATGCAGGTTGTGATAACTCCCATTCGACGTCAGGGTTCACCCTGCGTGACTCTTCTTCAGCCTCGACATTGTCTTTTGTGTTTATATAGGAGGCGAATACCCATAGCTTTCGCATTGCCAAATATCACGAGAAAGTACGCTTAAGTGTGGGAATTGAATACCGCCCATGCGGTTTATATAACTTATCGCTGTAGTGTTATATGTTATATTATTAAGCAGGATAGCACAGTCAGTTTGGTCACGAACAAAACATTTAAGGGCGAAAAATACGGCTAATAGTTCCAAATAGTTAATATGAAAACTAATTTCACTTTCTTTCCAAGCACCATTGACTCGCACCCCGTTACTAAATGCACCCCAGCCTGTGCGTGATGCGTCAGTGTAAATTTCCAGTGCATAGCTTTGGGGCTTAATCGGATTATTTACTTTGTAAATGTTTTGAGACCACCAGTTCAAATCACTTAAGATGTTATGAGGAAGTTTAACTTTTACGTCAAACGTACCGTATTGTTGTAGAAACAAATATTTATTTCTTTCTAATATCTTTGTATACAACCAACCGTAACGCACCGCTAGGCACGCTGCTACGAGTACTCCTATTAATTGGGAAAAATTTCTAATTGAAACTGTGGGTAGTTTGGAATATTTTTGTACTAAACAGGCTATCTTGTTGCGTTTGTCCAGGGGTAACGACAAAGTCATATCACTGGTGTCATAAATGAATCTTAAAAATTTGCATGAAGTTTGAGGTTGCAAATTGCTTTTTTTGTAACTTATTACGAAACCCAAACATTCTAGTCATGCCACCGTTTCCTTTACATTACGAAGACATTCTTCGTAACTGCCCCCTAAACAGAGCAGATCGTCTAAATAGGATACAGATAGAAACCCGCGATGACGTAAAAAACTGACAACCTCTCTGACAATCTTAGTAAAACCCCTAGGAGCTATGGCGAACCCTTAGGGTAATGCATTAAACTCGTAAGTTATTGTTTCATTTGAGTTTTGTGCGATATAATGGAATCGAAGGTATTTACGAAATGGCTTAGCGACCGGTATAAGTAGGTATGCTTCCTTCATATCTACGGTCACCATATACCAGTTTGATTGTATTAACTTACAGGCGGTTCTACTATCCTCCATTTTAAAATGTGTTTTAGGTACAAATCGATTTAAAGATTTTAAATTCAGAATAAACCTTTTACCACCGTTGGACTTTGGTGCTAAAAATGTACTAGAAATAAACTGTTCTGAACTGGGCTCAACCTGTGAAATAGCACCTAGTTCAGCTAAATTCTCGATAGCTAATGACATGTCACGATGTTCACTAGATGACCACGTAATTCGAGGGATACAAGTTTGAAACAGCTCACAAATAAACGGAATAGGTATTCCTTTCATGATCCAATTAAGAATACTGGAATTATTAGTAATGTGGGTCCAACAATTATAGAAATGTTGTACCCTACCTGCATGTACCTGCTGTGCTACTGGCGTGCAGGGGCACGTGACCGGTTCTGGTTCGCCTTGGTTAGCGAAGTCGCTGTGGCCGTCGCCGCTGCTGATCGATGCGCTGACGTGGGGAATCTTCTCTGACCCCCTCGCCCCCCCCTGTTCGTTGGGTAACGAGAAGGTCCGACCCAGTTTCCCTGGAACTGAGGGCGCGCAGCAATTGTGTTTTGAGACTGGGCATTAGTATTAGATTTTAGCGGTAGCAGTACAGTCTTCTTTATCTGTAAACCCTGTTTTTCGATGGTTTTAGACGCCTTTATTTTATCGGGTAAAGTGGAACCGAACAAGGTCTCATCTCGCTCGCTGTCTTGTATGACATTGAGGAAAGGCTTCGCTAGCCCAGGTGTAATCATTTTGATCCGAGCCTGGGTTTGGGAGTTATGTAAATCATATAAAATGCGACAGCCATCACTTAGTGTTTTGATCGCTTCAATCTTGTTGTCACTGGTTATTAATGACGTCATCGCCTTGCTAATAGCAGTAATGCCTGCACCCAATTGTTGTTGAGATGTCTCAACTTTTTTGTTGCGTAACCTTACCATTTCTGGAACAGCGGTTGAGATCTCAATGTTTAATTTTGGCGCTTGAAGTAATGTACAATTACTGGGTATGAGATACTGTTTTAATATTTTGTCTCTCATTTCCTTAACCATTCCCTTTTTGAGTAATGGTAAACATAATTGAGGTAAGTTGTTATGTATTTCCTGGCCCCATATAGGTCCGTCATCAGTAGCCTCACCAAGAGCGGACAGGATCTCTGGATCCAATGGAGGTTCAGGAAGCGGCGCCGCTGGCGGCGGCGGTGCCGGTTTTAACGACTTCAAATCATCCTGCTGAGTCGAAGCAGACTCCAGCAAAAGGTCAGGCGGAGGCCCATCGAGCTCAGATATGACGACTGTGTCTTCAGGCTCAAGACCAGGTTGCGGCTCAGTTTCTGCGGGTGGTTGTGATAAATCCCACATCGCCGTTTCGTCTCCTATCGGAAAAAATAATAAACGTAGCTCAACTTTATGTGGGTAGGAGTACGTAAGTAACAGTTCTAAATTCGAATCTATTACCATTTTATCTTATTGTAACGCCTCGTTCGCTTATGGAATCTATGGCGGGTAGAATATTTGCCGCGTTCTGCTTTACTTGCGGTAAGGTCGGTCATAAGGCAAGAGTATGTGGTAAGATTCCACAAAAAAGAAAAGTTTGAATCTATGGCAAATTACATTGGTAATTTGCCATAGATTCAAACTTTTCTTTTTTAATCTCTTCTTCTTCTACCGTACAAGTACTGGTCAAAGTGACAGTCTTGATATTGATCAAGACTGTCACTTTGACCAGTACTTGTACGGTAGAAGAAGAAGAGATTAATACTAACTAACCTTGGATGTCATCGTCGTCGGAACATGAGAAAGAATCTTCTCGACGCCGGCGTTTGTGACGGTGTTTATCCCGTATTTTTTCCATCTTCTTCATGTAATAATCAATTCGTTCTTCATAGGACCTTTTAGGCATCGTGAATGTAAACAATTATGTAAGTAGGTAACGTTTTCTAAAACTAAAAATTCAAATAAAGAACAAAACAATCTAAGGTAGGAGCGCGTGCACTCGTTGCCTCCCACGGAAAAAGAATGAGGTCACCGTCTAGTAGGGTAGTGTAGGGTAGATAAGTCGATACTTTAATCGATTATTACTTCAAAAGAAATCGATTCACTATTCTAATTATAAATAACTTTTAAAAGCGTGCGAGTGTTGCCTTGTAGGTCAAAGGACTACCTATGTATTTATATCGAAAATGAAACCACGAAATATTATTATTATTGACTAACATGTGAAGTTCTAGAAGTGGGTGTACTATATAGTAAATACAACTCTGCCTAACTCTTCTGGGAAAACAGGCCTGCTGTTATGTTAAGATTTCAAGATATTGGGAATCAGTGAACACAGTACTAAATTGATTACTTATTCAGACTACCAGCTGCACATACTATGAGTACTGTAGAGGTTTTATGCAATATGCAACCTCACGTTGGGCTGGCTGGTAGAACCGCAGCCTTGACTTGCGAACGCTCCAGCAGTCGGTATTTAAATATTGACAGATAGGATTTTATGTCGAGTCGGGGAGAGCAGCCCGAACCCTGATGATGTATAAACGTGTGATATAATTAATAAACCCTTGGAAAACCTACTCCTCTTTGGAATTCCCTCCTCACACACCCCCACATATATAGTATTAACGTCCCTAAGACGTTACAAATGGTGGAGGCGCCGAACGCCCAAATCCCAGGCTATTTTTTTAATGCAGTTCTAAGATTCAAAATTTTGTGGGGGCAATTAAATAGCACATCATAAGTGTGCAAGATAAAGGAGGAAGGGACTGATTGTTGGGGCGTTTTGAATAGAAGTCTTGTTTGTTTGTCTGCGCCAATCCATCTATTCAATTAAGGGGCGTAGCTGATGTAGAGGTTTTATGCAATATGCAACCTCACGTTGGGCTGGCTGGTAGAACCGCAGCCTTGACTTGCGAACGCTCCAGCAGTCGGTATTTAAATATTGACAGATAGGATTTTATGTCGAGTCGGGGAGAGCAGCCCGAACCCTGATGATGTATAAACGTGTGATATAATTAATAAACCCTTGGAAAACCTACTCCTCTTTGGAATTCCCTCCTCACATACCCCCACATATATAGTTAACGTCCCTAAGACGTTACAGTACCTACCTACCTACATGATTATTGATATCCATTATCATTATATATTTGACTATCAGTGATGTATTGTATAATCATCCATCAGGAAACAAGCGCCAAATCTATATCTATTCTATATCTATACATATAATAAATCTGTAGACGAGGCGTTTCTGTACAATGAAAAAAAAAAAAAAAAAGTTGGTGGGATGTCCAAGAATAACAAACAGATTCCATTTCTACCATTTTTGGAATTTTTGTCTGTTTGTCTGTTTAACTGTCTGTCTGTTTGTATGTTCTTTAGTTTGATTGTTCCACTATCACGCAAAAAGTACGAAACCAATATGGTTAACTTTTACACTCAAATATTGTGTGTAACTCGATGTTTCATTTAGTTTTTGTTTCATCGCAATCGCTTCAAAATATCAAAAGATATATGAATTTAAAGTGTTCAAGAAGGAATTTTCATTACGTAATGCACATACACGTAACGATTTAACGACTATTGACGCGAAATGATACTTACTCTAGGTTCGTGAGATCGTGTGTTGTTATATGATCGTCATTTTCTTTGCGCGGAAACTCAACGCGATACATTGTGTATAAAATATAACTTTAAACTTAGGTTAATTAAAATTTTCCAGATGCGTTGTTTATTTATTAGTTTAGTATTAGTACTATAGGTGGCGCTACCTATCTTTCAAATCATGATAATCATGAAAGAATTATTGGTGGTGTGGTATTTATTCTGAGGTATTTATTCTTTAATTTTACACTTTTCTACATAGCTTATTTAGCTTACTTAGCTAGTGTTCGAACGTTTTCCCATATATTTTGACAGTATCACTTCGTGCTCGATAGATGGCGTTGTTCATTTAATGTCATTTTCTGAATTGCGGCGTAAAGAGTCTCCGTCGAAGAATGACCTTCGCCCAGATATTCCAAGTAATGTTTAGAGTAGATATCTTTTTTTTTGACTTCTTTAGTGTCGACAATAAATAAATAATAAATTTATTTATTTAAACTTTTCGCACTAAAAATGGTACAAAGGCGGACTTAATGCCTGAGGCATTCTCTACCAGTCAACCAAGGGTGGTGAAGAGATTAGATGGCAGGTGCTCTAATTGAGAGGAACAAAGAGAAAAATAATAATAATAATATATCATATTGCATTATAGATAAAGCAGTACAGTACATAAATAAGCTATAAACTTATGATACATATACTTACACATATATTTACTATAATAAATACTATATTATATATATATAACATACAAATTCAAGGGTGAGAGGTGATGACATGACTCTACTCTATTTATTTTGAGAAAAAACTCCGCAATTTCCGCTTAAATGCATAACGACTGGTGGCCGTCCTGATATCAAGAGGAAGCGCATTCCAAAGAAGAATGGACTGAATATGAAAAGAAGAATGAACAAAGTCAGAAGTATGAGAAGGACAGAGTAGGAGAAGATTGTTAGAAGAACGCAGGGTCTTAGTGTGTGAAGAACACAGATATTGGAAGTGAGAAACAAGATAAGAAGGAGGAGTAGGAGAGTTGAGAACGGAGTAAAGCGTGGTCAAAGCACGCAAACTTCTTCTTTGGCGAATGGACATCCATTTGAGCTCAGACCTATAGCTCGACACGTGGTCATATTTCCTAAGGTTGAATATGAACCTGATACAGTTGTTGAGTAGTCGGTCAAGCTTATCCAGCAAAACTGCATTCAAGTCAAAGTAGCACACGTCACCATAGTCGATGACGGGGAAAATTAAAGTCTTCACAAGCATTGTTTTCGTCTTAGCGGGAAAAAAGTTCCTCAGACGATACAGGGATCGCAGAGTACCGCTGACCCTTTGACTAACACTAGAGACCTGGCGTTGCCAGCTTAGTGTCGAGTCCAGATGCAAACCGAGATCCTTCACAGTAGGGGTAATGGGAATGACGGTACCATTGAAAATTAGAGGAGGAAGAGAGCTAAGCGTCACCCTACTCATCATGCGTGAGCTCCCAATTACAATGGCCTGACACTTTGTGGGGTTAACTGACACCCCAAAACTATCAGACCACTTTTTGATGGCATCTAAATCTCGGTTTACATCTGCTATAGCGTCTGACAAACCTTCAACCCGCCCAGCTGTATATAATTGAAGATCAGCGGCATAAAGATGATACGAACATCGAAGACAGTGAGTTATAAAATTAATGAAGATGGAAAATAACAATGGAGAAAGAATACCGCCTTGTGGAACACCAGCATCCAGGTCGCGCCAACTCGAAGAGCTCTCATCAACGCGAACCGACTGCTGACGTCCCCGAAGATAAGAAAAGAACCATTCCAGAGCCTCGACCGAAACCATAAGATGAGAGAGGATAGAAAGGAGAATATCGTGGCTAACGGCGTTAAAGGCATTGGAGAAATCAATTAATACCAAAACGGTAACCCTGGTATCCTCCATGGCTTCTCTAACGTCGCCAGTCACTTTAAGGAGAGCGGAAGCTGTACTGTGCCCAGGCCTGAATCCAGACTGAAAAGACCTAACAAGGTTGTTCCGGTGAACAAACCCCGCAAACTGCTTGTGTACGCAGGCCTCAAGCACTTTAGACAGGAACGGGAGAATGGAAATGGGTCGGAAGTGACTGGGTAAGGAGGGATTTGAAATTTTAGGGAGTGGGCGTACATACGCTTTACGCCACAAGGATGGGAATTGTCCGGAATCAAGAGAAAAGTTGATGATATGGGTAATCGGAGGGAGAAGGATATCAAGGATCCACACGACCATACTACGACTGATGCCGTCACAGCCCACAGCCTTGGATTTTATGGACAGGATGATCTTTTTAATTTCATCCAAGGTGACCGGATAGAGGTGAAATGGTTCTATTATTGGACTGGCTAGACCAGTCATGTAATCGACCGTCTGGGACAACATTTGGGAATCCAAATGACAAGTGGTTGTGAAGTGACGGTTGATATCATCAAGGCCAATTGTATTAGGAAAATCCACATGACGTGGTCTGCCAATACCGAGAATACCAAGGAACTTCCAGATATCAGCAGGTGAAGAAGAAGATATGTTCTCGAGAATATGGCGGCGTTTAGCGTTGCGTATCATCTGATTACACCGATTTCTAGCAGCTTTGTAAAAGTTCCGATTTTCATCACTACGATCCTTTTTAAATTTACGGAAGGCCCGATCTCTGCGCCTCATCGCCATTCGAACCCCTGTCGTCATCCAAGGAGCAGGTGGACGCCGTAGTTTAATCCTCTTGACAGGAGCGTGTTTGTCGTAGAGAGCAAGGACCGTTCGATCAAAAATGCGCAGTTTTTCGTCTACAGCTGTCGCCGCTGCCAGGTGTTCCCAACTGAGGTCTGACGCATCCTGACGAAGCTTCTCAACGTCCATGCGTGCAAAACAAGGCATGTGCAGAACTTTTATAAATTGTTGTAGAGATGGGTTGTAACAGGTGAAACACGATATCTGTAGACATGGGTCGTACTTGCAAAATCGAGTACCAGGGCTTCCAAGTACTTCCATCTTTAGACACCAGCGCCAAAAACCAGGGCTTGAAATACTTTCAAGTATTTTCTTTCTGCATGGAAAATAGATCCGTAAGTTCATACAAATAAGGAGTACAATCGCGTATGCAAAAAAATATACGTCCAACTTCCAACCAAGCCTTGGTGGAAGTAAATACTTGCATAGAACATTGATCCGTAACAGTATATAAATAAAGAGCACAGTCGCGTTTACAGAAAAAAATACTTCCAAAACCTTAATAGATAAATACTTGCATAGAACATTGAGTCGTAATGTAATATAAATAAGGAGCAGAATTGCGTCTACAAAAAAAGATACTTCCAAACCTTTAAAGTAAAAATACTTTCACAGAACATTAATCCGTAATCAAATATAAATAAGGAGCAGAATCGCGTCGAGTGTTGACGGAGCAAAATACTTTGAAGTATTTCGGGTTGGCACTTGGTCGGACTTCCATAGGATCCAAGCCTTGTTGGTAGAAAAATACTTGCATAGAACATTAAGTCGTAATGTAATATAAATAAGAAGCAGAATTGCGTCTTCAAGAAAAATACTTCCAAACCTTTAAAATAAAAATACTTTCACAGAACATTGATCCGTAACATGATATAAATAAAGAGCAGAATCGCGTCGAGTGTCAACGGAGCAAAATACTTTGAAGTATTTCGGGTCGGCACTTGGTCGGCGTACTTGTTAGTAAATACCTGGTGTAAAAACCTGGTCGCGTAAATACGCACCTTCTCTAGATATCTGTGATCACTGTGACTGTGACAAAAAAATAACAGATCCAAATATCTGTTATTAAATCACAGCCTGTGATTTTTGTACGGACGATAAATACGAATCTCAATGGAATATCAGCTTTATTTCTTTTGATTTAAAGTCGAAAATCGTATCTATCTGTTATAAAATCACAGCCTGTGATTTTTGTTCAGACGATAAATACGTATTAACTCAATTGAATTTCTTCTTTATTTCTTTTCGTTAAAGTCGAAAATCGTATCCGAAGTTTAAACAGTAACAGTCTTGAGGATCTGTGATTTTAAGTAACAGATATTTTTTATCGTTAGGAGCAATTGCTACCTGCTATTTTTTAATATCTGTGATTTCTATCTGTGACGATAAATACGGCTCACTCCTAAATTGTTGGTTGGGTTGGGTTGTCATTCGTTGAATTGAAAGTATTGTTCTGATTGGTTTTGATTTGGTATTTTGGTTGGTTTCGTTCATTTGGTTCAAATTAAGAAGTCAAGAAACGAGTCGTTACAGATCGATTCAAACTTAATGGCGGCTCGGAAGTTAGCTTTTAGCTGCGCAGTACCCTACCCCTTACCCCCGTTGACACATGAAATTGTTACTGCGCAGCGACTCGCCTCATGTTCCGAGCCGCCATTAAGTTTGAATCGAACTGTACTTTACTTCGTAATTTGTTCGTATGATTCGTGACCGCCGCTCATTCGATTCGATCGTTGTTGGCGTGTGTTATAGTTGATTTGACTCGTTCCACTATCGGACAGCAATAAATACACAATTATTGGCACATGTTTCTGGGGAAATTCAAATACGGTTACCGAAGAAGAAGATGCCACACACCACACACTATCCTGTAGAGTTCTTAGAATCCCTTAACACACCCGGTCTTTCAGCACACAAAATTTGTTTAAAAGTCGGAGTGCCAATAATTCTTCTCAGAAATTTAAGTCCTCCCAAACTTTGCAACGGCACTCAGCTCATAGTCACCAATCTCCAACAAAACGTCATCGAAGCCGAAACCTTAACAGGTTGCGGCGCCGGTGATGTTGTTTTTATTCCAAGAATTCCTCTCATTTCCAATAATTTCCCGTATAGTTTTAAGCGTGTGCAATTCCCCGTCAGCCTATGTTACGCCATGACCATTAACAAAGCTCAGGGCCAGACATTATCCGTTGCGGGGGTGGATCTTAGTATTGGTTGCTTTTCCCACGGCCAACTTTATGTAGCTCTTTCGCATGTGGGCAACCCTAGCAACTTTTTTGTGTATGCTCCAGGTAATTCCACCGCTAATATTGTATATAGAGAAGCATTTTCCTAAATAAAAACACAAGTTTTTTGGCAGTTTCTTACTAGGAAAAATCTCCAGACCTGGTCGAAAGATTCCCCCTTTTTAAATGAAGGTACAACTTTTCTAAGCGACATATTATTGTTTTCTGACATCCATGCGAACGAAGTCGCGGGCACAGCTAGTCAAGAATAAAAAGCAACCGATATTAGGTACCGCCTCATTTGTCACCAACTTCACCATTTCGAGTCTGTCACTTTCTCGAACTTAACCTCAAAATATGAAGTAGGTAAATGGTTAATAAATACGAATTGCGGAAATCCATGTCAAAAATAGCTAACAATATAAGAAGAGCATTGAATTCTCCTCCAAATACACTAGGTTTGGTTGTGACACGCGGACTTTTCGCTTGGTACAGGGTGCTCCTACAATCCAGGTCAGTCAGGTGGCTTAATGAATGTAATTTTTACAGTTTAAAAGATTTTATGGATGTGAGAATTCGATACCGGAAATATGAAATAACGTAAGGGACAAACCTAAGGTTTTCAGGAGAGCGAAAATAAGATATATTTTTTACAAAACTGACTATATTTTTTTAACTATATGTTTTATGTAAAAAGTGTCTAGTACAAAGTTTCTTAAATTTTTTCATTCTTTTTAGCTAAAATAGCAAAAATTCAATAAAGCCTATAGTTTAAAAGATAGCATGTCCCTTACATTAAATAATAAAGAATACGGGTGACGTACGTTAACAAAATTTGAGATATAAATGAACAGCATTGATGTAAGGGACATTATAGGAAATAAAACTTAAGAGTTTTTCAAAGTAAAGATCTCTTATGATCTCTTGTACCCTACCTTAGATTTTATCTCGCTCGCACCATTCTACTCGCGACCTGAGTGAGAGCGAGACAGAGTGATGCTAGTGACTCGGATAATGGTAATTTAAAAAAAAACACATAAGACCTGCTTAATAGTTACTTCAGTTATTATGCAAAGTTTCATGATCTGATTTGAAGTATTTTTTGAATACCAGCGGTTTATAGTTCGGTTTAGAGGTATCTTGGAATTTTTTCTATAGATTTTTTTTTATGTAATCGTGTTTTCGCCACACATAGGACCTATCAATCCTCAACTATAACATATATTTATTTCAAAATGAATGCTGCAGTATTTTCGGCATAACGGAGGATCATGCTAAGCAATTTGAGGTAGGGTGACGGCTTTAACGATTGTGTTGAACAAAAACATTACTTACTATATATCCTATCTCTGTGTGTATGTTTTATTTGTCCATGTATTAGTATTACAAGGAAACTGATTGTAAAATTCTGCACCTTGCGTGCTTATAAACATCAATGGCCTTCTTAAATCTTAAATCAATGGTCTGCGGCAACTGCGGGGAGGACGGGCACAAACATACTGAGTGCCTGGCCACGGTTACAGCTTGTGCTACCTGCAAAAAGTTTGGCAGGAAGGGTGCCCAAACCCTGCGCACCGCATCGCGGGACTGCCCTGACAGGGCGCACGCGGAGCAGAGGTCACTAAGCAATACAAACTATTATGGCTGCTGACCTACAAGTGGGGCAGCTCAACCTACAGGGCTCAGCGGCGGCCACGGCGGAGCTCCCCTCTATCGCCATGGAAGAGGGGCTAGATGTAGTTCTGGTGAAGGAGCCGTACACAACTCGTCAGGGGTCTGTGGCAACGCTGGGGCAGCTAATTTCGCCTAAAGGCCCCCAAAGCAGGGATCTTCCTCCCTAAGATGGACGTGACATGCGCGGTGCTGCGTCACCTGACAACCGCGCACTGCATTGTGTGCCACATAGCCTAGAAGGACTCGTCAGTGCACGTCGTGAGTGCGCATATCCAGTACTCTGAGGACATTATCAACCCACTTGGAGCACCTTACCAAAGTACTGGGAAACCTAAGGGGACAACGGGTGCTTGCTGGCGTGGACGTGAATGCCCACTCACCCCTCTGGCACTCGGTGCCGCGACAACTCCTCGGACGTGGCTGTGAAGTGGCACGAAGACGCAAGGAGATAGAGGGCTTCCTGTTGGGGCACGATCTGGTGACTTATAATGCGCCAGGCCAGCCACCAATCTTCTCCACCGCCAACGGGGAGTCCAACATAGACGTACCGTATACCACGCGAGGGGTCGACGTCACCGACTGGAGAGTGCACGAGCACGCCAACTGCAGTGACCACCGACTCATTACCTTCAGGCTATGTGGCGCACGGGGACCTGAGCCCGCTCCTGCTGCGGAGTCGTCGGTCGTACCGAAGAGGTTTCGGGAACGTGGAGTGGACTAGGACCGATTCCAGGCAATGATTCACGAGCGCGTGGGTAAGATTAATTGGTCGAAGCCTGTCTCAGTGGTATGCAAAGAGTTTACGCGAGTTATCACGTGGACAGCGAGTGAACCGCGTTATTGTTACTTTTAGACGCACGTAAACAATTATCGATACACGTGGCGCATGATTGCCGGTGAAATACGAAAAAATAACACACAAAATCTATATTGCTATCTAGCTCAGACCAGTTGCCTTTTATCGTGTGCAACAGAGAGGCATAATAAAATTCGTTTCGGTAAGTTTTGAGGAATTATACGGATCACGCAGTCCAATGTGATGTAAAGGACAGTTCATTATTTTTTCGTTATTTTCGATGCTGACAAATTAACGTAAGGGTCAATATGATTATGATAATTTGAGTCGCAATTTAATGTAAGGGACATGATATTTGTACCTACCCAGGGAACACTAATGTATAAGGCATAATAATCATAATCTCAAATTATGGAATAACTTATGTGACCTGTTGTAAAATGTACTCGATTTTGTTTAAATGTAAATACCAAAAACTGCGAGTAAAGAGACTTACATTAGTTTTTACAAAAATATTAATTTAAAATGTCATGTACATACAGCCAGTTTCTAGAAAAAAAATGGTCTAGGCCTACGGAAAATATGTGATGTAAGGGACATTTTCTTTGAGATATCGAGATTTTAAATATACCAATCGATAGAGCAAGAAATTCCGAATCCAATGATATATATAACTCATTTTCGACAAAATGTCCCTTACGTTATTTCATATTTCCAGTATCGAGATGTTGATTCCTTTGTCAAAATAGAATTTTTTTGCAAGCTATGTTATATCTTAGCGAAACATGTTGAGCTACTGTAATACTATTAACATCAATGTATACCATGTTTTATGCAAATAAATGATTTACTTACTTACTTACTTACTCGGTCAATAAATATCTTACGAAATAGTAGACCTCACAAAGGCCGCCAACAGATGCACCGAAAACTATTTGGGTACGAAAAACGTGCATTTTTTTACCGCCATCGCCAGTGTGCAGACCCATGATTGCATTTTTATACCGCACGGCAAAAATAACGCAGCACATTCTACCGCACCGCAGTGCGCGCTAGCCTTTACTGTCTTTTAGAATATCGAATATGCTGTTTACCAAACGGGTGACTTCATTATGTGCGGCAATTATAGGAGTCACTGCATCATCTCATCTAGTGACGATTGTGCTACTACTAGATTAACATATCGCACCTTCGCTTTGGTGCAACAAAGTCACAACAGCTCATTTTCTAATTTTACAGGAGACTTTTAATTTTTTTTTTCGCATTTATTTCCTCATTTCTGGATTACTATTTATAGTAGGTTTGAAATCTTTATATAATTAATAGTTTATTTTGTTTGCTATAGTTTTAAGTTAAAAATCTTATATTTAATTATCAAAAAACCTAATAAAAGACAACAAAAAAAAGTGTCCTGAATTGTGACTTTGTTGCACCAGGAATGGATCAAATACCTTTGTAGCTCCAAAATTGTTGTAATTTATAAACAAACACTCGCGGGCGCGTAGGCACTAATGTGCAATGAAACTTTATCGGCCCAAAACGGATGGAAAAACCGCCAATAACCACAAAGGCACCTGCGCCATCTAGTAAAATTCTCAGATAACGCAGTATGCATATCAGAGACATGGCTGTCAAAGGAAAAACTAACAAAGATTCAATTCAATGGTTACAAAATAGCAGCGTCTTATTGCCGTAGTAGGCGCGGATGTGGTGGTGTCTGCATCCTACTCCAAGATCATATCGATTGTATAGAGAGAATAGATATTATCTCTGACATGTCCATTGAATATATAATAGAAGTATGTGCAATAGAACTAACCAAAGAAAATATTTTGTTATTAACGATTTATTGGAATAAGAGAGAGGAAGATATTTTTATTTGTCAATTAAAAAGAATTTTGAATTGTATAAATAATAAGTATTCAAAACAAAATGTTATTATAGGTGGGGATCTCAATGTTAATATTTTGGAGAAAAATAGGAAGACTAATCAACTCGTAGATCTAATGTTAGAATACAAACTTACACAACAAATAAAAGAACCTACCCGAATTACTCAAACTACATCTACTTGCTTAGACCTGATATTTACAAACCTGAACACAAACAATTTTTTCACTAAAGTAGAGGAATTAGGCTTCTCGGATCATTGCGCAACAGAAATACATATCACAATACCAAATACATCCATCAAACAAACAACTTGGTACACAAATAAAAGATTATTTAATAATGTAAACATATTAAAATTTAAATCTAAATTAAATACCATTGATTGGAACTCTATTATATTAAAAAACCAGAATATGAATGACAACTATAAAGCTTTTCATGACACGTTAAGTAACATCCTGAACAAATGCATTCCTATACGAAAAGTAAAATTAAAAACGAATTACAAGAAATATTGGTTAACCAAAGGTATAAAAATTTCCTGCAAAAATAAAAGATTGTTAAAAACACTTACTCTAAAAACAAATAATCCAATAATAACAAATTATTATAAAAAATATGAGAAATTATTAAAAAAATCAGTCACTACAGCCAAAAAATTACAATACATTAACAAAATTAAGAAATCTACTAATAAAGTCAAAACAATGTGGAGAATTATAAATGAACGAACAAATAAAAAAAGAGAAAAAGAGAAAAACAATATAAACCTACAAACAAAAAACAATAGTATGACGTCGGAACCTAGGGAAGTTGCAAACATCTTCAACAACTTTTATGCGTCAATCGGTGAGGAAAGCCCTTTACATACAATTAAGCCCAAAGGTTCCCCAGTGCTCTCACCTACCCAAAACACAATGTTTCTTAGACCTGTAGACCCGTATGAAATAAATTCTTTGATCAAATGCCTGAAAAACAAAAATAGTTGTGGAATAGATGAACTCCCACCTAGTTTACTCAAACAATGTGCAGACGAACTCACTTTACTATTCTATAAATTGATAAACCAATCCTTCGAAGAGGGCGTATTCCCTGACCAACTAAAAATTGCACTTGTCAAACCTCTTCACAAAAAAAGTAACAAAACAGACTACAGCTTCAAAGATTTTTGAGAAAGCAATGTGTTATCGTGTGTACGCCTTCTGCGAGAAATATAAAGTATTCGACGAATGTCAAAATGGCTTCCGTAAAAATAAATCAACAACTTTAGCTGTTTACAAATTTATACAAGAAGCTCTAAATATAATTAATAGTAAAAAATACGTAATTGGTATGCTATTAGATATGAGTAAAGCCTATGATAAAGTGCAATATGGAATATTACTAAATAAACTATATGGAGTGGGAATCCGTGGCAAATCCCACGAATGGTTTAAACAATATTTAACAAACAGAGCGCAATTAGTCGAAATAGAATTCTTTAATAATAAAACCAACGAACTTCAAAAATTCCGATCTGACAGCAAGGCAATAAACGCCTCAATACCGCAAGGGAGTGTAATTGGATGTCTTCTTTTCCTCATTTACACGATCTCCCAAAAACAATCCAAGATTCCGGTCCATGCGTCTTGTTTGCGGATGACATCTCGATTCTTACCCCCTGTCATGATATCGAAAACCTAAACAATACCCTTAATACTACTCTCACAAAAACAATAACCTGGTTAAATGATCATAATCTAGAAATAAATTAAAAAAAAACTAAACTCATGACATTCCATCCTCACCAAAAAAGTCACCTAGATGTAAATTTCTCTTTTAATAACCACAAATTAGAACTGGTAAACGAGTTTTCACTGTTAGGCTTAACCATAGATACGAACATAAACTGGAAATCACACATTCAGAAAATAAAAAGAAAACTTTCAACATTTTTGTACGCTTTTCGTGAAATAAAAAAGACCACAAACGTACAGACAGCTCTAGTTACCTACTACGCCTGTGCTCATGCATGGCTAAACTACGGTGTTATTATGTGGGGGAATAGCACAGACGCACCAGTGCTGTTTACAACTGAAAAAAAAAGAAGTTAATTCGTATTTTGGTTAATATTGAACAAACCGATAGCTGCAAATCTCATTTTAAAAAGCTAAATATACTAACGCTACCTTCTATTTACATATTGGAAATCAGTAAATTTGCGCACACTCACAAAGACTTCTACACAAAACGAGAAGACATTCAAACAAGATTCATACTCCGACACAAAACACGTCTAAACATACCAACATCTCGTTTAAAAATGCATTCATCTGGCCCACTAGTAATGTCAATAAAAATTTATAATAAATTACCCGAGCCACTAAGGAATGTAAAAAAGATTGCTGATTTTACAAAAAAATTAAAAAAAACTATTAATAAGTAAATGTTATTACAGCATAAATGAATATTTAAATGACAAATGTATACAGCTCGATTAATAATATAACAAAAAATTGTAATAATAAAGATTTTAATTTTTAATAATATAATGCAACGTTTAATGCAATTTAATTAATGTTTAATATAATTTGAGAAAAGTTTAATATAATTCAATAAATGCTTAATATAATATAATGCAAATATTATGTTAAATGAAATGCACTTAGAATAAGTTAGTCTATAAGTCTTTTTATGTATTGTCTTTTGCTGTGCCCAACAGGGTTCACAATTGTGTCTCAAAAATTATCACCTACCTATATTTTATGTACATTGTGAATTGCAATAAAATATTGAGTATTGATAATTTCGAGGATGTCTTTGTTGCCCCAGGTATAGGCCTGGTTCAGAGACAATTTGGCATACTTACCTCAATTTTGCAGTTTTGGCTATTTGTGACTTTGTTGCACCAAAGGTGCGATATCATTCTTTTGTTATGATAAATAACATAGCGAACAAAATACTCACAGGCACAGCTGTAACATTAGTATACCCTTTGATTGAGTCCCACGAACTAGGGCGCGGGCCTATTGCCATCAACTTTAAAAAAAAAATTAAAACTGGGACCAAATTCCGATTCTGGGCTGCTACTGAAATTCTAGAAGGAAAAGCCCAATGATACTTTGCCCGACGCGGGAATTGAACCCAGGATCTCATGCTCAGTATAGTAGCGATTTGCGACCACTAGATCAACAAGGCAGTCATGTTATAGTATACTTACCTCTTTCCTACATCAGCTACTATCAGTAGTAGGCGAGTGCAAGGAATCCGGTTAGAGTCGTCACGCGAAGTGAACGCGGGAGTAGAGAAGTAATAGTAACACGTGAGAGGAGTTTGTGGTCGCTCGTTAGCGCCGAACAGGATTGTCGCGAGTACACTACGAACAGGATTTTCGCGAGTAAACTACCTACTACCTGTAGCTACGTATGGATTTGACTTACGACCTTCTTCTCACGTTGTTTCAATACTATATACACGCACACACACTCACTTTGTCTGCAACTGATAGGACTTTATTATTTCATCCATCATGTTAATGACAGAATAGCTCAGTGGTTAATGAATGTGCTTTAAGAGGTGCTACTATTGCGAGGCAGGTTCGAATCTCGCCTGTGGTTTATTTTATTTTTTGTAATTACTATTTGTAGTTTTTGTTAGCTTTTTATAATACCTAGTATTTATTTCGATCATTAAATATTGTAAGTCTTTGTATTTTTTTTAATTACTGGTAGTAGTTCGAGAATCATTGGTGTTTTGTCTCTTTTGACTTGTTCACATAAATAATTAAAGTTTTGTAGGTAGACCACAGAAAACTAAGTAAATTATTTCGATTTCTGTGATGTAGACAGATACAGTTCGTTTTATAAGAGTATTCACCTAATAGATCGTTGTTGGTTCGTGGTTATTTAGGAATTGTTGGTGACGAGTGTTTTAAATCTACTAGCGGTGTTGTGGTTATTATTTTCAAAATGCAGTGAAACATAAATATTGAAACGAGAACAAATATGATTGCGCTGCGTAAAAGTGGATTTAATATAACATAAATATCGAATGAAACCGGACTAAGTGTGAGTGTTATCATTTACATATTTCTTAATTTACTAAACATAAGTCTGAATCAAAGGCATTGTTATTCCTTATAATCAGAAGAAGCCTTATTAAATAAAGTTTTAAATTAATTATGAGGTTTAAATATAAGAAAAGAAAAACATAAAAAGGTAATGTGAAAGATTATTTATTTCGATTAGTGAATGATAAATAATTATTCTGTGTAATAAATAAATAATGTTACTTATATTTTTTTTTCTTAATTATGAATGGAATGTCTAACAGTAATTATTCCATTATTTGTTCTAGAAAAATACTATGAGTCTGTGGGTCAAAATATGTGAGGAAGATGGTATCTAGCCTTGCTAGTAATTCACGAGGACCAGTGACGTCACATGATAATTTGAAAGATTATTTATTTCGATTAGTGAATGATAAATAATTATTATGTGTAATACATATAATGTTTTTTTTTTAATTATGTATTATTTTGCTTAGACGATGTCTAATAGTAGGTATTCCATTATTTGTTTTAGAGAAATCCTGTGAGTCTGTGGGTCAAGATATATGAGGAGCGTGAAGAGGACAACTAGTAACGGAACGTACCAGAGTAACACCCTCAAGCTCGACATGTATTGACCTGGTATTTACAAACGAACACGCCAAATTCTATCTTGAAGTAGTGGAGCTTGGACTCTCAGACCACAGAGGAATAGCAATCACTGTACCTACCCGCATTCCGATGATTAATAAAAAGCAAATATCTACCTTAAAGAGGATCTATAGTAAACAAAACATAGACTCATTTAAAAAGGAACTAAATAAACTTGACTGGAGTAAAATAATAAATGAAAACCAAAATATTAAAATTAATTATCTGTCATTTCATAACACCTTGCAAAACATTTTAAATCAGTGTATACCAAAAAAAGACGTAAAAATAAAAAACAGGACATATAAGACATGGTTGACAACTGGACTAAGATTAGCATGCAAACATAAAAGACAACTAAAGGCATTAATGACTACAACTAATAACAATATATTACAAAAGTACTATAAACGTTATGAGAAATTACTTAAGAAAACAGTAGCCCACTCTAAAAAACTGAACTACATAAGAATAATGAGTAAATCTGAAAATAAAACTAAAACAATGTGGCAAATAATAAAGGAGCAAACAAATAAAAATAAAAAACAATCTACTAATAACATAAAATTGCGTGTGCAAAATACGGTGACAGAAAACGCGACTACCATTGCCAACGCTTTCAATAGTTATTTTGCTTCAGTGGGAAAAACAGATACCGCAAATGGGAACACTTTTCCAAGTGGCCGCCCTACGTCCTCTCAAAGCGAAAACTCCATCTACCTAAGACCAGTTGACCCTAGCGAAATTACGTTTATAATAAAAAAAATTAAAAACAAGCGCAGTTATGGCCATGACGAGCTACCGCCTACACTTATAAAAGCTTGCGCTGAAGAGCTAACGTTACCCCTAATCTATTTAGTCAATCAGTCTTTGGATGAGGGTTCGGTCCCTGACTTGCTAAAACAACTACTCATATTGTGAAAGATATAAGATATTCGACGACAGTCAAAACGGGTTCAGGAAAAATAGGTCTACAACTTTAGCTATATTCAAGTATATCCAGGAAGCTTTAAATATAATCAGTAACAAAAAGTACGCAGTAGGGATTTTACTGGATATGAGCAAAGCCTATGACAGAGTTTCATACGAAATCCTACTTAGTAAGTTATATGCAATAGGCGTTAGAGGTACAGCATACAAGTGGTTCTCGTCGTACCTACAAAATAGAGAACAGTTCGTGGAGGTTGAACATAGGGATCAACACACTGGCCGAATAACACGCGTAAGATCTGATAAAGTGAAAATAACAATGTCAATACCTCAAGGCAGCGTTTTAGGATGCTTATTATTTCTAATTTATATTAATGACCTACCTAAAGAAATTGACGCTCAAAGTATCTTATTTGCTGACGATATTTCTATAATTTTTCCATACACTAGTGGTGAAAACTTAAACTTAAACCTAGACGATAAGCTCTCGAAAATAATATCATGGTTAAAAGATCATAACTTAGAATTAAACTTTGACAAAACAAAAATAAAGCAATTTAGACCATATCAAAAGCGTAAATTGGACATAAATTACTCGTATAATAATATACAGATACAATGCATAAATGAGTTTAAACTGTTGGGTTTGTCTATAGATACCAATATAAACTGGAAGGCTCATATAGATGCAGTGGCAAATAAGCTTGCTAGCTTTATACAGGCTGTAAGGGTAAACAGTCTTGTCATTCAAAGCATGGGTAGTTGACTTAAATATAAAAATAAATGACCGAACACAACAAAAAAAAACGTCATTTTCATTAAAAGATTTTAAAAAGTTTCTATCCGACACCGTGCTCTCTAGCGAAACAGCTGACTGACTGAGGGAGGGGTCGCGTTCGCGGCCGGTCAGGTCACATCCCGTACCCCCCGCCCGTGTTGATACGCAAGTTCGTTGCCCTAGCGCATAGGTCAACGAACTTGCGTCTCTTGTGGTAAAATGTAGATTTAAAAAAAAAAAAAAAAAAGTTGTCATTTTCCATTGATTTTACGTTCTATAAATGAAACCAAACCACTGGTTGCAAGGATAACGGTGTTTACCCTAACACCCTGTATATGCCCTAGGAGAGCTTAAAAGAGCTACCGATTTTAAAACTGCTCTAACAGCATACTATGCCTACGCATACTCCTGGTTAAATTACGGAATAGTGGTGTGGGGAAAAAGTGTAGACAAACAAAGGCTCTTTATTCTTCAAAAAAAATGTTTAAGAATTCTTGCCAATATAGACAACACGGAAAGCTGTAAGCCATTCTTTGTTAAATATAAGGTCCTTACACTAACTGGCATCTACATATTGGAAGTAAGTAAATTTGTACGAAAACACCAATCACTATTCCCACTCACTAGAACCCTCCGTCCACAAAGTCGCAGTGATAGGCGCCAAAACAAGAATGAATTAGCCCTACCAAGCTCCACATTAGGTATGTTCCATTCAGGACCTCTAGCCATGTGCGTAAAAATATATAATAAGCTTCCAAACTCAATTAAAGACATAGAGTACGAAAATAAATTCAAAACCAGCCTTCAAAGACACCTTACACTAAAATCATACTACACTCTAAAGGAATTCTTTGACGATAATGATAAGTAAATTTTGACATTAAAATTCATAATATAAATATAACATTCACAATTTTTGACTTAATACTATTATTCTGGTTTGACATTAAGCTTTATGATTATTATTATTGTTAAGGGAATTCTTGGACGATAACGATCGATAAATTTTGACATTCAAATCCTTATTATATGTTCGTGGCAGGAACATAAATAAAATTGTTTTGTGAATTTTAGCAATCACTTTAATGATACGATCATTTTACATTTTTTCTAGCTAAATCGCCATTTTTTCTCCTCTCGGAAACGGATACACTCTCCCGTGTTGCCAGTAAAAAACACCAAAAAATGTAGCCAGCAAAATAATAAAAACTAAATCCATGTTCGGATGCGAACATACTGGGGGCGCCTCTGGCCCTTTTAACAAAAACAGATTAAATATTATCTTCATTAATAGGAAAGGGGCATACTTTCGTAACACTAGTTCGGATCACAGATCCCTTAGCAGTCTTAACCTCTAAAGCCCGAACACATCCATCCTTGCCAGGAATTACGTTTAGAATTCTTCTCACAGGCCAGTTGAGGGGATTTATGTTGTCATATTTTAATATGACCATGTCACCTGTTTTTAAATTTGGTTGGATACTTTTCCATTTTGGTCTATTTTGTAACATAACCAAATAATATTTACGCATTTATCAGGACCTATGACTCTTAAATATAAGCAACTACCGTATGCGACGCTAGAGGCATCAGAAAATCCTACTAGCTCAAAGTTATTACATATTATACTTTTTATATTCCTAGGAACAGCAATACATGGCATATTTATTAAATCTTTGGCAAATTCAAGCCATTTTTTATTAATATTTGATGGCAAAAACTGATCCCACCTTATGTTATGAAACCACACTTCTTGCATTAGAAGTTTTGCGGATACCAATATAGGTCCCACAAGCCAGAGTGGGTCAAAAAATTTACTTATAAAACTAAGCATTTCTCTCTTAGTATATTCTAGCTTTAACTCTTTTACAGGACATTGTATTTCTAAACTATCAGTTTTCACATTGTAGATTAACCCTAATGTTTTAACATACAAACAGTTTTTATCAAAATCTTTTATATCTAATTGATGCAAATTAACAGGAATGTCTTTTAGTAAGCTAATATCATTAGAACACCACTTATGTAATGCGAAACTACCCATGCTTAATAATTTGCAAAGCTCATTCTTGGTCTGGTTCAGCTCATAGATATCATCACTGCCAAATTGTATATCATCAACATAACTTGAGTTTTGCAAACAGAATGCAGCTAAAGGATATTGATCTTTAAATCTATGCGCTAGTTCAACTAAGCAGCGAGTGGCAAGGAAGGCAGAACTTTTCAAGCCATATGTTACAGTCTGTAATTGAACACATTGAACAGGATTTTCCTTGGATTCTCGCCATAGTATATTTTGCAAACTACAATCTTTTTCATCTAGAAATACTTGTCTATACATAGCTTTAACATCACAGAGCAATACATACTTGTATGTTCTCAACAAGGTCAATATATCAAACAAATCACTCTGGACAACGGGTCCATTCATTAAAATATCATTTAATGCTAAACCATTTTTTGTTTTTGCACTTCCATCAAACACAGCACGGACTGGTGTTGTTTTACTGTTAGGATTTATAACAGGATGATGAGGAAGAAAGTTTAACTTACCTAAATCTAGTTTTTGGTTTTTAGTATCTAAGTATTTTGCATGACCTTGCTGAATATAATCAGATATAAATTTTTTATATTGTTGAAAAAAATTAATATCTTTAGTAAATCTTTTTTCTAAATTATGCAATCTGCTCATAGCCATGGGAAATGAATGTCCCAACCCTGTATTATCAACATCAACTTTCAAAGGCAAGGCAACAGTAAATCTATTGTTTTCTAATTTTACAGAATCCTGAAATATTTGTTCAGCTTGCTCATGCTCAGAAGTATCCTCGTGGAATACCTTGGGTACATTTTCACATTCCCAAAATTTTAAAATTGTTTGCTCAAGCTGACTATTTTTAGTAATGCATGTATTACATACCTTTGAATAGTTGTTTGGATTTATTAGCAAACAAAAATTAGAAACACTTATTCCTAGTGAGGAGATAGGCAACCTGCCCGCTACAACATATCCCAAACTTGTATTTATCAGGTAAGGTCCTGATGGAGTTACAGGCAGGGACTCACGACGCAGCACCTGGAAAAATATGTCACACCCCAATAGCAAAGATAGTTCACCAGTTTTATTGAAATTTTTGTCAGCTAATTCCACATAAGAAGGTAAAGTAAATTGTGAAATGTCAAAAGACTGCTGTGGTAATGGACATGCAATATTTTTTACAACACAGCATGAAACTGCTACACTGTTGTTGTTTATGGTTGAGTAAACAGTTAAATCAGCCCTGCGTGAAACATTTTGTTCACCTTGACACACACCTAATATAAGCTGATCAGTCTCACTAAATTTACATTTAATGTTGTCAGCCAAGCTTTCAGTAATAAATGATACTTGACTCCCTGAGTCAAGTAAAGCTCTAGCAGTGATAAACGTGCCATCATTTTTTACTAAGCGCACCATAGCAGTGGGCAGTAAGACATTTGTGTAAGCTGTAGCGCTCGATAAAGCCACCTGGTTATCTCCAGCATTATTTTTTGGATTATCCAGCAAAGCTGTATTGCTAGATGCATTACTTTCAGATGCATTATTGTGCAAAAGCGTATTATGCCGTTGCCCACAAGTCACACATTTTATTTTTAGTAAGCACTTTCCATTATGATTGTTAAGACATATTTTACAAAGTTTATTATCATTTATAAAAGATAATCTTTCCTTTTCAGAAGCTAATTTAAATTTTGAACACTCATAAAGCTTATGTGCTTCCTGACAATACTTACATAATGCTGTCTTGGATGTGCTTACACCGCTCATTACCTTACTTGGCTTCTGGGAATGGGGTGACTTATCATCAGTGGTGTTTTCCATTGCAATAGCCCTTCGTTCCAGAAAATCTAGAAACTCGGACAACTTAGGCATATCTTTGCTAAGCCGTTCCTGATGGAACCCTCTGTTGGTGTAGTTATCTACCTTTTTGGACACTATATTAACCAGTAATGTGTCCCAGTGCTCCACTGGCTCCTTCAGATTCTTTAGTGCAGCAATGTTCAAGTTTATTACTGAAACAAGAGACCTAAGACCTTGAGCAGTGCATTTTGTGACCACGGGCAACTCTAGAATGTTATTAACATGATGGTTAACTATTAATAATCTATTATTAAACCTGTTGTTTAGCAAGTCTAATGCAACATTATAATTTTCATCATTCAACATTAAATTTTTTATTAGCTCTAGAGCTTCCCCAGCCAAGAATGAGCGCAAATAGTGGAGCTTTTCAACCAAACTTAACCGATTGTCTGCATCAATTACTGACTTGAACATATTAATGAATGGTGGATAATCCACTACATTTTTTCCATTAAATGTATTTAAATTTATAACAGGTAACTTTTTGAATTCCCCTTTAGGAGAATTTACAACTTTTGATTTTGTATCAAGTGCTGTGTTAATATTGGCAATTGAAGAGAAATACTTCTCTTCCACTTCACTGTAATCTTCCTTATCGTCAGGACTTAGACATAATATTTTTTTATTTAAAGTTTCGTACTCATTAAATGAATTTGCCACTCTTTTACACTTTTCTTTGAGCAATTCGGAGTTTAATTCGGAGAGATCTCCTAATGAGAATTTGAACAAGCGAGTTATACTACCTTTAACATAGCCTCTTTGAGCTATGAGGTCCTGTAATTCGGCCATTGTACCGATCGGCAATACCCTGCGTTTTTAACGTAGGTATTTATAATTTATAATATCTCTTCGTTGTTGTACAAAACGTTGCGCACGAACACCCAACAAAGAACACAGAAATACAAAATGGCGTAGTTATTGATGAATCGACGAAATCGCCGCGGACGTCCCGTCGCGTCTTTTCAACAGCAGGCAACCTAACGACGTGCGATGCCGACGAATCACGAAGCCCCGCAACGTTGATTAGGTTGGTAGAACTTGCTCAGTTTCGTTCTTCTTTTTTCTGATTGGTCCCTTTGAATGTCGCGCCACTTGCACTTTGCGTTCCAGGTGCAGGTAAAAACCACACTTGAACTTGATTCTGTTGCCGTCTCTTTCTTGCACAGTACAAAATGAACAATTTAATAACGAATTTATGGATATTTATTAAATTCAGGTTATTTATTTTCGATGATTCCCCGCTTGTATGTTTGATGCTTGAAGGCCCCGCAAGTCAGCAGATGAAGTCCAGGGGGCCTAGACAAAATCCAAGCGTTTTCTGCTCACGCTTTTTCCTTTCACGCTAAGGAATTGACGTTAGCGTGAAGATAATGGTAGACAAGTTACACAGGGATTGCGATACGCCTATTCCGCAGCGTCTCACGAAACACTCTATGGTTAGTCTATGGAATAGTGTGAAGCAGTTGTCAAATAAGTGTCAAACCCACGTAGTAATAATAGCGCGACAATTTAAAAGTGTGGTGTGTGTTGAAAGTTATTTTATTATATTACGAAGAAATTAAGTGGTTTTAAATAATTATTAAAGTAAGAAAGAACTGTGGTTTAGTTAGTATCTTTGAAAAACTTGAATATACATAAACATTATCTTACAAAAATACGTTTTTTTAAGATGTGTAATTTATAGATTTTATTTGTATTTTAGATGGAATCTAGACTACGTGCGAGTCCCGAGAAATTTTGTTTGATAATAGAATTTATGGAAAGGTAAGTATATCTCGATATTTTGTTACTTATTCCTAATTTCAATCCCATTTTAACTAGTTTTGGAAGTAGGTACGTAAGTAAGATTACGGAATGCATACTTAATTTATACAAAGACCTCACAGTGGTTCGCTTACAATGATTGTGGTTCTTACATTTGTAGGTAATTCTTCTAGAGATAAACTCGAATTCATACCTTAATACTTATTGCTTAAGAAGGGTGTTAGAATACCAATACCATAATTAATGTTTACTGGCTCCTATTCTTATTGTTCATTAATCTTATCTATTTTTAGCCATGGTGATCTTTCAAGACCACAAGCTGGACTTCAAGGAAGGCAAAGAAGTGAACAGCTGTGGCAGGAGTTAACAAATCTTTTAAACTCGGTGGGTGGTGGTGTAAACAAAACAGCAGACAAATGGAAAAGGGTACTTAATAATATTATGTATTTGAATTAAGTATTAAATAAAGTATAAGTAGCATTTCTAAAGCATACTTTAACATTTATTACTGAATCATTCTTTGCAAATTTGTTTTACAGGTGTGGTCTGACTGGAAAACTAAAACTAAAAAGAAAGCCTCCATTATTTATCGGGACATACGAGGCACTGGTGGTGGGCCCGGTAGGGGAAAACCTTTAAATCAACTTGAGGAAAGGGTATTACGGATAATTGGCATCTCTGCAATTACCGGAAATGAAGCCATCCAGGAAGCAGGCTTTGGAGTAAGTAGTATCTTAATGTTCCATTTTTTACCCGACTATGGCGATAAAAATTATAACCCTCCTATTTCTTGTTAATAACAGATTATTGATAAAAATTATAACCCTCCTATTTCTTGTTAATAACAGATTATTTTCTTTGTATTTAGGAACCATCTCAACCTCAAGTTATAATAGCAGAAAGGGTACCATCACCGGATGACACTGAATTGTTGGTAATACCACCAGCTCCTGAAGACACACCCATGTCAGTACCATCAGAAGTCAGAACCACTACTCCACCAGCTCGTCCTATTACTCCTATGCCAAACCCTTTAAATATGAATGGCACTATCCTAGAAGGTAATAATTACAAAATTAATATTGAGAAGGTATTAGGAAGCTAAATTATTAAATTTATAAAAATTATAGATAATGTACCTATTTCTATTGAAAGGCAGGTTACTAGGGCAAGTTACAAGGAAACTAATTTACAGCATTCGACTTATTTATATCCATTTGATCACTTCACTTTCACCATTTGTTAATTTTCGCTCCATGTTTTCTGTTATTTATCCTGTATGTTAGGTACCTAAAAATGCATAGTAATACAGGTTTTGTCTGTGTTTACAGAAAGGTCACCGGTATCCGTTCTTTCTACGCAGCATCGTCGCCATATCAGACAGCGAAGACTCCGCCAAACACCTTTCGATCGAGCCACCAGTGACTTTGTGGCGGTAGAGCAGAACCGGTTGCGTTTCGAACGGGAGAGGGATACGCGTCTATTCGAAGTAGAAAGCGAACGACTAAAAATAGAGGCACAGCGTCTGCAACTCGACAGAGAAAGAAATCAAGTGGAAGCAGAGCGCGTGCGGGTGGAAGCAGAGCGCGTGCGGGTGGAAGAAGCACGCGTGCAGGTGGAAGAAGCACGCACCCGCTTAGAGGGAGATCTCCTTGAATCAAACAAATAGTTGGACTTAAAAATAACAGCTCTAATGTCGCTATTAGAGAATAGGGAAACAGGGCCAAATTTGGAGTAATAGGACGAGCTGGTGGAGTAGTGGTTCTGACTTCTGATGGTACTGACATGGGTGTGTCTTCAAGAGCTGGTGGTATTACCAACAATTCAGTGTCATCCGGTGATAGTACCCTTTGTGCTAGTTTAACTTGAGGTTGAGATACTACTAAGATACTACTTATTCCAAAGCCTGCTTCCTGTGTGGCTTCATTTCCGGTAATTGCAGAGATGCCAATTATCTGTAATACCCTTTCCTAAAATTAATTTAAAGGTTTTCCCCTACCGGGCCCACCACCAGTGCCTCGTATGTCCTGATATATAATGGAGGCTTCCTTTTTGGTTTTAGTTTTCCAGTCAGACCACACTTGTAACACAACTATGCAAGTGTGTAGTAAGTCTGAAAGTTTTTAGATTAGATTCCTTAAACCTTTTATTTGTGTTCATTTAGAATTATAAGTTATTCGTTTATAATTAATAAAACATATTGTATAGAAAATAAAATATCTTTTAATTTTTATGTACACCTTCAACTTTCATATAGAAAATAGGTTGAGCAACATATATATACAGAAAATAGGTTGAGCTACATTGCTTTCACAAATCACACATACCATAATACACTAATAACTATATTAAAGTCTAGACAAAAGATTATTTAGTGCTGCCCTGCCTTGGAGTAGCTCACTACTAAAAACACCAAGTCTTCTTCTACTTCCACAATAGAAGGAGGAGGTAAATTTACCTCTAAAACCATATTGTGTAACACAAAACAGGCAAGTACATTTTCCTTTTTCCCAGCAACAATAGGATGGTAATGCAAGGTTCTGTCTTAATATTCACCTCCAATGTGACTTGAGCAGCCCAAAACAGCGCTCTACCAAGTTCCTTGCTTGTATATGTCGCTGTGTATATGTATGTTTCTTCAACAGAACCAGGAACTGCATTTAATATAGGAGTCATCAGCCAGGGCCGCTGTGGATACCCAGAATCACCTAAAATATATAAATAAAAATTTGCACAAATAATTATTTCTTACATGCCAACAAGAATATAGCTGCCCCATGTTAAAAATACTAAGAGTTACTTAAATCAACTTTTTTATTGTGTTTACTGGTGTAAAATTATAGTTATAATACAATTATAGATTGTTAGCAGGGGAATAAAGTGCTGTGCTCCATTATAACAACAAAAAATAATATCCAAAAATATACCATACCCACCTAATAACCACACTTGTTCTCCATTTAGGTGCAATTCTCGCATAATATTATGATTCCATTCTGCTGGATGCCCATATGAATGAGTCATGGGTGGCTCCGCCAAACTTAGCATTTACATTAATTATTTTTAAATTGCTGTTATACCTCTGAAAAAGATAAAAAATAAATTTAATAATACTGTATTTATTTTTATGTAAGTATTTATTATTTTAAAGCATTCATAATTTAGCCATGAACAAACTTGCAAACTATCCATTTGTACATTCAGTGAAGTGAAACCTTTCCTATTGTAGAATAAATGTTATTCTTCTGATGGCTTGACAATTGCCACATGGGTACAGTCTATGCATCCAACTACACCCGGGAGTCTAAACCCCCTCTGAAACCTGTAATTTTGGAAGCTATTTGACTGATTTTTTACCAGTATTTAAAACCTATTTTGCAAATAATGCGCACTTATGTAAAATCTACTCTAAGAAACTTTTTAATTGTACCTACACACTACGTTATTGCGTTTCTATATACCATGAGGCATTTTCGAAGAACCTATAGACCACAAATGATGTTTTTTATGAACATTGGGAACACTACGGGTTTTATACACTGTCATAACTTACTCAAGTCTTATTTGGGTTCGTTATTGTTGCGATCTCGGAAACAATCCATTTATTTATAATAGCTGGATGGCCCAGCAACTTGACTATGCGCCTACACGTTGATCTTTGTATCAAATGCTGAGGTAGTCCAATAATGGGTTGATATGAACCTGTAGCTAAAAAGCTGAGAGTACTCAAAACCTGAAACATGATTTCATTAAATATTAGATACATTGATTAGATAGCAAATACCTTACATACAAAAGAAGGCAATTTTTTTAAGGTTAGAAGTACGAAACTTACCTTGGTTTCTAAACTTCTTGAGAGCCTTTTAATGAGGTTAAATGCCGAAGATCACAAAGATCACAAAGACGCCAAGAGCTTTGTTTATTTAGCCTAGAACGATGAACAAATTCCATTTCAAAATGCAAAATGGAAATGGAGAAAATCTCCTCAATTTGCCCCATATTACGACGATTTAGTCTTTTTTGACGCTTTTCCGATGCTTCTTCATTATTAGGTGCCCGTATTAATCTCAAACTATGTATTTTAATTGATTAATTTGAAATAAACACACACAAAAATGTCACTATTTACTGTGAGCGTCAGGGTCCGAGCTCCCGCTAATGTAGCGTGTTGTGGAACCGCCAAAATAGCATTTACGTTTGTCAAAAGTGGCACTTGTCTACCATTTTGACTCATTTTGATGAATATTTTTGGCGTCTGAACGTCACGCTCACTTAATCGTTCCTTTCCGCATGAGGTTATATGACTTTGTCTACCGATTTAGCAGCAGTCACGTGACATCTCTAAAGCTAATGTCAACTCCATACAATTTGATCTTTCTGTTGGCGTTAACGCTTACAGAAAAGGGATTTTGTCTAGGCCCGCTGATGTAGGTATAAACTGAATTGTCAGCAATCCTCCAGACCCTCCGCCAAGACCGCAGGAATTTCTCCTCCACGCGTATTATTTTCACTTCCAGCAGGCAACCAACTTTTTCGGTATCGGAACCAAATTTATGTTCGTGGCAGGAACATAAATAAAATTGTTTTGTGAATTTTAGCAATCACTTTAATGATACGATCATTTTACATTTTTTCTAGCTAAATCGCCATTTTTTCTTCTCTCGGAAACGGATACACTCTCCCGTGTTGCCAGTAAAAAACACCAAAAAATGTAGCCAGCAAAATAATAAAAACTAAATCCATGTTCGGATGCGAACAATTATATACATCACTGACTATTGTTGACTTACTACTATTATTCTAGTTGACATTGCCTATGTTATTTTATGATTATAGTTATAATTATTTGATTATTTTTAATTGTCTAACTTATTTTAACTATTAATGGAAATTATGACCAAATAACTGTTTACCAATACTTTATCATTATGTTAAAAATGTTATTATTGTCTTTCTGCACTGTGGGTTTCTTTCATTCATTTACATTTATTATGTACTGTAGCATGCCAAAACATACGTATATATTGCTGTGCTCTGACAGGGTCAATGTATGAAACAAATATTATTGTAACATCTTGTACACTACATTTAATGCAATAAATGATGATTATGATTATGACGGTGTTTATTTACGAGGACGAGTGACGTCACATGGTGATTGAATATGAAACAAATGGTTTCATACCAACGAGGCATTTTTCTGAATTACCGTTCACCGTGCACTCAACACTGAACTGGCTTGCATCATCGAAGACCAGTCTTCAATTGGAACAATTCAGCGACTACTTGACTGTATCGAGAATATTGAGTTATTACAAAATATTAAATGTAATAAACATGTTTACATTATGTAATTTAATAATAATATTATTATTTAGGGATAAGGTAAAAGTTGAGGTTTAGTTTCAATCTTCTTTTCGTAAAGAAAATGAATACTTAAGCTATAACCTTAATAACTATTTACTAAAGCCAAATAAAATGTAAAATTGGGAATCAAACGAGCTTACCTGTTAAGCGAAGTCTTGATTCTAATTTTACTTCACGGCGATCTGAAATATAATTAAGTCTTAACAGAGTAGTATTTCTCACACACACGTGGTAACATCGCGAATTTTAGAGATAGAAATACCAAAAATATATTTTTTAAGTAGATTTGTTTCACCTCATCGATGGCAACACAGGAATGTCACTTATTTTAGAGATCCTTATGGTGTGGAACAACCTGTTTTCTGTTCAGAGTAGTTCCACATACCTACTTAAATTCACTAGATTTTCCTGAAAGTATAGGTGAATTAAGTAGGCTAATTATTGCAGTTTTGAGGCTGTTAGCCAGTGGCGGGTGGGTAATTATATTTCAGATCGCCGTTCGTAAAATTAGAATCAAGACTTCGCTTAACAGGTAAGCTCGTTTGATTCCCAATTTTACTTCACGGCGATCTTTTATATAATTAAGTCTTAACAGAGTAGATGTTTAGAGCTAACTGCAATAATTCAGTTAGTTGATAAATTATCTGGTTATAAATATTCTGGTTTATTAAATAGGTAGGTACTTTCATTTTTCTTCATTAGCATTGCTTATTTAGGAATAATAAAGTATTGTTTAACAACAAAGAAAAATAAAACATGTTTGACAACAAGTAACCCATGTTTGATATTGTACCTGACTCAATTGATGCCAGCTCTTTGTTGGGCTGCTGTATGTGTTGTACTGTGAGAAGAAGAATTAATGTCTGTCTCACTTTCGCTATTGGTAAGTACTTACCTAGTTTAACTTTAAAATAGTCTCAATTTTTGATTCATTGGTCCACAGAGTCGACATTAGGGTCAGAAGGACAGTCAACATCTTTGTAGGCTTCCCTTAAGTTTGTTCTGTAAGTACTTAAGATCAGATCAAGAAGATATTTGTTAAATTGAACACTTTTGGAGGACTGGAAATAGCAGTCATAGTCTATATCTCCGTGAGCTTAAGGGGCCACCGAATGATGCTCTCAACTACAATTTGGAGTTCGTGCAAACTTCGTTCGGTGCGCCGCCGTGTATGTGTGCGTGGTGAGATAAGAGATAAGTAGATATTATTATTTGCCATTCATTCTTATCGAGTCGTTCAATCAGCTTTTATATTTATTATTAATAATTACGTATGTTCATTATTTGCTATATTTTTGTTGACTAATTTGGGGAATCGTTATTGAATGTATAGACTAGTAATGCGTTTTTTGGAAATTTCTTTACCATGTCAATATCTCAAGATATTAGATTACTATCTGCACCCTTCGATTTCACCCACGTAAGTCTCGATTCCGTAAGAATATCGTGATAAAAAGTATCCTATGTCCTATTCCAAGTAATGGTCTACCCATGTGCTAAATTTCATCTAAATCGAAAAGAGTAACAAACAAACTCACTTTCGAATAGTTTAGAATTTATAATATTACTAGCTGCCCGCTCCGGCTTCGCACGGGTAGCACTAAGTACCTGCCTACCCTACCTACCTACCCTACCTACCTACCTAGCCTACCTACCACTTAGGGGTATGAAAAATAGATTACGACCGATTCTTAGACCCACCGAATATACATGTAGGATGTTAATTAGGAACGCATACTAATTTTAAGAAATAGTAATAAGTAGATAGATGAATGCAGCGATGAGTGAATGAGGGAGTATGTGTGAGAGAGAGAGAAACAAAATGGCGAAGGTGATAAAGATGTAAAAGTTGTAAGAAGTCGTAATTTAAGAAAAGTTTTTATTCTTCCGGTCATCCACACCTCCCTACAGCCTCGTCCGGGATAGACCGTAATATTAAGGGCATACTTGAATTGCGAACAACGTCGGAGAAGAAAATACCGGTACAACGGCGACGGCCATTACGGAAAACGCGTCCCTCACGCCGTGTTTTATTTTTACGAAGACATGGGGAAAGACGATACCATGGAATCAGAAGGTCAACCCTTGCAATATGGTATGATGGACACCATTATTAAATACAATGGTGAAGACATGACCTACTCGTCTTCGAAGTAGTCACAAGATATCGAAGACAATGCCGAAATCTTCGGTTGGACGGCTCAACAAAAACTCATCATAGCCAGAAGATCGCTTATCGGAACCGCTGCGTTATGGTTACGTACGGAAAAACCATTCAGATCGTATGAAGAATTGAGGAATGCCCTATTAAAGGAATTCCCAGAGTCGGTAAATACCAAGCAAATGCACGAAATCATGGCGGCTCGAAAAAAACGTAACGATGAGAGCTACTACCAATATATGCTTACGATGAAGGAGCTCGGCAAAAGAGCAAAGTTCGCCGATTACGTTTCAATTCAATATATAATAGATGGGATTACCGATTACGAGCAGAACAAAATGTGTCTGTATGGGATAACAACATATGCGGTTCTCAAGGAAAAGTTGCTACAATACGAAGTTATGAAGCAGAAGATGTTGAAACAACGAGGAAATTCAAGCGGTGCAGGCAAGCAGAGTGAGTCTCGCGAATCTACAAAGCAAGCTAAAACGGATGACGGTTTTGTTTATCGCTGTTTCAAGTGTGGGGAAAGAGGTCATTTAGCGAGTTCATGCATAAAAGGTACCAAGTGCTTTAAATGTAACCAATACGGCCATATTGGTACCGTATGTCGAGCTGATGGTGGTAACATGTCAAAAGGTGGAAGCGGAAAAGGGAAAGGTGAACCGTCGACAAGTCGGAATGTTGGCAATAAGCAAGGCGGAAGTAGCGGAGGCGGAGCTAACTCGATGGCACGTTCAATGTTCACTCATTATCAATCTCCAGATGACGGAACGGAGAGTGAACAAGATAAAGCGCTAGTGTCAAACGGGAAAATAACAGATCAGTGTCATAGTTGTTGTCAATGTCAAAACAATAACCTAAACGGTAGTGTACTTAGTGTAAACAATAATATTGCAGTAAATAAATCGGTTAAAAGTGTTAAGATAGGCGGTATCACAGTAAAGTGTTTAATAGATACGGGAAGCGATCTTAATTTGATATCTTACGATGTGTTTACGATGTTGTCAGTCAGGTTTGAATCCGAAACCATGTTGTTAACCGGCCTTGGTTCGAGTAAGGTGTATTCAATGGGTAAGTTTAACATTAATTTGATAATAGATCGTCATTCTTATGAGGTTTGTTTCCACGTAGTGCCAAAGGGTGTTATTCCGTATGCAGTTATTCTCGGGCAAACTTTCTTAGCTAATACTATTACTATGATTAATAAAGGTGTCATTGAGATAAGGCCTCAGTGTTATGATAGTTCGTATTTACAGTGTTTGCTTTCCAGTATCACAGACGAACGTGAAATACCAACTCAAGTTCAAAGCATAGTAGATAATTACAAACCTTTAAAGATAAAAGAAGCTCCAATTAAATTGAAAATAGTATTAAAAGATGATATACCAATAGCACAGCGTCCACGTCGTTTAGCTTTGCAAGAAGAAGAGATTGTGAAACAGCAAATAGAAGATTGGTTGGCTAATGGTATCATACGTCCTAGTTTTTCAGAATATGCCAGTCCCCTCGTTTTGGTGAAGAAGAAAGATGGAAGTACGAGAATCTGTGTGGATTACAGGAAGATAAACCAGAGGATGGTGAAGGATGAGTATCCCTTGCCGGTAATCAATGATCACATAGATAAGTTGTGCACAGCTAGAGTGTTTAGCACTTTGGATTTAAAGAATGGATTTTTCCATTTACTAGTAGATGAAGACTCTATAAAGTATACTGCGTTTGTGATCAGCAACCCAGAAGGTTAGTATGAATTCTTGCGGGCACCTTTTGGTTTATCCATCTGTCCCAAATTCTTTACCAGATTTATCAACGTTATTTTCACTGACTTCATAAGAAGAGGAGTTTTACTCATTTTCATCGATGACCTGATTATCCTGGCTAAAGATGAACACCAGGCAGTTGAAAGACTACAAGAGGTACTGAAGGTAGCCGCAGAGTATGGTCTTGAGATGAATTGGAAGAAGGCACAGTTGCTACAAAGATCAGTGGAATACCTAGGTCATGTGGTCTGCGATGGAACCGTGCAGCCATCAAAGGAGAAAACCGAAGCGGTGCATAAATTCCCTGTGCCCAAAAATCTTAAAGAAGTTCAAAGTTTCATCGGATTGACCTCGTACTTTCGAAAATTTATTCCGAATTATGCTATGGTAGCACGACCTCTAAGTGAACTATTAAAGAAGAAAGAATTTTATTTTGAAGGAGATCAAAGAAATGCATTTCTGAAGTTGAAAGAAATTTTATGTTGTGAACCTGTTTTAAAAATATTTGATCCTCAATTAAGGACTGAGATACATACAGATGCTTGCAAGTACGGATATGCTGCAGTGCTGATGCAAAAGGATCCTGCAGATGACAGCATGCACCCAGTTCATTACATGAGCAGAAAGACTGGTGAAACTCAGCAAAAGTGGTGCAGCTATGAACTGGAAGCACTGGCAGTGATAGAAGGCGTGAAAAAGTTTCGTAGATACCTCATGGGAATTCCATTTACTATAATCACTGATTGTGAAGCTTTCCAGAAGACTTTAACAAAAAGAGATGTCTCAGCTAAAGTAGCTCGATGGATTATGTACCTGCAAGATTTTAACTATAGTATTGTGCATAGACCTGGTGAGAAGATGCAACACGTCGACGCTTTAAGTCGAAATATATGTGTTATTCAAAGTGAACTCCATTTTCGTATACAGAAGGCTCAAGAAGAAGACGAAGGCTTGAAGGCAATAAAAGAAGTTCTCAAGGACAATGAGTATGAAGACTACGTGCTTGAAAATGACGTTATTTATAAAGGAGAAGATAAGAAATTGGTTGTTCCTGAGTTAATGGATCTTGAGATTATTAGAAGAGCTCACGGTATTGGACATTTTGGGAAAAAGAAAATAAGAGACATAATAGAACAAGATTATTACATTTTCAAGTTGGATAATAAGATTGAAAAGGTAATTTCTGCTTGTGTGCCCTGTCTATTAGCTAGCAGGAAGACAGGAAAGAAAGAAGGATTTTTAAACCCAATACCAAAAGGAGAAGTGCCATTAGATACACTTCACATTGATCATTTAGGACCATTGGATGCTACCAAGAAAATTTACAACTACATTTTAACTGTCATAGATGGATACACGAAGTTTGTTTGGATATACCCAGTTAAAACTGTTACAGCAAAAGAAACTGTTGATAAATTAAAATTACATCAAAAGGATTACGGAAACCCAAGACGCATAGTGACTGACAGAGGAACTGCATTCACAGGAAAAGAGTTCGAAGATTATTGCCAAGAAGAGGATGTAGAGCATATTACAATAGCAACAGGGATACCTCGAGGAAATGGTCAAGCCGAAAGAATGAATCAAATTATTATCTCTGTATTGACCAAAATGTGCATTGAAGAACCTGCACTGTGGTACAAATATGTCAGTAAAGTTCAGAGGGTAATAAATAGTTCATATCAAAGATCCATCCAAACATCTCCTTTTGAATTATTCACAGGGGCTAAAATTAGGCTTAAAGAGGACATGAAGATTTTAGAATTTCTAGAAGAAGAAAATAGAAGGGAATTCATAGACAAGAGAGATGAATTAAAGAAAGAAGCAAAAGCTCAGATTTTAAAAATTCAAGAAGAAAACAGAAGAAACTTTGATAGTAAAAGGAAGGAAGGACAACAGTATAAAATAGGGGATATTGTAGCAATACAAAGAACTCAATTCGGAAACGCATTAAAATTAAAACAAAAATTCTTGGGACCTTATAAAGTAGTAAAAGGGTTAGGAAAAGATAGGTATGAAGTTAGGAAATTAGATAACAGTAAAGAGGGACCTAAACACACCACTACAGGAGTGGATTACATGAAAAGATGGCCTTAATTCAATGATCTTGTTAACATATCAGTTTATCTTTATGTTTAAGTAAGAAAATAATAATTAAGATTTCATACTTACCGTTGAACACAGCTAACTTACCATTCTATTTTATATCTAATAAAGTGAGTAATGTTGACAGGTTGTTGTAACATGACAAACTAACTAAATAGTATCATTCGTTTTATATCATTGTAAGATGTAATTGAGTACTAATCAACTGCATTTGTAATTCTGTATAAAGTTAGTACCTATATTGCTTAGTCAATGTAACTTAATATGCTGAAAGATAAATAAAGAGATAAAATACCTACCTTGTAACTAACCATGATAGTATAATTCTGTGTAACAAATGTACCTTAACATTTAAGTAGTATTTAAGACTGTATCTAGTTAATACTTAGGTATTGAGGTATTTTAAGGAGTGAATGGTTGTGTGAGTGTGTTATTATGATAAGGAGCATAGTAAGATTTTAGAGTTTGTTTATTCAGAAACATCTGTTGCAATTTTAGTTGTTTATTTAAGAGATAATTATAGAAAGTTAATGTAACATTATTAGTTTGTTAAATTTTGTTCGGTTTAGTTTGTCTTATTGTATTAGAGTCAGTCTGAGCGCAGACTGAAAGCAGAATGGCCGAGTTGTAGGATGTTAATTAGGAATGCATACTAATTTTAAGAAATAGTAATACGTAGATAGATGAATGCAGCGATGAGTGAATGAGGGAGTATGTGTGAGAGAGAGAGAAACAAAATGGCGAAGGTGATAAAGATGTAAAAGTTGTAAGAAGTCTAATAAATAAAAGAAGTCGTAATTTTAGAAAAGTTTTTATTCTTCCGGTCATCCACACCTCCCTACATACATATAAAATTTCATAACAATCGGTCAAGCCGTTTCGGAGGAGTATGGCAACTAACACTGTGACACGAGTTTTTATATATCTACTAGCTGGTGGCTAGTGGGAATATCGGGATAAAAACTATCCTATGTGTTAATCCAGGTTATAAACTATCTGTTTGCCTTTCATCCAAATCCATTCAGCCGTTTTTGCGAGATTGAGTAACAAACACACAAACTTTCACATTTATAATATTAGTAGGATTAGTGATATTATGTATATATATGCATATCACTAATCCTACTAATATTATAAATGTATATACTAGCATCCGCCCGCGGCGTCACCCGCGTGATAAAAAGTAGCCTATGTCCTTCCCCAGGATGCCATCTATCTCCTTACCTTTAGACGAAATCTGTTCAGTAGTTTAGGCGTGAAAAGGTAACATACAGATAGGCAGACAGAGTTGCTTTCGAATTTATATTAGTATAACCTCCGCCCGCGGCTCCGCCCACGTGGTATGTCGATAAAAAGTAACCTATGTCCTTTCCCGGGCGGCCATCTATCTCCTTGCCAAATTTTATCGTAATCCGTTCAGTCGTTTGGGCGCGAAAGGTAACATACAGACAGACAGACAGACAGAGTTACTTTCGAGTTTATAATATTATAGTATGGATATAAAGTTAGGATCTCGAGATCTACGCCTCGTAGAGAAAATCTAGTAAGTAGATAGGTACTTACTTCATTTAAATAAGGTACCTACCTAGTACCTATGCATCGTTATCGAGAGTGGCCTTGGAAATCGACAGACGAACGGGCGGCGCTAAAGTTGACCACCCATGGCGCGTAATTATACACTAATAGGATTAGGATATACATACAAGTTTATTTATTTTCTTTAGGGTGGGTGGCCTCAACTTTAGAAAACTAAGGCTTTTCTTTGTTATTTCAGTAAGTAGGTACTTACTTATTTCTTTTACCTACTTACTTTAAATATTGTGATTAGGAAATACTGAATACAAGTCAAATAATAAAAGTGTACATTAGCAAAGTATTAGTAAAAGACAAAACTTTTGTTTAGGTTCTTACTTCAGAGATAATGATAATTCATAATTTAAAAAATATAAGTCGAATCGTGATGAAGTCGTGTAGGGTTAATTATCGACTGAACGAATTATTTACAAAAAATACAATTATCAGAATACATAATGTAGTCTCAAAGATCCACACAAAACACGCAGATTTATAGGATTTGGCTTGTTACCTTATGTTATCTGCAGTGCTATTACCTAAGATGATAATCCACCGTAATCAAACGGCAAGAAGTTTTATTATACCTATGTGTGTGCGTAGAGACACAGGTGCACTCCTATTCCCTTACTTTCGACATCATTGTATGCGTAAACAAACATGCAAAAAAGTCCAACAGTTAAATAATGACTTATTTGACAACAATTAGACTGACTTATTTTACAACAACTCTCACAAATCTATAACAGCCGGTCAGTCAAGTCCATCGGCGCACTCCCTATAACTATTGATACATACGAATTATCGTTCTACCTGCGAGCCGGGTGCTTGGCACTAAAAGTGTATAAACTTCAACGACTTTGAACTTTTCATTTTAGTTTTATCAATGTAATTTATGTATACTATGTAATAGGAATTTCACAAAAAAGTTCGATCAAAAACCGTACCGAGGCCGAGGCCATAAAGCCGCACTTGTCCAAACAAATCACCCTACCCCGGGTACGCTGGACAAACATCACTGTCAAGTATTGAGTAGTGTTCTTGATATAATTATGCCGCGCGGCGGTGGCGCACCGCCGCCGCACCGTCGCCGCGCCGCTGCCGGTAGCTTGCACTTTTGCAAGCAGCCGGCGATCGAGTGGAATGGCGCGGCGGCGGGCGGCGCGGTCGCGGCGTGGCTGTGGTGCCGTGTGAACAGTTTAGAGGCGCGGCGGCGGCGCGGTCGCGGCGTCGTGTGGACGGGCACTGGCGGTGACGATGACGCGAGTTCCATGATTTTTGTTCACCCAAAAAGTGCTCAACGCGCCTAAAAAAGTTTTCACTTCAAAAATGTCTTTATTTTCTTAGGCTGAGTTTATAAGTAAACAATTAGGAGCTAAAGAGGTAACTATAACGTTATAATAGGTACCTATATCATTGGGTAATACTTACTGTGAGATAAGTAAGTACGTCCCAAATCCCAACGTTCGGAGTCCATGTCTTCAACCAAATCAAAATCGTAAGAAATATTCCCGGTCCGTAAACAAAACAAAACTTCACTGATAAGATAACAAACACCCCGAAAGAATCCCACACAAACCCCGCGTGTAGTAGAAGCACGTTACGCTAATGTGCCTGTCGGAGCGATACAGACAGCTACCACGACCACGCACACATTGACACGCGTGAAGCGAATAGTATTGAATTTTTATGAGAAATTTGGATGTGTTCCATAATACCAAAAATGATTAATGAAAACTTAATTTTTTTCCAATTTTTTTTCGATAATTTGTAACTTGATAATATAGGCTGTGCTTCTGCTGAAACAATATTACAAATATTGTTGTTTATAATACAGAAAAAACAGTATGAAAACATGTCATTTACGCTGTAAAAATGTTCGAAATTCAATTCGCTATAACTTTACTTTAGGTAGGTTTTTTGAAAAAAAAAAGGATTTAGAAGCCTAGATAAATACTGTCTCAATCCGAATAACAACACAATATGGTGGAAATATGCTCAAATTGCAAATGATTTTGGTATTACGTTTGTATGGAGAATTCATCTGACTCACCGTATTCTTAAGCGTTCACTTATTTGAGATACGGTGTGAAGCTTAAGGGTGTGGGGATCGATGAATTTTCCATACAAACGTAATACCAAAATCATTTGCAATTTGAGCATATTTCCACCATATTGTGTTGTTATTCGGACTGAGACAGTATTTATCTAGCCTTATACATCCTTTTTTTTTCAAAAAACCTACCTAAAGTAAAGTTATAGCGAATTGAATTTCGAACATTTTTACAGCGTTAATGACATGTTTTCATACTGTTTTTTCTGTATTATAAACAACAATATTTGTAATATTGTTTCAGCAGCAGCTTAGCCTATATTATCAAGTTACAAAATATCGAAAAAGAATTGGAAAAAAATATCAGTTCTCATTCATCATTTTTGGTATTACGGAACACATCCAAATTTCTCATAAAATTTCAATAGCGAGTAGTGCTATCCCTTCACACGCATGTCCGCGCATGTGTGCGTGGTCGTCCAGCTCACACGGTAGCTCTGTGTATCGCTCCGATATGCACATGGCACACTAGCACAAACTGCGCCGGGGCGGGGCGTGGGGCCGGGGGTTGCTCGGGGTGTCTGTTGTCAGTATTAGACGATTACTTTAAAGTTCTGTGCGTGCGTAATTATTTGTTTGCTAAATTTTATTGTAATCTTTCTGACACTATTGACCTATGCTACGAACTTGGATTTTGATTTGCTTTGTGATTTGGTATCGAGCAACCTATATTCTTACGACCTTTGTTTTGTTTACGGACTTCGAATATTATTGTTTACGATTTGGATTTGGTTGAAGACATGGACTCCGAACGTTGGGATGTATCTCACAGTAAGTATTACCCAATTATATAATAATATTATAAGTTTATAAGTTACCTACCTAGATACTTTTTTAGCTAAGTACTAATTGTTTACATAGGTATTTTCAACTCAGCCCAAGAAAATAAAAACATTTTTTTCTTGCTATTTACGTTTCTATCTTTAGATGACATTTAGATCTTATTCGTTTCATACTAATATTAATTAGAAGGTACCTTCTTATATGTACCTAACATAAGTAGGTACCTTCCAATTAATATTAGTATGATTTTGCCTCTGTCAGCTGGGCTGAGCTAATGGCTAGTGTTTTGTAGTTTGTACGTTACGTATTTGTCATATATAATAAATAAAGTTCATTATGCTTTGACGCAATTTCGTGAAAAAAACTTGCTTCCATTCCGTACCGCGACAATGTACCTAAATTGAGCCTTATCGTGAGTACTGGCCGAGCCCACCGACCCGGTATAAAGCCGGTTTCTGTCCATACGCGACGAAGCCGCCACCTCAGCCGTCAAGCCTGTAGTAGTGTACCTATCATAGCGCGGTTATATGAAGCTTTGTCATGACACTGTTTCGTTTCTCATCATGTGACCGAGCAGGCGTAATAATTTCAAAGACATTCACTGCTGACAGCACTGCTCGCCAATTGACTGCGATGTTTGTCCAGCGTATCCGGGGTAGGGTGACCATACGATTTGATTCCAAATTTGTCTGGACAAGTGCGGCTATAAGGCTACTGTTTTTTTGTGAAATTCCTATTACATAAGTAAACATTGATAAAACTAAAATGAAAATTTCAAAGTCGTTTTGTTTATTTAATCATTCTAGGATTTTTATCTGGACTTTAGTGATCCATACCTTGGGGAGGCAGCTCCGATAATAACTTGCTTGATATCTAACTGGCAAATCTTTTTTAAATGACAGGATTTATTCGCATATTGCTCGTGTCGACAAGAAGAACTAGTAAATCGAATTCATTATTAACTGCATAAATATTTACAGAGCCACGGTTATGGCCATCAGTTCCCAGAAAGAAAAATGCGAAAAAAAATAAAGAAAATAAGCGTCTTTTGAGGTGAGTAATCGAGCGTAGTCAAAATTGATTGTGCATTTTACAGTATGTAAAAATATCTTATAATTATTTACTCGCGTACTGAATTAAAATAATTGTGCAAAATATTTTTGTTTTTAGAAGCAAGCATAATTATTGTGATATCATTGTAATGCTATGACAATAATTATGCTTGCTTGTTTTAAAATAAGTCAAAATAATAAATAACAGATTGGACTTTTTTTTCATGTTTGTTTACGCATAACATGACATTGAGAGTGAGGTAATAGGGAGTACCTGTGTCTGTGCACACACTTGTGCACTATAATTATAATTATGGCCTGCGCTGTTGTAGTCTCCGTTGAGATTGGCCGTGGTAACAAAAACAGCTTATTGGTGATTCGCCCGAATTGACTAGTCTGAAACGGGCGAATCAACACTTTTAAATAATACAATTTTTTCTTGAGGCGTTTCGCACGAAGTTAATTTGGCTTATTCGCCCGAATTTACTGACCTTGATGCAGAATGTTTATGTATGTGTGAAATTGATTCGCCTACAAATAAAGTAACTAATGCGAATCGCCTCAAGAAAAAATATTATTAAAAGTGTCGATTCGCCCGTTTCGGGCTAGTAAATTCACAGAAAGACACAAATCCGTCAGGACGACATATAATAAGATATGATGGAAAGATCTAAGATAGCGAATTGTAACTAGGAAACGGATTTGTATTTATCAATGAAATATTTGATTGAGAATGATTGATTTTGCTGTAATGTAATAATTTTGCACGCAGTTCACGGGATACTTACGTGCCACCTCGACATTTTGATGGAATACTCACCGAATCAAATGAAAATAATACGAATGATCAGGAGTTAGCCAGTAGGTAGGGTACCCATTATATATTTTGCATTTGATTTTGTAGCTTTATACCAAGATGATTATGTATAATAACTGTATACTCTTTTCAAATTATCCAGATCTTCTTCGCGTGGTACAGGTGGCATTGAAATTACGACAACTGTCGAAATAAATGCACCACCAAGCTTGGATCACGAGTCAAATCAGCCCATGAACGTTGAAACAATCAGTCAGTCGTTTAGCAGGTATGTACCTACTTACCCAATTGCGTTTACCTTCTATAAAGAGCTGTGGTGTTTCATTTGTCCCACATTGAGAACCCTCAGAAGCAAACGAAGCAGGAAACCTGGTTCCTATGCTATTATGTATACAACGTCGTTTTAATTAGCTGGCGATACTTATTTTCATATTTTGCCTCTTATAGGAATTTAACTCCAACCAGCTCAACAACTGCTGGCTCTCTGATTGTTGAAGAAGTAAATAACGACGAAATTGAAGTGCCAGAGTTAACCCGACGAAGAATGATGGATGTTCAATATTTATTTGAACAGTTATCAGGAATCGACCACAGTCCTTTTAACTGTTCTTTTAGAGATTTTAAATTTGTAAGCGAGAACCGTCGTGGGTTTTATTCAGCTTTTAAATTTAATTGTAAAATGTGTGGCGTCATAGTTGTTATAAAAAGTGATAGATCTGATAGTGAAATAAATCAACATGTTGTTCATGGGATCGTTACTTCAGGTAATGGATTTGCTCAGTTGGACGAATTTTGTGCACACATTAACATGCCTTGTATGTGTGATAAGCTTTTTATAAAAGAAAACCGTCTATTTGGCGATATAATGAAAGACATTGCTTTGGAAAGTATGTACCAAGCCGGTGTAGAAGAAAAAGAAATTGCCATCGCTAATGGTAACGTGGATCCTGACGGAATTCCTTATATTTCTGTTGTAGTAGATGGTTCATGGGCCAAACGATCTTATAGAACTAATTATAATTCTTTATCTGGAGTATCCTGTATAATTGGTTTTGAAACGAAAAAGGTCTTATTTTTGGGCATCAGAAATGCATATTGTTGCGTATGTGCTTTAGCCAACAATAAAAATACCGACCCGAAAGTTCACCGTTGCTTTAAAAATTGGTCGAAAAGCTCGACGGCTATGGAAGCAGATGGCATTGTAGAGGGCTTCAAATGTAGCATCGATATGCATCAATTAAGATATAAAACGCTGATCGGTGATGGTGATAGTAGCGTTACTAGCGCTCTCAACGAATCTTTGCCTTACGGACACTATACAACCATAAAAAAAATTGAATGTAGCAATCATTTGCTAAGAAATTATTGCTCAAAATTAAAAAACCTAGTAAAAAAGACGGAAATTAAATTCCCAAGGCAATGATGCTACAAAATATGGAAATGAAAATGAACCCATATCACTAATGGACGCTGAGAAACTTTTAGGGCTTGATATTGAACCATCTGGGTTGTTTATTGACGAAAAACGTCCATTTCTCGGAGCAAGCCCAGATGGTTTGATAGGTGATGACGGTATCATATGCAATATTTGGTTGTTATTTCCGTTTTATTTGCTAGCGTTTTAACTAAATTACCGGTGTTTTGTTTTGCCGCTGCTGCATAGCACCGCGTTTCGTAGTTTACCCGTTTTCCACCGATACATTTTGCGATGATCGAGTTAAATTGCTCTTTAATGTTGTTTGTTTGAGCCATCAAAAGACTTTCTACATTTGTTATAATATAACTCAAAATAGGAAAAATGTCGTACCACAAACCACATTTTTTCATTTCAGGGACTCCTCCTCTCCATCTGAGCAAATCGCATGAACAATATGTTGATTTATTTACTTTGCATTATCGGAAAGAGCCGATTTTTTCGATTATCCTACGTTATACTTATGCAAAGGAATCTCAATATATTACTTTATATATTTATATATGTACTTTTAAATATTTATTCACTTTATGTACCATGCATTACAAAATAAACGAACATTTATTGTGTTTTTTAGATTAATTAATTCGGCTGTTACACAGGCTTATGGCTGACTCGGACGAATTTACTCGCCCGAAAATGGGCGAATCGACACTTAAATAATATTATTTATTTGTGAGACGATTCGCACGAATTTAATTTATTTGTAGGAGAATCGATTTCTCACATACACATTCTGCATCGAGCTCAGTACCAACACATTTCGTATTGTGTCGCATTTAATTTGCTTAGTGGGATTTTAATATTATTTATAATTATTATTATATTACTATATAAATAATGTAATATAAACTTCTTGCCGATTGATTACGGTAGATTATCATCTTATCTATGGTACTGCAGATAACATAAGATAACAAGCCAAATCGTACAATCAGCGTGTTTTGTGTGGATCTTTGAGACTACCTATGTATGTATTCTGATTACCATAATTGTATTTTTTATAATAAGTTCAGTCGATAATATGTGGTCACACGACGGCTTGACTCATATTTAAAAAAATCTGAATCAATGTCTCTGATGTAAGAACATAACTTACTAATACATGTTATTCAAAATCCTTGTTTTTTATTTTTATAACGCTGTTCTTTTTCTGAATTTACATCGCGTAAATATAAATCATTGGAATATTTGTCTTTTACTGATACTATAATAAGCATAAGTACTTACACTTTTATTATTTGACTTGTATTCATTATTTACTATTATGTAACAATATTTAAAGTTTAGTAAAAAGAATAGGTAAGTATTGAAATACGAAAGAAAACCCTTCGTGTTTTTAAGTTGAGACCACCCAAAGGAAACAAATAAACATATTTGTTTATTGATTTCCTTTAGGATTAAAATAAATAAAGATAATAAGTAATAATAAATATCCCAATAATCTATATTTACGCGACGTGCGTGTGTCAACTTTAGCGCCGTTCGTCGGTCCATTTGCCCCCAAGGCCACGCTCGATATCGATGTAGGTACCTTATTTGAATGACGTATCTACTAGATTTTCTTTACAAAGCCTTGATCTCGAGATATCCTAATATGTTGAGATATTGGCATGGTAATGAAATTTCCAAAAAACGCATTACTAGTCTATACATTTACTAACGATTCCCCAAAGTAGTCAATAAAAATAAAGCAATTATTGAACATACCTAATTACTAATAAAAAATATAAACGCCGGCGCCGCGTGGACTCGATGAATGAATGGCAAGTATAGCTAACAATACTATCTGTCCAGTCACACACACACACCCGCCTGCGTTCATTTGTGAAACAGAGATAGCAATATTCCGAAAAAACTTTCGCTCGCATCTCGATTTGTAGTTGAGAGCCTTTGACGCTGGCCTCTTAATGCATGAGTTTGTAGCTCCTAAGCTCTATAATTATGTTGTGTATTTATGGCCGATTCTTATAATTTGCGGACCGTTATTGGTTAAAATATACGCGTCGTAGTTTTGCATGGTAGACCCTCCCATGCAGAAGTAGCTATTACGGAATGTATTACTAAGTATATTACTGCCCAGTGGGCCAATAAAAAATGTTAGCGTTGGTAAACAAAACAATTAATTGTAGTTTTAAATTAGCCCATTAGTTGGGTACCCAAGTACCAATTTTTTTTTTTTTTTTTTTTATGGTTGTCGGAATCGTTAAGAATACAATGTCTTAATTCTATCCCCCCTGGGCTAATTATAAAACTATTCATCTTTTTTCTTAATTTAACAACCTGGTAGGAAGTTTCTGTACTTAGTGCTAGCTTATGAGTTTTAAGTTTTGCGAGCACCATTTAGTGCTAGTTTTAGGGTTTATTTGGCAAATTTCCCTTTGTGGTCTCGCACAGATGTCTTATCCAAAATAAGATATTTTCCTTTCTAATTTAAATAGGGTGAAAGTGTTTATTTCATGTATGATTTACAAGCTGAGAACTAGTCAAAAAGCTGCATTCATTTTGTGAGCATCTGAATCATGAATCTTTTCCCTCTGATCTCATATTATCCAAAACTAAATAGTGAAATGAGTTATATTATATTTAATTATATATTATACTATAATTAACTATAACTTATATTAATATGTAATATTAAATTATATTAATTAATTAAGGTGTGCACTTGGTGAGCCGATGGTTCCAGTGTAAAATAATTGTTGGCCTGAACAGGTTTTCATAAACCTAGATCAGGCAGGTTTATATTACAATTAGAATTGAAGTTTCCTCGTTTGTAATAAATCATAATTTTACTTTTTAAATCTAACCACAAGCCATCAATACTTTGTCCTCACATCACACTGCCCCCCCCCCCCCCTTTCTTTTTCCGACAATTTCACTTTAGTGTTGTAATTATCATTGGAATCTACTGCTAATTATTAGACTAACAGTTGGAATGGTTGAATTTAACCTCCTTGGGACCGGGTGGCATCACCTGATGTGCTACCTGGGCCCGGCAAGTACATCCCTGGTGATTTCCCTGGTTAATAATAATACAATCTGCCCGACCTGCTGATGTTATGTAGTGCGACTAAGACCACTAGTAACCTTTGTTTTAATGTAAGTAATTAATTCAAGGCACATGTTTTGTATAAAAATGATTTAACACACTTATTGTATAAAAATTACTTTACACTTTTGCTTATAGTGGTATCTAACGGTAATATGTTTTACAGCAGTCTTCATATATTGACAAATAAATAATCACGTAGGTTGGTAGAAAATCTTGTTTTAGTAAGTGTCACTCACTACTGGTAAGTAATTTGGTACTTAAATATAGCAGAGCATATGTATGGTACTGTTGAAGTATATAAGTTCTAATAAGGAAGTTATCAGATAGTGTAAGTATATAATGAACCCTTTATTGGTTATCTGATATCCTGGGTAGAATCTTGCAGTACCTGTAGGATGGAATCATATTAGAGCCTATTTATTAGAGTTATTACTGGGAATTTTGTTTGTTATTTTCTGTCAATCGATCAGTTATGGTGGAATTCTCACTGTCCTAGGAGGGGATAAGGTACAGTAACAGTTTGATGTGTAGAAGTGTTTATACAAGCCTACTTACAGAAATAAATCATTTATCATTTAGTTATAGGTTCAGAATGTGGCTGAATTTTCTATTTTGTTTGAGTCTGAAATATGTATTTCTGATAAATTCTATGTAAATCTGTAATGCATTTTAATTCATCTCAGTATTTACTAGTTGTAATGGTATTCAGCAGTTAGGGTATTGAATTTGATAGGTATTAAATAGTTTACTGTGTCTTTGTATCCCCAACCAATAACAGGATCAGTGGAGTATTGTAATATCAGTAATTGTTACTTCGGAGTGTAGATAATAATATACTCCGGGTTGTTGCTGAGGTTCTCCACAAATATTAATTTTTGTTTTCAATATTAGCTGATTCTTGTTATTGACTTAGTTGTGGGATGTTCTAATTTGTTATTTGTATCATATCAACTCTTGTTGTGTTAATTTTACATTTTCTCAATAAGACCTGGTAAGGTTCTCTATTATCATGGGGTCTTGTGGTTTTAATAATAATAATAATAAAATAGTTTATTGTCACAAGAATTAAACATTAGTATACACTGTTTAACATGAAACTAAATAACGCTGCAGTAGTTTGTATACAGATATTGTGAGCCCTGCCTCTCAAACTAGGATAACCTGTATCTTAAGAGACAGTGTTCAGCTGTGAGGTTATTTCAAATAGGCATCAAACAACTGCGGACTGTGCCAACTTATAGTAGGTACGTGTAAACAACTTAACAATCTTATAACTTTTAACAGAAAAATATTAAATTTAAGGAAAAATAATGTAATAACAATTTAAGACTTATGTATGTGAGTGGGTGAATGTGTGTGAGTATGTCTGTATGTATCTATACGTATGGTGAGTTTTTGTATGGGAGTAATGAGTGTGAGGTGTTATATGTGAGGGAGTAAAAGCAGAAATACGGCAACATCAGGCAAAACATTTTAGCAGAGATTCAGTTTGTGTATAGTCCTGTTGAAGTAGCCATTCCATCAGCTTAGCTTTCAATTCAAACTTATTGCAATCTAGTATATTTAATTCTTTATGAATTTTCTTGTAAATCAGTGAACTTAAGGTGAAGTATTGGTTTTTGGCAAAAGCAGTTTTGTGTCGTGTAACTGGGGGAATGTTGGTTCGTTTGGTGGGATCAGACGGTGGGACACTGGAGTGTCTTCTAAGAATGCATTGCAACACGAAGAGCTGTCGAACTGTTAATACCTTACAATCTGAGTAGAGTTGAGTTGTTGGGTAACGATAAGGTTTTCGTAGCATTACTTTCAATATTGCTCTCCGAGCTCTCTCTACTCTAAGAAAAGTAGTTTTAGCCGCACCACCCCATACATTGATGCAATACCCAAGAACTGACTGACATAGAGCATAGAACACCATTTTTAGAGTATCAGGATTTGCGGAAGCTCTCAATGACTTAAAGATGTGTATCAGTCTCAGCGTTCTCGAGGTTAGGGCATCAATGTGTTTATTCCAGCGTAACCCGGCATCAATTTGAACACCCAGGTATTTGACGTGATCGGTACGCGTGAGTGTTGGACATTGGCATGAAGATGACTGTTCTAAGCAAGTGTGCGCTATTATTGAAAGGGTGTGGTCCGGTGCAGTGTTCTGACGGATGGCGAAAGGAATATATGAAGTCTTGTTACAGTTTAGGGTAAGGAGGTTTAGGTTGAGCCAGTTTATTATTTCACGTAGTGCCAATTCCGCGTTACTTTTAACACAATCCCATGTTGACCCGTCAACTACAACCACGGTGTCATCGGCATATACAAAGATCGTCGAGTTGGGAAGGGACATTCTGCATAAGTCATTTACATATATTTGAAATAAAATAGGTCCTAAAATGCTTCCTTGGGGCACTCCGTAGGATAAGGTATCATCATCACTGAAGTGATTATCAATTTTGGTTCTTTGAGTACGGTTGTTCAGGTAGTCTTTGAATATTTGCAATGCTATACTCTAACACCAAGTCGCTCTAATTTGGCAATAAGTATGGGAACAGAAACTGTGTCGAATGCCTTCGAAAGATATAGGAATATTCCTAGACATTTGGTTTTCCTGTCGAGATTCCCAGCAACCAACTGCGTCAATTTAAGTACTGCATCTTCAGTCGAGACACCGGAACGGAAACCGTACTGATTATCTGCTATGATCTTGTATCTTTCCAAGAAGTTCTTAAGCCGGTTACTAAGAATCCTTTCCAAAACCTTGGAAAGAGCAGTCAAAACCGAAATGGGTCTATAGTTGTTGACACAGCTTCTGCTCCCACCCTTATGGATTGGGTGCACAATTGCTTTTTTAAGTGCATCCGGAAAAACACCCTCGCGGAGAGAGGTATTAAAGATGTACGTCAATGGTTTTATTAGTGTCTGACGGCCCATTTTTAGCACTAAGGGTGATATACCATCCCAACCCAGTGCACAGTCATTACGTAGCTGCAAAACAAGAGACTCCACTTCAGATTCGTCTGTATCAAGCATCACGAGGGAGTTTGCGGGAGATAGTGGGTTGTTATCATCGTTACTAAGAACCTGACTGCTCATATCAGCAGGGCACTGGCGCTGTGATAGAATTTTATTCGCTAAGGTTTCCCCTACGTTACTGAAGAATTTACCAACTTCATTTATGGATGCTTTAGGACTGTCACATATTTTCAGTAGTTCCACAGGACTGGTTTTTATTTTAGCTGTATTTGTAATAGTTTTAATAGTGTTCCAAAGGGCTTTGGGGTTATGTTTTGCTTTCTCAAATTCATTCCTCTCGTGGGCAATTTTTAGTTTTCGAAGCAGGTCATTGCAAAAGTTGCGGTAGCGTGTATAAGTTTTTTTAAGAATTAAATTATCTGGTTCTTTACTTGATCGAACATGCATTTTGTCTCGATTTCGGATACACCTCAATAGGCCTGGGGTTATCCAGGGTTTGATGGTCCTTTTTTTACTTGGAATCTTGACATACTTGGTGTGTTTAGCAATGACCGGTGTTAACATAGTTTTAAAATTATCCATCATTGTGTTAGGGTCGTCCAACTTATAAATTGCCGCAAAATCGAGGTTTTCTAGCTCTAGCTTAATTAACTCATAATTTATGGAAGTAGAATATTGACAAGTTTTACGAGTGGGACTTGTGCTGGAGATGGTAAGGACAAGAGGTTTATGGTCTGTGATGTGTGATTCAAGAACTAGTGTGGTGGTAGGCAAGCTAGATTTTATGAACGCGTGGTCAAGACAATTTTCAAGCCTAGTAGGTAGAATGTGGGATGGTAGCAGGCCATGCGATGAGTTAAGTATGAGGTAATCTAGACTTCGATCATTTCTACTGCTCATGCTAATATCAATATTCAAGTCACCAATAAGAGCAATGTTCTGCCATGTAGAAAGTTTCGTGTAGATATTATTTAAACTATCTAGGAACATATCAAAACTTTCTCTAGAACTGAGCGATGGGGACCGATAGACTGCCACAACAGCAATTTTACTGTCATCCTGTTGGCAAACAAGGCAGTTTCCACCCATAAACGTAGGCTCCCACACTGAGACTTGCAGACTCTGTTTCGCATATATAACAATTCCATCGTTCTGGTTCGAGTTTATGTCTGTACGATATGTTTGGAAGCCCTTTAATGTAGGTAAATTAATGGCCTTGCTTAGCCAGCATTCGGTCAAGACAATTATATCGAAGCTAATACTCGTTCGGTGCAGTAGTAACCGTAATTGTTCAAAGTTTTTGTTAATACTTCGTATATTTAAGTGTAAGATTTTCGTCGTGTCATCGGAATTCTTAACAAACTTAAGACAGTCTTCCGGGTGACAAGTCAGAGAATTTCCCACGTCTATTGAGTCTAGTTCTGAGTTTATATTATTTATTAAAGCCATTTGAAAACCACATAATATCCAAAGACATGACCTGATTGCTTGGTATTGGAATGAATATGCAACTGGAGTCCAAAGAACCAGGAAGGTTTTTTGCCTGTTATTGCAAAAACTGTATATTGAAAAGGAACTCGTGTGGTTATGTAAATGTGAAGTGTATTTATTGTTGCAGTATAAGTTGTATAGGGGATGTTTTTGAGGGTAAAGAGTGTATGGGAGTGTGTGTAAATTTTAAGTACTGGAGTAATAATAAGAGCTAACCTATTTAAAGGAAAAATAATTACAACGATAAAATACTGATTAAAGGAATACGAGAGTGTATGCTTACTTATGTTTTAATAATTGTTTCTATAGGATAGTCACTTTTGAACACTAAGTTTTTCTAAGCAGTGCTTGGATTGTATGGTGATGGATTTCTGGCCCTCTTCTTTGCGTAGTAGGACTTTACCATTAGCCGTCCAACAGAACTTGTAACCATTTGCATTAGCAAATGTACGGGATTCAAAAAAGAGTTTTCTTGTGGTGCCCGACAATCGATCCGAGATGTAGATCGGTGTACGAGTTCCAGAGAGACCGATGTGCTCAGTATTCAATTTTTCGGAGTTAGCTCGGTTTTTATTAAATTTCCGGACCGCTGCGAGGACATTATTTTTGAGAGTGACGGTCTGGAATTCAGCAATGACAGACCTTTTGTCGCCTTCCTTACTGGGGATGCTGTAGACATCACGTACGTCGGAAGGAAGAACATCTATATCCAGAGCCTTGCATGTGTTGACAATAAGAGAAGGCAGTGGCGGTGAATTTTTCTCAGCAGGTAACAGGTTTCTTATTTCAATAGTTGAGCTACGGGAGCTTACCTGTATATCTATAACTTTACGCTCCAGATCCTCGATATGATTTAGTAGACTTATCCGTTCCTTACCAAGATTCTCGACACTGGACTTAATTTCCTCGTATTTTGTATTAACAAACGTGATACTTTTTTCCATTTCCAAATAGCAATTGTGGATTTTTTCATTTTGCAACTTCACTTCAGCTACATCCGAACTAAGCTTATGGAGAACTTGTTCTTGATCTTTTTTCCACGATGATAACATTCCCATAATTTCATCCTTAAAGTCTTGCAGCTCGCTGGAAGGTAGCTCAACGCGTGGTTTTTTTGCACGAGAGGTGATATTTAAAAATTCCATGTCTTGAGAGGTGTTAGTAATGTCAGGGTTGGAAGCCGAGTGTTGAATTTCTTTTTCTTTTGGCGGGGAACGTAATGTTTTAGGCATGGTAGTCAACTGCTCCTGCTAAGTGTTTATAAAATACCAAATGACGCGTCGTAGTAATCGTAGTCGACAGGCACGTAGCACAGTGATTTGATGCGAGGTAAGTGTTTTCGTAGCACTCGTAGCAGTCAGCCGCGTAGCACTCGCCGCTCTGCCCGTAGCCCAGTTTCGTAGCACAGGTGGTAGGGATCCGATATTTTGCGTTGATGCGTCAGCGCAGCTTGGTGTGGCGGTGTACGTTACCGACTCCCGTGCGTGTGGTGGGCGGTTCAAACCCGACGCAGACTTCCAATCGCTGCGGCCTTCAACAATTTGTTTATTAGGGACAATGAGAGTAATATTGTTGTCACTTTCGCGGGGAGTGGCCTACTCGTAAAAACGCTTTAGGAAGAAACGAGAATTTAAATATTGGTTGTAGACCAATAACAATTATTATTCGCGGTCAAATTTTAACGAAAGTAGTTAGCAATAGATGCGCACGTCCGCTCACTTAGGCGCCCGACAGCGGAATCCCATCTCATCCCAATATTTATTGATTAATTGTTACTCGAGTCTGTTATTTTGTCTTTGTTTAGCAAGTAGAATAATTTTACATTCGTGTTACTTAGATAATAATTATGATATTACTTTTGTTCTGGTTTTAATTTAGTGAAAGTGAACGTTGTTGCATCAGCCAAGTCCTTCAACAGTTTGTGTTTGTCTATGTTCTTCATACGCATAGGGTCAGTCTTTGCTTTCCCTATGGTGATAGTAACCAGTGCAGTTTGTTTATGGAATGTAGAATGGAGTATGTCTTTTATCTTTTTATGGATAAGAAGGGGAGGGGAACATGGAATAATACTTTGTATGTGTTTGGTCCATTTCAGTTACATCTAAAATCAGGAGTTTCCATAGATATCTCAGCATTTCTCATCAGCCAGTGTATCACAGAATCATGTTAACCAAGTATTTGAATGTATGAGTGTAAAAATTACAAAATTTTGCTTTATTGTTTAGTTTATACAGTAGATATCATCTATCAATTTGTTAGTATAATTAGACCTCTTAGTGCTTAGATAAGTCACTGAGTATTTTGTACACAGTGATTTCTTTTAGATATTTGTTTGTTAAAACTGACAGCTAAGCAACATATACAGAAATGTAGTAACATTCTAGTGAGCTGGTGTTTATATCAGTAGCAGGCATGTGTAGCGTTAGTTGATGAGAGGTAATCAGTCAAGATGAAGTGTGTTTCCATAATATCATCCTTGATGTGGAAGTTAGATAACCTAGTATTGAGATAACTTGCTATGAACATCTTGTGCTAACATCCTTGATGTGAAAGCTAGATTACCTCATATTGAGATAACATGCTATGAGCATCCTGCACTAACATCCTTGATTCGGAAACTAGATCACCTAGTATTGGGATAACATGCTATGACCATCTCATGATAAGCATTATGTAGCTAGCAACGTAGCATCAATGTTGTTAAAAGTATCCCGTGCTCACTGATAACAGTTCAGGTGCGGTAGAGTCCCGCACTTGCTGAGTAGAATCTTGTTTAATTTAATAACCTCAGACCATGCCAAATATGTACCAGCTAGCAACATAGGATTGATGTTGATAAGAGTATCTCGTACTCCTGAGACGGTAGAATCCCGCACTCACTCACTGTCTTGCAAGTTAATAACCCACAGACAATGTGCAAGACTAAGGCTGTCTCGCAGCCTTCATACTCATAAGTTATAAGCATATTGGACCACCTTTTAATAATTTCTTAACCTAGGTCATACAAATGTGGCTTACCTGTTATGACGAGTACTATATAACGTACCAGGTTTAGCTATTTATAGAAACATCGCTAAAGACATCACGTGCCACCTTGGTAGTTCTTCCAGCTAGTAACATGTAAATGACGTTACTGACAGTATCCGTACTCGCTGGAGGGATAGTACTGACAAGCGCATACCAGCTAGCTATGTACAGTAACATTGCTATGGGCATCACGTGCCCCTGGTAGCTTCTCGTCCAGCTAAGTAACATGGAAGTAATGTTACTAAGGACATCTCGTGTCCACTGGATAGATAATGCAACGAGTTTGCATCACCCACTGCAATATGCGTTGCTGTCCACCATTAATGTTCTGGGAGTCCTCAGGATAATGGTTCATCCAATGTTGGTCAGGGGTTAGGACTAAGAGTGCTTCTGATGTTTGCAGCTGCTTGCTGCTTCCCATGATGTCTTTGATAAACGCCGCGGCAGTCTCGGGTTTCCACTAACGATGCACTTAATACGCTTGCCATCACTTAACATAGTTAACATTTTGTTATTTTAGTAAAGAATACCGAAAAAACTTATAATAAAATAGTAATGTGATTAGCGAGAAATATTTCTTGCGATGTCACAGAGCGCGCGAAAGAAAAGTGACATTCCTGTGTTGCCATCGATGAGGTGAAACAAATCTACTTAAAAAATATATTTTTGGTATTTCTATCTCTAAAATTCGCGATGTTACCACGTGTGTGTGAGAAATACTACTCTGTTAAGACTTAATTATATAAAAGATCGCCGTGAAGTAAAATACATAATGTAACAAACTGCCCATACTTAACCTTAAAATCACTTACTTAGTAAGTAAGTAGTTGTTTTACATTTTGAGTAGAGTCGAATATTCTTATTTACTGCTTAGTTACATCAATTATGATCGAAGCTTAATGTTTATGGTGAAATAAATAAATAATTTAAAACCTTTTTATGTCAAAATAATTGCATTGATAAAGATATTAGTTGAAATCTTTGACAAAATTGCTTCTAAGTTTCTTGACATCTATTTAAATTACACATCTTATTCAGCTGAAGTAATAGTAAATATTTATTTGTAGCGGTTTGTTAACTTTATGTAAAACCTACTTGGAAGATAAGATAAGATAAGATAAGATATATTTATTTTATAAAACATGAGTAAAATATTTAGGTCTTATATTTAAGTTAGGTAGCTACATGTTTTGCCATGTATGGCGTACAAAATTAGTCGCACTAAGCAGACAATGCAATAAAATAGAATTTAAATTAAAATGACAAAATTCAAATAATACAAAAATAATTAAAGCAACACAAAAAGAGAAAAAAAAAAGAAAAAACAATGTCAATATCCAAACAATACTAGAAACATAATTAAATAATAATGTCATAGTCCAAACAAATACCAGAAATAAATTAAAATCACAATGTCATAAAAATTCAAAGAATTCCAATAATAAAATTAAATCATGTCAAAATCGAAACAGAAATCAAATTACATCATAATGCCAAAGATTCAGTTACAATACACCAATTAATAGGAGACACACAAAAATAAAAACGCACAATCAGAATTCTAAATATCAATGTCATTCAAAAATTCATCCACGCTGTAATAGCATTTGACAATTAATAACCCCTGAAGGGAGTTTTTAAATTTATTTATAGGCATAGATTTAATAGTGTCAGGTATTTTATTATAAATATTTGGAGCATTACCGAAGAAACTCTTTTTCAATAATGCAGTTTTGCATTTATACTGACATAATAAGTTTTCATATTGGGCTCGGATTGGTGTTCTCTTAACTGATGAAAATTTTCCAAATAAATGTTGATTCGCTCTTACAAATATTGCAGTTTCCAATATGTACAAAGATGGCAACGTTAGTATTTTATATTTTTTAAAGTAAGGATCGCAGCTATCCGTCGTTCTTAGACCATACATCGATCGTATACATCTTTTCTGCATCCTGAATATGAGTTCCCTATTTGTTGATTGTCCCCAAAAAACAATACCATATCTAAGAATAGATGCGACCAATCCATGGTAAGCTGTTAATAAAGTGTCACTATTGACTTTCTTGGATAACTGAAATAACAAATACGCAGATTTACTCAGACGCTTGCAGATTTCCTCTGAGTGAGGTTTCCAGGTTAGTTTACTGTCTTTGGTTATATCCAAGAATTTTGCATTTGTTACTTCTTCTACTGTACAGTTATTATAGGCAATGTTAATTGGTGGATTCTTACGGCGCTGATGGAAATGTATAACTTTAGTCTTACTTAGGTTAATCACAAGATTATTATTGTCAAGCCAATTTATAATGTCACTTAAAGAATTATATATGTCATTTTGATAATTATTAGGATTAGTACATTCCACAATAGCTGTGCTGTCATCTGCAAACAATACCATTTTATGATCTATGATTTTTGGGAGGTCATTAATATACCGGATGATTTTTTTTACCGTCTCGACAAGCATAGGGCATAGTAGGTGAACGGAGTAGAAGCCAATGGCATAGACAATACTTTTTTTTTTTTTTTTTATACCCTTTGAACAAATTGATCTATCAAAAACTGCTACCCATTTGAAGTAAACTTTTCATACTAAAACAATAAAAACAGAAAAAAAAAAAAAAGAATAAATCGATGAAAAAATATCGAAATTCAAATCATACGCACCCTACTAAATGCGCGGAATTTATCAATGAATTCGTAGATACGTTCCTTTGCGGCCGATAGGTACTCGCCGCACTTGCGTCGGCTTCTTTGATATCATCAGGCGCACGAGCCGCCGCCGCCGCGCCCGAGCCCCTCGCTCGCGCATCCCCCCGCGCGCCCGCGTCCCGCACTTCAGTCACCTGCGATTAGTCACGGTGGCGTGACGTCGCGCGGTTTGTTTCCGCGTATGCATCGTCCACCCGGTCATAGTTATCGTATCTAAACATGTACGAATATTCTAACGTAGAGTATCTACCTCGCAATGGCAATGGTGCGATTTTATATCTTGTTTTGTGAAAATAGACAGTGCGAGGCGAATGTACGCAGTAGAAGAACATCTTCAGTCGCTGCGAAGGAACGGTACTTCTCCTCAAATTGGTCCAGTTTGGATCGAAGATCGATTGATGGGAATAACGTATCTACAAATGATAAGTTCCGTCATTGACACCATGTTGCAAGACGTTCCATCTGCAAGACATGTACTTCCAGCACGACGGATGTCCAGCTCACTACAAACGATCAGTGCGCGCCTATCTCGATGGTCAATTCGGTGATAAGTGGATAGGTCACGGTGGACCTGTGAACTGGCGGCCGAGGTCACCAGACCTAACACCCCTTGACTTTTATTTGTGGGCCGAACTAAAACGTTTTGTCTTACGTTTAGTGTATACCGAAGAAGCTCAAAGTGTTAGTGACTTAAAACAGCGAATAAAAGACGCTTTTAATGTTTTAAAAAGTGATAGAGACACGCCTCGAAGTTTATCAAACAATATGCAAAGACGTGCTAGTTTATGTTTAGAAGGAAACATTTTGAACAATAATTACCTACTGCGATATCGCTAAAAAGGTAGGTACAGACCTATGTTCATTTTTTGTAAATAATAATAATTTAGTGTAATTTTCGGAATCACAAACTAGGTAATCATTTAAATAACCCTCCTTTTTGCTTCGCCGTAGTCGGGTAACAAACGGGTCATCTCGACCTTGGACGGCTTAGTTAGTAATGGCAAAGTGATGGGTAATTGCACTGCCTTTTACAAATCCATTAATTTTATTGCGCGCAATGCGCGTGCGCGTCGGTCGGTCGTGTCGCCCGCGCGCGAGTACCGCTCAGCTGCTCGGCTCTCGTACGTCAACCCCGGTAAGTGAACTCTCACGCACACATCAAGTGTCCATGTACGTGTGTGTGCGCAGAGCGATAAAATAGGCAGGCCGACGTTACTTAGCAACGGGCCGAACAGAAGGTCGCTGTCAATGTTCTTGCTCCCGCATGTATGCCCGTCCTTTTCATTTTGAATGAAGTACAGTCGAGTATTCTTGCTTATTCAAGTATTTATTATTTCGAATTATTTAAAAAAGATTACTTAGATTGTTTTAAAACTTCGTGCCGAGCCTTTGTTACCGTTTTCGTTTTATTTGCAAGGATGGGTTTTCTAATTATTTTATCTTTTTAATTGGTAAATTGGTGGGGTTTTTATTTGTACTTACGTAAGTGTTTGTTGTGTTTTATTATTGTAGGTAGGTTGTTTTCTTATTTGTGTTAAGTTATTATCTACTTACTACTTATTCTTTTGGTTTGAGGCTTATTTAGTCAATTGGGTATTGTATGTTTTGGGTATTGTGTTCATTTTATTTGTAGATCAGGGTTGTCTTAGTTTATTAGTAAGTGGAGTATAAATGTTATTGCGTTGATTTTGAATTTGATTTTGGAAACGTTTTAAACACGACTGTACCATGCGAGGGGCGGCCGCTTAGTAGGTTTCTATGCAAAAGAAATGTGTGTGCGTTTCGCTCGCACACACGTACAACTTTCATTCATGCGCGATCGCAGCCTACGCCGTTTAGTATCTCCTATTTTGGCTATTATTAGTTTTACGCACGGGCCGTAGGATGGATAGTTTTCATGTTTTTTTAAGGAAATTCCGAACCTATACAATCTCATTGGTACTAAGCAAATATTCTCGGATATGGCTTCTGTTCCACTTACACAACACACCTTATTATGCTCGAGACGGTAAAAAATGTCATCCGGTATATTATGAAAAGGGGTGGCCCCAGTACGGTACCTTGAGGTACACCATATTTTACATGTCTTGGTTCAGATATGTATTTTGTCTCTAATTTAGTGATAGGACAAATTCTAGTGATTTCAGTACATTGGGTTCGGTCACTCAAATATGATTCCAGAAGCTTCAGGATGTTTCCTCTTACGCCATACCCATGCAATTGTTGGAGTAAAATCTTGTGATCAACGAAATCAAATGCTTTTGTCATATCTGTTAGTAAAGCACACACAGGATTACCTTTATCTACTGATGCCATAACAGTAGATAGCAGGTCAAATAGAGCCATGTTAATATTTGTATTATTCCTGAAGCCTTTCTGTTCATTACAAAAAAGATTGAATTTTTCGAAGTAAGAGTAAACAGAGTTATAAATTACCTTTTCAACAATTTTAGAAAACACTGATATTTTTGCAATCGGTCTATAATTTTGTATATCAGTTGTTTTTTTTTTTTTTAAAGTGGTTTAATAATTACTTGTTTTAGGCTAGTTGGGAATAAACCGTCAGAAATGCATAGGTTAATTATATGTGATAATATTGGCGCTATGATTTCCTTAACGTATTTTATTACCTTAGTTGATATATTATCAAGTCCTACGGTATTTGTGTTTTTCAGGTTGCTAATTATTTTTATTATATCTGAATCTGAAACAGGTAGCATAAATAGTGATTGTGAATTCAAATGTTCAATCATGTAATTATTGGTTGAAGTTCCTTTATCTTTTTGTATGTTATTTTCAATGACATCTATAAAATAGTTGTTAAATTCGTTTGCAATAGTCATAGGATGTGTAATAGTTAAGTTATCCTTCTTTATTGACACTATTGGCTCTTGGGGTAAATTGAACTGTGATTTTTTAATGACTTGCCAGGCAGATTTCGATTTATTTTTTGACGTATTAATGTAGTGGTTGTTTTGGGCTTTTTGGGTTATCTTATTATTTTTCTATAAAGAGAGGAGTAATTTTTGAAAGCAAGTTTATGTTTTGTATTAGGATTAAATCTATATGTCCAAAGTAACTGCCTTTGCTTTTGACTACACAGTTTTATACCACGAGATATCCATTTATTCTTTCTATTAGTATGTACAATCACAATTTTAATCGGAAAGCATAACTTATACAATAATGAAAAATCATCCATAAAGTGTTCATAAGATTCATTCGCATCTTTGGCTTTGTATACCTGAGAGAAAGATATGCATTTCAGATGACTCTTAAAATTTTCCAAATTACCCACAGAGATGTCATGTTTCTTAGTTTTCCAATACTTTAGTGCACACGTTTGTTTAATAGGAACCTTAAGTAACTGAGACGTATGATCTAAAAGAACTAAGTCGATTATTTCACCCTTGCATTTTTTTTTGTAGGAATGAGCAAAATTATCAATGCAGGAGTTACTACTCAATCTAGTCGGGTTATGTACGTAAATTATATTGTAAAAGAAAATGTTCGAATTCAAATGTTATTTTATTCCTTTTTAAGACATCTATATTAAAGTCACCGGCCAATATAATATTTTTATTTCCGAATGAACAATATTTGCGTAAGATACAGTCTAGCTTCTCGTAAAATATGGTGTAATTATATTTGGGTATCCTATAAACACATATAACAATAATATTAGAAGATATCAGCTCAACACCACAACACTCAAAAACGCCTGTCACTGACTGTTTAGCAATATCCAATAATTCGCGATACTGCAACCCTGCTCTAACAAAAATGCAAGTACCACCACGTTTAACATTTCTAGTGAAGAAAGCTGCTGGGCAGAAATTAGGTATATGTAAAATATTCTCAAGAATAAATAAATATATTTTATATTTCATAACATGCATTTTTTTATTCTAAACCCTTTATTGCAATAACAGCATTAATAACAGAAACTTACTTTCCATGATCACATTTCTACAGTCGCCAAAGAATCTTTTAAAAGGCTAGGGTTTGTTCTCAGGAATGCCCGTGATTTTCACAACGAGCATGTAATAAGGCTCTTATACAACACACTTGTCCGAACCAAGCTAGAAGCTAGTTCTTCGGTGTGGAATCCGCACGAAGCTAAGTATGCACTTCTTGTAGAAAAAGTGCAAAAAGCATTCCTGCGTTTTCTTTACAGAAGAGCTCTCGGTTACTATCCCTACCTCTATCCCACCAGGTTCCTCTTAGGATGTCTGGGATATCATTCACTGGAGACCAGAAGGGCATGTGGCCAGGTAGGCGTTATGCTCAAAGTGTGGAAGGGTATGACAGATGCGCCTGACATCCATAATGAGCTGATTCGACTCTACACACCGAATAATTATCTCCGTGGCAGAAGTCATCGACTGCTAAGCGTGCCTTCGTGTCGGACTGTGGCCCGTGCTGCGTCTCCCCTGCCGCGCGTGTTGACCGCATTAAACAAGCTCCTGGAAGCCAACCCGGACTGTGATCTGTTCCATCAAAGATTCGCCAATTTAATGGTTACGTGCCTGATTTTTTGTGAAAATAATTGTATTTAATTGTTGTGATTCCTTTATGTGTTATGTTTGTACTTACCATATATATTCTGATTTATGTAATTGGTTGTTAAAGCCGTGTAAATCAAATAATTAAATAAATAAATAAATAACAAAGGCAGCAATTCATAAGAATATTATTATAATTGCAAACAAAAATAAAAATATTTGCTAAAAATCGCGCTGCGTTATACGAGATTAGAATCTAAGCAATCTGCATGACAGTCCGACGCAAGACGCTCACTGCTATCAGAACATATTAGATTTACCCGAATTAAGTAATGTGATAAACTGGCCAAGGTCACGCGCATGATGCGTGTGTCTGACCGTTTCTAGCAGAAGTGACGGAAGTTTTTTTGTTTCTTGTAGAACGAGCACGACACGCGCGAATACGTGACGCGATACGACAGTGTGTGTACCGAGTTGCTTACACACAGATGTACGGACTGTATGGTGTGTTCAATCAGCTATGATCCTTAACGCGCCTATCCAGTTTCGTACCCTTATAGTACAACATTCAAAGTATGCGGCTCACCCGTTGTCGCACCTAATAGTTTAAACTACAAGGCGTATCAAAGTTAGTGTTAGTACCACTACTAACAGTAGTCGATGGTACCCTACAGGTACCAGTGTCACTGTGTATATTATATGCTAAAAGATTAGCAATTTGTCTCCTACTACTAGCTGGCAAATACATTCTATAGTTTGTCTGTTTGTAATCAGTAATAAATTGATTACAATCAAAATATAAAATAGCGTCACTGTGACGACATGTCCTATTATAAATTAACATTTAAATTATAAATGTGCCTATTTTTAGACATTTCCACCAAAATTTTACAATTTTGCTTTTCACTAAAGTTGGATAAATGTAAATTAGATTGATTTTCTCAGATAATTTTAAAACATTATTTTAACAGCACTTTCTAACGACATGGTTGTTTATTAAACATTTGACTCGTAGGAATAAGAAATTACAACTTTCTCATGAAAGTCTCTTTATGAAGAACTCGATGCGTGAATAATTGTGTTCTCATGTTTGAAGGTGTAGGTACCTACATAATCCGACGAAACTCTTCCGAGCACACCTTTGAACTTGTAAGTTTTACCTTCTCATTACTTATACAAGTACCTACTCGAGTGGATATGAACTGACAATAAAATTAATTTCAATAACACCTATGTACCTACGTACATACAAATATGTTTGATACGTAAAATAACCAAGTGAACGACGGGGCACGCTCCATGTTCAAATACATGAGTAGTCGCGTTGACGAGCGGCCGCGGCGGCTGTTGGCAAGTTATGATTAGCGGTCACACCGTACGTAATACGTTGTACACACAACAACATGTTAATGAGTGGCGGCACATCTCTCGCACTATCACTAACCATAAAAACTTCTATTATTAATTCATCATCTTTACTATTCCAACAGAATATCAAAAAAACCGGCCAAGTGCGAGTCGGACTCGCGCACGAAGGGTTCCGTACGATCTATAAAACGGCAAAAAAATCATGTCTGTTGTACGGGCTGTTGTATTCAATTAAAATAAAACAAATATTTAAAGGGGGCTCCCTTAAATATTTGTTTTATTTTAATTGAATTATTTATGACAATACATGTTTATTCATCATAATATGTTTTTATATACAATTTAACACTAAAATTATGTATTTTAGTGTTAGATTGTATGTCATTATTTATTTTTAAAGTGAATATATTATAACTAAATATTCTGTGAATATTTCAAGCGTCTACCTGTTGCCGTTATCAATATCGAGCTAAATTGAGCAAAAAAATCACGTTTGTTGTATGGGGCCCCCTTAAATATTTATTTTATTATGTTTTTTAGTATTTGTTGTTATAGCGGCAACAGAAATACATCATTTGTGAAAATTTCAACTGTTATCACAGTTCATGAGATACAGCCTGGTGACAGACGGACAGACAGACAGACAGACAGCGGAGCCTTAGTAATAGGATCCCGTTTTACCCTTTGGGTACGGAACCCTAACAAGCGGCTAAGTGCGTATCGAACCACCCACAATGAAGGGTTCCGTTCCGTTCCGTTTTTATTAGAATTCCACACATTTTAAGTTCATTTAATTGTAACTTTTTATCTATGTTACCCAATCATATTATATTAACAGATATATCACTCACAAAACAACCGAAAAAAGTGTTCCGCGCAGCAGCGCAGCAGCGGCATACATACCCACGTTTTATTCATTTTACATTTCACTACAAGTAAAAACGTTACAATCAATTATATTATATTATATATCATTGTTACAATTGGAATGTTTTCGAGTCTTCACGATTGCGCGCTTATAACATATCTGTTAATATAATATCATTGATGTTACCAAAATATTTTCTATATTAGCGCTTATTAGTATGTAAGTTATCTTATTTTTCCGATTCATTGTTTTATGCATGTGGTGTTTACCTATAAGTAACTGATGCACAGTAATTTTTTTATGTATTATGTGTTTGTATTAGTGTAAACAATTGTTGGTGAACCTAATAAGAAAGCCGCCCCCCACGCGCCCGCTCTGTTCGTCACCGAGCGACGTGAACTCGTCGTCGTACAAGGTAACAATCAAAGCTGGCTCATTTGCATTATACTCCATGCTTAGTCCTCGATAATTATCCTGATTTACTATGTAGTCTCACTACATTTCCATCGTGTGCACGCGAATATTCAGAGAATAAATCCTGCAAGAAAAAACTTTTACGCTGGCAACTATAACCAGCTAATGTCATTCAATATTTTCGCGTCGTGTAGCGCACATCATTTTAAGAAAATAATTGAATTTTCTTTTATAAACTTATTACTTTTGATTATTATCAACAACAAATAATACCAGTCAACAAAATGTGGCGAAAATTGGAAAGAAACCGCTTAGGCGAGCTCAAGGGCGACTTCGGCGTCCCGTTTTTTGGAGTCAGTAATACAGGCCGATCGGCAAAAGACAATTATTTTTGTAAACGAAGAAGAAAACACAGGTATGTATGTGTGGTATAATGAAAAATTTCAGGGATTACGATTAATTTGGATTGCAAAGCAGCAGAGGATTATAATTATCCGCCATACTGCCAGTGCTCGGTCCGTCCGTTCTTGTACAATGTAACATGAAGTTCGTGTTACACAAGACAGTATAGTGCTATGTGCAACAGGAGGTCCTGTTGACTCCCGTCGAGACTTGTTCTCGAACCTCAAGTTGGGGAAAAACGCACAAAATATAATGTATACCTAGAAGTTCTATGGTATGCACTGCCTATGCACAAAATGTTGTTTTTTTTCTCTCGTGAGAAATTATTATTATTACAATAAGGCAGGAGCCTAGCTCTCGCAGCCTCAAGTTGAGGCAAAAAGCTCAAAATATAAATGTACTTATATCTAGAAGTTCTATGATATGTACTCAATATTGTTCTCTCGTGAGAAGTTATTATTACAATAAGGCAGGAGCCTAGCTCTCGCAGCCTCAAGTTGAGGCAAAAAGCTCAAAATATAAATGAATATCTAGAAGTTCTATGATATGTACTCAATATTGTTCTCTCGTGAGAAATTATTATCACAATATTGATTGATAAAGAATCAGTTCTGCACACTAAGCATCATCAGACTTAGTTAGTCTATTGTGTGCTTTGTAGATCATATCCAAGATCTAAAGGATGGTTCTATGAGGTTGTATGAAGCAATGATAATGGCCTTGGGAAACCCGTCCAGTTCCAAGAAAATCTAAATGTTTTTACTTTCTTAAAATCATCTAAAATGATTAAGATTTAAAAATGATCAAGAAAGAAGAATTACCTACATAATGTAAAATGCATTTAATACTAGTACTGTTGAATTTACTATTGCTGGATGCTTCAAAATTGAACATGGATTTAAACGGCTGAGTCACCCAATCAAGGAAAACAACCAGAGGGTGGAAGACCACCACAGTAATTTGGAATTGCATTACCGCAGTGTAAACAGTATCTATATTTTGATAAAAAACAATCGGAACACAACAAATATTAAAATTCTCACCGATGTTTTCATGATTATTAAGCAACTTACTTTAATGATACCAGTTAAACTAGATAAAAATCAAGATTAAAACAACAAATATAGCGAAACGGGACAGTTTCCTGTTTGGTGAAAAGTTCATTATTGAACAAGTCAAGTCTGTGTAATTAATAAGGCAGCTACAACTACACTGTTAAGTAATTGTAAAGAAGGAAAACTCCAATGCCCCTTCACGTTTGATTCAAGCAGGGGGGGGGGCAAGTGCCAATCTAGGACCATTGGGAAGTACCAACAGCAGAGGATTTCATCAGGCAAGACGTACTGATACAAACCTGTATGTCAATTATAGAGGTAATGACAATTGCATGTCGCCTTAAATATTTTACTCTTGCTGGCGGTGATCTTTTTCACACAAGATAAAGTTATCTGGTCATGTTTAAAGGGATATAGAATTCCATTTAAGGACATTCCTACACAACATAATACCTATAAAATTGTGCATTTTCAGAGTCTGAATATGTATTTAATACAACAAAAGAAATTGGTAAGTTGTTAGATTTGAGTGTGCAGTGTGTTTTTAATCAAAAATATTTATTGTACACAAACAAAATGGAGGTTCCAGTAAATCCAAGATGTCTGAATATAATTTATCCATACACAACAGTTTTAAAATGAAAGACATACCTAAGGAGGTTATGTAAAATAAAATGATCATTTGGGCACAATTGATTTATAAGATGTCTATTTTTCAATATCATTGAACACTTATGACAAAACACATTTGAGGGTTTATTATAAAAACAATTAATTCAATTGTTTGTGCTTTAGCTTGTGTACTGCCCCAGTCTAACCAAGGGGTATCGTATTACCCAGTTACTGGGTTGTGGAGGACAGATAGGCAGTCGCTCCATGTAAAATACTGGTATTCAGCTGCATCCGGTTAGACTGGAAGCCGACCCAACATAGTTAGGAAAAGGCTAGGCAGATTGACTGCCCCACACCAGTAATATCTTATATTTATACTTTAGTGGGTGATAAAAATCTGTGTTTTTATCTTGAGGATTTAACTTGTATTGGAGAACATTATTAAGATTTTTTTTTTAAATTTTTTATTAAAACTATAGGCTTTTGTATAGTGCCTTGCATGTTACATAAATAAGGTCAAAACTAATCCCAAACCCAATTAAGTTGCTGAGTACTTAGGATTTGTGATTGATACAAAGTATATTATGACATTGTCATTGACAGATATAAAGAGATGTTCATCTATTATTTTACACTTTATCCTATCGGCTTGTTGTCCAGTTGTGAGTTTTGGATTTCTATGCTTAAGTACCTACACTAGAATTTGGAAAAATCCAAGATGTGTAGAGTTAGTTTACCACAGTGACTTTGATTTACATAATCAGCCTAATGTTCCCACTGCTGGGACACAGGCCTCCTCTCTATGAGAGGGACTTTGATTTAATTATGATAAATATGGGAAATATTTGTTTTGACAGTCAGATAGCAAATGGGGTTTGGAAAGTCAAGAAAAATCATTTAAGTTTTTTGGATTTTTTTTTTTTGATGCTTTTCTTGGTATAGAATATTTTACCGAATACTTAAATGTATACCAAATTTTATGTTAAACAATACTACAACCTTAGATTATAATGTGTGGTAGTCAATTTAATAATCTTAATTGCCTGGCTAGGCATAATATGGCAGTGGTGTGAAGCCCTAACAATGGGGATATCTGCATTTTATGTATAATCTAAAGACAGCATAGAAGCTGATCTTGAGTCTAGAAATAAAAACATTGATTGTGTGTCTGGCTCCTGCAGCATTTCAGGACATAGTGAGATCTTTTGGAAATCCTTTCCATTGATCTACATATTTGCTACTAGAGCTAATACTAAGTGTGATAGATATGAGATATCTGGCCTGGCACTTGTAGAAAATATAGATGCATTTACAGTAAATTGGAATTATTACCCATTATTTTATGCATTTCCACTATTTGGATTAATTTCACAAACTATTAAGTTGATCAGGTTTTTGGCATCTTACTTTCTCCTATGAGACTATCACAACCTTGGTACCCATTTTTTTAATTTCATGGTGAAATCACAGATTACAGTATATAGTTTGAACCATCAAACCAATTTTTGCTGTCACCTTCCAGAATGCTGCATCCTTTGCACTACAGCTTTTTTCCCTGGGGGCCTGCATATTGGCAGAGAACCGTTTAAGAAGCAAATGATACCACATGCCACCATTAAGGTCATGATATCTTCATTGTCAGATAACAGTGTCAGGCAGTATTCAGTAGCACACTACATAAGTGGTGGACTTTCTGTAATGGTAAAAATATTCACGATATTTCTATCACTAAAATATTAAAGTTTCTTACACAACAATTCAACAATGGCAGTTCATATACGTTCAGCACTAATAGATCTGCATTGTCATTGATCATAAATGCTGATGTAGGTACCGATCCTGTAATTAAGAGGTTCTTTAAAGGTATCTTCAAATTACAACAAAGTTGCACTAACTACAATGATATATGGGATCCATCAATGGTACTGAATTTTATAGAATGATGGTACCCATTACAACAATTATCACTTGACAAAGTAGCCAAAAAGTATGTAAGAATTATTTCAAATCTTAAAGAATATAACTTATCTGTAATTGAGACTTCATAACATCCAAATTATTGATTCAAGTGTTAACATAAAAATCACTGATTGGTAAAAACATCTAAGACAGGAAAACGGCTAACAATTATTATGTTATCCTACTTTTCATATGGAACCTGACATTTGTCATGTGATTACATTACAATATTATATAAATTATACACACAAATGGTGTAATTCAGAGATAGGTAATACAGAAAAATTATTAATGCCTCATAATTATGTTAGTTAGCCAAACAATTAGTTATTGGATTAAACAAACAATGTTGGACAGTGGCATAGATATCAAAATATTTACTCCTCATTCCACAAGTCATGCTTCAATAGCGACTAGAGGTGTGTCAGAAGATAATCAGTATTTTTAAAACGGTTGTTTGGTCATAAGTTTTGCTAAATTTTTGCCAAGTTTGTTGGCAATGTTGACCTTGAGACTGATGTGATTTTTTTTTCATAAATTAAGTTTTGAGCCAAAAGAGTAGGCATACTAAATAGGTACATACTTGGTTGTTGATAATTAGAATAGAAGCATTATTAAAAGAGAATTAATTGAAAATGTGGTAAAGTTTTTCCACTTGCAATATTAAAGGTTGATTTTATGTTATTTGAATGTTTTAGTGTGAAACAAATGTTTGTAATTTCCAACTTCATCTCTCTAAACATCTACATAGTAAATCAGGATAATTATCGAGGACTAAGCATGGAGTATAATTACTAAATTAAACGAACTTACCTAAGTGAAGTTCTATTGTAATTATACGAAATGCTTAGTCCTCGATACTATGTTCCCTCCCAAGCCCTGAACAAGACCATAGTTTGTTTTTTGACCCTGGGATTGAAGTTGGGGAATTACTGTCTGTTATTTTTAATTCTCTCATTGCAGATTACTCTAAATAGAATGACATTAGCTGGTTATAGTTGCCAGCGTAAAAGTTTTTTCTTGCAGGATTTATTCTCTGAATATTCGCGTGCACACGATGGAAATGTAGTGAGACTACATAGTAAATCAGGATAATTATCGAGGACTAAGCATTTCGTATAATTACAATAGAACTTCACTTAGGTAAGTTCGTTTAATTTAGTAATTATTCTTCCATCGAACCTTTGAGTTACCTTTCTTGGATGGCGGCAACGTTCGGTTCGTCTCGGAGATGATTGTCAGCGCTCGGAAAGGCGCACTTGTTCGATCAGACAACTCTAATTGTGTATTTTGGTCGTTTGTGAAGCGATCGGGGAGTGGTCTTTGTTTTTATAACGCGAAATACATCTGAGTACAGTGACGTCACAGCTGGCCGCCCTGCTTCAGCAGAAACCATTCAACGTTTCCCGAGATCCCACCAGAGCGTAGTAGGAAGGTAAATGCCCTTTTTAAGGCGCTTAATGTCTACAAAAACCCACGTGCGTCAGACAAATGACCGACATGAAAAAATATATTACGAGTTACCTCCATTTACCGGAGCAGGGCTGCTTCAAGAAGTGCGCGCGGCAGTGCGGTTGGCTCCGCGCTGTGTCCATTGCCGGCTGGGGCCCAGTGATACCAAGCGTGCGCCGAGTCCGGCACGCATGGAAACGTGCAAACGACATCAACCATACAAACGACCGAGACGCGGTGCAGGCGTAAAATAACTTCGATTTCAAATATGTTTACTTAAGAAGACATAAAACGAATTTTATTGAAACCCTATTTTTACACAACTGCCCAAAAAGGAGTGTAATGTTTTCAGGGTTCATGTATGTTTGTATGTACGTAAGTTTCTTTATTCCACCATAACTTTAAAATGCCTGAACGGATTTGGATGTATGGGGTATCGATACAATCCTTACATCATCCCGAGTGACATTAACCTGTGTAAAAATGTTTTAAAAAATAAAATACGATATGGCGGCAGTATAGCTCCATTTTCACATGTGAAAAATAAAAAAATCTTCTAATATGAGTATCCAATTGAAGGCCTTGATGAGCACATTCCAAAACTACAGGGTTATTGGTTAAACACCAACAACCTCTAAGGAGTCATTGTACTCATCATTATGAACAACTTTTACCACGGGAACAAAATATGAAATCGCGAAAAAAAAAAACAGCTGTTCCGTACATTTTGACGAGCTATGCGAACATAAATGTAACGAACAGCTGTTTAAAAAAAAAATGAATTGGCTGGAATCGATTAGGCATAAATTGTCATTTAAACTTAACTTTATTTTTGTAATACCCTTTTAATTTTCTTTATTTTGATACCCTACTCGATAATTTTGGTTTATTTTAATTTTATTAACGTATTATTATTACTACGTATTACTACTTATTTCGCGCCAAAAATCCGCCATGTAATTTTTTTCAAACACCTCTCCAAGGGTTTTTAAGACGAATATAACGATACCTACCTTAACTGTCGAAATTTATCCAGCCGTTTGGAAGATACGAGGTAGTAAGGTTTTCAAACAAGCATACATACAAGATACGCGCGAAAACCATAATTATATTCGCAGTCGGGTAATTATAGACACTGCATTTCTTTTACTTTTATCAATGAAAATTTCGTTTCAGTCGGATTCTAGGTTATCATCACCGCGTGTGTGTGCGGTGCGCCTCGCTATGTTCAAACAGCAACGGGCGACGCAGCGGGCGACGCAGTGGGCGACGCAGGGAGGCGCGCTGATATTACTTACATTCACTTTGGGACTCGATAACAAACGATGTACTTAGAGTAAATGGTTGAGCCATCTCCGGCGAGTAATGCGCCGTGAAATTAATAGCAATATCAGCTGTGCAGTGATGCTACAGTTACTATATAAGTGGTGGCGCCGACGAGCGACTCCTTGTGACTACTGTTAACGCACCGGTGACACCAGTGACGAGTGTCAACTCGTTAAGGATATGCGAGTAGTGCGATCACAACATCGACTGTCTCTTGCAACGTCTCAGCTAAATGTTTCACCGAGATGTCATCGTTGGGGAACTTGCTGATTGAGGCTCGAAGTAACGAAACTATATTCAATTAATTGATTTTAATATTAGTCTATTGGAGCGGTGCGGTGCAACTCGAGGAGAGAAAACTGTCATAGAGTTTTATTGAAACCTAACCCCGGCTACGCGCCGATCTTCAGTCGTATAGAAACAAAGCGCCACCGTATAAAAAGGCTTCGTGGTCCATCAAATTAAAATCGGCTCCGGAATAATCCTCACCTCCGCCCCCGTACCCCTTCCCCCTGACCATCAAACAAATGAAGCTGCAAAGAAACCGCACCCCGCGCCACGGGCGTCCCCTCGGTCCAAGATCGACTCCTCCTGAAACAATGGTACCAATCAAATTAAAATAATTTATGTCTGTGTCTATGTACATAGCAGACGTGTCTGTGCCTTCATCTTTTATTTAATAACCCAAAAGAAAATTCAGGAACGTACTTCCAGAAAAGTTACAAAAAAACCAGCCAATTGCGAGTCGGACTCGCACACGAAAGGTTCCGTATCACCGTACATTATTTAACAATTTATGAATCGGCGTTTTTAGTATTTGTTGACGATTATACAGAGTATCTCTGGAAGTATGGATCAAATCAAATAGGGGCGCGGGCAAGGTCATTTCCAAACTTTTTAACACTGGGTTAAAAAGTAGAAAGGAAAGAAAGGCGAGGCATACAGGCATATATATATTTTCATGTAAAATGTTGCCAAGATAAGACCCATCTTGGCAACATTTTACATGAAAATATTTTGGTGGGATATATTATTGTCTATTTTAAGGGGTCTGTACTAGCCTATTAAGTATGTGTAACTCGTATTAAAGAAACGTGGAGAAATAAATAATAAAATACAAAAAATCTTAGTAGTGATTGTGCTGCACAATCAGATACCAGGAAGTGCTTGAAAAATGGATGACAACTGGAGTAACTAGAAACACACATAATGGCCACCTTCCGGCTCCATCATCAGACCTTGAACACCACCCAGTGTCAAAGTACTTGTTAATACGTAACCAATGAGTCCAAACACGATGGTGTTATCTTGTTTCATTGAAGAGTTCCTATGCCTAACTTCCGGCTCCATCATCAGACCATCTCCATGGTATAATTTTTTCAAAAAGCCTCGGTAGTTGTATAAGTATGCCAAGTTTCAGCTCAATCGGATGCCAGGAAGTGCTTGAAAAATTGATGACAAAAGGAGTAACCGGAAACACATACGAACAGAGCAAGCTAATATAAAGCTTGTTATAAAACTAGTAATTCATACATTTAGTTCATCATTGAAATGATCTTTTATGTCGTGCATTAAAACTAATTGAAATACTGTATTTTTCCTATAAAATCACGTAAATCAGCGAAATCGGCAAAATTTGAAGACATCCTCCCAGTGCAGCGGTGACCAGTTTCGGAGAGATAACGTCTCCCTGTCACATCCCTCGCTGCAGAAGGATCGGTTTCGAGGTCTGGTGCTGGAATCGGACTGACATAGTAGCGTTTTCATACAAACACTTCAGCACCTCGATGTACCGATATTCAATCTGGCACCATTGCGTTGGAGAGACTGCAGTACAGCCCAAGTCTCGATCGAATCGAAGGCTTTCTCGTAGTCCACAAACGCTAAGCAGAGAGCCAGGTTATATACTTTTCAGTCTTCTGTATAACCTGCCGCAGCGTATGTATGTGGTCTACGGTGCTAAAGCCTTTACGGAATCCGGCTTGTTCGGAGGCTGGAAGTTGTCAAACCTGCGCGCGAGACGGTTTGTGATGACTCTTGAAAACAACTTGTAGACATTGCTCAGAAGTGAGATAGGCCTGTATTTCCTAAGCAGGGATTTATCGCCCTTTTAAAAAATGAGTATCCACACTCTGTTCCATACCTGTGGCGTTTTACTATGACGGAATCGAACAGCTACTGGAGGGCCTTGAGAACGGGTTTTCCACCTGCCTTCAGGAGTTCGGCATCCGTATATCATAATTCCGTCATCACCTGGCGCCTTGTTGTTTTTAAACTGCTTCAGAGCCATCCCAATCTCGTACAGCTGACGTCCGGGATGTCTTCGGTATAGTGTCGGGTCAATCTAGCTCTTGGGTCGTTTGCCAGATTCGTAACGGGGTTACTGGTTGACGTGTCCATAGAAACTCTCGATCTCTCTCAATAATTCAGGTTATCATCGGTCTTCAGTTTCGCAAGCTGGCTCTGCCCAATAGACGAAAGTAGGTAATCGCCAGAGTGGTGATCGAGCCAGCCTGCATACATAGTGACGCGCTCGCGCTGCACCGCACTAACCGATTCCAAGCGAGTGCTTCATAAATATTTGACGAGACGCGCGGCATCGGCGTACCGTGCCCGATACGCCTGCGTTTTTTTATTCACTAACTAGTAGTTTGTTTTACGAATACCCGCGATTTCTTTCCTGCGACAGAGTGTTCAACTTGCGCTACCCTCCATACTTACGAGAAACATCGGTCAGTGAGTCATCTTAGGGAGCGGTTATTCTACTAATCCCCATCAATTGGGAAAAGGGTTCACAAATATCCATTGGTTTAAAAATAAAATACAAACAGCATAATATCTATTATAAGAATTATGAAGTCTTTCTATTCATGTAGCAATTACTTAGTTTTTTGATTGATTAAGAAAATAATCAATGAGTCCTTCCTTCGTAAGAATTAAAGACTTCGTGATACTTAATTGTTTGTATTTTATCTTTAAACCGATGGGGATTTGTGAACTTTTGTCCTCGATTCCCCATTGATGGGAATTTTTAATGGGAATTTGTGGAATAATCCTCTTAGGGGCGCAGTTGAAATATCCAGTAGGGCGAAGTTAATCTGAGACTACTGTTTCAGGGTCTAAAGTCTGTGGTGCCCCGTTCAGACAGCGCCTGGTAAGCGTACGAATAGCTCGACTGGCGCCCATCAATCAGCAATCAATAGAAGAGTAGTTCGATTTAAGGAAGCTCTTTTCCGTGGCGTGTGTGCGGCGAGTCGGTGAGTGACGAGGGAGACGTGTCACATAATATGTCAACGTCTCGCGAACATTGGCCAAGCATTTGTTAAAAGTTTACGATATTTTCCAGTGCGAAGAGATGGAAAGTCACTTCGGTGGTCATTTAGCTCACTTCGGTGGATATCTTTGTAATTTCGACTTTATACTTCATAAGGTTCTATTGTATAATCTCACCGGCGAACTACGCATCAAAGACCACAAAAACCTGACGTCGCACAGAGTCCTGCATCGTGCAATTAGAGTTTACTGTGCGATTCCAATAATATTCAGTAAAATTCCTAAGGATATTAGAGATAGTAACAGTATTTTTAAATTCAAAAATAAATTATTTAATTTTTTAAACGAATTCCTTAACTGAATAGAATGAGTGATCATTCTATTCAGTTAAGGAATTCTTAGAATTGAAATCATTTTTTTCATGTCTTGTTTATTGCTTCGACAAAGTGTTACTGTTAATGTTTGGTTGAGCGCACTGTTAACTGTTAATATGATTGTTTATTTTATTTACTATTTTATTTTGTATGCCCAACGGGCTGATCACAGCATGAACTTATCCTATATTGTATGTAAGACCTATGTTATTTTACCTGTGTATCACAAATAAACTCTTTGATTTGATTTGATTTGATTCGATATTGTATACAAGATCCCGACGTGAATCGTTGGGCAGTTGCTCGCCAGACACGACACCCGTCTGCTCGGAGGATCCTCCCTTTTATAAAGATGATGAGTGAACTTTACACCCTGTTCCTCATACCTCTAAAGGTACTCGGAAAAAAGGAGCCGTAAGCAGCCCTTTTTAACTGGTTCTACACAAAATTCGAAGGATATGTTACACCGTTTGTGTGTCTCAAAAACACAACTTGGTTGACTGCAGTTAACAGAACATAATAAGTTATTTCACACAAAAACCAAACTACTAAGGAAATTGAAAGACGAATAACAAATGGGTGGAAAAAATACTGGTCATTGAAGGAGCTCATGAAAGCAACGGATCTAAATATGGAATTGAAACGGAAGGTCTTCAACACATGTCATGTATACTGCCTTGCATTACTTATGGCAGCGAATGTTATTCTTTTTTTTTGTAATGTGCGTTTAGTTTGTGCAGAATAAACATTTTTTCTTTCTTTTCTTTCTTTCTTTATAAACTTGGTCTGTCACAAAACACCACAGAGAAAGGTTGGCACATTGCCAAAGATCAATGGAAAAGAGTATAACTGGTATTAAAAAACAAGACAGGATACGAAATGCCCTGATTAGAGAAAAGACAAAAATTACTGATGTTCTTACTAAAATAGATCAACAAAAGTGGAGATGGACAGGTCACATGCTAAGAGGCACTCAAGACAAGTGGAGTAAAGTGGTGACGGAATGGTACCCCAGAGATAGCAACAGAAACAGGGAAAGACAATAATACAAGATGGGAAGACGAAATGCAGCTTACAGCGGGTGCAAATTGGAGATGAGATGAAGTAGCGAGTCGAAGTTTTTTAAATAAAAAATTGAAGCTCTTGTTTACGTCATAATCAAAATAATTTCGATTCATAACAAATATTTATGACAAGTTACGAATTAGAAAAAAAAAATAGGTTGAACCCGCAGGGGGGGGGGTAACGCAAATGATACCACGACAAGCGTGATGGAGACTGAGAACATTATTCCGCGGTGACACGTTTTATTTAGGCTTTAATGTGACGTCACTGTTAAAAAGATGGATGGCGAATATAATAAAAGAGGCACAAGACGGCTTTGTGAGCCGAACGCGAACGCCGTGCGCGCCCGGAAGCCTGCGGGGGTCGGGAGGCATGACACGATGTGAACACAATGATACTTTTATATAGGGGTTTTAAGAATCAAAAGGCTTTTCGGCTATTTTGAGCTGTCGGTTACACGCGCGGGACTAGTGCCCCTCCCTCCCCACTAGTCCCACTTCCCCCCGGAAGCAGTGCTCTGACTCTCGCTACAGAGTATGAGGCGAAACAGAATCATAGCGGACGCCTCCTTACATATTAGATGCTGCTGGCTGTCTTAAGCACAAATAAAGTACCTAATGGATATTCGTAAAGGCTTAAACTGGTGTAATTTAAATTAATTGTCAACCCGAAACATCTGTGTCTATTCACGTACATGTTGTATAAAAAGAAGTAAGGTGGTACAATACAAACCTGTTAAAAATTAAATGGTAGCTACCTACTGTGTCAAAAGTATCCCCTTCAAGTGATAAATCAGCACACAATGGCAGTCGTGATGTGAAAAGGAAGAAATTAATAAGCGCACATCATTCTCGGCGGTCAGTCGCCGACAAATAGTGCCATCTACCTATCGCGGACGCGCACCTGAAGCTAGATCCGATAAAATCATTTTCGGCGGCAAACAAACTTCTGCCGAAGTGATTGCCTGACAAAGCTGTCATGCACTGTTACGAGTATACAAGGTGTAGGGGACATCGACGAGCAAAGTGTTTCCGACAGATTTTTTTTCGGCAGTTATCTACTAGAAGTAACACAGCTGTCCCATATTATTTTCCTTTTACATAATAATGAAATAGTCGTTTCTTTTTTTTATAACCTATGAATGGTTCTACGCGGGAGGGTCCAGATCAGCGGTTCTCATACTTTTTTGGCCATGGAACTCTTTTGGAAATGGGAATATTTGACGGAGCCCTAAAATAATCAAAAACTGCGTTTCATGGAATTCCACTTTGCTTATATGTCCCACCAGTAGAACAAACTGAATTTTTTGTTTACAGTTTTGTCGTCCACTGTGTCTCACTAATTGATTTTGGTGAGGAAATAACACTCGCAAAACTCTGACTTCACTTCTTCCCACTAGGGCTGGTTGGTACTGTTGGATTATGGCGAAAATAACAAGTGTTTTATTAATAAAATACGTGTCGAATTGATAACCTCTTTTTTTTTAAGAAGTCGGTTATTTATAATTATTAATATGCTCGAGACGGTAAAAAATGTCATCCGGTATAAATTATTCGTACGATGTTAGGATGATGCTGAAGCAGCAACGATACCTCAAAGCAATGTAGTGTACAGTTGGACATAATGCCATAGGCTTTTCGTGGAACCCTCACAGAGGCTTTGCGGAGGCCCAGGGCTCCGCGGAGCACACTTTGAGTATGGCTGGTTTATATCATAGGCCGATTCATTCTTATTTAGACATTGTAGGGCGAATGAAATAAAAATAAAGTTTTTTATCACTGAATGTTATAATCATTTACCGATACAAAAAATATAGTACCTAATACTTAAAAGTTTAAATTCGAGTGACACCGAGACGAGACAGTACAAAATCGTGCCGTTTGCGGGCGTGATGCGAGCCGGACTGCCGAACGTGGAGCGGGCCCCGCTCCACGCTCGGCAGTCAATACCGTTAAAAATATGGTTTTAACGTTATATCTGGCACATTTTATCGTTAAAATATGTAACGATAAAATCTATGGTATCGAAAATTTTACCGTTATGATTTAGTTTTGTTACCGTAGCTCTCGTCCAATCGCAATCAACGGGGCGTATGTAATCCGAAAAATTCTCCCGTCTATGGTAATTTGGTATGTGATGAAGTTAGGTAATACAGAGTACAGACGTACAAATTTTGTTGCGAGAAGTTATTTTTTTTAACCTAAATATGAAAATCGCTTATAGCTCTGTGAATACATCAGACTGAAATACTACTTTTTGTATACGTACGCATGTACTAGTTGGAATAAGTATTAAAAACATCCAATATTTTTTCGATTTCAGAGATAAGTACTCCAAATTAATTTTTAACATTTTGCACTATAATTTCTACTGATAAATTGCTCTGCGAATTGTTATTTTATAATATGGTTTTATGTCCTTAAATACACAGCAAACAATGCTGTGTTATTAGTTATTCAAAATATTTTCCTTTTTAATTTTTGCTTAACTACGTAATGTGGAAAATTACTCCGTCAATTTTTTGACCTTTATTAGGCTTATGGTTATAAATTAAAAAAGATTTATCAATTTTCGAACGTTATATATATTTTAGGGTATGTTCGATGATTTATGCTAGAGCGAAAGGGTTGACCTTCACTTGACCGCTCGGAGCTGCGCTGCCACACACTTTTAGTGAAGGCGAGTTTGGCGGCCACCGTTATTACAAATACTTTTTTTTATCTTAAGGTTACACTAGTCGGTCATTCTTCCATACAAACATAGTATGGTGATTACTCGTCTGTTTCACGGTGTACGTTCCAAACTAAAAATTATATCGGGGGGCACCGCAGTGCCTCCGCCAAACCGAGCAAAACGAACACAAAAGCACAGCCGTACCATCTTCTCTAGAAGCCATTCAGAACATTTTCGACCTCCTGTAACTTGGTTGTGGATAAAGCTAAGAGCCAGTTCAGTTACCAAGAGGGCTTAGTTTAACTAGGTATATTGCCAAATTACATTCAATTTGAACCTGTAGTTAAAGAACTATTGCAGGTCAAAGTTCCTTAATTTTGTCACTGACATACTCTCACAGATTAGGTATCAAAAGTTCACCGTTATAAATGTGTGTAGAGACCGCGCCACCACTGAAGTCCTATTGACGCGGCGTTAGTGTTTATGTTATTGCATCATATTGCATTTAAAAAAAGGAGGATGCTACAAAAACATCAAAAGTCGATTAAAATAATTCATGCATGGTGAGGTAGGGCAAACATAGTAAGTCATAAATAAGCTTTGTGTTGTCGCTAAAACGATCCCCAAAAAGTCAGAAGATCTCGGGGTTATAGAATCACATTCACATCTATGTAACGGTATCTTTAACGTAATTCATCAACTTCTAATTTTCGTATTGAAATGAAACCTTGGACCCAACCATTTTAATGTAGTTCGGATAAAAATACTATAATTTGGAATCTGGAAGCTGATGTAAATGATGCAGCCAGGAGGTGGATAGTGCAACTCTTCAGTGGCTACTACTAGTAAACCCCTCAAGTTTGGGCTCATATGATTCGTTTTCACAAGTCCAATAGATTGAGCTTGGTAACGAGTATCTGGTGATGGAGCCAAGAGATAGATATTGGAATTCAGTAGCTACTAGTAAACTTCTCTAGTTTGGGCTCATGTGATTCGTTTTAATGAGTGCAATATATTTGACTTGGTGTCGAGGGTCTGATGATGGCGCCAGGAGGTACTGGAATTTTTATGTGGCTACTAGTACTAGTGAACCGATTGAGTTTGGACTCATATGATGCTTTTTGACGATCTCCAAGAGAGAGATCTCGGGGTTCTAGATTCACATAATGTATTTTTTGTTACGAAACCAAGCTATTTATTACCGTATTTCATCGGTGATATTATTAGTGAGGATGTGACCGCATCTGCGGCCAACGGCCACACTTCTGCAGTCAATGACCATACTTCACCTACCGACGACAGCACCTACCCTGTTGATGACCTCACCGCTTGTGCTGACGGCCACACGCATACCCTCGGATGCACTTGTTCTACTTTTTCTGCTGGTGATCAAACCTGGACGGAAGTAAGAAAAAATAAATTCCGGAAACCGACGTCATTATGTGGTATCGCTGGACCCAACAGGACTACATTAAGAGCAGTTGAACCACGTAAATATTTGCACATATGGAATATGGAGTCCAGTGCAGACGAGATTCGTGACTATCTGCGACAACTGTGCCCCACTGCCACATGCACTGTCGACGAGCTCCGGGCTAGGGGAAGTTACAAATCGTTCAAGATTGGTGTCCCTATTATTTATTATGAAAAATGCTTTTCTGTAGATGTGTGGCCGATGAACGCGAGATTGGGCGCATGGGTTACCTATGAGAATGCGAGACATACCAGGAACCATAAGGCATCTGTTATGACCCAACCAGCGCACCAGACATTTCGTGCGTAAGCAGCCTCTTAACAAGATTAAGAACATTGAGGTGCTGTATCAAAATGTCCGTGGTCTTAAAACCAAATTGTCGACGTGGAGAACGAACTTGTTACAGCTGGAACATAATCTGATCGCCGCAACAGGGACCTTTCTGGATGCCTCTATCGAAGATGGTGGGTTTGCAACTGGCGAATGGAATGTGATGCGACGTGACCGGGTAACACCATGCGGTGGAGTGATGCTTGCCGCGCGCTCGCCCATCGTGCTGTGCCGCCGCCGTGATCTCGAAACGGACGGTGGTGAGGACTTGTGGGCTGACTTTACATGGTGCGGACGTATTGTTCACGTATGTGTTGTATATATTAAACCTAGTGCAAACGATGATGAGTATATGAGATGGTTTTGTAAAGTGGAAGAGTTTATAAATAATTTAAAAGGCCTTGTTATAATTTTAGGTGACTTAAATATAAATAGTGTATCGTTAAATATTAAGAATTATTATTGTTATTTTGTGTCATTTTGTAGTCTGAATGAGATGAACGCTGTGAAAAATTCGCATGGAGGTATGTTAGATGTTGTTTTGGTCCAGGAGAATATTTGCGCACCGGAAACATTTGTCACTGCTACCGCGGGTATAGTGCCACTGGATGCATATCACCCGGCTCTACACATTGAGGTAAGAGTCGATGTAGGTCATTGCTCGGAGTTGATTGAGCCCAGCAACATAGAAAGTGCCAAGGATTGGAACTTTGGCTAATGCGATTTCGAGCAACTCTATTTATTATTTTCTGACAAAAATATCTGGGAGGAGGTTCTGGAATCTAAGGATGTAAAACGGGCTACTCTCAAGTTTTGCAGAATGATCTACAATCTCTTTGAAATATGCATGCCTAAAAAACGCAGAGGGAAGTCAGCAAATAGGCGATATCGTATATGGTTTACAACCGATATCATCCAGGATCTAAGGCTGAAGTTAAAACTCCATAAAAATTGGAAACTGACTAAGTGCAATAGCACGTATATGCTATTTTCTAGCCTCAGGTCAAGTCTTAAAACCCGTATTGCAGATGCGTATTCTTTATACATGAGAAATATAGAGAATAAAATTAAACATAACCCTCGTCAATTCTGGTCACACATTTCCAGCCTGCGGTCCAAAGGTGGGTTTGAACCGAAAGTAACTTATAAGGGTTTAACTTCTTCAGGTACTTAGGCGGCAGGGGCTTTTGCTGAATTTTTCTCATCTGTTTTTCTGTCTGACGTTCCGCAGCTTAATGCTGATCATGTCGGTGCGTCTGACCATTCCAGTAACAGCAACTACATCAATATACCCCCCTTAAGCCCTGTAGACATTGTTAAAGGCATAAACAAACTTAAACCTAACAGTTCTATTGGCCCCGACAACATCCCCCCGTTCATAATTAAAGATTTACGAAATATTTTCACTGATCCTCTTTGCCACATTTTTAATTTAGCCTTGCAGACTGGTACATATCCCTCTGAGTGGAAAGTTTCTAGGGTTACACCTATCCCTAAAAACCAAAACAAAAGTTCCGTTGAAGAATACCGCCCTATCGCAATCGTATCTTCCCCGGCGAAGGTCTTCGAGAACATCCTCTATAGTGCTATCTATGAGCAAATAAACAAGTATCTTTGTAATGAGCAGCACGGTTTCAGAAGCAAAAGATCAGTTGACACAAATCTCCTGACACTAGTGGATTATATCTCGTCTAGTTTGGACCACGGGCGTCAGGTAGACTACCTACGTGATAGACAGCAGTTTGTTAGGCTTGGTACGTACGTGTCGGGTACCTATCACACGCGTTCCGGCGTGAGTCAAGGCTCAATTTTGGGGCCTTTATTATTCCTCATTATGGTCAACGATCTTCCTCAAGTTTTGCTTCACGCAAGATGTCTCTTGTACGCTGACGACTTGAAACTGTACCTGGAAATAAACTCCGAGCGTGACAGTTTGGCACTGCAGCAAGACATAGATGCGATATATAAGTGGAGCATAGACAACAAGATGGAGTTTAATTCGTCCAAATGTTTCGCTATGACATTCGGTCGAATGCGGCACCCATTTAATTTTGAATATAATTTAAATAATAATACCATCTCTAAGTCAACAGCCATAAAAGATCTGGGAGTCACATTCGACCGAAAGCTCACCTTTCACGAACATATGGCCATGGTAGCTAAACAATCGGTAGATTTTCGCACTGCTCATGCCATCAAAGTAGTATTTAATGCGCTCGTGCGTAGCAAGCTTGAAACCAGCTCTTGCGTGTGGAATCCACATGAAAGTACCTACGCACTTTTATTAGAAAAAGTCCAAAAAGCGTTCCTTAGGTACTTATATAAGCAGAAACACGGCTACTATCCGTACCTCTATCCAACAAAATTTTTACTGGGTTGCCTCGGATACAACTCGCTAGAGGTAAGGCGAGCTCGAGATCAGCTCACAATAGCCTGTAAGACGCTCGGTGGCACTATTGACGCTCCTGATCTGCTTGATGTCCTGGCGCGCTTCTTTGTTCCAGACAATTACTGCCGGGGTAGAAGGCACAGACTGTTTGCCGTGCCTCCACGTCGTACGGTTGCACGTGCTACCTCGCCAATTCCTCGCATGCTGGCCGCGCTTAATAATCTCTTGGATTCTAACCCAACAGGCGATCTGTTTGCGGATGGATGGACGGAGATTTTATTGGTATGTCAGAAGTACTGTGAGAGGAATTTATGAAAGTGTGGTTAACTGTTTTCATGTTTTTATTTTGTATATTTTTATGTGTTATCTATAATTTTCCGTTTTTATTCATAATTTTAGTTACTGTAATTGGATGTAACACCGTTGTAATTAAATAAATAAATAAATAAATTAATTAATTAATTAATAAATGAAAAATGCCTCGTAGGGCTAGCGATCGCAAACGCTACTGCTGAGCATGAGGTCCCCTGGGCTCGATTCACAAGTGGGGCAAAGTGTTATTTGGTCTTTCCATCTGGGATTGCTTGGTAGCAGCCCGGAGTCTAGATTTGTACCCGGTTGATGGCAATTGGCTCGCCCCCTATTACATGGAATTTAAACTTAACGCCGCGAAGTGCCATATCAATAAATAAATACGTACATAAAAATAAAAGTGATAAAACTAAAACCCAACTGCAACAAAAAAGTCAACTAACAAGACATCACAGACAGAAAAAATAAAAATCCAGAGTTATACGTGTTAGGGCATAAATCAAACGGATAACCGCAAAATCTGTCAAATATACAATGTCAAAGAAGTCCGCGCATTGTGATGAATAAAACGCGTGCGGTTAATTCACATTTGGCCTCCCACTGCAAATTAGCGGTGAGTCCACCGCACGAATTCTGTGTAGCAAAGAGATGCATTTAACGTTACACGTTTTATATGGTGTATCTTTTATTTATTTATTTTATTTATTAAACTTTATACACAAGTAAAAAACTACTGTACAAAGGCGGACTTAATGCCTGAGGCATTTTCTACCAGTCAACCTTAGGGTGGTGCAGAGACAGACATGGCAGGTGCAACATAAGACAATACATGTAACCTGAATAAAAATGAATACTAATTAATCATACATATATACATACATAAATATAAACAAAAAATACTTAGTCAGGAGAAATAACGACAGGTAGAGGAGAAAACGAATCCAGCGAATTAGAGCCGGGATGATTCTGCCAACATCTTATGAATATGTTCACTTATCTTTTCATACACGAAATCTCTTAAGTGGTCATTGTACTCATCATTACACTTGCGACAGTCTAAGAACTCCGTTTTGACGTTTCTTTCTGTGAGGAAATATTCACATAAGTTAAAGTGTAGATGTGAAAAGCAAGGTGAAGATGAGTTAAAATTAGTGTTGAAATATGGAAGTTTCGACGTTCATAACTTCAAAACAATTTTTTTTTGTATGCTTCTTCCATACAAGGCTAGATAATGACAAGAAAAATTGACATAACTTTTAGTTTTGAACTTACAGTGTCAAACAGACGAGTAATCACCATACCACGTTTGTATGGAAGAATGACCGACTAGTGTAAACTTAACACTTTCGCGGGCAGTAAACGCTTATAGACGTTATAACAATACAACTTCAATTGTCTCATTCACGGTCCGCGAAAGTATTAAGATAAAAAAATATTTGTAATAACGGTGGCCACCAAACTCGCCTACACTATATGTAAGTGTGTGGCAGCGCAGCTCCGAGTGGTCAAGTGAAGGTCCCTTACGCTCTAGCATAAAGCAGCGAACATATCCCAAAATATATATGAAAGTTCGAAAGTTTGTTGGATTATTGATAAATATTTTATAATATAAAATCAATCAATCAAGACTAATAAAAGTATAATAATTGACGGGGTAATTTTTCACAATACGTAGAATTATTCGGGAGTCTCCGAACAATAATTTCCTCGTTGAGTGGACTATGCATCGACGCTAAGACTGTGTCGTACGACTATTAACGTGTTTAATATTCTCTTTGCTATTCTGTGTTTTTGTTCATTTATTTAAAAATATCTATAGATGACATTTCTTTTCGTAATCGTGACTAAAACAAGAACTAATAATTCGCGAATACGTAATAATTACTAAATTAAACGAACTTACCTAAGTGAAGTTCTATTGTAATTATACGAAATGCTTAGTCCTCGATAATTATCCTGATTTACTATGTAGTCTCACTACACTCCCATCGTGTGCACGCGAATATTCAGAGAATAAATCCTGCAAGAAAAAACTTTTACGCTGGCAACTATAACCAGCTAATGTCATTCTATTTAGAGTAATCTGCAATGAGAGAATTAAAATTAACAGACAGTAATTCCCCAACTTCAATCCCAGGGTCAAAAAACAAACTATGGTCTTGTTCAGGGCTTGGGTGGGAACATAGTATCGAGGACTAAGCATTTCGTATAATTACAATAGAACTTCACTTAGGTAAGTTCGTTTAATTTAGTAATTATACTCCATGCTTAGTCCTCGATAATTATCCTGATTTACTATGTAGATGTTTAGAGAGATGAAGTTGGAAATTACAAACATTTGTTTCACACTAAAACATTCAAATAACATAAAATCAACCTTTTATTGCAAGTGGAAAAACTTTACCACATTTTCAATTAATTCTCTTTTAATAATGCTTCTATTCTAATTATCAACAACCAAGTATGTACCTATTTAGTATGCCTACTCTTTTGGCTCAAAACTTAATTTATGAAAAAAAAATCACATCAGTCTCAAGGTCAACATTACCAACAAACTTGGCAAAAATTTTGCAAAACTTATGACCAAACAACCGTTTTAAAAATACTGATTATCTTCTGACACACCTCTAGTCGCTATTGAAGCATGACTTGTGGAATGAGGAGTAAATATTTTGATATCTATGCCACTGTCCAACATTGTTTGTTTAATCCAATAAGTAACTAATTGTTTGGCTAACTAACATAATTATGAGGCATTAATAATTTTTCTGTATTACTTATCTCTGAATTACACCATTTGTGTGTATAATTTATATAATATTGTAATGTAATCACATGACAAATGTCAGGTTCCATATGAAAAGTAGGATAACATAATAATTGTTAGCCGTTTTCCTGTCTTAGATGTTTTTACCAATCAGTGATTTTTATGTTAACACTTGAATTAATAATTTGGATGTTATGAAGTCTCAATTACAGATAAGTTATATTCTTTAAGACTTGAAATAATTCTTACATACTTTTTGGCTACTTTGTCAAGTGATAATTGTTGTAATGGGTACCATCATTCTATAAAATTCAATAACATTGATGGATCCCATACATCCATTTTGACATTGTTATTAATTAGTTTACGGAATTTGCCAAATATAATTTACTAACACTAGTGTGTAAGATGTGTGTGTATTATGATTAATTGTCTAACAAGTTGGATTGTATGATCTGTTAAATAAATGAATTATATTATATTATATATCATTGTAGTTAGTGCAACTTTGTTGTAATTTGAAGATACCTTTAAAGAACCTCTTAATTACAGGATCGGTACCTACATCAGCATTTATGATCAATGACAATGCAGATCTATTAGTGCTGAACGTATATGAACTGCCATTGTTGAATTGTTGTGTAAGAAACTTTAATATTTTAGTGATAGAAATATCGTGAATATTTTTACCATTACAGAAAGTCCACCACTTATGTAGTGTGCTACTGAATACTGCCTGACACTGTTATCTGACAATGAAGATATCATGACCTTAATGGTGGCATGTGGTATCATTTGCTTCTTAAACGGTTCTCTGCCAATATGCAGGCCCCCAGGGAAAAAAGCTGCAGTGCAAAGGATGCAGCATTCTGGAAGGTGACAGCAAAAATTGGTTTGTTGGTTCAAACTATATACTGTAATCTGTGATTTCACCATGAAATTAAAAAATGGGTACCAAGGTTGTGATAGTCTCATAGGAGAAAGTAAGATGCCAAAAACCTGATCAATTTAATAGTTTGTGAAATTAATCCAAATAGTGGAAATGCATAAAATAATGGGTAATAATTCCAAATTACTGTAAATGCATCTATATTTTCTACAAGTGCCAGGCCAGATATCTCATATCTATCACACTTAGTATTAGCTCTAGTAGCAAATATGTAGATCAATGGAAAAGATTTCCAAAAGATCTCACTATGTCCTGAAATGCTGCAGGAGCCAGACACACAATCAATGTTTTTATTTCTAGACTCAAGATCAGCTTCTATGCTGTCTTTAGATTATACATAAAATGCAGATATCCCCATTGTTAGGGCTTCACACCACTGCCATATTATGCCTAGCCAGGCAATTAAGATTATTAAATTGACTACCACACATTATAATCTAAGGTTGTAGTATTGTTTAACATAAAATTTGGTATACATTTAAGTATTCGGTAAAATATTCTATACCAAGAAAAGCATCAAAAAATTTCAAAAAACATAAATGATTTTTCTTGACTTTCCAAACCCTATTTGCTATCTGACTGTCAAAACAAATATTTCCCATATTTATCATAATTAAATCAAACTCCCTCTCATAGAGAGGAGGCCTGTGTCCCAGCAGTGGGAACATTATAGGCTGATTATGTAAATCAAAGTCACTGTGGTAAACTAACTCTACACATCTTGGATTTTTCCAAATTCTAGTGTAGGTACTTAAGCATAGAAATCCAAAACTCACAACTGGACAACAAGCCGATAGGATAAGGTGTAAAGTAATAGATGAATATCTCTTTATATCTGTCAATGACAATGTCATAATATACTTTGTATCAATCACAAATCCTAAGTACTCAGCAACTTAATTGGGTTTGGGATTAGTTTTAACCTTATTTATGTAACATGCAAGGCACTCCAAAAGCCTATAGTTTTACTAAAATTTTCAAAAAAATTCTTAATAATGTTCTCCAATACAAGTTAAATCCTCAAGATAAAAACACAGATTTTTATCACCCACTAAAGTATAAATAGATATTACTGGTGTGGGGCAGTACACAAGCCAAAGCACAAACAATTGAATTAATTGTTTTTACAATAAACCCTCAAATGTGTTTTGTCATAAGTGTTCAATGATATTAAAAAATAGACATCTTATAAATCAATTGTGCCCAAATGATCATTTTATTTTACATAACCTCCTTAGGTATGTCTTTCATTTTAAAACTGTTGTGTATGGATAAATTATATTCAGACATTTTGGATTTACTGGAACCTCCATTTTGTTTGTGTACAATAAATATTTTTGATTAAAAAACTGTCCACTGATAGGTGCACACTGTACACTCAAATCTAACAACTTACCAATTTCTTTTGTTGTATTAAATACATATTCAGACTCTGAAAATGCACAATTTTATAGGTATTATGTTGTGTAGGAATGTCCTTAAATGGAATTCTATATCTGTTGGGGATTTACATATAAAACACCACATAAAATAGAATACTGTATAATCACTTGAGCCGCGCACTTATAACTAGTACATAATTAGGACATATTAAAGGCAAAAACATAAGAACTGAGTTTCATTTCTTTGCGAGAGCTTAAGTACTATTTTACCATAGCGCAAGTTGTGTGTGGGTCTGAGACAATTCAATTTTAATCTAGGCGTCTAGACCAATAGTGTTTATCTAGGTTTGGTGATTTCGGTCAAGCGTAAGCTTTTTTCTTGGACAAGTTACAACCTGCTCCCGGGCAAGTCTATTTGCTATGTTTGTGTATCGTAGACTCGTGTAAATGGTTTGTGGGTGTGGGTGTTGCAGGTTGAGACCTGCTCCTTTGGGCGAGCCCATTATGTGTGCTAGTGTGCCTAGAGTGTTGTCTGGTGTGACATGGGTGTCTAACGGCTCTAGAACAGGTTGCGACTTGTCTGTTTGGAATCTAGTTAGACTTTTTAGTTATGTGAAAGGTTTGTTTACTTTGTTTCAGCCCTTATGCGCTTTTATGGCATATATTAAAGGAAAATAAAGGTAGCCCTAAGCTATTCAGGTACATTCATTATTCTAATGAGAAAATAGGTTATTTATTTTAATCAGTACTTTCTTAGACTAGATAAACAATCAGCAATTCTTATAAACTAATTATAAACAATCAGCAATTCTTATATACTAATTAGATGTATGTTCGTCGCCAACAGTCTCCCCCTCAGTACGTTGCACTCCATCTCGTTGGGGCGACGTTGCAGGTACAATCAGTACTAGGCGCGATGCTGGTCGTCTCAGGATACCCGCTGTTGTTCGCACGTCGACGATCCTAGTTCTTCCGTCTGGTCCGGGATGCGTGGCGATGATCTCGCCGCGTGGCCACGAGTATCGTGGTAGTGTGTGGTCGACGATCAAGACGATGTCGCCCAATGCTGGGTCCCGGTAGTGAGGACCTTGATTGTAGCGAGGCGAGAGAGTTGGTAGGTACTCTCGCAGCCACCTTGACCAGAAGTGATCGGCCAAGCGTTGGGAAGTCTTCCAGCTGGGAGACCCGATGAGTTCGGTGTCGTCGAAGGAGCCGAAGAGGGTAGCTCCGCATGACCGCCCGATGAGGAAGTGATTAGGGGTCAAGGCTTCTTCTTCTTCTGGATCGGTGCTCACGGAGAAGAGAGGTCTGGAGTTTACCATATGTTCGGCTTCTAGCAGTAGCGTGTGAAGAATTTCTTCTTTGGGTTGCCGCTCGTGCAGTGTGGCGGCGAGGGCGACTTTCACCGACCTTACCATTCTTTCCCAGGCTCCGCCCATGTGGGGGGCTCCGGGAGGGATGAATCTCCAGACGATGCCCATCTTGTTGGTTTCGTGGCTCAGGCTCGCGATGGCTGCGGAGATCTCTCGGTTGGCACCGATGAAGTTGGTCCCGTTGTCACTCAGGATGATTTTCGGAGTTCCCCTTCTGGCGATCATCCGCCGCAGGGCGAGAATCATTGAATCTGTGGACAAAGAATTAGCAAGTTCGAGGTGGATGGCCCTCGTTGTTAGACATGTAAATAATGCCCCCCATCGCTTTTCTGTGCGTCGGCCTATGGTGACGAGCATAGGCCCGAAGTAGTCGACCCCCAGGCAGGTGAAGGGGGGGCTAGTCTTCGTCAGGCGCTCCGGTGGCAGATCTCCTTGTGGTGCGGTCTGCGGCGTTCTTCTCCGGAGTTGGCACCATCCGCAGTCTCGTGCTATTTTCTTCACCATGTTCCTGAGAGAAGGTATCCAATACTTCTGACGTACTTCGTTCATTACGGTGCTGTGGTTGCCGTGGTTGAATCTTTCATGTATGTACTTCACAAGTAGTTGTGTTATTCTATGATGTTTATCTAGCAGGATCGGATTCTTGTAGGACGATAACAAGTAGTTGGCCGCTCCTACACGAGTGGATAGTCTGATGAGCCCATCTTCTAACTTGACAGTGAGGTTCTTCAGCTTGGACGTTGTTTTAATGTTCTCTTCTTTGCGTAGTGCGATGAGTTCATCTTGAAAGCAATCTTCCTGTATTTTCTTTATTAGAAGTTGCTCTGCCTTTTCCACATAGAGTGCCGACTTAGGTAGGAATGTAGTTTCTTTGCTGATCGACCTTCTTTCCGACGTCTGGGTTGACCTCTTCTGTGCTTTCTTCCATACTGGATCTTGAGTTTTCCTCGTGATTTGCTTCGTGATGTTTACCCTTTTCTTCAATTTGCGTTTGAAGACATCCACAGCTTGTAGGTATCTAGCTGTTGCGTGAAGCAGGCGCGTCCAGTTGGAGAATCTCACGGGATCAGGCACGATGATAGGCGTGGTCTTCTTGATGCTCAGGGTGGTGGCATTGGGTTTCTCTTCTCCTGTCGCAGGGATTGAAACTTTCTTCTCTTCAGAAGGCCAATGTCGTGGGTCTTCGTATAGGAAAGCCGGTCCTCTGAACCAACGATGTGTTATGTCGAAGCTGGATGGAGCTCCTCTCGTTGCGTCATCTGCTACGTTGAGTTTTGTTGGAACCCAGTACCATTCCTTATGTTTTGTCAGCTCTTCTATTTCGGCGAGTCGATGCGCGACGAATGGCTTGAATCTCTTAGGGTCAGACTGGATCCAAGCTAGTGCTGTCCTCGAGTCGGTCCAGAAGTACCTTCTTGTCACTGTTAGATCCATTTCCTGAATTGCACTGCTGGCCAGGCGACTTCCTAGTAGACATGCTTGGAGCTCGAGCCGAGGTATCGAAGTTGGCTTGAGAGGCGACTCTTGCTTTTGCAGTCAGCAGCTTCACTTCCACGTGGTCGTCCGGATGCTGGGAGCGCCAGTACACCGCACAGGCGTACGCAGTTTCGCTTGCGTCGCAGAAGGTGTGCAGCTCCCCCTCGGTGACGTCGTGTGTGAGGCAGCGCGGGATTCGAAGATCTTCAAGTTTTCTTAGGTCTTCAAGCCATCTTCTCCACTCTTCTTCTCTTGACGGGGGTATCTTCTCGTCCCACTCCAGGCCGGATCTCCATAAGTTCTGAAGCATGACTTTACCTTGTATTGTTATAGGTGACGCCAGCCCTAAGGGGTCAAAGACCGACATCACTGCGCTGGTTGCTTCTCTCTTCGTCGGCGCTCGTCGTCCTTCCTTGGCTTCGTCGGGAGTGTTGCGTAGACTCAAGGTGAAGTGGAGGCTATCTTCTTGAATATTCCAGTTGAGTCCTAGAGTTTTCTCAACTTGATCCTTTGGTTCCCCTAACACGATGGAATTTTGATTGTTTTCGGTGTCAGTGAACTCTTCTATTGTCGCGGGGTCATTGCTCGCCCAGCCTCTTAAGTGGAACCCTCCCTTCTTGTGAATGTCGTTTACGTCTCTTGATACTTTGGTAGCTGTTGACACGTCGGGAAAGCTTGTTATGTAGTCATCCATGTAATGATTCCGACTTATTGCCCTGGCAGCTTCCGGACACTGGTCGGTGAAGTCTTCCGCGTTCTTGTTCTTGACGTATATTGCAGTGCACGGTGAGCAGGCAGCCCCGAATATTAGAGACGTCATCCTGTACTCTTTGTTCTTCCAGAGAAATCGAAGGCTATCTCTGTCTTCCTCGTTGATTTTTATTCTCAGGAACATTTCTTTGATGTCTGCGACGACAGCTATTGCTTCTTGACGGAAACGGAGCAGCACACCGAATAAAGATTGCAGCAAATCGGGTCCAGCTAACAATGCGTCGTTTAGTGATTTCCCATTTGATTTAGCTGCGGCGTCGAATACCAATCTCATTTTCTTCTTCTGTGGGTGTACAACGGCGAAGTGGGGTAGGTACCAAGTTCTTGAAGAGGTGGGTACCTCTGTTACTTCTTCTGCATAGCCGCTGTTGATTAAGTTTTCGACTTGTTCTTCATATTTCTTCTGAAATTCTTCATCTCTTGAGAACTTCTTCTCCATTCCCTTCAGTCGTCGTGCTGCAGCTGTTCTGCTTTCAGGTAAGTGCTCGTCGTCTGTCTTCCATAACAGGCCCGAGCTGAATCTTCCGTCAGGCAATCTCTTCGTCGTGGAGTGTAGCACGTCGAGAGCTCGTTGGTCGATATCGCTGGACGGTCTCTTCGCAGCGACTCCTAGGGCTTCAATGTCGAAGTGGTCTCTGATCATCTTCTCGAGGTAATCATCCTTCCCTCTTGACTGCGTTATAATGTGATTCACTCTTCGAACTGGAGTGTTGCTGCTTGACTTGGTTCCGTGAAGAACCCACCCTAATTGAGTTCTGGAGGCCACCGGTTTGCTTCTGTCACCAGTTTTTACTTCCTGTGACACGATGAGATGCCAGTTGTCCTGTCCGATCAGCACAGTAGGACGAGCGTTGGGGTATTTCAGTTGCTCGGCGATCTCTTCTAGGTGCTGGCAGTCTTCCAGGTCCTTCTCGTTCACTTCTTGTGGGCTTAGGTTTAAGGTTTTCACGGTATATCCTGACATCATCTCAAGGTTTCGTTCGAATCTTCCTCTGATCTTGATGTCGATCTTCTTTGACTTCTGATCCATTCGATGGCCTCCTACGCCCTCGATTCTTAAGTCTTCTTCAGGACCCTTGGCGCCAATCATGTTCACGATGTCATCTTCTATGAGTGTCACCGTTGATCCTTCATCCATAAGAGCGTAGACTTGAGCTGTGGCATCTGGCCCCCATAACTCCACTGGTACGATTTTCAGATAGGCTCTCGAGATGGTCCGGGTTGCATTTACAGTTGACGTTACAGGCTCGGTCTCTTCTGTGGCTGGCTTCACACCCCCTTCTGAGTGTAGCATCACGTGGTGACCTCTTTTGCATTTCCCGCACGGCTTGGCCTTGCAGTTGTAACCTCTGTGTCGTCCCAGCAGGCATTTGAAACATATGAAGGCTCGTTTGACTTGTTCCCATCTTTCGTCTACGGAGGCGTCGATGAATCTTTTACATTTCAGTATCGGATGTTCCCCGGCGCATTCAGGGCAGGCCATCTTCTCCGGCTTCTTGGTGCCATCCTTGCAGGCGCAGATCACAGCTGTATGTGGTTCGGTTTCTTCGTCTTCTGATTGGTCCTCTTCCGATGAACATTCTTCATGCGTGGCTTGAGCTATATTCACCCCTCGGGAACCTGGCGGTCGAGTGCGGCTTCTTATTCCTTCCTTCTTGACTCTGGTTCCTGTGAATTCGTGCATCTCAAATCGATCCACCATCTGATTGAAGAAGTTCATGAGGCTAATCAGGATCGGTTCATCTTCTTCTTCTTTCGAAGCCCTATATTCATACCACTTGAATCGTACCAGGAGACACATTTTTTCGATTATTCTATTTGATATGTCACTTGAGTGTAGGTAGCTCTGTTTCTTCATTTGTTTCACGACGCTGACTGTATTGGCCACAGCTCCAGCGTATCGCACCAGCTCCCTCGCATCGTCGGACATGGCAGGCAGCTTCTCAATGTTTTCTATTTCGCTTTTTATTAGGTAGGTAGGTCTTCCAAATCGGCGTTCCAATGCAGCCATAACTTCTTCTGGATCCGCCTGGGTATAGAGGAGTGACTTCACGGCTTCTTTTGCTTTTCCTTTCACTGCTCTTCGAAGTCGCCCCATGTTTTCGATAGCGCTGAACAGTTCCTTAGAATCCATGTATGTCGCTTTGAAAGCCACCCAATCTCTGGCGTCTCCGTCGAATTGATGCAGCTCGCTTATATATTTCGGTGCTCGCTGCATGATGGCTGACGTTTTGCTGTCAGCGACGGACTTAACAGCTTCTAGTATAGCCTCCGCCAGCTGATTTGTTGGAGACTTTTCTACTGGTTCAGTGGTGCGCGATGTCTCTGGTACTATTTCTACTTCATCACGCCCCTCCTTGGACTTGGACACCCAGGCAGCTGTGGCCTTCTCCGCGGCGGCCTTGGCGGCAGCATCCTCTTCTTCATCACTGGCGTCTGTGTCATCATCGTTGACACGCGATAATTCCAACTTGGTACTTGCCAATTTGGTTTTCATTTTAATCTCTTCTAACTGTAATTTCTCTAATTCTAATCTAGCTTGTAACTCCTTTTTCTTAATATTCGAAGTTCTATTTGAAGTGCCCTTTGCTTTCTTTTTCTGAACCATGGTAGCATCCGCATCCTCGACCACGGTTGTTTCTTCCGTCGGCGCGGTGCTGTCGGTGACTGTCTCGGAGGTTGTTGCAGACTCCTCCGTAGTCTCTTCTTCTGTGGTCGAGCGCGCGCTATCTCCTTTACGGCTTCGCGTCATCATGGCTCATATACACAAACACTTTATCAGCAAATAATGTTCAATAACTTACCAGTGTTATGTTACAATCCTTCAGCAAAGGCACTTCACCACACAATGTTCACTAAGTTAATTGTCTTTATGTATTCACTTATACAATGTTCAAAGTTCCTTATGTATTCACAAATCGACGTTAACTTATTTGCACGGCGTAATGTTCTTTATTTACTCACTTGTATGACGTAAATAACACTTAAATGTTCACTTAGAGCAATGTTCCTTGTTTACTTATATGTACAACGTAGATTGACACTTATATATTCACTATTCGGCGTGTATATAATACGTAAGTATCACTATTCGAACGTTCACTGTTCACGCGAGTAATGTTCCTTATTTACTCTCGTATGTGGCGGCAAATAACACTTATGTATTCACTATACGTAATTTATATAACACATAAGTAGCACTGTTCGAACTTCACTATTCACTTGAAGTAATATTGCTTATTTACTCACGGATACGGCGGCAGGTATCACTTATGTATCCACTATAAGTCATTTATATAACACATAAGTAGCACTGTTCGAACTTCACTATTCACTTGAAGTAATATTGCTTATTTACTCACGGATACGGCGGCAGGTATCACTTATGTATCCACTATAAGTCATTTATATAACACATAAGTAGCACTATAATTCACTCACTTAGTACACGCAGAGCTTCGAGCGACGCGGGCTTCGAGAGGGCGCGACTCTTCCTGTGGTCGTCCCTCCCAGCGTTTCTTACCGGCACACGTAGGGCTTCGAGCGGTCCGGGGCTTCGAGAGGGCGCGACTCTTCCTGTGGTCGTCCCTCCCAGCGTTCTCACCGACTCGTAGGGCTTCGAACGACGTGGGGCTTCGAGAGGGCGCGACTCTTCCTGTGGCCGTCCCTCCCAGCGTTCTTACCGACGTTCGTAGGGCTTCGAGCGGCGTGGGCTTCGAGAGGGCGCGACTCTTCCTGTGGTCGACCCTCCCAGCGTTCTTCACTCAGCGGGTCGTGTGCACGGCGATAGGCCTTCCGCAGAGGGCCTGGCTTCGGGAATGAGCGGTCTTTCATACGCCGCCTATTCCCAGCGATTACTAACCTTCTTTACGACGAAATAAGTGCGCGGCTCGTCGTAATCTTCACGAAACTTATGTATTCTTCTTGATATACATAAGCTTCTCGATAATTCGCTATTAATTCTTCGAAATAGCGAGGTTTCTTTACGAATCTTCAGGCTCAGGCTTCAGTTCTTCAATCCGGCTTGTCGAAGGACCAGTTCTGTTGGGGATTTACATATAAAACACCACATAAAATAGAATACTGTATAATCACTTGAGCCGCGCACTTATAACTAGTACATAATTAGGACATATTAAAGGCAAAAACATAAGAACTGAGTTTCATTTCTTTGCGAGAGCTTAAGTACTATTTTACCATAGCGCAAGTTGTGTGTGGGTCTGAGACAATTCAATTTTAATCTAGGCGTCTAGACCAATAGTGTTTATCTAGGTTTGGTGATTTCGGTCAAGCGTAAGCTTTTTTCTTGGACAAGTTACAACCTGCTCCCGGGCAAGTCTATTTGCTATGTTTGTGTATCGTAGACTCGTGTAAATGGTTTGTGGGTGTGGGTGTTGCAGGTTGAGACCTGCTCCTTTGGGCGAGCCCATTATGTGTGCTAGTGTGCCTAGAGTGTTGTCTGGTGTGACATGGGTGTCTAACGGCTCTAGAACAGGTTGCGACTTGTCTGTTTGGAATCTAGTTAGACTTTTTAGTTATGTGAAAGGTTTGTTTACTTTGTTTCAGCCCTTATGCGCTTTTATGGCATATATTAAAGGAAAATAAAGGTAGCCCTAAGCTATTCAGGTACATTCATTATTCTAATGAGAAAATAGGTTATTTATTTTAATCAGTACTTTCTTAGACTAGATAAACAATCAGCAATTCTTATAAACTAATTATAAACAATCAGCAATTCTTATATACTAATTAGATGTATGTTCGTCGCCAACAATATCTCTTCAAACATGACCAGATAACTTTATCTTGTGTGAAAAAGATCACCGCCAGCAAGAGTAAAATATTTAAGGCGACATGCAATTGTCGTTACCTCTATAATTGACATACAGGTTTGTATCAGTACGTCTTGCCTGATGAAATCCTCTGCTGTTGGTACTTCCCAATGGTCCTAGATTGGTACTTGCCCCCCCCCTGCTTGAATCAAACGTGAAGGGGCATTGGAGTTTTCCTTACAATTACTTAACATTGTAGTTGTAGCTGCCTTCTTAATTACCCAGACTTGACATGTTCAATAATGAACTTTTCACCAAACAGGAAACTGTCCCGTTTCGATATATTTGTTGTTTTAATCTTGATTTTTATCTAGTTTAACTGGTATCATCAAAGTAAGTTGCTTAATAATCATGAAAACATCGGTGAGAATTTTAATATTTGTTGTGTTCCAATTGTTTTATATCAAAATATAGATACTGTTTACACTGCGGTAATGCACTTCCAAATTACTGTGGTGGTCTTCCACCCTCTGGTTGTTTTCCTTGATTGGGTGACTCAGCCGTTTAAATCCATGTTCAATTTTGAAGCATCCAGCAATAGTAAATTCAACAGTACTAGTATTACATGCAGTTTACATTATGTAGGTAATTCTTCTTTCTTGATCATTTTTAAATCTTAGTCATTTTAGATGATTTTAAGAAAGTAAAAACATTTAGGTTTTCTTGGAACTGGACGGGTTTCCCAAGGCCATTATCATTGCTTCATACAACCTCATAGAACCATCCTTTAGATCTTGGATATGATCTACAAAGCACACAATAGACTAACTAAGTCTGATGATGCTTAATGTGCAGAACTGATTCTTTATCAATCAATATTGTGATAATAATTTCTCACGAGAGAACAATATTGAATACATATCATAGAACTTCTAGATATACATTTATATTTTGAGCTTTTTGCCTCAACTTGAGGCTGCGAGAGCTAGGCTCCTGCCTTATTGTAATAATAATTTCTCACGAGAAAACAATATTGAGTACATATCATAGAACTTCTAGATATAAGTACATTTATATTTTGAGCTTTTTGCCTCAACTTGAGGCTGCGAGAGCTAGGCTCCTGCCTTATTGTAATAATAATAATTTCTCACGAGAGAAAAACAACATTTTGTGCATAGGCAGTGCATACCATAGAACTTCTAGGTATACATTATATTTTGTGCGTTTTTTCCCAACTTGAGGTTCGAGAACAAGTCTCGACGGGAGTCAACAGGACCTCCTGTTGCACATAGCACTATACTGTCTTGTGTAACACGAACTTCATGTTACGTTGTACAAGAACGGACGGACCGAGCACTGGCAGTATGACGGATAATTATAATCCTCTGCTGCTTTGCAATCCAAATTAATCGTAATCCCTGAAATTTTTCATTATACCACACAAACATACCTGTGTTTTCTTCTTCGTTTACAAAAATAATTGTCTTTTGCCGATCGGCCTGTATTACTGACACCAAAAAACGGGACGCCGAAGTCGCCCTTGAGCTCGCCTAAGCGGTTTCTTTCCAATTTTCGCCACATTTTGTTGATTGGTATTATTTGTTGTTGATAATAATCAAAAGTAATAAGTTTATAAAAGAAAATTCAATAATTTTCTTAAAATGATGTGCGCTACACGACGCGAAAATAATGAATGACATTAGCTGGTTATAGTTGCCAGCGTAAAAGTTTTTTCTTGCAGGATTTATTCTCTGAATATTCGCGTGCACACGATGGGAGTGTAGTGAGACTACATAGTAAATCAGGATAATTATCGAGGACTAAGCATGGAGTATAATTCGCGAGCGTGTTCTGTAAGCGCGAGCGACTGCCGTGAAATTGTAGAAGACGACAAACGAAATGGCAACAGCGCCGACAGCGTAAAAGAGGGGCGCGCGCCGGCCTCCTTTGAGAAAACGGGCAGGCAACGTCGCATAAAATAACAAAAATAATACCGGTAATTTGTTACCGCTATTTTTACAATAAAAATACCGGTAATTTTTACCAAGATTTATAACGTTATTATTTTGTTATTCTACTAAGTAACGCTACTTCGTACCAAATCGTACCGATATCGAAGTATCTCTACGGAAATACCGTTACTTAACGTTACTTTTAATGTGAACTAGTAACTTTTTCAAGCTCAAACAATATTTTCGAATGCTAATCTTATATTTTTCCTTATGTACAATCATGATGTTTTCATAGATATATTGACAAGGTACCGCCATGATGTTAATATCTTTAAATAATTCTCTTAGAGAATCGCGCCTACGGAGCCCATATACACCCCTTTGCAAAAAAAACGGGCACCTTAACAGTCATTGGCTTTTGTATGGATAATATTAATATTTTTACTATGTCATTAGCATAAATGACTAGTTATTTGTTATAATCAATAAGAGTATAGTTTTTTGGCCACACCCCTCTTCCAGCAGCGCTACAATTTTACTAGCTCTTATTGCTTTTCTGCCATTACAATCGACACAAAGATATCACTTTTAAGTCACAATAAGGCTGGATAATGCGACAAACATAAATTATTCTACTAAAAATAACGAGAAGTTAGTTTAAGTTGCCAGGATAACCTTCTAACCGCAAACCTGCAAAATGTTAGTAAGAATTTCATTCAAAAAACCGTTTAGAAAAGCAGTGGTAACATCGAGATGACTTATATCTAAACTCAACTTGGCTGCCAGAGCAAATAGCAATCTCAAGGTAGAGTTTCTGACAACTGGCGAAAAAGTTTCATGGAAATCTACACCAGCTTTCTGAATAAAGCCTTTTGACACTAATCTTGCCCTGTAGCGCACATTATTAGAGCTGTCAAACTTTTTCTTGAACACCCACTTGCATTGCACCACCGTACTATCTTGAGGATGATCAACTAGCTCCCACGCATCATTCTCATCAAACGCGTCCAACTCCTCCTTCATGCTCGCTCGCCAAAACTTACTTTCCGGTCAATTTAAGGCCTCTTGAAGAGTTATCTCTTTGTTATTATCATCACACTCTGTGATACACAAATTATTATAACCAAAGCGATCAGGCTTCTTTCTCTCTCGTTTTGGTAAAGTTTCTGGTGTTCTTGGATCCAGCAGTGTAACTTCTGGGTCTGGAGTAGCATTAAGGAAACTGTCATCTGAGGTACTTACTGAAGAAGTTTCCGTATCCATGACATACGTACTATCCACCTTCTCTTCTACCGACTCTACACTCGCCGAGTCTGAAATTTCCATGTCAGTACTCTCAGAATCTTTGATGCATACTTCCTCCGCTGAAGACTTGCATTTCGCGGATAATTATGTCCACTGTATTATCAACTGACTTTTCCATGACAACTGTCTCTACTTGTACTAACAGAGTTAGTTTGTGGGTCATAAACCCTATAGCCTTTCACATGGTCAGAATAGCCAAGAAAAATAAGCTTATTAGCTTTTTATCCCACTTCAAACGCTTCTCCTTTAGCACATGCACCATGACTGCACTTCCAAATATACGCAAATGACTTAAATTTGGTTTCGACCCTGTCCAGACTTCATAAAGAGTCTTGTTATTCAGTCCTGACACGACAGATCTATTCCGCAAGTAAACTGAAGTATGAACCGCCTCTGCCCAGAATTTCTTATCTAAGCCAGCATCAAAGATCAAACATCAGGGGCCCTACCATCAACTTTTAAAATACTTGCCAAGTACATGACAGGTCAACTTAGCAGGCTAACCTGACAGGTTTTCTATTTGTACCATGAGCATTTCCGTCTGACCTGCAATGTATCACCTTCAGACCTGCTACGTTATCTTTGACCGGTACGCCATATTATAAACAATCGTTCGGAAATACTTTTTCGCAATGTTACCGGTTTTACGGTTTTAAAGAACTAGATTAAGTTAATTTAATAACAGTTTATAATGATCAAGAGAATTAAAAAAAAACTATTTTTCCTAACAATATATCTTATTTAACACGATTATGACACTGGAGACCCTTTTAGATACTTATGAAAATAATCTTAAAAGTTACCAAAGTTATTATTATATTGCTATTTTCGAACGACTATCCTAGCCATTAAGTATAAAAAAATATAGTTTTTGATTGCTTGTCAGTTTGACTCTAGTGATGTTACTCAGTTACACGGTCGCAGTGCAGTTATGGTCAGGCACTCAATTGTTCCGATTATGTAATTCAAAAACTCAATTCAAGTTGAATCTAAGGTTGGTTTAGAGGGAGGTTTCCAACAGCTTTACACGTTTGAAACGCACACAAAAAAAAATAGAGTAAAGAATCATAGCCCGATCCAAAATACAGCAACCGTTCTATAATGGTACATTGGGGTTTAAGTCAGTGACATTCGGGTAAGATCGGCTTTGTTCGACTTTGTAAAGAGCGCTTTCTCCACATTCCACTCTCAATCTGATAATCAATGATGATACGATGATGATTTTAATAAACAAATTACAAGTTATCAACAGAAAACATTAACCCACATTACATATACTTTCACTCTTATTAAACTCTTTGACTCTACACAACATAGTATTTTGGTACCTTTAGAAAAAATGAAACCGAGTTTTTATTTTATTCACAGCAGTTGCAGTAACGAGTTAAACAAAATTTAGCCACATCACTATCTGACACTGTCAGAAAGACAAGTCATGTCAAGGGACAACAACACTTCATTATTTTATTTTTTCAGTTTCTTTCGAATTGCATCACTTTCATATATTTCTTTTTTTCCTGTGTGTTGTTGAAGGATTATAGCTATATTATTATACAGCATTTACTCCAGAAGGATGTTGTGTTATTTGTTCTGTGAGATTCCAACGCAATGTGCGAAGACATAGTCCGAAGCTACAGAATGCTTTTGTATCAAATGCACGTCGTATAAAGATGGGAGGTGGAGCCTGGTGGAGCAACCTGCATCTTTTTTAGATGAAATATTATCTACTTCTAAGTCGTCTGACGTTGAAATTGATACTTACAGTATTAAAAATGCTTTGTTTACATAATGTGATTTTTGCTTTCAATAACCGTTTAAAACACCCTACGTTCCTACTATACATTCCTACGTTCATACATTCCCACGTTCCTAGGTTCCTACTAACGGAACAGTACACTATTTTACTAAACTACAATACCGATGAAGTGTAGGTTGGCCTACTCACTAAACAATTTTTTAAGTTATGATCGTATTTCTCAGTAACCTCGTTAGACGAAGTATAATTATTACTACCACTGTACTCTAGAGATCATTATCAGAGTACATATTCACAAATGAACATGTACTTACGTAGAAAACAGTTCACTAAAAGTAAGTTTTACACGCCTGCTTAATATGACTGCAGGGCAGTTCAGTAGTCGAGTGTTCACATGTCAAAAAGGACTTGATGGTACAGCTTAACGCAGGTCAGACCAGTGAAATGTTGTCACGTGACCACTGACCGGCTTTAGTCACGTGATCGCTGGCTTGCCTGTTATTTGACATGTTCACGGTACAAAATAGCCCGACAGTTCACTTTCCGTCGAAAATTGACCTGCTATAAGAGTTCATGGTAAGCCCCCTGGCCTTTTCAACTACTGACCTGTTCATCCGTTCACACAAACCGTTCTGCTGCGGCTTATAAGCATTAGTCCTTTGATGAACTATCCCTTGCTCCTTCAAATACTTGTCAAATTCTCGACTACAGAACTCACCTCCGTTATGTCCTTAGAATTTTGATCTTTCTCTCTTTCTGTTTTTCTGCCATGGACTTAAAATCTGTAAAATTGGTAAAAAAACACTTCATTCTTTGTCTTCATAAAATAAACAAATGCCATCTTGCTGTAATCATCCACGAACAAAACATAGTACCTGGATCCTCCAATTGATAGAGTCTCCAAACGGAAAACGGGATTATTATTGTTTTTAAACAAAAGTTTCGAATTTGGAATTTACTTTTTTTTACCCAGACTCTTTATTAAGTGCCAGTTACATAGTTTGGCTATTAAGGGCAGGAGTCTCAGAATCGACCTATTTTTGATTCAACATTAAACAATCAAAATATATTATTTGTTTTGATCTGATAAAAATACATGTTGTAGTTTAATAACTATTCTTAATTATTCTATGGTTCAAAACACGATTTATACAACTTCACTCGATCAAAAAAAATCGAGGAAGCTCCCTTTTTTCGCGATTTTTTGATCGTTTTTTAAGTTTTACTTGAAGTACAACCAACTTTTACTCCCGAAAAACATGTCAAAAATTTTCAATGAAATTACGAAGAATATTCTATGGTTCATTTTTCTCAAAACAGTTTTTTATTGTTTTAACAAGATATTATATAAGGCGGCCCGCGCGCTTCGTTTCAGTAGCCGGCCAGGCGTCTTTGAGGTAGGGCCTGTGTCGCTGTTGCTAGCTCGCTGCGTTCCCCGCAAAATATACGAGAAATTATTGTTATTTTCCGTGTGTGTTAGTTTTAAAAATCAGTCTGTATAAACAATAAGGTGAGTTTGATTATATTTTTCTACGTCTATTATAACTACCTACTCGTTTTTAATATTACAGTTTACAGAAAGAACAGTAGCACAACTACACCAAAGATCATTTTTGCAAATAAAACTTTTTATCTTTGCAGTTACCAAGATAGTAACCTAACCGGTACCTACGTACAAAAGTCTAAAAAGTCAAATAATTTATTTCAAGTAGGCACATTAAAGGCACTTTTGAAGGTCAAATACATAGAAATAGAACTGATTCTAGTTGCCCCTTCCAAAAGGTAGTTTTCGTATAGAGAAGAATGGGCAAGAAACTCCACCGTTACTCTTTTAAAAAAATGTTTTGCAATATTTGGTATACATCAATTATATAATTACATGTGAAGACGATGCACCGAGAATACAATTACAATAGGTAAAAAGAATTAAAAATTAAAAATGGAGCAATGACAAATAAATAAATTAAGTATGTGATTGATACATGGTGCTCACATATTTACAAACATTAAAGTATACGATATCACAATATTCCTACAAACTTGCAAGTAATACTAATAGGACAGTGTGTGAGATTAATTATCATAAAATGTAAAAAAATCGATGATTTATAAAAATAATAAATTTTACAACTAGATTACCAACCAGTTTGATTTTGTCCAGCCTCGAATTTGTCCTATGGAGCAAGACCAGCATGTTTCCAAGCATTCTTATCTGAACCTAGGAACTTTGTTCGACGACACTACGTTCCGCATCGCTGCTTCCCTGCGACTAGGAGCTCCATGTTGTTCTCCTCATCGCTGTCACTGTGGCGAAGTTGTCAACAGCCTCGGACACCACGGCCTGTCTTGCAGCCGAAGTGCAGGTCGCTGAGCACGTCACGCTAACATTAATGACATCATCCGACGAGCTCTTGTCACCGTCGGCATTCCAGCTGTATTAGAACCCAATGGCTTGGCACGCGACGATGGCAAAAGACCGGACGGCATGTCCTTATTTCCATGGAAGATGGGTAGGCCTTTAGTGTGGGATGCAACGTGTGTCGATACTCTTGCGCCATCTCATCTTCCTGGCTCGGCGTGCTGTGCTGGCGCCGCCGCTGCGGCTGCGGAAAACCTCAAGCGGCGAAAGTATAATAGCCTTATAGGCAATTATATTTTCGAGCCGTTTGGGGTTGAAACCCTAGGGCCGTGGGGTCCGAGTGCTCATAGCTTATTTAATGAAATCTCGAAACGGCTGTTTGACACTTCCCGTGACCCAAGGGCTGGCTTTTACCTTGGTCAGAGGCTAAGCATTGCCATTCAACGTGGCAATGGCGCCAGTCTCTTGGGTACACTACCAGCCGACAGCGATGCGGAGGAATTTTTCGACGCCATATTTTAGATATTAGTTGTTTATTTGTACAGTTAGTTTTATTTAATATTAGTTAGAAAATTGTTTAGTGTTAGATTGTATACAGTATGTTAACTAACAAAGGGCGTTCCCGTTAACCTGCAATAGTATAGCGTGTATATATGCAAAAAAAAATATTACCATTAAAAAAGAATGTTTTTTTTTTTGTTATTGTATAGTAAAATATTCACAAAAAATATTAAATTGTTACGGAAAATAAACTCTCTGTACACTCCCACTTGTCACACTTGTTTTTCTACGTTGAAATACAAGTGTGCGTGTACAGAGTGTTTCTTTTACGTTTAAATTTAATCGTTTTCTGTGTTTTTCACGACACAAATAAAAAAATTTTTTTTTTTTTTTTTGACTGGTAATATTTTTTTTATCATGTATAGACGCTATACTATTGCAGGTTAACGGGAACGCCCTTTGTTAGTTAACATACTGTATTTTATTGAAATAAATAATGTAAGTCTTCTTATCTTGGATATAATCCTCTAATTTGTAATATGCTTGTTTACAAAGTGTACTTTTAATATGAGTTTTAAATTTTCTTTCATTTAATTGCAATATATCACTAGGTATTTTATTATAGCATTTAACGCAGTACCCCATAAAAGGTGTTTGTACTTTAGCTAATCTGAAAAATGGTTGATCTATTTTAACTTTATTTCTAGTGCTAAAATTATGTCTATCACTTATTTTATTAAAAAGATTTAGATTTTTTCTTAGATACATAATATTCTCATAAATGAATTGGCAAGGTACCGTCATAATATTAATCCTTTTAAATAGTTCCCTGAGAGATTCGCGGCGACATAGATTATAAATGGCTCTGACAGCTCTCTTTTGCAAAACAAAGATGGATTCAATGTCAGCAGCCCGACCCCACAGTAAAATGCCATACAACATAATGCTGTGGAAGTAACTGAAATAGACCAAACGAGCGGTTTCTACATCTGTTAACTGTCTTATCTTTCTAACAGCATAAGCGGCCGAGCTTAGCCGCCCCGCAAGAGATGTTATATGGGGTCCCCATTGTAATTTCTCGTCTAGCGTGATTCCCAGGAAAACTGTTTGATTAATAAATTCCAGTTTTTCTCCATTCAATATGATGTCACATTCGCAACTTCTAACATTAGGTAATTTAAATCGAATGCATTTGGTTTTTTTTTTATTTAGTACCAAATTATTTACCGTAAACCAATCTTGGACCTGAAGAATAGCGCTATTCACGTCGTCAAGATTGTGCGACTGTCGGTTTATTTTAAAAATCAATGATGTGTCATCTGCAAATAACACCATCTTCGGTTGATTTAGTAGTAATTGGGGTAAATCATTAATGTAAACTAAAAAGAGGAATGGACCCAATATCAAACCTTGAGGAACGCCCATTGCCATTTCAGACCCCAATGAGTTTACGCCGTTTACTTGAACTTTAACTTTTCTATCTTTCAGATATGATCTTAGTAAATCAAGAGCTGTATTCCTAATCCCATAGTGCTCTAGTTTCAGCAGAAGTGTCTCATGGTCGACGCAATCGAACGCCTTTGAGAGGTCGCAAAAGATTCCAATGGCATCTTGTGCTTCTTCCCAGGCGTTAAAAATGTTCTTTATTAGGGAGACACCGGCGTCAGTGGTACAACGCCCTTTGGTGAAACCGTACTGTTGTTCATGAAAGATGGAATTTTTATTAAAGTGACGTAACATTTGATTAAGCATCAACTTTTCAAACACTTTGCTGAGAACTGGCAGAATTGACACAGGCCTATAATTGTTGGGTTTCTTACTATCACCGGATTTGAACAAAGGAACTACTTTACTGTGTTTCATGAGATCCGGAAAGACTCCTTGGTCTACACTGGTGTTAAATAAGAAAGCTAAATAAGGCGCAATGGTTTCGATGATAGACCTACAGACTTTTACAGACATTCCCCATAGATCTTCTGTTGATTTAATTTTAAGATCTTTAAAAGCTTTTATAACGGCCTGGGGGTTTGTATGCTGAAACCTAAACTCCAAAGGGCATGCCTTTACATTCTTTCTAAATAAGGCAGCAGAAAGCGCGGGTAAAGAATTTGAAGCTTCAGTAGTTTTAACGGGAATATTACCAAAAAAGTTTTCAAATTCCTGAGCTATTTCTACATCTGAGTTGATGAGGCCATTTTCAGTCTCTAAATTGAATTCAGTACTACGCTGTTTTTTCCTACCTGTTTCATTATCTATTATTTGCCAGGTAGTTTTTATTTTATCATCAGTAGATTTTATTTTATTGCTAATGTAAAGAGCTTTAGCTATTTTGCAAACATTTTTAAAAGTTATAGAATATTTTGCAACATACTGATGAAAGGATGTATTATTCATATGTTGCTTTAGGCCATAAAGTTCAAAAAGATTTTTCCCTGCTTTAACGAATACCTGGAGTCGCCCAATCACTAAATAGGAACTTTGTGTAAATAGTTTTAGTTTTTAGTGGAAAAGTGTCATTAAATTGCTTATTTATTAATGAAAAGAAATCGGCATAGAACTCATTTGGGTCACAGACATTATTAAAACTCTGAACACATAATTTACTGGCCAAAGAAGTATTTAAATTCTCTAAGTTTTTACATGTAATTGGCCTAAACCTAATTTGAATTTTTTGTAAAGGCATGTAGGCGCAAAATGTTATTGTTTGACCACTGTGATCAGATGGCAACTTATTTACAATTTCTTTATGTAAGTAATCACAATTACAAAAAAATATTATCTATACAAGTGGCAGAAGAAGCTGTCACTCGGGTTGGTTCAACAAAAACATTTGACAAATCAAATGACCTAAAAAGACTTAATAATCTCAGAGTATTCGAGTTATTTTCTAATAAGTTAATATTAAAATCACCACATAATGATTATTGACTTACTATTAGCACTAAGTTTCTTTAGCACCTCTTCCATAACAGAATCAAACATAGATAGATTCTGGTAGCTTGGCGGTCTGTATACACATACTATAACATGCTTATCAAGCTCAACACAGGACAATTGAATGGTGTGTTCAACAGACAGTCCAATGATGTCTTTCCGTTCTTTTGATTTAATAGAATTTTTTACTAATATTAATGAACCGCCATGTATCATACGTTTTCGACTGAAATGGCTAACTACACAATAATTTTCATAATTAATTGACAGTACTTGATGGTCTTTTAACCAATGTTCTGTTAAACAAATGACACACAAACTTAGTATTTTCTAAAAACAATTCTATTTCCAGTAATTTGGAAGAGCAACCTTGTATATTTTGACTGTATAATTTTAACGTATGTTGCCCCCCCTTTGGTTGTTTATTTTTATGTATAATATTGCCAAAAGATACCTTTTTATTATTCTCTAATAATAATAATTGTTTATTTGAAGGGGTAACTTCTGTTGTGTTACTTACTAGTTTAAAAAGTTATCCGGAGTGACCTCCACAACTACAACTGAAGAGTCCGGAATACCCGTCGCAGTTCCAGCAGGAAGAGAATACCCTATCTGACTGGTTGTGGCCTCCAAAGATGTTGGTATTATAGGTGGATCCTCCTTCGTACAACATGATGATTTATAATTATTACTCACTATGCTGTTAGTATAACTAGACAACACAGACTCGTCACTAATACTACCATTTGTTATATTAGCTATAACCCCATTTATATTATATGCTATCAACATAGCAATCAAATGTCTACATTCCCAAGACAGAGATATAGTTCTCTGAGTTCACTTAAAACCACTAACAAACTTGTTAGTGTCTTTGTACTTACTATCTTGGTATCAATGAACTTACCTACAACTCGATTTTTTGAATGGGATTTAGAATGGCGATGCGACGATGCGACGGCAGTAGTTGCTTCTCGCTCAGGCGAAATAGGTAGATTCTATTACGTGAGCGTCAGACATGTACCTAGTGTACCTACTGCATCAATTCAACTCGCGCGCCTACTGTAGGTATCTATTGTACAAATTATAATAATAATGCAAGGTTGTTGATGTTGTTGTACTTTCACACAAAATAGTGACTAGTGTAGATATCTGTTATCTCCTGACTTACCGACCGACATACCGACTGACTTACCGGCTGCGGCTGACTTACCGACTTACTCGTACTGGCTGATTTCCTGCGGGAAATTGCCTGCCATACCAAAATTCTATAGATTATAATGCTTGTTTTTAGGGTTCCATACCCAAAGGGTAAAACGGGACCCTTTTACTAAGGCTCCGCTGTCTGTCTGTCCGTCTGTCACCAGGCTGTGTCTCATGAACCGTGATAGCTAGACAGTTGAAATTTTCACAGGTGATGTATATCTGTTGCCGCTATAACAAAAAATACTAAAACTCAGAATAAAAGTTTATAGTTACAGTTTGTTGTATGGGAGCCCATACAACACACGTGAGTGTTTTGCTCAATATTGAAAACGACAACAGGTAGACGCTTGAAATATTACTGGCTGACTTCCTGCGGGAAATTGCCTGCCATACCAAAATTCTATAGATTTATTTATTTATTAACTCATCATCACTATCATTACAGGAATTTCCTAATTCAATAGCGTGGCCATAATTACAGCTTTATTATTCACCATAACATATAATGTACAGCGCGGTTTTTTAGAACTCACTCAGAGAACAAGTAAAAAGATCTATGCTGTCTGCTACGTCATTAAGTACACGTTATAATGCTTGTTTTTAGGGTTCCATACCCAAAGAGTAAAACGGGACCCTATCACTAAGGCTGTATCTCATGAACCGTGATTTATTTATTTATTTAATTACAACGGTGTTACATCCAATTACAGTAACTAAAATTATGAATAAAAACGGACAATTAAAGATAAAACATAATTAAAATATACAAAATAAAAACATGAAAACAGTTAACCACACTTTCATAAATTCCTATCACAGTACTTCTGACAAACCAATAAAATCTCCGTCCATCCATCCGCAAACAGATCGCCTGTTGGGTTAGAATCCAAGAGATCATTAAGCGCGGCCAGCATGCGAGGAATTGGCGAGTTAGCACGTGCAACCGTACGACATGGAGGCACGGCAAACAGTCTGTGACTTCTACCCCGGCAGTAATTGTCTGGAACAAAGAAGCGCGCCAGGACATCAAGCAGATCAGGAGCGTCAATAGTGCCACGGAGCGTCTTACAGGCTATTGTGAGCTGATCTCGAGCTCGCCTTACCTCTAGCGAGTTGTATCCGAGGCAACCCAGTAAAAATTTTTTTGGATAGAGGTACGGATAGTAGCCGTGTTTCTGCTTATATAAGTACCTAAGGAACGCTTTTTGGACTTTTTCTAATAAAAGTGCGTAGGTACTTTCATGTGGATTCCACACGCAAGAGCTGGTTTCAAGCTTGCTACGCACGAGCGCATTAAATACTACTTTGATGGCATGAGCAGTGCGAAAATCACGGCAATTACGCAGAACAAAACCTAACCTTTGGAAGGATTGTTTAGCTACCATGGCCATATGTTCGTGAAAGGTGAGCTTTCGGTCGAATGTGACTCCCAGATCTTTTATGGCTGTTGACTTAGAGATGGTATTATTATTTAAATTATATTCAAAATTAAATGGGTGCCGCATTCGACCGAATGTCATAGCGAAACATTTGGACGAATTAAACTCCATCTTGTTGTCTATGCTCCACTTATATATCGCATCTATGTCTTGCTGCAATGCCAAACTGTCACGCTCGTCAGCGTACAAGAGACATCTTGCGTGAAGCAAAACTTGAGGAAGATCGTTGACCATAATGAGGAATAATAAAGGCCCCAAAATTGAGCCTTGACTCACGCTGGAACGCGTGTGATAGGTACCCGACACGTACGTACCAAGCCTAACAAACTGCTGTCTATCACGTAGGTAGTCTGCAAAGAAACGGAGGAGAGATGGGGAGAACCCTATTTTGCTAAGCTTCATTAGCAGCGCGTCATTGTTAACCCTATCGGACGCCTTCCGGAAGTCTAAGTAAAGTACGTCTACCTGACGCCCGTGGTCCAAACTAGACGAGATATAATCCACTAGTGTCAGGAGATTTGTGTCAACTGATCTTTTGCTTCTGAAACCGTGCTGCTCATTACAAAGATACTTGTTTATTTGCTCATAGATAGCACTATAGAGGATGTTCTCGAAGACCTTCGCCGGGGAAGATAGGATTGCGATAGGGCGGTATTCTTCAACGGAACTTTTGTTTTGGTTTTTAGGGATAGGTGTAACCCTAGAAACTTTCCACTCAGAGGGACATGTACCAGTCTGCAAGGCTAAATTAAAAATGTGGCAAAGAGGATCAGTGAAAATATTTCGTAAATCTTTAATTATGAAGGGGGGGATGTTGTCGGGGCCAATAGAACTGTTAGGTTTAAGTTTGTTTATGCCTTTAACAATGTCTACAGGGCTCAAGGGGGGTATATTGATGTAGTTGCTGTTACTGGAATGGTCAGACGCACCGACATGATCAGCATTAAGCTGCGGAACGTCAGACAGAAAAACAGTTGAGAAAAATTCAGCAAAAGCCCCTGCCGCCTTAGTACCTGAAGAAGTTAAACCCTTATAAGTTACTTTCGGTTCAAACCCACCTTTGGACCGCAGGCTGGAAATGTGTGACCAGAATTGACGAGGGTTATGTTTAATTTTATTCTATTTATTTATTTAACTATTTATGTACACACATAATAAACAGACAAGAAGAAAAGAACAGAAAAAAACGTACAAAGGTGATGGTTATTTCTAAAGAAATCTCTTCCAGCACACCTGCGATAGAAAAGAAGATAAGAGATGTAGACACCGTGTGTAAAATTCAAGAGAAAGTAAAATACATAAAATCAACACAATTCACTTAATAAACTAGAACAAATAATAATAATATGATCATACACTTACATACAAATATAAATACTACATACATAATATAAACTACCTACTTCATAAATATATATCGAAATAAATACATACACAACTATGACGAAGTGGAAAGATAGTGTTCTTTCACTCTTCTTTTAAACACTGCAACAGTTTGGCAGTCCCTAATGTCAGGCGGAAGGGAATTCCATAACCGCACCGCGTGCACAGTGAAGGAGTAGGAGTAGAAGTCAGTGGAATGGGGAGGGGACTTAAGGAGATTTCTATGATGCGACCTGCAAGGCGCATCAGAAGGACGGGCGAAGGAAAAACGCTCCCGCAGATAGGACGGAGTTTTAGGATTGTGAAGGAGGTTAAAAAGTAGACACAATATCCGAGAGTTCCTGCGAAGTCGAATAGGGAGCCACTTGAGTAGGTTGCGATAGTAAAAAACGTGATCATACTTATTAAGGTTAAAAACAAAACGAATGCAGATATTTTGCAAACGCTCAAGTTTATTTAAAAGCTCCTCGGTGGCATCCAAATAACAGGCGTCGGCGTAATCTATAATGGGCTGAATGAGAGTTTGGGCAAGGGAGATTTTGGTGTTCAAGGGCAAGAAGCACTGGAGGCATTTCAACGAATGGAACGTGAAGTGCACTTTTCGACTGACTTGAGCAACATGGGCAGTCCACGACAAGTAGGAGTCCATGGTCACCCCAAGGTTTTTAACCGTGTTTGCGTACACAATCTGAACTCCATTCAGATAGAGTGGAGACAGCGACGCCACATCGAGCCTATTCCGCATATACCTGCCACCGATAATTATAGCCTGGGATTTCCTAGGGTTGATTCGCAGTCCAAAGGACCGCGACCATTCGCCAATAAAATTCAGGTCGCTGTTCATGGCAGACACAGCGGCTTCCGCATCTTCCCTTAAGAAATGGTTGTAAAGCTGCAGATCGTCGGCGTAGAGATGGAAGTGAGAAGAAATTACTCTGGTGACAGAGTTAATAAAAATAGAAAAGAGAAGAGGAGAGAGAACGCCACCCTGAGGCACACCTGCGGTAAGGGAACACCAATCAGAAGAAAACTCGTCAAGACGAACCCTCTGCGAGCGGCCCCTGAGGTAGGAGTCAAACCAAGAAATAGTGGAAGAAGAGAAATTTAAACATTTAAGGATCCCTAGAAGGATGTCGAAATCAACAGAGTTAAAGGCGCTGCTAAAGTCCAGGAGTACAAGTAGGGTGAGAGATTTGTGGTCCATAGCCCAGCGGATGTCATCAGTAACCTTCAAAAGAGCCGTTACTGTGCTATGACCAGGTCGAAAACCAGATTGCAGAGGACTAAGTAGGTCATTCGTAGAGAGAAAAGCAAAAAGTTGCTGATGAACGATGTGCTCAAGAACTTTGGAGAGATATGGATTTGGATATATTTCTCATGTATAAAGAATACGCATCTGCAATACGGGTTTTAAGACTTGACCTGAGGCTAGAAAATAGCATATACGTGCTATCGCACTTAGTCAGTTTCCAATTTTTATGGAGTTTTAACTTCAGCCTTAGATCCTGGATGATATCGGTTGTAAACCATATAGGATATCGCCTATTTGCTGACTTCCCTCTGCGTTTTTATTCTGCAAAACTTGAGAGTAGCCCGTTTTACATCCTTAGATTCCAGAACCTCCTCCCAGATATTTTTGTCAGAAAATAATAAATAGAGTTGCTCGAAATCGCATTTGCCAAAGTACCAATCCTTGGCACTTTCTATGTTGCTGGGCTCAATCAACTCCGAGCAATGACCTACATCGACTCTTACCTCAATGTGTAGAGCCGGGTGATATGCATCCAGTGGCACTATACCCGCGGTAGCAGTGACAAATGTTTCCGGTGCGCAAATGTTCTCCTGGACCAAAACAACATCTAACATACCTCCATGCGAATTCTTCACAGCGTTCATCTCATTCAGACTACAAAATAACAATAATAATTCTTAATATTTAACGATACACTATTTATATTTAAGTCACCTAAAATTATAACAAGGCCTTTTAAATTATTTATAAACTCTTCCACTTTACAAAACCATCTCATATACTACTCATCATCGTTTGAACTAGGTTTAATATATACAACACATACGTGAACAATACGTCTGCACCATGTAAAGTCGGCCCACAAGTCCTCACCACCGTCCGTTTTGATATCACGGCGGTGGCACAGCACGATGGGCGCGCAAGTAAGCGACAACGGAAGTATTTAAAAAAATAACTTTATTCGGACAGAGTTACAGCTAAACAGTAATTAATCTTATCTAATAAAATATTGATCTTGTATACTAACTTTATAGCTAACGTAGTACATGCACAACGTGATCAGATATGACGCCTGTCCTAGATAATTATGAACGCTGATCCAGCAATGGAATATTTGGAAATAATACATTTAGTAAATACTTATTAGCTGACAAAGCTAATATTGGTAGATTGGGGTTCCTTAACTCCTCCCTCCCTAAGAGAGAAATTATCCGAAGATGTCGCAGACGGTTTCGGAGAATTTCGACAGAAGTTTATAAACTGAAATTTATACATTATAAAGATAACTACTCCAATTATAATAATCATATACTCGAAGATGGTCCATATACTAATTTCTATTGTCACTGTTTGGGTCGTATCGTCTATTTCACTAAATTTTGCACTTTGTAACACTTCTATCACATCACTGAAGTCTACATTTCTTAGATCCACTTCCTTTGACCTTCTCTGGATGTCCTGTTGTAGCTCTGGCATCTGGATCAATGGCAGCTGGAGACTAGAAACTGTAGTGTTTGTGGTAGCGGCAACGATGACTTCACCTATTTGTGTCTCGCATTGTTGGCCAGGCGTCACGATGTAAGTCCCCAGAACAGTGTATTTCAGAATTTCTGTATTGCAATTCTCGGTAATGATGAGATTTTCCTCTGAGTAAACCAACCATTGGTTGTCGGTTACTTTTTGTATTTTAGTTTTCTCTTTTTCCATGTGGTTCTGTATGCAGTTTTTGTAGCTGTTCTTCATCAACATTATTTGTTCAATGCAGGTCTCAGTTCGATACTGGGCTAAGTTAGTTTCAGCGCATAGAAATTTTCCATTTTCAATCTCAGCACATGGGCTTACCACGGGCATGTATTTCAATCTGTTCACCATCAGGTAAGGGTATTTTGGTATAATGGTAAAGGTATTTGGAGAATGGAATATAGGAATGGGTATAATTTTGTAATAATTATATGTTTCGTTATCTATTAGGGGAACTTCTAACACAAAAACTAACTTGTTGCTATTTATGTATGATTTAAGTATGATATTACGTTCTAATTTTATTAAATTACGTTTGCTTACTGGATATATTGTTCTAACATGTTTAGCAATGACTTCTAACTTATTATGTAATTCTGTACTATTTATAATGGATTGGTGCAATGTATTTAATTTGCTTAAGGCTATTGCCGTCTCAATCTCTTATATGTTTTCGTAACAAGTTCGAAAGTTACTTAAAATTTGATACATAGTATTCAACTAGCTGTGCCCGCGACTTCGTTCTCATGGATGTCGGAAAACAATAATAAGTCGCTTAGAAAAGTTATACTTTCATTTAAAAAGGGGGAATCTTTCGACCAGGCCTGGTGATTTTTCCTAGTAAGAAACTGCCAAAAAACTTGTGTTTTTATTTAGGAAAATGCTTCTCTATATACAATATTAGCGGTGGAACCACCTGGAGCGTACACAAAAAAGTTGCTAGGGTTGCTCACACGTGAAAGAGCTACATAAACTTGGCCGTGGGAAAAGCAACCAATACTAAGATCCACCCCCGCAACGGATAATGTCTGGCCCTGAGCTTTGTTTATGGTCATGGCGTAACATAGGCTGACGGGGAATTGCACACGCTTAAAACTAAATGGGAAATTATTGGGAATGAGAGGAATTCTTGGAATAAAAACAACATCACCGGCGCCGCAACCTGTTAAGATTTCGGCTTCGATGACGTTTTGTTGGTGATTGGTGACTATGAGCCGAGTGCCGTTGCAAATTTTGGGAGGACTTAAATTTCTGAGAAGAATTATTGGCACTCTGACTTTTAAACAAATTTTGTGTGCTGAAAGACCGGGTGTGTTAAGGGATTCTAAGAACTCTACTGGATAGTGTGTGGCATCTTCTTCTTCGGTAACCGTATTTATCTATGTATTTTGTTGACTTTCCCCAGAAACATGTGCCAATATTTGTGTATTTTATTGCTGTCCGATAGTCGAACGAATCAAATCAACTATAACACACGCCAACAACGATCGAATCGAATGAGCGGCGGTCACGAATCATACTTTATTTATTTATTGGCCTATCTACAATTGTTACACTGTTTATCTTAATAATACAAGCCATAGGATACAAGCATAGTGTACAATATGATGCGATAGACACAGCATGCAAAAAAAAAGTTTTAACAGCAATAAAATTACATTAATAGTGCAGAAATAACACTTTCAACAACAGTGGGTAGCTTTAGAAACACAGTAAATACAAATATGACAAGATAAAAAGTTAATATGGTGGTTGGTTTTGTTTGACTTGGCGCTTGAATTTATGAAGTGTTGTGGAAAAAATATCTATTGATTCGTCGCAATTATTAAGAAGCCTGCAAATTCTGGGGATGGGAGAGTTGGATCCTGACACAATTTTGCGGAATGGGGGACGTAATAACTTTATGGGGTGACGCGGATACTTGTGGGTTAGGTTAAAATTAAACTTACTTAACAACTGGGGGCAATCTATTTTACTCTGAAGAATTTTAAAAAGAAAAATTAGATCTATATTATCTCTTCGTTTTTCGAGTGAAGTCATGCTAAATTTTTGAAGTCGTTTGTCATAGCTCCGTATTTTTTTGCTTAATCCCACAGAATAGGCAAGATGGTATAAAAATCTTTTTTGGATCCTCTCTAACCTAAGACTATGTGTTGCATAGTGGGGACGCCATACAACTGCGCAGTATTCCAAAACAGTACGAACGAGACAGTTAAAAAGATAAATCTTAGTTTTAGGCTTGTGAAAACATTTAGCATTACATAACACAAAACCGAGTGCCTTTGAAGCTTTTTTAACAATGTTGTCCATGTGAGGAATAAAAGTTAATTTACGATCCAGAAGGACTCCCAAATCTCTGATCACATCAACTTTACTGAGGTACGTACCATTCATACTGTAACTAAAATCAATAAAGTTAGCCTTGCGAGTAAACGTAATTTGGGAACATTTTTCTACATTAAGTTGCATATTATTATCCATACACCAGTTTAAGAGTCTGTTCAAGTCATCCTGAAGTAATGTTGAATCGGCTAGAGAATCCACAACGCGGACTATTTTCAAATCATCGGCGAATAAGAATGGCGTGGAGTTAAAGAAGCAATAGGGAAGGTCGTTTACAAAGATGATAAATATTACAGGGCCCAGGTGAGAACCCTGCGGAACACCGGAGGTTATGAACATGGTTTCAGATTTATAGCCATTGGCCACGACATAAAAGGATCTATCCGTCAGGTAAGAGTGCAGCCACTTAAGTAGTAAACCAGCAAAGCCGTACGCAGCAAGTTTTTGAATCAGCACTTCATGGGAAACTTTATCAAAAGCCTTGCTGAAATCGGTGTATATACGAACAAATTACGAAGTAAAGTACAGTTCGATTCAAGCTCGGAAGTTAGCTTTTAGCTGCGCAGTACCCCACCCCTCACCCCCGCTGTCACATGAAATTGTTACTGCGCAGCGACTCGCCTCATGTTCCGATACCAAATCAAAACCAATCCAGAACAATACGCACGCTGAGAACGAAAGTGACCTATCTCAAAATTTTAGTAAATGAGTTAAATATACAAAATGACTCCTTTTTGTCAGTTGTGTGCCAATTTGTGGGGGTAAGTTTTGCGTACAATTTATAATCATTAAGTGACCTATTTATGGTATAGGTCACTTTCTTATTTCTTATATTGACAACCTAGGTGACATAAAATCAAATTCGGTCACTTATTTATTTAGGCATGAGTTAAACTCATGGACTCATTTCTGAAACTATTTTTCCAGAAGTTATTTTATATAGAAAAAATAATATTTATTAATTTTTATATAAGTATATTTAAAGTTATAAAGCCAAATAATATTATACAAAAGAAATTCGTAACTTTCGTTTTCATATTAAAAAGTTATTTTAGAAAGTATACAAAATGTTCAATCAGTCGAACACATTTTATTCGATTCCCAAAAATCGTAAATTTTGACTTGAGTCACTTTCGTTCTCAGAGTGCGAATTAGGAGTGAGGCGTATTTATTGTCACAGATAGAAATCACAGATATTAAAAAATAGCAGATAGCAGTTGCTCTTAACGATAAAAAATATCTGTTACTTAAAATCACAGATCCTCAAGACTGTCACTGTTAAAACTTCGGTTACGATTTTCGACTTTAACGAAAAGAAATAAAGAAGATATTCAATTGAGTAAATACGTATTTATCATCCGTACAAAAATAACAGGCTGTTATTTTATAACAGATAGATACGATTTTCGACTTTAAATCATAAGAAATAAAGATGATATTCGATTGAGACACGTATTTATAGTCCATACAAAAATCACAGGCTGTGATTTAATAACAGATATTTGGATCTGTTATTTTTTTGTCACAGTCACAGTGATCACAGATATCGTGTTTCACCTGTTACAACCCATCTCTAGTGCGAATACTTTCAACGAATGACAACTCGACCATGAAATTATTATTTATTTATTTTTGTTATCGACACTAATGAAGTCGAAAACAAAAATACCATCTTTAACAATTACTTGGAATATCTGGGCGAAGGTCATTCTTCGATGGAGACTCTTAACACCGCGATTCAGAAAATTACATTAAATGAACAACGCCATCTATCGAGCACGAAGTGATACTGTCAAAATATATGGGAAAACGTTCGAACACTCTGTAAGCTAAATAAGCTATAAAAGTGTAAAATTAAAGTATACCTATATTTTTTAAGAAATTAACATTTGTCATTATTCTTTCATGATTATTATGATTTGAAAGATAGGTAGCGCCACCTATCGCACTAATACTAAACTAATAAATAAACAACGCATCTGGAAAATTTTAATTAACCTAACTTTAGAGTTATATTCTATACACAATGTATCGCGTTAAGTTTCCGCGCAAAGAAAATGACGATCATATAACAACACACGATCTCACGAACCTAGTAATTAATTACTATTATTAAATGATACTTACTCCTTAAGGAGTAAGTATCATTTCGCGTCAATAGATATCGTTACGTGTATGTACATTACGTAATGAAAATTCCTTCTTGAACACTTTAAATTCAAATATCTTTTGATATTTTGTAGCGATTGCGATGAAACAAAAACTAAATGAAACATCGAGTTACATACAATATTTGAGTGTAAAAGTTAACCATATTGATTTCGTACTTTTTACGTGATAGTGGAACAATCAAACTAAAGAACATACAAACAGACAGACAGACAAACAGCCAAAAATTCCAAAAATGGTAGAAATGGAATCTGTTGGTTATTCTTGGACACCCCACCAACTTTTGTTGTTACGGACAAAAAACAGTTACATGCTAAGCTTAACTAAATATTCTTAAATTAGCACAAAACGTGGAAATACATTTATACATAATCTATTCCATATTTATGTTACTACGCATGTAACCCACACAATTGTCCACGAATTCACAAAAAAAAAAAAGTTAAAAGAAAACAAACATACAGTGCGCATCATAAAAGGCTAATCAGAAGAAGAAAGAAACAAAAAAAAATATATACTTAAGAAGTTAGTAATTCAATTGCTCTTGCTTTGAAACGATGTTTTGAAAGTATTAGTGATTATATGTATAGATATGTGGAAAAGTTTGTTAAACCTGAACTCATGTTCAACAAATTTTCCCATTTCATTGGTATGTAAACCCAAATTTTTAATATTTGTATTTATTATTTCAGAATCATTTACTAATTTATCAAAAGCTTTTGCATTGATGACACTTTACGTTCGACTACATGCTCTTTGTTCTGTATCATTTGAATTTCTCTATCGTATTTAATTGCATCATCTTCATCTAAATTTCCAGAAATAGCTTCTACAAGTGAGCCTAATGGATTGAATAAAGCTCGTTTATTCCTATAATGAAAAGGTAAGATTTGAAGAAATCTACCCTTAGTTAGTTCAATTAGATATTCTATTTGACTTTCTATTCCTAAGGTTTCGTTACTAACTCTACTTTCCTTAATTTTTATTTTTAAATTATTAAAATCCCGAATATTATTATCTATTTGTAAGCCTAATGATTCTAGATCTACAGTTTTATATATTGTCCAATAACTATTCCTCTTCACTGCTACTCCCCGCTTTATCGCTGCTATCCCCGGATTCTGACCGAGGTTTTCGAGGTCCAGCGTGAATGTTGGCACCACTAGTACCAGAAGTACCAGGCATAATCTGTGGAGGACGTTTTACATTTTTTAATGCTACTCTAGTTTTCCTTTTCTTTACTTCTACTGGCACTATATTTCTTTCAACTTCACCAATTACTTTAGCTTTTTCATATCGCGGTTTTTCTTTGACTTTTCTAATCCTAGTATCTTTCATATAAATACTATCGTCTGGCTCAAGTACAGGTATCGTTTCACCACATTTTTTATTAATCACTTTAATTTCTTTTCTCTATCCACGTTAAATACACTATCTGAATAAGTGTGACCAAATACTAGTTCAAATGGTGTAAAATCTGTTGCTGAATGAATGGTGTTGTTATAAGCCATGATGGCATAAGTCATAACAGATGCTGCATCTTAATCACTTTTATCGTATTTCGCTATACGGTAAATCTCAATAATGGTGGAATGAAACCTTTCCACTATTGCCATTGAACTGGGATTGTTTGGAGTCCCAATATGAAGTTCAATTTTGTACAAGCTTAACATTTCTTTAATCAAAGCATTGTTGAATTCTGTACCGGAATCAGAACTAATTTTCCTAGGCAGACCATACATGCTAAAGTACTTAATCAATGCCCTAACTACCTCTGGTGTACTCCTATTTGGTACCTCTATGGCTTGTGCTATCTTACTAAACGCATCTACTATGGTTAAATAATATTTTCCCTCTATAAATAATAAACCCTAAAAAGCTTCCTGAAAAGGGCTATCCTGCGTTTGTGTTAACTGAATGTGAGGTTTGATCGGCTTTCTGTCATATTTCATGCGTTTACATGTTTCGCAAGCGTTTATGATTGCCGTAACTGTCTCTTTCATGTTTGCCCACCAATAATGTCTTTTAAGTTTGGTTAAAGTTTCTTTAATACCTCTATGACACGTTTTCCCGTCGTGGTATTTCAAAATAAATTCTTTTTGATCTTCTTCAGATTCTGTCAAGTTTATAACTCTTTCTGTACATTCTGTTAACTTAACTGAATCCTTTTTAAATAACTTAATTACCGTGTTTGAAAAAGTTTTTCTAAAAGATGGGTGTTCAAAGTATATATAATACTTATGTTTTGGATCTATATACTCTTTTAAAAAGTCATTAACTAATTTATCGTTATTTGTCGGTAAGTGAACTTCAAGAATTTTTTGTTTATTATTAGAAATATCTTTTACGACTAAGTTATTTTTAAACCATGAATGAACTAGAATCTGTTTTGGTTTAGTATCGATAGCTTCGTTTGAAATAGGAATGCCTTCGTGTTCTCTATTTGAAACTGAATTGGCAGTGACTCCATCATCAGAATCCGAAAATTCTATCGTTTTTATTGGAGCTTCGAGGTCTTGCAATTCGTTTTTTATTATTTTTTGTATTCGTTCTCCCCTATCTCCTACATTTACAAATATTGAATCTAAATCGTCGTCAATTGCATTAATCTTAATCCTAGATAAGGCGTCTGCATTCGTGTTTTGAGGGCCCTTCTTATATTTTATTTCGAAATCGTACTCTTCTAACCTTAGCCGCCATCGCGTGAGTTTACTATTGGGCTCTTTCAATGAATACAGCCATGCTAATGGTCTATGGTCTGTAAATATGGTAAACTTATTACCATACAAATACGGTCGAAAGTGCTTAACTGCTCATATTATGGCTAATAGTTCTTTCTCGATAGTGCTATATCTTACTTCTGTGTCACTCAAAGTTGTACTAGCATATGCTACAGGCTTATCTGAGCCTATTGTTCCCTGTGACAATACAGCCCCGATTGCAAAATTGGATGCATCAGTGGTTAATATAAAAGTTTTACTAAAGTCAGGAAACTGTAACAAAGGTGCATTTGTTAAAAGCTTTTTACATGTCTCAAAGCATTCTTTATATTCTTCATTAATAACAATTTTGCGACCTTTCTTTAAGCAAGCTGTTAATGGTCTAGTTATTTTGGCAAAATCTTTGATGAATTTCCTGTAATATCCGATAAGTCCTAAAAAGCTTTTAATCTGTGTAACCGTTTCTGGTATGGGATACCTAAGAACGGCATCTATTTTATCATTATTTGGCTTCAAACCCTCACTCGTAATAGTATGCCCTAAATAAAGTACTTCCTTTCTAAGAAAATGTGACTTATCTAATTGAACTTTCAAATTTGTTTTACGGAAGCGATCAAAAACTGCTCTAAGTTTTTCTACATGTTCAGGCAAACTTTTTGAAAAAATTATGACGTCATCTAGGTATACTAGGCAATGTAAGCCTTGAAGGCCTCGAAGGACGTTATCCATCGCTCGCTGAAAGGTTGCAGGTGCTGTCTTTAACCCAAACGGCATTCTGTTAAATTCATAATGACCTGAAGGTGTGCTAAATGCGGTTTTAGCTCTATCCTGCTCCTGAACCTCTAATTGATGGTACCCGCTAGCTAAATCAAGGGTTGTAAAGTAGGTACTTTTACCTAGCATGTCAAATAAATCGTTAATGTTGGGCAAGGGGTATTCGTCATCAATTGTGATTTCATTGAGCCGTCTATAGTCAACTACCATCCTCCATTTTTGTTGGCCTGACGCGTCTAACTTTTTTGGCACCAAATGTACGGGAGCACTCCAGGGGGAATGCGATTCCTGGATAATGTTATCCCTTAACATTTTCTCATTTCTTTTGTTTGAATAGGGGGTAACCTATGTGCCTTAATGTTTATTGGGTCTTCATTTTTTGTTCTTATTCTATGTTTAACCTGATTTGTGAAAGTTAATGGAATATTTTCACAATAAAATATGTCTTTGTATTCTCTACAAAGTCCCTCAATAACAATACGTTCTTCTGAGTTCATATGATCTAACTGTAATTTTTCTAAATTATTACTTAGCAATCTGTCCACTTCTATACTGTCGTTCATGAAATTAACACTAACAGATGGGTTCTGTATGTATGGTTCTACTTGAAAAGGTCCGGAATGGTGGTAAATTAAACAAGAAAACATTCATTGCTCGGTTACTATAAATTATTTGCTTTGCCTTTCGCAGAGAGTCATCAATGATAGTTTCTGATATTTTAGCGAATAAAACACTTCTCATCTGCTGTATTCTATTGCAAAAATCTAAATAACTTTCGCCCTTATTTATTCTACAAGTTTCTAACTCCATTGCTAAACAATCCTCTGTGCGTGGATCACCGAAGTGTTGGTTTAACAACTTCTTCAGCTCATCCCACGTATCGTATCTCTTTCGCCTTCTAAACTAGCTGCTTCGCCTGATAACCTACTTGTTAACACATGAAAAAAATATTCATTTTGGGCTATGGTTCCTTGGAACTTAGACAAAATGTATTCACATTTTTTTATATATAAAGGTAACGTTCTAGCGTTGCCACTGAATATTGGTATGATGCTAACCAGTTCCTGTGGGACACGGGTTACGTTTTCCATTGTGCAAAAGTTATGAAAGTAACAAAGACAAAGAGGGAAAAAAAGTTTCACTAATGTGCTAATAAAATATCACTACTCTAAAATATTAATACAATTAAAATCTATGCAAATATTATTACGGCGTTGTCCAATCCCTAAAAATACACACACATAGACTTATTACAAGGTTGGGATATAAATGGAAGAGCTGAGAGGAAGGTGAAAAGATTTACTCACAATTCCGCAGCTAGCTTCATGCTCCCTGGACTACTGCTGTGGCTGGTCCTCTTCCGTAACTCGAAGTGGCTTCTTAATAAATTTATTTGTTCGGCGATCTCTGCTAAACCGTAGACACGGACGTCGGCTGCTCCACGTAGAATTTTATACACGGCAGACTGACTACAGAGATCCTACCGGCTGCGCCAATTAAGTAAGCGACAACGGAAGTATTTAAAAAAATAATATTATTCGGACAGAGTTACAGCTAAACAGTAATTAATCTTATCTAATAAAATATTGATCTTATATACTAACTTTATAGCTAACGTAGTACATGCACAACGTGATCAGATATGACGCATGTCCTAGATAATTATGAACGCTGATCCAGCAATGGAATATTTGGAAATAATACATCTAGTAAATACTTATTAGCTGACAAAGCTAATATTGGTAGATTGGGGTTCCTTAACTCGCGCGCGCGGCAAGCATCACTCCACCGCACGGTGTTACCCGGTCACGTCGCATCACATTCCATTCGCCAGTTGCAAGCTCACCATCTTCGATAGAGGCATCCAGAAATGTCTCTGTTGCGGCGATCAGATTATGTTCCAGCTGTAACAACTTCGTTCTCCACGTCGACAATTTGGTTTTAAGACCACGGACATTTTGATACAGCACCTCAATGTTCTTAATCTTGTTAAGAGGCTGCTTACGCACGAAATGTCTGGTGCGCTGGTTGGGCCATAACAGATGCCTTATGGTTCCTGGTATGTCAGATGCCTTATAGTGTTGGTTTTAAGACCACGGACATTTTGATACAGCACCTCAATGTTCTTAATCTTGTTAAGAGGCTACTTACGCACGAAATGTCTGGTGCGCTGGTTGGGCCATAACAGATGCCTTATGGTTCCTGGTATGTCTCGCATTCTCATAGGTAACCCATGCGCCCAATCTAGACATTTTATGTGATAGCTAGACAGTTGAAATTTTCACAGGTGATGTATGTCTGTAGCCGTTATAACAACAAATACTAAAAACCAGAATAAAATAAATATTTAAGGGTACGTTTGTTGTATGGGAGCCCATACAACAAACGTGAGTTTTTTGCTCGATATTGAAAACGACAACAGATAGACGCTTGAAATATTCACAGAATATTTATTTACATATTCACTTTCAAAATAAATAATTAAATTAAAATAAAACAAATAGTTAAGGGTGGCTCCTATACAACAAACGTGATTTTTTGCCGTTTTTATAGATAATGGTACGGAACCCTTCGTGCGCGAGTCCGACTCGCACTTGGCCGGTTTTCTCTTTTCAGTTATGTTTTTGCAATCATGTTTTTTGTTTTTTTAAATAATTTGTTTTTATACTTCGTTTTTTAGGGTGCCGTACCCAAAGGGTAAAACGGGACCCTATTACTAAGGCTCCGCTGTCTGTCTGTCTGTCTGTCCGTCTGTCACCAGGCTGTATCTCATGAACCGTAACGTGATAGCTAGACAGTTGTATTTTCACAGATGATGTATGCCTGTTGCCACTATAACAACAAATACTAAAAACCAGAATAAAATAAATATTTAAGGGGGCTCCCATACAATAAACGTGATTTTTTTTGCCGTTTTTATAGATAATTGTACGGAACCCTTCGTGCGCGATTCCAACTCGCACTTGGCCGGTTCTATTATTATAAGTAAGCGTAGTGCGGTAGTAAGCGTAAGCGTAGTGCGGAAGCGCTGTAACAGTCATGAAAGAAAAGAAAACAGTGTTAGTGACATTAAAAAAAAACAATGGTAGGTAGGTAATAAAATAAATTGTGTTGCTTATATTTCCCTGAAAACTAAACACCTGAAACATTAACATGAATTCCGTAAAACAAAGTTAATTGTACTTACTGTTACAATTTTATACTGTGACGCAAAATTTTTGCACAACGGGGTCAGCGAGTTCATTTGAACTACGTGTTCGCGCGACTGGCTCGCAGGGATTGAGGTAGCGCTAAATGCCTACTGCGGTCAAATATCGTGGCCTAAACTTACAACTAAATGATTACCAACAATGTACAAAAATCAAAACCGCCCGTTTTTTTTGCAAAGGGGTGTATTATATTGCTCTGATGGCTCTTTTCTGCAGAATAAAAATTAGATTCGATATCTTACTATCTTAAAGTACTGTTTACTTAGGTGCTACAAATAAAAATATTTAAGAGCGTTTTGGAAACCATCGTTAGGGGACACATAGTTATTGGTTTCAATAGTTGCGTTTTAGGATTCATGATATCAGGATTCGTGTCAAAAATGCGAGTCGTATTAGCTGTTACCACTACCACCACGGCACCACATCGAAGTTCAGCTCGTAATGAAACGAACCGAACAGTTCCGCTCCGTGAGTAAATTAACGACTTACTTAACTGCTGACAATATAAATAATCCTTCCGTCTTCGTCTACACTTGAAGAATATTAAAAACATTCGAAAGGCGGGCAGGGGGGCCTCATTAATCTGTCTGTCTGTATGACGGGCGACACTTCTCGATATCAGCGTAATGTTGCCGCATTATTATACGCTCTAAAACGTCGCGATTTATAAGAAACTATATTTTATTTTCTTAATTTTCAGCAGCTCGTCGCAATGATTAGCAGCTCATGAACATTATTTCTAAGAAATTATAAGTAATTAGCTAAATATTGAAGTTGATTTATTAAAGAATATGTTTAGGGTTACATTGATGATCTATCAGTCTTTGAGATGTAAGTACTTACCGAAGTAGTTATAGAATTTATAACCTGAACTAAACGCGAAGGATCACATCGTAAGGAAATCGAATGAAATTCTAGCGCCTATGTTTTTTTTTTTACTCTTGTCTTTCATCAGTCCTCATTATAGTCAAGTATCGATAAGTAAGTATTAGTTTACAATAATTCAATAATATACATTATTATACATCTAACACTACACTAATAATTATATACAATTATATAACATAGGGGAGGGGGAAGTAATCACTATAGTATAATAAGTAAGTACAAAGACAATAATTTACGTCTGTGGTTCCAGTTTATTTGAAGGAGCCAATGTTTAAGTCCCGGGTTTTAGTTTACATTAATATGGGCTGTCGCTGTGTGGCTCAGGCTGCGGCTATCTGACCACTAGCCGACCGATAGACGTCGATCTTGCATTCTCGCTCACGTTGTTGCTTGTAGAAGTGTATTGAAAATTACTAGAAAATTGCCATGTCCACCTGTAGTAGACGGTACTTAGTTTATGTGTTTGGGATTTTATTCAACGCGTTTTCACGATGACTGACCAAGAAAAAAAAGGAATTATCTGGTTACCAAAATCTTATACGGAAAATAAAACGAGAAGAAGAACGTGATAAAATAGTACAAATATAAGTATAGTAGATTATACACTAAAAAGTGTCTTATGTAACGGGCGCTGTATTGAATCCCGAGCAAAGCGAGGGAGTTAAGACAAGAATCCTGAGTGCAGCGTGGGATTCAAGTTCGCCCAAGACGAAGGCACCTTTATCCCCGAGGAGAATACTCTACTTTTCACACCTAGATGGTGTGAAAAGTAGAGTATTCTCCTCGAGACAATAAAAAGCATTAGTACTAGAATCCAATTATTTATTAAAATTACAATAACAGTTAATAGACCTATCTAAAACAATTAAATGTTAAAGGTAATGTTTGATACATTAGACCAGTTGTGGAAAGACAAAGTTATGTTTTTATTCTGTACATTTATTGAAGTTGATGTAGAGTTTATTTGAGTATTACTGTTAAGTAAAGTTGGGTGAGTTTTGCGAAAGTTGGGTCTGCTGAGGCCATTTTACATCGTGAAAGTTGGTGAAGGTTTGAGGCAGCGGGCTAGATGAATAGTGTTTTGATGTGGCAGGTTGTGGTGACAAAGGCGTCCAAGGATCAGTTATCAACGGTGTTTTTAGTTTGATGTTGTCACCAATGCGGCAGCTTATTTTATCCTTATTTTGTATAGAATATTCAATGTAGCCCTCTGCTACTACATCAGATTTCCAGCCACCGTGTCTTTAAATCTGGGTCATGTCTGCTCCTGAATCCGCCAATAGAGTAGCCGATGTTCTCCTGAAACAATGGCCCGTGTAGAGCTTTCTCTGCTCTATTCTCTCTCTTTTTTTTCTTCTTCTTTTTCTTTTGCCTCTCTTTCTATTTTGCCGCCCCGTTTGGCTGCACACAATTTTTTTTTTCATTTTTTTTTCATTTTTTTTTCTTACAACCTTATTTTTTGTTTATGCTAAACCCGAAAAGGGGTCATTGTACTCATAATTTTGAACAACTTTTTCTATGGGACCAACTTTAAAATAGCGAAAAAAAAATCTGCTGTTCCATACGTTGTGTCGATTTAAGTGAACACAAATGTAGTAAAAAAAGTTGTTCAAAATGATGAGTACAAAGACCGCTTTTCGGGTTTAGCATAAACAAAAAATAAGGTTGTATATACATATAATAAATTACAAAAAAAAAAATAAAAAAAAATTGTGTGCGGCCAAACGGGGCGGCAAAAAAGAAAGAGGCAAAAGAAAAAGAAGAAGAAAAAAAGAGAGACAATAGAGCAGAGAAGGAGCGCTTAATTGGTTTCGAACACAGGCGTTGCCGAGTGTCGGCGCAGTGCTGAGGTAGGGTGCTGATTATTTAGTGCTCGTCACGTGTATGGAGGAGGCATTTGTGGTACAGTGGTGCAGCGGTGCGGCGGTGCAGCGGGTGGCAGTGCGGCAACGCGGCGGAGCGGCGCGGGAACTCGATGAGTGTTCGCAATTAGCGGCGCGCTTCAAACAGATAGCAGTTTCACAATTAAAAGTTGCGGCCGTTTATTATCAGCCGCACAAAGTTCCGCACTTATTCATTTCAGACGACGCCACTGAAAAAGTTTTCGTGTTAAAGAGTGGACGGGATTACGAATGAAATAATATTTTGACCTCCACGAGCTTCTCCTCGCCGTGTCGCTGGACAGCAATGTAGTGCCACTCCGGTCACATATTTCCATCAGTGCTTTGAGCAATAATGATAGCATGTGCACAACATCGCAGGATGTGTCGTACGGTATACACGTGAGCGATGCGCTCGACGCGACGCGCCTGAGGCGGCTGGCAAGCGAAAAGGCTTTATCACTAAATGGATCTTCCTCCGCATTATACAGACGCAATATTGAAATCCAATTTAGTCGCAACCGGCATCGCCCGCTCCGCGAAATAAATAACAACTATTATAGATAATTCTCAATTCTCAATTCTCAATTCTTTATTGCATTCCATAATGTTGTTAAAACAGTTGGTAGGCTTAAAATTAATGGTACAATTATGGACCCTGTCGGGCACAGCATAGTAGGAGAGAGGAGGAAGAGCGCTTTGTTTGTTTATAATATTATAATATTAAGTGATAATTGTATATTTATTTAATTTTTACTTTTCCTTTTATGTCTAATTTCTAGTATTTTTACGATAACATGATGATAATTATAATTGTAGTCTGTGATACGTACTAACAACTCCCCGCGGTGCATACGTCGCCGGCTTGTGTCGTGCGTGTGTCTCACCGTGTCAGTGTGTGGCAATTTATACTCAACGGGGCCCCGTTGAGTATAATTTATTAAATTCCTGTTTGTCCAACCAGTGGGACAACGCCAGTGGGACGAACGGGAATACACGGTTGTGCGTGTTGTGTTGACGAGACAATGTGTAGGACGAGGTCGCCACAGCGCCAAAGCGCCACAGTCGCGGACTCTCAATAATTAAAGCGAACGAACGCGCTGGGCGTCGTCGTCGCGTGGCGCCGCATACTAATGACGGATTAACGATAAGAAAAAATTGACAAATGTAAATGTGTTATATGAATGAGCGCACCTCGTCCTCGTGCAAGCACAACGTAGCGCCGCACCGCATCGCTCACCGACACCCGCGGGTAATCATCGTGATCTGGAACGATCCATTGTAAAGTCGGATGGAAGATACATTTATATAATAGGGTTAAATAGAACCCTCGAATTGAGAGCGTATCTCGGCAATTTGGAATAGGTATCTGCGAGTCGTTTAATAATATGTCCGTTAAACAAATTAAGTAGCAACGAGGCTGCATCACTCGCGACGAAAAATTAAATAAAAACTACGCGAATTAATTATACCACCTAGCCGTAACGCACCGCACCGCACTGCGCCGCGCGGTCGTGTTGGGCTTGTTACCTTAAAATTCATTACGTGAAACAATAGAAACGTTCTCAACCTTATCTAGTCCAATAAGATTTCCACAAAAAAGCGTCTCTGAAAAGAAGTGGTGGAGGCCGATAATTACATCCCGTCGGAGCCCGGGCGCAGTCGGTGCGGCGTGGCTTGGACCTGGCGTGTCTCGAGAGTGGAGCAGGCATGGAGCGTGAACATTTGACGGACGCCCCGGCCGCTGCAGGCAGCAGGTGGTCAGATGCACGCTAACACATCACATAGGCCGCTACCGTGGAGTATGGAACTGTGGGGTCGTGAGACACGTGTCACGGAGCAAAACGGCTCGGTAAGGTGCGGCACGGCTTGGCAAGATGCGGTACTGCCGACGGCAGAGTTTTTTCAGTTTACGTATTCAATTTAGCGTCGTCCGGCTTCGTTAGTTAGTCTGTTTGGCGTCGCGTCGCGTTGCGACTCGTAACTCGGTAAATGGCATCTTGTTTAGCTCCCCGTGGATTTGAATAACAAAACTTTTTGACTAGATAAAAAGAAAACTCCGCGGTGGCATATTTGCTGAATAAATGATTTGATTCAATGAGCTCGACTCAACTGTATGGTAATGAGTGTCGGCGGCACGCGCGCTGCTCTGCTGTTGTTCCAGAGGCTTGCGAGAGTCGTACTGAAAGTACAGTAAGTACTGGGGCCATTACTGGGCACTGTACTGTGCGTAAGTGAGGACAGTCAACCTCGCTACCAGCGAGCTGAGTGGATAACATTTTTATCATTGCACGAGCTAAACTCACATAGTTCATCCGGTTGATGGCAATAGGCTAGCCCCCTATTACATGGGACTTAAACATAACTGGCGAAATGTGGGTATAAGTACTATTTATAGGTACACCTCTGCCTAACACTGCGGGGAATACAGGCATGATGTTATGTTACATGATAACATGATACAAGGTCGGTACAACAGCTAGAAGCTGTGGGCTATCGAAACTTCGAAAGTGTGTGTTGTTATATCGAGCAACTTTCAGACAGCAGCGGTTCACACGAGCCCCCGCACGGGACGAGCTGCGTCAGCAGAACGATGCGACAAAAGATATGCAAATAGGGGCGCCGCGCCGGCCCCTGATTGAGCTCAAACACGAACACCGTATGTACCCCTGTACCCTCCCGGCTCCACCGCGCCCCGCACGCCCGCCCCCCGGCGCCCGCATCTCTGCGATCACACACTTATTGGGATCTGTTGAACTGATCCGCGAAACTTTGTCGCGTGTCGACACTCAGCCTCACTGACAAGTACTACACACTGTATTGATGTGCTTTCTGTGCCATTCTACTATTACAATACCTACTAAGTAGATAATGGGTAATGAAACACATACGATCAGATATGGTTCATTTTTTACTCGGAGTATAAATAGTACGTAGTACAGAGCTGGATCTTCAGCGCGTTAAAACGCAGCAATGTAATACTTGTTGGCAATAAACACGGCCCAAAAGATGACAGAAGCATGATGTTGATTACTAAACCACCACGTCACAGATTAACTGAAAAAAGTGGTTTGTCGACCACTAAGAGGCTACGACCTGCGTGAGGAAGAGGTAGGGGCTGCCGGGATGGAGGGGAAGGGGACAATTAGCGACGATGAGATAAAACGTGCAAAGTCCACCAATGATTCAAGTTTTACAATTAAAAGTTACCGCGCGATGCGGAGCCACGCCATCGCCCGCGGACAAGGAGCGTAAGGCGTCGTCCTATTTGGCGAAGATCGCACGATGACACGATGCGTTCCTGTCGTGCGATGAGTTCAAACATACAGATTTCATCAGAGTCTCCTATTTGAACCTCGCAAGTAAACGTGCGATCACATGAAATGCTTAATAACGATCGTACGATGCGTTTGATCGTGCGATCATGTAATCAAAGCAACAGATCTCTTTTGAGTGTCCTAATCGGTTACCTACGCGATGCGTCGTCGCGCGAGGGCATCACACGATGGACATCGCGCGATCTATTAGGACACCTGTTAGGTCATCCCACGACCGCTTTGATCGTGAGATGAAAAACGCATCGCGCCATCGTACGATCGCTCCCAATTAGGACGCCGCCTTACGAGAAATTGAGCAACCGAAACCATGTCCTTTGATTTCTAACATTCTTAGCAAGATTTGATCGCAACACTACTGCTCAGTGCAACAGGGTGTATACGGGGTAGCCATTTGTTACTGGTCCAGCAGTGGTCGAGTCCGGTCTGGCTTGCTCTCTGACTATAGTCTCTGACCATAGAAATATAAAAAACGCCTTTCTTATATATATGTCTCTGACACTCTGGTGCTCGGTGGCGCAGCGCCAGACGCGTTACATTTTACGATCTCACAAAAAAATATGCGCCCTTTTGAAATATCGTGTATAATAATAATCTTTATAATCGGAAGTGCCGTACTTCAGGTACGTGCCCGACCCAGTTCTCGAAAATGGAAATAATAGGTCTTTACCTATGAAATTGCCGTTCTGCAGTACTGGCCATTTCAAATCAAAATAATTTTTGTTTGGCTAAGAATTCTAATTTCAAATTAATTTTATTTTAAAAACATGGAATTCTTTTTTCAAAAAAAGTGATTTGTTTAATGATTAATGTTACATTTTCATCGCATTTCAATCTTTTTCGTCATCATGGATACGTTAAAAATTCTAGTAATTATGGAATATGAGTACCGTCGTGGCAGCAACGCGGCACAAGCGGCACGCAACATCAACGACGTTTACGGAGCTAACACTACAAACCAACGCACCACCTGTTATTGGTTTGCTCGCTTCCGTTCTGGAAATTTCGACCTGAAAAATGAACCTCGCGGTCGTCCGAAGACTTTGGTCGACAATGACGAATTAAAGGCGATTGTGGAAGCGATGATACACAATGTACGGCTGAATTAGCAGCAGCTTTCGACGTTAGCGTCAAAACAATATTGGTCCATTTGCGTCAAATTGGCAAGGTAAAAAAGCTTGACAAATGGGTGCCCCACGAACTCAATGATCGCCAGCGCGAAATACGCGTCGAGGCGTGCCTTGCACTGCTCAACAGACACACAAATGAAGGAATTTTGAACCGCATTGTTACCTGCGATGAAAAATGGATTCTGTTTGATAACCACCGCAAGCGCTCAGCAAGTTGGTTGGATCCTGGTTCAGTACCTAAACAATGCTCTAAACGAAAACTTACCCCTAGAAAAGTGATGGTCACTGTTTGGTGGTCTAGCGCCGGTGTGATTCATCACAGCTTCTTACAAATGGGGTGAGCATTACTGCAGATGTGTACTGTGAAGAACTGAACACAATGATGGAGAAGCTGGCACATCTCCAACCAGCATTGGTCAATCGCTCGTCTCCGCTGCTCCTGCACGACAACGCGCGAACTCACGCAGACGGTCTCCAAGTTGCAAGCACTGGGGTTGGTGGAAGCTCTCCGTCATCCGCCCTACTCACCAGACCTTGCGCCTACAGACTACTACTTTTTCCAGAATTTGGATAACTTCTTGGCGGGAAAAAAATTCAATACCCGAGAGGCAGTACAAAATGCCTTTGAAGAATTTGTTGCCTCCCGTCCAGCTGATTTCTTTAAGAAGGGCATCAATAAACTGCCACTGTTGTTGAACGTTGGCAAAGATGCATTGATTGCATGGGTGATTACTTCGATTAATACAAATAAAAAATACATGAAAAAAATTCGTTTAAATTTTTTCATACAAAAGGGCAATTTCATAGGTAAAGACTTAATATCACATTGTACTGGGATCGATCCATCATCACTGATAGGACTATTGTTGCTAATAAGCCTGACATAGTGGTGGTGGATCGAACAGAGCGGCGCGCAATGATCATTGACATAACGGTTCCGCATGACGGGAACCTCGTGAAGGCCAAGAAAGATAAACAAATCAAGTATCTTGACTTGGCTCACGAGTTTGTCGACATGTGGGATGTGGACTCTGCGATCATTGTGCCGATAGTCGTATCAGCCAATGGCTTAATTGCCAAGAGCCTTGACCAACACCTAAGGAGGCTCTCGTTGGGCAGCTGGATTAAGGGCTTGATTCAGAAAGCTGTACTCCTGGACACGGCTCGCATTGTTAGGATGTTCCTCTCTCTGGAGCCCTGACCGCCGGTAGCTTGGACCCTGTTCCCAATACCGGTGGGCTACTATTTTTTATATTTTTAAATGTTTTATATATTTTTTTATTCTAATAATTAAAAATATAATTTATATGTATGAAAAATAAAATAAAGATCTTTATAAATATAAAACAAACTCGGGTTTGGTACAACACTTATTACTCGAGAACTGCTGGATTTTAATGATCTTTGATTTGTTGGATTTTTCTCCGCCTCGAATAGCAGAATAACTATTAAAAGATCGGAAAAATTCACGAAAAAGAAATATTTCCTCATACATTCTATAAGGAATGGCTTTTTTGATGATATCTCGGTAGATAGGTGGGTAGGTATGTATATATTATATAGTCCTCCAGACCGTATTTGGCCACGGCGGCCAATCTCAACGGAGACTAGCCTTCGGCGCGGGACATATCTATGGTGCACAAGTGTGTGTGCAGACACAGGTGCACTCGCTCTTCCCTCACTCTCCTGGTCCGATGGGACGACAATCCCTCACGACCGGAGAGAGATCAGGCGCAGCGCGCAGGTCCGTGCCGGGGCACGGGGGATCACACCGCCAACTTCCAAACTCCGGGCTTTTACTAAGAAATTCTTAATGGAAAAACCCAAGGTAGGGTAGGTAGAGTAGGTAGGGTAGGTAGGGTAGGTAGGGTAGGTAGGGTAGGTAGGGTAGGTAGGGTAGGTAGGGTAGGTAGGGTAGGTAGGGTAGGTAGGGTAGGTAGGGTAGGTAGGGTAGGTAGGGTAGGTAGGGTAGGTAGGGTAGGTAGGGTAGGTAGGGTAGGTAGGGTAGGTAGGGTAGGTAGGGTAGGTAGGGTAGGTAGGGTAGGTAGGGTAGGTAGGGTAGGTAGGGTAGGTAGGGTAGGTAGGGTAGGTAGGGTAGGTAGGGTAGGTAGGGTAGGTAGGGTAGGTAGGGTAGGTAGGGTAGGTAGGGTAGGTAGGGTAGGTAGGGTAGGTAGGGTAGGTAGGGTAGGTAGGGTAGGTAGGGTAGGTAGGGTAGGTAGGGTAGGTAGGGTAGGTAGGGTAGGTAGGGTAGGTAGGGTAGGTAGGGTAGGTAGGGTAGGTAGGGTAGGTAGGGTAGGTAGGGTAGGTAGGGTAGGTAGGGTAGGTAGGGTAGGTAGGGTAGGTAGGGTAGGTAGGGTAGGTAGGGTAGGTAGGGTAGGTAGGGTAGGTAGGGTAGGTAGGGTAGGTAGGGTAGGTAGGGTAGGTAAGGTAGGTAGGTAAGGTAGGTAGGGTAGGTAGGGTAGGTAGGTAGGGTAGGTAGGGTAGGTAGTATAGGTAGGGTATGTAGGGTAGGTGGGGTAGGTAGGGTAGGTAGGTAGGTGCTACTTAGTTATACCCGTATGCAGCCTGGGTGAGCAGGTAGTAAAAGATAAAGTATTGAAGTGACGAGCCTCATTATTGAGCACAGAAAAGGGTGCAGCGCGGTACCACACAAACACAACAAACACATTACCGCTATATCCGCGACGTCAAGTAATTAAAAAATGGTAGTGTGATAACAACAACAATACAATGTTTAGTGTCCCTGCTACAGGCAAGTGGCATAACATCAGCACCGTCCAGCGAGCCAGTGACGGCCGGTGCTGTCGATGCCAGTCTACTCATATTCCGGGAACGAACAAAATTACTGTAGCAGACAGAATTACGTCTTACTCTTACTACGCCTGGAAAAAGTCATCACTAACAAAGTAGCAACAAACATCGGCGTCGATCGCACGAGCACGACAGGTAAACACTCCCTTTATATCGACACTCGTCGGCACAAATGACTGAACCAATCAGTCAAATGTTGATGTGACGTCATCAACATAACGACCCTTTCCCCCTACGACGCATGATGTGATGTCTTCTAATACTGGCGTTACACGTGACAATTATCTGAGGGGCGGGTAGCAAGAGTGGCAAAAGAAGTTCTGATGTAGCTATAAACCTTCCTGTAGAACAATGCTTTCTTTGCAAAGTACCCGCTGTGCTATTAAGCTAATAGTACTCTTTCAAATATAATGTTAAGCAATCGGAAAATCATGGTTAGAACTGTGTGGCAATACGATGCTGTAGCGGTGGCATAGCGGCGACGCGGCGCGTTTCACAGTTTCAAACGGTTCAGTAAGCGTCGTTGATTAAAAAACTTCATCAACGCATGTCTTTTTAGTTTTCAACGGCGGACGCCTTCTTCCGCTAAACTTTGCCAATAAAAAGTTGCTCCGAGTGCTTTGTGGCGAACTCACACGCGCGCCGCCGACACTCAGACGCACACGCACACACCCACGCAGCACCATGTGCACTTGTGCAACCACGATACTGAGCACGCTGAGCATCGGCCGCCGCCCGAGAGCGCGTCTCTGACCCAGTGACGCAAGAGCAGAAGACCCGAAGAAACCATCTTGTTAAAACTTTATCCTAGCCAGTTGGTTGACTACTCTTCTAACTGTTATGCTCTTCATAAAAAACATTTAAGTACTTACTTGTAGCGTACTCATAGCTTGTTTCACGAAATCTCCAAACGGCTATTCGACACTTCCCGTGACCCAAGGGCTGGCTTTTACCTTGGTAAGAGGATAAGCATTGCCATACAACGTGGCAATGCCGCCAGTCTCTTGGGTACACTACCAGCCGACAGGGATGCGGAGGACATTTTCGTCCCCATATTTTAGTTAGTTGTTTATTTGTATTGTTATGTTTAATCAGTAATTAAACTAGTCTAACCAAGGGGTATCGTATTACCCAGTTACTGGGTTGTGGAGGTCAGATAGGCAGTCGCTCCATGTAAAATACTGGTATTCAGCTGCATCCGGTTAGACTGGAAGCCGACCCCAACATAATTGGGAAAAGGCTAGGCAGATGATGATGATGTTTAATCAGTAATTGTAAATAGTTAGTATATACGTAGTTCGTTAGTTTATGTAGCTGAAGATTATGAATGTAAATACATTATTATAAATTAAAAAAGAATAAGGAATATACTTAATTGGCGATTTTTTTTTTTGTGCAACGTGGCTGTTGGTTTTCTTTTCAGTTCTTTATTTTATTTTGGTTTATTACATTTGGCATTCAGAAAAATGTAAAACAACTACATGACTTAAAACACTAAATAATAATAATATGTACAAGTTTATAAAGAAAGGGGGGGAAATGCTATATTATCTAATATTGACAATAAAATATACAATCTAACACTAAACAATTTTCTAACTAATACGAGTATTAAATTAAACTAACTGTACAAATATTATACGATTGATACAATGAACGATTGATACGAACGATTGTCACAATACTGTCAGTTGATGTTTGATATTCTATTGAATTTTATTTAAGAATAACGGATCAGCTTTTATTAAATTACCTTATAATGTCTTAAAACTATTAGAATACATTAGATTTGTTTATTATTACCTATATTGGAAGTTATTTAAACCAAAATATATGATCATCTATGATTAGTATAAAATGACGGTAGATGTTTGACATAAAGTGACGTTTGTAGGATATAAAAAGAATTGTAAGGACGTTATCGAGTCAGTTGCTCGGTAGAAGTCCCGTTGGTATAAAGAATAAATAAAAAATATATTTCTAATTTAAATTACGTATGTTTTATTATACATTACATTGCTTGAACTTCAAATTAACTGTAGTAAAATAATGTTTAGCTTACTATTCGTTCCCAGTTCTCATTAATTGTTATAAAAATATTTTATTAAATTATTAGGTACTTGAAATTAAATTTATTTACATGACTTATTTTGCTACATCTAATTTAGAGCTTCATATGTGTGAATCATAGTTAGTTATTAGTAGAGTTATGTTTAAATAAAATAAACACAAGTAGGTTAAAATATTTTTTATTAACAAAATAAATTAAATATAGACATGTTATTGTCAAAATACCATTTCTTAATATTTAAGAAGATTTACACAATTAAATTCATTAATATTTTTACAATATTTCTTTGTCAATCTTGAAAAATTAGGACATCCTTTTTCACCTATATCTATCACTTCACAGTTATCACATAAGTCTTTGATCCACTGAATTTTTTCTAATCCCTTCGTAACAATTTTTTTATTTTCTAAATAGGGTATAATCACGCGACGAAATTCTTTATAGTCTACGTAGCCCTCACTCCAGTAAATTCCTCTATTTCTTTCTAACCACCTCACCTGCTTTTTTTCTTCTTGGGTTAGGTAATGGAATGAATATGGTGGTTTTACCAAGAACGTTTGTGTATGCTCCTGACTTACGATGGCCACTTCTTTCACGATAAAATAATTGGTCGAATCTTTAAATCCTTGGATTTCCACTATGACGGTATCCGGCTTCATGATAGCTTCTTTACAATATTGCTTAATGGTTTGTATTCAACAATGCAATCGTTGAGAATGAGACAGTATGCTGATGTTTGATCTGGTATCTCTGAATCACTCTCAATTTCTACTCTTACATCCACAACCGGACCTGTCTTTAGATTATCCGCTTGTCTAGAGCAATCGACTACAAACAGCGGTGCTAAATCTCTAAATTGTTTTTCGCTTAGTATGAGTTCCGAGCGACGTCCGTAATACGACTGTTGAAATCTGGTGTATTGCTCGTATAATAAAGCGATTCTGCAGGCGTAGCATGAGCACCGTTTTGTCGACGGAAGAGTAGACAAAAATGACGTTTCCTGTAGCCAGTAAACAGTACGAGACGGCAGCAAAATAGAAAGAGTCAACTGCACTTTTTACGAAATTCACTCTTCTACATAATTCGACTCAGAATTCTTTGTTTTATCATAGGATTTATCGGTTGTCAGTGTGATTTTGACAGTAAGGATAGAAAACTTTCTCCCGAAATAGTCTACATATAAAAAGACCTAGACAAAGATCGTTAGAAATGAAAGACAAAATGACAGATTGTAGAAATATTTCTACGGTGGATGTTAAAAATGAAGAAAAGAACTGTCACTTTGTATTGAAAAACCTATGTCTATTCTTCGTAGAGATAGAAAACGCCATGCTACGCCTGCTGTTATTAGCAAAACTCACATTTAAGTTTTCATATGGAAAATAGGTTGAATTGAGATACACTCTAACGTCTCGAATATGACAGTGATCGAATTGAGACATGTCAGAACTTGCATTGTTTTTTCTATTTGTCTGTAGACCAATAATAATTTATCTTGGTTTTTCTATTTGAGATGAAGTTTTGATAGACCTGCAGGGCTAACATGACAAGCGCGAGAACGCTCTTTTTGTCGCAATTTGTCGTCAATTATGACGTCATTCTAATCCCTAACATGACCGTTACGCACGAGTATAACCGAAAAAGGCACTTTGACACTTCTCTATCTCGTGACGAGATACCGATGTAGCAAATTATTAAAAACAAATCATTTTTATGATAGCAACATCAGCTTTAGGTTCGGTTTCATTCATTCGATTTTACGCATGGAATTAGTATGTACTATATTAATTTTACGTCCACCTCTTGTATAACCGACTTTTTTTATTAAAATTAAATATTTTTCTTTGGCATACCGAAATTAAAATACTAATGAAAATTAATAAAAATTAGTGGCACAATATAAGTTTGAATATCATTTCTTTTTCGATAAGTATTGTTGTCATAAATGAAAAAGAATAGATTACGAAACGGTTAATACGTGGATAATAATGCCAATGAATTAAATTTCATCCTGTATACTCAATAAATAATCACCACAAATGACAAAGGGGCCGATGATCGCCATTTGATAAAGCGAAGGTTGATATTGTAACAATCACCATAAAACCCGTGTTATTGCAAATTTTGTTAATCACCACACTTGCCAAAAGGACTGATGTTCAGTTACATATGCAGCTAGTGTTGATTTCGTTATTATAACCACAAAAGACTAATCGTGGTTAATCACCATCCTATTATGTTGCGAAGGTATGATACTGCCATACAGCCATAATCCCTAGACTTCACTAATCACCATAATTGCCAAAGTGACTGGTTATTACTGAAAGTGATGCTCATCTACTTAATAGTGCTCCCCTCCGCCACAGTTTCTCTCGTGGCTGCTGAAAGGAACTTTCGTTCCAATATAGATGGTAGTTTAAAACTAAGTTTTTTCCATTATTATATCTTAAATATTATATTGCAAAATAAAATTATGACTAAAATAAGAACAATTTAAGAAACTGCCATGTTATTATGGCGTTTTTTTTTTTTTTTTTTAAATCGACGACGAGTAAATGACAGAAGAATCGGAGATTATCTCGTGTTTAATTGTCAAAAGTCGAGATATCTTGGGTGTCATGTTAGGGTTTGTAGAGAAAACATCAAGTTTGACAGAACGAGTCGAGTATTTTGTATGGCAGCGCTGTCAGAAAACGAGAAAAGTGACGAAATAGACAAAAATTACTCACTCTCGCGTGAGTAGTTGTCGCGTGTGTCATGTTAGGCCTGCAGGTATGTTTTGTAGTTTTAGGCAAAGCTGGATATTCGTATAGATCCCAATTTCTGTATATCATTTGAAGTGGACGATCCTTTTCTAATACTTTTAACAATCCAATTTTTTCTTTGTCTGATACTTTAACATGCGGTACGCGCCATATTATTTTATTGATCTGAACATCATCCACTACTTCGCCAGTATTAAGTTTTACAGCGTTTAAATTAGTGTTACTTCGTAACAATATCAGTTCATGTCTACTATTTATAACGACTTTTTTAAAATCTTCAGCAAAACCGAGGAGGTTACGAAGTGGTATGGAAGCAGAAAATCTTCCTCCATTTATATTTTTTATGCCATCAATATTCCAGCCCCAGGCATTAGACATTTTTGATTCACTTTCGTTCATCGAAATGAGTGATTTCATGGTTGTTGTTATACCTCCATTTTTTATTTTATCAATCTCCACTCCATTTAGCTCATACCTAATGTCTTGGAATAAGTAGAGTAGAGCATTGTTCGTGAAATTGACACTAGTAGCTTTGTCCTTCGTATCATTTTTGCTAACGATAACAGTTCCTTCCAAATATAAGGTGCTAGCTGATGGTAATATGTACAAGTCCTGTTGGTTGATAGGTATGCGGATTTCATCGTTCCTGTTGAAACTTGTTACATAGGGCTTGTAGGAATGAAATTCGATTCCTTCTATAGTATTATCCTAAGTCGGAGCGGATAAAACGTCTAAGATATTCATTTTAGCAATCCGATCGCTCTAAGGAATGCTTTATTGTCTTTAGTTAATTTTATTTTCTTCTTAGACAGAGGTCTTATTTGATAGGTAGCTCGAGCAGAACTGATATTCTTTACTTGTTGAGACACATTTTTATTGTAGTCAATCATTTTTTTCTTCTAAGATGCAGATATACCTGCACTTCTTCACCACGTAAATTGATTAATCGTTTGTTTATATCTAACAGTCTGATGTGTATGCAGCTTATGTTGTTTTGATTGATTGGAAAGTATATTGCGTTCTTCGGGATTTCTATGATCCTGTATCCAGGTGGCACATGAAGTGCAAATTCGTGAATAATATGACTTGGTTCACCGTTTACATAAGAACAGCTTACAATATCACATTCAATCCTGACTACGGTCGTAGGTAGAATGTTGACTGGAGACTGTGACACATGCCATTTATTTGCTTTCAAGATTTGTTTGTTAAATCCTAATAGTCTTCTAAAAGAGTCTTCTTTGGTAAAATTAATATCTTTTGAACAGAATATAGTAGTTTTTAAAGTATTATTATTACACCGCAGTTTGATCGCTGCATCTTTTATTTCAGATTTTAAATAATCACTGATATCTTGCAATTCATAAGTGCCTTCCGGTATTTCAATAACTTCATTAAAACCATAATAGAACTTATTATTACTTTTATCAATGTTTGGAATAGAATTAAATGTTGAAAAGTGTAATAAAGCACACTCATATTCTCCATCTAGTTGCAAAGTATTAGGATAGTATGTAGTTAACACTGACGAGTCTCCAGTTATAGACAAATTGAGTGACATCTTGCAAATGATTGAAATTAAAGAAAAGCATATATTTTATATTACATTTTTATTCCAAAAAGTCCACAAATAATTTAAACATAAAATGACCACAATTGACTGCGTTAAATTTTTGATATCTTGTGTAGTTATAAAACACATTACAATTTTTGAAATATTGCATCAGTTCCATCGGAGGTTTTAAATTTTCATAGCTATCAAAGTATTCACAGTGATTGTGTACTTTAGCATAAGCTACCCAATGCGTTCCATCGTTCTTAGAATCGTCTAAGTTAACGATACCACATTCAATGCGTTTCGGCTTTCGAGGTAATCGATCCTTCATGTAGACCCCACGAAAATGTGGGATGTCTCTTGAGTTCTTTCGGATGTCTACATTAGTTAGAGGGCGATTGGGTAGCATATTTTTCAGTTTTTTGAAGATGTTATAAACAATCCTTTACCACTTTTATACGGCTTAATGTATAAACCCTTGCCCAACACTAAAGCCTCCATAGCTTTATTATGTCGTTCTGTTTCTTCCAAATTTTGTTTGCTTGCTTTGTAATCATTGACGGTTTTTGCAATGCCAGCTGCACCACCAGCTAAAGTTCCTAAAGCCGATAAACCAGCGAAAATTGGAATTAAAGGTAGAACTCCTCCAGTCTTTGGTATGGGTATTACTCGAGGTACTCGAATTCGATGATGAATGTTTGGATATAACTTTTTTGCTGTTAAGTAAGCTGCTTTTATTAAAGTCTTATTATCTTTGCATTTGAGTTTCTTAATTTTTGATTTTATTTTTGAAACTAAGTTTTTAAATGTTTTAATGCCGGATCCAGACTTTAGTTTTACTTTCATAACTTTGTTCGCTGTTAAGTAGTTGTTTAGCCATGTTAAGTAGTTGTAAATCGGCTTTGTGACGATTTGCTAAGTCTGTATGGTTTGTATACGCAATGTCGTGTTGCATGCAAGCTTCGTCTAGTTTATTCACACCTCGGTCACCTCGCGCTAAGCGTTTGTGAAGTGTGGTTCCTGGTCCGCAATAATTGTATCCTGGCAAATGAACTTCGAATGGTAGATTATTAATTATGTTGTTAACTAGTCCACCCCCTTGCATCACTCAAATTATAATGATATGATTTCAAATTAAAAATGATTATATAATATCTTAGTCCATTATTGCAGCTTTTTCAATCCAACTGTTTTCTGCACTGTTTAGACCTAACCATTTGACATACAATTTATTTCCTTTCTTTTTCAAAACCTTTTCTATCAAATAAACATCTGGATGGTTAGATCTTTGCAGTTCTTGTTCGTAAAAAGCTCCTAATATGTTTTGCTTTCGTTGATCTTCTATGTGATACGTCACTGGTAAGGTTTTATTTACCTTTTTATAATAAATAATTCAGTTGACCAATTAGGAGTGTAACCTTTCTCAAAATTATGTTTGTATTGTAACGTTGTGGCTTCACACCTGAACTTAGTCGAGTAGTTAGTATGTTACTAAGTGGTTGAGCACAACACTAAATTACATGCCCAACACTACTTGACAGACTACTCATTCATTTCATCTGTAACCAGCCATACTAGCGGTCCGTTATGTAGAACCCCTAGATTTACCATGTGCCCCGAGTCTAGGGTGAGTTCACCATTATTATTATACCTATTATACTGTACTGTGTGCTCCTTGTGCCATCTGCAATGGTTATGCTCTCTAAGCATGGCTTGTCACAACATAACCTAAAATCACCTGTCATTCTGCCACGCTGTGATTGCACTCTATCTCTGCCTGTAAGCCGCTGCGATGTATTATGCTTGCCTATCCTGCTTCCCATACCGTTCTTGGTCGCTAAGGAGGGTTGCACATCGCACGCGGCTTACTACCAACTGCACCGCATCTGACATTTATTTATTTATTTCATGACATGCGCTCCCTAACGCGCTTTCAGGGTTCTACATCCCGGGTTCTACGTCTCGGATTCTACACGGCTTCTACATCCCGGCTTCTACACGACGATTCTACACCTCGGTTCTATGGACCGGCTTCTACACCTCGGCTACTACGTCCCGGCTCTTACGTCCGGCTAAGGACAGGACGCGTTGGCATGCTGCCAATGCCCGCTACCGAGTCCTTGGCGAGGCCTGGCCTACCTGCGGCCTACCGCCGCGAGCTACCTGCGGCCTAACGCCGAGTACCACCTTCAGGCCTGTGCTGACAGGCCTCGTCTGCCACGTGTCTCCGACGTGTGCTACCCTACCGTTCCAGCTGAGCCTGCGCTGGCAGGCCCCTTCCTACTACAACGGATGATCAAGGACGGTACCCTTCTACCTACCTAAGTGTGTGAGTGCTCGGAAAGATCAGTGACCTTACCCGCGACCTAGCTGTGGATCTACTACTAATATATGTATCAAACTACCCAGCTGGTTTCATTCCTCTCTCTACACTACCTACCTACCTACCTATCCGTTAACGGCCTGCGCAGCCTACCTGCAAAGCCCTAGCCGTTACAGTGGCGCCCATTGGTAACCTAAGCAACCTAATCTATGTATATGTACTTAGGTACTATCTATTCTAAAGAGCGGTTGCAACTCTATAAATAAGCCCTTGCAGGAGCGGTCGGTTACTCCCTAAATAAGCCTAAACCAAATTTCCTATCTATTACATATCTATACTCTAAAGAGCGGTGCAACTCTTTAAATAAGCCTTTGCAGGAGCGGTCGGTTACTCCCTAAATAAGCCTAAACCAAATTTCCTATTTATTACATATCTATACTCTAAAGAGCGGTGCAACTCTATAAATAAGCCCTTGCAGGAGCAGATGGTTACTCCCTAAATAAGCCTAAACCAAATGTATCTATTTATGTAAACTGTCTATCTATGTAATTGTTGTTATTCCTGTGCGGTTTAGGGTGACACTATGTATTCAATAAAACCTACATACTGGATACTAAGTACACTGGGCTGGACCCTAATTTTCTAGTCCTGTGTTTGCATTTTATTATTGGGACTTTGGTTGGACTACATACAACAGTAACTACCTACTGAAATCTGATCTGTTGCTAGCTTAACTATACTATTATCTGAGTTATTATGGGAATACTAATCACTACTAAATATAATATTGAAACTAAAACTACATCTAAATAAAACTTAAAATACACTGTAATTTATATCTATAACTTCAATATTGTTGTTCACTGGCGCTATTTTAAGGAGTGCTGCTGATCCCAAGGGATGACTATTTTTTATTGCAGAGCAGTTCATTACTATAACTACCCTTAGCTTTTGTGTTGTCTATCTGTTACCTAAAACAATTAAGAAAAAACTATCTCTTAAAATAGCATATGCTGCTCTGGCGCTATTCTAGCGGACGCTGTGGATCCCAAGGGATGCCCTTTTATTATTGCAGAGCAGGTCACTATTATAACTACCCTTAACTGTTGTGTTGTTTATGTCATGTTCAAATGAACATCTTCAAGACGGCACCTACAAGTGAGGTGACCGCACCAATACACATTTTACAAACCTGACACTAAATAATTTAAACTAACCTACCCCACTACACACTACCCCACTTACCTAACCTACCCCTACTAACACACTAACAGTAACGTATTCTAACTACATGTGCATACTTACCTAAATACACCACATGTCTACTCACATGTAGGAATACTACTAAATACACTGGTACCAGCTACTATTAGAACACTACCGACTGAGATACACTTGCTCTTAATCTTGTGTATTTCTTTGCTTGCTGTCTGGAAATCTTGAGTGAACTATGACTAACTAGTTTCACTCATGGCTATAGAGTATGGTTCCAGTCTCTGCTCTGATTGGACTGGATTCAGACTTGTGCTAAAGATTACACAGCAGGTGGGAAGTGGTAGTTCTAGCGGATTTTATATAGGTAAAATCCTCTCTCTGCAGCCGGGGTACTGTAACGTTGTGGCTTCACACCTGAACTTAGTCGAGTAGTTAGTATGTTACTAAGTGGTTGAGCACAACACTAAATTACATGCCCAACACTACTTGACAGACTACTCATTCATTTCATCTGTAACCAGCCATACTAGCGGTTCGTTATGTAGAACCCCTAGATTTACCATTTGCCCCGAGTCTAGGGTGAGTTCACCATTATTATTATACCTATTATACTGTACTGTGTGCTCCTTGTGCCATCTGCAATGGTTATGCTCTCTAAGCATGGCTTGTCACAACATAACCTAAAATCACCTGTCATTCTGCCACGCTGTGATTGCACTCTATCTCTGCCTGTAAGCCGCTGCGATGTATTATGCTTGCCTATCCTGCTTCCCATACCGTTCTTGGTCGCTAAGGAGGGTTGCACATCGCACGCGGCTTACTACCAACTGCACCGCATCTGACATGCGCTCCCTAACGCGCTTTCAGGGTTCTACATCCCGGGTTCTACGTCTCGATGATTCTACACGGCTTCTACATCCCGGCTTCTACACGACGATTCTACAGTATTTACTTATACGAACACAGTCACCAACTTTGAATTTAGGCTTCCAATGAACTAAATCATGTTTTTTTATTTTTTCAATATTTTCTTTGATTACTTGTTCATTACATTTATTCACATCAACCGGTTTAAATTGAATAGTGCGATGTTTAGTGTTGTTATATCTCTTCAATGTATCTTCCAATGGTAGACCTAACCACTTATAGTTTCCATTGAGACTAAAATATTTATATAATTTATTTTTTACAGTTCTAATCAGTCTCTCTACAATTGATGCTTTTTTAGTAGAAAACGATGAGTAATGGTTAATGTTGTGCTTTTTCATAAGAGCTTGAAAAGTGATGTTATAAAATTCTGTTCCCATATCAGTTTGTAAGTTAACAGGATTTTTACGACTACTAAGCAGTATACGTTCGAATGCATGAGTAACATCAAATTTATTTTTCGATTTTAACGGTTCAGCCCAGGCATACTTTGAGAAGCAGTCAATCACCACTAAGATGAAATTGTAACCTTTATTATACTTTTTCAGGTTTTGCATGTCCATCAAGTCTGCTTGCCATAAGTCGCTGATTCCTTTCAGAATAACAGAACGTCGAAGGAAATTTCTTCGTGCGGCTTTATGTATTTCATTTACAATTTGTAGTTTAACCATTACGGAGTTTTTAGAAGTAATTTATCTACCTCTGCTTTAGTATAAAACTTATCTTGCAAATAAGTTGAAACCTCAGGTATCCCTGCTTTTAAAGTAGCTTGAACTGTACCCTTTGCATCTTTTATGATTTGAGAACGCAATGTACCAATCAGATTATTAAATTCTTTAATCATATTAGCATTCAATCGATCTACATAATCCTTGTTCACAACCAGATTATTTAATTCTTTTAACGTGTTAGCATTCAATCGATCTACATAATCCTTGTTCACAACCAGATTATTTAATTCTTTTAATGTGTTAGCATTCAATCGATCTACATAATCCTTGTTCACTGCCAGATTATTTAATTCTTTTAATGTGTTAGCATTCAATCGATCTACATAATCCTTGTTCACTGCCAGATTATTTAATTCTTTTAATGTGTTAGCATTCAATCGATCTACATAATCCTTGTTCACTGCCAGATTATTTAATTCTTTTAATGTGTTAGCATTCAATCGATCTACATAATCCTTGTTCACTGCCAGATTATTTAATTCTTTTAATGTGTTAGCATTCAATCGATCTACATAATCCTTGTTCACTGCCAGATTATTTAATTCTTTTAATGTGTTAGCATTCAATCGATCTACATAATCCTTGTTCACAGCTTCGTCTGCTTCTACTGGAGATCTAAGTCCTTTCAGTCTTGATGTTTTTAAATCAAAATCTCCGTTCTCTGATTTTAACAATGCATTCTCATTAAACTCAAATAACTCTGATAAATGCATTCTTTTGTGAATGTAGTGTCCGAATTTGTCTACGTTCATGTTTAAGGTGTATTGTATCGAGAGGCTGATAGTAAAATAAAGACTTTTTTAAGTATTTATTTATTTATAACTTTACTTTCACGCAATTCTTCAAAGATAGATATAATTTCATTATCTAATCCTGTGTTGCCAGCATCTCTAGATGCAATTAATAATTTCAATCTTTCCACTAATTGATTAGGATTATCCCAGTACACTAAATATACATTTTTTCTCCACTTTTTTAATAACGGTAGACCCTTTCCCTGAACTGTATTCTTCAGTTTAAAAAGAGGTTTAATAACTTGCAAATATTTTTGTCCTTTATTACTTTTTATTGGTTTAGTTGGCTCATAGTCCCGACGATGTGCATTTGTATCAAGAAGCATCGACTTATAATTTTGCATATCACTATCTGTAACTAAGCTTAAGTCTACATCTTTCTTCAGCAACAACTGTTTTAAACCAGGTGTATTTCGGTATTTACTTCCAGCTACGGTTATGTATTGATCGTTGATCGTTATGGAAGCAGAACCTAACATCAGTTTCCCGCGGTCTGCTCTAACCCCAAATGGAATATCTACCAACGCTTCTGAAGATAGTGACCAGGATGACATATCACAATCTTCATTCTTTTCAACTACTGATTCATAAGAAGAGTCACTGTTGATATCGGATTCATATTTGTCTTCATCACCATTATTATCATTACTTCCTGCGCTACCAGTTCCTTCTTTCTGTGAAGTTTTGTTAATAAACGGAACATCAGCAAAATCATCACTAGCACGCAGAAGAAGAGTTTGCTTACTAGCATTAGCAATTAGGTTGAGAGGTTCTGTTACAGGTTTGAAAACAGATTCCAGTGCTTGTTTATTGTTAATCTCTGCATCTCTCATTTTTCGCACTTTTATTTTTACAGCTTCTGCCGCATCAACAATTTGTCGTTTCAATGATTTTTCCATATTGGTAAAATAGGTCGTAATTGGTTTAGCGTCGTAAGGTGAATAATAATGTCAGACAGGTAATAGTCTTATATATGTATTCCTGTTCTTAGTCAAAGACTACAAACGTGTCAAATTTACTTCTATAACATCCTTTGTTTTTAGAACAATCTTTATTAATTACAACATAATTGAAAGGTATACTCCATATTTTTGAACACATTTCACGAAATTCAATCCATGTCATGTCAGTGTTGACGTGTTCTTCATAAATATGTCTCATATTTCTTTCATCTTGTTTGAAAAGTACGATTAGGTTTGCGTTGTCTCTTACTAACTGCTTAGGGATTTTACTATACGTCTGATTTAGATAAAAACAATCGATGAACTTGTGTCTCCCCATAGCAAAATAATCACGCATACTACTTTGATTTTCACAAACAACAACGTCAAATTATTTTTTTTTTTTTTTTTTTTTTTAAGTGTGTTTTCTTGCAATCTGTTCCTTGTGAACATTCAGCATAGGGTTAGGAATTGATTAGTTGTCTTGGAGGGCAGTCAGTCCAGTGACGTGCGCCCTTTACGTATCGTGTTCCCTATAAACCTCTAGGGGACTTTCGTTTTAGCCTTTTGAATGTTGAATTACTATTCATTAAGTGCGTAACCAGTAAGTTTGGATGATTGTCTAGTCTGTTCCTGTACGATTTCATTGAGTGTTTAATTTCCTCCTGAACTGTTCTGATTTCAAGATCGTGGTGTAATTGTTGGTTAGTTATGAAGCAAGGAGCATTAGTAATTATCCTCAGCATTTTGGACTGGAACCTCTGGAGTATTTCTAGGTTTGAGTTGGAGGCTGTTCCCCAGAGTTGAACTCCATAAGTCCAGATAGGTTTCAGGATACACTTGTATAAAAGTAATTTGTTTCCCAGGGACAACTGCGATTTTTTGCCGAGCAGCCAGTACATTTTCCTTAGCTGGATTCCCAGTGCTTTTCGTTTTGTGAAAATATGTTTTTTCCAGGTAAGACGACGATCCAAATAAAGTCCAAGGTATCTGGCTTCGTTTGCTTGGGGTATCTGGACATTGTTGATAGACACAGGGGGACATGTGTCGCGTCGCGTCGTGAACGTCACCTGAACCGACTTAGTCTCATTTGCTTTTATCCGCCAGGTATTTAGCCATTCTGTGATGTTGTCTAGGGAGCGTTGGAGCATGTTACTTGCTTGTGCCGGTTCATTATGGGCAGTTAAGGCTGCTGTGTCATCAGCAAAAGTACCGATCACGACACCGTCTGTCATAGGCAAGTCTGAAGTACAAATCAGGTAGAGTATCGGACCAAGCACGCTTCCCTGTGGCACTCCTGCATGAGTCCTGTGAATGTGAGTTATATCTTCTCCTTGCTTAACGTAGAAAAACCTGTCAGCAAGGTATGATTTTAGGAATATGTAATAGTTTGTCGGGAGTTGGTTTTTTATTTTATATAATAGGCCCTCGTGCCAAACTCTGTCAAAGGCCTGGGAAATATCTAGAAATGCCGCGCAGCAATATTTCTTATTTTCGAAGGCTTTATGGATTTCTTCTACCAGTCTATGCACCTATTCTATTGTGCCATGATTTTTTCTAAAGCCAAATTGGTGGTCAGGTATGGTTTTATTTTCTGCTATTACTATGTTTAACCGCTTTAAAAAAAGTATTTCCATAACTTTTGACAAGATGGGTAGTAGGCTGATCGGTCTGTAGGAAGCCACGTCTTCAGGAGCTTTACCAGGTTTAAGGATCATTTTAATTTGTGCTACTTTCCATTGAGGTGGTAAGATGCCTCTGATCAGTATGCAGTTAAACAGGTGTATCAAAAAGTGTATTGCTATTTCAGGTATTTCCCGAAGTATTTTTGCAGTGATTAAATCGTATCCTGGGGCTTTATTCTGCTTAAGGTTTCTAATTGTTTCCATGACCTCACGCATCTTGATCCTTTCAATCGGCAGGTCGAGTTGATAAGGTTCATTAAGGGAATTAATGAGTTCTTCACTGTTGGCTTTTGAGGCGTTCTGGGCAGTGTGCGGTATGAAGACATCGGCAAGATGAGAGGCAAAGGTTTCACCTTTCTCTAGATCACTTTTTGCCCAAGAGCCGTCCTTACTCCGTATCGGCGGATTAGAGGCAATGGGTCTTTTGAGTCGTTGGGTTGCTTCCCAGAGGGAATAGTCACTAGCAGCCGTAGCATCTAGATTTTGCAGGTGGTTTTGCACATTATCATCTCTTTCAGCTTGTAGTAGATTTTTAAGTTTGTCGGTTAGGTAGTTCAACCGTGTTTTGTCTCCGGGGAATCTAGTAGTTTGCCACAATTTACGAGCCTGTCTTTTTTCGGCCACTAATTCACGAATGGACTTCGAGCAGTCTAGTTGCGTGCTTTTCTTGGCAGCAGGAGTGCTCTCCCAAGCAGCATTTTGAACACACTCGTTGAAATGTTCAACCGCTGTCATAATGTCCTCTTCGGTTTTAAGAGGCAGTTTAGTATTTATCGTAGACTCTACTATGGAACGGAATTTATCCCAGTCGGTCCTACGTCCATGTAATCTTGCAATAGGTTTAACATGTATGAGTTCCTGGGAAACATCTAGTAGGACTACACTATGGTCCGATGAAAGGTCTTGAAGGGAAGTACATTTGAAACGATTAGTAGGAATTCCCTTTATGACACTGAAGTCTACCAGATCTGGGATTTTTTTAGGGTCAGTCGGCCAGTAAGTTGGCTCCCCGTTCGATATTGTATCTAGTTGCAGATAATTTATAGCTGCCTGCAATTGACGCCCTTTGGGAGTTGTTAAGCGAGAGCCCCATTGAGTATTTTTGGAATTATAATCTCCACCGGCTATAAACCTTGGTCCTAGCGTTTTGAAGAAATTGACGTAGTCTTCTTTTTTGATCGCATGTTTTGGGGGAGAATACAGTGCACTGACAGTCAAGTGACCCCGCCAATCCTCAACAACAACACTTGAGGCTTGTATCTCAGGGGTTTTAAATGGTTCGGCCTCATGGTGTTTGATGTTATTCTTAATAAGAATTGCGGATCCTCCATGGGCCGTACCATCCGGATGCATTGTGTGGTAGAATTTGTAATAAGGGATTCTAAGGTGATTTTTTTTCGTAAAATGTGTTTCAGATACCAGTAGGATATCAATTTTGTTTATTTTTAGAAATGTCTCTACTTCTAGGACATGGTGTGGGAGCCCATTGGCATTCCATAGGGCTATTTTTAATGAACTGAATGTGTTAGTTTGGTCATGATTTCCATTAGGAGATTTGTTATCGAGGATAATTGTTGCATTAGTTGTGTCATATTATTCATGATTTCTTTCATGTCATTGTTGTTTGTTTGGACTTTTGGTAGTTCAGTTGTACTTTGCTTGCTAGCAGGTGCGTGCGCAGGTTTATTGGATATTAATGCTTGCTTATATGATGGTTGTCCTTGTTGCCTAGTAGTGTCCGCCTTGTCTGGGTTATGTTTGATGTGCCTTATCTGTTTTGTTGGTTGGGTAGGATATCTGATCTTCTGGAGCTCTTTATATATTGAGCAGCCTTTATAGTTTGCAGGATGGTTCCCATCGCAAAGTACACATTTAACTGAGTCCGACCTTTCTTTACGTTCGCACTTGGACGACGCATGATCTCCAGCACATTTTATACATCTGGCCTTCCTAAAGCAGTATTTTCTTGTGTGCCCATATTGTTGGCAATTGCCACATTGTGGAATTTCCCGTTTAGGTCTTGGTGGTTCAAAAATGACTCTACAGTGCAAAAGACTTTTGATGTCATAGATATTTTTATTGTTGTTTTAAGATTCTATTTCTATGAAGAATATTGGTAATGGCTTTTTGGTATTTCTTTGTTTGACGTTCCAAATATTAGTGACTTTATGTCCTTGCATTTCTAGTTCGGCTTTTATTTCTTCCATATCAGTGGTGGGGTGGAGGTTTTTGAGGACAACTTTGAAGCTAAAAATCTGGACAAGAAGACAAAATGTCTAGGTATATTTCTGGGCATTTGACACGGTTTCTGTTCCCATCCTTATCTCAAAATTAGAGCACTTAGGTGTACGTGGTATGCCACTTGAAATATTTAAAAATTATCTCAAGAACCGCTCCCAGAGAGTTAAAATTGACACCCACCTCAGTGAGGAGGAGGTTGTTACTTTCGGCGTCCCTCAAGGCAGCATACTGGGACCCACATTATTTCTTATTTACATTAACGACCTTTGCAAAATGAACCTCCCAAATACTAAGATATATACTTACGCTGATGACACCGCGATCTTAGTTCATGGACCTACTTGGGATGCTATCAAATCTTCAGCAGAGTCTGCAGTGGCGGAAATAATGAAATGGCTCAATATTAACCTTCTTACCTTAAACATAAGCAAATCCTGCTATATTCCATTTGCAATTAGGCGAAAGACCGCACCGCAGTCATGCAGTTTTTCAATTACTGCCCATTCTTGCTACAACCGATCAGCACCTTGCCGTTGTCCAGCACTAACTAGAAGTGACAGCGTAAAGTATCTAGGAGTCCACATAGATGAGGAACTTACATGGAAAAACCAACTTGGCGCTGTCATAACTAGAACCTTGCGTCTTATACACATGTTTAAATCCCTCCGCAACTCTGCTAATGCCGATATATTGAAAATGGTGTACTATGCACTTTGCCAATCGGTCATAGGATACTGCATTTCTGTATGGGGGGTGCTGCATCGAAGGGTGGTCTCCTGAGGGCGGAGAGAGCACAAAGAGCCGTACTAAAAGTAATGACTAGGAAGCCCCAAAGATATCCAACAACTCAACTGTACGCAGACTGTAAGGTTCTTACAGTGCGTCAGCTCTTTGTGCTTCAATCCGTTCTTAGGAAACATAGCAGCATTCCCCCCTCAAACCCTAAAAAGCGCACAAACCTCCCCTCAGGCACCCAACATAGGACCACGTTCGCGAAGCATCAGTTTTATGTAATTAGCGCTTATATTTACAAAAAGATTACTAAAAAACTGAATATCTTAGACCTCAACAAACACAACCTAAAATTAAAAGTGACAGAATGGCTACTTACACTGGACTATGCTGAAACAGAGACTTTACTTACCTACATCATCTAATAAGCACACACTCATCTCCTTGCTTGCAAAAACACTCTTATCCTCGGATCCATACACTCTCGCACATACCACTCTCTTACACACAATCACCATATCACCTACGTATACACACTCACACACAAACATAAACACACCTATAATCACATTCAGTCACCCTCACCCTCGCACTTACCTATGCATGCATAATTTAAAAATTACAGTAACTTATATTTTTCCTTTTCATAAATTATAACATTTTTCCCTACTTAAGTTAAATCGACACAGTCCACTCACACATTTCAATTGGAAACCCATTGCGAAGCACTGTCTCTTAAGATACAGGATACCCCTAGTTTGAGAGACAGAGTTTAATCTATTGTGTACAGATTTTTGCAGCGTCCAAATGTTTTATGTTAATGTACTCTACAGCATTGTCATAATTGTAAACTAAATGTATCTGTATTTTCGGGAAATAAAGATATTTATTATTATTATTATTGTATATTTTGCATATCTAGGGATCATCGGGGTCCCGGTCTTTTGAAAGGCGTACGAGGGGCCGAAGCCAACTCACAGAGGCCCCTTAGACAATTTTAAATGGAATGAGGCACCAACCGACGATTATCCCTGTACACACTATGCTAGTGCACCCAAGGACAATCCCCGGTTGGTGTAGGACTATTGCAGTACATGGAAACAAAACATTGGGCTATGGGTTTGGCTGGCTATAGTGGAATGGTTACCAGGAACTATGGAAGGACTATGACCCCTGCCTGATATATAATATATATTATGGATAAGATGGCAGGGGGTGACTTGCACACTCAATAATGGGCCCCCAGAAACTGTCGCTAGCACATAGTGACGTTGCAACAAGGGGGCAACATATCCTGAGGTGCTTGAGGAGTGGAGAGGTATTCCACGGCTTTCAGAACAATCCCAGAGCCCGGAAGATGGTCAAGATCCCTACGAGCACTTACTGGAATACTTCCTTCCTCCGAGCACGTTTGCTCTTGCGAATCTCCACTCAAGCCAGCCAATAAAGGCAAGAATGAGGTGGGAGCTCTGTTCCTCGTCAGTGTTCACTCCAGCCGGCCAATAAAGGCAAGCCAGAGATGAGGAACAAGACTTCTCCCGGGAGGAAGGGTCCGTGGGGTCGCTACCGCCCAACAGCTCGCCACAAGCTGCCCTGCGGGTTTTTGTATCTCTCTTGGTCTGGCTCCTCACCCTAGCCCCGTTCCGGTAAAGTAAACTCTACCGGCACAGACCTAAAGTTCGGAGCGCACAAGCCCCGCCACGACGTCAACGTAGAGATACGGCGGTGGGGCGTTATTATTATTATTATTTTATATATGTTTACACATCTCGGGACCATGGGGTCCCGGTCTTTTGGAAGGCGTACGAGGGGCCGAAGCCAACTCGCAGAGGCCCGTTAGACGTTTTTAATGGAATGAGGCACCAACCGACGATTATCCCTGTTCGCACTATACAAGTGCAGCCAAGGACAATCCCCGGTTGGAGTAAGACTATTGCAGGATAGGGAAACAAACATATTGGATTATGAGTTTAGGTGGCTAAAGTGGACTGGTAACCTGGAACTATGGAAGGACTATGGCCCCTGCCTGATCAATGTTGTATATATACACGGATAAAATGGCAGGGGGTGACTTGCACACTCAATAATGGGCCCCCGAAAACAGTCGCTAGCACATAGTGACGTAGCGACAAGGGGGCAACACTTCCTGAGGTGCTTGAGGAGTGGAGAGGTATTCCACGGCTTTCAGAACAATCCCAGAGCCCGGAAGATGGTCAAGATCCCTACGAGCACTTACTGGAATACTTCCTTCCTCCGAGCACGTTTGCTCTTGCGAGTCTCCAGTCAAGCCGGCCAATCAAGGCAAGAATGAGGTGGGAGCTCTGTTCCTCGTCAGTGTTCACTCCAGCCGGCCAATAAAGGCAAGCCAGAGGTGAGGAACAAGAATTCTCCCGGGAGATAGGGTCCGTGGGGTCGCTACTGCCCAACAGCTCGCCACATGCTGCCCTTTATTATTATTATTATTAAGCAGCGGTCTTGTTTGGGCCTGTAGGTATAAAATTCTGTATTCTTTTCTTGCAAGTTTTTAACGATTTTCTTATATAATTCTGTAGATTTGGGTTGGATTCTTACTTGTTCATTACGGAGGACTTTCAGTTCATAGTTATCCGCAGCCACATCATCAAGCATTTTTAGTAATGGTTGGATATTGCTGACCCGGTCAACATATAAGGGCGGAGCCTTAGGAAGTTTTTCAACGGTTTCAGATATTTCACTGATTTGTGAATCTTGCGTATCATTATCCAGACCAGAAAATCTATTTGAGGTTGGTGTAGGTTGGCTCAGCCAGTAGGTATCCAGTTTCTTTTGTTTTTGGGCTTTGTCTATTTCAGGACTTTCGCGTTGCCTTTTTCTTTCGGGTACTTTTGTCCATTGCTCGCTACTAGCTGCAAGTGTACCCATTTCCGTATCAGCTGGTGTTAGGTTGTCGAGATTATTTAGTGACTGAGTTCTTGTTTTATCAAAGAAGGATTTGTGAAAGATTTGTTGAGTTAGTATTTTAGGTTTTTCAGGTTGAGAAAGAGTATTCAATTGTTCATTATTTTTCATATTGTTCCCACGAGTAGGGTCGATTAAAACAGGTCGCACACGGGGTAACGCCCATTCCCATGTGAAGGCGCTATACAACAATGTGAGCCTGGTCCATTGAGGTTGGCGCTAGCGGCTGATAACCCATCAGTCATTCATCCTATTGGCGCGTATCCCACCGTAGGATTGGGGTGAGTTTTTATGGAGGCTTTCTACCTCTTGGCCCGGGCGGCTAAGCCGAGACCCCCGATTTCACTTAAGGTGGGAGCAAAGTGATGTTTCGGGTTGCAGTGGTCATTTCCTACCTCTGCTAGTACACGATCGGGTTAATTTGCCGTCGCCCGAGACTCGACGTTGACCTTTTACGGTTGGTTTGGTCTCTCCTAATGCAACCAACCCTCCTCCTTTTTCATACGGGCTTGAGGCCGTCATCGGCGGAGTGGGAATTGAAAAGGGGGAAATGGGAGGAGCGGGGATGTGGATGGGATGGGTTTGGGAGAGTTAGTGAAATTCGGGATAGGAGGGCAGAGACAAGAATGGGGTTAAGGAAATTGAGGATGGGATGAAATGGAGGTTTTAGTTACGTCTATTTCTTAAGGAATTAGACCAAGAACGGGGTGGCAACCTCGGGAAGGTGCATCCGCCAGACTTGCCTTGAGGATCTACACGACTGTGGCGCTCTCCCTCAAGACCCCGCCACCCTACTACCTCTGAAGGAAGCAGCAGGGTAGATCTGCATCTATACTACCAAGCAAAGCAAAGCATGTCGTTGTGCAACCGTAAAAGCATAAATCCAGACCCCCCTCGTCAAATATAATAACAGAATTTGGTTTTGCAGTTTGAACACTCAATACTTGCTCATTTTCATGATATTTCTGAAATGAAATGCCTGGTACTTGTTGCAAGACTTTTTCTAAAAAAACATACTTGGGTTGTTGTAAGGTTTTCGAATAAACATACACATTTTGAAATCTTAAACCATTCTCGTGTATAAGAAGACCGATTAATAAATTAGTTTTTCCACAATTTGACGGACCGCAAATGATGCATCGTACTGATTTAGGTAATAGTTCTCCATGGCGAAAACCAGTCTCCTGAGAATTAACACAAAGTTTGTTTACATGTAACGATTGTGGTTGTTTTACAAATTTCATGACGACTGCTTGAAACGGTTATATTAATAATGAGTCAAATGATGTATTACATTGACATTTATAACTCATTGTCGCTAACTCGAACAAATGTACTAGCAACCGCGCCTAACTGGAATAGGCGCCGAACCAGTATTTATTCCACTATGTAAGATTTCTACTCCATCTTCCGTTCCATCGGGTGGAATAGGCGCCGAACCAGTATCAGTATTTTACTCTACTATGTAAGATTTCTACTCCATCTTCCGTTCCATCGGGTGGAATAGGCGCCGAACCAGTATTTTTCAATTATATTATTGGGCATTCTACTCCACCGAGAGTGACGAGGCGAACGAAGTGAGCCGATGGAACAGAAGGTGGAGTAGAATGCCCAATAATATCCTACTGATGACATATATACATATTTTGAAACGTTGGTTGGTCGGTGGTTCAATAACTTCACTCGCACCATAACAATGAAATCACGCTGCCAACTCTGACATCGGATTACGGAGCCTAAAACTGCTGTAAGAATATCAGGAAGCCATCCAGCAATAAGAAGTAGCTAAAGTTGGTAAGGCCCTTAGAGGCTCTTTTACATTAAAATGAAATACAAATAATACTATGATGAAATTCAAAGGTATTGCGAAATCATTTTGGATCATTATTGTGTAAGCATTTGGTTCATTCTTGGCTTACGAAGGATGAAAATGAGGATGGCTGGACAAAGTTAATTACTTGCTAATCATTGTCACAATTACTTTAAAATATTAAAAAAAATATATATATATAGACAATCCAAGATAATATCAATAAAAAATGGCTAAATGAATCGGTTCGTTCAGTTAAACTAAAACAATCTTTAATAATTCAAATAATAAGTCACTTTACGTCCTTGTACGTACTTAGCTAAAATTGTCACGGAATTAGGATAGATAAAGTTTTTATTGACCGTGGAATTAAGAGAATTAATAGTGGATTAGGTTACAAAATCAGTTAAAAAATAAATTTTAAGACGAAAAAAAAAAGAAAATCGGCTTAATGTTGTTTTTGAAGGAAAAGAAAACGATAATCTAGTAAAGAGTCGGAATCAGGGTTGGCATAAAACAAACCAGTTGTTTTAAAACTTGTACCTATTTTAGAGGTTTAAAACAGTTTTGATAGCGAATAGTAAAAAATGAAAAATTAAAGCTCTTGAAATAGCTCGAAAAGAAATTAAAAAGGTTAGACAGTATATTAGATTAGATCTAATTGGCATATTTATTACAACGTAATTCCTCGTAATTGTTTTGGGGATTCTTATTTAATTATACTTTTAGATAAGGTAATTTCCCGTCTTAGAACGAACATCGGAATTCGCAATTTACAGGGTGTATGCGATTGTTTCAGTATCTGTTACAAACTTATTTGGATTAATTAGAAAAAAAAAAAAAAACATTGATTAGTCTAGTAATAAATTATATTAGGTCTGGTCGATTTGTTGATATTAAATTTGATAAGTCCCTCAAAGAAAAAAAAAAAACAATCCTTGTTTGAGACATTTTTACCCGACTACGGCGAAGAAAAAGGAGGGTTATGATTTTGACCGGTATGATAAGATAAGATAAGATAATATGTTTATTTGCATAAAACATGGTATAAAGGGGTGTTAAATAATACTATATAGCACAAACATGTTTAGCTAGGTTATAACAAAGCATGCAAAATACTTAAAATTAAGCAAGTAGACAAGGAGCCATCAATAGTGAATAGAACATCAAAATTTTTTGTCAACAAATTCCTTTAAGCTATAAAAACTATGTTCGAGCATCCATTTGTAAAATTGAACTTTAAACAATTTTGAATGTAAGTTTTTAAATTGCCTCGGTATTTTATTATACATGCGCACACACATTGCTAGGCAGTTTTTATTATACTTAGTTAGGCGAGGCAGATCATTCAACACAAGTTTATACGGATCTCGTCTGTTCCAAGGATTGACATCATTTGCAGTCTTAAATAATTGTTTATTTTTCATTACAAACATACATATTTCGTAAATATAAAGTGACGGTAACGGTAACAAACCAAGTTTCCTAAATATTGGTTGACATGAGTCATCAGGTTTTAGTCCACAAATTGATCTCATGCACTTTTTTTGAGCGATGAATACTCTTTGGAAGTCGGTGCTGTTGCCCCACATTACAATCCCATAACGTAGTAATGATTCAACGTATGCACGGTAAGATATTACAGCAGTTTTTACGTTAGTTACATTTTTGACTTGTTTAAGTGCATATACAAATTTATTTATTTTAGTGCTAATATTATCTATGTGTTCTTTCCAATTTATATCTTTATCTATTATTACACCCAAAAATCTTGTATGCGTTACTTCTTTGATTTTATCAATATTAAGTTTTATGTCATTTTTGTGATTATTAGATTGATTAAATTGAATGTAAACTGATTTATCTAAATTTATCTTTAAATGATTAATGTCAAGCCAATGAAGTAATTTGTTAATTGTATTATTAATGTCAAACTCATGATCTAAAATGGTATTATGTTTTTTATTAGATGTCACTATAATGGATATGTCGTCGGCAAATAATATGCATTTATGGTCAGTTATTTTTGTGATGTCATTAATATAAATGAGGAATAATATTGGGCCCAGCACGCTTCCTTGTGGAACGCCACATTTGTTATATTTATATTCCGATGAGTAGGATATTATGTCATTATGTTCGTTCTTTTTATTGATAACGACACATTGTTTTCTATTACTTAAGTAAGACGATAACCATTGGAGTGCTGGTCCTCTAATCCCATTAGCTTCTAGCTTTTGCAGTAATGTGTCGTATGAAACCAGATCGAATGCTTTCGACAGATCAAAAAAGAGACCAGTAGTCATAAAATTATTGTTAATATTTGAAAGTACAGCTTGCATTAGAGAAAAAATTGCCAACGATGTGGATTTGTTCTTCTGGAATCCAAATTGTTTGTCACTAATAATGTTGAATCTATTACAGAAACTAACTAATCGTTTGTACATACATTTCTCATAAACTTTAGACAAAATGGGTATTAAAGTAATAGGTCGGTAATTATTTATATCATATTTGTCTCCTTTCTTGAATAAGGGCTTAACTAGGGACATTTTCAATTTATCTGGAAAGGTTCCATGGGAAAAAGATATATTTATTAAATGAGTGAGAATGCCAGTCAGTTCATCACTACATGCTTTTATGATTTTTGTATTCATTTCGTCATAACCCTCCGACTTGGTGTTAGACAGAGACATTATTTCCTGTCGTACCTCGTTGAGCAGCATTGGTCTAAGGAACATCGAGTTGGCACATGCATTTTTGCAGGGGTTTTGATGTGAGGTTTTACCTCCTTGTGTATGCGTTACATTAACATAATGATTATTAAATTCTGTGGCCATTTGTACAGGGTCTGTAATTATAGAATCATTTAATTTTATATACTCTATGTTGTCTTTGTAAGAGTTATTATTTATTTCATTTCATTGGCAATGTTACAGACAACCCTCTAAATTATTGTTTCGGGACAACCTTCTGGAATCTGCTGTTGGCTGTCAACAAGGTGACCCCCTCGGGCCAGTGATTTTTAGCTTAGCCATTCACCCAATTATTCGGCAGCTAAATTCCAAATTTAATGTTTGGTACCTCGATGATGGAACCTTGGGAGGCGACGTAGAAACTGTTATAAATGACCTTAAATTTCTAAAAAATGAACTTCATTCCATTGGCCTTGATCTCAACCTTTCGAAATGTGAACTATACTTAGCGGACAGTACTGACAGACATCTGACACTTCCCAAATTTAACACAATAGCCCCAGATATCAGAATTATTGAAAAAAGCTCTCTTCGTCTCCTTGGGTCTCCAATCTTTGAGGATTCCTTTCCCAGTTTCATTGAGGAAAAAATTCAAAATTTCAATGACGTTTCGGAAAGATTGTTCCAAATTAACATGCATTCGGCCATAACCCTAATCCGCTACTGCTGTTTCGGCCCTAAATTAACATATTTCCTTCGCGCTTCGCATTTATGGAAGCACACTAATCTTTTAGACCAAATGGACCAAATTATCCGTCATACATTAACGTTGATCCTAAATGTGGCCATGGACGACCGAGCTTGGGCGCAAGCTACTCTTCCCATCCGCATGGGAGGCCTCGGCGTCCGCAAAATTTCTAGTATTAGTTTACCGGCATTCATATCCTCGGTCCACGGTACTGAGAAATTAATCAGGAAAATCCTAGCTTCCACACTGATTAATTTTGACGTGCCGTGCTTCACCGAGGCTATGGATGCCTGGAGACTCGCTTGCCCGAATACAGATCCACCCGACTATCCATCTTCCCAGAGACGGTGGGATGAGCCGCTCTGCAGAGTAGTACAGAACAATTTACTTGACACGTCTGCTACTACTGTGGAGCGCGCGCGCCTGCTGGCTGTGGGTAAGTGGGAGTCGGGTCTGTGGCTTCACGCACTACCGTCATCGAACCTGGGAACTTTGTTCGACGACACTACGTTCCGCATCGCTGCTTCCCTGCGACTAGGAGCTCCATGTTGTTCTCCTCATCGCTGTCACTGTGGCGAAGTTGTCAACAGCCTCGGACACCACGGCCTGTCTTGCAGCCGAAGTGCAGGTCGCTTAGCACGTCACGCTAACATTAATGACATCATCCGACGAGCTCTTGTCACCGTCGGCGTTCCAGCTGTATTAGAACCCAATGGCTTGGCACGCGACGATGGCAAAAGACCGGACGGCATGTCCTTATTTCCATGGAAGATGGGTAGGCCTTTAGTGTGGGACGCAACGTGTGTCGATACTCTTGCGCCATCTCATCTTCCTGGCTCGGCGTGCTGTGCTGGCGCCGCCGCTGCGGCTGCGGAAAACCTCAAGCGGCGAAAGTATAATAGCCTTATAGGCAATTATATTTTCGAGCCGTTTGGGGTTGAAACCCTAGGGCCGTGGGGTCCAAGTGCTCATAGTTTATTTAATGAAATCTCGAAACGGCTGTTTGACACTTCCCGTGACCCAAGGGCTGGCTTTTACCTTGGTCAGAGTCTAAGCATTGCCATTCAACGTGGCAATGCCGCCAGTCTCTTGGGTACACTACCAGCCGACAGCGATGCGGAGGAATTTTTCGACGCCATATTTTAGATATTAGTTGTTTATTTGTACAGTTAGTTTTATTTAATATTAGTTAGAAAATTGTTTCATTTTTGATGACAGTCCATGTGGCTTTACATTTGTTATCTTGGGAATGAATATATTTTATATTAGTGTTCTTTTTGGAGCTATAAATGCATTTCTTTAACAGCCTAGAGTAATTATTATATTTATTTTTATTATCTATATTTTTGTTTTTGTAGTACTGATAACGTAGTTTCCGCTTAATTTTGCAACTTTGTCTCAAACCTTTACTTATCCATTTTTGTGTGTGTTTTTTAATGCTACTGACTTTCACTCTTAATTTAGGAAAACAGAGATCATAAAATAGACACAACAGTTCATGAAAGTCATTGAATGCACAGTTTGGGTTAGTATTTAAATAAATATCGGACCAAGAAAGATTTTGCAGGCATTCCTTGAATTTTCTGATGTTATCCAAATTATAGTCCCTTTTATAAATGTAGCATACAGTTGATTTTTGTGGTTTCTGTTTAATTGGGAAGCTTAACATTTGCGCTGTCTCATGATCTGAAAGATTCAGGGGTAGTACGGTGGCAGTTGCATTTGTAATGTTGCTTAGGATATGGTCAATACAAGTCAATTTGCGAGTAGGAACATTGATGTGGATTTTTAAATTATAATTGTTGGACAAGTCTTGCAATCTGTTCGTGATGTTACCTTTTTTAAGTGTATTAATATTAAAATCACCGGCTAAAACAATATTTATTTTATATCTGTATCTATTTAATAAATCGTGTAAAAGATTATGCAATTTTGTCAAAAACTGATTCGGATCAGATTGCGGCGTTCTATATACACATATAACTACTAATTTATTACTTGTTATTTCCAAACCGCAAGCTTCAAACGTGTTTAGGGTTGCATAGTTTTTCACAAATGACAAGTCTTTGTAGCATAAACCTTTTTTCACCAATATACAAGTGCCACCTCTTTGTTTATCTCTACAGAAGTTAGTGGCCATTTCATAGTTGTATATTTTCACATAGTTTTCGTTCCCTTTTTTTACAAATGTTTCAGAGAGGCATATTAAATCTGGTTCATTGCTTGCTTCTTTTAATTCCTGCAGAGTAATTTCTAAAACTTCTTTTTTAGATACTAAACTGGCTATATTTTGATGAAATATTCTAAAGTGGTGAGTTTTGTTAGTATAAGGTTCGAAAAAATGAGTCACGTTTGTTTAATACCGGAAAGTAATAGGGTATAGTCCCTCTTTGCTCCTTTACGTTGTGCTGCTGAGGGGAATTATATAAGTTGGGTGTTGGGTTCTTAATACGACTAAAGTAATAAGGAATAGTCCCTTTTTTGGGTTCATTTACAGAAATGCTTAATTCGAAACTTGATTTGTTACTCGCTATTCTCTTACGAATTTCACTAGGATTTAAATACACATCATTATAATCACAACACAGTTTTTTATGGAATAGTTTAACTTGCGGACATTAAGGTGCGCGTTGTTGACGACATTTAATACAATAACAGTCTTATTTAAAAATGTATTTAAAATATTTTGCAATTGAGAAATCACTAGGTTTGGATTGCGATCATTTTCACCTACACATATCACAAGTTTGTCTTCAGTTGTGAATTTGGTATTTCTACAGTTTGCTATTATTTCATTACTAGGCGCATTTGGTTTTGTTTCAGCGACGAGTCTATATTTATTATATTGTGTGTTTACTCTTGAGTGGGAGATGGCCGCCGCAAGCCCGACGCACCCCTGGCCACCGAAGATGAATATCTTCCTTTGGGGGACCATATTGTACCCGTCTGCAGCAGAAGTCTGAGCAGTGGTGACGTTTATAGTATCCCGCTTTACTTCATGACGAGCAGCAGGTTGCCAGACATAAGTGCAAGGACTTTGAATCAGTACCGTTATACGTTCCGTGAGGGCTGCTATTTCCAGCTGTGCAATGTTTAATTGTTGCTGTAGGGTGACAATCTCTTCTTCCAAGGCGGGCACATTTACGTAGTCATTGGTTTCTACTTGAACAGATTGTAATGATAACGGTAAAGGAGATGGTGTAGAAGGCATGTTGTGTTGATATGCCTGAGATTGTCTCCTTTTCTTCGAGCTTGTTGCTGGACTTGTAAATAAGGAGGGCGACTGGCATAAAGATTTTAATGCTTTGTTTTCTGCAGTTAATTTATTTATTTGCTTTTGAAGATCAGTGTTTTCTAGTAATATGTTACCCAATTCATTTTCTGTACTTTCGAGTTTTAATGTAAGCTGAGCAATTATCTCTTTCATTTCTGATGCCAGTACGAAGTCAGACACAGTTCCATCAACACTCATTGACAATTTATTAGGAGTAAATGATTCAAAAGATGTTTCACAATCGGATAGTATGTGGGAGTCAAGTAAATCTGTCGTATTTTGAACTGAAGATCGACGTTTTAACGCACCTCCGTGTTCAACACTTTTAGTACTCTGTGGTTGTTCTGTAGACGAGTTTCTTTTTAATGAAGTAATCGTTTTTTTCCTAACGGTAATATTAGTTGAACAGTCTGTATTGGCGTATTTTTTACTTCTAATGCATACCTTACATCTCCACTTTTTTTTGGCTTCTGCGTCCTTTAGGCGATATGTTTGTTCCGGGTAACCATCGCAGTTCAATTCATAGCGGTTATCACAGGCAGAACACAAAGCAGTACTTTTTATATTTACCATTTTTTTACATTTATGGCATGTTACTAGTGCTGCCATCTTGCAATGATTTTCTGTAGAATTTGACGACATTAGGTTGTCCTTCTAGCTGACCCGGCAAACGTTGTTTTACCTGTTTTATATAATTATAAGATACAATCCAAATATGAATTTTGAAATTTACGAAAAGTGTCACTGAGGATGGAACTCGCGATCACACGTGTGAGGCTAGTTAAACCGCAAAAGATGATAGGTGATAGCCACTCAGCTAACTGGACTTGAGGAAATGTGTCGAATTTATTGACCAGTTGCCGCCAATATTTTTTCTTCGATTAGGTAGATCAGTTAACTGTGATGCGACGGTTTAAATTTAAATCACTGCGTGAGTCACTTTTTCACTTTGTCTTTGTTAATGAGAAATTCTTCCACACTTATTTTGGTTAACTTGGATCGCAGTATAGAATTATTTGCAAACTTATGTTTATTCAGTTTGTTATTGTTTGTTGTTGGTTTATAATTGTCTTTTAAATCGACATTTATTGTGTCAAAGTATATATGTATTAACTGCACAGTTTGTGTATGAAATCCGTGGATAACACTGTCACTTATGTATTAGGTGATGTTTTAATGGTTCACTTAGATTTTATTCACTTATAAGCACTAATACTATTTTTATCAATTTTTAATAACAGAGTGTTTGGTTTTTACTTCAAGCTAGACTATGTATGTATGTATGTGTTTGTTTTAAGTACCATCCGAGGACGTGCGTATAAATACACAAGGCACGACCGAGGACCTTTTCAAAGCGAGGACCTTTTCGAGGGTCCTCGGTTTGATTTGACCAAAGATTCGTATTCTGCAAGCGATTTTGAGCCTTTCTGTATACTTAATAGGAAAAAGTTGTCTGAACCTCGGTTTGATCAAAAATTTTCATAATCTTACACACGCATTGTGTATCCACCAGGTGGCGCCTGTGTCACCTCATACACAGCCTCTTTACACTCATTTCACGTTGGTTGTATTATTCGAGGACTTTTGTGTTAACTTTAACACATAGGACCTCGGTTAGGTAGCTTTTCCAAACAATGTGTATTTGAGACCTCGGTTTGCTAGATTTTCCGAACAATGTGTATTCTAGTCCTCGTTTAGACAGTTTTCCTCGTGTGTAGAAGACGAGTTATGTGCTATCATTTAAATAAAATTATGGAGGAAAAAATCGAAGGTATAACTGAATTCTAAGCAAATCGTTAGTAGCTACTTGGCGCACGAGGAATAAGGAGGCTTCTTCTGCTGTTTGTGCTAACTACCTTGGCCTTCTAGATTACACAACATTATGATTTCAACCATAAAATATTTTACGGTCATGGGACACAAACAACAAGTTGAAGTAAACAAGTACAAACAAATAACAAACAGTAACAAATAAAGAAAGTTTTATTTTAAAATTAAACAAACTATAATCAATACCAGCATCTTTGAGATCTAGAATTAAACGTCAGTTTTCTTTTCTTTGCCCTGGCTTACCTGAAGGAAAAGAAAAAATGACTTAAAAATGACTGCAAATTAAATATCTTATCTTCATACGAGTATTGTATCGAATATCATCAAATTGAAGTTTCTGTTTTCTGGTGTTTCTACCAATTTTAAATCTAAATTCTAGTTTTACTTCATTTGAGTTATTTAATATGATGTATTATGGTAAACGATTATTAACACAAAAACGTAAAAACAGTAGGACACCAATAATAGAAAAACTAAAGGCAGTATAAAAAAAATATTATTAGAAGAAAATTACCTGTTCTTTTTTTTGTTTCGTATAATTATGTTATATAACTACGTAATATTTTATTGTTTTCCAGTTTCTGTCTTTTAAAATATTTTCGATGCTATTAACTGTTGAGGAGTTCCCTCATGAAGAGACGACCCTGGCTGCGCATTACCACTTTAGGGGTATGAGGAACAGGGTGTAAAGTTCACTCATCCCCCATAGAAAAGGGAGGATCCTCCTACCAGACGGGTGTTGTGTCTGGCGGACAACAGCCCAATGATTGATATTGGGTTTTTGTATATATGTTCACTGCACGGTAAACTCTAATTGCGCGATGCAGGATTTATGTGACGTCAGGTCTTCGATGCGTAGTTCGCATGTGGCGATGTAGATACCGCCACATCACTCCCCTCCGGAGACCGGAGGTCGATAGTGGGCTGAGTCTTGTATCTTGCGATGCTTGCCAGTGCCAGTTGTGGTTCCAGTGAGTCGGAACCGGGTGCCGCATTGTTCGCGGTGGGTCGGAACTGTTTGCGGCGATTGTGGTGATTGATGTGATTGCGGTGGTTCCCCAGTGGCTCATGGTGATGAGGTTGAGGTGATTGAGGTGATTCCCCAGTGGGTCGGGGTGATGAGGCTGAGGGTGATGACCAGGAATGCGCGTTCGCTGCATGCTGGTGGTCAGGATACCCGTTGACGCCTCGGGTGTTGGCTTGGCTGTGTGACTCGCCTCACTGAACGCTTGCGGGAGTGATGATGATGACGTCACGCTGGAGTAGTTGCACGAAGGCTGCGTTGACGTTCATATTCGGGGTCACCAATTTAGGGGTATGAGGAACAGGGTGTAAAGTTCACTCATCCCCCATAGAAAAGGGAGGATCCTCCGACCAGACGGGTGTTGTGTCTGGCGGGCAACTGCCCAACGATTGATGTCGGGTTTTTGTATATATGTTCACTGCACGGTAAACTCTAATTGCGCGATGCAGGATTTATGTGACGTCAGGTCTTCGATGCGTAGTTCGCATGTGGCGATGTAGATACCGCCACACCACAAACTGGTAATTATTTTAGTTTTACTATATAAACCTAACGAGTATGCCAAGTTTGAAGACGATGCTATCAACTGTTGAGGAGTTCCCTCACGAAGAGACGACCCTGGCTACGCATCACCTCAAACAGGAAATTACTGAGGCACCGGGCACAAATCCAGACTTCGGACTGTTTCTGAGAAATTCTAAATGGTTAACCCAATAACACTTTGCCAGACCCGGGAATCGAACCTGCCTCATGCATAGCAGTAGCGGTTGCGACTTGCGACTACCAGACCAACGAGGCAGTTATTTATAAAAATGTTGTGGCTGTTATTTTAGTATACTATATCATTCGAACGACACTATGCAACACGTACTGACTGCCGTTATCGCTAGCGCGGCAAAGCATTGATACCACACATGTACGCACGGCTACACATCAAGCTATACATTTCCAGTATAAGGTGACCTCGCATTGTACGGAAATTGCGAAACATTGCGAGATCAGCATAAACTGGAAATGTATAGCTTGATGTGTAGCCGTGTGTACTACACTCATTTAAAATTCACAACTTACCTTTCCTCCACAGGGATTACACCTTTCTTATTCGCGGTCTTCACGTAGGTATTCACAATATTACGAAAATAATAACGTGTGCTCTGACTGAAAGTCTTTTTAGAACTAAATAAAACAAACAAAAACAACTACAGTGACTCGCAAGTCGCGAGTGAGCGTATGACAATATTACAATCTATTCAAATTAGAAAGAGATTTATTTATTTATTAACTCATCATCACTATCATTACAGGAATTTCCTAATTCAATAGCGTGGCCATAATTACAGCTTTATTATTCACCATAACATATAATGTACAGCGCGGTTTTTGAGAACTCACTCAGAGAACAAGTAAAAAGATCTATGCTGTCTGCTACCAAATTAGATGTGTATCATTCATACTCTCACAGTTTTTCATTGTCGGTATCCATGCACGTAAATTTGATCACTAAGGAGCTTACATATCAAATACTATTAGGTCGTTTTATGCATATAATATTTGCAAAATAGTTTCATGAAATAAGAAGAGTAGTTGAAAATGTTTCGGAACCCGGTATCTCCAGTTTCTACCAGTTTGTAGGGACAAACTGGCAAGATTCTACGCGATGCATCTACCTACATAAAGCATCGTTTTGTGATTTTTACATTGCTTGTCCAGTCACTACGCGACATACAGGTAGTGGTTAAGAGGCAATGTTTTACTGCAGAAATAATACTATCGCTGTGATTTATGAATATAAAAGTAACGTAGTAAAAGCAAGAAATATTTTACGATTTGTTGTTTTCATAGTGATTCCATGCTTTATAAAGTTTTTAGTTTGGCTTAGGTTTTTACAGAAAAACACAGAACAACGTGGTATTCTTTATTCTTAAATGTTGTCACGCACGGTTTTACTTTGATGCGGCACGCGGCATATTGTTTGTGTTCGTTCGCGCAAAAAAGACGAAAACATTACAGTTCTGTTTACAATTTGTTCGTAGAAAGTGATTATGTGACTTAATTTCTTCCTTTTTATTTATGTATAATGTTAGAGAAAAGAGACTTTCCGTGAAAATATTGTGTAAATAAATATTGAATCGTAACATAACATCACGCCTTATTTCCCCGAAGAGTTGGGTAGAGGTATACAAAAAGTACACCTACGTTTCGCCAGTTATGTTGGTATAACATAATACTTTGAAAAGCGCCTACATACGTAAAGATAATCGACTCGTCCTCGCTTGGTACTTCATTTTTAGAAAATGTGTGTAAGGAATAATTCGGAACATTCTACTTACATTAATAAATTATCTAATGGTATTTAGGTAGGAAGTTTTTTCATGTCCTCGCTGTGTTCAAGTTCTACTCGGAAAACTGTCCTCAGTTTAGTGATATAAAGTGTAACACAGCGTCCGCAGTTAGTACAAGATATAAGAAATATTGTGTAAAAATACGTCCTCGGAAGGGTGTCGCAGGGCTGACTTAAGGGGTCCTCGGTTGGCATACACAAAGTCCTCGTATGTGCATCGCTGGTCACATTTGGCTGTGTATTTCAGGTCCTCGGTATGATAGCCGCAATTCATACAGAAAAATGTTGAGATAGCATTATGCCAATAAGCTTATCACTATATATTTAGTCATCTGTCTCTTTCTATCTTATTCAAAAAGGCCAACGAAGTATTAAAACCAGTTTTTTGGAGGGTCCTCGGTACGGTCAAGAACTACCAAGGTCCTCGTAAGGGTGTCTGTACAAACAGGGGTGTATGTATGTATGTATGTATGTTCATCTGCTCCCTCCTATCTTCCAAACCACTTATCACAATTTGACAAATGAGGTATCGTTAGATGCGTCGTGATTGTCCGCTGGTTATAGGCTAAGTGAAGTCACGTTAAATTAAAAATGGCGCCCTCTAGAGGACAAAAAGTGAGGAACTTAAAAATAAAAATGGTTTAATCGTACCATGTTGGGTATCAAATGAAAGGGCTTAATGAGCACATTTCAAAAATATATATATTATAACCCCAAAAGAATTAAAAAAAAAATCAAGTAATAAAAACTAAAACCCAACTACGACTTAAAAGGTATAAACAAGACACCACAGACAGACAAATTAAAAATCCGGAGTCACACGTAACCTGTTCGATTTATGCCCTAACACGTGTGACTCCTTTTCAACTCTGGTCAGAATTTATAGTTTATACTTTGTTTAATGTGATAATGATTAAGTAGATAGATTTTATTTTAATTGTTGTTTTAGCCGATTGAATTAGTTTATGATAATTAAAATTAGCTTGTGAGCTTTTTATTATGACATAATTATGAAAATACGTGTCGTATTCGATTGGAATTTCCAGTGCTTACAGAGATAAGCTTGAGAGGTTTCCACTTATCAATGCAAAATTGATAAACTAAACTCAATTGATTAAAGGAGAATGACCAGGAATGTAGGGCACCCTGTACCAAGCGAAAAGTCCGCCTGTCACAACCAAACCTAGTGTATTTAGAGTAGAATTAAATGCTCTTCTTATATTGTTAACTTTTTTTTACATGGATTCCCGCAATTCGTATTTATTAACCATTTATCTACTTCATATTTTGAGGTTAAGTTCGAGAAAGTGACAGGCTCGAAATGGGGAAGTTGATGACAAATGAAGCGGTAACTAATATCGGTTGCTTTTTATTCTTGATTTGGCGCTTGTTTCCTGATGGATGATTATACAATACATCACTGATAGTCAATAATAATTCTTGGTGTCAGGTTTCATATATAATGATAATGGATATCAATAATCATGTAGGTAGGTACTCAGTATGTGCAGCTGGTAGTCTGAATAAGTAATCAATTTAGTACTGTGTTTACTGATTCCTAATATCTTGAAATCTTAACATAACAGCAGGTCTGTTTTCCCAAAAGAGTTAGGTAGAGTTGTATTTACTATATAGTACATCCACTTCTCGAACTTCACATGTTAGTAAATAATAATAAGGTGATAATGTTGTTAGTACCTAATAAGGCACTTATATCAAAAATAAAAAACGCAGTTAAGATATATTTATATTTACATAACGTATATGACCTCGACCGCTACCAGGACAGAGAAAAGAAATATACAAATAAAACAATAGGTAGGACAATTGGGTAGCGCTCGGGAACGCCTTGCAACTGTTGCAATACGTAGCATGGACTGTCCACATCCAAAGCACACATCACTCCACATTGTGACCAAGTGTTACTTCAGGTTCGGAATCTCAGGGAGTTTTTCTTGTATCAATGCGAAACATTTGTAACATTATGAATAGGAACTACCAGGATTGATCTGAAAGCATAAAAACTGTTTTTTAATCCTTAAATTGAATAAATAGTCCCGGAAGTAGGTAGGTACTTTAGAAGCTAACTATAATATACATGCTTCTACTAGGTGAGGTAATACTTACAGGCGTCGCGTCGGTACAATCTATGATGTTAAAACACGATCATATCCACGGATATATTTTCTATGTAATATCTTCTAAATTGTTCTAACAATACTAGTGAACGGTTTAGGATACGTCGGCGACGCTGACTTGCTGGCCGATGTCTTACTCTAGTTGAGGGCATCGCTAAGGATTATCACACAAAGACTACGTTATGAAAACGCACCTGAGCCCCCGTTTTTGTTAATAAGTATTACAAATTATTATTCAAATAGTTCAGATGAAACCAGTATTGAAAGTAACGTCATCCATGACGGCGCCACAGAATAATTATTGCAATACGTCACAGTACAAATGACATTTTACTTTTTTGAATAGGTCCTCTTTTCATTAAATGCATTTATTTGCAATGTATTCCAAAAAAATTATAATAAATTATTACGATGTAACGCGTGACCTAAAGATGTTTTTTGACACACATAAAAATATATTGTATCCTAATATAAAATGGCAAATTATTGGTACAATTATCTTCTTCATTTTTTAATGTTCGTTGACAGGTAGGTACCTTTATTTTTAACATAGTAGCAACATTCGGAAATGAAGTGCAATGTCAGTGACATAAGCGGAAAATACGTACCACAAAAGTAAAAAAATACTTTTATTTTTGGTGTCCGAAAGCCGGGAATCGTTTTCATAACAAAATCGTATATCTGATTTAAAAAATAGGAGTAATTTTATGAACTACATTTGGTTGTGACACTCTAGCTCCTTTGTTGGTACGACAATATGGCATTCTCCTTTAGTTGAACTGAAATGATCCAAGTTCTTTAGACAAAAAAAAAAAAAATATATATATATACAGGCTGTAAGGGTAAACAGTCTTGTCATTCAAACCATGGGTAGTTGACTTAAATATAAAAAAAAATGACCAAACACAACAAAAAAATAACGTCATTTTCATTAAAAGATTTTAAAAAGTTTCTATCCGACACCGTGCTCTCTAGCGAAACAGCTGACTGACTGAGGGAGGGGTCGCGCTCGCGGCCGGTCAGGTCATATCCCGTACCCACCGCCAGTGTTGAGACGCAAGTTCGTTGCCCTAGCGCATAGGACAACGAACTTGCGTCTCTTGTGGTAAAATGTAGATTTAAAAAAAATAAAAAAAAAGTTGTGATTTTACTTTGATTTTACGTGCTATAAATGAAACCAAACCACTGGTTGCAAGGATAACGGTGTTTACCCTAACACCCTGTATATACTGCTGGTTGGTCATTGGCCTATTGTTAGTCTGGATCTCATGTACAGCAGGTGGGAGCCCTAACATGTCTAAAGGTCAGGGGCTTCTGATAATTTACTGCTGGTTAGTCACTGGCCTATTGTTAGTCTGGGTGTCATGTACAGCAGGTGGGAGCCCTAACATGTCTAAGGTCAGGGGCTTCTAATCATTTATTGCTGGTTGTCACTACCCTAGTGTTAGTTTGGATCTCATTTACAGCAGGTGGGAGCCCTAACATGACTAAGGTCAGGGACTATTACTAAAATATAAATGTTCCTCCTTGTTTCCATTTTTGATGATAGTTTTGGTACATTTCAGTTTAACATAACGTTCAAAAGATATATTGGCGATGAAGTACCTAGGACTCGTCCTCGACAGCCGGTAGAACTTCGTGGAGCACTTCCGACGTTTGGCTCCCAGGCTGGACCGGGCTGGGGCCGCCTTGGGGCGGCTCCTGCCCAATTTAGGGGGGCCAAACGCCTCCTGCCGGAGGCTCTACGCGGGGGTCGTGCGGTCCGTGGCCCTTTACGGGGCACCGGTGAGGGCGCGTTCCCTTAGGCTACGGCCAGCCCGCCGGTTGAACGCGTCCCAAAGGGTCATAGCCATTCGGCTGGTCCGGGGATACCGCACGGTCTCCTTGCCGGTTTACCGCCATGGGATCTGGAGGCGAAAGTCCTCGCGCACATTTGGGAGTGGCGCGAGGAGGTGAAGCGCCGGGGCGTAACTCCGCTGCCGCGAGAAATCGCGGCTCAGCGGACGCAGCTCCGGCAGGATCTCATGGCGGTAGGGAGAGTGCGATTGTCGCAACCCAGTGCTGGGCACGCCACAATTGCGGCGATAAGTCCCCTCTTTGAGGAGTGGTTTGAGAGGCGCCACGGCGTCCTCACCTTCCGCCTGACGTAGGTCCTCACCGGACACGGTTGCTTCGGGAGGTTCCTATTTCGGATAGGGTGGGAGGAAACGCCCGGGTGTCACCACTGTGTGGATCGCCCGGAGGACACGGTGGAGCATACGGTGGAGGTTTGCCCTGCTTGGGCGGAGCCCCACCGTGTCCTCTTGGAGGCGATTGGCGGCGGTGACCTCTCGCGTCCGGCCCTGGTACAGGCCATGGTTCGGAGCGAGAAGGCATGGGAAGCAGTCACCTCCTTCTGCGAAGCAGTAATGCTCGCGAAGGAGGAGGCGGAACGCGTGAGGGAGCGGCAAAGTCTGCGTCCTCACGCCCCTAACCGCCGCCGCTGGAGACGCCCTGGGCGTCGGGAATCCCAGGCGGATTCCCGGCCACCATAGGCGCGGGCTTGCGGACGGCGAGCATAGGGTAGCTCGCCGTCCGATTAGGACCAGGCCCGGGTCGATGGCGCGTCGTGTTCCACGCGCGCCTTAAAGAGATGTCAGCACAATTTCGCGGGGTCCGCTAGGACCGATGCCTTGCAGGGTTGCGGGTTAGTCCGAAAGGGATACCGGGACCTTAACAGGCAACTGAAGGAACACGGGTGGGTTTTAGTCAGTAAAAGTCTGACACGCCCTTCCGCTCCACCCAGAGCAGGAGAAGTCATTGGATGATTTCCCACCCTCAAAAAAAAAAAAGGTAGTGTTTCTTGTATCAATGCGAAAAATTTGTAACACTATAGAATATAATGTTTCTTTATTAGTGTATCATGACTCAAAAATGGTTAGTAAGACTGACAACTATATTAGTAAGAACTGACAATTTACAAAACAAAAACAAACAAATAGGATCACCGTTGTGGCAACCCATGTGAGATGGCACAACAGTGACCCACGAAAACACAGTCTAGGCGACTCGAAATCATGCTTAGGATACTGTTGGAGCTGCTCCACACCCTGCGCACCATGGAAGCGCACCTTTTGCGCATGGTTGCGTAGAAACAATCTACATGCGCATCCGCGAACATCCCCGACGCACTACAGAAGCGGGGCAGCCCCACCAGCATCCTAAACGCGTTATTGAACTGAACGCGGAGAGCGCTGTACGATCTTTGCGTATATCTAGCCCACAGGCTGCTCGTGTAAAAAGACGTACAGTAGGCTCGAAAGAGCGTTATCTTTACCGGTAGTGAGCATCGTGCAAACCTGCGAGCCAGCATGTTAGCTCTAACCGACAACGCTCTCGCTCCCGCTCAATATCGTCATCGTCTTTGAGATTGGGGGTTAATATATGACCTAGATACTTAAACTTATGGACCTTTTTTAAAGGCGTGCCATAGAGTAAAACAGGTGGTACCTTATTAGGGCTCCTACCCCCAGCCTCAAAGACCATGATCTCCGACTTCTTGACGTTATATGCCAGGCCATGTAACCTAGCATACGCCTCACACTGGGCAACCAGTTTTCTCAGACCACAGATTGACGCGCTCAGCAGCACCATGTCGTCCGCATAACTGATATTATTAACGCAGATACCATCTACGTAACAAACAACCCTGGTACTGCTGAGCTCGCCAATCAGTGCGTTCACATACAGGTTAAAGAGCGTAGGTGAGCTCAACCCACCCTGCCTCACCCCGCATTCCAACCTGTACGGACTAGACAATGCCCCCGCCCATCGTACAGTGTTGATCTGGTTTCCATACCAAAACTTATAAATATTTAGAAGCTCTGTGGGCAACTTCACCCGTTCCAACTTACTCCACAACACATCATAGGAAACCAGATCAAAAGCCTTAGATAGGTCCAGGAAGCAGGCATAAATAGGCGTCTCACTCTTCGCATAGTATGTGACAGCATGCTTAAGACACAACACTGCACTCTCAGTTGACAACCCAGTCCTGAAACCGAACTGGTTGTCATGTATGGTTGTTCTTTTATTGAGTTGTGCATTAAGCATGCTGTCAAAAACCTTAGATATCACAGTAGCTAGTGAAATGGGCCTTAATAGTTACTGCTACCAGAGAGGTCACCAGTCTTGTTTTTTGCGATTGGCACAACCACTGTTCGCATCATCTCATTAGGCATATAACCATGACCCATACAGAAACTATACAGCATAGCAAGTACCCTAGGTAAGTGAGGGCCCGCATATTGGAGGTGTTCGATGCTAAGCCCGTCATGGCCGGGGGACTTACCCCTAGACATACGTCTAATCGTTCGACTAATCTGTGCAGCCTTAAATTTAACCCCTATTTCCATCCCGGGCCTAACATCGCGCTCCGACCGCGATGGGCCCAGAGGAGATTTTACAACAAATGCCTCTTTAAAAAGATTGGCAATGTCTTCTGGCTCACACATGCCACCGACGCTCACAGGAATGCCCGATCTAGCCTTCAATTTATTTGTGTGTTTCCAAAAACTACGAAAATCATTCTTAGCGTGGTGAGAGGCTAGAATATCCATTTTAACTTGGTCTTCATGGTCTTGGCAACACTTTAACCTTGACTTGAAAATTCTTCTAGCCCCACACATTTCGTCATAAAATAACCCACTAGTAGGTTTACCATACCACAACAAATATTTCTGCTTAGCTTCCCTATGAGCCTCAACAACATGTTTGTTCCAGCCAACAATTACCCGCCTTAGGCGCCTATCGCCGCTTCCCCGACCCATCAACGCAACCGTACTCAAGGCGTGTATAATATCTGCATAAAGCTTGTCATTAACAATTCTGTGATTTGGATCGTTACACATACTATCACAGCATTCACCAAGTTCGTGTGGGAAATCAATTAGTTTTAATTTTTCGTGACATTTACGCTGATAATCTTATATCTGATTTTTAGTTCTTTCCCCCTCACACAACCTTGTTCACACATACAACATTGGCACATTTCTTTGGAAGAATCACATTCAAATCACATTCGACAACCAGCGGCAAATGGTCAGACCAAAGTACATCATATCTTACATACACATTTCTGACAGTGTTCACAGCCGCCTCTGTCACTACACAATGATCGAGCCACCTCTTTGAACCATGCGCCTCACTCAAGAATGTGTATGTGTTCGAACATAATCCTAACATTTCTGTATCAATACAAGTCCAAGTTTGCTCGGCACAGTAGCTGGCAAGTTCTACATAAAATAGTTCAGACGGGTGCGCATTAAAATCTCCTAACATGTACACATAATCTATATTACAGTTATCAATAATCGCACTCACCGAGCTCAAGATGTCCGTAAAATCCATTAAATTCCGTGTAATATCCGTGGGCACGTAAACACTAAACACTAAAAGGATTTATCCTTTAACTCAATTTTCACAGCACAAATACGTGGATTACCGCACTGCACAATAACCACATTCTGGAACATACTTTTTCTCCACAGCAGGGCGACGCCACCGTAGGGTCTACCGCGAAGAATGCCTGCTGACGTATCCACCGCCGATACTCCAGTACAGCTGCATTCACTGCTTATTGAGTCAAGAAACGTGATTTCTTCAGGCAGTAACCACGTATTTCTAGGTTAACTTTTCTCCAGTTTTCTTCTCAATATAATCGGTTATGTGTGACTCAGAAGCTTCCCTATGTACGTTTGAAATAAACATGGGGATTTTTCTGTCAGCTGATCTGAATTTCTCCTCAGATTCGACAATACTGCTACCAGTGCTTCCTATAAGGCGATCTTTATATTTTTGTTTCTTATACTGCACCGCTGTAAAACCGTCATCTACGTTAACAGCAGCAACGCTTGCACACGATGGAAACTGCGCCGGCCGCAAAGAGTGCGTCACGGCTTCACACAGCTGTTTACTAGTCTCGCTAGCGGCGGCTGATACCAGTAACGATGACGCATCACCCCGGTCCCCGCCTGATTCACAGCAGCGGTTGACCGTTGGAGGATGAGTTTTAGTATTACCCTCCATTTGATTCTTGTTCACATCCGAACTACTGTGACTAGATTGATGATTTAATTTGGCTGAAACTAGCTTTCCACAGGCCAGGTGTATCTTCTTGAAATGTGCAAATAGTACTGTTATCACAGGATGCACCTCTCTTTGTGTTTACATTTGAGTCCGCATATGAACGTGACATTAATTTAATATTAAACTCCGTTTTAACACTTTGCAGCTCATCTTGAGTCACATAAGACGATTTGATTTGATCAATCTCAGTTCTTACAAGCACTAAGTCCTTCAGCAGCTTTGACACATCCAAAATTAAATGATCGAAACAGATGGGAGGCAGCTTGTTGAGATCGCGGGCTACAAACACTGGCAAAACATCCGGATCGGTGGTTTTAAAAATGGCAATGATGTCGTTCAACACCCTGTTCGCTTTGCCTTTTCCTTTGCGGACAGTGCTACGCACCTCCGACGCCAATGATTCCATCAATAACGACTTTGATGTTTGAATCTCTTCGCCCGAAAAAGTCGATGCACATATTTTTACGATACTGGTCTCATCAAAGAGCGACACTTTGTTTTGAATATAAGCTAATAGCTCGTCGATAACAATGTTACACGACACACACTTTACTGTGGCGGACATTTTTTGTAATTGCGCACGGGCAGCGCGACAACCGAAAAACACGAGCGCAGGTAATGACTGCGCGCGCGTCACTGTCGCGTCGCGTCATTATGAATAGGAACTACCAGGATTGATCTGAAAGCATAAAAACTGTTTTTTAATCCTTAAATTGAATGAATAGTCCCGGAAGTGGGTAGGTACTTTAGAAGCTAACTATAATATACATGCTTCTACTAGGTGAGGTAATACTTACAGGCGTCACGTCGGTACAATCTATGATGTTAAAACACGATCATATCCACGGATATATTTTCTATGTAATATATTCTAAATTGTTCTAACAATACTAGTGAACAGTTTAGCATACATCGGCTACGCTAACTTGCTGGCCGATGTCTTACTCTAGATGGGGGCATCGCTAAGGATTATCACACAAAGACTACGTTATGAAAGCACCTGAACCCCCGTTTTTGTTAATAAGTATTATAAATTATTATTCAAATACTTCAGATGAAACCAATATTGAAAGTAACGTCATACATGACGGCGCCACAGAATTCTTCATTTTAATGCTCGTTGACAGGTAGGTACCTATATTTTTAACGTAGTAGCAACATTCGGAAATGAAATGCAATGTCAGTGACATAAGCGGAAAATACGTACCACAAAAGTAAAAAAAGACTTTTATTTTTGGTGTCCGAAAGCCGGGAATCGTTTTCATAACAAAATCGTATAACATAATATAATCAGCCTATAATGTTCCCACTGCTGGGACACAGGCCTCCTCTCTATGAGAGGGAGTGGGCCGTAATCCACCACGCAGGCCCAGTACGGGTTGGTAGATGTCACATGTCTTCGAATTTTTGGTTCTAAGACATGCCGGTTTCCTCACGATGTTTTCCTTCACCGTTTTGAGAGCAGTGGTGATGAAATTATTTACACAAAGTAAAACGCCTGTCGTGGTTCGAACCTAAGACCGACAACTCGTAAGTCGCGGCCGTTACCACTGGGCCACCACTGCCCACTGGGCCACTACTGCTCACTGGGCCACCACTGCTCACTGGGCCACACTGCAAAATCGTATAACTGATTAAAAAAATAGGAGTAATTTTATGAACAACATTTGTCATATTACGCCTATGTTGAGTCGATACTGCGATATGGTCTCGTAATGTGGGGTAACAGTATCAATATGGATAGAGCATTTATCGCACAAAAAAAGTGCATCAGAGCAATAAGTGGTCTTCAACCTGATGACTCATGTAGTCCAATGTTCAAAAGGTTTGGCCTGCTACCTCTACCGTGTCTGTATACCGGATGACATTTTTTACCGTCTCGAGCAAAATCAGGTGTGTTGTGTAAGTGAAACAGAATCCATACCCAAGAATATTTGCTTAGTACCATTGAGATTGTACAGGTTCGGAATTTCCTTCAAAAATCATGAAAACTATCCATCCTACGGCCCGTGCGTAAAAACTAATAATAGCCAAAATAGGAGATAGTAAACGGCGTAGGCTGCGATCGCGCATGAATGAAAGTTGTACGTGTGTGCGAGCGAAACGCACGCACATTTCTTTTGCGTAGAAACCTAGTAAGCGGCCGCCCCTCGCATGGTACAGTCGTGCTGAAAACGTTTCCAAAATCAACGCAATAACATTTATACTCCACTTACTAATAAACTAAGACAAACCTGATCTACAAATAAAATGAACACAATACCTAAAAATTCTCAAACATACAATACAAATACCCAATTGACTAAATAAGCCTCACACCAAAAGAATAAGTAGTAAATAGGTAATAACTTAACACAAGTAAGAAAACTTAACCTACCTAAAATAATAAAACACAACAAATACTTAAGTACAAATAAAAACCCCACCAATTTACCAATTAAAAAGATAAAATAATAAGAAAACCTATCCTTACAAATAAAACGAAAACAGTAACAAAGACTCGGAACGAACTTTTAAAACAATCTAACTAAGTAATCTTTTTTAAATAATTCGAAACAATAAATACTTGAATAAGCAAGAATACTCGACTGTACTTCATTCAAAATGAAAAGGACGTGCATACATGCGGGAGCGAGAACATTGACAGAAGGTTGTTAGGTCGACCCGTTGCTAAGTAACGTCGGCGCGCCTACGCACACACACGTACATAGAAACTTGATATGTGCGTGAAAGTTCACTTACCGGGGTTCACGTACGAGAGCCGAGCAGCTGAGCGCCGCTCAGCTGCTCGGCTCGGCGACCGCTCAGTGAGCGGTACTCGCGCGCGGGCGACACGAACGACCGACGCGCACGCGCATTGCGCGCATTTTACAAAAAATGCACTTAGGTCTGTACCTACCTTTTTAGCGATATCGCAGTAGGTAATTATTGTTCCAAATGTTTTGTTCTAAACATAAACTAGCACGTCTTTGCATATTGTTTGGTAAACTTCGAGGCGTGTCTCTATCACTTTCCAAAACATTAAAAGCGTTTTAAATTATTCGCTGTTTTAAATCACTAACGCTTTGAGCTTCTTCGGTATACACTAAACGTCAGACTAAACGTTTTAGGTCGGCCCACAAATAAAAGTCAAGGGGTGTTGTGTAGATCTGGTGACCTCGGCCGCCAGTTCACAGGTGCACCGCGACCTATCCACTTATCACCAAATTGACCATCGAGATACGCGCGCACATCTGTGCGCGCGTATCTCGATGGATTTGTACAAACGATCTCGTTTGTAGTGAGCTGGACATCCGTCATGCTGGAAGTACATGTCTTGCAGATAGGGATCAGGAACGTCTTGCAACATGGTGTCAATGACAGAACGGTTCTGCACCCAGTGACAAAACTCCATGCGGGGTCCGGGGGGGAATTTGAGGAGAAGGGATACCGTTCCTTCGCAGCGACTGAAGATTTTCTTCTTCTGCGTACATTCGCCTTGCACTGGCTGTTTTCACCAAACAAGATACTCTACGTTAGAATATTCGTACATGTTTAGATACGACAAATATGACCGGGTGCACGATGCATACGCGGAAACAAACAGCGCGACGTCACACCACCGTGACTAATCGGTGACTGAAGCTCGGGACGCGGGCGGGCGGGGGGATGCGCGAGCGAGCAGCTCCGGCGCGGCGGCGGCTCAAGCGCCTGATGATATCAAAGAAGCCGACGGCAAGTGCGGCGAGAACCTATCGGCCGCAAAGAAACGTATCTAATTCATTGATAAATTCCGTGCATTTAGTAGGGTGCGTATGATTTGAATTTCGATATTTTTTCATCGATTTATTCAATTTTTTTTAAATTTCTGTTTTTATTGTTTTTGTATTAAAAGTTTACTTCAAATGGGTAGTATTTTTGGATAGATCAATTTGTTTAAAGGGTATAAAAAAATAAAAAATAATTAATTAACTATGCCATTGGCTTCTACTCCGTTCACCTACTACACCCTATGTTTGTCGAGACGGTAAAAAAAATCATCCGGTATATATGAGGTATGTGTATTTGTAGTTAACAACAAACATTTATTTAAATCAGCAAATGATGTAAATCCCAGAAACAGACGAGATCCTCATAAACTGGTATTAAGTGATTTGCCAAGACTTGCCAAATACAACAAAAACTGCCTAGCAATGTGCGTACGTACTTATACAAAATACCAAGTCGCTTTAAAATATTGAACTCTAGGTTATTGATTCGACTGCTTACATTATCTACATGTTCTTTCCAGTTAATATCTTTGTCTATTATTACGCCTAAAAACCTTGTATGGGTTACCTCTTCGATTTTATTTATATTAAGTTTTATATTGTTTTGATTGTTATTTGATCGATTGAATTGGATGTAAACAGATTTATCTAAATTTATTTTTAAATTATTTGTGGGGTACATACCTACCATACCACTTATTCATTTATATATTATAAACTTACACAATAATACACACTTATATACAAACACAATAATAATATTTTTTTACATTAATTTATAATAATTATTAAATATAACCTGTAAAGCTGCATTGGTACAAATATGTACCAAACGTCAATCGGCGTCAAGTACCGCTGGTACACTAACGTACCAGGCGTTTCCCGCGGTTTAAATCTCTATTTCTACTTATAAATAAGGGTTTTTATCGTCTGTGGCAATTTAAGTCTATGGGCAGATAGATATTCTAGTCGACTTACTCATTAAAAACCATAATTTCTCTTTTTTTTTTTTTTTTTTTATTGTTGAAGTTTGATGCGTGTGTCACGTGAAAATTGCCGTGACATCTGTCTATTTTTTTCTGTCAATGTCATAATCTCTTATTGTTGTTAGATTACTTACGTATTTATAATAAAACCTGCGAAAATTTCATAAAAATCGATCCAGTAGTTTTAGAGATACGGTCAAAACAAAAAACAAAGCCCACTACGTAATATTCTCTATTTGTAAGTTCTATTTTAGTTACCCGCTTATTGTTTATACATAAGTATGTGGTCTATTTATTCAAGAACCCAAACCAATTAACGATAATGAAGTGCGTTTCGTATTTCTCAAGTGTTTATGCTTTTTGTGCGAGCGCTGGCGCGCCGCGCGCCCGCCGCTCGGCGGGGGGGGGGGGGTCCGCGCCTTGAGCGCATTACTAAGGTGCGATAGCGTGTACCTCGCAGCTTTCCAGGATAAGTACATAATAAATCAGTCAACAATACATTCACATTCACTACCATCAAACATGTATATCGGTTGATGACGCGCCACCGGTAACGTAAGCTACTGGACTCGCGCACGGCGAGCTACGTCATCGTGACGTAGCCGGCATGCGCCAAAGTGGGAGGTGTGAGGTCGCGAACGTTCGATCACCTTGCCGCGACCTTCAGTCGGAACTTGCTCACGCGTCCCTTTGCTGTGCATGATTTTGTTGACACCTTGATCGCCTATTGTTTACGTGTATCATCCCTGAACTGTTATCATTGTGCCGTGACTATCGTGTGTGCTTATCGTATTGTGAATTTGTGACTATTCTCCTTCTGACTGTTTTCTGTGTTGTGTGTGTGTGAGTTACTCAATAAACCGTGAGTACCTAAGCAGATTGACTTTCCTTTATTACTCTGCCTACTACACATCCGCAATAATAACTATACTGGTGACCCCGACGTGATGGCGACACGAGACGCAACTCACGCCACCGATCCTCAAACCGCTCCGACTCAAGCTACCGGAGGCACCCTCAATGCTGGTACCATTCAATGCATGGTGAGAAGGCCAAGCGTTGCATCAAACCCTGCGACTACAAAAAGGGAAACGCCGCGGGCAGTCGGTAATGGCGACAGACGATTGCCCCGCTTCTACTGGTCGCCTATTCGTCGCAGACCGAAGCACGAAGACGCAGTTTCTGGTCGATACTGGAAGCGATCTCTGTGTCTACCCTCGTCGTCTGCTCAGCGATCGTCGTGCACCCACGAACTACCAACTCGTGGCCGCGAATGAGACGCCCATTCCAACATATGGTTTCCTCGAACTTAACCTCAATCTAGGACTTCGTAGAAACTTTAAGTGGCGTTTTGTGGTAGCAGAAGTGACAAAACCGATTATCGGAGTAGACTTTTTGTGTTTTTACTCTTTGTCCGTTGACTGTCGTAATCAACGGTTAATTGACAGTAGCACTAATGTTTTCGTAATAGCCTCAAATCACTCAGATTCTTCTTTAGTCTCTGTAAAGGTGACTTCTGGTGATTCAAGGTATCACAAAATCCTCGAAAGCTTTCCCGACATCACCCGACCCGCCGGTACACTACGCACTACACCGCATAACACTGTACACCATATTCGCACGACCCCAGGCCCCCCAGTATCTTCTTCATTTCGGCGATTAGCGCCGGATAAGCTTAAAATTGCTCAACAGGAGTTCCAGCTGATGCTGACCAATGGAACTGCCAGACCCTCGGAGAGTCCTTGGTCATCCCCACTCCATCTCGTACCGAAAAAGGACAACGGTTGGTGACCTTGTGGAGATTACCGCATGCTCAACGCCCGAACCGTTCCTGACAGGTACCCGATTAGGCACATTCACGATTTTGCCCACAGCATTTCAGGCTGTCGATTTTTCAGTACTATCGACCTCGTGAAAGCCTACAATCAAATACCTGTCAGCCAGGACGACATCCCGAAGACGGCGATCACCACACCGTTCGGATTGTACGAATTTCTGTACATGACGTTTGGTCTGCGCAACGCGGGCCAGACATTTCAACGTTTTGTCGACGAAATGACGAGAGGACTAGACTTCTGCTACTGCTATTTGGACGACTTTTTGATCTTCTCCAGGACAGAAGCAGAGCACGAGGAGCACCTATGCATCATTTTCAGCAGGATGAAGGGACTTCGGCATGTTGATCAACACGTCCAAGTGTGTTTTTGGTGTCCCGGAAGTAACTTTCTTAGGTTACCATATCTCCGAAAAGGGCACCAAACCACTTGACAGTAAGGTAGATGCAATCAAGAAGTTCCCTGCACCTAAAGATGTACGTCAGCTGCGTCGATTTTTGGGCATGATCAATTTTTATAGGCGTTTCTTGCCCCATGCAGCTCAAATTCAGGCGCCGCGTCACAACCTCTTGATCGGCAACGTAAAGGGCTCGCATCCTATATGTCTTGCGGAGAATACTTTGCAGGCATTCGAGGACTGCAAGGAAAGCCTGGCTAATGCTGCTTTATTAGCTCACCCCGATTGCAATGCCAAACTCGCATTGGTCACCGATGCGTCGGATACTGCAATCGGCGCGGTGCTACAGCAGCTCAGCGACGACGGTTGGCAGCCATTAGCTTTCTTTTCCCGAAAGCTCAGCCCTTCGCAAGCAAAGTATTCTCCCTATGACAGGGAACTGCTGGCCATTTACGAGGCCATCAAATACTTTCGCCACATGCTGGAGGCTAGACACTTCGTCGTGTATACGGACCATAAGTCGATCAGTTTCGCATTCCACGAAAGGAAGAAGAACTGTTCGCCACGGCAATTCCGGTACCTAGACTTCATAGCCCAGTTTACCACCGACATACGACACATCTCCGGCAAAGACAATGTTGTGGCTGACCCCTTATCACGCGTGGAAGAGCTCCAAGCTCCGGTCAATCTTGACATCCTCGCGAACTCACAGGCGTCAGATCCGGAACTGAAGAAGCTTCTTCAGGAAGGGTCGTCAATAGTCCTGAAAAAGGTACAAGCTCCTGGGGAGCATTCGTTCGTGTACTGTGACGTCAGTACAGCGTCCCCCAGGCCATTTGTACCCAAAATGCTGCGGAAACAAATTTTCGACAGCTTACATTCCCTCAGTCACCCAGGCGTATCAGCGACTGCCAAATTAATTGCAGAGCGCTTTGTTTGGCCAGCCGTCAGGAAGGACTGCAGGGAGTGGGCGCGAGCTTGCCTCGCATGCCAGCGGGCTAAGGTGAGCCGTCACGTTTCCGCACCATTAGGGACGTATCATCTCCCACGCGCCAGGTTCACCACGATCCACATCGACCTTGTGGGCCCGCTTCCAATGTCACAAGGCTTTAGATACTGTCTGACGGCAGTCGACAGATTTACCAGGTGGCCAGAGGTCGTACCTATTGTCGACATTACTGCCGAGACAGTAGCTAAAGCGTTGCTGTCTGGATGGATTTCCAGATTTGGTTGTCCTACTGACATTGTTACGGACAGAGGCCGTCAATTTGAGTCGGCTCTGTTCGAACAGCTGTCATAATGCTTCTATTCTAATTATCAACAACCAAGTATGTATTTAGTATGCCTACTCTTTTGGCTCAAAACTTAATTTATGAAAAAAAAATCACATCAGTCTCAAGGTCTCAACATTACCAACAAACTTGGCAAAAATTTAGCAAAACTTATGACCAAACAACCGTTTTAAAAATACTGATTATCTTCTGACACAGCTCTAGTCACTATTGAAGCATGACTTGTGGAATGAGGAGTAAATATTTTGATATCTATGCCACTGTCCAACATTGTTTGTTTAATCCAATAACTAATTGTTTGGCTAACTAACATAATTATGAGGCATTAATATTTTTTCTGTATTACCTATCTCTGAATTACACCATTTGTGTGTATAATTTATATAATATTGTAATGTAATCACAGGACAAATGTCAGGTTGCATATGAAAAGTAAGATAACATAGGTAATAATTGTTAGCCGTTTTCCTGTCTTAGATGTTTTTACCAATCAGTGATTTTTATATTAACACTTGAATCAATAATTTGGATGTTATGAAGTCTCAATTACAGATAAGTTATATTCTTTAAGACTTGAAATAATTCTTACATAATTTTTGGATACTTTGTCAAGTGATAAATGTTGTAATGGGTACCATCATTCTATAAAATTCAGTACCATTGATGGATCCCATATATCATTGTAGTTAGTGCAACTTTGTTGTAATTTGAAGATATCTTTAAAGAACCTCTTAATTACAGGATCGGTACCTACATCAGCATTTATGATCGATGACAATGCAAATCTATTAGTGCTGAACGTATATGAACTGCCATTGTTGAATTGTTGTGTAAGAAACTTTAATAAGTGATAGAAATATCGTGAATATTTTTACCATTACAGAAAGTCCACCACTTATGTAGTGTGCTACTGAATACTGCCTTTCACTGTTATCTGACAATGAAGATATCATGACCTTAATGGTGGCATGTGGTATCATTTGCTTCTTAAACGGTTCTCTGACAATATGCAGGCCCCCAGGGAAAAAAGCTGCAGTGCAAAGGATGCAGCATTCTGGAAGGTGACAGCAAAAATTGGTTTGATGGTTCAAACTATATGCTGTAATCTGTGATTTCACCATGAAATTAAGAAATGGGTACCAAGGTTGTGATAGTCTCATAGGAGAAAGTAAGATGCCAACCTGATAAACTTAATAGTTTGTGAAATTAATCCAAATAGTGGAAATGCATAAAATAATGGGTAATAATTCCAATTTACTGTCATCACATCTATACATCGATCGATGTGTGTTTACATCTATATTTTCTACAAGTGCCAGGCCAGATATCTCATATCTATCACACTTAGTATTAGCTCTAGTAGAAAATATGTAGATCAATGGAAAGGATTTCCAAAAGATCTCACTATGTCCTGAAATGCTGCAGGAGCCAGACACACAATCAATGTTTTTATTTCTAGACTCAAGATCAGCTTCTATGCTGTCTTTAAATTATACATAAAATGCAGATATCCCCATTGTTAGGGCTTCACACCACTGCCATATTATGCCTAGCCAGGCAATTAAGATTATTAAATTGACTACCACACATTATAATCTAAGGTTGTAGTATTGTTTAACATAAAATTTGGTATACATTTAAGTATTCGGTAAAATATTCTATACCAAGAAAAGCATAAAAAAATTCCAAAAAACTTAAATGATTTTTCTTGACTTTCCAAACCCCATTTGCTATGTGACTGTCAAAACAAATATTTCCCATATTTATAATCAAACTCCCTCTCATAGAGAGGAGGCCTGTGTCCCAGCAGTGGGAACATTATGTAAATGATTATGTAAATCAAAGTCACTGTGGTAAACTAACTCTACACATCTTGGATTTTTCCAAATTCTAGTGTAGGTACTTAAGCATAGAAATCCAAAACTCACAACTGGACAACAAGCTGATAGGATAAGGTGTAAAATAATAGATGAACATCTCTTTATATCTATCACTGACAATGTCATAATATACTTTGTATCAATCACAAATCCTAAGTACTCAGGGATTAGTTTCAACCTTATTTATGTAACATACAAGGCACTCCAAAAGCCTATAGTTGTACTAAAATTTTTAAAAAAATTCTTAATACTGTTCTCCAATACAAGTTAAATCCTCAAGATAAAAACACAGATTTTTATCCCCCACTAAAGTATAAATATAAGATATTACTGGTGTGGGGTAGTACACAAGCCAAAGCACAAACAATTGAATTAATTGTTTTTACAATAAACCCTCAAATGTGTTTTGTCATCAGTGTTCAATGACATTAAAAAATAGACTTCTTATAAATCAATTGTGCCCAAATGATCATTTTATTTTAGAAACCTCCTTAGGTATGTCTTTCATTTTAAAACTGTTGTGTATGGATAAATTATATTCAGACATTTTGGATTTACTGGAACCTCCATTTAGTTTGTGTACAATAAATATTTTTGATTAAAAAACTGTCCACTGATAGGTCCACACTGCACACTCAAATCTAACAACTTACCAATTTCTTTTGTTGTATTAAATAAATATTCAGACTCTGAAAATGCACAATTTTATAGGTATTATGTTGTGTAGGAATGTCCTTAAATGGAATTCTATATCCCTTCAAACATGACCAGATAACTTTATCTTGTGTGAAAAAGATCACCGCCAGCAAGAGTAAAATATTTAAGGCGACATGCAATTGTCGTTACCTCTATAATTGACATACAGGTTTGTATCAGTACGTCTTGCCTGATGAAATCCTCTGTTGTTGGTACTTCCCAATGATGGTCCTAGATTGGTACTTGCCCCACCCCCCCTTGAATCAAACGTGAAGGGGCATTGGAGTTTTCCTTACAATTACTTAACAGTGTAGTTGTAGCTGCCTTCTTAATTACCCAGACTTGACATGTTCAATAATGAACTTTTCACCAAACAGGAAACTGTCCCGTTTCGCTATATTTGCTGTTTTAATCATGATTTTTATCTAGTTCAACTGGTATCATCAAAGTAAGTTGCTTAATAATCGTGAAAACATCGGTGAGAATTTTAATATTCGTTGTGTTCCGATTGTTTTTTATCAAAATATAGATACTGTTTACACTGCGGTAATGCAATTCCAAATTACTGTGGTGGTCTTCCACCCTCTGGTTGTTTTCCTTGATTGGGCGACTCAGCCGTTTAAATCCATGTTCAATTTTGAAGCATCCAGCAATAGTAAATTCAACAGTACTAGTATTAAATGCATTTTACATTATGTAGGTAATTCTTCTTTCTTGATCATTTTTAAATCTTAGTCATTTTAGATGATTTTAAGAAAGTAAAAACATTTAGGTTTTCTTGGAACTGGACGGGTTTCCCAAGGCCATTATCATTGCTTCATACAACCTCATAGAACCATCCTTTCGATCTTGGATATGATCTACAAAGCACACAATAGACTAACTAAGTCTGATGATGCTTAGTGTGCAGAACTGATTCTTTATCAATCAATATTGTGATAATAATTTCTCACGAGAGAACAATATTGAGTACATATCATAGAACTTCTAGATATACATTTATATTTTGAGCTTTTTGCCTCAACTTGAGGCTGCGAGAGCTAGGATCCTGCCTTATTGTAATAATAATTTCTCACGAGAGAACAATATTGAGTACATATCATAGAACTTCTAGATATAAGTACATTTATATTTTGAGCTTTTTGCCTCAACTTGAGGCTGCGAGAGCTAGGCTCCTGCCTTATTGTAATAATAATAATTTCTCACGAGAGAAAAACAACATTTTGTGCATAGGCAGTGCATACCATAGAACTTCTACGTATACATTATATTTTGTGCGTTTTTCCCCAACTTGAGGTTCGAGAACAAGTCTCGACGGGAGTCAACAGGACCTCCTGTTGCACATAGCACTATACTGTCTTGTGTAACACGAACTTCATGTTATATTGTACAAGAACGGACGGACCGAGCACTGGCAGTATGGCGGATAATTATAATCCCCGCTGCTTTGCAATCCAAATTAATCGTAATCCCTAAAATTTTTCACCACACATACATACCTGTGTTTTCTTCTTCGTTTACAAAAATAATTGTCTTTTGCCGATCGGCCTGTATTACTGACTCCAAAAAAAAAGGGACGCCGAAGTCGCCCTTGAGGTCGCCTAAGCGGTTTCTTTCCAATTTTCGCCAAATTTTGTTGACTGGTATTATTTGTTGTTGATAATAATCAAAAGTAATACGTTTATAAAAGAAAATTTAATAATTTTCTTAAAATGATGTGCGCTACACGACGCGAAAATAGTGAATGACATTAGCTGGTTATAGTTGCCAGCGTAAAAGTTTTTTCTTGCAGGATTTATTCTCTGAATAGTCGCGTGCACACGATGGGAATGTAGTGAGACTACATAGTAAATCAGGATAATTATCGAGGACTAAGCATGGAGTATAATAACTACTGCTTCGTTGCAGGCTCTAGTGCGCGCTACTTCATAGATCTCTTTGCGGTACCAAATACGTGCGGTGGACTCACCGCGCAGCGGGAGGTCCAATGTGAATTAACCGCATGCGTTTTTTTCATCGCTAAGCGCGCACTTAATTATATGCTACACTGATTTTGCGGTAACAAAACGCACGGCAGTGCACGCTAGGCCTAAGTAACCCTCTTTGGCAACAGTGGAATCCTCTGCCAGAGTCGTTCGATCGACTAACAAACACGTATCCACACTATCCACAGAGAACATCTTGTACGAGTTACAGTCGAGTTATGTTATTGAGCGACTCGGCATAAGCTGAGACTGTTGTGCCCAAACTTAGCAAAGTCAAAGTGTTGCCAAGTATTGGGCCACTCATCGAGACACTCACTATTATTGATTAGCTCGAACATTATTTGAGCCACAAACTACAAAAGAACGTTGTAACTAAGATGTTGAGCGGAGGGGTAGACGGAGGGGTTCAATATAGTGAGATATTTCTTCTTAATATTGTTGAGTAGGAATAAATCTCGCGCGCACGGCGGCTGTCGCCGTCGCCGGGCCCGCGCCACAGAGCATGCCAACAGTGACACAACTCCGAACAAACACACATTTTTAACCGACTTCTTCAAAAAGGACGAGGTTCTCAATTCGCCGGTATGTTTTTTTTTAATTTATGATACGCGATTACTCCGCGAATTATGAATCGATTTTGATGAATCTTTTTGTTTGGTAGCCCTGTGTTTTCTGTGTAACAGACATCAGCTTATTATTTTAAAAAAGCATAAGTAGGTATAATATTCCCTACTTGCAGTACTGTTCCGTCGTGACTCGTCCGCTCGCGACACTACATGTGAGTGCGACTCGCACGCGGCACTGTAGCCACCTCCATACATCAGCGACTTTGATACATAAGTAGGTATAATATTCCCTACTTGCAGTACTGTTCCGTCGTGACTCGCCCGCTCGTGACACCACATGTGAGTGCGACTCGCACGCTGCACTGTAGCCACCTCCATACATCAGCGACTTTGATACATAAGTAGGTATAATATTCCCCACTTGCAGTACTGTTCCGTCGTGACTCGTCCGCTCGCGACACTACATGTGAGTGCGACTCGCACGCGGCACTGTAACCACCTCCATACATCAGCGACTTTGATACAATTTGCCGTAGAAAGTCGCTACTTTGATGTATTACCGGAAAAATAACAGACCCAGATTAAACGGCGAGTCAAATCTTATTGCTGGCGCGCACGCGGTTACCGCCCTTAAATGCACGACATACGAGTCCATATGGCGTGACATACGCGCGCGGACACCCAACCCACCCGTCACCACCGGCGCACTAAATTCAGTTCTATGTAGTAGTTTTAGGGTCAGTTTTCGCGGTGTGTCGGTGACACGATCGGAGAATTCAGCCATTATTCCGTCGGATGACTTCGTGAAATTTACTATTGCGAGGTTTTGTTCGTAGCGATTGTTTATGGCAGATTAAGGCAGGAGTCGATATGCTTTGGGCTCTTTTATGTTCTGCCACCGGCTTACGTTACCGTGTTTACGGATTTTCCCTCTAAGCGGATAAAAAATACGTCTGTAGCTTTTTGCGTATGAAAAATAAACGATGTATTTATGCGGCACCCGGCGCCCCCTCCTCAACCTACTGCCCGCACCCCGCACCCCGCCGCCCGCAGATTATCTTTTTATCGAAACATAATGCTGCCCTTTTGAGAGGCCGAGGGCTCGGAGTTAACTAATAAAAAGTCCGATGTGCAATATTTTATTTACTGCGATATAAAGTTTTTAGAAGAGATTTTCTGGCCGCAAAAAGCCGGCAAAGTTGTGGGTGAAAAATACGGGCGATCGTGAATAGTTTTTGTTTGTTAATTGTCTAGCGGCGAGACGGGGCAGAGCGGGACTACTAAGGGCAGGTTGAGGCGAAGCGAGGCAAAGTAGGGCAGTTGAATTAACTAAACACACCGGAATAAAAATATTTGAACGACGCTTTTTATTTAACTCTACAATACGAAAGCATAACACGTGCTAAAGTGAACCACTTCAAAGTGATAATGTCGCCCATGGGCATGTGACCGCCCGTATTTTTTTGAATATTCATGAAAAATTGAATTCAATCATTGCATTGAATTCTCATTGAGGCGTTATTATTACGCATATTTATTTTGCGTAAGGTTCGAAGGAGTCAAAATTTGGATTAATTGAGAAAGAAAGAAATAAATAAATTTTATTTGCTCGAACATGTGTGTACATACAGAATTAAAATAATACATGCATGCAAGATCTTAAATAAGGGTAGCTCACGACATGTCTGCCATTTCTCATGGTGTGCAAATATCTTAGGTACCTTTAATGAGGAATCAAACGAGAAAAATTAAAGTGATACCCCACACACAAACAAACTCAAATGGTCCAAATTTTTAAACACTTGTTCTGCCTGCAATTCTTTTGAATGAAACTGAATTAAGTATGGGCTTGTACCACTGCCCTTAATACAAGTTATTTCATAATTTAGTAAGGGTGCTGGTTGCAACACCTACCTGTTTTGTTAACTAGAATAAGTCAAGTGTTAGGTACACTTCTAGATCCTAATATTTAATGTTAACACTATTTTTATTTGATTAAATAAATAAATAAATTTTATTTTACCACTTTGTCGGCGTGATTTATATGTATACCCATACCAAATTACAGCTTTCTATAATAGTCAATAATATTATATTAACAGATATGTTATACACTCACAAAACAACAGAAAAAAGTGTTCTGTGCAGCAGCGGCTGCACACATAGGTACCCACATTTCATTTATTTTACATTTCACTACAAGTAAAAATGATAGAAAAGAGATGGCTTGATAAAAACAACAAGAAAAAAAAAACGGCTAGTGTTGTCAGTTGCGCGTGAATGTAAACAAACATTATTTTGGCCACCAATCACCGAATATTGGCATCACAGACTAACAAATTTAACGAGACAGAAGGTAAAAACCGCGCTTACTAAAGGACAATGCCACACTTTCGTACCAACAAAGGAGCTAGAGTGTCACAATCTAATGTAGTTCATAAAATTACTCCTATGTTTTTAATCAGCTATACGATTTTGTTATGCAAACGATTCCCGGATTTTGGACACCAAAAATAAAAGTCTTTTTTTACTTTTGTGGTACGTATTTTCCGCTTATGTCACTGACATTGCATTTCATTTCCGAATGTTGCTACTACGTTAAAAATATAGGTACCTACCTGTCAACGAGCATTAAAATGAAGAAGACAATTAACAATTGTACCAATTTGCCATTTAATCATTTAATATTAGGATAAAATATATTTTTATGTGTGTCAAAAAACATCTTTAGGTCACGCGTTACATCGTAATAATTTATTATTATTTTTTGGAATACATTTTATATTTAATGAAAAGAGGACCTATTCAAAAAAGTAAAATTTCATTTGAACTGTGACGTATTGCAATAATTATTTTGTGGCGCCTTCATGGATGACGTTACTTTCAATACTGGTTTCATCTGAACTATTAGAATAATAATTTATAATACTTAACAAAAACGGGGGTTCAGGTGCTTTTTCATAACGTAGTCTTTGTGTGATAATCCTTGGCGATGCCCCCATCTAGAGTAAGACATCGGCCAGCAAGTCAGCGTAGCCGATATCCTAAACTGTTCACTAGTATTGTTAGAACAATTTAGAATATATTACATAGAAAATATATCCATGGATATGATCGTGTTTTAACATCATAGATTGTACCAACGCGACGCCTGTAAGTATGACCTCACCTAGTAGAAGCATGTATATTATAGTTAGCTTCTAAAGTTCCTACCCTTTTCCGGGACTATTAATTCAATTTAAGGATTAAAAAACAGTTTTTATGCTTTCAGATCAATCCTGGTAGTTCCTATTCATAATGTTACAAATGTTTCGCATTGATACAAGAAAAACTTCCTGAGATTCCGAACTGATACTTGAACTAACACTTGGTCACAATGTGGAGTGATGTGTGCTCTAAATGTGGACAGTCCATGCTACGTATTGCAACAGTTGCAAGGCGTTCCCGAGTGCCACCCAATTGTCTTACCTATGGTTTTATTTGTACATTTCTTTTCTCTGTCCTGGTAGCGGTCGTCATATACGTTATGTAAATATGAATATATCTTAACTGCGTTTTTCATTTTTGATATAAGTCCCTTATTAGGTACTAACAACATTATCACCTTATTATTATTTACTAACATGTGAAGTTCGAGAAGTGGGTGTACTATATTAGTAAATACAACTCTGCCTTACTCTTCTGGGAAAACAGGCCTGCTGTTATGTTAAGATTTCAAGATATTAGGTATCAGTAAACACAGTACTAAATTGATTACTTATTCAGACTACCAGCTGCACATACTATGAGTACCTAACTACATGATAATTGATATCCATTATCATTATATATAAAACTTGACACCAAGAATTATGATTGACTATCAGTGATGTATTGTATAATCATCCATCAGGAAACAAGCGCCAAATCAAAAATAAAAAGCAACTGAAATTAGGTACCGCCTCATTTGTCACCAACTTCACCATTTCGAGTCAGTCACTTTCTCGAACTTAACCTAAAAATATGAAGTAGGTAAATGGTAAATAAATACGAGTTGCGGAAATCCATGTAAAAAATAGTTGGCAATATAGGAAGAGCATTGAATTCTCCTCCAAATACACTAGGTTTGGTTGTGACAGCGGACTTTTTGGCTTGGTACAGGGTGCCCTACATTACGAGGCATTCTCCTTTGTGCACGCGGTTTGTACCTACAACGTTTGATCTCTACTGTTTCATTTGGCTCCTACTTAAAATCGGCCACCGATTATCAGCTGTAGGCTGGCAGCCTAAATGTGGTGGACAGAACTGTGGGGTAACGATGACTTTACTGCCTACGATATACGCATCTGTACTTTTATTCTATGTCCGGAGTGAATGCGTCCTTGTCGTCCTCAGGACAAACAAATGTATTTCCATTTCTTTCTTTTTGAAATGAATGAATGAATGCATAGTGACGAGCAGAAATTCTTTGGCAACCATATTAAAGTAGGTAATAGAAATCAAAACTCATTGTATATGCTGTTGGTGTTCTTTAATAAATAAATAAATACGGGTCAAGGGCTTGATTCAGAAAGCAGTGGACACGGCACGCATAGTGAGGAGGTTCGTCTCTCTAGAGCCCTGACCACCGGCAGCTTGGACCCTGATCCTGATGCCGATGGGCTACTATTTTTTATATTTTTAATGTTTTGTTTTAATTTTTTTATACAAATAATTAAAACTGTAAGAAATATGTATTTAAAAAGAAATAAAGAAAATAAATAAATAATAATTAAATAAAAACTTTTGTGTTCATCATCAGTTCTCTACTTCACCAAATGGTGTTTTCGTTAAAAATAAATAAAAACATCAATAATTTTGGTGGAACGACACCCATTGCAATAAAACTGGTGTTTCTGGCAGTCACACCACTGTGTTCACATATTCTGACATTAATTCATGATACTTAAAGTTAAAGTAATTTATTTGCCAGAAACGGTATATAGGATGTTCATACTCGAACCTCGATTGTCAGGAAAACAATTTATTAGTACCGCAGTAAGTTACAATATACACAATATTCACGGGCGATCATGTCTAGGACATGATGAGACAGCGGCATAATTATGATAATGTTCTCAACAATCTTATTAAATGTACCGCTTCGATGGTAAATAATGTAGGGGAGTGGTAGTGGAGTGGACTCAAAACAGGTTGTAAAGTGAGGCTCCGAATATGCCGGTTATACTCTGTCATAACAGTTTCCATCGTAAGTAGAACTTTGGGCACAATAACAAGCGCGACAAAACAAAAACATGACGAGCGAAATGTCACGTACTTACCTATATCTAGTTAGCAGTTATGTAGAACTTACTGAAATCAACAGAGCCGTGCAATTTTTTTCAAGCTCAGTAAATCTTAAACTGCATATACAACAACGTCAGTCAAACTATCAGCGAATCCTACCAGACACGTCATTGTAGTCAATTTATAACGACTACTGAACGGGAGCGCTTGTCATTTATGAGAGACTAGCTTCTGCCCGCGGCCCTCGGAAAAGTACTATCGGGATAAAAAGTACAATTCTAAGTCCAGCCGTTACCATTGGGCCACCACTGCTCTCATGGCTGGTCAGGGTCACCTGTGTAGGTAATAATTTTTGTCGAATTTCGTTCAGCCGTTGAGGCGTGAAAAGGTAACAGATAGACAGACAGAGTTATTTTTGCATTTGTAATATCATGTGAACCGCATGCAATTAGCGGTCGCCGGGCAACAGTCTCCACACGGTGGGTGGGTGCCTGAGGCTGGACGGCGCCGCCGAGGCCGGCCCAGGAACAGGTGGCGAGACGATCTAGACGCGTACTGCAAGGGTTTGATCGCGGTGGCCCTGGAAAAGGATGTTTGGAAAGATTTGGGGGAGGCCATTGCTCAGCAGTGGGATAGTGTAGGTAAAAAACTTTTTACAAAAAAAAATTACTTTAAAAGTCGGTCTTTGCTTTTCAATTTTCGTTTTTTGTCACCGACTTCCCAAATTAAAGTTATTTTTCAGTTTTTTAGTGTTTTTTTGGAAGTCGTTTTTTTTTTTTGTAAAACTTTTTCATTTTTCACTTTTTAGTTGTGTTACCCACCCCACACAAATTCAAATACCACTACCTGCTATGTAAATAACAGTGACGGTGTTACGCAGGAATAGTCAGGGGAAATCGCTAGTATGCAATGCCCTGATTCCACACGACAACAACTGCGCGCTACCTAGAAGCTGACGCTGCAACACGTGTAGAGCGCGACACCGTTTACGCGATCCATCCGTTTTCCACAGTATTCTTTGGTCAATCGTCGACTAAATAATACAATATAAAATATAGTTAGAAATATAATATAATTGTAATACTTTTCCTTTTTAACATTAAACTTCATCAAATAGAACTGGGTTTTTCTGCATCCTTTGCTGCCACCTAACATAATTACGGAGTCACATAGAACAATAAAATCGTACTAAGTGGGAAAAATACGTAATATTGAAGCTCCATAACTCAAAAATTACGCAAGCAACGTTAATAAAATGTATATGGGACCACCTCCGTCGCGAGTATACCCTTTCGAACTAAAAAAAAAATTTTTTCATCGTTTCACAAATTGGTGAAAATATCGATGAATACACAAAACGAAGACGAAGATAGAACTTCCTCCTTTTTGGAAGTCGGTTAAAAATATCAGTATGTGTATGTGCAAGGAAAGAAAGAAAGAAAGAGGAAGAAAGAAAATATGTTTATTTGCGGCAAACATGACGCCAAGAAAGGATAAATATACGAAAATAACAAGTTGCGGGAAAATATGCGTCACATTCACGCAAAACGGCCATCACTCAGCATAATGCTGCGACCCTATGCGAGACAGAGCCCCAGCGCTGGTTTTCAGTGACAGCCGGCGTTGACGTCATGACGTCAATCGGTGCAGCACATAATGAGTGGACAATAACAAAATAATAAATAAAATAAATACATTAACTTATAGTGTTTATAAAAATATAATATTTATTGAGGGCAACATTCCGTTCCATTCCGGCTAAAGCCACTTAAAAGTAAACGCCGCCTTCTAACTGCGGAACTGTAACACTACCTGAACAATGGAGCCCGCGCGACATGGCTGCTTGGTACATTTGTTCGTAATATAAGAGAGTGTCGCGAGAGCAGTATGTATGTACTCATTCATAATGAAACGATTACATCGAAATGCGGTGAAGTGATATGCAGGCGCGCGAACAATCGCGTCGCGTCGCCTCAATGCTGCTACAGATAAATTGAGAGCAATGTTCCGGTGGCATATTGTCTACTTGAAGATCACAGTTAACACACACAGTTTATACTAATGACAATCATCTATATTTTATTTCGATGTTAGCCAATCCGATTGAGAATAAGTACCAGGACCTGTGTTATTCAATATTCAATTCTTTATTGCATTCCTTATGTGGTATAACAAGTAAAAGATCAATATTTATGGACCCTGTCGTGCACAGCAAAATGCTATGCTAAGTAGCAATTCAAGCAATTCAATATTATTATAAACTAGCTGTGCCCCGCGGTTTCACCCGCGTAGGTCTCAATCCCGTGGGAATATAGGGATAAAACGTATCCTATGTCCTATTCCAGTTCATGGTCTACCCATGTGCACATCCTCTTCTCGCGAACATAGGGAACGTCGCGCCGGCGTCGAACGGTCCGCGTATTACATTTTTATATTCATGGTTACTTCGAAATTAAAGGTCCGATTCGAATGAATTAAAAAGTATTTTGCTGCTACATAAATACCCTTGATGATAAAACTATTTATTTGAATAAGAATTAATATTATGTTGATAAAACTCCTTCGCAAATAATGCATTAGTTTCGAACAAATTTGATTACCATAAAAAATGCTTCTATATTAAAAGATAGACATATGCTGTCCAAAACTTTTTTTAGAACTTTTAAAGAGGAACAATTCCATCATACATGATATTTGCGTAACTTAAACCGGTTACGCAGCGCACGCAACAGACGCTCCCAAAAAGGAATAATTTTTCCCGATATTGCAACATTTTTCATTTCTGCTCCGCTCCTATTGGTCGTAGCGTGATGTTATATAGCCTATAGCCTTCCTCAATAAATGGACTATCCAACACAAAAAGAATTTTTCAATTCCAACCAGTAGTTTCTGAGATTAGCGCGTTCAAACAAACAAACAAACAAACTCTTCAGCTTTATAATATTAGTATAGATTATTAGATAGGTATGTTTAATTGGGTGTATAACTATAATTATCGCGATTATCACTCTTCCTTTTTGGGCATTTTATGGCTTTAATATAAAAACGCACTTGAATTACTGTAAAACTAAGGAATAGATGCGAAACAGCGAAGCACTGATGCGCGAATGAGCTGGCTAGGCGCGAATGTCAAGTCACGAACAAAAGTTTTTAATCTACCTTACATTGGATGAAATAATTTATTTTTCTCCTAAATTCAATGCGAAATGGCGAGTCTGTAAGTGAAACTACATGTGTGTTTTAGCTAATATCGAGAACGAAGCTTGAGAGTAATCGTCGGTTGGTGCCTCATTCCATTAAAAACGTCAAACGGGCCTCTGCGAGTTGGCTTCGGCTCTCGTACGTCTTCCAAAAGACTGGGACCCCATGCATGGTCCCGAGATATGTAAACTTATATATACATAATTATTTGTGTAAAAAACTTAAAAAGTTAGAACGTGAAATAAAACGTGAGCGACGTACTCGCTGTGAAAGTACATCGTCATCGGATGGTGATCTGCCTATGCCTTATAACCTACAGGGTGAGTCATTTACCTACTTATTTCATGTTTAAATTTTAAAAGGTTACTTTTAGTACCTATAGCAACTATGTAGGTGGATTGGAGTGCTCGGTTTCTTACACTTTTTAAAATACCGTTAAAGTGGTATGTTTGTGTTTTTGAATTCTTATCGGATTCATAACAATAATTAAATTGGAAAATCGGATTGTCCTTTGGGGGCCTTCCATCTCCAAAACTAAGTACTTGCTGCTCGGATCTACCTGTGGGGTTTTTCCATAGCATGTACCTAACCTACGTTATTATTAGAGGAATAAATATTATATCGCCTATTGGGATTGCGTGTTTCTCACAAGGAGTCTCACTTCCCACCCGTAAATAGGTTTATCTAAGCAAAATACTCATTTTGCTTGCAGAGTGCGAACCAATCCCAATCGATGACGATTGTGCCACATACCGCAACGACACGGATCCACAACCTGGATGCTCGTACTGGCAACAAGCCCCAGCCGAATGTAGTGATGAGGAGGATGTTCCGGCCCCGATCGTCACACAGTCCCCTACTGCTGACAACACTCGGCACACGTGAATATACTGCCGCTGCCGCCGAGCTCCATGACTGCCGTACTGCCTCCTGCGCAGGTACTTGCTGCGCCTGCCGTGGAATCAACTGCCGATGCCGTACCTCTAGAGAAGACGAGTGAACCTGAGCCCCCTGCTCTTCAACAAGATGTTCCCGAATTAGATCCAGACTTAATGGAAATATTAGGTGAGGACCCCACCTCAACTAAAGAATACGGCAATGGAATCCAAAAGGATTCGGCGATTCGACTCATCCACATTGCTACCTCCGGTCTCTCTAAAGAGAACCGTAAGGAGCTAAAAAATAGATATTTGGTACCGGTGAACTGCAAGTTTAGAAAAGCGCCTACCCTTAATCCGGAGATTCGAGCATCTCTCATAGAAACTCAAACAAAGCGAGATAAGGGTATAGAAGGCAAACAGGTATTAACATCTTGTCCTCCATCAGCGAGGCCATTACCGCGTTGCTCTCATCAGGTCATAAGAACCCTGAGCTTCTCAAGCTGTTGATGGATACAGCTCGAATCCTGGGAGATATGCAATACACGGACTCGATCTCACGACGTGCGTTCATTCTTTCTACTGTCAAGAAGGAACTAAAAGATCAGTTAGACAAAACCAAAATAGATGAAATGCTTTTTGGCAGTAGCTTATCGGAAACCTTAAAATCAGGAAAAACGATTATAAAATCTGGAGCTGATCTTGTTTAAGCTCACCATTTAGAGCATTTCACAACCGTCACAAACTTGACAAGTGACAGTGTAATAATTTTAGTCTGTGTCATGAGTAGTCTGTGGCATGTCTTTTATGTGGTCTATGAACTTGAACGCTGGCGAGCGGCACGAACGGTTGTAAGATTTTTTGCTATTGTAGAAACAATAATAACCGTAATTTTCAAAAGTGCATTTTATTCTAAAAATTCCTTATGTCTTAACAAACATAAAATTGGCGACCGTGACAGGACACGATCTAAATTAACAAAATTGGTCATTGAATCGGCTCTTGGCGGGATCATCGAGACCAACAAAAGGCCGAGTTCCATTCTGAAGCTGATACCAAGACCAACGAACATCCTGAAACCCAAGCATCGATGCAGCTAAAGTATCGACACAGGCGTACGGAAGAATCGATGCAGCTAAAGTATCGACAGGTGTACGAAAGGAAAAGTCAAAAGACAATTGCAGAAAATTCATATGAACTGGATCATCATAAGTTAAGTGCCCTTCCTTCCTCACTCTTACCTATATTCTAAATTCTAAATCATCAGCTATCCTAAGTCCCAGGGTAAGCTGTGAAAAACGCGCATTCCACTCGTGCAACTATTCAAGGTCAAAGTTTTACTTGATCAAAGTTAATCGTAATCCACTTATTTCACCATAATATCAGCATATTTCAGTAAAAACCATCATTAACATTGCTTATCAGCAAATTGGTATGAAATTTGTCCAAATAACCACCTAAATTACGTACTATTTTAAAATCATTTCCTTATTTTTTTTCATCTACCGACATTTTGAATTTCTCATGTCATTCTAGGAAAAAATTACGTAAAGTTCCCCATTAGTTTTTTAATACTGTTCGCCGAACATTCCAGATACCTCGGATCATCACGCTAGCACTGTTGTTGGTACGAGCAGATATTGCATTCCGTGCTTGGCAGCGTGTATCCGGCTTCCTGGTCGGCGGGTGACGTCGAATTGAGGGGCGTGAGATTACTTTAATTAACTTACAAAATATTATTTTTATACTGAACCTTATTTGAGTTACTCCGTTCGATAGACTATATTTTGCCTTGACTAAATTGTAGTTTTTAAAAATGTCGCAAGAAGCTAATTTAAAGAAATTACGCGAATTGACTGTTCGGCGTAGCTCAATTAAAGGTCAAATTACCAAGTTTAATAACTTTGTGGATAAATTATCGTCTTCGGACTCATTAACAAATGTGGAAATATCTGAATTAAAAATTAAACTTGGTAGGTTTGAACAATTGTCAGCTAGGTTTGATGAGTTGCAAAGTCAGATTGAAGTCTTAAATAGTGAGAATCTGTCATTAGAGCTTGAGGAGCGGGACAAAATTGAAGTTGCTATGGTGAGTGGACTTGCCGCTGCAATGGGTTTATTGGACAGCTGTATGCAACCATGTAATCATGATCGTCATGAATCCCGATCTGAACCTCCTGACTCTGGTATCAGGTTGCCACGTATACAAATTGCAAAATTTGACGGTGCATATTTTAAATGGCTCGAGTTCAGAGACTCTTTTTTGAGCTTAGTCGATCGTAGTAAGCAACTCTCACCGGTACATAAATTTCATTATCTAATATCTTACCTTGAGGGGGACGCGGCACTCATAATTTCCAATCTTGAAGTATCATCTGAAAATTACAAGGAAGCTTGGAAGTTGTTGTGTGACCGTTACGACAATAAAAGACTTCTGATTGATCATCACATGAATTCATTGTTTAACATACGTTCATTTAACAAGGAAACTGTTAAGTCATTACGATTTTTAGTTGACCATGTTACAAAAAACTTAAGAGCATTATCTAGTTTAGGCATGCCCACAGAGAAATGGGATATGTGTATCATATTCAATTTAACCTCAAAATTAGACAATAATACACTTCTAAAATGGGAGGAATGTAGGAATAAGCTTGGAAACAACATTCCAACCTTAGAAAACTTTAAACAAGTTTTAATCGATCGCGCTGATGTGCTTGAAGCTTTAAACAGGAATACTTCAGATAACACCTACCAAAATGGTTCACAATTTCAAAGAAATCAATTTCGTTCAAATAATAATACATAAAATATTCATAATAACAAACAGGATAAATATCAAAAATGTTTTAATAAGGCAGTAACAGCTACTAATAAAGACTTTTCAAGTTCATTTGTATGTATAATCTGTAGTGAAAATCATAAAATATATGAGTGCCCTAGTTTCAAGAATAAAACTATACAAGAAAAATGGGCAGATGTTAATAAATATAAACTTTGTTCTAATTGCCTTAAACAAGGTCATCCAGCAAAGGCATGTGGATTTGGACCATGTCCAGATTGTAAACAAAAACATAATCGTCTCCTGCATAACCCTAACCAGGCCATTAATAATAATCATGCACATTCAGAATCTGAATCTATAAATGTTAACTTAGCAGAATATCAATTTAATCATGTTGTTTTATCTACTGCTTTAATTGAAGTTCATAATCCTAAGAATAATCAATATGAAACAGTAAGAGCATTGCTTGATTGTGGTAGCCAAGGCAGCTTTATTACAAAATCTTTAAGAGATAAACTGTCACTTGATTCCCTTCCAATCACTAGTATTAATATTATAGGTATCGGAAACCACTTGTCTGAAAGGGTGGAGGAAAGTTGTATTGTTAAATTGCAATCTATTTATAAAGAGTTTGATGTTACCTATAATATGCTTGTCATGAATGACTTAACTGGTTACTTACCGAAAGGCCACGTTAATCTTAAATTCAAAATACCTAAACACATAAAATTAGCAGATCCTAATTTTAATGAACCCTCTCAAGTTGATATCTTGATTGGATGTGATCTTTTCTGGGATATCCTAGGAAATGAACAAATTTCCATAGGACCAGATAACCTAAAGTTACGAAATTCTAAATTAGGCTGGTTGATAGCCGGTCCACTAAATAAAAACAATTTGAATAGCATATATTGCAACAATATCATAATTACAAAAAATAACAAGACTCAAGAGTCTTGCATTGAGAAATTACTTACCAAATTCTGGGAAATTGAAGAACTCCCAAACAAACCTATTCTCAGCGAAAGGGAAAGGGCTTGTGAAAAGCATTTTTTGCAAAATACGGTCCGTTTGAGGGACGGAAGATTTAATGTTAAACTACCTTTGAATAGTTCTCCAAGCAACTTGGGTGAATCCTATAATACTGCAAAAAAAAGATTGTTTAATTTAGAATCACGTTTTAGAAAAAATCCTACCATAAAACTACAATATGTTGATTTTATGAAAGAATATGAAAGGCTAGGACACATGTCTGTAGCACCTAAAAGTAAACCATTTCCCTCATACTTCTTATGCCACCATGCTGTATTTAAGGATAATAGCGAATCAACCAAGGTCCGTGTCGTTTTTGATGGATCCGTCCCCGCCTCCTCGGGTATATCTGTCAACGACATTCTTATGGTAGGCCCAAACATACAGGATTCTCTTTTCTCCATACTCATAAGAGCACGTCAATATAAATACTTAATTACTGGTGATATTGAAAAAATGTACAGACAAGTGAGAGTAGATGAATCTTGTAGAAACTTGCAATTAGTTCTATGGAGAGAAGATGAGTCATTGCCCATCAGGACGATGCAAATGAATACTCTTACTTATGGCACCACAAGTGCGAGCTATTTAAGCATTCGCTGTCTGTGGCAGGTGGGCGAGGAGTGTGGGGACGAAACTATAAAAAACATAATACAACACGACTTTTATGTCGACGATTTAATCACTGGTTGTGATGATGAAGAACAATTAACTTATATTCAAAACTCAGTATCCTCCGCTCTAAAGTCAGCCTGTCTTAATTTACGCAAATATAAAACTAATTCTAAAAATCTATTCAAAAACTCATCACTAAATACTCAAGATAAATTAACTATAAGTGAATCATCAAGCACGCTGGGTTTAGGGTGGGAGCCAAAAACTGATAATTTAAACTTTCCTGTACAACTATGTCACAATCATGATAACATAACAAAAAGACGCATTTTATCAAATGCATTTAAGATATTCGATCCTTTAGGGCTATTAAGTCCATGTATAATTTCAGCAAAAATGATATTACAAATTTTATGGCAACAAAAAATAGATTGGGATCAAGTTATCCCTCAAGAAATAGAAGAAAAATGGTTAGAATTTGCGAATAATTTGAAATGTTTATTGAATTTACAAATACCTAGAAGAGTGTTATGCGATTCACCGAAACTAATAGAACTTCATTCTTTCAGTGATGCTTCACAGAAGGCATACGGAGCATGTGTGTACATGAGAAGCACGGAAAATAGCCGTGACTTCACGGTGCGACTATTAGCTGCTAAATCAAAGGTAGCTCGCATAAATCCCATGACAATACCGCGATTGGAGCTTTGCGCTGCGTTGTTGGCTGCTAAACTAAGTAAAAGTGTCCTTGAGTCTATTCGTTACAAACCGTCAAGAATCGTTCATTGGTGCGATTCAAGCGTAGTGCTAGCATGGCTCAATGGCGAACCGACCAAACTCAAAACATTTGTCGCGAATAGGGTGGTTGAAATAAGCGAGCTCACTGATGTATCCTCATGGCGATATGTTCCCACGGACATGAATCCTGCTGATCTCATTTCTAGGGGTATAAATGCCAATCAGATAATAAATAATAGTCTGTGGTGGTCAGGTCCAAATTATTTAATGAATAGTGATAACAATTGGCCTGTTCTAAATACCATTGATGTCAATGATGTACCTGAAATTAAAAATCTATCTAAATCTAATACTATATCTAAAATTACAAATAAAACCAAATACTCACCCAAGACGACGGTCTCACCAGCTCCTCTCGGTTCATCCTTGATACCGACGAAGCAAGCAGATCAATCAGCATCTGAAACAAAACCTAAAACACAAAATTCATTAGTTACACCCAATAAAGCCTTAACTAACCAAAACGAAATAAATACTTACCTCTTTAACACTGACACACTGCCACCTATAATAGATGTTGAAAAATATAGTAAACTAAATAAACTTATAAGAATAGTCGCATGGGTAAAAAGATTCTGTTTCAACATTCATAATGTTCATAACAAACAGGTTTTAGCTCTCAGCGCTAATGAGTTAGATGACTCATTTCATTATTTCTGTCGCGTTGCTCAGTTAAAGTGTTTTCCCAATGAATACAAGGCGTTATCTAAAAACTTACCTTTAAGTGCTAAATCTAAATTACTATCCTTATCACCTTTTTTGGACGACAACAATTTAATTAGAGTTGGAGGGCGAATAAGTTCTTCACCTTACAGTTTTGATAAAAAACATCCAATACTACTTGATTCGTCCCATCATTTGACAAAACTCTTATTTGAAAGAGAACATTTACGGCACTTGCATGCTGGCCCGCAGCTGTTGTTGTCAATGATTAGGGAATCAGTGTGGCCACTAAATGGCAGAAGGTTAGCTCGGCGCACAGTTCACAATTGTGTGCGATGTTGTCGTGTTCGAGGCAAAACTATTAGTCCTAAAATGGGTGATTTGCCATCACAACGTGTGAGCGCAGAGTTCCCATTCAATTCAGTGGGGATAGATTTTGCTGGACCTTTTTACATAATTAATCGTAAGGGTAGAGGTGCAAGGGTGAATAAATGCTACCTTTGCATATTTGTGTGTTTGCGTTACAAGTGCGTTCATTTGGAAGCGGTCTGTGATCTTACTAAGGATGCATTTGTAATGACATTGCGTAGATTTATTGCCCGTCGTGGCAAACCCAAAGAAATATTTTGTGATAACGGGGGTAACTTTGTGGCTGCGGCTAAAGATATAGGGGCTTTTCTTAAATTACATAATAGGGACTTGGCTGAATTTGCAACTCATGAAAATATAAAATTTGTGTTCTCGCCTTCTCACGCTCCTCACTTTGGCGGCATCTGGGAAGCCGGAGTCAAATCAGCAAAATTCCACATAAAAAGAGTTATGGGAAATACCCATCTTACCTTTGAGGAAATATCTACACTTTTCGCACAAGTGGAGGCCGTTCTGAACAGTCGCCCCTTGTGTCCTTTGTCCTCATCTCCTGATGACTACCTCCCATTGTCCCCAGGGCACTTCCTTATTGGAAGACCACTAAAGGCACTGCCTGAACCTAATTTGGAAAACCTAAAGGAAAGTCACCTGCAACGATACGCTCGACTGCAACAAATTCACCAGCATTTCTGGTCACGCTGGCAACGTGAATATATACACGAACTACAACAACGACTGAAGTGGAAGACAAACGCAAAATCGCTAAATATTGGAGACCTCGTGCTCATCCATGAAGATCATGTGCCTCCATTGTGTTGGCGCCTTGGCCGGGTCACTAGATTGTTCCCTGGTCCAGATGGAATTTCGAGAGTGGCCGATTTAAAAACAATTAGAGGCGTTCTACGTCGGCCTATTATCAAGCTGTGTCCTCTACCCACTGCTGAAGATTTACTGTTGAAAGACAAGCCTTTCAACGGGTGGGAGGATGTTTAAGCTCACCATTTAGAGCATTTCACAACCGTCACAAACTTGACAAGTGACAGTGTAATAATTTTAGTCTGTGTCATGAGTAGTCTGTGGCATGTCTTTTATGTGGTCTATGAACTTGAACGCTGGCGAGCGGCACGAACGGTTGTAAGATGTTTTGCTATTGTAGAAACAATAATAACCGTAATTTTCAAAAGTGCATTTTATTCTAAAAATTCCTTATGTTTTAACAAACAGATCTAAGGTCATCTTTGTCAATGAAGTCTATGGCTCATAAACCGGTAAAAGCATTCAACAGACCTTTAAACTACCGAGCCCCCCCGGCGGCGGGTCGCCGTCAGTTCCCACCACCGCCGCCGGGGGGCGCGAGATATGCGCGGGCGGCACCATCAACTCCGACTCAGAAGCAGCAGATGAGGACAACGCACAACAACGCTTCCAAGACATCATCACGTCAGCCGCAAGTAGGTCACCGACGTTAGACACGGTAAGCCCCGCGGGCCGTCTCTCGTATTTCTATGAACAGTGGTGTCTATTAACCAATAACCCAGTTATACTCTCTTAGATTACTGGTTATAAAATTATTTTTTCCAACCCAGTAATTCAGACAACCACTCCATCGGAGCCTATTTATTCACAATCCGAATACGAGGCCTTTAAAGTATCAATAAAAGACCTTATTAGTACTGGGGCAGTATCCTTATGTCAACCATGCGCGGGTCAATATTTCATCCAGTATATTTCATGTTCCTAAGCCGAACGGCAAACAACGTTTCATTTTAAATCTGAAACAATTAAATAAAGGAGAATGCCATATTGTCGTACCAACAAAGGAGCTAGAGTGTCACAACCAAATGTAGTTCATAAAATTACTCCTATTTTTTAAATCAGATATACGATTTTGTTATGAAAACGATTCCCGGCTTTCGGACACCAAAAATAAAAGTCTTTTTTTACTTTTGTGGTACGTATTTTCCGCTTATGTCACTGACATTGCACTTCATTTCCGAATGTTGCTACTATGTTAAAAATATAGGTACCTACCTGTCAACGAACATTAAAAAATGAAGAAGATAATTGTACCAATTTGCCATTTTATATTAGGATACAATATATTTTTATGTGTGTCAAAAAACATCTTTAGGTCACGCGTTACATCGTAATAATTTATTATTATTTTTTTGGAATACATTGCAAATACATGCATTTAATGAAAAGAGGACCTATTCAAAAAAGTAAAATGTCATTTGTACTGTGACGTATTGCAATAATTATTCTGTGGCGCCGTCATGGATGACGTTACTTTCAATACTGGTTTCATCTGAACTATTTGAATAATAATTTGTAATACTTATTAACAAAAACGGGGGCTCAGGTGCGTTTTCATAACGTAGTCTTTGTGTGATAATCCTTAGCGATGCCCTCAACTAGAGTAAGACATCGGCCAGCAAGTCAGCGTCGCCGACGTATCCTAAACCGTTCACTAGTATTGTTAGAACAATTTAGAATATATTACATAGAAAATATATCCGTGGATATGATCGTGTTTTAACATCATAGATTGTACCGACGCGACGCCTGTAAGTATTACCTCACCTAGTAGAAGCATGTATATTATAGTTAGCTTCTAAAGTACGTACCTACTTCCGGGACTATTTATTCAATTTAAGGATTAAAAAGCAGTTTTTATGCTTTCAGATCAATCCTGGTAGTTCCTATTCATAATATTACAAATGTTTCGCATTGATACAAGAAAAACTCCCTGAGATTCCGAACTGATACCTGAACTAACACTTGGTCACAATGTGGAGTGATATGTGCTTTGGATGTGGACAGTCCATGCTACGTATTGCAACAGTTGCAAGGCGTTCCCGAGCGCTACCCAATTGTCCTACCTATTGTTTTATTTGTATATTTCTTTTCTCTGTCCTGGTAGCGGTCGAGGTCATATACGTTATGTAAATATGAATATATCTTAACTGCGTTTTTCATTTTTGATATAAGTGCCTTATTAGGTACTAACAACATTATCACCTTATTATTATTTACTAACATGTGAAGTTCGAGAAGTGGGTGTACTATATAGTAAATACAACTCTGCCTTACTCTTCTGGGAAAACAGGCCTGCTGTTATGTTAAGATTTCAAGATATTAGGAATCAGTAAACACAGTACTAAATTGATTACTTATTCAGACTACCAGCTGCACATACTATGAGTACCTACCTACATGATTATTGATATCCATTATCATTATATATAAAACTTGACACCAAGAATTATTATTGACTATCAGTGATGTATTGTATAATCATCCATCAGGAAACAAGCGCCAAATCAAGAATAAAAAGCAACCGATATTAGGTACCGCTTCATTTGTCATCAATTTCCCCATTTCGAGCCTGTCACTTTCTCGAACTTAACCTCAAAATATGAAGTAGATAAATGGTTAATAAATACGAATTGCGGGAATCCATGTAAAAAAAAGTTAACAATATAAGAAGAGCATTTAATTCTCCTCTAAATACACTAGGTTTGGTTGTGACAGGCGGACTTTTCGCTTGGTACAGGGTGCCCTACATTCCTGGTCATTCTCCTTTATACCCACCCAACATTTTAAAATTGAAGATTTAAGAACAGCTTTGAAACTTGTAACAAACGATTGTTTTTTGTCAACAATTAGATTTAAAAGATGCCTATTTTTTAAGAGGCATACATCCGGACTCTAAAAAATATTTACGTTTTAAATTTAATGGCAATCTGTACGAGTTTAACGTGTTACCGTTCGGTTTAAACACTGCTCCTTATAAATATTTTTACAAAAAATCTCAAACCAGTCGCAAAATTTTTGAGGTCTTTGGGATATTTATCTACATTTTATTTAGATGATTTGTTTTTGATTGGTCAATCATATACTGACTGTTTACAAAATATGAATGACACAAAACAATTATTAAAATCGTTAGGATTCATCATCGACACAGAAAAAAGTTCTGTTGTGCCGAAAAATTGTTGCAAGTTTTTAGGAAATATAATAGATTCAAAAAGATTTGAAGTTAGATTACCCGATGATAAAAGGCAGAAAATTAAAACAGAATTACTAAGAATTAAGAAGCTCAAAAGATGTAAAATAAAAGATTTTGCTCGCTTCATCGGTCTTTTAACATCCGCATGTCAAGCCGTGGACTACGGCTGGCTTTATACCAAAGACTTTGAGAGGTGTAAATACCTAAACCTCAAACATGATGAAAACTATTGTGACTGTCTGTCACCTATCCCTAGTTAATAACAAAATATTATATTTATTTTAAAACAAGCACATAGTTCGTCCTTCTTAGGAAGACATAAATTCTCTATTTTATGGGAAACAAGCTATGGACAAGTGCCACGAAAAGGTCGAAGGCAATAATTCAACAAATTCTAAAGAAACGACTTAAAATATCCGATTTCTAATCTTAGGACAATACTAGTTGCACATATGGTAACCATAAACCGAGCCCAGGCAATACCCAAACGGACCCTTTTAAAACAATTGAGAAATTGTACAAAAACGGCAATAAATCTATTCTGCGAAACTGTGGGAAGACGCGCTGGTTGAACGTGGTGTTTTAGGAATTGAGGGCTGATTTTGAAGTCCAGAAGGGCACTTGGTTTTAGACCTCGATAGGGTACGGACGTCCGTATCTAAGCTAGTTAAGTTAGGAGGCTTGGTGAATACCAAAAGGCATGTTCGAGTGGGCTGTCGTAAGATAGCGAGTATTAGTTATTAATTTAAATATAGTTGGGTTAAAGCCCAGTTTAGAGTAATCTAGTATTTAACGTAGTATGTGTGTGTGTTTGTTGGTGTGACCGGGACGCGGTCGTGGCTGGTCGGAAGAAGGAGCTACGTGGCGAAACTGGTAAATTGTGCAGTATTCTGTAAGTGAATGGTAATCTAATTCTCTAAGGAATTATTTGGTAAGCGTCAAGTTTAATTAACTTTTATCTCTAGTAGTAGTGTGTACGTCGTTGTTACAAACTTATCTCTTATAAATTAAATTATATATTTTTATTTATAAGTAACAGTTAGATGATATCGCTGTCGAGTTATCAATGGACATTTATTCCAGAATGGCGAAATTACTCTTATTTAGTACTTATCGTATTATATAATTCACGTTAATTTCTTGTGTATTGCGTGTCACCTCCTAATCCGCACCTTGGCAGATAGTTGTCACTTGCATTTGGTTATAGGGAAATGGTGATGGCCTTCCACCATACTAGACACTGAGCATTAGCGCTCCTGACCTTTGACTACTATTGACCTTGAGCTGACACACCACACTTGGAAGGCAGCACCATAAATACTCACAGCTCATTTAAAACAAGCTAGGCTATAAGGCCGACTTGTAATTGCATTATAAAGCAACCAAACGTTAGTGATGATATCTGTATCTAAAAAGGTCTCGCCACAGAACACTTTGCGTGAGACTTTGTGATCGCGCATTTCTCGGGAGAGGGTTAGGCTTCACTAAGTATCACAAACTGAATTGATAGTTCGTTCTAAGGAACGCTAGAAATCGTGTCTCGTTAAACCACAACCGGCTTTCGGGCCTCTCACAAATTTTATTAGCGAGACACGTCATTGGGAAACCGACCTAAAACACTAATATTAGCATAATTAGGAAAAACGGAAATTTTATCAGCCTAGGGTAATTTAGGTACAGTCACACTATGATAAGTTTATGAATTTACCCATCGAATTGTCCCCCATCTTTGACTGGTGGCTTAATGCTGTAAATGAATCAGTATGCAAAATAAAGGTTGATACATATTCCTTAGAGATATTTAGTGATGCCTCAACAACGGGGTGGGGCGCGGCTTGTGGTGACGAGACTGCCAGTGGGCCTTGGAGTCAAAATGAGCAAACTCTACATATTAATTATTTGGAAATACTTGCTGCTTTTCTTGGGCTTAAGGGCGGGTATGAAGCAAAATTGCCTGTCTTCAATTTGATTTTTCATGAAATTGATAAGACTTAGGTGTAAAATAAAAATAGTATGAGTAACTACATGATATTTCCAAACTTTTTGTGGAACAGAAACACAAAATATTAAAATTTTCTCGATAAAAAAATATCACGAAGTTACCTCTAATTTTCACGTATTTTCGATTTGTACTTAAAATGCTAATGCCTATTATGATAAAAATTAGATGATTATATGTATTAAAACAAGGCAAAAAAAATTGTGTAGGCTTTTTTTTTAATTCCTTTTATTTTTGGTTTTATTACGAATCAAAGCTTGTAGGACTTACGACGTTCTTAGTTCGTGGAAGAAGCCATCTTCCGTCGCACATTACGGGAACTTCAAGCATATTTTTGTTTCACAAATCAGTCGGCGTCGCTCTGTTGAGACGAAAGGACTACGCTCAAATTTTTAGCTGCGCTGAGATATTATTTATTTTCGTAAATAATATTTTCGTAATTTATCACATTCCACAAAAGAAACTGAGACATAGAAAACATGAAAAAAACACTAAAACCACTTCAAAAACGAATATGACAAGTGTTATTGATTGATAAATAAATAAATACCGAGTCTAAATAAACATATAAAATACATTGTTGATATTTGAAAACTCAAGATGACATACATTTTATTTGACAGATTTTTGACTAGTATAGTAGCACGGAGTATAGAAAGAAGTAGGTAAAACTAGCGCCATTGCTCTGTATTGCGGTGAATTTTCTTGCGGAGAAAATTTACAACATAGCCAACGAGCCCATTCTACGTTCATTTGAAAGTTCGCACTGGAGATTTAAATCTTATTGCGATTTACTCAGGATCCAAATTCGTTTACTCCCACTTTTTTTGACAAACTTCTTATAAGGTGACCCTTAGACGAACAATTGGAGCGACTGACCGCCCCTAAATAAAACTTGTTTAGAATAATACCTTTATTCTTCGGTTATTGGTATATCGAACGAACTCGAACAGATTCCGTATGACTCCGGATTTTTAATTTGTCTGTCCGTGATGTCTTGTTTATATCTCTTTAGTTGACTTTTTTGTCATAGTTGGGTTTTAGTTTTTACCTGACTACGGCGAAGCAAAAAGGAGGGTTATAATTTTGACCGGTTTCTATGTATTTATCTATGTCTGTTCCCACATATTATCTTCTAAAAGACTCATCACAATTTGTCAAATGAGGTATCGTTGGAAGCTTCTTGATCGTCAGCTGTTCATAGGCTATATGAAGACACATTAAATTGAAAATGGCGCCCTCTAGGTGACATATCATGAACAACAAAAAATATTTTTTAATCATACCATGTTGGGTATCAAATGAAAGGTTTTAATTAGCACATTTCAAAAATATATATTATAACCCCAAAAAAAAGCAGCGACAATCAAGACGTATATTGCCATATGTTTATGTTAACGCGTGGGATGATAACTGCCGCTTCACGAGCCGCCGCACCATAAACAGAAAAACCGTCAGATGCGCCGCGTGACGCCACACTGCACGCGACGCGCCACGCCCCGCGTCTCCGTAAATGAGGCCTAAAGCAACTTGGCATGTTTTCAAAGCTACAATTTCAACATTTACAACCATACTAAACTTTCTACTAAGGGACTAGTTATAACAAGCGCCCGAGACGCGCATTTTGTACGCTGCGTTTCGGGCGCTCGATAAAATTGTATGAATTCCTATGTAACAAATTATATCAAGCGCTGCAGTCTAAGCGAGCGCCCATGCCGGGCGCCGTTAGGCCTGCACATGTCGCAACTTGCCACTCTCAACTTGCATCTCCGTTGTGCGATTTACAAATAAGACTGGGAGAAAGTATGCCGCGGGCATTGCTGCTGCGTGCGCCGCCGTGATGAAACGCCGCGTGTGACGCGGTTATGCCATTCGCGGGCTCCGCCGCAAAAAACAAACGCGTGTAAAATCGCGTCTCCGTAAACGCACTCATACAACGCTATATGTTTGAATTCAGTGCGGGCCGCGCCGCCCAAAGCCACGCGCGACTCCTCGCGTCTCCGTAAATGAAGCCTAACCGTGCCCTTGACGCTTGGACGCGAGTTCCTTTTTCACTATTTTTCCTTGTCATTTTCTCCGCATTAGTAATAAACTTAAAAGAAACACGGTTCAAAAGTTACAACATAATGTGGAAATCTTGTTGCGTTTGACGAGCGTCCAAAACGCGCTGGGCGCGCGCCCGAAACACAGCGCCAGTACTGAGCGCGTACCTCGGGCCTTTGTTATAATTAGTCCCTTTGGTACTTTGGCACCCATTTACATAGATGAATAGATGTCAATTCTTTTAGTGGTGAAGCCGACAATCCTACATTTATTTCTTTTGTACAGAACTCGGCCTCTTTTTCACATGTTTCAAATGTTTTCGAAGGGGATTGTTCGCGTTTGGCGCAGGAAAGGTTTTCATGACACATGCCATATTCGTTGCACAATACAGTGCAAAATTCATTATACGAATATTATTTTTTACTTGGGTATCACTTTGCACGATCCTCCAAAGAGAGAAATCCACGATATAGCATTATATTTATTACTTGGTAACACAGTTTTCCACAAAGACGTCATTAGGTACAAATTGTACAAGGTCCTAAATAAAATTTGGTAACATGTAAATGACATGACTAGTGGGACTATGGGCGCCGGCATAGGTGTCGAAATCAATGTGCAGCAAATATTGTTTTATTTTTGCAATTGTTGTATACTACAGTTTCCAGATAAAAAAGTTTCAGGAGTCTAAAAGATCAGGAAACTGAAAAAATTAAAGATAAGTATTCACTAAATAACTCTGGTTTTCGATATGAGATGGCGCTAGGTGTTGTGGTAATCGAGTTTTTGACAATGAGATTGCGACTTGAATTTGAACGTTTTTAGTTACGGGAATTAGGCAATCACCGCCGCCCATAGCAGGGTTTTTGCTGATGCATTGCCACCCTTTCCCCAAATAAACGCTGCTTTATTTCGTTTTGCTGGCTCAAATGCAATTGAACCGCTATGTCAGACTTTAAACCTGCAGTCTTGTTGTTATATAGTAGGTATTGTTCCAATGTAGTTTAAGTACATACCTGATTATTCAACCACCGGGCAAGTCTCGCTTGCAGGGGTAAGGTTAGCATTGACATAATATGCCTTTGAACCCGCCTTACGAAATATACCACAGTTTATGCATCTCATCTTAATATCCATTTAATCGAATCGTAGAGCAAAACCGAAGAATCCTTTTTATATAGCAATGGTAATCAGGCTTTGAAGATAATTATCAGTTCGTGAATAATAGCAATGGTCGTTAGAAATAGAACACAATAATCGCACAGTACACAACGAATATGTAAACACAACGTGACGCCAAGATCGGATGGATCGGTAGGGATGGTGAATGGTGATCTGAGATCGATAAATGATACTCGATTTTTTCTCGAACCTAAAACACTAAAATCGAAATCATTTGACTGCCTCGTTGGTCTAGTGGTCCCAAGCGCTGTAGCGCTGTGCTGGGGAATCGCACCCAGGACCTCATGCTCAGCTACACCTGAGCATTAGGGCCTGGGTGCGATTCCCTGGTCAGACAAAGTTTTATTGGGTTTGTTCATCTGGAATATCTCAGTAGCAAGTGGAGTCCGGATTTGCGCCCGGTTGATGGCAATAGGCTCGCCCCCTAATGCACGAGACTTACAACACAACTAGCAAAATGAGGGTGTATAGGTACACCTCTCCCTTCAAGCATTAGAAGCGTGATGTTATGTTATGTTATTATTAATCAAACACAGTTAAAAAAATATTGTTGAATTGATATATTTTTGAAAAATATTTTTTTTGTGAATCGATTTCATGCTTTGACTCTAATCGATTAATTGGGGATTTTATGAAAAAGATTCCTACATTGTGCCTTTGGTCCCGCCACTAATGTCAGATGCATTGTCAAAGAAATAGCAGTCCTTTATACACCAAATATCAATAAAAACCTAACCTGTAGGCGTGCAAACTTAGATTATAAAATGTAAATAAATCAAATTAATCGAAAACAAAACATGCATTATAATATATTATTCCATGTCATTTATTCTCTTGATCGAAAATAACTCGTTCTTATTTTATTTTTCCCCATACTGTTGAGCTTATTATGGTTACCGGATGATTATGGATACAATGGAACGTCAAAATCGGAAAGTACTTATAGAGTGCTTTTCATCATTATAGTTCCTATGCCATAATGTTGGCACTTTAACAATGGACCTATTAGGTGGCGCCGTAACGTACAAAATTCGTCATACAACAGGGGAACCAACACTACGGCATAGGATGAAACGCACTCTAAAAGAATAGCGGAAGCAATTAAACTACTGTTTTTGCAGATATTTTAACCTTGGCTTTATTCGGTATAATTTATCCATGATAAATTAGATCTTAATTTTTAAACCATAGTGTATACACTGTAATCCTGCACAAGTTCCCGAATTCGAGTGCAGGAACTGGTCATGTCCTTTGAACTTTTTCACGTCAACATTGAGTTTCTAGTTCCAAAACATGAACATGATCTATAGTTCTGAATTCAAGCTTAGCGTATCGTATAAGCAAAATAAACTACAGAAGATTGAAATTCGAATTCTATAAACGCCAGACGAAAAGTTTCTGCTGGCGGGAAGGCATTGTGTTTTGTTTTCGTCGTGTTTAATGAGAGGGGTAGGTAAGGGTTGCGCGGGTGAAATATGATTTTTTGCTGTCAAACTACTCCCCCTTAAAGCTTTTGCACAAGATTTTAAAGATTGTCAGATTTTGTTACGTATTGACAATACAACGGCAATATCGTACATAAATAGAATGGGCGGCGTACAATTTCCTCATTTGACTGATATTACAAAAAAAAATTGGCAAAATTATGGTTCATGCCGATTATATACGTTCTTCTGATAATATAGTTGCGGACGCTGAATCAAGACGATTACATCCTGACATTGAGTGGGAAATTTCTCAGATTGCTTATAATAACATAACACAACGCTTCGGTGTCCCTTGTATTGACTTATTTGCAAGCAGAATAAATCATAAATGTGATATCTATGTCTCTTGGCATAGAAATCCTGACGCTTATGTAATTAACGCGTTCACTATATCATGGACTAATTATTACTTTTACGCGTTTCCACCAATTTCGGTTGTTTTAAAGACTTTGCGTAAAATTATTAACGACAGAGCCACTGGCATTGTCGTCGTACCAAAATGGCCAACACAGCCATGGTACCCTCTTTTTAAAAGACTCCTCACTTCAAAACCACTCGTTTTAAAATCGGAGGGTGATTTAATTATTTCTCGTTGTAGCGAACGTGCAATTCACTGACAAATTACGCTGGTTGTCCGGACGTCATTTCTCCGAAGAGGAATTCCACAGTCGTCCATACCCATATTACTAGCATCCTTGTCAGACAACACTGTCAAGCAGTATGATACATGCCTTAAGAAGTGGTTTACGTTCTGTCACGAACGAACCTTACAATGCTTCAACATCAAGTATTCAATGTTTTCTAACGCAATTGTTTAATACCGGAGCCCGGTATGGTACCTTAAATAGTTCCCGATCTGCTTTATCGTTGTTACTTGGACACGATAATGCAAACAATGAATATGTACAAAGATTCTTCAAGGGAATCTTTCGGTTGCGGCCCACACTTCCTAAATACAATTTAACGTGGAACACTGATCAAGTTTTGAATTATTTGGCGGAATTATATCCCAACGAAAATTTAAGTCTTGAAAAAATGAGTAAAAAGTTATTGACCCTTCTAGCCCTAGTAACAGCCCATAGAATGCAAACTTTATCAAAAATACACGTCGATAACATTACTAAATCTGATTCCGGGTTTATTATTAAAATAACCGATTTAATCAAAACTTCACGAGTGGGTTCCTTACAACCAGTGTTTTCTTTACCGTATTTTTTACAAAGGCCTCAAATATGCCCTGCTAGTACTCTTCAAGTATATCTGGATAAGTCTAATCAGATACGTCAAGACCATCAATCACTTTTTATTTCATTTAGGAAACCATACCGGGCTGTAACATCGCAGACTTTGAGCAAATGGGTAAAGAGCATGCTACAAAACAGTGGCATTGATATCTCGCTGTTCACTGCTCACAGCACCAGACACGCAGCCACTTCTAAAGCATATAGCGTAGGTGTAAGTCTGGACGTCATACGTAAGACTGCCGGGTGGAGTTCAACTTCCACGGTATTTGCTAAATATTACAATAGAATAATATCAAACGATATTTGTACCGAAGGTGATTTTGCCACAAGTGTGTTAAATGGATAATTATCTCATTTCCGTAATAACATTGTAATCATTGTAAAGCTATTCTTATGTGATTGATTTAATATAGCTATGAAACATAGTAGATATTTATTTATTTTCTTCATTCAAACTCCCAAATCAAAAATACAATACGTACCTATATAATTGATTATATTTCACGACTGCGATCTCTAAACATCTACATGTGTGTTAATGCTAATATCGAGAACGAAGCTTGAGAGTAATTGATGATTAAACGAACTTACCTGTTCGTGAAGTTCAATCACAATTACTCGAAGAGCTTCGTTCGAAGATATTAGCATCCCTCCCTCCCAGTCATTCTGAACCCCTAGTCGTGAAATAACAAACAGCTCAGCACATCTCCAAACTAAATGAGCTGGCTAGGCGCGAATGAGGTTTTTATTCTACCTTACATTGGATGAAATAATTTATTTTTCTCCTAAATTCAATGCGAAATGGCGTGCCTGTAAGTGAAACTACATGTGTGTTAATGCTAATATCTTCGAACGAAGCTCTTCGAGTAATTATGATTGAACTTCACGTACGGTAAGTTCGTTTAATCATCAATTATCCCTGTTCGCACTATACAAGCGCACCCAAGGACAATCCCCGGTTGGAATAGGACTATTGCAGGATAGGGAAATAAAGATATTGGATTATTGGTTTGAGTGGCTAAAGTGGACGGGTAAGCTGGAACTATGGAAGGCCTATGGCCCCTGCCTGATCATATGTATACGAGTATATAATATTATTAGTTTTGTGTATATAGGGTTTTCACCCTAATTTCATGGTACTTGATTGCCAGATAACCGTTCTACAAAGTGTGCAAAAAGGAGAGGAACGACTAACTTTGTGCTTGTTTGGAGAAAAACATTTGCGCCAGATTAAAAAATCTACCAAAAATTCTATCTCCTGAAAAGATTTTGTTAATGGAAGTATTCCGTCAGACTTAGAATTAGATAGTAAGCAATGTGTTTTGTAATGTTGAATTATCGCAGGCTGTGATTGTGCAGAGACGGCTCGTGAATGTATTAGTTAGCGCCGATGGACGTTCGTCAGGTCACCCTCGTCGGCAGATGTTCTGTTTGGTGAAATGATCGACGTCTTTATTTCTGTAAACTAGTAGGGTCGCGATATACCGTTATTCGACTAGGTGATATTAAAATATAATTGGCGAGATTTACTTACACAGATACTGTAGGAATGGAACGTTATGGTAGGTAGTGAAACGGGACGTGAAGATGGATGACAGATGTGACGCATGAACGAGTGACAGAGATGAATGTAAGATTAGTCAAGGAGCGAAAGAGATAGTGAATGAATGTTTAAAAGTAGAATAAGTTGAAAAAGAAGAAGGTGGATGACGGAAGGAAGTATAAGACGTATGTAGAAAAAAGACGAAGAGAAAAATAAATAAATTAAGAAGAATTCCAGAGTTTTGATTCTTGTTGTATTGTCCAAATCCCACAACTTCTTGGGGGCTCGTCCGGGATAGGGCAATATTTCGAGTTTCGAAGTTTCAAAAACATTGAAACAAAGACGCCATTACAATAAGAAAAGACGAGCAGTTTTGCTAACAGAAGACGAAAAGACGGTAAGAAGACGATTAAAACACGTATCATGGGAGGGAATTCGCCGACACATGGGAAAACTTTTGATTCACTCTGTGTCCAGCGCTCGGTGTGGTAACACGTCGCGTTCTGGTTTGCAATTGGTCAATCGTCATCCTGAAGATGCCTCGTTGAGAGGTGAAACACGTGTCGATTTCTTACAGGGTTTTTATGACTCTTGAAGAATAGTCAAGCGGAATAGGTTACTAAATATATCAGCGTCTATTGTATTTTATAATGGATTTCCGCAAAGTCACGCCTGAATCAATTAATGTGAAGAATATTTAATAATATTTGTTATAAATAAAATTCACTATACAATCCAATCGTATTCTTATTTAATTTTCCAAAGATTGTTAGAACAGTTATGTTTTTCTCGTTACTATGGTAATACAACCAGTCATAAAGACCTTTAAGGAGTATGCATAAGTAGTACAATCTTTACACTCACACTTCTTTTAAGAATTTGCTTGAAGACCAATTCCACGAGAGAGGTCGTTAAATCTTGGTCCGTATAGAGGTTTTGTAAACATGTCTGCTAGTTGCACTTGTGCTGCAACTTGCTTAACAACTAGTTCTCCTTTTGATACACATTCTCTAATGTAGAAGTGCCTTAAACTGATATGCTTTGTTCGCCGGTGAAACTCATATGGCGGATTATTTGATAATTTCACAGCAGACTCATTATCAATACATAGTGTAACTTTTAAAGATTCTGTGTTGGATAGATCTGCCAAAAGTTTTTTCAACCACACTATTTCTTGTGTGGTCTCGCTTGCTGCTACTAGTTCGGCCTCTGTCGTTGACAGAGCAACTGAAGTCTGTTTCTGACTCTTCCAGGCAATAGCAGTGCCGGCATAAAGGCACACCATGCCCGTGGTAGAGTGCCCAGTCTCTGGATCTCCTCCATGATCAGCATCTGAGTAGCACATTAAGTCATCTGCTCTGGATTTACTCATTGGATAAAATGTTAGACCTTTATCGAGAGTTCCCTTAAGAAAGCGTAGAATACGCTTTACAGCCACAATATCCTCCTTACTAGGTTTTTCTAAATGCCTTGATGCGACAGACACTGCATAACAGATGTCGGGTCTCGTTGCGACCATCAGGTAAGTCAGTGCTCCGACACAATTTCGATATGGAAATTTCATGTCTACATTTCCATTACTCTCTTCCATTTTTGGCATCTTAATTGTCGGAGATGTAACTGGTTTGCAGTTTTCCATGTCAAATCGTTTTAGGACCTTCTTAGCGTAGGCTGTTTGTCTTAAGTTTATTGATCCGTCTTGGTTTTTATTTATTTCCATACCAAGAAAATATGACGCTGGCTTCGTGGTTATTTTGAAGTTTCTTTCAAGTTCATGTAAAAACTCTTGACCAGCGCTGTCAGTGGAAGCTACCAAGCCGTCATCAACATACAGTCCTACAATAACTTTTGAGTTTCCCTTGATTCTTACATACAAGCAAGGATCTGCCTCACTTCTCTGAAATTGGGCGTCTATCAGAAATGTATGTATGCACTCATTCCAGCATCGAGGCGCCTGTTTTAAGCCGTAGAGGCTTCTCAAAAGTCGACATACTTTTCCTTTAGGTACATCAAGTCCATTCGGTGGTGCCATATAAATCTCTTCTTCCACTGTACCGTTTAGGAATGCAGTTGTTACATCGAATTGTTGTAAATTCAGATTTTCATTAGCTGCAATTCCCAGTATAGCTCTGATAGTTGTAAGTCGTGCAACTGGACTGAAGGTTTTATCATAGTCAATACCTTCGCGTTGGGAGAAACCTTTGATGACTAGTCTCGCCTTGTAACGTTCTATGGTTCCATCAGGGTTTCTCTTTATTTTGTATATCCATTTGCTTGGTAGAGCTTTTCTACCTTTTGGTAGTACGGCAAGTTCCCAGGTATTATTTTCCTTAAGTGAATTCATCTCGTTTTGCATAGCTTCTTCCCATTTTTCTCTATTTTCAGATGACATTGCTTCATTATATGTTTTGGGCTCAGTATTGTTGACTTCCAGCTCTGCCACCGCGTTCATAACAAAATCATCAAAACGTATTGGCTTGCGTATTAATGATTGATCACGCAAAGTTCTAGTTTCTGTTCGCTCTTCGGTGACTTCATTCTGAGGTGGCAGTAGTAGTTCTTCTTCTTCTGCGGAATTAATTTCATTTTCTTCAGAAATTGAATTATCATTAGTTCCTGTTTGCATTTCTGCTTCAGCCCAGACGTCTTCTTCTCTTTCGTGATTTTCTTGTATGTCTCTATTTATATTTTGTTCTAGAAATTCAATCTCGACATATTCTTTTTCTTTTCTTGTTTCATCTGTATTATTTTTACGAGAATTCTCTCCTTCCTTTATGTCGTAGTAGAATTTCTGCATTATGTTTACATTTTTGGTTACAATCACTTTTTGCTTTGATGGTATCCAAATCCGGAAAGCCTTGGATATTTCGGAGTATCCAATGAAGACTCCAAGTATTGCTTTAGCGTCAAACTTATTTAAATTTTGTCTTCCTTTTAAAAGAACGAACGCCTTTGCTCCAAATCTATTAAAGTGCGCAACACATGGTTTTCTGCCAACCCATTTTTCAAATGGTGTTGCATTTCCAATTCTGTTGTTTGGACTTCTGTTTGACAGGTAGTTTGCTGTGTAGATGGCTTCGCCCCACAAATACATCGGTGCGTTAGACTCAATCATTAGACTTCTTGCCTTTTTCAGTAAAGTTCTGTTTTTCCTTTCCGCAATTCCGTTTTGATGCGGTGTATAAGGTGCAGATAATCTTCTGGTTATGCCATTTTCTTTTAAGAAATTGTTGAACTCATTGTTACAATATTCCGTGCCGTTGTCGGATTGTAGGCATTTAATTTTCTTTTCCATGAGGTTCTCTACTTCTGCTTTATAGACCTTGAACATATTTATGACTTCATTTTTAGTCTTTATGCAATATACTCGGCTATATCTAGTGAAGTCGTCAATAAATGTGACAAAATATTTGTTTCCGGCACAAGAAGCTTTTGGTATCGGGCCACACACATCACTGTGTATAATCTGAAGTGGTTCAGAAGTTCGAGGCTCAGTACTTGGTTTCCCGATCGTAGCTTTCATTTTAGCTTTAATGCAGACTTCACATTCTTCCAGTTGTTCATCTATTTTAAAATCAAGCCCAATCAAGCTTTCATTCTTAAGTGCTAGTTTCATATCCTTATAGTTCATATGTCCCAGCTTTGAATGCCATTCAGAAATATTATTATTTTGAACATAATTGGCTTTTTCATCTTTTGCGTTTATCACATTCTTGGGAAAAATCGCATAGAGACCGTCTTCAGTTCTTCTTGCTTTCATCACAATGCCATATTTTGGATTTTTTACCATAGCTTCATCCTTTTTGAAGAGTACTGTATTACCAGCATCTGTTATCTTCCCAATAGATAGAAGATTAGTACAAAGGTCTGGAATGAACAGCGTATTGTGTAGATAGACTTCTTTATTTGTATTTAATAAGAGATCAACTCTTCCTTTTCCCAGTATGTTTGTATTGTGATCTTTAGATGCTAATTTCAGTGTTTTATTCGTTTGTTCTATTTCATTGAAATATTCTTTGCTGTAGCACATATGTGATGTGCATCCACTATCCAAAATCCATTGTTTCTGGAATACTTCATTATTTGCTAATAAAGCTAGGCTATTGAATTCCTTTTGGTTATCTCTATTCCCTTTATAGTTGGGATTATTAGTATTTTTGTTCTTATTTTTGTAATTTTTCCAGCAGTTCTTAGTCATATGCCCCTTTTTGTTGCATATTTTGCAGTATAAATTTGTTTTTGCATAGAACGATTCTTGTTCGCTTAGGCTTGTACTCGGATGGGTTCCTTGAGTGTTTTTCCGCGCTTGGAATTCCTCTATGATTTTTATTTTTAGTTCATCCGGTTTTGGAAGGTTATCACGGGATTCAATTGCAACTCTGAAGGTTTCAAATTCTGAGGAAAGGCTGTACAGCATCATAATACTTAACAAATCTTCATGAACGGTGACATTCATTTCTTCTAGTTTGTCTACAACATCCATAAAGATGTTTAAATGTTCCCTGATGTCATTACCTTTCTCATATTTTGTTAAGATTAATTGTTTCAGTAGTGTTGCTTTTCTCGCCGGACCTTTGCTGGCGTAAGTTTCGTTCAGTTTTTTCCAAATTTCATAAGCCGTTTTGCAGTTTTTAATTTGTTTTAATTCGGATGGCGAAATTATAAGGATTAATTCGCTGATGGCCAGCAGGTTGCCATCAATGTCTGGCTCACTTGCTTTTTCAAATTCTATTTTCTTTTCTGCATATTTCCATAGTTTTGTTTTAACTAAAACGGCTTTGGCTTGGATTGCCCATGTGTCGTAATTTTCTTTATTTAGGCTTTCTATTCTGTTCGACATCTTTTTACATTATGAACCATGAATCATACGAACCACGCTCTGCTACCATGTGAAGAATATTTAATAATATTTGTTATAAATAAAATTCACTATACAATCCAATCGTATTCTTATTTAATTTTCCAAAGATTGTTAGAACAGTTATGTTTTTCTCGTTACTATGGTAATACAACCAGTCATAAAGACCTTTAAGGAGTATGCATAAGTAGTACAATCTTTACAATTAACTATGGGAAAACTCGCCGCCAAGCCAACAACGACGAAGACGAAAATGACGCATCCACATCGACTAGGCAAGGGTTTCACCGTGATCAAGCTACTATCTTCCATGAGAGCCTTGTCCCAAATTTCAGTGGGCAAGACAAGACATTTTCGGTAGCCAAGTGGGCGCAGGACGTTGACGAAAATGCCGAAATTTTTCAGTGGTCGCCCCTACAAACCCTGATCGTAGCCAGAAGGGCTTTAGTCGGAACCGCTACGCTGTGGCTCAGGTCTGAAAAACCATTTAAGAGTTGGGAAGATTTAAAGGCTGGATTACTGAAGGAGTTTCCAGATTTGGTGGACAGCAAAACAATTCATGAGATGATGGCCGCCAGAAAGAAAAAGAGAGACGAAAGTTGTATAGACTACGTGCTAGTCATGAAGGAGATGGGAAAACGCGGCAAGATGCCCGATTATGTAGCCATAAAATACATTATCGACGGCATAATTGACTCGGAAGTTAACAAAATGTTATTGTACGGAGTTACGACATACTCAGAATTGAAGGAGAAGATAAAAATATATGAGACGATCAAAGAGAAGATGAGGACGGATAACAGTGGTCATAGTCGACACAAGAAGCCTGAAAGTCATGAAAATGGCACGGGGATCAAGAGGTGTTACAGCTGTGGTGAAAAAGATCATCAGTCGTCCTGGTGTCCAAATAAAGAAAAGGGTCTTAAATGTTTTAAGTGTAACGAATTTGGACATATTTCGACGCAATGCATTCGGTCTACGAGAGCGACGGGGTGGAAAACCGAATTTTCACGAAGAAAAACGTACGATGTGTGTGACCGACTTCACTCCAAACATTCGCGAGGCTGCGGTTTGCAAAACTGACGACATTGACAGGAGTACCAACGTCAGTGACAGTGACAAGATGGCGATGTCAGTGGGGACTGACACCAACTTCACAGATGTTTACGTTGAAGACAAAACGCCGGCAAAGATTAGATTTGAAAATGCTTGCAAAACGATTTTTATTAATAAGTGCGAAGTAAATGCGTTGATTGACTCTGGTAGCGAGATAAATTTGGTGTGTACCGAACTTTATGTTCATCTTGGAGCTCCCGAGTCAGTAAATACTGTCACGAATCTGGTGGGATTAGGCGGCAGTATTGTGTCTTCGCAAAAGTTTACCGCTTGTGTATCGTTAGATGGACACGAATATAAAGATATTGCATTTCATGTTGTTCCTAGGCATGCTTTGCCGTGTAGTGTTATATTAGGTCAAGAATTCCTCAAAGATGTTTTCACAATTATATCGAAGGGGTCAATACTGATTGCTCCAAACGCAAACAGTTGGTTATCAAAGCTTGTATGTGTAGTAAGTCAGGATGAGTTTGTTTTAGATAGAATTGAAGATCAGCAGGTGAAACAAGAGGTTATTCAATGCGTGAAGAAGTATAAACCTGAACAGGTGAAGGAGTCGCCAATAAAATTGAGGATAGTGCTCAAGGATGACGTACCGGTGGCTCAGCGACCAAGACGTATATCTTTAGCTGAACAACATATTGTTGAAAAACAAGTATCAGAGTGGCCTAAGGATGGAATCATTCGTGTAAGTTTTTCAGAATATTCCTCACCCTTGGTGTTAGTAAAGAAGAAAGATGGCAGTACTAGAGTATGTGTAGATTATAGACCTATAACCAAAAAGATGATTAAAGATGAGTTTCCTCTTCCTATTATTGACGATTTGATTGATAAACTTAAAGGTGCTCGAGTTTTAAGTGTGTTAGATTTAAAAAATGGTTTCTTTCATTTGAGAGTCAATAAAGAAAGCATAAAGTACACTGCCTTTGTTACACACAATGGACAGTATGAATTTCTGAGGGCTCCGTTTGGTTTGTCGGTTTGCCCGAAGTATTTTATGAGATTTGTAACTATGGTGTTTCAGGAACTTATAGCAAAGGGAATATTAGTCATATTCATTGATGATTTATTGATACCCGCTATTGATGAATGTCAAGCATTGCAGCGGTTAAAAGAAGTATTAGCTGTCGCATCACAATACGGCCTACAGATTAATTGGAAAAAGGCGCAATTACTATGTCGAACAATAGAGTGCTTAGGACACATTATAGAAGATGGAAAAGTTCAACCAGATGCTGTAACCAGGTACCCTGAACCCAAGACTTTAAAGCAACTTCATAGTTTTGTTGGATTAACCTCATATTTTAGAAAGTATATTAAAGATTTTGCATTGATAGCTAAGCCGTTAACCGATTTATTGAAGAAGGGTGTTGATTTTGTGTTTGAGGATGTCCAGAGAAGTGCATTTAACGTGCTGAAGAATGCTTTAGCAAGTAGCCCAGTGTTAAGGATTTATGATCCTCAGTTATTAACTGAATTGCATACCGATGCCTTTGCAATAGCATACAGTGCTATCTTACTACAAAGAGACTATTCAGGAGAGTTGCACCCAGTACATTACTACAGTAGGAAGACGAGTGATGCTGAGAAGAAGTATAGTAGCTATGAGTTGGAAGCTTTGGCTATTATTGAAGGAGTCAAGAAGTTTAGGCAATACTTGTACGGTAAACACTTTAAAGTTATTACAGACTGTCAAGCCTTTCAGAAGACATTGAATAAGAAGGACCTAGCAACTAGAGTAGCCAGATGGGTATTATTGCTTGAAGAGTATGATTATGTGATTGAACATCGACCAGGAGGAAAAATGCAGCATGCAGACGCTTTGAGCAGAAATCCATTTGTGGGAGCTGTTGAGTTAAGTCTAAATGATCAAGTCAAGCAAGCACAGATGTTGGATGAAGGTATAAAAGCAATTATAGAGATTGCAAAACTTCAGTCATATGAAGACTATATCTACAGCAATGGTTTACTTTACAAAGGACTAGAAAGAAAGTTGGTAATACCAAGAAGTTTAGAGTATGAGATTCTAAGAAGAATACACCAGAAGGGCCATTTTGGAAAAAGAAAAATGATAGAACTGTTGGAACAAGAATATTACATCAAAAATATTAACAAGAAGATTGAAGAGTTTTTACTGTCGTGCATACCATGTCTGCTAGCGACCAAAAAAGAAGGTAAACAGGAGGGATTCTTAAATTGTATTGACAAAGAGGGTATTCCTTTACATATTCCTGATTTTGATTATGTAAATAAAAAGTTTTTCCCACAATAACAACTTAATGATCTCATAAAACAGGGCTTCCTCTCTTCTACCCTTTTCCTGTGCCCTACAGGGTCCATAATGATCTAAATTATATAGTTACCACCTAAGTACACATTATGGTAAAGCAATAAAGATATTGAATATTGAGTATACTATTCACTGTGATCATATTGGACCACTTTCAGAGACAAGAAAGATGTATAATTATATTTTAACGGTTGTAGATGGATTTACAAAGCTTGTGTGGTTGTTTCCAGTGAAGGGAACTACCAGTAAGGAGACCATAGACAAGTTAAAGATTCATCAGCAAACATTTGAAAACCCTATACGTTTGATTTCAGATCGTGGTGGTGCGTTTACCAGCAATGACTTTAAGGAGTATTGTGAGCAGGAGAATATTCAACATCTAACCATAACAACAGGTGTGCCCAGAGGGAATGGTCAAGTGGAGCGCATTCACAGAATAATAATAGCAGTGCTAACAAAGTTGTGTATTGAAGAGCCATCTCAATGGTACAAGCAGGTCAGCCGGGTGCAAAGAACACTGAATTGCACATACCAAAGAAGCATTGACACCACTCCCTTTGAACTCATGTTGGGTACAAAGATGAAAACTAAAGAGGATATTGAGATTTATGATTTGCTTCAGCAAGAGCATAGAAGTAATTTCGTGCAGAATAGAGAAGACTAGAAATATACAGTAGGAGATGTTGTAGCCATCAAACGTACAGTTTGGAGTTGGATTGAAGCTTAAGCCGAAGTATCTAGGGCCATATAGAGTCACTAAAGTTAAAAGAAATAATCGATATGATGTTGAAAAGATGGATCATATGGCAGAAGGTTCTCGAGTGACTTCTTCCTCTGCGGATAATAATGAAGCCATGGCCAGTGTCTGGAAATAATGTCGAGTTAAGTGAGTAGGTCTTGTTAGTCTGTTAGGTTAGGGTACACCTTTGGGGTTTATTCTTGACCTAATATTTCACTAGGACGGTATAATGTCGTGTTATGGTGTTAAAGTTTATTGGTACTTTTAAGTTTTTTTTTATAGTTTTAATGTTTGATATAAGATGTACAAGTTACAGCTGAGAATTGACTGAGGACAGTCATTTAGCAGAATGGCCGAGCTGTAGGAATGGAACGTTATGGTAGGTAGTGAAACGGGACGTGAAGATGGATGACAGATGTGACGCATGAACGAGTGACAGAGATGAATGTAAGATTAGTCAAGGAGCGAAAGAGATAGTGAATGAATGTTTAAAAGTAGAATAAGTTGAAAAAGAAGAAGGCGGATGACGGAAGGAAGTATAAGACGTATGTAGAAAAAAGACGAAGAGAAAAATAAATAAATTAAGAAGAATTCCAGAGTTTTGATTCTTGTTGTATTGTCCAAATCTAACATGTCACCAGTCCCAGAAAACGAAAAGTTGCACTTCCTGTTATTTGAACGCACTTCCGTAGAGCAGGAGTCACTGTTTTAGCCACTGCACCAATAGAACCATGCATTATAAACGATAGACGTGTGAAGTGTCTCTTCCAATATTGTTTTCTGTTACGTTCAAGTTAAGAAGACCCAAGCCTTTTTACCCGACTGCCAAGGAAGGGTTATGTTTTTCGTGCGTATCTTGTATGTAAATTTCTTTATTACCTCGTATCTTCCAAATGGCTGGATGGATTTCAACAGCTGAGGTATCATTATAATTATAATATTTATTTATTTCAGATCAAATTACAAGATCCTTAAGTTGTTAGTAACCTAATGTTAGTAAAAACCACACTGTATACAGAATTGAAATGACTGACACCAACGTATGTAGCCGTATTTAGTGAGCCAGCATGGCTGGGGCTGTCCCCCTGTCACTGTCAAATAGTAAAACGATACTAAAAATAAATAAAAAACCAAACCTATCGAGTAGGGTATAAAATAAAGGAAATTAAAAGGGGATTACAAAAATATATTTAAATTATGTTTAAATTTTATTTTTCTCTTTTCAGTAATGTGTCTTTACAATCGGGTTTTTTAGTGTTAAAATTACTTTTTTAAATTACAAAATCGTTCAAAATCAAAATCAACATATTTTATTTCACATAAACCTACATGGGCACTTATGAAACGTCAGAAACTAGTTGCACGGTTCCAATTGGTCGTTTCCTATGGAGAAGAGCCGGCAAGAAACTCCATGGTTACTCTTTTAAAAATAATTGGCTGTTACAACATTTTCGAATTACAGTGTTATTAGGTATGGAAGAACAGTGTAGGCCTTTCAACAAGTACCAGGTAAATACTTAACAAAATAGAAAATGTTCAAAAAAAAAAATCTACAGTCCAGAAAAATAACTTTAATTTCGGAAGTCGGTGTCTTTGTTTTTCAATTTTCGTTTTTTGCCACCGACTTCCGAAATTAAAGTTATTTTTCACTTTTTTAGTGTTTTTTTTAAGACGGTTGTTTTTTTTTATAAAAAGTTTTTATTTTTCACTTTTTAGTGTGGTACCTACCCCAGACAAGTTACTACCTGCTATGTAAATAACAGTGACGGAGTAAAATAATTATATCGTCTACATAGACTAAGTGGGAAAAATACGTACCTAATATTGAAGCTAGCTCAAAAACTATGTAAAAAAGAATTTTAAAAATCGGTTCACAAATGGCGGAGTAATCGGTGAACATACATAAAAAATAAATATAAACAATCAGCCGAGCGTAGTACCTCCTCCTTTTTTGAAGTCGGTAAAAATAACAGAAATCGTAACGCTCGCAAGCCGACAGCGGGTGCGCTCGCGCCGCTGCCGCATGCCGCCTCCGCAGCTACTAACAACACGCTACTAATTTAAAGCGAACATTTGAACGATCTCATTTGTGAAGCTGTTAGTTTTGACAAGCATTCTGATGAGTTCCGCTGATTACGACGAGATGATAAATATCGGGCTTATCTATAAGCTTATCATCAGTAGGTTTACGTTGGTATTTCATTGTTTCAAATGGGAGCAATTACTGACAGTAATTTCGATTATTATTGTTGGTTTTAGGGCTTATTTACGCATGAGTAGTACGCCACGGGAAGACAACAATTACAACATAGCTTCACGCCTGTCATTCCCGATGGGTTGGGCTGAGTAGAAACGGATACGTTGAGACCGGACACGTTGACACACGAATTAACGAAACAGCAGCTAGGCAACTTTGATACTTCACCGAACGAATCAAACGTCGTGAACTTAATATGAGTTACTTGCGACCTGCCCCTGCTTCGCACGGGTGGCACCGGTTTTACGACTTGACCAACCATCGATATTTAAGTTTAATGAATATAAATAAATTACACTAATTTTCTAGGGTTCCATATTAAACCGTAGGATTAGAAATTTGTAACCAAAAGTGATTCCAATTCTGACCGATCGTGCATTACGCAATTAGGGTGCCGTTCGTTTTGATTATATTATAACCCTTTTTTTCGCATGAGCATTATAACACAAATTGTTTAACCAGAATCAACTAAAGTACCTATAAAATGCTTGAGCCGGAGTCAGTTCCCAGAAGGTAAATTCCCATTATTAAAAACTTTCAAAATCTAGTCGCAATTTCATCTCATCGACAATCTATGTCAAAAATGTAGAAGTATTTTGAAAAGACTGAAACTGAAATTAGAATGCGAACGTTCGTATAATACGGGAATTGCCCCCCAGTTATCATGCTAATGTTTCATAATGTAAAAAGCATTCACAGAATCGTAGCAACCTAGCTCGTAGCTTGCTCGTAGTACATGGCTCGTAGCAGCGTACTTCGTAGGAGCATGACTCGTAGCATTCGTCAATGAAGTGTAATTAATAAACTAATGCGCATATTATTATGCACGTTTATTTAAAATAAAATTTTGCATTAATTACCTATATTAAAACAACGAACTACAAATTCGTTTTATTATAAAACCGGACTCGATGATGTGTGTTTTGAGCACAGTGCGATTATTACTGCCCTCAGAGCAAACAGTGACAAAAGTCGGCAAACAAATCAATGCGACATGGTTTACCTGCCCTCCCATAACAATTAACATTGTAATTTGAAAACATTGTGAAAGCCAATTATTTTTAAAGAAAAAAAAAACCGTGGAGTTTCTTGCCTGCTCTTCTCCATAGGAAACGGATCGAACGGAACCAATTGGAACCGTGCACCTAGCTTCTGACGTCTCTGAGTGAGTTCACAAAGATAGCATTACTATTTGTAATAAGCAAAAAATAGTTATTTGTTATTCAAGGCTGCAAAGTTGTTTTTTGGCGCGAGTACTTGTATTGATACCTGCAGGGCTAACATGACAAGCGCGAGAATGCTCTTTTTGTCGTTTTGTCGAAATTTGTCGTCGATTATGACGTCATTCTAATCCCTAACATGACCGTTATGCACGAGTATAACCGAAAAAGGCAATTTGACACTTCTCTATCTCGTGACGAGATACCGATGTAGCAAATTATTAAAAACAAATCATTTTTATGATAGCAACATCAGCTTAAGGTTCGGTTTCATTCATTCGATTTTACGCATGGAATTAGTATGTACTATATTAATTTTACGTCCACCTCTTTTATAACACCGACTTTTTTTATTAAAATTAAATATTTTTCTTTGACATGTCGAAATTAAAATACAAAATGACGGAAATGAAAATTAGTGGCACAATATAAGTTTAAATATCATTTCTTTTTCGATAAGTATTGTTGTCATAAATGAAAAAGAATAGATTACGATACGGTTAATACGTGGATAATAATGCCAATGAATTAAATTTCATCCTGTATACTCACTAAATAATCACCACAAATGACAAAGGATGATCGCCATTTGATAAAGCGAAGGTAACAATCACCATAAAACACGTATTATTGCAAATTTTGTTAATCACCACACTTGCCAAAAGGATTAATGTTCAATTAAATATGCAGTTGGAGTTGATTTCGCTATTATAACCACAAAAGACTAATCGTGGTTAATCACCATCCTATTATGTTGCGAAGGTATGATACTGCCATACAGCCATAATCCCTAGACTTCACTAATCACCATAATTGCCAAAGTGACTGGTTATTACTGAAAGTGATGCTCATCTACTTAATAGTGCTCCCCTCCGCCACAGTTTCTCTCGTGGCTGCTGAAAGGAACTTTCGTTCCAATAGGTATAGATAGTAGTTTAAGTCTAAGTTTTTTCCATTATTATATATTAAATATTATATTGCAAAATAAAATTATGACTAAAATAAGAACAATTTAAGAAACTGCCATGTTATTATGGAGTTTTTTTTTTTTTTTTTGTTATATTAATTTTGTCTACTCATCTCGTCGTAAAAATCGACGACGAGTAAATGACAGAAGAATCGGAGATTATCTCGTGTTTAATTGTCAAAAGTCGAGATATCTTGGGTGTCATGTTAGGGTTTGTAGAGAAAACATCAAGTTTGACAGAACGAGTCGAGTATTTTGTATGACAGCGCTGTCAGAAAACGAGAAAAGTGACGAAATAGACAAAAATTACTCACTCTCGCGTGAGTAGTTGTCGGGTGTGTCATGTTAGGCCTGCTGAGCGTTGCGAAGGTTTCAAAGGTCAGAGACGCAGAACAACTTTGCTGCCAAGCGAAACACACAACTTTTCACCTCACTACAGCGAGGAAAATGGTGTCTCCATGCATTGAACAAATATTGTAGGTACGCTTTTGTGCATTTTTTGCGCAATTTTCCCTTTAGGAAACAATTAATTTTCCATACAAAAAGCGAAAAATTCCTTAAAAAAACACGTCGAAGCTGCCGTCACTGAGCGCCGCGGCTCTAAAAAATCACGGGGTAGGGAAAACCAAGTGCCAAGTGGAGGCGCGATTGTCAAATTCGATTTTAGTTGTGTCAAAATAATTTTTAAATTTAGAGATTTTTTTTGTCAGAATAGCGCTAAGATTGTCATAGCCAAAAGTAAGGAATTTTAGTGATAGTTTAGTTAGATTAGTTCGGTGTACAAGAGAATCAGCACCAATTTTATAATAACAAATGTAAACGTTTCATGTTTCATGGCATGTAGTACCGATGGGTGGCTCATTGGCTGATTATCGGGTTATTAAGGTCTAATGGAATTAAATATGGCCAATGAGCAAGTTATGTTCGCGTCATATAATATGTCGAATCAACGCCACCTTTTAAGGTAAGCAATTTGGATCTAAAGTTTACCAAAAACTGAATAAAAATGCGAGGATAATGTTTGCTTCGTGATAAAGTAAATTAAAAAACAAAAATCTTACACTCAGTGGACCGCCATCTATTGGCGGATGAAACGCGTCGCATCCTGCGCGATGTGCTGATAGGCGCAATAAATCTGTCCGTATTAGCCTGCCTCATGCCTACCTCTTGCCTGCCCGGAGGCATCGCCTGCGCTCCAGTGGGCACAGGCTAACCTGTCACTAACTAGACACGGGGAGACGGCGCCATATAACGGCTCAGGGTTAAAAACGAATTAAAAAAATACGTGCATGCTTGCTCGTAATTTCGCCTAGAGTTAGCAATTGAATTTTATTCACAACCGCGTATCCAATGGGATTTCCCATCGGAAGAAATGACGAACTTGGAGATAGTTTTGTTTTGTGTCTATGCATGAAACGCATTTTGAATTGTTCCTTATGATCTCTAGATTACAGTGGTAGTAATAATTATACTTCGTCTAACAGGATACTGAGAAATACGATCACAACCTAAAAAATCTAAAAGAGAAATCTATCTATTTAGTGAGTAGGTTGGCCTCATAGTAGGAATATTGGGTGTTTTATTGGTTATTAAAGCAAAATTCACATTATATAACAACACGTTTTTATTTCTATAATTACATCAAATTCAACGTCAGACGACTTAGAAGTAGACAGCTTGATACAAGAGCGTTCACAAGTTACCGCACATCTGCAGATTCGGACATTAGGTAGCCATACACGCACAGATGTGCCCGGCAGATGAGACCTGAACGGGTACCTGGCGGGTAAATCTGTGTGTCTATAGAGAAAAAAGGCACGGATGTGTCTGCCTGTCGCCTGCCCGCTGTCCGTGCTCAAAACGAACGGATCAGATTCAGGTCTCATCTGCCGGGCAGATCTGTGCGTGTATGGCTAGCTAATGTCTTCGCACATTGTGTTTAAATCTTACTGAATATTTAACAAAGCATCCTTCTGGAGTAAATGCTGTACCATCTTGGAGATTCCATATGCATTATAATCCTTCAATTACACACAGGAAAGACAGAAATATGAAAACTGAAAATATATAATAATCAGTGTTGTTGTCCCTTAACACTTCTCTTTCTGACAGTGTCAGATAGTGATGCGGCTCGATTTTATTTAACTCGTTACTCCAGTAAATAAAATAAAAACTCGACTTCATTTTCTATCGAGGTGCCACTCGATGTAGCCGTGATTACATAAATAACACCAACACTGTCATACCGTTATTCTTAATTTTATAATTCAATACACGGTACGTAGGCAGGTAATAACCAGGGAACAGTTAAATGGTACCTAGTTTAGAATTAAAAAAACATTTCATACCTTATTTCTATTCCAATAATTAGATTATTAAAAGAGATAAAACCGGGACATTTGATTAAAAAAAAAATTTAAAAAAAAAAAACAACCGACTTCCAAATAACACGAAACAAATGAAAAATAACTTTAATTTCGGAAGTCGGTGTCTTTTCGATTTTTGCCACGTAAATTAAAAAAAAAGTGGTAGGTTTTACAAAATATGATCAGTGTGGGGCACTCCTAAGAGTGCTTCGACGGTCGCATGTACACTTGTACACTTGTACAGGGTACTCATAAATACTAGAGTCATACTCATTAAAAGACCTTCAGTGTCATTAACAAATCGTTCTGTACAGTGAATGTATACGCCACGGCGGTGACGTCACTCCTCACAAAAACTGTCTCTTCGCATAATGTGCTGTAGACCCGATGCTCGCTCACGGTCATCAATATCTCGCGAGGGATTGCGCAAATCCTCGCCCATTGAGCACAGGCTTCACAGGCCCTCGCGATCCCTCTGCGCTATTGAAAGGCCAATACTAAGCGCCGCCTCCGCCTCGGGCGAGCCGTACGAGGATGCCGTATCCATTATATCGAGTGTCCTCTTATGCCATACATTTCATATTTAAATAGCTATGTGAATACAATTTAAAGATTTATTGTAATGTGCTAATGTGTTTCGTTTCCGCGACTACCGTACTGATTGAATGATTGATCTTCTCATTGGTTGCTGTCGTTTTCACATGCTCATTAATATAACCTACAGGGAAAAATTATTATGCGTCGGATACGTAACCAACCATTACCTATTTATAATGTTCATCGCTTCCATGGATTGGATGAAACATTATCCGGCAATCTCGCTGGGTGTTCAGAGTAGAACAATAAAAACATAACAGTCGGAGTTACATCGACGGCTTATTGTTTTAATTAAATCGGGAAAATAATAAATGTTGCGCGATATCGCGATATGCCGCGGGCTGTTGACGCGCGTTATCGCGAGATCGACGCTCCACAAATTAAAATACACATGTTAATCCATGCGGCCCGATAGTCCGGGGTCACAGGGGCCTGGGGCCTGGGGACGCGCGGCGAAGGGGGCCATCGACGACATAATCCGACAATCGAATGGACAAACAAAACGGATCCGTTCAACTGAAAGCAATATTATATGGAATTTGTTATTCGATTATTGCAATTAATTAAAATATGAAATAATGTTATTGTTAACGCTACGCTTACCGGGGTTGGTCCGTTGATGGGTGACCATCTTTACATACCGAGACTCCTCCGTGCCTCGGAAAGCACGTTAAGCCGTTGGTCCCGGCTGTCATTTGTGGATCTTTGACAGTCGTTACGGGTCGTCAGAAGCTCGAAAGTCTGACAACCACTCTTACCAAGGGGTATCGTATTCCCCAGTTACTGGGTTGTGGAGGTCAGATAGGCCGTCCCTCCATGTAAAATACTGGTATATATAATAGCTGCATCCGGTTAGACTGGAAGCCGACCCCAACATAGTTGGGAAAAGGCTAGGCAGATTATGATGATGAATGTTATTGTTAACGCCTAAAGTGGATTTACTAGGGCGTTTTAACTATGGAGGAAGAATTTGTATTATAAAGGTACAATTTCGTAGCCGACCGCAGGCGCCAACTGCAGACGAACGTGTCGCTGCGACACGACTCGTTTATATGTATTTCTATGAAACCGACGTGTCGCTAGCTATGGAAGGTATTTCTACGTAAAGTATGGCAGGTCTGCGATTCAGGATGCATTTCATCCAAATCCTTTCAGCCGTTTTAGTGTGAAAGCGTAACAAGAAACAAATAAACAAACTCACTCCGCATGTATATAAGTTACGATAATACATCACTTAAAACCATAATACAATGAAAATAGAAAAATACTAAGTAATTAATCTAGACGTTGGATACAGTTATGTGTTTCCTGAATCAGTGTCTTTCATTGACTGTTTACTGTCCCACCAAGATAACGCAGTGTGACTGTACCTAAATTACCCTAGGCTGATAAAATTTTCGTTTTTCCTAATTATGCCAATAATAGTGTTTAGGTCGGTTTTCCCCTAAGGGAAAAGAACAGTGCTTCGCCGAATCCGCACTGTTCTGTAGGGCTCGTCCCAGACTTGGTCACCCTCCCACCGACATAAGAAATGAATTCCCATAACTTAAACTGTCCCTTCCAAATTGGCTAGGGGACAGGGGGGATGCAAGGAAGTTAATATTGGGAATTTACAGTTAGTAAACATAAGTATAAAATTAATATAATATATAAATGTTGGAACGCCAGCGTCTCTCCTCCCGCAGGTGCACACCCATATCTGCAATACAGACTTGATTATGTGGAGGAGGTATAGGAATCGTTACGCTCGCGCTTTAAAATAATTAATTATAGCTAAATTAATTTCTCTGTCTACAATATGCCCAATTCAGTGAGACTGGGAACCGTTTCACAACGTTTGCCTCATTGTACGTGTTCTGTTAGGCCTAACGCATAGAACCTCTGAGGACACTAATACGATTCTAACGGAACACGTTCCCTAAGCACTATATAAATGTCTTATTCAATCCTATAACAGAGTACTGCGAAGCCCAACTGTTATTGAGCAAGACAAGTATTGAATAGTTCTAATCGCGTACTTATTGTCGTGTAAGACACCCTTATAGCGGCCTTACCCCTTTTTAATAGGATAATTCAAAACTAGCGTGAGCGCACCGTAGGCTCAGTCTCTGGCAGAACACATTACGATCGAACTTAGTGAACGCCGAAGTGGTAATTATACTCATAATTTCGCCTTCATGGAAAACAGTGTAGTTTGCACTGGTGCACTACACGCCAATCACATTATTTAAAGATGAAAGCCTTCATCATAGATAAAAATCAAAAATGTTATCTGTGGTCCGATCGCGGGCGCACCATCTTGTCATCTGTCAAATCATTGTACTTTTTTGTGCCGCGCGCTGATCACGCTTCCGATAAAAAGTTCAGATATATTTATCGAAATGGGAAAACATCGAAGAAAACGAGACCAGGAAATGGAGGACCTGAACGAATATCTGCGAGAACTGGAAAATCGAGCGAATACATGAAAGCGGAGTCGTGATGGACACCGGTAAGTCTCTCGATATACCTACCAATTTGTCGTTAGCTGAGATAATTTTTACTTAAATTACCGTGGAGCCGTAATATGCACCTCAGTCTCTAGAGTTTCCACGTGAGGTAGACCTTGAGAACACTAACTAAGCCGTATACTTACACAAGGACAACACCACACGAGTTTTCACTGTGAGGTCAACCGCTGGTGTATCGGTCAGTGTTACAAACACGGGATGTGTTTGCTAGAATCCTAGCAGTCTCTAAGAGTTTTGACGGGAGCTTAACCAAGAGACCAATAACTATGCCGCATAACTACAAAAGAACAACACCATACGAGCTTTCACCAGAGGTCAGCCCTTGGAATATCGTTCAGTTATAAAAATACATCCCTGCTAGATCCCTAGCAGTCTCTAAGAGTTTTGACGACAGCTTAACCAAGAGACCAATAACTATGCCGCATAACTACAAAAGAACAACACCATACGAGCTTTCACCAGAGGTCAGCCCTTGGAATATCGTTCAGTTGTAAAAATACATCCCTGCTAGATCCCTAGCAGTCTCTAAGAGTTTTGACGACAGCTTAACCAAGAGACCAATAACTATGCCGCATAACTACAAAAGAACAATACCATACGAGCTTTCACCAGAGGTCAGCCCTTGGAATATCGTTCAGTTAGAAAAACACATCCCTGCTAGATCCCTAGCATTCTCTAAGAGTTTTGACGGGAGCTTAACCAAGAGACCAATAACTATGCCGCATAACTACAAAAGAACAACACCATACGAGCTTTCACCAGAGGTCAGCCCTTGGAATATCGTTCAGTTATAAAAATACATCCCTGCTAGATCCCTAGCAGTCTCTAAGAGTTTTGACGACAGCTTAACCAAGAGACCAATAACTATGCCGCATAACTACAAAAGAACAACACCATACGAGCTTTCACCAGAGGTCAGCCCTTGGAATATCGTTCAGTTGTAAAAATACATCCCTGCTAGATCCCTAGCAGTCTCTAAGAGTTTTGACGACAGCTTAACCAAGAGACCAATAACTATGCCGCATAACTACAAAAGAACAATACCATACGAGCTTTCACCAGAGGTCAGCCCTTGGAATATCGTTCAGTTAGAAAAACACATCCCTGCTAGATCCCTAGCATTCTCTAAGAGTTTTGACGGGAGCTTAACCAAGAGACCAATAACTATGCCGCATAACTACAAAAGAACAACACCATACGAGCTTTCACGAGAGGTCAGCCCTTGGAATATCGTTCAGTTATAAAAACACATCCCTGCTAGATCCCTAGCAGTCTCTAAGAGTTTTGACGAGAGCTTAATCAAGAGACCAATAACTATGCCACATAGCTACAAAAGAACAACGCTTTCACGACAAGTTAGCCAATAGTCTATATATACATTCAGTGTTATAAACACGTCCCCGCACCATCACTTGAGGTATACCTTGGAATTGAGCAGTCTGGAACCTAACTCTTATTATGAGTGTGAAGCCCACTTGCACTGTAGTCAAACATGTTCAAGAGGCTGTGTGTCAGGTGTCAGGTGACTGAAGCCAACGAATCCGGACACTGAATAGCCACACTCAATGCTGCCAATTATAATTTATTTACTTGAAAGACAACAACTAGTGGTCTTCAAAAAATGTCAAAATACTTACATTAATTTTAGATACCTACTAGTATATAATTTAAATTAGATATGCTATGTTAGTATTTATTTCAATTCTACTACAATCCAACCGGAAGGAGACGGAGAGTGAAATGGTATCCATACACCAACCTGAAATGCCTTACCATCAAATGTTGAGAATCTGCGGAGGGTGCAGTTGATTACTTCACTTTGGTGGTCAGAAATTCTGATAAATGAACTAAATGTGCAGGCGAAGCAACATTTAAGAGAGGTATGAAGCACCCATAATCTGTTGCCTGTTGAACCCACCAACGTTTTGGGGTGGGGGGTGGCAGCTGCAGTAGGTAAATGAAGGTGGAATCAAATGGGACCAAAGGATCAGGGGGCGGCAGAATAAAGTGGCTGTTGCCATTGGGTCCATTGACAAGGGCCTTAACAGTTTAATAGCTTCCCAAAGGAGTGTAGATCAAATCTAAACAGCTGAACTACTGTGTGTAATCTATCATGATTGCATCACACAAGTATCTTTGATCCTACCCAGCCTTAATAAAGAAATGAAAGAACTGATGGAGCGGGCACCAATATCTAAATACCTGTTCAGCTATATGCCTCAAAGATAAATTCAACGTCATCAAATGTTGCCGAGTCATGATTGTCACTAGCTTAAATATGCATTGATGGATTGCAGTATTTCCCTGAATTTTGGAGAGTATTACTACTAATCCAACCATACATGGTGGATCAAGGGTTATAAACTATCCTTTATAGAGTTTCCAGTTCAAACTTCTGAATAAAAACTTCAGTCAAAAAAAAAAAAAAAAGCCACCCTATATCCATAGAAATCAATAACGTCTTAGGTGCCATGAAACATGTTTCCCTGCCAAGAATCATTTTTTATTTAGTATATTTTTACCAAAATCAGATGACAATTGGAGATACATAAATATGTTGCTACATTCCACTTTAACAGTGGAATAAAGGACAGCTATAATGAAAGAGTTTACATGCCTCCAGGCTTGGCACAGAACCATGTGTGTTGGCAGGGATCATGAAGCCAGTTGTCTGTCACCTGAGGTCATAAAGGTTGCTCTATGTCATATATCCTCACAATATTGTATGCCTTGCCGATTTATATGCAAAGTGTTTAGAAAATGTGTCTAGTATTCTAACTATGTTATGAAAAATCTAGAATTTATTATAAATAAGTATTCAAAACTAAAAAGAGCGCCCTATAACCCAGACAATGCTACTGGTAGATTTCTATTAGATTCAGTCCAGTTTGCCATTTCACTTAGACAGGAAAAGATAGTTTATTCTTTAGTCCATAAAGAATTTTAAGTCTAATAAGGAAATGCAAATAGTAGAATTATCCTAATTACTAGGTATTCTTGTTGCTACATCCCAGCTGTACAGTTTGCTTTACACCAAGATGATGAAACGTCACAGAACAGTAGCCTTAAAGTATAACAATTAAAATAACAAGGTCATAACTAGTTTATAATTCAAATTCATAATAACATAACGCCTGTATTCCCCGAAGGGCTAGGCAGAGGTGTACCTACCTAGGTATTTCAAATTAAAACTAGAATCAAATTCTAAATCATTTATTTGCAACGGTGGCTCACATTTCAATAAACTACAATTAGAATTAAACAATTTGACTTTGTTCTTGAAACATTATCTGTTGCTTCTCAAACTGGCTGGTTCTGGTATGTAAAGTTCCATATAAATTACCTTGGACTATTAACAGCATTTATAGGGCTCAAAACATTTTCAAGCAAACTCAGATTGGTACTGTGAGGTGTTACCTACTAAGAATAGATATTATCACAATAGCCAATTGCCTATATCAATAAGATGGGTGGTACTCGTTCTACTCACCTAAAGCTTAACTAGACAGTGGTGGCAATAGTGCGAGGAAAAACAAATATGGGCCTATGCATCCTATTTTAGTTCCAAAGGAAACACTATGACAGATCTAGAATCTAGACGCCCAAATATGGAAATTGAATGGAAGTGAGGTGGATATACCTTCAAGTCAATTGTTGTTAAAATGGGTCAGCCCCAGATTAACCTGTTTGCAAACAGGTCAAATTCTAAGTGTCAGAATGGCATCATGGATCTAGGTGCATGCTCTGTAGATGCATTCACTATCAAATGGGATCTCCACACCCATTGCACAGGAGTCTCACACTGATTGCCACAATATTATCAGGGACGCTTTCCTGACAAGATGAACACTAATCCCTTCAAATAATATAGTACTAACTTTCTTGTCTAGCAAAGCAAGAAAGCGATATGAATCTGCTCTGGATCAATGGACTATTGAGAGTCAAGATATTGGCCCCTCCTAGGCTCAGTCACCATGGTGACATTGTTATTGACCACTAAGTTTAATGAAGGATTGCTATATAGCTAACTCAATACCTTAAAGATATTGAATGAGTTATAATTATATAACAGAAACAGAAGAAAATGCTGAATACTAAGTCAGCAATTGCTCCAGTTTTAGGCCCCACATTAGCACAGATGACAGTGTCAAGGTTTCTTAGGGTAATTTGGTATATTTAAATTAAGAGTCAAATATGAAATAATTTTGGGGCAGTAACGTTCCAGGTTATCTCATGTCTTTCATAAATAATGCTGGGTCTAAAACTACTTTTACATTATATACCTAACCATATTAACTCTTGTAATTGCACACAGAATTCAAACCGTGTCACTTATTACACATAGATAACATTTCTATTAATGAGGATAATATTAACATAAAGATACCAGAAATATTTGAAATTTCTGCACCTGGTAGATCTCAACCCTTCTTGATATTACCATTTGCTTAGTTTTTACTAAGAGTAAGACAAAATTGTAAATCATTAATTATAACTTTATACAAAAATATTATCACCGCCTCTACTGTAACCATTAGTGGATGGATAAACCAAAATTTAAGTGCATAATAGTGGAATAGTTTTTTCTAAATTCACATATACAGACATGCCTCTACTTTAAAGGCCCTTGAGGGGGGGGGGGGAGGTATCAATGTTGAGGTCATAAGAAATGCTGCTGGTTGGACCACTTTCTCAACCTTTTCTCGCTTTTATATGTGACCAATATTAATCCTAATGCATTTGCACAGGTTGTGTGCTCTATAGAAAGTGGCTGTTCATAAAACTTATTATATTTTTATGTCAATTTTAATTGTCTGCTTATAAGTAATTGATGTGTGTATTAGATTATGGTTTGGTTGATTCAAGACGGAATACGAATTCCAGGAACAAATAGTCTGTCTTTACCTTAATGGAATACTTACTGATTCTTATAATAACATAGTTTAGCTACAATGTTTAGTTGTTAAATAATGTTGAAATGATTACCAACACAACTTTGTTCTTTGAACATCTACACTGTTTTCCATGAAGGCGAAATTATGAGTATAATTATACAGATCGGACTAACTTACCTAGTGACGTCCGATCCTTAATTATATGAAATAATTTCGCCTTCATGGCATCCCAACCCTTCCCAGATAATCAACCTACATATGTGTACTGGATTATCAAAACCCCTTCTAAAAGTTGTGTTGTGCTATATATGCACTATGCCGGGACACTTTACTCCTTGGCTAGGACTAAACGATGCCCCTATAGGTCATCGTAAATTCCCGTTTTTAGGTTCTTTAGCTTTGAAGAAATGATTTGACAGATGACAAGATGGTGCGCCCGCGATCGGACCACAGATAACATTTTTGATTTTTATCTATGATGAAGGCTTTCATCTTTAAATAATGTGATTGGCGTGTAGTGCACCAGTGCAAACTACACTGTTTTCCATGAAGGCGAAATTATTTCATATAATTAAGGATCGGACGTCACTAGGTAAGTTAGTCCGATCTGTATAATTCGTCACTTCACATTTCTTTAATCTTCCCCATTTAGAGGATGCTTTCAATGTACTAGGCAGCCGTGCGATCGTCCTTTGACTGGCAGCGGGGCTTTTCAATCTGGGCATCACAGTAGCGTGTCTCGATAAACAGTGTCGATTTAGTAATAGTTCTACAGAACGGACAGGGTGGTTTTATCGAGACACGGGTACTAGCGTTCCTTAGAACGAACTATCAATTCAGTTTATGGAAGTGTATGATGCCTACCCCACTCCCGAAATGCGCGTCAATAAGCCTCACGCAAAGTGTTCTGTGGCGAGACTTTTTTGGATACAGAAATCATCACTAACGTTTGGTTGTTTTATAATGCAATTACAAGTTGGGCTTATAGCCTAGCTTATTTTAAATGAGCTGTGAGTATTTATGGTTCTGCCTTCCAAATGTGGTGCGTCAGCTCAAGGTCAATAGTAGTCAACAGTCAGGAGGGTTAATGCTCAGTGTCAAATATGGTGGAAGGCCATCATCATCTCCCTATAACCAACTGCAAATTACAATTATCTGCCAAGGTACGGATCAGGAAATCGACACGTAATACACGAGAAAATAACGTGAATTATAAAATACGATAAGTACTAAATACATGTATCTACGCCATTCTGGAATAAATGTTCATAAATAGCTCGACAGCGGTATCACCTAGCTGTTACCTATAAATAACAATATAATATAACTTATAAGAGATAAGTTTGTAACTACGACGTACACACTACTACTAGAGATAAAGTTAATTTAAGTTAACACTTACCAAATAATTCCTTAAGAGAGAATTAGAGTACCACTCACTTACAGAATACTGCACAATTTACCAGTTTCGCCTCAGACATAGCTTCTTCCGACCAGCTACGACCGCGTCCCGATCACACCAACAAACACACACACATACTACGTTAAATACTAGATTACTCTAAACTGGGCTTTAACCCAACTATATTTAACTTAATAACTAATACTCGCTATCTTACGATAGCCCACTCGGACATGGCCTCTTGGTATTCACCAAGCCTCCTAACTTAACTAGCTGAGACACGGACATCCGTACCTTATCGAGGTCTAAAACCAAGTGTCCTTCTGGACTTCAAAATCAGCCCTCAATTCCTAAAACACCACGTTCAGCCAGCGCGTCTTCCCACAGTTTCGCAGAATAGATTCATTGCCGTTTTTGTACAATTTCTCAATTGTTTTAAAAGGGTCCGTTTGGGTATTGCCTGGGCTCGGTTTATGGTTACCATATGTGCAACTAGTATTGTCCTAAGATTAGGAATCGGATATTTTAAGTCGTTTCTTTAGAATTTGATGAATTATTGCCTTCGACCTTTTCGTGGCACTTGTCCATAGCTTGTTTCCCATAAAATAGAGAATTTATGTCTTCCTAAGAGGCACGAACTATGTGCTTGTTTTAAAATAAATATAATAATAATAATAATAAATGGAAATATCACATTGTACTGGGATCGATCCATCATCACTGACAGGACTATTGTTGCCAATAAGCCTGATATAGTGGTGGTGGATCGAACAGAGCGGCGCGCAATGATCATTGACATAACGGTCCCGCATGACGGGAACCTCGTGAAGGCCAAGAAAGATAAACAAATCAAGTATCTTGACTTGGCTCACGAGGTTGTCGACATGTGGGATGTGGACTCTGCGATCATTGTGCCGATAGTCGTATCAGCCAATGGCTTAATTGCCAAGAGCCTCGACCAACACCTAAGGAGGCTCTCGTTGGGCAGCTGGATTAAGGGCTTGATTCAGAAAGCTGTACTCCTGGACACGGCTCGCATTGTTAGGAGGTTCCTCTCTCTGGAGCCCTGACCGCCGGTAGCTTGGACCCTGTTCCCGATACCGGTGGGCTACTATTTTTTATATTTTTAAATGTTTATATATTTTTTTTATTCTGATATTTAAAAATATAATTTATATGTCTGAAAAGTGAAATAAAGGAAAATAATAATAATATAATATTTTGTTATTAATTAAGGATAGGTGACAGACAGTCACAGAGGTGACACGCAATACACAAGAAATTAACGTGAATTATATAATACTATAAGTACTAAATAAGAGTAATTTCGCCATTCTGGAATAAATGTTCATTAATAGCTCGACAGCGATATAACCTAACTATTACCCATAAATAACAATATATAATTTAACTTATAAGAGATAAGTTTGTAACTCCGACGTACACACTACTACTAGAGATAAAAGTTAATTAAACTTGACGCTTACCAAATAATTCCTTAAAGAATTAGATTACTACTCACTTTCAGAATACTGCACAGTTTACCAGTTTCGCCTCAGACGTAACTCCTTCCGACCAGCTACGACCGCGTCCCGGTCATACCAACAAACACACACACATACTACGTTAAATACTAGATCACTCTAAACTCGGTTATAACCCAACTATATTTAACTTAATAACTAACACTCGCTATTTTACGACAGCCTACTCGGACATGGCCTCTTGGCATTCACCAAGCCTCCTAACTGCCCGGCCTAGACGTCGGACGTCCGTACTATTTCGTGGTCTAAAACCAAGTGCCCTTCTGGACTTCAAAATCAGCCCTCAATTCCTAAAACACCACGTTCAGCCAGCGCGTCTTCCCACAGTTTCGCAGAATAGATTTATTGCCGTTTATGTACAATTTCTCAATTGTTTTAAAAGGGTCCGTTTGGGTATTGCCTGGGCTTGGTTTATGGTTACCATATGTGTAACTAGTATTGTCCTAAGATTAGAAATCGGATATTTTAAGTCGTTTCTTTAGAATTTGTTGAATTATTGCCTTCGACCTTTTCGTGGCACTTGTCCATAGCTTGTTTCCCATAAAATAGAGAGTTTATGTCTTCCTAAGAGCCACGAACCATGTGCTTGTTTTAAAATAAATATAATATTTTGTTATTAACTAGGAATAGGTGACAGACAGTCACAGCAGCTTCCGCAAGATCGACAGCAAACACGCTTCAGAAAACTGAGGCCTACCATTCCTCTTGTGAGGATGACACAGACCGGACCTAAACGGGCAGGAATCAGACAGCACTGTTGTAAAACCTGTTATTAGTAAGTATATCGTCTTCATTTTTACAGTGGATGGCGGCATAATTAGGGTTTAAAATAGGTGTTTTTTTAATGTGTGGGTTAGGTAATGTGAATGCAAGTAAAGGAATAACACATCAATAAGAAATAAGCATGACGATGTAGGTACTGGCGCTATGGCGCCCGGTCGAACAGGCTGTCGACAGGTTATTGTGATAAACAAACTAGGTTTAAAATAAATCTGATCGCTCCAACACGTGTTAATTGGCGAGTGACGCCATTCACCCAACATGAAAATTATAACAATTATTTAAAGTCGACTTTCATTTAATACTCGTGTGGCAGCCCGGCCGATTGCTTTTTATTCTCTGTTTTAAAATAAAACCAATAATAATCCATCGAAATAATGGCTGCTCGACGACACGGCCAGAGCGGAGCGGAGCTGAGCGAGAGCGAGCTGAGCGGAGCGGTGTCATGGATCATGTTGTACTCATAATATAAATGAGTAAACTTGCTCCATGCTCCCGTCCCGATATAACTTGCTATATTGGTGTTTATGAAATTCCAGGGGGATTCCGTGAGTAGCCTAAGTTTCTACTAAGTTTGTGTCTGGTTTGTATAATAATGTGCACGCACCACGAAACAATAGAAATTTCGCAATTGGGGTTATTTTTCACAAGGTAACATGAGAAAAGCACCGTATTCCAGGCAGTTGCTTACAATAAGTACTTTACGAGACGAAGATAAGTAAGGTGCCATCAATACTCTTTGTTGGTAGTGAAGGATCTGAATAATTTCTCTAACTTAAAAAACGTGCAAATTTAAGTCGCAGGACCGCAAAAGTTCCAAAATGTCACAAAAGGTATTCTGCTAAACCAAAAAACAAACTCTAAGGTGACGTTTGGTGTGATGATATTGCGAATAGAATGAAAATGTTTTTGTTTTCGAGTTGACAAAGAAAATAAAAATTGGTATTCCCGTACCTAAGCAAACGTCAAAACTGTTTGCTACATACCATGTGTCGATGCGATGTGAGCCTGAGCGGTGCGATGCGCTGCGGTGCGATGCGACAAGGCGCGGATTAAGCACGATAATTGTAGAGGCGCTGCGTTTTTACTTTTCACAACTGTTACCGTCGAATCGCGAAGCAATTTACTGACTACGATAAAAACGAGCTCAAAACATTACGTTGCAGTTTATAATATTAGGAATAATAGTAATGCACATGCATTCAACGATGGATTTCCTCTTTTTTATTTGGGGCGCTTTTATTTTCTTTGGTCGAAAAAAGTATTCTATTGAACGTTTATACCTTTCATTATGAATTGACTTGCAAGTGATTCAATCTCTATATCTACAAGCGCGTCGGTAACAGTGCCACGTTTTGTAACAGTCTACCGCCGTTCGAATATGATTTATTCAGTAACCGAGTGAGATCTTGTTGGCGTGTTCGGCGCCACAGTTCGCGTTACGTTGAATTTAAGAGGGGCGTGAAATATTCGCGCGCGTGTCGCCATACATCACGCAGACTCGCCGCGGGAGGCTGGACACTGTGTTGCGCGGCACAGAAACACAACTTGAAAATACTGCCATTTGAGAGAAGTGTTTTTTTGTACCTTCGATTAATACTCAATACTCAATATCTTGATTGCTTTACCATAATGTGTACTTAGGTGGTAACTATATAATTAAGATCATTATGGACCCTGTAGGGCACAGCAAAAGGGTAGAAGAGAGGAAGCCCTGTTTTAGGAGATCATGTGGGAAAAGTTTCTATTAACCTACATAATCAAAATCAGGAAAAATTTCGCTTATCTAATACTAGCTGTGCCCTGCGGTTTCACCCGCATAGGTTTCGATCTCGTGGGTATATAGGGATAAAACGTATCCTATGTCCTATTCCAGGTCATGGTCTACCCGTGTGCCCATCCTCTCCTCTCTAGAGTAGGGAAAGTCGCGGCGGCGCGGGGCGCCGGCGTCGAACGGTTCGCGTATTGCATTTTTATACTCGTAATAACTTCGAAATTAAATGTCCGATTCGAATGAATTAAAAATTATTTTACTACTACATAAATATCCTTGATGATAAAACTATTTATTTGAATAAGAATTAATATTATGTTGATAAAACTCCTTCGCCCTCCTACCCTAAAAAAGGTTATAGTGAGTCAATCTTAACAGATAGACATATGCTGTCGCGGACTTTTTTTAGAACATTTATAGAAGAACAATAGGGAATATGCATGTATTTTTTTAATATTTTTATTCGATAGTTTACATCGTCAAATAATAGTAAAAAAAAATTCGACGGCAAAAAAGCAATTTAAAGTAGTTAAAAAAATGTTTAAAAATATCCAACCGATCCGGGCTATTTAAACGCCCTCCATTTGGCGCGCTTGGTGTGGTGACGTCACAGTTCGTGAAAACAGACAAGCAACTGTCAAGTCAACGTCAAAAACTCCTTTTTCTATGAGCGTTTGACATTGACTTGACACTTGTTGATTGACTTGACATTGACATTTTGATTGTTATTCCGGATTGTTACGTCACATCCGCTCTTAGCCTTTTCAAGTATTTGAATTACCCACAGTTTTTTGGGACTTTTAAAAAATTAATTTCTCGCTCAAAAAGAAATTTTATTCAAAAATATTGATGGAGGCATAATTCTGAAGTAACATAGTTTATAGAAAAAAATATTTGACCCATATTTGAATCACATGCATATTCCCTATTGTGGAGGAGCTCGTGGCTAAGTAATAACAGCCGCTCGGGTCGATCCATCAGGTTAAGCTACGCTTGCCGGGGTTGGTCCCGGCTGTCATTTGTGGATCTTTGACAGTCGTTACGAATCGTCAGAAGCACGAAAGTCTGACAACCAGTCTAACCAAGGGGTATCGTATTACCCAGTTACTGGGTTGTGGAGGTCAGATAGGCAGTCGCTCCATGTAAAATACTGGTATTCAGCTGCATCCGGTTAGACTGGAAGCCGACCCCAACATAGTTGGGAAAAGGCTAGGCAGATGATGATGATGATTATAGAAGAACAATTTCATCATACATAATATTTGCGTAACTTAAATCGTTTACGCAGCGCACGCAACGGAAGCTCTCAAAAAGGAATAATTATTCCCGTTTTTGCAACATTTTTCATTAATGCTCCGCTCCTATTGGTCGTAGCGTGATGTTATATAGCCTATAACCTTCCTCGATAAATGGACTATATATAATATTAGTAAGTATAAGTATAGATTATAATTTCTTTATTTCATTTTAAATACATAATCTTTACATTTTTAAATATTTTTATAACAAACAAAAAAAAAACATTTAAAAATATAAAAACTAGTAGCCCATCGGCATCAGGTTCAGGATCCAGGCTGCCGGTGGTCAGGGCTCTAGGGAGAGGAACCTCCTCACAATGCGTGCCGTGTCCAGAAGTACTGCTTTCTGAATCAAACCCTTGACCCAGCCGCGCAATGAGAGCCTCCTGAGATGTTGGTCGAGGCTCTTCGCTATTAGGCCATTGACCGTAATGATTAGCGGTACAATGATTGCAGAGTCCACGTCCCACATGTCGACAACTTCGTGTGCTAAGTCGAGATACTTGATTTTTTTATCTTTCTCAGCTTTCACCAGATTCTCGTCATGAGGGACAGAGATATCAACAATCATTACACGGCGCTCTCGTCGATCTACCACCACAATATCAGGCTTATTGGCTACAATAGTCCTGTCAGTGATGATATATCGATCCCAGTACAATGTGGCGTGACAATTTTCGAGAACTGGGTCGGGCACATACCTGTAGTATGGTACTTCATACTCTACAAGGTTGTACTGCAAGGCAAGTTGCTGGTGGATAATCCTAGCTACTAGACTGTGTCTGTGCAAGTACTCGCCATTAGCAAGACGAGAACAACCGGAAACAATATGTCGGATTGATTCACCGGGACAGTGGCATGCCCGACAGATGTCAACCGTACCGTCCTTGACAATGTATTTCCGGTAATTATTCGTCATGATGACTTCATCCATAATCGCACAGACAAAACCTTCGGTTTCCCCGAAGAGGTCACCGAAACGTAGCCAGGATACAGACGCCAGAAAGTCTACTTCAGGCCCATGGAGGACCCGGAAAAAGCGTCCGTGTAGCTCTTTGCCTTGCCATACTTCCTTATGATCGTTAGTATCAAGTACTGTAGGTTTGCGCCAGTTCTCTTTCGCCAAGGAGAGCGGGGTAAGGCCCTTGTCCACTGCGACTACATCTCGGTGCATCCCCACGTCAGTTGGAAGGAAATATTCCCGGAGACTGCAAATCTCGCGGTTGTGGAGGGTTTTGGCATTTAAGAAACCTAATCCCCCACACTTCCGCGGGATGTACAGTCTCATCACTGATGACCGTGGGTGATGCATCCGATTTGCTGTCAGCAGTGTACGGACCTTCCTATCCAGGGCGTCAAGTTCCGTCTGAGTCCATTTGAGTATGCCGAAAGAATACATCAAAACCGGCATGACCCAGCCGTTGAAGGCTCGCACCTTGTTTCCGCCTGATAAAAGACTATTTAACACTTTATTCAGGCGGCCAAAGAAGCGCTCCCTCAACGATTGTTTCATGTCGGCAACATTGATGCCTAATGCTTCCGACATACCCAAATACTTGTACGTTTCGGTTGAAGAGAGGGATCTAAGGTGTATGGGGTCCGAGAGTTGGATACCCACGGATTCCATAATCCCCCTCGCTTTACATGCATGACTGCACATTTGTCCACACCAAATTCCATTCTGATGGCGCTACTAAATGTTTCTGTTACCTTCAGTAGCTCCATCAGTCGCAAATTGTTGGGGGCGAAGAGTTTCAGGTCATCCATGTAAAGGAGGTGAGATATCACCTGACCATCTCTTCTCAACCGATAGCCTAGTCGTGAATCCTCCAGCAGTGTGCTTAGAGGATTCAAGGCTAAGCAAAACCAAAGCGGACTCAAACTATCGCCCTGAAATATTCCCCGCTCAATCCTGATCGGTTCATCGTTCCCCCGTATCTGTCGACATCCTGGATAGAGAAGGGCTGTTCTCCATTGCCCCATACATGACATCAAGAAGGTGCGTAGAGTTGCGTCTATTTTGTACAACTCCAACACCCTAATGAGCCATGTATGTGGCACCGAATCATAGGCCTTCTTATAATCTATCCAACATGTCGACAAATCCTTCCGGGATCTACGAACCTGTTGGCTTATGGCCATGTATATAAGGAGCAGCTCCTTAGTACCGCGGGACCCATTCTTACATCCATTCTGAGACACAGACATAATAAATTGAGTTGCTGTAAATATGTTGTGCAATTTTTGCTCTAAGAATGGATGTAAGAACTTTATAGACCGTCGGTAAACATGTAATTGGTCTATAGTTTTTAGGTTCTGCAGTACTACCCGATTTATGGAGCAGGTGGGTAACTCCTGTCGTAAAGAACAGTGGTAGCGACCCAGTCTCTAGAGATGACTGGAATTGCGAAGCTAAGCAGGCGTGTGATCTTTGTAGCCATTTAATCCAGAAATTGTGCAGTCCGTCCGGTCCTGGAGATTTCCAGTTAGGCAACGGACGGACCGCATGGGCCACATCCAGAGGACTGATCGTAATTGCCTCCATGTCTGGTATTGAATCACACGCCCGCTCAACAACACGCATCCAATCACCTTCAGTGTGACTGACGGGCACCGACCAGATGCTTCGCCAAAAAGCACACATGGTCTCATTATCCGGTGGACGCGCGTCAATCACACCTTGGGTGGGAGTGGGTCCCCCCATGCTCTATACACCCACCTTTCATCGTTCTGGAACATGCGGTTCTGAGTGTACCGATCCACCCTTCGCCTATACCGACGGATACGGTTTGCCCATGCATAAACTTTCTGCTTCAGGAAGTCGATGCGCTCTGTGACACAGGACTCATATTCTCGAGGACTAATACTAGTTCCCGAGAACGCCCGCCTCACAAAGCGCATCACCCTTGGGCGTGTGTTGCCCTCCCTGAAGCAGATGAGCTTCCCGATGAGTACCCTGGCCTCATTAATACGACGCTCAATCCTGCACTGCCAGGCTGGCGCGGCAGGTTTCGGTCGTACAGCTCGGTCAGTGTTTGGAAATTTGACACGAGCAATACGACATGCCGCAACAGCCGTGCAATACAAGATTGAGTGTGTATCGCAAAGGCAGTGGCCTTCAATAATATTTGGTAACAGTGCATCCAGGGCACACACGCTCTGTTTCTTTTATTCATCGGCAAACGTGGTAGCCGTGGTCTAAGGTCAGGTGATGTGAACCGATACTCACGGATCGCATCTTCCAGAGCGCTCCTTAATTCCACATTGCATAGGTTATCTGCAGATATAAACCTGGCATCCTCCTCCTCATCATGTTGGTTTTCCCGCAGTGGGACTTAAGTATAGATTATTGTTTTCAATATTTATTATTATATTATTTATTATTTTATTAGTCATTTGCTTAAAATAATACTATATAAATTACATACATTATTATTAGTTGCTTTTTTCCCTATTATTTGTGTTTATCATTTAAATATTCATCTAAGGAGTAATAGCATTTGTTTATCAGTAATTTTTTTAGTTTTTTAATGAATATATTTAACTTTTCTTCTTTCTTTATTATGTCAGGTAGTTTGTTATAATTATATTTTTATTGACATTACGTAGGGACTTGTAGAATGCATTTTTAGCTTGGATGTTGGTATGTTTAGCGTAGATCGGTGCCTAAGTGTGTACTGTGATTGGATGTCTTCACGTTTTCTGTAGAACTCATGATGCTTACGGACAAATTTACATATTTCTAAAATGTAAATACTGTCCCGGAGGGTTAGAATGTTATGTTTTAGAAAATAGGGTTTGCAGCTGTCAGGTTGATTAATATTTACCAAGATTCTAACTAATTTCTTTTGTAGGGTAAATAAAGAGCGTCGCTGCATCTATAATAATTCCCCAGAGAATTAGTGTATTCCTGAGCTGTGTTATTCAAAACGATTTGTCTCTCTAGCGATCGAATGGATAAATAAAATCTAAAAAAGTAATGCTAATTATAAAGTCACTCGATCACTTTATACAAAAAGTATGTACCTACGCTTCTCAAGAAAAGCCGTTTTATGCATCAGCGTTAAAAATATAGGCGCGACAGACTGTTTCAAATGATCTGCATACGTAGGAATGTTAAACATCGTCAACAGTGTGTTCGTTCGTATGTTTTTGACGCTGACTGTTCGTGTAGTTTAGAATGGTGGTTGTAGATCAAGTGATTTTGTCGTGGATTTAAAATAATGACTTATTATATTAGTTGTTCTACTGTTCGTAGCTGGCCTGTGTAAGTTGGCTCGTGACAGAGTGTCGGAGCGTCGCGACGCGCCGGCTCGTCACACGCCACGGCCGCGCCACGGGACACCATCATACCATACACCGAACATGCATAGTAAACATGGAGATCCCGAAACTACAACGATATTATATTTTGGAAATAATATTAAAAAGAGGCAATTTATACTATGGTCGTTAAATCAGCAAATCAGAAAACTAGTCAAGTAAAAAATACACTATTTGATAATGACGTTAAAGTTATTTAATGATTTGATTGCCAGCCTACTTCGCTTACATTAACACACAAAAAACAACTAATTAATCTACCGATATATTAGCAGCAATTACAGCGTTACATTTCAACCTAGGCTAGACATTCAACCTAGGCTAGACATTCAACCTAGGCTAGACATTCAGTTCAGGCAAAAAGTATAATATAGTTTTTGTTAGAGACAGTGACAGTAATGGCTGTATCTTGGAACCGAGCCCGATAGTGGGATATAGGCGCACAAACCACTGTCTGATAACATGTTTGCTACGAGTCTGTTAACGTGGCAAACATATTATCGACTTATTGATAAGTTTTTATGAAACTGTTTGACAAATAAATAAAAAAAAATATATTGTCCTCAGAGTGGGCTCGAGGCATAAGTGACAGCCAGATACCAGAGTGAGCCAGAGTCGCGGATAGGTAAGTCCGAAAGGGTTACGGTGGCCCCTGGCAACACACAGGCAATTGAACGAACACGGGAGGGTTTTAGGCAGTAAGAGTCTGACACGCTCTGCCGCTCCGCCCAGCGCGGGTGAAGTTATTTGAAAACCCACCCAAAAAATCTCTCCTCCTCCTCCTCCATCCTCTACAACACATTAGCACTAATTGCCATAGAGAAAAATATAAATCAAGATAATACCAAAGTGACACCAGCATACGCATGACGCTACAGTGACACATGATGACAAATGTTGGTGTCAGTAGTGTGTTCAAATTACTTACCGAGTGACACACAATGACACAAGAGAGATCCAAGAAACCCAAGAGAGTGTCGGACCCATCGAAGCCATGAATGCATTCCAGACATTACTTTAATCAATTTTATTAAAGTAATCATCGGACAGACAGCTGCAGGCTATAAATCTGAGTAACTAGACGTTAGGAAGTAAAGATTTCCGCATTTCCTTCGTATTTCCAACGCCGCGGTATCAGTTCGCGTCTAGTCGGCTGATGTCGGATCACGGTCTGTCTGTCCGTCTGTTAGACGCCACAAATAACTATGAAATGCAACCAGTTTTATATCGATCTTTATTTGTAAATGTAGAGGATCTGAGATCTTATCGTTCCCTCTAACGTAGCACTTCTCACTTGAGACGTTCAGAGAAACGGGGATGTCCTTTCTGGATTGCTCGAACGATTGCTCGATTGATAGACGGCCACTACAAAGTGAACAATAACTTTTATTTCGGAAGGTGTCTTTGGATTGTATTTTAGTTTTTTGCCACCGACTTCGAAATGAAAGTTATTTTTTTTTGTAAAAAAGTTTTATAATGTTCACTTTTTAGTTATGGTAGGTACCTACCTATTCCACATAAATTCGTTTACCACTACTTGATATGTTAACAACAGTGCCAGGAAGTATTATAACATCATCAAGATACACGAAGTGGATTAAATACGTATTATCGAAGCTAACTCAAAAACTACCCAAGCTAAGTCGCGTAAGCTTCCTCTACCAGATCCTAACTGATATTATATGCGAAAGTGAGTTTGTTTGTTTGTTACGCTTTCACGCTAAAACGGGTGAACTGGATTCACTAATTTAGATGAGGCACAGGGCTAGACCATGACCTGGAGGAGGTCTTATGCTACTTTTCATCCGGAATCGCAGACGAAGTCGCGGTGAACAGCTAGTAAAAACATATTTTCAATATCGGTCCACAATAATTGACGAAAATATCGATAAACAACACAATAACCTCCTGCTGTTTTGAAGTCGGTTACTAAATTGTCATATTGTACGGATCTTGTGGCCTTCTCGATTATAATGTTTTTTTTAAAGCAAGTAAATAGCGTTAATCCACAATCTTTGTCATTATAGATCTTGCAAGTTTCTAAGATGTAGGAAGTCACGGCACTATTCAGTAGCGTACATTAAACTTGTCTTTTGTTTGTTACAGGATGTTTTTATGCAAAATATTGATAAAACACTGAATTGGAACAATAAGCTCGCGCTGGGTGTCGGACGTGTCGGTGCGTGCCAAGTGTCGGGCATTCGGCGATAAACAACAGTCTTACACCACACACTGCGTTTTAACTGTGTTTCCTGTTACTCAGTTCCATTTATAACTCGAATGTTCTAACAAAAGTAAAACACAATCTTTCACTACCCACCTAAATTGGTCGTGTATTCGACAACTATAATTCTTTATCAGCCATAAGAAAAGGCTCTACACGGCTACTTAGCGTGTCAATCTGCGAAGCATTACATTTCTCTGGCTGTACAAATCATTACAACAGCCTGCTGGTAAATGATAACTAATCAATTACTTTTTGAACTGTCAAATGAACCAGATTGGTAATGTAAGTAATTAGTAACCTTATGGGCAACTACAGTTTTGAGCCGTTTGGGGTCGAAACGCTCGGGTCATGGGGCCTGAGTGTGCGTCTCCTTTGTAAGGAAATTTCTCACCGACTGGTGACCTCACGTGACCAGAGGGCTGGCTTGTTCTTTGGCCAAAGAATTAGCATCCAGCTGCCAGTCTTCTGGGCACATTTCCGGATGACAGTGATGCGGACAAATACTTCCACGCCTGAGGGTCCCTTTGTGGGAAAGTCCGAAAGGGATACCGGGACGCTTGGCAACAGGCAACTGAAGGAACACGGGTGGGTTTTAGTCCGTAAAAGTCTGACACGCCCTCCCGCTCCGCCCAGAAAGGGAGAAGTTATTTGATGATTTAACAACCTCAAAAAAAAAACCTATAAGTGTTCCGTTTTTTCCTTTTGAGGTCCACTTTTGCACTCAGATTTCGAATGACCAACAGAATCTTTCCGAGGTTGTGAGGTGAAAAGAGTATTTTACATGGAGCGACTGCCTATCTGACTTCCACAACCCCATAACTGGGTAATACGATACCCCTTGGTAAGACTAGTTGTAGACCGCGTTCGCTGAGCTGCAGGTCAACAATATATTGATTATGTAATATTTGGATATAACATTAATCTCCATCGGTTATAATTTATTTTTAATTGTTATTATCAAGTCTATTAGCAAGTATATTAGCAAGTCAAATATTACCCAAGTAGCAAAATACCCTTATAACACAGGGGTTATATCACCAGAACTCTTGTGATCGCTTTATAGTAGCCACGATTCTTCCTTTTTGCTATGTAAAAGCATTTTATAAGAAGTATTTGCTAATACTGCTTATATTCTTCTAACTCCGTCATATTCACCTTTAGAAACCAAAATAATATGACTATTATAAGGCAAACTTCAAAGTTCAGACTTATAAAGGCATGTTTTATGGCCTATTAGCTATATAAAAATAAAAGCTGTGTTGAAGTTTTGGTCAAGAATTTTACCCCTGTGAAAGCTTTTTATAAGGTTTAAAAAAATATTTTAACCTTATACAATAAAGCGTCTACATAGCAAATACATATTTGCAATTAATATGGCCTTTATAAGAATTCAGGACATCACTTATCACTTAAATGGTAACTATAAGCACATTATTCTTCAACTGCTCCTAATACCATGCTCTAAAAGCTGGAGAAGTTTAAGGCCATGATAAAAGAGTCTGCACCTACTGTAATTTTTCCGCAAGTGTGAGTGCTAACGATAGTACTAGTGGTCTACCATCTGCGGACGCACTGAATAGTTAGGAAGATTATTTGAGTGGTTAAGAAACAGAGGATAGTGATGAACTGTTATAAAAAAGGAAGATTTTTGTAGCAATATCAGAAATTAGGTTTTTAAGTTCAATATTACACATTAAATGAGCTTTCAAATATTATAAATGATGTAATGCCACACACTTTGGAACCTGGACAATATCAGTTTAATGGAATAGAATAGCTAAGCAAACATTTGCAGAATCTCGCTTACGTTCCAGATAAATGATTATAATAATTACATATAATAAATGGTAAGTACAATAAATAAAGGATTTGCATGAGCTAAGGGAACCCCAAAACTATCCAACATGGAGATGGTGAAGCTATTTATATAACCTCTTCAAAGGTATTAGTTTTATAGCCACTTTGTACCTACTGTCAAAAAGAAGTTTATTCTTGTAGCAGCATAATATGGGACTGTGAAAATATGTATTTGTTTTAAAATACTTAAAAACACATTATTAGAGGGGGCATTGAAACTAATCCACATAACATATCACATATTATCGAAAATTTCACTTCCCACTAAAATTTTCATCTATTAACATGCGACGATGAAGGATATCTAAAATATAAAAATAACTATGGCTGATTATAAAAATAACTTTGTAGACACATGCGCATGTCGTGATTAGTCGATAGTCGTCACCCCAAACTTATTGCGGAAACACTGTGACGGCTATAAGAAGGATGAACCTTGTAAATGGCACAAGTATTACAATTATAAGTATAATGACCTTGTAAACTCATCTCATCAAACAATTACAAGAGTAATTACCCTAATTGCTAACCGTTACATGGCATTCCTCAGAATCATAGCTTATTATATGGTAACAATAAGGTCACTATGAGCCTTATGCCCTTATAAATTGTGCCCAAACTCACCCTTATAAGCGAAAATATGGCCTTTATAAGGGCATAATAATATATTTTTGCTTTACAGACCATTATATGGCAAATTTTTGCTACTTGGGTACATAAGTAACTATAGAGGCCCAACGACTTAGCTTGTGCGGGTTATTTATTATTTCATCTGTCAAGAAGTAGCATTTATCTTTTGCGAAACAAGCTCTCTAAGTATTTAACAAAATCGGGTTCCGTATTTTGGCTGAATCATAAAATTTCTAGCAATCAGTTTATAAGGACTGCACTTAAGTACTTAAAATACTGAAGTTAAACTAACATTAACGACTGATGAATCCTTACATCGAGATCTATCTGTCATTCTCCTCATGATTATACCTTGAAGTTTGGGATAACGACCTCCAAGTGCCTGATCGAGGCAGACGTAACGTTGGCTCAATCCGGGGGCGTAGCGAGGCCAAATCAAAGCGATGCATTGATTACAAGACAGACACACTCATGCACACACATTTGCTCACCACGTCTCACACCATTGATACTGAGACAGAAGTAACGCATGAATAAGGGAATATTGCCCGGTATCTGTAGCGTGTCGATCAAGCAAGGCAATAGCTTCGTAGCTTCGCAGAACGGGCGCAATTTGTGGCGCGCAACAACAGTGGTTGGGTTGATACCCACTTTGTTATTACAATTTGTGGCGCGCAACAACAGTGGTTGGGTTGATACCCACTTTGTTATTACAATTTGTGGCGGCTACGAGCTCGTCACTGGAGCAACAACAGTGGTTGGGTTGATACCCACTTTGTTATTACAATTTGTGGCGCCGGGCTACGAGCTCGTCACTGGAGCAACAACAGTGGTTGGGTTGATACCCACTTTGTTATTACAATTTGTGGCGCCGGGCTACGAGCTCGTCACTGGAGCAACAACAGTGGTTGGGTGGATACCCACTTTGTTATTACAATTTGTGGCGCCGGGTTACGAGCTCGTCACTGGAGCAACAACAGTGGTTGGGTGGATACCCACTTTGTTCTTACAATTTGTGGCGCCGGGCTACGAGCTCGTCACTGGAGCAACAACAGTTGGGTTGATACCCACTTTGTTATTACAATTTGTGGCGCCGGGCTACGAGCTCGTCACTGGAGCAACAACAGTGGTTGGGTTGATACCCACTTTGTTATTACAATTTGTGGCGCCGGGTTACGAGCTCGTCACTGGAGCAACAACAGTGGTTGGGTTGATATCCACTTTGTTATTACAATTTGTGGCGCCGGGCTACGAGCTCGTCACTGGAGCAACAACAGTTGGGTTGATACCCACTTTGTTATTAAAATTTGTGGCGCCGGGCTACGAGCTCGTCACTGGAGCAACAACAGTGGTTGGGTTGATACCCACTTTGTTATTACAATTTGTGGCGCCGGGTTACGAGCTCGTCACTGGAGCAACAACAGTGGTTGGGTTGATACCCACTTTGTTATTACAATTTGTGGCGCCGGGCTACGAGCTCGTCACTGGAGCAACAACAGTGGTTGGGTTGATACCCACTTTGTTATTACAATTTGTGGGGCCGGGCTACGAGCTCGTCACTGGAGCAACAACAGTTGGGTTGATACCCACTTTGTTATTACAATTTGTGGCGCCGGGCTACGAGCTCGTCACTGGAGCAACAACAGTGGTTGGGTTGATACCCACTTTGTTATTACAATTTGTGGCGCCGGGCTACGAGCTCGTCACTGGAGCAACAACAGTGGTTGGGTTGATACCCACTTTGTTATTACAATTTGTGGCGCCGGGCTACGAGCTCGTCACTGGAGCAACAACAGTTGGGTTGATACCCACTTTGTTATTACAATTTCTGGCGCCGGGCTACGAGCTCGTCACTGGAGCAACAACAGTGATTGGGTTGATACCCACTTTGTTATTACAATTTCCCATTAAATATTAAAAACCGTCTAGCTCCTAAACTATAAATGATCGGTGCACAAATACATGGGGGTATTTCGGGAAGCCATTGGAGAGAGGCTTCTACATTTTTTCTTTAGACGTCGTTCTACGGGCCACCTGTATGTACCTAAGTTAAATATTGTATGAACCCGGAACAAATTATCTAACTGATGGTAAAAATGAGTTATTCCATTATATTTCCAAAAACTAATACCACTGGTATTTGTTGATAATGGCATCAAAATTCGTTGCGTAGTTTAAAATAACTTTTATAATTATAACATAGAAGAAGTATTACACTATTGTCTACATTTCTTTTTCGTTTCTCCTTTCGCAGGTCTGCTGGAAGAAATTTCTTAAGAAATAAGCAGTACCTTTGTACTCATATTTTAATTATGTCGTATCTTTTGTATTTTACTGTGTATACATAAATAATAAAATAAATAAAATAAATAAGAAGTAGATGCTAAATTACCTATTTATTAAAACGTGACTTTAATTGCAGTCTTTAAATATCGGAGCACTTTAGGACTGTGTCGGGAAAACTGTTAACTAGAGAAATCGAGTTTGCAGTTTCGTTTCTTTTTTCTATAAATAGGTACATAATACACACTTAGGTTGGGTAGTTTTGGTAGGTTAACACTAGAAGAGCATTTACGTACGTAATAATGATGTCATTGTTAGGGTTACAACAGCCCCCCCTAACGGTTGTGGTTTGCATGCGGTCACACTTTACATCGCCGGGTGCGAAGTGCGACACTTCGTTGCAACACCGATCGCGTAAACTCAAATAATCGTTTACAAACGCGGTGGGCGAGAGAAATTAGTTTCTCTACAAACTCGATGCATAAACGCCGTAAAAATGCTACATCAGACGGATCTCACAATTGTGTTCCTTTTCTACCAACATCGGTGATAAGCTGATAAGTTAATGAATAGCACCATCCTATTTATTCCTGTGGGTGTCGTAATAGGCGAATAAGGGACTCACTAGAGAATGGGCAGCAGCGATCTCTATGCATTTTAACACCATGTTGCGATCGCCAATCCGCCTGCCAAGCATTATGATTATGGCCTCTAGTATTCGGCGGCCAGCCTACCCTTGGCTACGGTACCGGTCAAGGCTACGGTGAGGCAAGGGTTGCCAAGAATCCCCGGAAGATATCCAAGATAAGATAGGCTACCACAATCACTGAACACTAAACCTGGTAACATAATTACACGCATACACTCTGGACCGACGAGAAGATCACTGAACTCAGGAAGAATTGCGCAGATTAAGATGGGGTATACCGGGTTATCTGAAGTCCGAAGAGATGGGGATGATTCGATAATCCTCAAATCCGAGAACTTGTTCTATTTCCGGGAGGGTGATCAGCGTTCCCAAGGTGGGGTCAGGTTTACTGTCCATAAGACCCTTATGAACAACGTACTTGTGGGTGCGGCTTCCTGGTCACACAGGATTTTTTTTTCTGATAGTCACGCTCCTAATATTTCTACACCATGTAACACTTGTCAATATGAACAGTGCGGTGAGATAAATGTTTGTTTCAATAAGACTTCATTTTAAACTCGATGCATCTCTTATATGTGTCACCGTAAGATTGGAGAACCGTTAGTTTGTAATGTATCGGTATTATTTCCGTTAGATTATAAATTGTGGAACTAGGTAACCCATTTCGGGTTAGGTTAGGTTAGAACTGTGACCAACCGCGCTACTTCCAAGTTGCTCGCAGCTAGGGAGGCTATTTAGTATTAAGGTGCGTTACGTCGCAAGCAAGTTTGATGCTTGTTCACATTTTGTCGCTTTCCCATGGATAGACTATAATAACTATCGACAAATAATGCGTTTTTTAAATGGTTAGTAGCAGTTCAAAATTTTTGACAGTTTATAATCTAACAGAAATAATACCGATTAATTAAGAATAACTTAGTTCATAATTATACAGTGACATTATGCACAAAAATGAAAATGTTTAATAAACATATAAAAAAATATCGTTATGGAAATGCATTTTTATATCGATACTATAGATAGGTATACCTACATTCTTGAACAAATTAGAAAACCAGCGTCAGACAGTATATTCTGTCCGGCATTACTGCTGAAATGAACCTTTTTGGCGCAGTTTGAGGCACATACTATTGTTGTAAAAACATTATTTTTTACTCTTTATTTTGTTATTTGTGAAATACAATAGACGCTGATATATTTAGTAACCTATTCCGCTTGACTATTCTTCAAGAGTCATAAAAACCCTGTTATAAATCGACACGTGTTTCACCTCTCAACGAGGCATCTTCAGGATGACGATTGACCAATTGCAAACCAGAACGCGACGTGTTACATGAATCATGAATCCACATCGAGCGCTGGACGCAGAGTTACTCTGCGTCCAGCGCTCGATGTGGCTGGTTTGCAATTGGTCACTATTAACTATCTTGTTATTTGTGTTTCATGAACGTGTGGGCCCCGCTCGCCCCTTGGATCTTGCTCCTTTGATTAAAATGTCCCACTCGCCCCGTTTTTTATTATTTTGGTGTAGTGATTCGCCGGTTACGAAAGGGCGAGTGGAAAATTGACATTTAAATAATTATTTTGATGTGCCGATTCGCCCCTTGCGGCATTTCCTTTGAAATTTAACCCAAAAAGGTAGAGTCAGACGGAAAAATGCACACATTATTAATAACGCTATATTTGATTACTTTAATATCTCTATCTGTAATCTTACCAAATCGTGACACTTGTGATCGTTTTTGCTACCTGGCTTACCTATTATAACAAAAGGAACCTTTTTCATGGGTCCAATAAACAAAAGGTTTGTTAAAATATGTTACCCGTTGAGAGAGTTGTATATATAATGCTTTCTTTTTCTATGTTCGTATTATAGTGTGGAAGGGATGCATTTTGCGATATTTGCTAATTAGTTTAGTACTTATCTCCAAGTATAACTATTTATGCAAGCCTAGTACTTTTTGTTAAGTTTTGATTGAAGTTTAAAGAAAACAATATTTATTTTTATGTTTATAAACTTAGAGTGCTGACTGTACTTTTAACCTTCTAACAATCCGGGGCGACTGGGGCCATCTAATATTCAAAGGGGCTAGTGGGTACACTTAGGTATTTAGGGGCAAGATCCAAGGGGCGAGCGGGGCCTACACCTTCATGAACTGTGTCCAAATAAACGTTATTCTTTCTTTCAATCACAACAATAGACGGAAACAATGTCACCATAAGAAAAACAGTTATAAACCGAAACGATGACACGACTTGCTCTGACAACCTTAGGTTTATAGGAGATACTTTGCGAACTCAAGAAAATATTGTAAAGATGTACGTGACAAACCCAACTCTCGATACAAGAGTTGAGCGAAATAATTGTACTTACTACGTTTGAAAGAAAATAATAAATCTATAATAGCAGAACTGAAAAGTGAAATACAAACTGAAATAAAAAAAGCTTTTGCCGATATAAGACAAGATTTTGCGCGGAAGACAAGCGATTTAACCATGCAAAATAATTAATGAAAATTAGAAATAGAAACAATTACACCAAACTAGAAAGCCTTCGTATCGAAAATGAGACACTTAAGAAAGAAATAAAGGAATTATCAATCCATCCATCCGAATCACCACACATTGCTGAAATAAACTATACAAAAAATTTACTATACGGTCTTACTGAGTACTATACAGAACCCCAAAGCGAACTTTATAATAGACTTATAGAACCATTCCGAGATATTACAAATGTGGACCTATCAGGGTACATTGAAGATATGTATAGAGTTGGAAAAAAAGGCTCAAAGAATAGACCGCTAGTTATTGAGTTGCTCAGCAAAAGAATAACTTAATACATCGTGAGCCAATGTTTTCAAGGAACTGGATTGTTTATATCTGAGTTTTAGATGTGACTACATGGAGGGAGAGAGCACAACTGAGAGAATAACTACTTAAGGCCAGGAAAAATGGCCGGCATGCAATTATAAGGAATAATAAATTATACGTAGACGGAAAACCCATCAAGCCATGAAACAAAACCAAGGCAAAAGTCAACAAACAAATTTGAGCCACCAGCGAAATGATATATTGACGATGAGCCATATAGACCAACTTTGCTGCTGTGACTGTACCTAAATTACCCTAGGCTGATAAAATTTTCGTTTTTCCTTATTATGCTAATATTAGTGTTTTAGGTCGGTTTCCCCGTAGGGCAAAGAAATGCGCTCCGCCGTTCCGCGCATTTCTGTAGGGCTCGTGCCAGACTGGTCACCCTCCCACCGACATAAGAAATGAATTCCCATAACCTAAACTGTCCCTTCCGAAATGGCTAGGGGACAGGGGGGATGCAAGGAAGTTAATATTGGGAATTCAGTTAGTAACATAAGTTTATTAGTAATATAATATTATGAAGCTAAGAAGACGAGAGGGTAATCAAACGTCTCTAATATATAAATGTTGGAACGCCAGCGTCTCTCCTCCCGCAAGTGAACACCCATATCTGCAATACAGCCTTGATTATGTGGAGGAGGTATAGAGTACTAGGCTTGCATAAATAGTTATACTTGGAGATAAGTACTAAACTAATTAGCAAATATCGCAAAATGCATCCCTTCCACACTATAATACGAACATAGAAAAAGAAAGCATTATATACAACTCTCTCAACGGGTAACATATTTTAACAAACCTTTTGTTTATTGGACCCATGAAAAAGGTTCCTTTTGTTATTTATTTATTTATTTATTTATTGGTTCACCAACAATTGTTTACACTGGTATTTTGCTAAAGGTAACATGCAATAAAATGAGTACAATAATTAGTGTAACAATCACTTACAGGTAAACTCCGCATGCTTTAAAGATAAGTAACATATGAGAAAAATAAAAATATATCAAAAAAGGGAACTTAACTAAACTAAACCAAAACTATTATTGAAAACTCGCGACATCATAAATGCCTAATCCAAGTCGAGATGATATTTATAGATATTGGTTTTTAATTGGCTTAAAGAGTTAAAGTGGAGATCGATTATGTAGCTACAACCATTAACCACCTTGCAAAATCTCGCGTAAGAAGAATTGGAGCCTAAAACCGTTCTTCTTTGCGGTGGACGCAGTGGTGTTATCTGTCTGCGAGGGATTCTTGAAGGTGCACGGAAATTGAAAGTGCTCAGTATTTGTGGGCAATCAATCTTGTGAGCCATAACTTTGCACACAAACGTCGCGTCATTTAGACGTCGGCGCTTGTCTAGGGAAGTCATTTTGAAATGTCTAAGTCTATTGTTATAAGAACGTGTTTTCTTAGCTATGCCACTAGAAAACGCCAGATGCCACAGAAAACGCTTTTGAACACGTTCTAGACGCAACGAATGTGCAGCATAGTGCGGACGCCAAACCACGCTACAATACTCCAATACGCTTCGAACCAAGCAATTGTAAAGCATTATTTTTGTATTACAACTTCTAAACAGTTTCGTATTTCTTAAGACAAAACCCAGCATTTTTGAAGACTATTTTATGATACTGTCCACGTGTGGAATAAAAGTTAATTTCCTGTCAAATGCAACGCCAAGGTCCCTTATTGTGTCCAGTTCATCAACTTTATCACCTTTAATATAATAGCTATGTTCTACTAAATTATGCTTTCTAGAGAATTTTACATGATAGCATTTTCGTGCATTAAGGTGCATTGCATTGTTATCGCACCATTGAACAAGCCTGTCTAGGTCCCTCTGTAATTCATAGGCATCGTCTTTATTTTTAACAATTTTAACAAATTTTATATCATCGGCGTACATATAGATATTTGAATGTAGAAAACAATAAGGAATATCATTGATGAAGTAATTAAATAGAACTGGACCCAAATGAGATCCTTGTGGTACGCCAGATGGGATATAACGCGATGTTGATTGAAATCCATTCACCACTACAAAGAAAGACCGATCCACAAGATACGAACTCAACCATGAAAGCAATGATCCACTGATACCGTAAGCTTGCAATTTTTTAATCAGTATGTTATGTGAGATTTTATCGAATGCCTTACTAAAATCTGTATATATTACATTAGCTTGGTAACCTGAATCTATTGCTTCTGCCAACAGCTCTGTAAACAGTACAAGATTAGTGCCTGTAGACCTCGATTCAACAAAACCATGTTGTGCTTCACTTAAGTACAGCTTTAGATGGCTTTGAATGTGCGGGCAGATGAGAGACTCAAAAACTTTAGCAAAAGTCGAGAGGATTGATATAGGCCTATAGTTAGACACTACATCATCATCGTCTGATTTATGGATAGGCACAACCTTTGCCTCTTTCCATTTTGAAGGAAAAAATCCAGATGCTAAGACTTGTCGAAAATAAGTGATACTGGAACGACCAACTCGGCTGCACACTCGTAAATAAAAATAGGTGGTATACCGTCTGGCCCAGCGCCTTTACTGCAATCTAGATTTTTTAACTTTTTATAAATGGTTTCCTGGTCTATAGTAGGATTAGACAAGCACAAGCTATAGTTTTGCAGGTCGCTTAAGTTATTAGAGGTTTGTAAGTTATAATCGCCCTGAACCTGGCTATGAACAGAAGAAAAGTAAGATGCAAAAAATTCGCAAATTTCTGTGCCATCTGATGATGTCCTAGTACCATCCTTCATAGACACAGGATAAGCACTAGAGCCGCCTCGTTTGGATTTAACATAGGTCCAAAATAATTTAGGGTTCTTTGTAAGGTCATCTTCTAATTTTTTTAAATAGTTATTGTAGCAGACAGTTGCGTAGTCATCGCATCGTTTACTAAGTATTTTTAATTCAATTTTATCCATAGGGTTTTTATAAGTATTGTAACGTTTTCTAATTTTATTTTTCAAGTTTAGCATTTTTATAAGATTACGGTTAAACCATGGCGGGTATTTCCTATTCCTCGGCACGCAAGTAGATATAAAGTTTTGTATAGCTGTGTTAATAGTGTCATAAAAAACCTGTACCATCTCATCAACACCGTGCTGTCCCTCAAATAATTCTTCCCAGTAGAGTTCACTTAAATATTTACGGATCGGGATGTAACTCGTTTTACGAAAGTTAGGCCTTCCACCCTCAGCAATGTTATATGGAAGTTTAGATTCCTTATTAAGGGATATTACAATATCTAGAGGTGGGTGGTGCTGATCAACATTACAAATTGCATCAATACATTGGCTCACATTACATAACGAATGGTTACACAATATAAGATCCAGTATGCGACCAGAGGCATTAGTAATATTGTTAAATTGGGTCAGCCTATTGACATACGTAAAGTCTAACAAAGCTTCACTATTACTGGGCAGTTTGGAGTTATCATTAGAACTAACGGTTATTTTCCAGTCAATGTTACCTAAATTGAAGTCGCCCGCAATACATGCGTATGAGTCATTAAGCTGTTCCAATGTTGCGTTACAATTGTCAAGAAAGTGTTCCAAATAAGAAGTCCGAACAGGAGGTGGCAGGTAAACTGCACAGAGAGCTATTCGGCGAACAGGTCCAGCGACAGATAGATCCAGATCCAAGATAACCCATTAATTATATAGGTAAGCCAGGTAGCAAAAACGATCACAAGTGTCACGATTTGGTAAGATTACAGATAGAGATATTAAAGTAATCAAATATAGCGTTATTAATAATGTGTGCATTTTTCCGTCTGACTCTACCTTTTTGGGTTAAATTTCAAAGGAAATGCCGCAAGGGGCGAATCGGCACATCAAAATAATTATTTAAATGTCAATTTTCCACTCGCCCTTTCGTAACCGGCGAATCACTACACCAAAATAATAAAAAACGGGGCGAGTGGGACATTTTAATCAAAGGAGCAAGATCCAAGGGGCGAGCGGGGCCCACACGTTCATGAAACACAAATAACAAGATAGTTAATAGTGACCAATTGCAAACCAGCCACATCGAGCGCTGGACGCAGAGTAACTCTGCGTCCAGCGCTCGATGTGGATTCATGATTCATGTAACACGTCGCGTTCTGGTTTGCAATTGGTCAATCGTCATCCTGAAGATGCCTCGTTGAGAGGTGAAACACGTGTCGATTTATAACAGGGTTTTTATGACTCTTGAAGAATAGTCAAGCGGAATAGGTTACTAAATATATCAGCGTCTATTGTATTTCACAAATAACAAAATAAAGAGTAAAAAATAATGTTTTTACAACAATAGTATGTGCCTCAAACTGCGCCAAAAAGGTTCATTTCAGCAGTAATGCCGGACAGAATATACTGTCTGACGCTGGTTTTCTAATTTGTTCAAGAATGTAGGTATACCTATCTATAGTATCGATATAAAAATGCATTTCCATAACGATATTTTTTTATATGTTTATTAAACATTTTCATTTTTGTGCATAATGTCACTGTATAATTATGAACTAAGTTATTCTTAATTAATCGGTATTATTTCTGTTAGATTATAAACTGTCAAAAATTTTGAACTGCTACTAACCATTTAAAAAACGCATTATTTGTCGATAGTTATTATAGTCTATCCATGGGAAAGCGACAAAATGTGAACAAGCATCAAACTTGCTTGCGACGTAACGCACCTTAATACTAAATAGCCTCCCTAGCTGCGAGCAACTTGGAAGTAGCGCGGTTGGTCACAGTTCTAACCTAACCTAACCCGAAATGGGTTACCTAGTTCCACAATTTATAATCTAACGGAAATAATACCGATACATTACAAACTAACGGTTCTCCAATCTTACGGTGACACATATAAGAGATGCATCGAGTTTAAAATGAAGTCTTATTGAAACAAACATTTATCTCACCGCACTGTTCATATTGACAAGTGTTACATGGTGTAGAAATATTAGGAGCGTGACTATCAGAAAAAAAAATCCTGTGTGACCAGGAAGCCGCACCCACAAGTACGTTGTTCATAAGGGTCTTATGGACAGTAAACCTGACCCCACCTTGGGAACGCTGATCACCCTCCCGGAAATAGAACAAGTTCTCGGATTTGAGGATTATCGAATCATCCCCATCTCTTCGGACTTCAGATAACCCAGTATACCCCATCTTAATCTGCGCAATTCTTCCTGAGTTCAGTGATCTTCTCGTCGGTCCAGAGTGTATGCGTGTAATTATGTTACCAGGTTTAGTGTTCAGTGATTGTGGTAGCCTATCTTATCTTGGATATCTTCCGGGGATTCTTGGCAACCCTTGCCTCACCGTAGCCTTGACCGGTACCGTAGCCAAAGGTAGGCTGGCCGCCGAATACTAGAGGCCATAATCATAATGCTTGGCAGGCGGATTGGCGATCGCAACATGGTGTTAAAATGCATAGAGATCGCTGCTGCCCATTCTCTAGTGAGTCCCTTAGTCCCTTATTACTCTGCGTCCAGCGCTCGATGTGGCTGGTTTAAAATATGTTACCCGTTGAGAGAGTTGTATATACCGGATGATTTTTTTTACCGTCTCGACAAACATAGGGTGTAGTAGGTGAACGGAGTAGAAGCCAATGGCATATTCAATTTTTTATTTTTTATTTTTTTTATTCCCTTTAAACAAATTGATCTATCTAAAAATACTACCCATTGGAAGTAAACTTTTAATACAAAAACAATAAAAAAAAATGAATAAATCGATGAAAAAATATCGAAATTCAAATCATACGCACCCTACTAAATGCACGGAATTTATCAATGAATTAGATACGTTTCTTTGCGGCCGATAGGTACTCGCCGCACTTGCCGTCGGCTTCTTTGATATCATCAGGCGCTTGAGCCGCCGCCGCGCCGGAGCTGCTCGCTCGCGCATCCCCCCGCCCGCCCGCGTCCCGAGCTTCAGTCACCTGCGATTAGTCACGGCGGCGTGACGTTGCGCTGTTTGTTTCCGCGTATGCATCGTGCACCCGGTCATATTTGTCGTATCTAAACATGTACGAATATTCTAACGTAGAGTATTTTGTTTGGTGAAAACAGCCAGTGCAAGGCGAATGTACGCAGAAGAAGAAAATCTTCAGTCGCTGCGAAGGAACGGTATCTCTCTCCTCAAATTCCCCCCCGGACCCCGCATGGAGTTTTGTCACTGGGTGCAGAACCGTTCCGTCATTGACACCACGTTGCAAGACGTTCCTGATCCCTATCTGCAAGACATGTACTTCCAGCATGACGGATGTCCAGCTCACTACAATCTGTGCGCGCGTATCTCGATGGTCAATTTGGTGATAAGTGGATAGGTCGCGGTGCACCTGTGAACTGGCGGCCGAGGTCACCAGACCTACATAACACCCCTTGACTTTTATTTGTGGGCCGAACTAAAACGTTTAGTCTGACGTTTAGTGTATACCGAAGAAGCTCAAAGCGTTAGTGATTTAAAACAGCGAATAATTTAAAACGCTTTTAATGTTTTGAAAAGTGATAGAGACACGCCTCGAAGTTTACCAAACAATATGCAAAGACGTGCTAGTTTATGTTTAGAACGAAACATTTTGAACAATAATTACCTGCGATATCGCTAAAAAGGTAGGTACAGACCTAAGTTATTTTTTTGTAAAATGCGCGCAATGCGCGTGCGCGTCTGTCGGTCGTGTCGCCCGCGCGCGAGTACCGCTCAGCTGCTCGGCTCTCGTACGTGAACCCCGGTAAGTGAACTCTCACGCACACATCAAGTTTCTATGTACGTGTGTGACCGAACGACCTTCTGTCAATGTTCTCGCTCTCGCATGTATGCACGTCCTTTTCATTTTGAATGAAGTACAGTCGAGTATTCTTGCGTATTCAAGTATTTATTGTTTTGAATTATTTAGATTGTTTTAAAAGTTCGTTCCGAGTCTTTGTTACCGTTTTCGTTTTATTTATAAGGATAGGTTTTCTTATTATTTTATATTTTTAATTGGTAAATTGGTGGGGTTTTTATTTGTACTTGCGTAAGTATTTATTGTGTTTCATTATTTTAGGTAGGTTAAGTTTTCTTACTTGTGTTAAGTTATTACCTATTTACTACTTATTCTTTTGGTGTGAGGCTTATTTAGTCAATTGGGTACCTATTTGTAATGTATGTTTGAGAATTTTTGGGTACTTATTGTGTTCATTTTATTTGTAGATCAGGTTTGTCTTAGTTTATTAGTAAGTGGAGTATAAATGTTATTGCGTTAATTTTTAATTTGATTTTGGAAACGTTTTCAACACGACTGTACCATGCGAGGGGCAGCCGCTTACTAGGTTTCTACGCAAAAGAAATGTGCGTGCGTTTCGCTCGCACACACGTACAACTTTCATTCATGCGCGATCGCAGCCTACGCCGTTTAGTATCTCCTATTTTGGCTATTATTAGTTTTTACGCAAGGGTCGTAGGATGGATAGTTTTCATGATTTTTGAAGGAAATTCCGAACCTGTACAATCTCAATGGTACTAAGCAAATATTCTCGGGTATGGCTTCTGTTTCACTTACACAACACGCCTTATTATGCTCGAGACGGTAAAAAATGTCATCCGGTATAATGCTTTCTTTTTCTATGTTCGTATTATAGTGTGGAAGGGATGCATTTTGCGATATTTGCTAATTAGTTTAGTACTTATCTCCAAGTATAACTATTTATGCAAGCCTAGTACTTTTTGTTAAGTTTTGATTGAAGTTTAAAGAAAACAATATTTATTTTTATGTTTATAAACTTAGAGTGCTGACTGTACTTTTAACCTACTAACAATCCGGGGCGACTGGGGCCATCTAATATTCAAAGGGGCTAGTGGGTACACTTAGGTATTTAGGGGCAAGATCCAAGGGGCGAGTGGGGCCTACACCTTCATGAACTGTGTCCAAATAAACGTTATTCTTTCTTTCAATCACAACAATAGACGGAAACAATGTCACCATGAGAAAAACAGTTATAAACCGAAATGATGACACGACTTGCTCTGACAACCTTAGTTTTATAGGAGATACTTTGCGAACTCAAGAAAATATTGTAAAGATGTACACAAACCCAACTCTCGATGCAAGAGTTGAGCGAAATAATTGTACTTACTACGTTTGAAAGAAAATAATAAATCTATAATAGCAGAACTGAAAAGTGAAATACAAACTGAAATCAAAAAAGCTTTTGCCGATATAAGACAAGATTTTGAGCGGAAGACAAGCGATTTAACCATGCAAAATAATTAATGAAAATTAGAAATAGAAACAATTACACCAAACTAGAAAGCCTTCGTATCGAAAATGAGACACTTAAGAAAGAAATAAAGGAATTATCAATCCATCCATCCGAATCACCACACATTGCTGAAATAAACTATACAAAAAATGTACTATACGGTCTTACTGAGTACTATACAGAACCCCAAAGTGAACTTTATAATAGACTTATAGAACCATTCCGAGATATTGCAAATGTGGACCTATCAGGGTACATTGAAGATATGTATAGAGTTGGAAAAAAAGGCTCAAAGAATAGACCGCTAGTTATTGAGTTGCTCAGCAAAAGAATAACTTAATACATCGTGAGCCAATGTTTTCAAGGAACTGGATTGTTTATATCTGAGTTTTAGATGTGACTACATGGAGGGAGAGAGCACAACTGAGAGAATAACTACTTAAGGCCAGGAAAAATGGCCGGCATGCAATTATAAGGAATAATAAATTATACGTAGACGGAAAACCCATCAAGCCATGAAACAAAACCAAGGCAAAAGTCAACAAACAAATTTGAGCCACCAGCGAAATGATATATTGACGATGAGCCATATAGACCAACTTTGCTGCTGTGACTGTACCTAAATTACCCTAGGCTGATAAAATTTTCGTTTTTCCTAATTATGCTAATATTAGTGTTTTAGGTCGGTTTCCCCGTAGGGGAAAGAAATGCCAGCCGCCGTTCCGCGCATTTCTGTAGGGCTCGTCCCAGACTGATCACCCTCCCACCGACATAAGAAATGAATTCCCATAACCTAACTGTCCCTTCCGAAATGGCTAGGGGACAGCGGGGATGCAAGGAAGTTAATATTGGGAATTCAGTTAGTAACATAAGTTTATTAGTAATATAATATTATGAAGCTAAGAAGACGAGAGGGTAATCAAACGTCTCTAATATATAAATGTTGGAACGCCAGCGTCTCTCCTCCCGCAAGTGAACACCCATATTTGCAATACAGCCTTGATTATGTGGAGGAGGTATAGGAATCGTTACGCTCGCGCAAATCATTAATTATAGCTACATTAATTTCTCTGTCTACAACATGCCCAATTCAGTGAGACTGGGAACCGTTTCACAACGTTTGCCTCATTGTACGTGTTCTGTTAGGCCTAACGCATAGAACCTCTGAGGACACTAATACGATTCTAACGGAACACGTTCCCTAAGCACTATATAAATGTCTTATTCAATCCTATAACAGAGTACTGCGAAGCCCAACTGTTATTGAGCAAGACAAGTATTGAATAGTTCTAATCGCGTACTTATTATTGTGTAAGACACCCTTACAGCGGCCTAACCCCTTTTTAATAGCATAACTTAAAACTAGCGCAAGCGCACCGTAGACTCAGTTTCTAGCAGAACACATGACGATCGAACTTAGTGAACGCCGAAGTGGTAATTCGTCACTTCACATTTCTTTAATCTTCCCCATTTAAAGGATGCTTTCAATGTATTAGGCAGCCGTGCGATCGTCCTTTGACTGGCAGCGGGGCTTTTCAATCTGGGCATCACAGTAGCGTGTCTCGATAAACAGTGTCGATTTAGTAATAGTCCTACAGAACGGACGGGGTGGTTTTATCGAGACACGGGTACTAGCGTTCCTTACAACGAACTATCAATTCAGTTTATGGAAGTGTATGATGCCTACCCCACTCCCGAAATGCGCGTCAATAAGCCTCACGCAAAGTGTTCTGTTCACACACACATACTACGTTAAATACTAGATTACTCTAACCTGGGCTTTAACCCAACTATATTTAACTTAATAACTAATACTTGCTATCTTACAACAGCCCACTCGGACATGGCCTCTTGGTATTCACCAAGCCTCCTAACTTAACTAGCTTAGACACGGACGTCCGTACCCTATCGAGGTCTAAAACCAAGTGCCCTTCTGGACTTCTAAATCAGCCCTCAATTCCTAAAACACCACGTTCAGCGCGTCTTCCCACAGTTTCTCAGAATAGATTTATTGCCGTTTTTGTACAATTTCTCTATTGTTTTAAAAGGGTCCGTTTGGGCATTGTCTGGGCTCGGTTTATGGTTACCATATGTGTAACTAGTATTGTGTCCTAAGATTAGAAATCGGATATTTTACGTCTTTTCTTTAGAATTTGTTGAATTATTGCTTTCGACCTTTTCGCAGCACTTATCCTTAGTTTGTTTCCCATAAAATAGAGAATTTGTGTGTTCCTAAGTGGCCCGATATAACACATATAAACGTCATTCAAACACACTCAGAAAATTAAATACGACAAAAGTCCCGGACCCGATGGTATACAAAATGAGGCTCTAAAGACTGGTTCAGCTCTGCTAGCTTGCCCACTTACCTACTTATTCAACAAAGTTTTAGACACAGGTCAGGTGCCAGAGCAGTGGAAGAGATCCGATATAATCCTACTCTACAAAAAAGGGGACCCAAAAGATATAGGCAACTATAGACCTATTAGCCTTCTTTCGAGTGTATACAAACTATTTACGTCAATTATACAAAGCAGATTAAGTCCAAAAATCGATAAACATCAGCCGATTGAACAAGCAGGTTTCCGTTCTAGCTTCTCTACAACAGACCACTTACACGTTATACAACAAGCTATAGAGAAATATAAAGAGTTCAATAGACCACTTTACATAGCCTACATAGACTACGCTAAAGCATTTGACACAATTTCACACAACTCCATATGGAAAGCCCTGGAAAAATGCCACATTCATGAAAAATACATAAAGGTACTAAAAAACATATATGATGGCAGTTCCAGCAGAGTCAAAATGGAAAAACGTGGCCCGAACATACCAATCTGCAGAGGAGTGAGACAGGGTGATCCTCTGTCGCCTAAACTTTTTATACTAGTACTACAACTTATCTTCGATCATTTAAACTGGCAGTCAGAGGGAATTAAAGTAAATGGGAGACAACTTACACACCTGACACTGATGACATTGTCCTCTTCGCTGAAACAAGTATGGAACTCGAAAAAATTATATGCTCACTGAGTGAAAAAAGTGAAAAAGTAGGTCTCAAAATGAACCTAGAGAAAACGAAAGTAATGACAAACAGCAACACTAATACAATAAGCCTGCATGGTAAGCCATTGGAGTACGTAAACAACTACATATACCTAGGGAAACAAATAACATTTAGAGACAGTAGTGTAGAAGAAGAAGTGGAACGCCGAGTGATCATGACTTGGAAAAAATTCTGGTCCCTAAAATAAATTTTAAAAGGCGCTTTCCCCCTTCACCTCAAAAAGATCGTAACGGACACCTGCATTCTGACGACTCTCACATACGATTGCCAAACTTGGACATACAACACCAAAATAAAAACCAAACTAGCAATTTGTCAGAAAGCTATGGAAAGAAGTATATTGAAAATAAGGAGAATACAAAGAATAAGAAGCGAACATATAAGAAGAAAGACAAAGCTTATAGATGTTCTGCATCACGCTTTAACACTAAAGTGGCGTTGGGCAGGCGACCTTGCAAGATACAGAGACAAAAGATGGACACTAAAAACAATAACATGGGAAGGACCAATTGGTAAAAGAAGGAGAGGACGTCCAAAAAACAAATGGATGAACGACATAATAGCCATAGCAGGAAAAGAATGGCACACAAAACCTAGGGACAGAGAGATCTGGAGTAAACTAGAGGAGACCTATACCCAGCCTGGGGTTCCAGCAACAGTTAACGGCACGCCAGCATCAACGATATTATTCGTCGAGCCCTTGTCACCGCCGGCGTACCAGCGGTATTAGAACCAAACGGCTTGGTACGTGACGATTGGAAGAGACCAGATGGCATGACTTTGCTGCCTTGGAAGGTGGGTAGGCCTCTGGTGTGGGACGCAACGTGTGTCGACACCCTTGCGCCATCCCATGTTCCTAGCACGGCGGGCTGTGCTGGCTGCTGCGGCTGCTGAGACCCTCAAGCGGCGCAAATACTGTAACCTTGTGGGCAACTACAGTTTTGAGCGGTTTGGGGTCGAAAGGCTCGGGTCATGGGGCCCGAGTGCGCGTCTCCTTTTTAAGGAAATTTCTCACCGACTGGTCGATACTTCACGTGACCAGAGGGCTGGCTTGTTCTTTGACCAAAGAATTAGCATTGCCATTCAACGTGGCAATGCTGCCAGTCTTCTGGGCACGTTTCCGGATGACAGCGATGCGGACGAATACTTCGACGCCTGAGGGTCTCTTTGTTTTTATATCTATTAGTAAGTCCTTTTAGTTTTAGTTTTTTTTTGTTAATTATTCATTCCATAAAATATAATGTTATATTCGGATAATAAAAGAAAAAAACTAGATTTTAAGTAAAATTTGTTTTGTAAGGTTGTCGGAAATAAATGGGTTTATTATTATTATTATAAGTGGCCCGAGCCATGTGCTAGTTTTAAGATAAATGTAATATTTTGTTATTCATTAAGAGTCAGTGACAGACAGTCACACTGCACATCCATAACGGATGAAACTGAAAATTATACACTAAAAAGTATCCTATATGTCCTATTCCAGGTCAAAAGTCTATCCATGTGCCAAATCCGTTCAGCCATTTTAGCGTGAAAGCGTAACAAACAAACAAACTCACTTTCGCATTTATAATATTAGTTAGGATTTTTTCACCGCACTATTAATTCAGTGGTTCATGGTGTAGAAATACATGCAGTGTGACTACCACAAAACTACCAGGAAAACAATTCCTGTTAGTCACACTCCGGTGTTACAACCTGGTGTGACCATGAGTCCGCACCCGTATTTGTAAGTACGTGTCCTGACGACATTACAAGCGGTGATACGATTGCAGGACCAATGCTGATTCGTTGCTAGAACACGGTAAATGTTGTCATGTTTCTAACTAGCTGCTGGAACTAGCAGATATTTAAGGCCACCATATTCGAGCGCTACCTCAATCCCTGCGAGCCAGTCGCGCGAACACGTAGTTTAAATGAACTCGCTGACCCCGCTGTGCAAAACTTTTGCGTCACGGTATAAAATTGTAGCAGTAAGTACAATTAACTTTGTTTTACGGAATTCATGTTAATGTTTCGGGTGTTTAGTTTTTAGGGAAATATAAGCAACACAATTTATTTTATTACCTACCTACCATTGTTTTTTTTTAATGTCACTAACAGTTTCCTTTTCTTTCATGACTGTTACAGCGCTTCAGCACTACGCTTATTTATAATAATAAAACCGGCCAAGTGCGAGTCGGACTCGCGCACGAAGCGTTCCGTACCATTATCTATAAACGGCAAAAAAAAATACGTTTATTGTATGGGAGCCCCCTTAAATATTTATTTTATTCTGGTTTTTAGTATTTGTTGTTATAGCGGCAACAGACATACATCATCTGTGAAAATTTCAACTGTCTAGCTATCACGGTTCATGAGATACAGCCTAGTGACAGACGGACAGACAGACAGACTGCAGAGCCTTAGTAATAGGGTCCCGTTGTACCCTTTGGGTACGGAACCCTAAAAACGAAGTATAAAAACAAATTATTTAAAAAAACAAAAAAAAACAATTACAAAAACATAACTGAAAAGAGAAAACCGGCCAAGTGCGAGTCGGACTCGCGCACGAAGGGTTCCGTACCATTATCTATAAAAACGGCAAAAAATCACGTTTGTTGTATGGGAGCCACCCTTAACTATTTGTTTTATTTTAATTTAATTATTTATTTTGAAAGTGAATATGTAACTAAATATTCTGTGAATATTTCAAGCGTTCACCTGTTGTCGTTTTCAATATCGAGCAAAAAACTCACGTTTGTTGTATGGGCTCCCATACAACAAACGTACCCTTAAATATTTATTTTATTCTGGTTTTTAGTATTTGTTGTTATAACGGCTACAGATATACGAGTACATCACCTGTGAAAATTTCAACTGTCTAGCTATCACGGTTCATGAGATACAGCCTGGTGACAGACAGACAGACAGACAGGCAGACAGTGGAGCCTTAGTAATAGGGTCCCGTTTTACCCTTTGGGTATGGAACCCTAAAAACAAGCATTATAATCTATAGAATTTCGGTATGGCAGGCAATTTCCCGCAGGAAGTCAGTCAGTAAGTCGGTAATTCAGCCGCAGCCGGTAAGTCAGCCGCAGCCGGTAAGTCAGCCGCAGCCGGTAAATCAGTCAGTATGTTATGAGATAACAGATATCTAGTCACTATTTTGTGTGAAAGTACAACAACATCAACAACATTGCATTATTATTATAATTTGTACAATAGATACCTACAGTAGGCGTGCGAGTTGAATTGATGCAGTAGGTACACTAGGTACATGTCTGACGCTCACGTCATAGAATCTACCTATTGCGCCTGAGCGAGAAGCAAATTCTGCCGGCGCATCGTCGCGTAGCCATTCTAAATCCCATTCAAAAAATCGAGTTGTAGGTCAGATAAAAAGTTTTATTTGCAAAAATGATCTTTGGTGTAGTTGTGCTACTGTTCTTTCTGTAAACTGTAATATTAAAAACGAGTAGGTAGTTATAATATACGTAGAATAATTATAATCAAACTCACCTTATTGTTTATACAGACTGATTTTTAAAACTAACACACACGGAAAATAACAATAATTTCTCGTATATTTTGCGGGGAACGCAGCGAGCTAGCAACAGCGACACAGGTCCTACCTCAAAGACGCCTTGGCCAGCTACTGAAACGAAGCGCGCGGGCGACCTTGTTATATAATATCTTGTTAAAACAATAAAAAACTGTTTCGAGAAAAATGAACCATACAATTGAAGATTAAACGAACTTACCAAGTGAAGTTCGATCCCAATTATGCGAGCAGCTTCATTCGACGCGATTTATGTTTAACATGGTGTAGTAGCGCCATCTACCGTAGGCCCTGCACGATGGTTTAAAGTTTGATTTTTGACATTTCACCCCACCACTGCGCACTGCTGTCGGAGCGGACCGTTCGGACACTAATCCTCATTTTGTTTAAAGGTAAGTAATAAAAGATATTTATTTTAGAATCGTTAGAACAAATCGGGATGGGGTTAATTATTGAATTGATAATTAATTAACATAAAAGTAAGGTGGGAGTTGGTAAATCGCGTCGAATGAAGCTGCTCGCATAATTGGGATCGAACTTCACTTGGTAAGTTCGTTTAATCTTCAACTATGCTTCGCAGCTTCATTCTTAGCGATTTATGTTTAACATGGTGTAGATGTTTATAGCAACGGTTTTAAAATAAATATAAAAACAATGTTTAATACTTGTAGGTTTGAACATTGCTTTTACTCCGGATGTATACCAAGGTAAGTATTTGTACTAAAGTAAATTAAAGGGGAAGTACATACAACCATTTAAAATCAATTTTTGTTTTATTTATAACCAAAGTGTTCATTATTTTGTATAATAATTATGCAATAGTTTAGTTAACATTATATTTGAGAAGAATTAAGCAATGATTCAGCGAACTGATTATGATTTACAATTTCTTTGTTGTAGAAGCGAGCAAAAGCTGATGACGAATCAGTCCATCCAGCAGTCTTTTTAATCACATCTATGCTTATTCCTAATTTATTTGCCTTTGATGTGGCTGCATGTCGCGTACTGTCCGCGCTAAATATTGAAGTGTCTACGCCACTTTCTAGTAGCGTATCCTTTAACCAATGACTAATAGTTTGAGAAGTAATTGTTAAATGTGGTTTTTTGAAACTTATAAATAAACTATTATTGTTGTTCTTACGTAATACCTTAGTTTTATTCAGATATGCTTGTAAACATCTAGCGGCAGATTTCTGGACGTGTATTATAAAATGGAAGTCTTAAGATCGGTTGGAATGAATTTAATTTTGTTGTCTTTATTGTATCGGGAATTTTAATAATAATTTCATTGGGATTTGTTATTATATTGTTAATTTTAATTAGAGATCAGGTTTGTACAAGATGTGCGGTCACAAGAGCAATTAATGTAACAGTTTTCTTGGAAAGAGTTTTCAAATCAAGGTTTTCATTGGGCCATTTTTGGGCTAAGAAGTTTAAGACAATGTCAGGATCCCAAGTAATATTGTACTTTGGGTTTGTTGGCCTTAATTTGAAAACACCCTTCATGAATCGTTTTAGTCTTTCATCATTTAAATTTTGACCTAATAATAAAGATAAAGCGGATTTCTATGAGTTGATTGTTCCATACTTGGCACCTTTGTCAAATACCTCTGTTAAAAAATGTATAACTATCGGTATTGAAGCACAAGTGTGATCATATTTATGTTTTTGACAGTAAAGCATCCAGGCTTTTATGCAGCCGTCGTATTGTTTATAAGTGGTATTTGATAAGGATGCTAACATTATTTCCACTGATCTTGGTGACAGAAATTTGTTTAATAGAGTCTGCCGGATAATTTCGCGGCAGCCAATGTTAATGTTTGATGCAGACTGTGGGTTGATCTGTAAGGAGATTTTAGCAAATTACAATCAGGTGGAAAGTAAATGATTTCAGATTGACATATTTTATTAAATAATGGAAACCAAGTTTGAGTTGGCCAGTATGGGATAACAACTATATCCTCTGCTTTATCGGATATGATCTTTTGAATAGCTTTTAGTATCATTGAAAATGGTGGAAAGGCGTAAAAGTTTAAATCTTTCCATGAAATGGTGAATGCATCAATAGCCCACGTATCAGGATCATTCTTCCAGGTAACATACGTAATACATTTAGAGTTACAACGGCTGGCAAATAAATCTATATTTGGTGATCCTAACTTGTATTTTATTTCCTCGTATGCGTAATTTCCTAATTCCCATTCAGTATACTGGAACTTTTTTCGAGACAAAATATCAGCTTCTTTATTATCTTTAGTGTGATGCGAAAATTGAAATACGTCGTCTTTCACACCATTTCCAAATATTACGAGTCTCATCATTTAGATGTGGGTAGTGTACACTGCCCATCCTGTTAATACATGAAATAGCTGTAACATTATCGATTCTTAATAATAACTCGCAATCAAAACAATCACTGGCAAAGACTTTCAACCCGAAAAAGGCAGCTTTGAGCTCTGTAGCAGCAGCGGTGAGGTTTGGTGAAAACTTAAGGTTTTTATAGACTGTGTTGAGGATTTTCAATAAAACGATGCGTTAGCTTTTACGAACAAAATTATGTCTATTAGCCATCTTGGTTTTACAACATTCGAGGAGAGGGGTGTGGGAACAATATTTTAAAATTAACACCAATCACTGTTGCGCGATAGGTATGACGTAGCGTATGGTACCGCTTGTTGCCTCGAGATGTCGCTATCAGTTCCTGATGTGTGTCGATGGAGTAGGAGATCACAACATGCCCCCGGCCTTGGAAGCAGTGGCTTTCAATGGTCTTCAGTTACTGCATCAGTGTCGATCTCGTCCTGCAGTAGTGGACAAATTTTCGTAAATGCGCGCCTCACCACGCCCGACGACGTCTGTATATCAGCCACCCGGGATATACCATCCTTTCCTGGGATAGTGCGAATGACACGTCCCAAATGCCACCTCAAAGGTGGGAGGTTATTGTCCTTAATAACAACTAAGGAGTTTGGTTTGAGCGCGTCCTTATTCGCCGTCCATTTTGTCCGCACCTGCAGCTCGGAGATGTATTCCTTCGCCCATAGGTTCCAGAAGTGTTGGCGTAGTTGTTCTACCCTCTGGTATCGCTGGAGACGACTAGCAGGAACATCGCTTAGGTTATCGCCAGCTGGCGCAGTCACTGATCGGCCAATAAGGAAGTGTCCAGGAGTAAGCGGGGAAAAGTCATGAGGATCGGAGGAAAGAGGAGACAGAGGTCGGGAATTTAGTACGGCTTCTATTTGCGCCAATACTGTGCTGTACTCTTCGAACGTGAGATGCGCGTTACCTATCACACGACGAAGATGGTATTTACTCGATTTTACTCCTGCCTCCCACAGACCACCAAAATGCGGAGAATAAGGGGGAATAAAATGAAATTTAATACTTTGACTAGATGCGAATTCTAAAATATCAGTACTACAATTAGCTAGAAATTTAGAAAAATCGTTCATTACACCTACAAAATTACGACCATTATCAGAATAAATATCTGCAGGCTTACCACGGCGTGAAATAAATCTTTTTAAAGTAAGTAAATACGCTTCACTGGAGAGGTCACTGACTAACTCGAGGTGTATAGCACGTGTCACGAAACAAACGAACAGACAAATATACCCTTTGATAAGCCTAGCACCCTTACCTTTACGGTTCAGAATGAGCACTGGGCCAGCGTAATCCACCCCACACCGAACGAATGGAAGACTAGGTGTAACTCGCTCCCTAGGTAAATTACCCATCATAGGACTAAGCGTCCTACCTCTAATGCGAGTACAGGTAACGCAACTATGCACTACCTGGCGAGCTAAATTTCTGCCTCCGACAGGCCACCATGATTCGCGTAAATGAAAAAGTAATGCCTGCGGAGCAGCGTGGAGAAGCTGTAAGTGCTCATGACGAAATAATAAAGTGGTAAAATAATGCTTACTATGTATTACAATTGGATGTTTTTTACCGTAAATTAATTCCTCAGAGTTAACTAAACGACCACCTACACGCATTAATTTGTAATCATCTAAAAACTAGTTTAATTTAGACAAACAACCTTTACTTTTCATATCCTCATTATTAGATAATTTCTTGTATTCAACTGGATAAGATTCCATTTGACAAAGTCGGGCTAATGTTTTATCTGCAAGGTCTAACTCGTCTACACTAAGGCTGCCTATACGCTTATTATTTTTGCATCGACTATTATTTATAAACCGTAACATAAAGGCAACCGCACGCCTCATACGTTTAAATTGAGAGAACCGATGAAAGGGAAACAAAGACAATTCACAACAATCCTGAGCTACAACAGCAGTGACGCATGACTTGACCTCGGGTAACTCGTGATGTTTGAATGAGTCCGAACTTTTGTGATCGTCTATAGAAAAACTAGTGTCACGAAGAAATTCAGGACCCTCCCACCACAAGGTAGACGAAGAAAGTTCTTCCAATCGAGCACCGCGTGACGCTAGATCGGCGAGATTATCACCACTCCTTATGTGACGCTACGGGACATCTAGTGTAAGGTCATGAATTTCTGCGATCCTATTTTGAACGAATGTCTTAAGTTAGTTCGGCCTCATGTGCAGCCAGCCTAAGACAATCGTGGAATCAGTCCAAAATACAACGCTATTAAATTTACACCGTAATGAGTTGCGTACTTTGTCATACAGACGAGCTCCTAATAAAGCCCCACAAAGTTCGAGACGTGGGATGCTAATAGGTTTAAAAGGCGCGACCTTTGTTTTTGAAAACAATAATCTAACCGATACTGTTAAATCATTGCAAACCGTGCGAACATAAACACATGCGCCGTACGCCGTCTGAGATGCGTCGCTAAAAATGCGTAAGTCAATATACATAGGCTGTGTACCTATAGCGTGGCGAGGTATACGAACAGTGTTTAGCGCTTGCAATGAATCAACAAACCGGTTCCACACGCGCACCGTGCCATCAGGAACGTTATCATCCCAATCTATTTTCAATAGCCATAATTGTTGTAAAAGAACTTTCACAACAATTATGACAGGACTCAACAAGCCGAGAGGGTCAAAAATTTGCGAAACGTTCGATAAAATAGACCTCTTTGTAATAGGCTTGGTATTTCCAATATTAATGTGAGAATTAAAATAAAAGTTGTCGCTTGCGTTATGCCAGCCTATTCCTAAGGTTTTAGAACTAGAATTTTTATCTAAACTTAAAGGTTTAAACTGACTAGACGCCTGACGGTCATCATCGTGTTTAAAATTAAATATCCACTTCCTAAGTGGAAAACAGCCCGACTGCAGCGTCTTCTGAGTTTTGTCGCATAGGTCTAATAATTTTATATTATCATCTAAGCCCGTTATGAAATCGTCGACATAAAAATCCTCTTTTATAGCTCGAGCGACATCAGGATCAGGAGATTCAGAGGCTAATTGTTTTAGGCACCTAACACTTAGAAAAGGCGCGGAGGTGGTCCCATACGTCACGGTGTTTAATTTAAATATACCTAATGGCTTTGAGGGATGGTCACGCCACAGAATCATTCGCAAACAGCGCTGACTCTCATCTACCTGGCACTGCCGGTACATCTTCTCCACGTCGGCACACACGACGTACTTGTGCTGCCGAAAGCGGAGAAGAATGGCAATGAGATCACCCTGTATAGGAGGGCCAACTAGTTGCAAATCATTCAGTGACTTACCAGAGCTTGATCGTGCGCTTGCGTCAAACACCACGCGCAACTTGGTGGTGGTGCTGAGCTCTCGGAACACGCCATGATGCGGCATGAAATAACACGGGGATTCATAGGAATCTACCTGTGTCATGTGGCCTAAAGTAAGATACTCCTGCAAAAAATCGGAATAAAGAGCTTTATATTCAGGCGAACGCTGCAGACGTTTTTCTAGCGCAAGAAATCGACGTTCTGCTTGTATATAAGAATCCCCCAAGGTATCAGGTGACTGATGGAGTGGAATGTGCACGCAGAATCTACCCTCGCTATTGCGAGTAGTAGTGCGAACAAAGTTATCTTCGCATGCACGTTCTTCCTCAGTCTGTGCGTCTCTGACCTTGGACGGTTCCTCAATCTCCCAGAACAATCGAAGTTGCGTATCTAAAGAATTAATAATATTGCAATGAATTGGCGCATTTTTTCGCGTATTATTAAGTATAGGTCCGGAAATAATCCAGCCTAGTTTGGTATTCTGTAGAAACGGACCACTAGCCAAACGAATTTTACCGTCTTCTAACAGATCCCAAAACCTATCTGCGCCAATCAAAATGTCAATATTTTTATAATCTAGAAACTCCGGATCGGCTAACCGTATGTTGTCTGGAATACAGACTTGCGCGGTTAATTTACATACGGCAGGCATCGAAGCCGTGATCCTAGACAGCACATAACAATTAATGCGCGTAGTAAATGAGGTATCGACGCAGGATTTGATAACGATATTACAAGCTTGCGAACAATGTACTATCGAATCACCTACGCCTCGAACTTCGTTTGTGGACTGTATTAATGGAGCGTTTAAGAGTTGACATAATGATTTAGAAACGAAACAGCGCTGGCTTCCATTATCAAGGAGCGCCCGCGCCTTATGATATCTACCGTGTACATCTGCTACATCAACAATAGCTGTTGACAATAACACGGACTGCACACCTATAGACTTAATCGATTGCGGTTGCATGTGTGCCTTGTTTACTTGAATAGGGACTGCGGAGTCCAAGGCGGCTGGTGCGGCCGCGGGGAAGTGCGCAGGCGCTTCACTCGCATTAGCACGCGACGCCGACGCCTCAGTGGTCGTTGTGGAATGCAAAATAACAGAACTATTAGCGTCACTGTGAAGTAATGAGTTATGTTTTTGATTACAGTGTCTACATGGCCCAAACCTACAAGTATTTACCGAGTGCTTCGAATTTAAACAATTCTCACATAAGTTGTGCTCGCGTACAAGTTTAAGCTTTGTGTCTAAGTCGCATTCGATAAACTCTTTACACGTATACAGTGGATGATTCGCGTTGATTTTGCGCATATTGATTTACCGCGTTGTTTATTTGATTTACTCGGCCCGCTAGAAACATTGCAGTGTGACGTATTATGATATTTTGAGTGTTGTGTTTTGCTGTCAGTCCTTGGAGCTTCTTTGCCATGTGAACGCTGCAATGCTTCCAGCATGTCTGCTTTGTTGCGCAAAAAGTTAATTAAAACATCCACTGTTAGACGTTTGGAACTATTCTCATTTGGGTTCGGGAACAATGTACACTTATGAGACCCCCATTCTCTTTCAGTAATTTTATCTAACTTGGACACCATGATATTAATAATTAAACTATCCCAGTAGTTTGTAGGCTCACCTAGAACCTTAAGAACGCGTAAATTTTTCAAAATAGTGTCTATTAATGTTCTTAACGAAGAGGGCGACTCTTTAGTTATTGCAGTTATATTTAACAAAGCTTTGATATGGTGATCAATTAAAAGTCCGCAATTATTATATCTGTTGAGCAACAAGTCCCATGCAACCTGATAATTATCAGCAGAAAATTCTATGGAATGTATAACTAGTTCTGCACTGTCTTTTAGAGACGATTTGAGATTGTGAAACTTTTGGATATTGGAAATATCTTTAGAATTATGAACTAGTGAGGTAAATGTGTCCCTGAATTCCAGCCAGTGCTCATAGGAACCGTCAAATGTAGGCATGGAGATAGTGGGTAACTTCACAGAATGTATTTGACTATTATTATGACTATGAAATGACCTGGAACAGTCAGCGACCTCATCAGTGTTCAGCATTAATTCAGCAAGTGATATTAAATTGTAGTAACTATCTTCAAAATGTTCTCTTTGATTTAATTGTTCGCCTAATTCACCATCAGAAACTCTTTCTTCTATTTTAGTTTGAATGTCGTTAAATTCAGAAAATAGAGTAGTACAACCTTGAATCCTCAACTTTAAATCAATGCGTTTTTGATTTGGAAAATCATGTTCACAATCCTTTAAAGACTCTAAATAATTATTAAATTTGGTAAGCCTGCCCTTAATTATACCACGCTTCCTAACTAAATCGCGAACTAACTCACTACTCTCTACACTTAGCAAATTAGGAGATTTGTCACGGGATTTTGCAGAGTCAATAGGCATTTTGGTGGTCAGTGAAAAGAGGAGTACTCACGGTTTTATAATCGTCAGCTCAATCCTACACGGCACTGATGCTAGCAACGTCACCAGGTTAGGAATTGACTGGAAATCCGATATTCCGAGAATACAATACGGCAATCTCACTGAAATAAGAGCACAGACACACTATAGCACCAAATAAAACTCAGGAGATGATAGGAAGAAGTATAGTATTGAAATATGAACATAAACCAAACCTTGTTGTTTCGGAACGATTCACGCGCCCCTATAATTGTGTGTTTCTAAACGACCACTCTTATGTCAGCGGTTCACTCTTTTGTTTTATCATTCTGGAATATTCTGCTGTTGTAAAATGTTTTCATTAAACTAGTTTTTACTTTATATCTTTTTGTTTCATTACATTAGGTTATGGGCATATGACCCGTTTAAAGTCATAAATAATGAAACACCGCTAGTATAAAGTTATCTAGTTCCGCGAAGTAATTTCTTTGATTTTTAGGTAGCCACCGTTACAAAGCAATTTTTGAATTTGCTCCGACGTAAAATGGCTATGAACAACGTTCAAATAGAAAAGTTGAAGGGAAGAGAGAATTACTGTACCTGGAAATTCGCAGTAAAGACATTTTTACAGCATGAAGAGTTGTGGGAATGCGTTGAACCTGCCGATGGCGTAGCAGTAAATCCGAAGCTAGACTTGAAAGCAAAATCAAAAATCATTCTGCTTGTGGACCCGGTTAATTATATACACGTCCAAGATGCACAGACTTCCAAGGAGGTATGGCAAAATTTACGAAACGCTTTTGAAGATTCAGGTTTAACAAGAAAAGTTGGGTTACTCCGAGATTTGGTTAATACCACATTAGATGGATGTTCAAATATAGAAGAATATGTTAACAAAATAGTAACCACCGCCCACAAACTGAGAAATGTAGGATTTAACGTCGACGATGAATGGTTGGGCACGTTGATGTTAGCAGGTTTGCCGGAACAATACAAACCAATGATCATGGCACTGGAAAGCTTCGGTGTGAAGATAAGTACAGACTCAATTAAAACTAAACTATTGCAAGAGGTTAAAGAGTCAAATGTCTCTGTTCTTTACACAAAGCACAAATGTTCTAATAATAAGCCAGCAGGACCCCGTTGCTACAACTGCAATAAGTATGGTCACATGAGCAAGTTCTGTAATAACAAAAAGAAGAATAATAATAAAGGTTATGCAGCAGTTTTTTCAGCAGCTCATGAATGTATCAACAGTGTGGAATGGTATGTGGATTCAGGAGCATCTTTACACATGACTAACATATCTAACTGTATGTATGATGTCCGGGCTTCTCCGATACAAGTTATAAAGGTTGCCAACAATACATCAGTTACCGTGGAGAACATGGGTAATGTAGACCTGGATTTAATTGGTGAAGATGGTAAAATAAATCACATACAGGTGAGAGATATTATATATGTTCCACAATTAAGCATCAACTTGTTGTCTGTCAGTCAGTTGGCAAAAAATGGCTGTCAAGTAATATTTAATAAAACTGGGTGTGAGATTTATAATAGAGAGAAACAATTAGTAGCAACGGCAAGGCTGACTAATAATATGTACAAATTAAACACTGTAAAAGGAAATGCATTTATGTCAACTTCAGATGGCCACAGCCTAGATGTATGGCACCGTAGAATGGGACATCTTAACTACAATGATGTTAATAAATTGCCATCATGTACTGAAGGTGTAAAAATATTAAATACTAATGAGAGTAATAATAATTGCATTCCATGTTTGAAAGGTAAACAGACTAGGATTCCTTTTAAGAACATAGGTTCACGGGCTACTGTACCATTGGAACTGATACACTCAGACTTGTGTGGCCCGATGGAGACGGCATCTATGGGCGGAGCCAGGTATTTCATCACTTTCATAGATGATTTTTCAAGAAAAGTTTCTGTCTATTTTTTGAAAAATAAGATGAATATTAAAGAAGTTTTTGAAATGTACAAGAAGGAGATGGAAAATCAATTGGACTGTAAAATAAAAGTTCTACGCACCGACAATGGCTTAGAATATATTAATAACCAAATGTCTAAATTTTTGGCAGGTACAGGTATCAAGCATCAGACAACTGCCCCATACACGCCGGAGCAAAATGGACTTGCCGAGCGAATGAATCGCACTCTCGTGGAGCGTGCCAGATGCATGTTGTTCGATGCTGGACTTTCAAAACAGTATTGGGCAGAGGCAGTGGAGACAGCTGCTCATATTATTAATCGTTCTCCGACTCGAGTTCTTGACTACGTGACACCACTGGAGAAACTGACAGGTATTAAACCAAACATTTCTCATTTAAGAATATTTGGCTGTAAAGCCATGGTTCACGTGCCGAAAGAAAAACGATCAAAGTGGGATTCAAAATCTACAGAAATGATTTTTCTCGGGTACTGTGAAAATACCAAGGGGTATAGATTGTTGAACCCAATTACAAAGAAGATTACTAAAAGTAGAAATGTCACGTTTATTGAAGACTGCCCCTATGATAAGAATGAAAGTTTAAGCTCAACTGTAAACAATAATAATACCTTACAGATACTTGTGCCTCTAACAGAAAACATACAGATTCCAATCAGTGAAGAAAACCCCGCTCCAGTTCACAATGATCAGATTGTTGAGATTGCCTCTACATCTAACTCAGACGAGAGTTTCGACTCTACAGTGGATGTAGCTGATCAGGATAAAACTTATGAACCTAGCACTGATTGCTCATTTGACTCTCCAAACCCATTCATAAATTTGAGGCCTCGTAGAAGGCAACCCACTGAGGTAGGAGAATTAAATTATGCATGTTTGGTTCTAAGTCAGGATCCCATAACAGTAGAAGAAGCTATGTCTTGCTCAGAATCCAGCCAATGGAAGAAAGCAATGGAGGAAGAGTATAACTCATTAATGAAAAATAATACTTGGGTGCTATGTGATTTACCCACTGGCAAGAAAGCTATATCATGTAAATGGGTTTTTAAGACAAAAAGGGATGAGAAAGGAAACATAGCAAAACATAAGGCGAGATTAGTAATTAAAGGATGCGCTCAAAAGAAAGGATTGGATTACAATGAAGTATATTCACCGGTAATCAGGTATTCATCTCTGCGCTATTTATTTGCATTAGCTGTGAAATATAATTTGGATATTGACCAAATGGATGCTGTGTCCGCCTTTCTGCAGGGTGATGTAGAAGAAAGTATTTATATGTCACAACCACCAAGTTTTGAAGAAAATAATACACAAGTGTGTTTATTGAAAAAGTTACTTTATGGATTAAAGCAAGCCAGTAGACAATGGAATAAAAAATTGAATAATACAGTGACAAAAATTGGTTTGACACGATCATCACTTGATCCCTGTATCTACTACAACATAGAAAGTGAAGATATAGATATAACTTTCTTAGCTGTGTATGTAGATGATTTAATATTATTTACAAGCTCTGTGAAAACTAAAAATAACATAAAGGAAAAGTTATTTTCTAATTTTGAAATGAAGGATTTAAGAGAAATAAAATATTGTTTGGGCTTGCATGTCCACAGACACAGGACAAATGGAACCTTATGTATAAATCAAAACCAGTACATTCGGGACATACTGAACAAATTTGGAATGTCAAATTGTAAGAAAGTGAACACACCTATTGATCCAAAAACTAAGTTTATGAGTAAAGAAGAAAATTCAACTGTTGATACAACTTCTTATCAAGAAATGATTGGATCATTGTTGTATTTATCGCAAGGAACCCGCCCTAAGATAAGATATATCCTATGCTGTGAACACTTTAAGTAAATTTAATTCAAGACCGGAAATGCAACATTTAGTGGCACTGAAACGAGTCTTAAGATACCTGAAGCATACTGAAAATTATGCTTTAACTTATAATCAAGATATTGAAGAAAAATCAATACATGGCTATTGCGATGCCGATTGGGCTGGCAATGAAGATGACCGAAGATCATGTACTGGCTATGTATTTCTATTTCAGGGTGGCGCAATCACGTGGAACTCACGGCGACAACAAACTGTTGCGCTATCTACTACTGAAGCTGAATACATGTCACTATCCAGCTGCACTCAAGAGGCTATGTGGCTTAGACAAATGCAAGAAGAGTTTTGGCCTCACTTGGCTACCATACCTGTTACCATTTTATGTGATAATCAAAGTGCCATTAAACTTGCAGGTACTGAAAACTATCATTCCAGATCTAAGCACATAGACATACGACACCACTTTGTACGTGATAAGGTGCAATTAAAGAAGATTGTTATCAAGTATATTCAATCAAGTGAGATGGTGGCAGATTCGCTGACTAAAGGGACTCCGCAACTGAAGCTGGACTATTGCTCAGCAAAAATGGGTTTATGTCCAAGGGAGGATATTGAAATATGAACATAAACCAAACCTTGTTGTTTCGGAACGATTCACGCGCCCCTATAATTGTGTGTTTCTAAACGACCACTCTTATGTCAGCGGTTCACTCTTTTGTTTTATCATTCTGGAATATTCTGCTGTTGTAAAATGTTTTCATTAAACTAGTTTTTACTTTATATCTTTCTGTTTCATTACATTATATAGATTGGCCCCACCGATTGCGTATTATTTTCGATGAAACTTTTGCGTTTTCTTCTCAATCCGCCATATGCAAGGGTTTTACAATGGTCGCTCAGCGATCTTGTAGGAATCAATATTCCACTGTTCGGTTCGAAGTTCCAAAATGTAGCAGCAGCGGTGAGGTTTGGTGAAAACTTAAGGTTTTTATAGACTGTGTTGAGGATTTTCAATAAAACGATGCGTTAGCTTTTACGAACAAAATTATGTCTATTAGCCATCTTGGTTTTACAACATTCGAGGAGAGGGGTGTGGGAACAATATTTTAAAATTAACACCAATCACTGTTGCGCGATAGGTATGACGTAGCGTATGGTACCGCTTGTTGCCTCGAGATGTCGCTATCAGTTCCTGATGTGTGTCGATGGAGTAGGAGATCACAACAAGCTCTAACTGATTAATATGTAATTTCATTTCATTTTCTTTCCAATAACCGTATGATTCATCACCATCACAATATGCACCCCATCCGGTGGATGAGGCATCGCTGAAAATTGCTTTTATATATTTATTGGTTTTAATATAAGAATAACCAAAAGCGACATTATGTAACCACCATTTAAGATCTTCCCTAATAAAGTTAGGCAATAAAACTCTTTGATTGTAACTATCATTTTTTAACAAAGCATTAAATTTGAATTGCTCAAATAATTTTGTACGCATCCAAGAATATTGTATTGCAAGACAGGCGGATACCAAAAGACCAATGGTTCTAGCAAAATCGCGTAATTTACATTGACGAATGTCTAAATAAAGACAAACATTACTCTTTATTTTTTCTTTTTTATCCGAGGGCAATTCCATAATCATTTTTTCGGAGTCGAAAACAAAGCCTAAGAACTTGCACTTAGTACTTGGTATTAAACAACTTTTATCTTTGTTTATAATAAACCCCAATTTCTCTAAAAATGCACAAGTATGTTTCACATTATTAGTACAGTCTTTAAAGTCCTTTCCTATACAAAATAAATCGTCTAGATAAATAACTGAAATCATATTTCTTGACCGCAAATACTCTATTACAGGCTTCAAAATTTTTGTGAAAACATATGGAGCGGTGCATAACCCAAAAGGCAAGCAATTAAATTCAAAAAGAGTTCCATTATAATTAAAACGCAAGTATTTTCTGTGACATTTAGCGACATTAATAAAAAAATATGCATCCTTTAGGTCAACCGAAGCCATGTAATATTTTCTTGTTATTAATTTAATGGCTGTCCTGTAATCCTCCATTTTAAAATGATTAGTTTTTATAAATTTATTTAAAAGTTTTAAATTTAAGATAAAGCGTTTATCACCATTTGGCTTAGGTACAAGAAAGACTGTTGATATGAATTCGCCCTCCTCATGAGAACATTGTGAAATTGCATTAACATCAATTAACTTATTAATTGTTTTAACATAATCGTAATGCTCCTGTTCTGATTTAGGCATAGAATATGGCCTGTCCAATCGGATGGGAGTGGATGTAAATGGGATTTTATATCCCTTTATCCAGGACCGTAAGGTTGAGTCATCCGTTATTTGAGACCACTGTAAATAGAAATATTGCAAACGTCCAGCGTATTGCATTACCTGAGTATTTATCTGCGATAATTCCTCCTGGTCGGAGAAGACACCTTCGGCGGAGGTGGCGGCTGACGCGAATAGTTGAAGCCGCGCGTCTGACGAGCTGGCTGTCGTCCTCTCGACGACTGTTCTGTTGGGTGGTTTCTCTTCTTTCTTCCCCTGAAGTTTAAATTCCGGCTCCTTGGCATGCCCCTAAAGTTCGAAATACCTTTGCTAGTAGACGCTATAGGATTGGTTTTTTGCAGAGCTTCTCCTGTTTTTTGGACAAACTTAGCGGCTTTAAGTTTCTCGGCTAATTCTTCTCCAAATAGGTACTTGTCACGATTCGTGTTAGCAAGAGCATCGCGTAAACTGGTATTGATAGAACTCATTATTATACTACGTCTGGTTCTACTTTCAATACAGTGGCTGTCGCATAGAATGCGGCAAGCATCACTAAGAGGCTGCAGAAGTGTTTGCTTAGAGGTCTCATTTCGTAAAATCATTTCAGTAAGCTGAGATAATGCGGATAATGCTACGCCAATTTGATTTTGCTTTTGTAACAAAGTGGCGTCTCTCCTGGCTAAAATATCTGGGGTAGCTGCTTTAGCTTCCGGATTTAATAACGGGGCTACAAGAAAGTTACAGTTAGCCGGTATAAGATATTTTTTGAGAAGCGGTTCTTTTAGTTCTCTAGGTAAGCCTTTAATCAAGATATCTTGCCAACGGGATGCGATATCATTATGAATATTTTTACCCAGCGCAATGTCTGGCTGTGGTGGTTCTCCTAAAATCTGAAGTATATCATCTTCTAGCTGGGTATCCTCCTCTTGAATGTTTACGGAACATGGATCGGGAGCCGAGGACGGTCCCGGCTCCGGAATGACAGCTTCTGCATTGGTATGTTCCAAACTAGTAGATTCATACATTGATGTTTGTGGAATAGGAGAAATCAGACCAGGCATATCTAAGGATTCATTCCTGTAGTTGAGTGGTGAAGCTCCAAGATCAATTGCTGACGGTCTTGGTGACAACATGGGCAAAACTTGCTGTTCGATTTCCGAATCTGTGTAACAACGCAAAAATATGTTATTTAAAACTTGACAATGCCATACATTGTAACCGTCAACGACGGTAATTAATTCAAGCATCAACCGCCAACGATGGTAATTAATTCAAGCACTAACCGCCAACGACGGTAATTGATTCAGGCATTAACCGCCAACGACAGTTATTATACTTTGAAAAATTAACCGCCAACGACGGTAATTAAATTATTATGGAAAAATAACCGCCAACGACGGAAATTATTTATGCAATATAATAATAATTCGGTTATTCGCTAAAGACGATTTAAAATCGTTAGTAACAGTAACACGTCAACGATGATTATAATAACTTTGATTTTACTTACTGCTATCATCAGACGAAATTACGCGTCTTCGGCGCTGTAATTTCCGTTCCAATTTTTTAATCCTCTTTGCAATCCTAGATTCCTCCTCTTCTTGATGTTTCCTTTTGTTTCCCATATTATTAAAACTATAATATTATTTTCACAAAATTAAAATAGTAATAACTACGCAGTGGTAACCGAATACGTGCGAAGGCTACAGCACGATAACACAGAATGAGGATTAATGTCGGAACGGTCCGCTCCGACAGCAGTACGCAGTGGTGGGGTGAAATGTCAAAAATCAAACTTTAAACCATCGTGCAGGGCCTACGGTAGATGGCGCTACTACACCATGATAAACATAAATCGCTAAGAATGAAGCTGCGAAGCATAATATTCTTCGTAATTTCATTGCCTATTTTTTGACATGTTTTTCGGGAGTAAAAGTTGGTTCTACTACAAGTAAAAATAAAAAAAACGATCAAAAAATCGCGAAAAAAGGGAGTTTTCTCGATTTTTTTTGATCGAGTGAAGTTGTATAAATCGTGTTTCGAACCATAGAATAATCAAGAATATGTCGCATCATGACAGCAGGGAGGGGTTATGCTTCCGTCCTCTGACATTGTTGTGGGCTGTTTGTGGATCTCAGGCAATTAAAAGATGATATCAGCTTCTTACACTTAGTTTATGGACACTTAGTTTATACAGTTACACAAATCACAATCAACAACTAATGGCCTAATTAATCTTGTTAATAATAATAACAGAAATGAAATAATTAAACTTTGAAATTATAATGTGCGCACGCGTCTCATGAACGTGTGACAGTTCCTAGGGATGAAGGGTGACTGGCGCTCCTGTTGTTCCCGCGCCCTCGCCCGTCGGTCCTTAGACTCCGTCATAGCGTACCGACTGAGAGTACTTCAGTCAGCAACACTGTATTCCATGCGACAAATATTTATTAAACTACAACATGTATTTTATCAGATCAAAACAAATAATATTTGATTGTTTAATGTTGAATCAAAAATAGGTCGATTCTGAGAGTCCTGCCCTTAATATAATGTTAGTCGATATTTGTGTTAATTTTAAAAACATAAAAAGTAATAGTTTAAAAATCCCACTTTAATGATTTTATGTTAAACAAGCATTTTAGAGAAGTGTTATAGTGCATCCACACCGCGCTGCACGGTGGCTACTGAATGATAGAAACTACTGAAACGTGCAATCCCGTGCTTGTTAAAGTTCCAATTATCCGCTGCGAACTAATTAAAGTGATTGAGCAACGCTGTTCAGTTTAATTACCTACGCAAACGAATTATTTGAACGCAATGGAATTTTCACAAGTAGGTACGTAAGCACTCACTTTCGAACGCACGTAGTGTGGAAATAATATAATATACTTCATCAAACCTGAATCAAAGGTCAAAATAAAATAGCAAAATAATTCCGAACTTGTCCATAAACGAATGGCCTATTCCACAGAGCAGCTAACTTACACAACAAGACGGTACAAGTCCCAGTGGCACCGACGCTCTGTGATGATAACCATTACTCTGCTCTTGCGCTCGGTAAGCCATCACAGCAAATTACTGACATATTAACTTGGTGAGAAGTGAGAACATATAAACGGCTTTTATTATTAATGGGCTGACTTACGCGAGCTCACACGATGACTGCTTTTTTATTTATTTAATATAAGGTAGCTTCACACCTGACAGTAAGTATCGTCTAATGATTTAAAGCAATCTAACTGTGTTTCACAAATAAACAGAATAGAATTAATAATAATAATTTCAAACTTGAACCAACCTATTGAGGTTTCTGAGTCAACTGAAATTATATCTAGACTTGATGAATCCACCATTAGATATCACTGACCACCTGAACCTTCCACAAACACTTAAAGTAAAAGCTAGATCTCATCATAAATTCAGCTGTTTACAACGAAGTGAGATAACGTGTAGCTGAAATAGTCTGGAAAGATGCCCTAGCGTCAAGCTCTACAGTAGATGCCGCAGTAACTGTTTTTTATACGTTGGTTAGAAGGATAATAACTGAAGTAATTCCGAGTCAAAATACAGATAGAAATATATACCCCAAGTGGTAGAGTAAGAATTTAATAAAATTACTACAAGAAAAGGAAAAATGTCGTCAAAATATAAAAATAAACGTGATGAATATGAATACTACATATTAAAGGAAATAACAAGCAAAATTATAAAGTTCTTATATCAAAGCTATCTTAATAATGTTCAGAAAAATGTCACTAAAAACCCAAAACACTTCTACATAAAAAGCAAACGTAACTTGAGTAGCACAATTCCGAAAAATATGACACTGAACGACTTAACCGCCTGTGACGGAACGGACGGGTATCGCAAATTAATTTTCGCAATGTAACACAAATAACACCGCTAACAAAGCAGCCAGTAACTGCGACAATATAAATAACATTTATCTCTCACAAAACAAACAAAATAAAAAATTGGATATTTTGTTAGGTTTCAATTTATTAATAGGTAATTTATGGATATTGTACTGGCAACACCGAAAGATTGGATATGGTAAAATGGCGCGATAACGGGCTTCTGGGTCGGGCGCTCATGACGGTAGGACGTGTTAGTGGCTGTGTCAGTTTAAAATATGGATCGGCATGGAATACTTGGAGATCTACTGTAAATTAAGGTAACCTGTTAGTTTTATCATAAATATTGGAATATATATAACTAAATAGTGATATTATGTGGGGAATAGGAGATGTGATGGTATGGTGTAGAATATTGAATATGATGTTGGCAAAGAAATATAAATGACTGACGAAATATCTTGGTGTTTCATCTTATTTCCCTAATCCTTGAAATACTGTAATTATGTGGTAATAATAGACAGTTAGAGATTATGATATTGGGGTAACGACTTGAGATCCATTTGGGATTTAGTTATGGGTGGGTGTTTATTACATTTCAGAAGTGGGATTGTGGCCCGCTTGTTTCTTTTTATTATAATAGAATTCATTTTGAAGTAGTATTAACGGCTAAAATTGAATTGTGGACAGTATAACCTACCTACATCACGTCTCGTGTTCTTTTTTTGTATTCGAATCATCGGTTATAAACCTTAAATAGTTTGTGATAGTACTTGAATCACTTAATGAAGTGGAGGTCATATTTTCCTTTTATTAAGTGTATCTCCTTAATACTCTCCGGGGTGCAAGGGGAGATAAAATCTTGTTATTTTTGAGCTACGACCCACCGTTTAGAAGATATTCGACATTTTACCTTTTTCACGGATTGTTCGAAAAGGAGTCAAACCCGTTGTTATGAGTTTCAGATAATATTTCGCGTCAGTTAAGCGTCCACACGGCGCCAGGCTTCGACCCCGGCTCGAGATAGTACCCATTCAAGGGTAGAACCGGGAACTGTGGTAGTCATAGCCGACGCCATGGCTGGAGGTTGCAGCCGCCGTGGTCGGAGCCTCATGCATAGCGGCCGGCATGAAGCGGATACACCGCGGGATGTACGAGCGAGAGCCGGATACGCCGCCGGTGCAGCTGGACACCGGAGCAGCTGGACGCCAATGCAGTGCACCTGGTCATGATGAGAGGGTTCACAAGCTTATCACTATGGTTAGTATGTGGGTTCACTACCACCGTGACTTTATAATTTTTTTAAATGTATTTATTGCTTGTGAGAAGGAGGGTTCTCAAAATTATAGTTAGTAAGACTGGTTAGAGCTTATTCAGTCAGTTATGATAACAATTACAAGGTATTAAATTGTTTTAGTTTACAATCAGATTATAACCCCAACAGAAGCTCTGTTTGGTCATAATTTCGTCCACAGAATTTATAATATTGTGAATGGAATATTTCTAGACATAGGAAAGTTAGATAGGGACAAAAGTGAAATAAGAACCAATGTTAGCGAATACATACTTACGAGAACTAAAGATGATTGGGAGATTCAAAGCATAGGCCATTCATTGGAAGTCGTATAGTGGCTGGCAAGTGAGAGTGCTTGACCAGTGAAGCTTGCGGTGCAATGTTTGGCATGTGCAGCATGTTATGTCACTCATTGGAAGTCGAACAGTGGCAGGCAAGTGAGAGTGCTTGACCAGTGAAGTTTGCGGTGCAATGGGTGGCATATACAGAATGTGATCTTGAGATAATATGAGTCGCTCATTGGAAGTCGTACGATGACTGACAGGTGAGAGTGCTTGATCAGTGAAGCTTACGGTGCAATGAGTGATGGACGTAAATTGATATTGAAAGGTATGAATGAGCTAATGAAAATTACTAATTAACAAAATGCGATTATTTAATATCTTACCTTTTAAGCGGTTCCTGTTTTTTGGAATAAATTGTCACTGTGTCATTTAGTTATATGAATCAGATAATGTAAGATTATTGAGTGATTTCTGAGTTAGTTTTAAAATCAAAAAGAAATTAAGAAGAGAATGATTAACTGTTTACTTACTCATTACTTTGATTTGTATTGTATTGATGGAGATTAATAGGGGAACTCCAAAAGTTGGAGAAGCTTAGGAAACTCCAAAAGTTGGAGACGTATGGGGAAACTCCAAAAGTTGGAGAAGCTTAGGGAACTCCAAAAGTTGGAGACGTATGGGGAAACTCCAAAAGTTGTAGAAGCTTAGGGAACTCCAAAAGTTGGAGACGTATGGGGAAACTCCAAAAGGTGGAGAAGCTTAGGGAACTCCAAAATTTGGAGAACTCCAAAAGTTGGAGAAGTTTAGGGAACTCCAAAAGTTGGAGACGTATGGGGAAAGTCCAAAAGTTGTAGAAGCTTAGGGAACTCCAAAAGTTGGAGACGTATGGGGAAACTCCAAAAGTTGTAGAAGCTTAGGGAACTCCAAAAGCTGGAGACGTATGGGGAAACTCCAAAAGGTGGAGAAGCTTAGGGAACTCCAAAATTTGGAGAACTCCAAAAGTTGGAGAAGTTTAGGGAACTCCAAAAGTTGGAGACGTATGGGGAAAGTCCAAAAGTTGGAGAAGCTTAGGGAACTCCAAAATTTGGAGAACTCCAAAAGTTGGAGACGTATGGGGGAACTCCAAAAGTTGGAGAAGTTTAGGGAACTCCAAAAGTTGGAGAACTCCAAAAGTTGGAGACGTATGGGGAAAGTCCAAAAGTTGGAGAAGCTTAGGAAACTCCAAAAGTTGGAGACGTATGGGGAAACTCCAGAAGGTGGAGAAGCTTAGGGAACTTCAAAAATTGGAGAACTCCAAAAGTTGGAGACGTATGGGGAAACTCCAAAAGGTGGAGAAGCTTAAGGAACTCCAAAAGTTGGAGAACTCCAAAAGTTGGAGACGTATGGGGAAACTCCAAAAGGTGGAGAAGCTTAGGGAACTCCAAAAGTTGGAGAACTCCAAAAGTTGGAGACGTATGGGGAAACATGGTGGTCTTGCTCCATGGGACGATTTGGAGTCTGGACAAAGTCAAACTGGTTGCTAATTTGGTTGTGTAATTTATTGCTTGTGTGTCATAGATTTGTGATTTCTTAAACTCGCACACTGACTTGTTAGTATTACTTGTAAGAATGTTAGAATGTTGTGATATCGTTTAGTTTTACAATGTTTGTAAATATGTGGGAGCCATGTATCTATCATTTAATTTATTTGTCATTGCTCAATTTTAAATTCTTTTTACCTATTGTGGTACATGTAATGTGTAAATGATGTATAAAAAAGATTTAATTATATTGTAAAACATTTTTAAAAGAGTAATCATGGAGTTTCTTGCCCGTTCTTCTCCATAGATTTCTACATTTTGGAATGGGCGACTAGCAGCAAGTTACTGACTAACTGACGACTCCTTGACAATTCAAAAGTAATTGCCTAGTTGGTTTATTAGAAATAAATACTTTATGTTTACCTACGTCATACCATCATGTCATCACTAGTGGGAATTTCAATATTTTTTCTCTAATTTGTATTAAGTATATTCATATTCTGGCGAGAAAAATGGTTCTCAAACAGTGTATAAGTTTTAGTGTATAACGTGTAAATAATTATGAGCCGAGTGTTAGGATTTAGATGCTAATTTCACTTGCGTGCATGAGGACATGCACGATATCAGGATGGTCGAGTGTTAGGTTTCAATTTATTAATAGGTAATTTATGGATATTGTACTGGCAACACCGAAAGATTGGATATGGTAAAATGGCGCGATAACGGGCTTCTGGGTCGGGCGCTCATGACGGTAGGACGTGTTAGTGGCTGTGTCAGTTTAAAATATGGATCGGCATGGAATACTTGGAGATCTACTGTAAATTAAGGTAACCTGTTAGTTTTATCATAAATATTGGAATATATATAACTAAATAGTGATATTATGTGGGGAATAGGAGATGTGATGGTATGGTGTAGAATATTGAATATGATGTTGGCAAAGAAATATAAATGACTGACGAAATATCTTGGTGTTTCATCTTATTTCCCTAATCCTTGAAATACTGTAATTATGTGGTAATAATAGACAGTTAGAGATTATGATATTGGGGTAACGACTTGAGATCCATTTGGGATTTAGTTATGGGTGGGTGTTTATTACAATTTCTATTGGATTTTTTTATTTTTTATTGATTTTTTATTTTATTTTAAAGATATGGGCACTACTGGAGCTCTCGGAAGAACAACAATGAAACACAGACTTCACTGATAGACGTATATTCGGAGACTGGCGCGCGGTTCGTAACGAACAAAATACTTAAATCTAAATACCCACTATTACAAATATATCACACCTCCACCACAATACAACATCACAACACACACGTACATCTTAACACTGAATTACACAATAAAAATACAACTAGTACATTAAGCGCATAAACATCAATCTCAACCTGATGTAACTTTTAATAATTAAACAATTGTAAATCTGTCTACTGGTTTACGTGTTCGCTTATAGTAACGATTCTCTGGCGGCGGAGATTGTGGTTGTACATTAACTCGAGAATCTTCAGGAGTAATAATATCCGGATTTGAACTTTCTCCCTTATTCTTCGTAGTCGCCTCTGGTCCTACCTTTACTACCCGTTCTAACCCTTCGCTAAGCGGCTCGACCGCACTCTCTCCCCCATGATCCGTATTATCCTCAGTCTCTGGACAGGCAACATCAGATAAGCGTGACCTGCGGCGCATTTGATCTACATGTCTTTTTAGTGTTTGACCATTCTCCTTAACCACTGAGTATCTACGGGCACTATCTACCCGTTACACGGTACCTTTCACCCACCTGTCACTAACACCATATTCACGTGCCCAAACTGAGTCACCCTCCCTGAAACTACGTCAGTTCCCCCCGCAAATTCTATTTGCCGTCTGTGAGCTCGATGGACTCTGTCTTCGGTGACCTGATTACCTGGTACGCAGTAAATCAAGTCTGGAGCGTAATGGACGTTTCTGCAACAGCATAGCCGGGGTTTCCCCGGTAGTGCTATGCACGGTGTTTTGATATGCTAACAGAAACGTTTGTAGTGCGGTGTCGACATCTACACAATCCCTATGTGCTTTCTTAATAGCCCGCTTGCAAAGCTTGACGGCATTCTCCGCAGCCCCGTTTGATGATGGGTGGTAGGCTGGTGAAAAAAACTGTTTAATGCCGTTGTTTTTTAAGAAAGTTTTAAACTCTATACTAGTAAATGGTGGGCCCTGATCAGATACTAATTCCTCCGGCAAACCAAACCTTGCAAATGTAACTCTTAATACCTTTATAACACTTGATGCATTAGTTCGTTTCATATCAAACACTTCTAGCCATTTTGAAGTAGAATCAATAATAACTAAGAAGGTAAGACCTTTATACGGCCCTAGGAAATCGATGTGAACCCTTGTCCACGGCCGGCCGTGATACTGCCACGGCTGTATTGGTGCCCGAGGCGGCGCGTCCGCCTCCGCTGCACAAGTCTCACATTGCTTATATAATGATTCAACGGCTGCGTCAATATTAGGCCACCATACATAACTACGTGCTATGCTTTTTGTTTTCACTATTCTCATGTGACTGCTATGAAGTTGTTTTAAAACATTATTCTGCAACGACGGTGGTATAACCATACGATAACCCCACATAATACAACCACACTCTATATATAACTCATTACGCTTCATAAAGTATGGTTTGATACTTTCTGCATCTACACAGGTAGAAGGCCATCCGGATTGTATGTAACCTAAAACCCTACTTAGCACTTTATCTACAGCCGTCGCTTTCTTAACGTCTTGGCTCGTTATTGGTAAAAAAATTTCAACGAAATTAACATAAGTATTTTCTTTTTGTAATACTACCTTTTCTTTACAACCTTGGTACGGCAGTCGTGATAATGCGTCGGCACAATTCTTACTCGAAGAAACATATTCAATGTCGTAGGTGTACCCAGCCAATAAAACCGCCCAACGCTGTAACCTAGACGCGGCCATCACCGGAATACCGACTTTATTACCAAAAATGTAGGTTAGAGGCTTGTGATCGGTTCTTAATATAAACTTGCGACCATAGAGATACTGATGAAATTTACGCACTCCGAACACAATAGCGAGTGCCTCTCGATCTATTTGTGAGTAGGACCGCTCGGCTTGTGTGAGCGAGCGTGATGCGTACGCCACGGGACGCTCTCCCCTTGCCGTTGTGTGCGATATCACAGCTCCTACGCCTACACTGCTCGCGTCTGTTGTTAAAATTATAGGTAACTCCGGTGTATAATGCATTAGCAGTTCGCTACATGTTAATAAATGCTTAACTTTACTGAACGAATCTTCACATTCTCTGTCCCAGGTATACGGGGTTCCTGCTTTAAGCAACTGATACAAGGGCGCTAGAATTGTACTAACATTTTTTATAAATTTTCCATAGTACATCACCATACCAATAAAAGCTCTTAGTTCAGAAATATTCGTGGGAGCTGGTGTTTTAACTATAGCTTTTACTTTATCGGGGCACGTGTGAACTCCTTCTTTACTAATCGTGTGCCCTAGATAATTCACAGATTCAGCAAAAAATACGCATTTTTCTTTTTTTACTCTGAGCCCGTACTTGTTCAAGCGATCAAATACTTTGCATAAGTTACGCATGTGTGCTTCGTTAGTGTGTCCCGTTATTATAATGCCATCAAAAAACACCCCCACATGTGGTAAATCTGCAAACAACTGCTCCAAATGTCTTTCAAAAATGCCCGGACTAGATGCTAACCCGTATACTAGCCTATTATACATAAATAATCCCTTATGTGTGTTTATCACTGTATATTTTTTTGTTTCATCCAGCTCAAATTGAGCGTATGCCTGTGAAAGGTCAATTTTACTAAAATGCTGGCCACCCTTCAAACGAAGTAGCACTTCCTCTACTCTGGGTAACGGATAACGGTCAACTTCTATAATTTTGTTTAACGTTAATTTGTAATCTGCGCAAATTCTAATGTTACCGTCCTTCTTGACGACCGGCACGATGGGTGTTGCCCAGTCCGAACGCTCCACAGGGGAGAGAATGCCGTCCCGCTGCAACTGGTCTAGCGCGCGCTCCACCGGCTCGCGCTGCGCGTACGCCAGCGGCCGCGCGCGCATAAACACCGGCCGCGCCCCCTCGCGCACGCACACGCTCACCGTGCCGCCGGTAAATCGGCCCAGCCCGTCCGCGAACACTTCGCAGTATTTGGTACTGAAAGCAGGCACATCAAATACATTGTTTTTGAACACCCCAACATTATTAGTAATCATAGGTTACTGTAGGTAATTGTGTTTTTAGTTCTGCCATCCACTGGCGGCCTAATAGAAGTGTTTTGCCATTCTCAACAACATATAAATCTAATTGCTTATGCCCATTTTTATATTTCACTAATGGTTTCATTATTCCAAGAGGTTTTACTAACTCGCCGGTATAATACCTTAGTGTTAAATTACTAGGCTTAAGCTTTACATCATTAAACAATCTACTGTAACACTTCCAGCTTATGCATGACACCGCACTGCCTGTGTCACATTCCATTTTAATGTCAATACCATTTACATTCAGTTCAACATAAATAGGACTACACTGCGTCGCTGATAATTTACAAATATCTACAATTATTACCTCATCGCTCTCCCCGCCATCGCTTTCATTGGAATTTCTTATTTGAAACGTATCCATATCCACGTTGTAGTGTTCCGATAAATTCGGACACATACGTTGCAAATGTCCTACTTGATTACAAACTCGGCAAACGTAACGCCCAAACTTGCACTTGCTTGCTTCGTGACGCGCCCCGCACACTCGACACTGCTGTTGCTGCGCGCGCTCACCCAGCTTCATTGGTGCGGCCGCTGCCGATGAGCGCGCGCCGCGCCCCCGTCCGTTAAACGTCGTAGAACGAACGGTGTTATCGTTCCGCGGCCTTCACGAGTGGCCACCGCCGCCTTACCCTTCCGCCGCGAGCCCGTTGACATCGCTTGACACGTCACCGACGTCGTGGATGCCCCCTCGCTTCTCGACCCACTCTGTCCTTCAACGGTCGCTGCGTCTTTTTCTGCTGCCTCCATGCTAACCGCCAACTTATACGCATAAGTGTCATCATAGCGGGAGACCTTAACATTAACCTCATACCTAGGGATAATGAGCCACCTCATGAATACACAAACAGAGTAAACTATTTAAATATGTTATCTTCACACGGTATTCTATCTGGACATAAGCTTCCAACGCGTGAAGCTAGCTGTTTGGATCACCTTATGATTAGGATTAACAAAAAGAAAGCCGTAGCAACTATTGCTATTATACAGACTACCATTACCGACCACTACACTACCTTTTTATCCTTGTCAAAATTAAAAGTAAAACACACTGTGAATAAAACTACCACTTCAATTGATTTCGAACAAGCCGTAAGATATCTTAGGGAAAATAATATTGCTGATTTACTGTTTTGTGACAACCCTGACCGATTAACTGACTTACTACTAAACCAACTAAATGAATCTATAAAACAAAGCACAACTCGCAAAACAATACCTAACAGCAAGCGAACCGTTAAGCCTTGGATAACTACTGGCATGTTGAGATGCATCAAAAACCGCAATAAACTTCAGCTAAAATCCCGGAAAGATCAATTTAATGATACTTTAAAAATAATATATCGTCGATATCGAAATTTTTGCAATAACCTAATTAAAAAATTAAAGAGAAAATATGAAAGAGAATTACTTGGTAAATCAGTCACTAACAATAAAGTGCTCCGGAAAAATATTAAAACTATAACTTACACAAACTATAATAAAAGCCAGAACTCCGAGTTACTTAACATTAGAGCTAGTCCTTCCGACTCTGTTAATTTCATAAACAATTATTTTGCAAACATTGGCAAAGAGCTAGCAGAAGAAATCCAGGGGTCATCTTATCATCCTGACATAGACAGTGTTTCGGTGACTCAAATGAACTCTTTTACGCTACTAGACACGGATCATGACGAAGTTGGCATGATATTAAGGTGCTTAAAAAGTGACAGTGCCCCTGGATGGGAAAATATCTCCACTAGGTTTTTGAAATGCGTGGCCCAGGACATAGTTCCAATCTTGACACACTTGGCTAATCTCTGCTTCTCAAAAGGCGTTTTCCCTGCGCCATTCAAACAATCGATAATAATCCCAGTTTTTAAGGCCGGGGACAGAGACAGTGTCAATAATTATAGGCTATTGTCAAATTTCTATTGTCAATTGTCAATAATTATAGGATATTATATCCATTCTACCAGCTATATCAAAAATATTAGAAAAACTAATTAATAACAGACTTGTGAAATACCTACACAAATATAACATTTTAAGCAACACACAATTTGGATTTAGGCAAGGTGTGTCGACCGAGGATGCAATTACTGCTCTTACCTCTTTAGTAACTGATAGTATGGATAAGGGAGATAAATGTGTGACTGTATTTCTCGACTTAAAAAAAGCGTTTGACACTGTTTCTGTTCCTATCCTAATTGTCAAACTAGAGGCCGCAGGGTGAGAGGAATCCCATTGAAATTTTTTATTGACTACTTCTCCAATAGAAAACAAAGGGTCAAAGTAGGAGATTATGTCAGTGACGAATCTAGTGTCACCTTCGGAGTCCCACAGGGAAGGTGTCCTGGGCCCTACGTTATTCCTGCTCTACATCAATGATCTCAGTGGCATCAGGATTAGAAAAGCAAAAGTATTTTCTTATGCTGATGATACTGCGGTCGTCTTCACCGGAAATTCCTGGACTGAGGTTGCTCTTAGGGCCGAGGCGGGTATGGCGCAAATAGCTAGATGGCTCAAAAATAATCGTCTTACACTCAACACGGCGAAAACCAATTATATATGCTTTGCAATTTCAAATCGCACTCAACCAAATCTAGATTTTAATATAAAAGTACATGCGTGTGTTGATTCTAGCATATGTAAGTGTCCGTCTTTAGACAAAGTTTCACAAACCAAATATCTAGGAGTGGTTGTTGATCAAAGATTGTCCTGGTACCCTCACCTAGAACAGGTGACTAACAGGATCAGAAAGTTAATCTGGATATTTAAAACATTAAGACATATTGTTCCAAAGACTGTTCACACAAACAATACATCTAGAAACCTCCTCAATGAAATATACATTGCTTTGGTGCAGTCTGTCTTGATGTATTGCATTCCAATTTGGGGGGGTGCAGCTAAATCCAAATTTATCGACCTTGAGCGGGGACAACGGGCATTGATTAAAGTCATGTACTTCAAAAATATTAGATATCCCACACAATCTCTTTTCCAAGACAGTGGCTTACTCTCTGTAAGGAAGCTGTATGTAGTCAAAACTATCTTAAAAATACACAAAACACTTCCATTCCAACCCAACTTATCACTCAAGAGAAGGAAAGACATAATAACAGAAGTTCCCTATACTAAAACTGAATTTGCTAGTAGACAGTATAAAAAGCGAATATCGGTGTTTTTGCATATTTTGACTTTATAGATACCTAATCTATAAATAAAAAAAGATTTTTGAAAAATGTCAGTTACTAGGTTTTGAAATTGCACAGCCGTATTGTATAAACCTATATAAATGTGTTATGTTTTTTTTTCTTTGTATAATGTTCTAGTACGCTAATTGTAAGTGCCTTGCTTTCCTGTAATTTAGATACATGCGAGATCTATATTATGGCAAGGACTTTCGATTAATGCTGTGTATGTGTTTAGTTGGTAAGCCTTAAAATAAATAAATAAATAAAGGGTAGCATTAATATTCTTCTAAGCATTATGCACTTAGTTATGAATTATTATTTTGTAAGTACACGAAACATAAACTGATTTAAATTTTACAAAAAAAAGAAAGAACATTATGAACACATTTGGGTTTCCCAATCGAGTTGCACAACGTTCTACTACCGATCAGTTCATAATCCTCACCTCTCACAACACCCACACGTCTCTCCGTGAACGGTGTCGCAATCAGCGTGACACTGTCGACACTGCCGACACGCCGACACTCGTGTCACACCCACTCTATTGGCGGCGAACGCGAGTGTCCCGGGTGTCGGACAGCCGGAGTGACGTCATACGAATGCGACTGGTCGACTGACACTTTGACGCGCATCGCTTGCGGTCGGTATTACGAGTGTGAGATGGGCCATTTTGTGGGAAATCTGTTTTGAGTGGTATTTTATGTAATAAATTCAAAAGGCATTATTTATTCTCCAACTTCTTGAATGTCCACTTATGTTTAAGATAATTATTTCTATGAAGTATACTTACATGTCACCGTGAGGACCTAAAGACTGCGTCAGCAAATGGTATTAGCGTTGCTGAATATTGGACTGAATATTTTCTACAAAAAGTTTTAGTCTTAAAAAATAAGGTTTTCGTTTGTAGATAACCATAGGAGCGCCCACCACCACTTAGCATCAGATGCGGCGCCAGCTTGATTGACATCAATACGTTAGGTACCTAACATACACACAGACAAACAAAAATCTAAATAAATATCATATTATCAAGAAGTACAGCATTCTGCAACGGACTTTCGACCCGGCTACTTATCAATAGCCACAGGTGTCGGTCGAGGCTATTGGCCATTAGTTCGTCACAATCGTAACTGATCGACATCACACGTGTAACTCCTCGTGATACAAATGTGAACTCAATGAAGCCTTTTACGGAGAGTGCAATAAAAACACGTGGAGTGGGAGTCGGAGTATTTTCCGCGAAGTTAATAAGTTGCAGGATGTTAGGAAGCTCTGTAAGTCCTAGTGTATGCTAATTAACTTGAACGTAGGAACGTTGAACTAACTGGAAGGAACAGAAGATCCACTTCGCTTACAGAAATCTATATTTTGGAGAAGTTTGGAACACACTGTCACATCCGTGTTTCTTGTAAAACGGTATCATAACAACACGCTTGTTTTCCCAGAAGCGATAGGCAGAGGTATACTTAGGTACGAGCCCGTTATGTTTTATGTCCAATGTAACGGGTGGCGAACCTATTGTCATGAAACGAGCTCAAATTAAATCCAGGCTGCTGATGACAAAGATCTGACGGGGAAACCTAATAAAACTTCGCCCAAACCTCCCAAACCCAAACCCCAAGCAGTTGCGGCCGCGAGACCATTCCACCGAATGCTCGGCATTGACAGCTCACTTTAAACTTAATTCAACTACGTTTTCACGCTGAGATTTTTACGGAATAGATCAACTGATCTACCCTATTTAACTGTATAGGCCTTCCGTATGTAACTGTTTCAGGTCACCTGCTGACTCTCCGTCGCGTCGGTAGTTTACTTACAAGTTACGTGAACATTGACACGCGCCAACCTCATTGTTAGTGCCTGTATCATAAAAAACGTAGGAAGTGACACACGTGGTATACTTGACATGTTTATGTAATAGATTGTCTTTAGTATGCCAAGTGAATTGACTGAAAGCAGCACTCGGGCGTAAATATGACACATCGAGCTCTAAATACACGGGGAGTCTCACAGTTGTGGCTGTCAAAGACGACGCTCTTTAAAGCGAAACTTGTTCTTAAACTTCGCATGCCGTGCTACAAGTGACATAACATAACAAACTTGTTCTTAAACTTCGCATGCCGTGCTACAAGTGACATAACATAACAAACTTGTTCTTAAACTTCGCATGCCGTGCTACAAGTGACATAACATAACAAACTTGTTCTTAAACTTCGCATGCCGTGCTACAAGTGACATAACATAACAAACTTGTTCTTAAACTTCGCATGCCGTGCTACAAGTGACATAACATAACAAACTTGTTCTTAAACTTCGCATGCCGTGCTACAAGTGACATAACATAACAAACTTGTTCTTAAACTTCGCATGCCGTGCTACAAGTGACATAACATAACAAACTTGTTCTTAAACTTCGCATGCCGTGCTACAAGTGACATAACATAACAAACTTGTTCTTAAACTTCGCATGCCGTGCTACAAGTGACATAACATAACAAACTTGTTCTTAAACTTCGCATGCCGTGCTACAAGTGACATAACATAACAAACTTGTTCTTAAACTTCGCATGCCGTGCTACAAGTGACATAACATAACAAACTTGTTCTTAAACTTCGCATGCCGTGCTACAAGTGACATAACATAACAAACTTGTTCTTAAACTTCGCATGCCGTGCTACAAGTGACATAACATAACAAACTTGTTCTTAAACTTCGCATGCCGTGCTACAAGTGACATAACATAACATTACGCCTGTCATTCTCGTAGGGTTAGGCGGAGGTGTACCGATAGTAACACCCACATTTCGCCAGTATAGGGGCCGCGCCTATTGCCATCAACTGAGCACAGATTCAGACTCCGGGCTGCTACTGACCGGCTGGAAAAACCCGATAACACTTTACCCAACCTGGAGATCAATCCCAGGACCCCATGTCCAGCAGTAGCGCTTGCGACCAACACCAACGAGGCAAGGATATGTACCATTGTCTTAGAATATCGCCAATCCAATTATTATATTCACCTGCGACTGATTAAAGTCACTCAACATAAAATCTAATTTTAATGAAAAATGAAAGTACAGCGACTTCGGCCGTCACATGACAGCGATGATTGAAACGCTGTCCACTGGATGGAGGACACACTTCCTTACCTCATTATAGCAGAAGGAGGACAACAAATGTTATTACCTCCCCTTACCCCACCCTCTGTACCCCCCACGCCGTCACGTGCACGAAATGTATTAAAATATAAACGACGGAGAAAAACTCTGCACAAACACAATTTAACTGAATCAACAACTGAGCTCAATAGCTATTTCTTAAGACGCGCAGATATTCAATAATACAAGGCGATCATCCACCAAAAAAATAAGACCTCCGGAGTCTAACATCATTACATACATCAAGGCTCAACTTATAATAGACACACGACCAGAATAGTTACACCCCTGATTGATAATAACACCAATGAGTTCACAGGTCAAGATTACCGGCCACTTACTGTACCAGAAACTACTGACCCAGGTCATCTATGGTTTGTGTTGTTGCACTACCGGATTGTTTACAGGCCGGCTCGTGATCCGGACATGATGAAACGTGTCTATTCGGACTGTTTATTTAAACATAGATCAAGGAACTCACCAGAGTTGCTATACAAAACAGACAAATTGAAATCAAGTTTTAACCGACTTATTCAAAAAGGAGGAGGTTCTTTGTTCGTCTGTATGTCTTTTTTTAGTGTATGTTCATCGATATTTTCGCCAATTGAGAACCGATTTTAAAAATTCTTTTTTAGTTCGAAAGGGTATAGGGTATAGGAGGCTCCCGAGGTGGTCCCATATAAATTTTATTAACTTTGCTTGCGTACTTTTTGAGTTAGCTTCAATATGGTGTAGGCCCCGCTCGCCCCTTGGATCTTGCCCCTTCGATTAATATGTCACACTCACCCCGTTTTTTATTATTTTGGTGTACCGATTCGCCCCTTACGAAGGGGCGAGTGGAAAATTGACATTAATAATTATTTTGATGTACCGATTCGCCCCTTGCGACATTTCCTTTGAAATTTAACCAAAAAAGGTACAGTCAGACAAAAAAATGCACACATTATGAATAACGCTATATTTGATTACTTTAATAACTCTATCTGTAATCTCACCAAATCGTCACACTTGTGATAGTTTTTGCTATCTGGCTTACGTAGTATAACAAAAGGAACCTTTTTCATGGGTCCACTATACAAAAGGTTGGTTAAAATATGGTACCCGTTGAGAGAGTCGTATAATAATGCTATCTTTTTCTATGTTCGTATTATAATGTGGAAGGGATGCGTTTTGCGATATTTGCTAATTAGTTTAGTACTTATCTCCAAGTCCAACTAAACGTGAATTTATGCAAGCCTAGTACTTTTTTGTTAGTTATAAACTAATTATGTGCCTTTCATCCAAATCTTATAAGTGGGATAATACTAATGATTGTAATACTATCTTGAATTCATGCAAGCCTAGTACTTTTTGTTAGGTTTTGATTGAAGTTTAAAGAATATAATTATGATGATTGTAATATTATCTTTTTGTTAATTATAAACTATTTATGTCCCTTTCATCCAAATCTTCATCATCATCATCATTTCAGCCGAAAGACGTCCACTGCTGGACATAGGCCTCCCCATAGGCCATCCAAATCTTAATAGGGTACAATACTAATGATTGTAATACTATCTTGAATTCATGCAAGCCTAGTACCTACTTTTTGTTAGGTTTTGATTGAAGTTTAAAGAAAACAATATTTGTTTTATTATTTAAAAACTTAGAGTGCTGACTGTACTTTTAACCTACTAGTAATCGGGGGCGACCGGGGCCATCTAATATTCTAAGGGGCGAGTGGGTACACTTAGGTAATTAGGGGCAAGATCCAAGAGGCGAGCGGGGCCGACACCTTCAATATTACGTATTTTTCCCACTTAGTCTATGTAGATGATACTCGTATAATTATTTGACGCCGTCACTGTTATTTGCATAGGAATTTGTTCAGGGAGGGGTAAGTACACAACTAAAAAGTGAAAAATAAAAACTTCTTATTTTAATTTCGGTCTTTGCTTTTCAATTTTCGTTTTTTGCCACCAACTTCCGAAATTAAAGTTCTTTTTCACTTTTTTAGTGTATTTTTTGGAAGTCGGTTGTTTTTTTTTTTTGTAAAAAGTTTTTATTGTTTGTATAACACGTGAGGTGATACTAGGTACTTCGCCGGACGAAGTATTAGATTCCATTTACAAAGACATGGATGCAGTACTTACATGATAAATAGCACAAAAGTTAACTTGAAGAAAGAAGTGTTGATTCATGCAAATCAGACAAATATTTTTTTGGAAATTCGTTCATTATTTTGATCATTTCTTCGAGATAAATCGAAATTGCGGTACTGGTTGAATACATGCGAGCGCCCGGCCGGCAATGTTAGTATGAAAATCCATATCTGTCGTGATTAGCGGCCATCTATTATTTAAAAAATCGGCCAAGTGCGCGTCGAACCGCGCACAATGAAGGGTTCCGTAGTTGGGATGAATGTATTCTAAGAACAAACTTAACTGGACCAGGTACACGAAAAAAACCTTGAATGCCCTTTTTTTTTTTAAGGGAAATCTTCCAATGACTTCTCCCTCTCTGGGCTGCGTGTGCAATACAACAACGCTTTTAGGATACTGCTGTCGCTGCCACGTTTCTGTAGCGCAACAGGGATGTTCGCAGCAGCGCGTACAGGTGACTTCTTTACGATCATGCGTAAAAGATCCGCGTCACTACTACACCGGATGCGAGGCAGCGATAACAGTTTCCTAAGTATAGTTGCTAGTAAGACTGAAGGCCACCTGATGGGGCACCTGTGCGCAGTGCATGTATTGTTGCCAGGTGTCTCCAGAAGGTGGCTTAATAGATATACCTAGCGTTCATTAAATTGTGTAATTGTGTTGAATTATTTGTTATTGTTGCTACTTAATTGTAGAGATAGAGATAGAGATCATTTATTTGTCCGAAACATGAGTATACACACACAAAGCATGCAAGATGTTAACTATATTGCAGAAAGGATCACAGTCATGTTTTACCTTAACGGCATACAAATGTATACTATATTATAGTAAACATTTGATCAGTTATTTAGATTATTATACATTAAAATTACGACGATGAACATTTTGATTTCTGAAAAAAGTTGTTACTCAAAGCAGTGTTCTTATAATTGTTCATTTCATAGAAAGATTAGCTTTTAATCATTAGTAAAAAAAAGCAGGAGTTTATTAGATTAAAATTGTATTTGAATTAAGTAAGTAAGTAATCATTTATTTACCAAAAACTTAGCCTAGGTAACATCAGTGTTTTATTATAAAAAAATATATATATCTTTATTTCCCAAAAATACAGATAGAACATTTACATAAAACATTTGGATGCTGAGAAATCTGTACACAATTGATTAAACTCTGTCTCTTAAACTAGGGTATCCTGTATCTTAAGAGACAGGAATAGATATGGCTAGTATAAATGAGTAAGACCGCTTTTTTTTTTTTTTTTTGAGGGTGGGAAATCATCCAATGACTTCTCCCGCTCTGGGTGGAGCGGAAGGGCGTGTCAGACTTTTACTGACTAAAACCCACCCGTGTTCCTTCAGTTGCCTGTTGCCAAGGTCCCGGTATCCCTTTCGGACTAACCCGCAACCCTGGCAGGCATCGGTCCTAGCGGACCCCGCCAATTGTGCTGACATCTCTTTGAGGCGCGCGTGGAACACGACGCGCCATCGACCCGGGCCTGGTCCTGATCGGACGGCGAGCTACCCATTGCTCGCCGTCCGCAAGCCCGCGCCTATGGTGGCCGGGAATCCGCCTGGGATTCCCGACGCCCAGGGCGTCTCCAGCGGCGGCGGCGGTTAGGGGCGTGAGGGCGCAAACTTTGCCTCTCCCTCACGCGTTCTGCCTCCTCCTTCGCGAGCATTACTGCTTCGCAGAAGGAGGTGACTGCTTCCCATGCCCTCTCGCTCCGTACCATGGCCTGGACCAGAGCCGGACGCGAGAGGTCACCGCCGCCAATCGCCTCCAAGAGGACACGGCGGGGCTCCGCCCAAGCGGGGCAGACCTCCACCGTATGCTCCACCGTGTCCTCCGGGCGATCCACACAGTGGTGACACCCGGGCGTTTCCTCCCGCCTTATACGAAACAGGAACCTCCCGAAGCAACCGTGTCCGGTGAGGACCTGCGTCAGGCGGAAGGTGAGGACGCCGTGGCGCCTCTCTAGCCACTCCTCAAAGAGGGGACTTATCGCCGCAATTGTGGCGTGCCCAGCACTGGGTTGCGACAATCGCACTCTCCATGCCGCCATGAGATCCTGCCGGAGCTCTGTCCGCTGAGCCGCGATTTCTCGCGGCAGCGGAGTTACGCCCTGGCGCTTCATCTCCTCGCGCCACTCCCATATGTGCGCGAGGACCTTCGCCTCCAGATCCCATGGCGGTAATCCGGCCAGGAGGCTCGCCGCCTCGCGGGAGACCGTGCGGTATCCCCGGGCCAGCCGAATGGCCATGACCCTTTGGGACGCGTTCAACCGGCGGGCTGGCCGCAGCCTAAGGGAACGCGCCCACACCGGTGCCCCGTAAAGGGCCATGGACCGCACGAACCCTGCGTAGAGCCTCCGGCAGGAGGCGTTTGGGCCCCCCAGATTGGGCAGGAGACGCCCCAAGGCAGCTCCAGCTCGGTCCAGCCTGGGAGCCAAACGTCGGAAATGCTCAACGAAGTTCCACCGGCTGTCGAGGACGAGTCCTAGGTACTTCATCGTGGACTCGACGCCGATGTGAACCCCTCCTACCGTAATTTGGGAACCCGACGGTGGCGCGTTCCGAGGGCCATGAAAACACATGACCTCGGACTTGTGCAAGGCCACCTCGAGTCCCAGCTGCCGGATTCTATCGACGATTGTCGCAACCCCGCGTGTCGCTAGTTCGGCCGCCGCCTGGTGCGACCTCCCCTGTGCCAGGACCAGCGTGTCGTCAGCGTAGCAAACTACACTGACGCCACTGGGGAGGTCGGCGCGCAGCACCCAGTCGTAACCGATGTCCCACAGATGCGGCCCCAGGACCGATCCCTGTGGGACACCGCACGACATCTCTCGCCGGTTCCACACTCCCTGGTGACCGGGGTAGATGACGGCCCTGTCCGTCAAATAGGCCTCGACCACACGACAGAGGTAGGTCGGCATCCGGTGGTACCGGAGTGCCTCCCTTATGCAACTCCAGGGCAGGGTGTTGAAGGCGTTGGCGATGTCGAGAGACACCGCCAAGACGACCCCACCCCGGGCCACAGCATCCCCCGTCGTGAGGGCCCGTACGCGCATGATGGCGTCCACCGTAGAGCGCCCTCTGCGGAAACCAAACTGGCTCTCCGCCAAGTCCGGCCCCACCCGCACCAGCCGCCCGACGAGGCGGTTTGCAATTACTCTTTCAAAGAGCTTGCCCACCTCGTCGAGCAGCACGATGGGCCGATAAGCGGACGGAGAGTCCGCAGGACGCCCCGGCTTCTTTATGAGGACCAGTTTCCCCGTCTTCCAACGAAGTGGAAACTGGCCCCTCTCCATGCATGCGCTTAGGAGACCCCTTAGTCGAGGCCCGAGAGCCTCCATGGCCAGGACCCAGGCCTTCCCAGGTAGGCCGTCAGGTCCTGGGGCGGTGTTTTTGGCATTCAGCCTTCGCACCGCCACTCTCATTTCTACCTCGGTCACCTCCGGAGCATCGTCGTCTTCGTCGGTGTTGTGGTCCGCCTCAAGCACCGCAGTAGGCGGAGCCATGAGCGGGGAGGTATGTTCCCCTCTCGAGGGGAACAGAGCGCTCACCACGTCCTCCACAAGCTGAGGCCGGAGACTCTGCGTCAGCGGGGGAGCCCATGGGCGGAGTTTCTCCCGCACCATCTTGTATGGGCGTCCCCACGGATCTCTGTTCAGAGTCTCCAGCATCTCCTCGCGGTCCACTGCCCTGGCCCGCAGGATCTCCGCCTGGAGGGCGGTCTTCGCCGCTCTGTACCCCTCATACAGCTCCGCCTCAATGGCTTCCGTATCCGGAGGGCGGATACGAAGCCTGCGGTGCCTGGTGTACTGGTGACTCGGACCGGCGCGCTCGAGGACTGGGCGGAGACGTCAAACCGGATATACCGGTGGTCGGAATACGTCTCCACCCCCTCCATGACGCGCCAGTCAGTGACACGCGGTGACAGAGCGGGGCTGGCGAACGAGATGTCCACCACCGACTCACCCCGCATCCGCACACACGTGGGGACAGAACCCCGGTTTAGGACGACCAGGCCTGTCTCCAGAGCCCAGTCCTCCACCATCTTGCCCCGTGTGTCCGTATACCGGGAACCCCAAGCCACATTCTTGGCGTTGAAGTCCCCGAGGACGAGCACGGGGAGGGAACGGAACCCGACGACGACGACTTTCAACTCCGCAAGGGAGTTGTGGAACTCGGCGAGAGTTCGGTTCGGGAAGAAGTACACCCCTACCACGACAATCTCCCCGAACCGTGCTGCCACGCAACCCCGTCCTCTCTTGACAGCCTCGAGGGACGGGGTACCGGCGGCGGCCGACGAAATAAGGGTCACTGAGCCGCTCAGGTCCTCCACCCAGTCATCCCTGGGCGGGACAAAGTACGGCTCAGCGACCACGGCGATATTAATCGACCACTGCGCCATGCTCTGGAGCAAAAGATCCTGAGCGGTGGCGCAGTGGTTGATGTTCGCCTGGAGGAGGCGAAATGGGGCCATTATTGGCACTCCATTTCAACCCCCTCCCGAGACCCATGCGAGGGCCCTGCCGCAGCGGCAGCGGCGGCGACGACGACAGTGGTGGAGGCGGCAGCGGCGGTGGCGGTGGCGGCGGCTGCGGCGGTGACGGCGGTGGTGGCGGTGGTGGCGGAGGGCTTGCCCCTGCCCCTGGCTTTGCCAGGCTTCGGTGGAGTGCAGGCCTTACTCCCGATCCGGTGGTCGGCCGGCTTGCCTGCCGCCGCACATACGACGCAGTGCGGCGTGGCCTTGCACGTGCCGGCCTTGTGACCGGGCTGACCGCAGCGGTAGCAGGCATCGCTGCGGTCAACCTCGGAGGTGCATTTAGCTCCCACGTGGTCGCCCACATGGCAGCGGAAGCACCTCCGAGGTCTGGGTTCGAGCAGTTTGACCTGCGCGGACACCCAGCCCACCAGTAGCCTTTGGCCCCCCCCGGCTATTTTCTTGGCCGCCGCCACGGGGCAGCTCACCGTAACAGCTTGCATGCCCCTGTAGTCGGGACCGATGGTGCCAGCCTTAACCTGCTCGGCAGAGCACCCCCCAGTCCTGACCACGGCGGCCACAACCTGTTCTTTCGTGACCGAGTCGTCCAGGCCCTGGATGCGCATTTCAGCGCACTTAGTCGGCCTGGACACTCGGGCCTCATTCGCGTTAAGGGACGCCCTGAGCTTTTCAGCCAGGGCGTCAGCGGCCATGCCACCAGCCGGACCGGGGAACTCTAGCATTCGGGCCCCGGTGGCAGCTATCCTCAGTCGGATACCTCCGGCAGCACCGAGCTCCCCTAGATCCACCACCTCCGCCACTTTGGCAAATACGTTCTTATAGGACACGCCCTTCGTTGCCGCTTCCGGCTGTAGTGTGACCACTACAGCTGCGGATTTCGGGGCGTGGAGCCTAGCCGCAACGCTTCGCTCCTTCCGCCGCTGCCGCCTCGCCTTTTTCTTCTTGGCCGCCCTTGCCTTCCTAGCCGCCTTCCTCTTCTCCCCGGCCACTTGCCATTCAGCATCGGCTTGGGGAGGTAGGGAAGGTGCGGGTACAGTCGGAGGTGGGGGCGGTCGTTTAGCCACCGGGGCTGGGGCCGGACCCGGGGCCGGGGCCGGGGCCCTCGCCGCCTTTTTGGCGGCTCCGGCCTTTTTAGCCGCCCCGCCCTTATTCTGCCTCGGAGAGGCTGGATTGGCCGCGGCAGATACTGCGGCGACAACAGCATATGTCGTCGCCTCCTTCCGCTGGCCGGGGGCTAGCTGGCTTGCTGTCAAGGGGGGGCGCAGGACGATGGCTTCTAGGGCAGAGAATCGTCTCCGCATTTCGGCCATCTCCCGCTGCACCAGGGTCAGAACCCGGTCCCCAGCAGCATCAGGCACAGGCCGTCCCTGCCCATGCTGCTCCCCCCTCTGCGGCATCTCCCGGGGGCCGGCTCCTCGGAGCTTAGCCAGGTCCGCTCGGAGCTCCGCGTTCTCCTTTTGGAGGAGCTCCATCGCGGCCGTCAGGCGTGCGACCTCCGCTCGCATTTCGGACACTCCGTCCGACAGGGTCCCCCTGCGGGAGGCCTCCGCTGCCGCCACTATGGAGGCCGTGGCCTCTGCTATGGCCTTGTCCTTGGAGGTCTTAAGCCTCTTCAAGGCCACATTGTTGATTGCAGAGGCCACGATCTCTGCGAACCCAGCCGCGCCCCTTGGTCTGGAGCCACCAGCAGCGCCCGGCTCACCACCTGTTACTTCCGAGGGGGCTGCACTGGGGCTCGCGACTCGCTGAGCCGGGTCGGCCGGGCTGACCGGACTCGGATCACCAGCCCCCTTGGTGATGAGCCCCCTACCCGCACCCTTCTCTTGGGCTCCACCCCGCCGGCCGGAGGGGATTTTCCTCCGGCTCCGGTCGACTGAGGACGACCCCGCTTGGGGCGCTTCCGGAAGAACTTTCTCCCGGAACGCCCCACCACCACACCTCGCGCTCCACGCTCGTACAAGAGCTAGAGCTCGATGCCGCGTCGGACTCCGACCGCGCATCGCTTCCTTCCTCTCCCTCTCTCTCTCCCTGTCTCTCTTCGGTGTGTTTTTTATGTTTTGTATCCATAGTTGTTCCCACGAGTATAAAACAATCTGTACTTGCTCAAAATATAGTGGTTCGCACTAGCGACTGATTCCATAGCTACCCATCAGCCAAGCTATCAACCTCCCTCACGGTGCGCCGCCGCTTGGAGGTTTGGGGTAATTTTTTATAGAGGATTTCTTCCTCGCAGCCCGGGCGGTTAAGCCAAGACCCTCGACCCCCGTCAAATGCCAGAGACATGACCTTGACACTCTTCGAGGCTACGAGACCAAAGGTGGCAGAAGGAAGGACTTCCTCCTGCCTGCCCGACGGCAGGGTTAGTGCACGCCGAGCCCGCTCAAGACGCTACTAAACGTGTACTCCTCCGAGTACACATTAGAGCGTCCCACCGACAGGATATTGGCATACGGGCAATGCCTCTCCACTAGGTACTGTGGGTCTAACACACAGCACCCATTGGAGAAACATTGCCCGCACCCCAGGGTGCACCGTCCCAGAAACTGGCCTTCCCCACGGACGTATCCGTAAGGGAACTCCAGCCCCCGGGCACACGGGGAGGTTTCCTGTCCACGCACCCCATGAGTAAGACCCCTGCCCTTCAAACTAGGAAAATCCTGTATCTTGAAGAACAGTCTGTGCTCTCTAGGTGGGATTGACACGTTTTACAAAAATGTATAAACTGCGTAGTTCTGATGTTTACATACTTAACTTATGAGTGGGTTTAATGATTAATTGTGAGGAGTGTTTGTGTGAGTGTGTTTCTATGGGGTTAAACTGGTCTGACGGTGTGTCTGTGTGTATGTGTATGTGTGTGTGCATATTAGTCGCTAATTCTCTGTATCGTAATAGTTTAGATTTAAGAGAAAATTTAACAGTTTAATTGATTGTTAAAGTTAATCTTTTTTATTTTATCAATAAATAATTTGTACAAAAAGTAGTGGCTCTTTCATTAAAAAAAAAATATGTACAACTATCGGGATAAACCACACTTTTTTAGTAATTTCTTAACTTTAGAGCGGTAGCACACGGCGTATTTTAAACACGCAGATGACTCACGTTTTCTGCGCTGTAGTTTTTTTTTTTTTTGAATGGCATCTCTTAGGGTTACCACTAGGGGTATTTGCTACTCAACCGGACTTTCCTGCGGAGATGCTCTAAGCTACTAACTTAAAGCCTCCAGCCAGGGGCATAAAAACTAAAAACTAACTAAAACTAAGCGACTGCTCGCTAAGGGCACCCCCTGTGGGGCACGGACCTCGGCTTAGGGCGTCGCTGGGGGAGGGCAGCAAGTCGGGACAGGCTGGATCGGGGAGTTTAAAACTACTGACGGCTCTACATCAGCCCGGACTGGTGTTTGAGCGTCGAGTAAGAGTCGGGGAGGAGTCATATTGGAACGGGGTCGTGGTCGCGGGGGACCTCGGCGGCGAGGTCGGAAGGACGGGCGGCGTCTGGTTTTAAGAACCGTACTAGTTGCCCTATTGCTCTCCTGTAGGAGAGTTATGGGGTCGTCGGGGTCGGTGAGAGCGTGCCTGGGACGGCGGGTACGGCTAATGCGGGAGGGGGTATAAATGGCCGCCTCGACAACCAGCGGGTTGCGGTGTTTAGCGGCGGAGTCAAAGAAACGCTTGGAAAGGCGTTTCATGAACTGAACTATTGTGGGGATTTTAAGGTCGAGGTGGAGGGCCTCATTTCGGACATAGTAGGGGGCACCCGTAGCTCTATGGAGGAAACGGTTTTGGAGGGCTTGCAACCTATGGATATGGTGGGGTCTAGCGTGGGCAAAGACGGCACAGGCATATGTCATAATAGGATGGATACACGTCGTGTAGATACGCAATTTGCACCTAAGTGACAATTTGCTACATGCGCTTAGGACGGAATGAAGCCTAGCTAGAGCAACAGCGGCCCGCGAACGGACCTGCTTTATGTGCTCTTGGAAGGTGAGATGGTTGTCTAGGACGACACCTAGATATTTGGCTCACTTCCCCCTAGGGATCTGCTTGCCGAACATGGTAAGGGGCTCGGGGAGGGGGGGGAACATCCGCGGCTTGGAGAATAATACCGCCTGATTTTTGTCGGGATTGACATCAATTCGCCACTTCCTGAACTATTCGCCGAGCTTGTCGACTGAAGTCTGGAGAGTGTGGCGAATCGAGTCGGGGCTACGACCCTTGGAGTAGATGGCCGTATCGTCTGCGAACAGAGCTAACTGCTTCTTGCTCTTTGGGATATCGCTGGTGAACAGCGTGAAGATGAGTGGGGAGATGACAGAGCCCTGGGGGACACCTGCACGAATGGGACGAGGGGAGGACATGGCGCCCTCTACGCGATAGCGGAAGGTACGATTTGAAAGAAAGTCTCGAATGATGAGCACAAGACGGTCAGGCACTCCGAGTTGGTACAGGTTATATAATAAGCCGTTGTGCCAGACTTTGTCAAAAGCCTTCGCTATGTCGAAGAAGGCTGCACCGACTAATGAGCCTCGCATGAAGCTTTCGCTTATATGCTCGACAATGCGGTGGGCCTGATGGATGCTACAGTGTTGGGTGCGGAACCCAAACTGTTCGTGCGGTATGAGGCCCTTGGTCTCAGCAAAATCTCCGAGTCGCTTATAAATAAGCCTCTCGTAAATTTTGTCGAGACTGATGGGGCGGTAGCTAGAGGGCTCGGACCTGGGCTTGCCGAGTTTGGGGATACCTATAACGGTGGCTTCCTTCCATGCCTGGGGAAAGATATTGTTGTTGAGAGCACCATTGAAGATGATGGTCAAAAGCATAATCAGGTGGGCTGGGAATAGTTGGATCACTCTGTTAGTGAGTCCATCTGAGCCTGGGGCTTTGCGGTTTTTAAGACCTTTAATGATCTCGTGCACCTCGTCAGGGGTGACGGGGGGCAGTGGATCATCAGGGTCTTCTTCGGGGGGAAGGGATACTCTGCGTTCGACTTCAGCGTCGATCTCAGTGAGATGAGCTTGGTCTACTGGCAGTAAGCTAGATGAGCATTGAGCTTCGAGACTATCGGCTAGGCACTCGGCCTTGTCGATGTCATCGAAGGCAATGGTCTTATCGGGACGGACAAGTGGGGGCATGGCAGCGCACTGTTGGGACTGGAGGTTCCTCTGGAGTTGCCAGAAAGCTAAGTGGGTGGGTTCGAGATCGCTCAGCATCTTATCCCAGCCCGCTTCACGCAGCTCAGCTATGCGATTCCTTACTTTACGTTGTAAGTAACGCATGTGAGATTTGTTGGCGGGGCAAGGAAAGTTGCTGTAAGCACGGGTGGCCGTGTTCTTCTCGGTCATCAGATCACGTACTTCGGTCGGCATTTTGAAGCGGTGGTCATCCCCACTGGAACTTGCCTTGAACAGTCGTTCAAGACCGATTGTACGTGATCCGTGAGCTAGTCGATCGCGGCCGTCGTGTCCGCGACAGAATCGAACTGTTCGGGTATACAGTCCAATTGGGGGGACGTGTTGGATTTCAGCAATTCGCCTACTTTCCTCCAGTCCGTTACCTTCTTGGTGGCTGGGGGCTGAGTGGGGTCAGGAATACCTATACGGGGGGCCAGTTTCATGACTACTGGGTGGTAATCAGAGGTAAGCTCTTGCACCGTTTCGATGGAATTTAGCCTAAGGCTGACGTTCTTAAGGAGCGCCGTGTCTAGGACATCTGGGGTATGATTGGGGTCGAGGGGAAAGTGGGTGGGAGTCATCGGGGCGATGACGTCAAAAGTCAGGGTATTAGAGAGGTCGAAAAGGAGTCGCCCTCTGGCGGAGGTCCTGGTACTATTCCAGGACGGATGTTTAGCGTTGAGGTCACCCGCTATGATAACGGAGTCACTCAAACCTAGTAGGGAGGTGAGGTCTTTGGAGATCTCCTGGGGATTCTCTGTTGCGGGGGAAAGGGGAGGGAGGTAAGCGGAGACTAGGGTGATAGGCTGTTGGCCAGTCATGCCTAGACAAAGTCAAAGTTTTATTAATGCGATTTTTGGTGATACAACAGGGTCTTAAAAATATTTTATAGTAGCTCAAAAATCTACCCTATAGGGCATGCATTGTTATGTGACAATATTAGAAATTAAGTTAAACATTACATGACACAATGAAGCAGAGGCGGCTCGTGATATTTATTTGTGGGGGTTCACTAAAAAAGAAACGTAGAACTAGAGCTTACCATTTATTTTATTTGTAAAGAAAATCCATTCGGCGATCTTTTTGGCGAGCGAAGACATCTATCACTTTCTTGTGAAAATCAGTTATGGAATTAATTAAGCGTTTTTTAATGCTTATCATACAACAAGATACACTGTATTGTTCCATTTTTAACACAAATGTCGCGCACAAACTATTTTTAATAATTATTTAGAATAAACACTGCGAATCTACTGACAGCCGAGTTGAGCCGACCGTTTGTTTACATAAGATCGGCAACAGCGCAAAGGCATAGATCGCATTCCCGCGCGCGGCCACCTTGCGCCGTTTGGCAACGTCGCGCGTGAGCGGCGCTCCAAATTAGGCTAATTTCTCATACAAAATCTTTTGTTTCACGCGTCGGACTGTGTCGATATTTCTCTTTCGCACTCATTGAATACAGTGCTAGAAATCGTACTGAACTTTGTTTCATAGGAGCGCAATCGCTGGCGCTCCACACGTTACAACTTGACGCCCAATGTACGCGTAGGAAATGGTTTTCTAGTAAACTGCTATTGTATACATGGGCATAGTAGAAAGAATGTATGTATAGGATTATAATAAAGAAATATAGATTATGCTATTTTCGTGGGAGTGCACTGCACCAGCGCTCTTTATGACGAGCCGCCTCTGCAATGAAGTAATCCATATCTATAGAAGTTAAAATACAAGATAATGATATATTGTAATTAATTTAATACACAATGTATAATTATGAATATTGCATCAAAACATTAAATAGTCAGTCACATGAAATTTTGTCAACTAGGAATTCGTCAATGGTATAATAGCATTTGTCTATTAAAAATTTATTTAGTTTACGTTTAAATTGAGTCAAGTTTAAATCTTTAATATCGTTGGGTAGCTTATTAAATTTTTTTTGAGCTATGCAAAGAGTGGAGGGAGGGAGTGGAGGGAGGCCTTTGCCTCCCTCCACTCCTTCCATCTTTCGCGAGCCCGCGCGTCCTCTTTCCAGTTTTGATGGAACCTATCCAGCTCGTCCCGCCATCTCCTACGTGGTCTGCCGCGACCCCGTCTCACTGTGTCAGGGCACCAGTTCTGCGCTATTTGGGCCCACAGTTTGTCCGGCATGCGGCAGACATGTCCTGCCCAGTCCCATTTAAGTTGGGCAGCCTTTTGAGCCACGTCAGATATCTTTGTTTTGGAGCGCAGTATTGTGTTACGAACACGATCCGTTAATTTAACGCCCAGTATACTGCGCTCCATTGCTCTTTGGCAGACCTTGAGTTTGGACTTCTAGATGATAGTTAAAGACCAAGTCTGTGCGCCATAGGTTAAGACGGGAAGAATACACATGTCCATGAGCCTGCGTTTCAGTGCCATAGGCAACTCACCCTTAAATAGTTCCTTCATGGTGAAAGTAGCTCTTCCAGGCGTTTTCCGTTCGTTTTGTGATTTCTTTATCTTGCCTCGCCTGGAAAGAGATTACTTGGCCCAAGTAAAGGTATTCCTGGACATGTTGTATTGTCTCCCCGTCTACTTTTATGCTTCCAGGTGTTTCGTTGCACATAACTTTGGTCTTTGACATATTCATCTTTAGTCCAACCTCAAGGCTTGCATTGCTAAGTTCTTGGAGCATCCGTTCGAGTTCTGTGGCTGAGGATGAAAAGAGAACAATGTCGTCGGCGAAACGTAGATTTGTTAGTCTCGCTTCGCCAAGGACAATGCCTCTTTCCCTCCATTCGACTGCCAACTTCCTGAAAATTTCTTCGAGGGTACTGGTGAACAGTTTAGGAGATAGCGGGTCGCCCTGTTTGACTCCTTTCTCTATTTTAAATTTTGGACCTGTGGTTTCAAGTTTTATTGCGGCTGTACTATTTTTGTAAATGTTGCGTATTAGATTTATATATGTGAAATCAATGTTTTGGTTGCTTAAGGCATCAAAAATGGATGTGTGTGAAATGCTGTCGAAAGCTTTGGAGTAATCAACAAAAGCGAGGTATAGCGGGATTTTATATTCTTGATGTTTTTCTATGAGTTGGTTGACTGCATGCAGATGATCTGTCGTAGAAAGGCCAGGCCGGAAGCCTGCTTGCTCAGGAGGTTGATTTTTATCAAGTTCGCCAGATATGCGATTTTCTATTATTTTGATGAATGTTTTGTAGATATGTGATATTAAACTAATGAGCCTGTAATTATTAATATCTGATTTATCACCCTTTTTGCGGAGCAGAATAATATTGGAGTGACAGAAATCTCGAGGAAAGCTACCTGAATGCAGAATGCTATTAAAGAGCCGGGTGATGTATGGAAGGAGAATAGGTTCGCCTATTTTCAGTGATTCTGTGCTAATACCATCTTCGCCACATGATCTATTGTTTTTCATTTTTGTGAGGGCTACATTAGTCATTAGTCATTAGTCATTTATTCATGAACAAAGTACCTTGTATCTGAATTTACACAAAAATTACACAATCACAGTATAAATATTAATATTTTACAATTATTAAATTACATAGAACCTCGTATCCGGTTATAGGTGGAATACTGTTAGGGCAGATATAATCGAGTATAGGGATTTATAAAATTTTGTACATATATCTAATACTTATGTTCTATTCATTTGTTTCTTACTATTGCTATCTTTTAAATATGTAATCCATTACTTGTGATAAGAAATACCCTGTTTTGCTTTTTTCAGGGAGCAGTTATTTTCTAGTGCATCTTGAACTAGTCTATTGTTGTAATTTCTAATATCTTTTCTAATACTACGTTTAACCTCTTTATCTTTAAATCTATATTGTAAATCTCTGTTTGTATACAAATTCTGTCTCTGATCTATTAATTTTACGGTTTCATCTGATAGTTTTTTACTTTTATTTTTTATTTGTGTTACTACTTTGCTGGCTTTAGTTAAACTTTGTATTATTTCGTCGTATTGTTGCTGGACATCTTTTTCTTCAATCTCTGAAGCTAGCAAATCAAAACTATTTCTTAGCTCTAGCTTAAACTGTTTACTTCCCAGTATGAGGTATGAGGTATGAGCTTCCCATCATAACCTACGCTAACTTTATTTTTTAGGTCTTGTATTATCCGATACACTTCATTAGGCGTAGTCGAAGCCAAGAATATCGAGCTGTTGCATATATTTGGAATCTTAAAACTAACAGATTTGGAGGCTTTTGAAAGTAATTCTGCTTGCTCTATGAAGTGATTGTTAAATGCGTTCGCTATATCACTGGGATTTGTTAATGTAGTACCATTACTACGTATTTCTGATAAATATTCACGTGGAGGACAATATCTGTTTTCATTTATAATTTTCCATGTATCCTTCGATTTATTATTTGATGTCATTATCTTATGATTATTTTTTGCCTTTTGTGTCAATATTATTATTTTTTTAAATTTTGTCAGTTTATTACTATTAGGTTTTGCTCTTAAATGCCAAAGAAGTTGTCGTTTATTTTTGCTACAACGTTTGATACCGGGTGTCAACCAATTCGGATTCCTTTTTGACTTAATCATTCTACTAACTAAGGGGAAACATAAATTATAAAACAGCTGGAATATTTCTATAAAATTGTCATACGCCACATTTGGATCAGCAGTTTCATAAACATCGCAAAAAGATAAAGAAATTAAGCATGATCTGAATGAAATCAAGCTATTGTAACTGTAATATTCCAACTATTTATTGTACAAGTTTTCTTTACAGGAAACATTAAAATTTGGGCTGTGTGATCTGACATGTTGAAATCCATTATTTTATGATTGCATTTTCGTGGAAAATTGTGCGCAAAATTGTCTATGCATGTGTTGCTTTGTAATCTGGTAGGCTCATCAATTTGTAATTTCAAGTTATAGCTTAATAAGTAATTTGTAAATTCTTGAGAGATTCTATCTCTTTTCAAAGTGTTAATGTTAAAGTCACCACATAATATGACATTTTTGCGTGTTCTGTAACATATTTTTGGTAGAAGAATGTTTAATTTGGAGTAAAACATGTCAAGGTTACTAGATTTAGGTTTCCTGTAAACACATACAATAATAACGTTATGCTGTGTTAATTCGACTGCACAGCACTCGAAAATTCCCTGCACTGAAAGTTTCTTGATTTCGTTAAGCTCTTTACATTGGTGGTCGATTTTTACCAATATGCATGCACCTCCTCTTTTTGTGTCCCTGGAGTAACAAGCTCCTAATTTATAGTTAGGTATATTAAGGAAACCTTCATATCCAGTTTCCATGAAGTGTTTGGTTACACAAATAATGTCTATGTTGTTTTGAAGTTCATGTAGGTGCAATAGTAGTTGGTCTGACTTATTAATCAATCCTGCAATATTTTTATGCATTATTGTCAGATAGTTATAGAAAAAAATGGTTTGATGTTTCTTCCGATGTGTCCTTTATGTCAGTGTCTCTATTACTCATTTGGATTTCGCAAATAGTTCTTTTTAAATTCATAAATATGTTTTTCATACCTGCATCGTTCAGGAGTCCTTGACGACCCGAAAACATTGAGTAATCGTATGATAAGTCAGCGTTTGAGTCCAATAAAAACGCGTTTTCATACGCTGTGTTATGCAGGTACAATAAACTATTGAAAATTTCAATCCTTGAGTTATATAGTGTTGTGTATTCGCCACATATTGTGAAGGTAGACGGCAAACAGAGACTTCTAACTGTGAGAGGGTAGGAGGGTCCATTGGAATGCAATAGAGCTCCTTTTTGTAAAATGAGGGTGCCGCCCTTGTGACAGCGAGTCCTATCATTGCGAACTATGCGATAGTTTGCTATGGATGGGTTACGCTTATGGGGTTTGAGGAATGTTTCCTGTACTAGGTGGATGTCTATTTGATGGTCGCGGAGGAATTCCGCGATCTCATCTATTTGACCAAGTATGCCATTGGCATTGAAGAAGCCTAAGTTTAGGGATTGGGGTTTAAACCTAGCTAAGGGTTCCATAATGGGAGGTAGGTTGGTTAGCGAGGGAGGTCATGGCTTGCGTAATTTCAGGGTACGCACGGAAAATTTGGGGAATCCTACACACATCATTGGCATTCCTGGCAGCAACGATCTCGTTGGCCATTTGCCTAGCGCGAGGGCCTTGTAGGCAGAAGGAGCTTCCCTCTGCTGGCGACATCTGAGCGCTTCGCCAGTTTGGAGGAAGAAGCCTTGGGGGCTTTCGGGCAGCCTCTGTAGTTAGCAGGATGCCCTGCCTGGCCGCATAGCACACAGCTAGGCGGCTTAGTGCAGAGAGAACGGTCTTTGGGGCGAGTGCACTCGGCAGTGCCATGCTCTCCCAGGCACTTGACGCATCTGGGTTTCGCATAGCAGTGCTTTTGTGAGTGCCCATATAACTGGCACCGGTGGCACTGCCCAACGGTGGCGTTTTTATGTGGCTTTTCAATGTCAAAGCCCATCAGATTATAGATGGCTTTGACAATGAAGATCGGGTGGAGGCGGGACTCGGTGGGGGGACAGACCACAAGGACCATATCGAAGACTTTGCCGCTGCGAGCGCGGTGCATGCGATGCACCTCGTCGACCGGGATGCCCTGCGATAAAAGGTCCTCTTTAATATCTGTCGTGGCGATTACGCGTGGGATCTTCTTGATCACCACGCGGGTCTGTTTCTCCTCAGGGAGAGAGAAGGTGTGGAACGCCACACCTCTGGAACGGAGGAGTCTAGTGAGCTCCCGATAGTCTTTCAACGTCAGGATGGTCACTTTGATACCCTGTTGGGTATTTCGAGCGTTGGTGTATGCGATCTTTTGATCGCAATACCAGTTAGAAATGTCGGTCCATTTTCCCTTGTCTTGGATGAAGACAGGGGGAGGGGGGGGGGGATCTTCCTCTTCTGGGTGCCAGAAGCGGGAGAGACCGGCGACATGGGGGTATCCTGAGGAGAGGATGAAGCGGGGGTCAGGGGGTTCAGGGGGATGGCGGTGGGGGTGAGCACCGCGGGGGGAGTAGGGGAGCTGAGGCCAGAAGCAGGCTCCTCGACCGCGACCACTTTGGTGGCCTGGGCGGTGCTCTTCTTATTCTTCTTCCTCTTATTACCCTTCCCGGTGACGGGCAAGAAGCCTTCGTCGTCCGTGTGGGAAGAAGAGGAGAGGTTAGCCTCAGAATCTGAATGTGGGGGCGGGAAAGGTGTGGCAGCCCGCTTTGAGGAAGCGGGCATGGGGGTGTCAGCCCGCTTTGGGGGAGCGGGTACGTCAATGTCCATGTCTAGACTGAGCGGACTCTCTGGGGTGGAGGGATTTGCTAGGGCATCGCTGAAATCAGCGATGGCCGTAGCCTCATTGAAGATGGCCCGATCGAGGGCGGCGACCTCGTCGGCATATTTGGCCTCTAGACCTTCCTTTTGCAGGATGATCTTGAGGCACTCCATTATGAGGTGCACCGTCCTGTTGGAGGCGCTCCTCATAGTCGGGAGAGAAGACATACTAAATAGGGGAGGGGATGTTGGGGGAACCTAACATTTGCACTAACACCTAACTCCCCGGGTGGACTTGCCCGGGGGTGTGTGACCCTCCCTGCCGGGTATAGACAGGAGGTGAGTACTGTAGAGGTTTTATGCGATATGCAACCTCACGTTGGGCTGGCTGGTAGAACCGCAGCCTTGACTTGCGAACGCTCCAGCAGTCATTGTTTAAATATTGACAGGTGTGTTTTTATGTCGAGTCGGAGAGATCCGCCTGAACCCTTAACATGTATAAACGTGTCTTCTAATGAATAAACCCTTGGAAAACCTACTCCTCTTTGGAATTCCCTCCTCACACACCCCCACACATCTAGTTAACGTCCTTCAGGCGTTACAGTACCTACTGGTGAGCCCTAAGCTTGCTTTGGCCGGTTGCCTATCTTATTTGTGCAACGGGGTTCTAACAGGGTCTGGTGCGAAGGGGTAGACACACCCAACCGACACCAGGTGTGTAGCTGTGAAGGGAAAACTGTCACCAATGCCGACTAGGAGACCCCCCAAGGCCGAACACTGGGACCCGTCCAACTTTCTGCCTCACCCTGATGGGGATCGGTGCATTTGGGGCAACACCCCACTCGGCTTCGTTGGCACCGTATGGTATCCACCGAGGACCACGAAACTGTGGTTTTTTCCTGAAGGGGACAAAATAACCCGACGACCGTTTAATTGACGGACTCTGTTAAGAGAATACTTTACTAGCTGTCAAGGCACAGCTAGTAAAGTAAAAGGCACACAGCTAGTAGCTGAAGATAGTCACTATTTAAAATAGGACTATAGAAGATCGTCGCGAGGTGCGACGAAATCTTGAGAGCAGGAACCACAGAGCCGGAATCGGGAGCACTCGAACCACAAACACGTCCGTCCGCTACTGCTGCCGCGCGCCGAGTGTGTGGGCCGTAGATGCCGATTTTTGCGATTTTATAGATTCAAAGGCGCGTGAAATGTGATACAAATGCGCGTGTGAAGCGCGTTCGAAACTCGTTTGAAGCGCGTACAAAGGGTCGGAGGTGGGGTACAGAAGGGGCGTGCGCTCACGCCACCGCACCGCCTGCAATATTGCTATCATAGATTCCTATAAAAACAAATTTTATTTTAATGGTAGCATTATTTTCCCGTCCCCTTGCCGCATGATTGGCGAACAAAGTTGACGGACCCTGATTGTATAACAGACGAGGAGTCTCGTACCAAAACACGGAAGCTACGAACGACTACAACGCGTCTGTATCGCTGTATCTACGTGTGTACGCGCAGTAGACGCGCGTTTCACGATCGCTCTGTGTACTTAGGTTACAAGGTTGCGTTCAAATCTCGTTTGAAGCGCGTCGTCTGCGCATTTAAAATACGTCGTGTGCCCTTACTGTTTAATAAAATGTTATTTTTTTTAATATTAACAATAATTTAAACATTCGGTAATTGTTCGGCAAATCAACCGAATATTCAGCCGAATACGAACAGTGAAAAAACATGCCGAATGTACCGAATACGAATATTCGGCGGAACATTTGGCGCATCTCTATTATTTATACTAACATAGTTTAAGTAATATGGTATTGTACCAGGTATTTTTTTTTTTTTTGCCCTCTCCATACCTCCATGAGATCCTGCTGGAGCTTTGTCCACTGTGCCGCGATTTCTCGCGGAAGAAACAAATTAAAAATTATAGTTGTTCTTCATGGATTCTGGAATTTATAGTGCTCAGAAAAGTACATTGAGCACTGGACTCAAGTATGTGTGTCTTGGCTTCGCCTCGGCCCACATTTTTACGACTGTCAATGCCCCAGTTGCAGGCCGCGACAGTAATGTACCTTATCTGTGGTGTTTAGGTTACTATTTTGTTTTATAATGTATCTATTGTCTGATTATCTTACACATAATATTTTGTTAGCGTATATAATAATTGTCCAGTTTGAGTTGTTGGGTTACTTATACTATTTAGATGGACAAAAAGTGTGCAGGTACGTCGGCTACGAAATGACCAGTGAGTCAGTTCGGGGTTCCGTGTTTTTCTTCTTAGGTATTAAGCGACACTTCCGAAGAATTGGGTTTGATTCCTTATACAATACTTTCCTAAACCCACTGTGTCATCAGCACTTCTGTTAATAAAGGATAACTAATCCTTTATTAACAGAAGTGCTGATGACACAAATAGATCAGCAAAAACCTAACACTAATTTATTAAAGTGAGAATTGAAAAAAATGACACAATACTGATTGAGTGTAACTCAATAAACTAATCAGTAATCAGCTAACGAGCGGAATTTGCGGGGGCCGGTGTACGCGGCTGCGAACAATTCACGCCGCCACGCGTACAGTCGCCCGCGCAGATCAATGTTTACCCGTTTGATTGCCATACGTCGAACGCGTGCCTTTATCGTAATGAGCTGTTTATATGGACACCCGACCACCTTGCTGGAAAATAACTCGACTGACAGACTTGTACACTATACATTACCGGTTTACTTCATCGTACAGAAAAGCGATACGTTCTCAGCGCGCGATGGAAGTTGAATATTGCAATAACGTTGTGCCACATAGGTGAATGTTGAACTTCGTATTACAAGTCCTCGAATGAAAGTTACTTATGTTCGGTCACGTTTAAGGCATAAAAAATTCAGGGCTGTTTGCAGAAGCCCAGATGATACGATCTATGCGAATAATGTATTATAAACAAATAAAAAGCAAGTGTTTTTCTGTTTATCCCAAATTTTATGAGCGACTGTGGCTCGGCGATCTATCGGAGCGCTCAAACGACTCGAGCACGTTTTGTAAATGTTCACAACGAGGGAAAGAGACAGCGAATATTGTTTATAGCTTGTACTGCTCTGCAGTGAGTGTTGTTTTCCACGATCGTGTTGTAGTGAGAGAAAATGTTCAGAATTCTATTCGGCGCCCAATAAACAAGACCTAAAATATTGCTAGGTATCTTTTACTAGCTAGCACATACGAGATAACACTTCCGAACAGTACGGTGCTGCCTAAAACTTGCACTTGCGATGTTGCATAAAAAACTGGCCAAGTGCGTGTCGGACCACGCACAATGTAGGGTTCCGTAGTTGGATTGGTTCCGTAGATGAATTTACCCCAAAAACTACCATAACACTGCAGTTGAAAAAAATGTTCTCCGTACGTTTAAAATACCTAATTTACAATCCGAATGAAAAAAGCAACATTCACAAAAAGGCACACTGTACCGTGTGACATAACAGCAAAATGAAAGAGCGTATTGTGAGGGCCTCTATTTTTTTTATAATCTAAAAATATTTTTTTTTTAAGTTATTTAAGAAAAAAATAAAGTAATAAAAACTAAAACCCAACTACGACTAAAATGGTATAAACAAGACACCACAGACCGACAACGTGTTAGGGCATACATCGAATAGATTACGTGTGACTCCGGATTTTAATTTGTCTGGTGTCTTGTTTATATACCTTTTTAGTTGATTGACTTGTTTGTCGTAGTTGGGTTTTAGTTTTTGTTACTTTATTTTTTTATTATGTAACCTTTTTGTGGCTATTGCATCATTTTACTCATGTTAAAAATTGCTGAAACTTCATATTAGTCAGTTGTTTGTTTACTTGTTTCAAGTCACGAATACACACTGTACTAAATAAAATCTCAACAGAAACAGCTAATCTGCCACGATTACAGACTCGCTCCATCCTCCATCTCTCTCTAACACAATAAAAAACAACCAATTAGCTCACTCTCTTGGGGGCGCGGGTTAAAGTTGTGAGCCGTTGAAAAAGAATGCAAACTCTGTAGTCGGTACTTTGTGGTATGAATCGGGCATCGCGTTCGCGAGTGATGCGATGAATCTCAATGTGTTGTGGCTCTTTCTCAGCAGCACTTGTGTACTCCGTGTACTTGAGTACTGGAAGTTTTTACAAAAGTTTGTCGGGCTGCGCTCATTGGTCGACTGACAATTTATTTTATAATTTAATCATGTTTAAAGTTGTGCAGTGGAAAAGACAGTGCTTTGTTCTCTACACACGTAGTATAAAGAATAAGATAGATGTGTGTAGCTGCCTACCGACTACTTACATTTTTTATGATAAAATACGTATGAAAGCACTTTTAGGATCAGCTCGACGGAAAAGGTACTGTTTCTGATATCAAGTAGCCTTGCAATGTTTCAATTTGAAGGAAAATGTTACGATGATAGGCAAATCACCTGGTGATGACAAATGGAGTAAGGCTGTGTATTTAATGGCGTCTAAGAACTGGAAGACGAGGTGCCGATCGTGCGGCGACGGGATCGGCACACGACATTGTTGCCATCGCGGGCAGAACCTGGTTGACGCTGACTCAAGAGCGTGGGGATTGGCACAAGACAAGGGAGGCCTATCCCAGCAGTGGGTAAGTCGGGCTGTGGATGACGAGTGATGTCACAGCACACAGTTTTTTTCTTTGTCATTTCCTTTGGTTCTGGCCAGCAGTAGGCAATGACGACTCCCATCAGGTGCCACTAGCGAAACAAATAACTTTCCCCTTTTTGTAGTCGTCGGATAAAATTAAAACCGGCCAGGTGCGAGTCGGATTTGCAGACGAAAGGTTCCTTACCACCGAACAATATTTAGTAATAAAAAAATAATTTCAGGCGATACCAAAATTCTATAAATAATAATGCTTGTTTATCTCTTTTCAGCTATGTGTTTTTGCAGTCGGGTTTTTTTTGTTTTTAATTTAAATTATTTATTTATTTACACTTTGCCCGCGACTTCGTCCGCGTGGATTTCGTACTTTCCTCTAAACACTTCAACAACCCCTCCACCCCTTAAACTTCATTACCCATTTAGGAGATGATTTTTGAAAAATCCCGAAAAACGTACTTATTATTGTTTGTTTTAAGTATTAATACCGTACCGAGTTTCGGGTTAATCCGACTGCGCGTTAAAATTTTTACTTACTACTTTGACACCCCGTAATTCCTCTATGGGAGGGCCGTGAGGGGTTTCTTGTAAAACTAAAGGTGACAATCTTTAATTTACTAAGGCAAGTATTGCCAAGTTTCAAGTTTATTAACCAAAGTATCGTCTCTTTTCATACCTACAGGGTAGGAATTTTGATTCTACTATCAAATGAACTATCTGTGTGTCAATCCGTTCAGTGGGTTGAGCTGTGCGTTGGTAGATCAGTCAGTCAGCCACCCTTGCCTTTTACATAATAATTATAATATAGATAGATAGATTAGCTTGTGCAAGGCTTCACAGGCGATTTACGAGGTCCGACACAAACATGGCCTATTTTTACGCCATCAAAAACTTATTAATCCTAATTAAATGTAAACACAACTTATATAATTATATTTTTGTAATCTCCTTTTAATTTCTTTTATTTTGATACCCTACTCGATAGGTTTGGTTATTTTTTTAAATTATCGTTTTACTATTTCGTGCCAAAAATCCGCTACTTATGTTGTTTTTTTTTTAAACACCTATTCAAGTTCACTTGGGTTTTTAAGACATATACCTTAACTATCAAAATCCATTCAGCCGTTTGGAAGATACGACTATAAGAGGTAGTAAACGAACATACATACAAGATACGCGAAAAAACAAAACCCTTCATTGGCAGTCGGTAAAACTGACGAAAAAACACGTTTCTAGTATGTCTTTTATTATTTGTTGTTATAGCGGCACTCGAAATACACAATCTGTGAGAAAAAAAACAATTGTCTGCCTGTTACGGTTCATGAGTTGTATCTTATAAACCGTAACAGGTAGACAATTGTTTTTTTTGACAGACAGACGGACAGCAGTGGTTAAGTAATAGAGTTCCGTTTGGCACCCTTCGGGTACGGAACTCTAAAAAGCAACCATGAATGTTCTTAGTAAGCACTTTTTGTTATTAATTTAATATTCTTCTTATCCTTACATATTATTACAAAACAAAGTCCTCCGCCGCGTCTGTCTGACTGTCGTCCTATACGCGACAAACTCAAAAACTACTGCACCGATTTTCATGCTGTTTTCACCAATGGATAGAGTGGTCTCGAGTAAGGTTTTAGTATAAAATAACCGATATCCACGCGGTCGTGGTCCGACACGCATTTGGGCTAAGGCGTTTGAGGAAGCTAGTACTACTACGAGTATCCATATTAATATTATAAATTCGAAAGTAACTCTGTCTGTCTGTATGTTACCTTTTTATGCCTAAACCACTAAACGGATTTCGATAAAATTTGGCAAGGAGAAAGATAGCATCCCGGGGAAGGACATAGGCTACTTTTCGACATACCACGCGGGCGAAGCCACGGGCGGAAGCTAGTACTTAATATGTTTCAAATTATAACTTGGAGATCGAAATTAATTGAGCAAACCCGAAAGAAAAACGTGGAAATATAAATGAATTCCGTATCTGTGTACCAGGACGTCATGTATCGCGACTGATAGGCAAGCTATTATGCTGATACTGACAACAACCAACCATAGCTCATAATGTAATTAATGTTATTAATGTTATCTCTCTCGTTATAACTATCCTGTCTGTGAATTTAATGAGTTACCAAATAATAATGAGTTGCTTCGCCCCGCAAGTACGTGTAATAAATAGTTTAGTGGATGCTGCTCTCTGTATACGACCTGATACCTGTTAGTGTACAGTCAAGGACAAAACTATGTACGCACCTAATAAAATACAAAAGCGAGTTTCTCGTAGTGTTGTTTTAAATGTTCAAACTCAAATCATTTATTTCAACTAAGTAAACCATTTATAGGCACTTTTGAGTTGTCAAGGAAGTCAGAAAGATGAAGGTAGTTGCCCATTCTAAAGCGTAGTAGATTCCTATGGAGAAAAACGAGCAAGAAATTCCATGAATGATACAATTTACAAAAGTATGTGTAAAGGTGCTATTTGCACAAATACTCAACATTGGAATCAACCACTTTTATCAATAATGCTTTTTTTAATTTCGAGTTGAAACATATGATCGTTGCCGTTGGCTACCAACCTTCTTACTTCAGAACTCGACTCGCTTTAATAGCGCTTAATTTAGTTAAGTGTTTTGCACCGTAGAATGGTTGTAAACGCTGTTACTTCCACTGAGTCTTTTCTTATCTAATAGTTTTATTTGGTACCTACCTAACTTCTTTTTGCAACTTGAAACGTTTCAACCGACACTCAAACTAACTCTTAAATAGTGGTACTTTCATAAAAATCAATTTCTGACAACTACTACTTACGGACTTGTCCATGCCTTTATAAAATGTTAATATAATAAATCAGTGATAAAAATAGGGCCTTTTTGGGGTTCTGTAAATGATCATAGTACTAATCATGAACACTAATTAGCACGCTCCAAAACGTTCTCAGGGCTTATATAGTACCAAATGTTGTTACATTTGCGTGCTTGCAAGTGTTAAACGGCAATTATCGTATGCATATACTTTATGTTTTATTACTCTTGAACGTTCCAGAAACTCGTATTATGTAAGTAAATCAGCCTGAGCTTCTACTTACTTCCGAGGATCAAGGTAGCATAAAACAATAGTAGATAAATCACAAAACGACAATTTGTCCTGGGAAGTGTCCGTATGGATTCTTAAAGCGGTTGAGAATACCTGTTTTTTTTGCGACCACACTGTAGGTATACTATATACTAGACTCGCAAAAGAAGCCGGTAGCGCACCGGTTGCTTCAACCGTCAGTAATAAATACGCATCGTTGGTAACGCGCGCGCTGCCGACTGCGTGATGTATCGCACTACTAACACATGGCGCGCGGCGGAGAAATACTACCAACTCATGTAGCTTTCATAATTATTGATATGAATCTGTAAAATAAAGTTTAATGGCTTTTTCTATCCTGAACAGTTATATATTTATTTGACTGTTAGTTGCTTCGTTGAGTGTGACCTACATGTGAGTTTTGTGTATTTAAACGCTTAATAAAGTACTGAAATTCAGATATTATAATTCTACAATTTTTTATAATACTTACTTCAGGCATAGTTATCTCATTAATTAATTATAAAAACATCGTTTTTTTAACCGGTTTCTAAAATAAGGAGGTTGTCAATTCGGATTTTTATATCTTAAAAAAAGAAAACAAAATTTTAATATAAAAAATACAAATAAAATAATATTAAAGTTCAAACTTTGCATAATATAATAAAATATAAGTAAAAATCTTATTAAAAACAGGCTTTTAATTAATTAATTTATTTATTCATTTAAATCAAACAACAAGACTCATATTGTTAGTAAAGTATTTTAGTAAAACATTGACATTAAAACACAGAAATAATTTGTGACATCACCGCTGCAAGGCCCAGCCGATACCTTGCAGCAGTGGCTCACAAACGCACAATCTAGCCTGCTTGCTACCACGGCCAGGATGCTGTTGGTGCTGCCCCGCACCCTACTAACCAGGGATGCGCACCGCTTCCGCATCACGGTGTAGAAGCAATAAACGCGAGCTTCAGCAAACATCCCTGATGCGCTGCAGTATCGAAGGGCGCTGTATGATTTCTGAGTAAAATGAGCCCACAGACTGCAACAGTAAAAAGACGTGCAGTAAGCACTAAATATAGTGCGCTTGACCTCCTTAGAGGCACGCCTGAATCTGCGGGAAATCATGTTAGCTCTCACCACAGCGCCCTCCGCTCCCTGTCAATATCTTCATCATCCTTGAGGCCAGTGGTCAATAAGTGACCCAGATACTTAAATTGGTCCACCCTCACAAGGGGGATACCGCTTAACTTCAGTGAAGGTACAACTTCTGGGTACCTACCGCTGGCCCCAAAGACCATGACCACACTCTTCTTAACATTATAAGCCAGACCATGCAGTCTGGCATATTGCTCGCAAGTGGCCAGAGTGTCCTAAGCTAGTGTTAATGAACTAAAAAGTATTAAATAAAACTTACGTAAACATAGAATTATAATGTTTTCTTAATAGAAGACTTCTTATAAAAAGGACATGTAGGTACGCCTCAAGCTTTAGTTCTATGTTTACATAAGTTTTATTTAATACTTTTTAGTTCATTGAAAGCTTCTTAATAAAAAGAGTTTTACTTATATTTTATTTTGTACTTTTTGGTATTAGAATTTGGTTAAAATATCTGTTCCATCACCTTCACAAATTCAACGAGCCCAACAATACAGGGCTATCTTGTTTGATTGAGGAGTTCCTATGGCCTACTTCCGGCTCCATCACCAGACCCTTGACATCACATAGTGTAATAGCACTTGTCATACATAACCAATGAGTCCAAACACGATGGTGCTATCTTGTTTGATTGAGGGGTTCCTTAGCCAACTTCCGGCTCCATCATCAGACCCTGAACACCACCTAGTTTCAAAGCACTTGTTAATACCTAACCAATGAGTATAAAAGTAGTGACTGTGACATAGTATTGAATAAGGAGAAACTAGAATTCGTCGATAAGACTGTTTTCCTGGGCATCACACTCGACTCAAGGCTGCAATGGGGTCCTCATTTAACATCTCTTGCAGGACGGCTAAGTTCAGCAGCATATGCTGTGAGGAAAATCCGTCAATTCACTGATGTAGATACCGCGAGGCTAGTCTATTTCAGTTACTTTCATAGTATCATGTCTTACGGTATTTTACTATGGGGACGGGCTGCAGATATCGAGTAAATTTTTATTCTGCAGAAAAGAGCGATCAGAGCAATATATGGCCTCCGCCGGCGCGATTCTCTAAAGGAACTGTTTAAAGATATTAACATCATGACGGTACCTTGTCAATATATCTATGAAAACATCATGTATGTAAGGAAAAATCTAAGTCTTTTCAGTAAAAGAGGTGAAAGACACAATTATAGGACTAGAAATAGGGAGCAATTAGATCAACCGGGTTTCAGACTGGCTAAAGTAGACCTCCTTCATGGAGTATTGTTTAAAATGTTACAATAAAATACCTCCCCACATACTCCAACTGAATGAAACGAAATTCAAATCTTGTATAAAACGCACACTATGCCGCCAAGCATATTATAAATTGGGGGATTACATCACTGACAAAAATGCTTGGCTCAGCGCTGGTCCAGCTCCACAGGGCGTATAACCTAATTGATTAGCATTCAAAAATATTGTTGGAGCTGCTGAAGATTGTAAAAAACACTATCTTTACATTGTATAAATTTAATCTCCTCGTATTGTATAACTGCATAGCACACGTGTGAGAACTATGTACTCGTACTTACCTACTTTAAAGCTACCATTTGCTAGGTACGTCTTTTATTGACTTGAATGTGCCCTAGCGTGTGTGTTGGATTATTAAGTTCCCTTCAAAATGGTTGAGCTAAATGGTGCTGATCCATGCGTCATGTTCGTGAACGGGCGCCATCAGTAGGGACTGGTCATCTAATAGCTACCACGGCTTATTTTAATTTTTGAATTGTTTTGTTTTACTTTTAAATACGGACGCTTTTAACGTGCACCTTTTTCTGCATTGTACTCACATGTCAACATGAATAATATAACCAATGTATTGTAACAATATTCTGATCTAAAAAGAGTGTCCGTGGAGTTTCTTGCCCGTTCTTCTCCATAGGAACCTACTACGCTTTGGAATGGGCAACTAGCTTCATATTTCTGACTGACCGACCCCTTGACAATTCAAAAGTGCCTGTAATTGGTTTATTTGAAATAAATGCTTTGAGTTTGAGTTTGAGTTTGAATGTGTCCAAACACGATGGTGCTATCTTGTTTGATTGAGGAGTTCCTATGGCCAACTTCCGGCTTCATCATGAGACCAGCTCCATGGTATCATTATTGCAAAATGTCTCGGTAGTTTTAAAAAGTATGCCATGTTTCAGCTCAATCGGATGCCAGGAAGTGCTTGAAAAATGGATGACAATTGGAGTAACCGGAAACACATCCGAACAGAGCAAGCTAATATAAAGCTTGTAAAAACTAACCTCGCTATAAAAATCTACCATAATTATTATGTTTGTCAGAATAAAACAATTCGTTATTTTTTTTTGTCACTCATTCTCACAGTTCCCAAGGTACACACTATCTATAGATAAGGGCACTTATAGTGTCGATCTGTAACGATCCACAAGGGAACCGATAGGCCGGTCGCCGAACTAAATTCTTAGCCAAAATTCCTCAACTAATAGCTACCTAGTACAAATTAGTCGTAAATGCTAGAAATAATTCGTCGCCAAGGATTACAGCTAACGATCGTTTTTGTCTTCAGATAGTGGTTCTCAGATAGTCTTCAGATGGTTCTCAGATAAAGTTTTTATCTGAAGGTCGTGCTCCTGAACGTAAATCATCTTTTTTTTGAATGAGATAATAGTACGTCTGCTTTGAACAGATGAATGATGGCCTCGTTTACAATGTTCTAAACATAACATCTTGCCCCTACTCCTGGAAGGTCTAAGCAAAGATGTTCAGTACTCCCACAATTAAAATGTTCTAAACATAACATCTCTCCCCCTACTCTTGCAAGGGCTAAGCAAATATGTTCAGTACTCCCACAATTACAATGTTCTAAACATAACATCTTGCCCCCTACTCTTGGAAGGGCTAAGCAAATATGTTCAGTACTCCCACAATTAAAATGTTCTAAACATAACATCTTGCCCCCTACTCTTGGAAGGGCTAAGCAAATATGTTCAGTACTCCTACAATTAAAATGTTCTAAACATAACATCTCGCCCCTACTCTTGGAAGGGCTAAGCAAATATGTTCAGTACTCCCACAATTAAAATGTTCTAAACATAACATCTCGCCCCCTACTCTTGGAAGGGCTAAGCAAATATGTTCAGTACTCCCACAATTAAAATGTTCTAAACATAACATCTCGCCCCAACTCTTGGAAGGGCTGAGCAAATATGTTCAGTACTCCCACAATTAAAATGTTCTAAACATAACGTCTCGCCCCCTATTCTTGGAAGGGCTAAGCAAATATGTTCAGTACTCCTACAATTAAAATGTTCTAAACATAACATCTCGCCCCTACTCTTGGAAGGGCTAAGCAAATATGTTCAGTACTCCCACAATTAAAATGTTCTAAACATAACATCTCGCCCCCTACTCTTGGAAGGGCTAAGCAAATATGTTCAGTACTCCCACAATTAAAATGTTCTAAACAAAACATCTTGCCCCCTACTCTTGGAAGGGCTAAGCAAATATGTTCAGTACTCCCACAATTAAAATGTTTTAAACATAACATCTCGCCCCCTACTCTTGGAAGGGCTAAGCAAATATGTTCAGTACTCCCACAATTAAAATGTTCTAAACAAAACATCTTGCCCCCTACTCTTGGAAGGGCTAAGCAAATATGTTCAGTACTCCCACAATTAAAATGTTCAAAACATAACATCTCGCCCCTACTCTTGGAAGGGCTGAGCAAATATGTTCAGTACTCCCACAATTAAAATGTTCTAAACATAACATCTCGCCCCTACTCTTGGAAGGGCTGAGCAAATATGTTCAGTACTGCCACAATTAAAATGTTCTAAACATAACATCTCGCCCCCTACTCTTGGAAGGGCTGAGCAAATATGTTCAGTACTCCCACAATTAAAATGTTCTAAACATAACACCTCGCCCCCTACTCTTGGAAGGGCTAAGCAAATATGTTCAGTACTCCTACAATTAAAATGTTCTAAATATAACATCTCGCCCCTACTCTTGGAAGGGCTAAGCAAATATGTTCAGTACTCCCACAATTAAAATGTTCTAAACATAACATCTCGCCCCCTACTCTTGGAAGGGCTAAGCAAATATGTTCAGTACTCCCACAATTAAAATGTTCTAAACATAACATCTTGCCCCCTACTCTTGGAAGGGCTAAGCAAATATGTTCAGTACTCCCACAATTAAAATGTTCTAAACATAACATCTCGCCTCTACTCTTGGAAGGGCTAAGCAAATATGTTCAGTACTCCCACAATTAAAATGTTCTAAACATAACATCTCGCCCCCTACTCTTGGAAGGGCTAAGCAAATATGTTCAGTACTCCCACAATTAAAATGTTCTAAACATAACATCTCGCCCCCTACTCTTGGAAGGGCTAAGCAAATATGTTCAGTACTCCCACAATTAAAATGTTCAAAACATAACATCTCGCTCCTACTCTTGGAAGGGCTGAGCAAATATGTTCAGTACTCCCACAATTAAAATGTTCTAAACATAACATCTCGCCCCCTACTCTTGGAAGGGCTAAGCAAATATGTTCAGTACTCCTACAATTAAAATGTTCTAAACATAACATCTCGCCCCTACTCTTGGAAGGGCTAAGCAAATATGTTCAGTACTCCCACAATTAAAATGTTCTAAACATAACATCTCGCCCCCTACTCTTGGAAGGGCTAAGCAAATATGTTCAGTACTCCCACAATTAAAATGTTCTAAACATAACATCTTGCCCCCTACTCTTGGAAGGGCTAAGCAAATATGTTCAGTACTCCCACAATTAAAATGTTCAAAACATAAGATCTCGCCCCTACTCTTGGAAGGGCTGAGCAAATATGTTCAGTACTCCCACAATTAAAATGTTCTAAACATAACATCTCGCCCCCTACTCTTGGAAGGGCTAAGCAAATATGTTCAGTACTCCTACAATTAAAATGTTCTAAACATAACATCTCGCCCCTACTCTTGGAAGGGCTAAGCAAATATGTTCAGTACTCCCACAATTAAAATGTTCTAAACATAACATCTCGCCCCTTACTCTTGGAAGGGTTAAGCAAATATGTTCAGTACTCCCACAATTAAAATGTTCTAAACATAACATCTCGCCCCCTACTCTTGGAAGGGCTAAGCAAATATGTTCAGTACTCCCACAATTAAAATGTTCGAAACATAACATCTCGCCCCTACTCTTGGAAGGGCTGAGCAAATATGTTCAGTACTGCCACAATTAAAATGTTCTAAACATAACATCTCGCCCCTACTCTTGGAAGGGCTGAGCAAATATGTTCAGTACTGCCACAATTAAAATGTTCTAAACATAACATCTCGCCCCCTACTCTTGGAAGGGCTGAGCAAATATGTTCAGTACTCCCACAATTAAAATGTTCTAAACATAACATCTCGCCCCCTACTCTTGGAAGGGCTAAGCAAATATGTTCAGTACTCCTACAATTAAAATGTTCTAAATATAACATCTCGCCCCTACTCTTGGAAGGGCTAAGCAAATATGTTCAGTACTCCCACAATTAAAATGTTCTAAACATAACATCTCGCCCCCTACTCTTGGAAGGGCTAAGCAAATATGTTCAGTACTCCCACAATTAAAATGTTCTAAACATAACATCTTGCCCCCTACTCTTGGAAGGGCTAAGCAAATATGTTCAGTACTCCCACAATTAAAATGTTCTAAACATAACATCTCGCCTCTACTCTTGGAAGGGCTAAGCAAATATGTTCAGTACTCCCACAATTAAAATGTTCTAAACATAACATCTCGCCCCCTACTCTTGGAAGGGCTAAGCAAATATGTTCAGTACTCCCACAATTAAAATGTTCTAAACATAACATCTCGCCCCCTACTCTTGGAAGGGCTAAGCAAATATGTTCAGTACTCCCACAATTAAAATGTTCAAAACATAACATCTCGCTCCTACTCTTGGAAGGGCTGAGCAAATATGTTCAGTACTCCCACAATTAAAATGTTCTAAACATAACATCTCGCCCCCTACTCTTGGAAGGGCTAAGCAAATATGTTCAGTACTCCTACAATTAAAATGTTCTAAACATAACATCTCGCCCCTACTCTTGGAAGGGCTAAGCAAATATGTTCAGTACTCCCACAATTAAAATGTTCTAAACATAACATCTCGCCCCCTACTCTTGGAAGGGCTAAGCAAATATGTTCAGTACTCCCACAATTAAAATGTTCTAAACATAACATCTTGCCCCCTACTCTTGGAAGGGCTAAGCAAATATGTTCAGTACTCCCACAATTAAAATGTTCAAAACATAAGATCTCGCCCCTACTCTTGGAAGGGCTGAGCAAATATGTTCAGTACTCCCACAATTAAAATGTTCTAAACATAACATCTCGCCCCCTACTCTTGGAAGGGCTAAGCAAATATGTTCAGTACTCCTACAATTAAAATGTTCTAAACATAACATCTCGCCCCTACTCTTGGAAGGGCTAAGCAAATATGTTCAGTACTCCCACAATTAAAATGTTCTAAACATAACATCTCGCCCCTTACTCTTGGAAGGGTTAAGCAAATATGTTCAGTACTCCCACAATTAAAATGTTCTAAACATAACATCTCGCCCCCTACTCTTGGAAGGGCTAAGCAAATATGTTCAGTACTCCCACAATTAAAATGTTCGAAACATAACATCTCGCCCCTACTCTTGGAAGGGCTAAGCAAATATGTTCAGTACTCCTACAATTAAAATGTTCTAAACATAACATCTCGCCCCTACTCTTGGAAGGGCTAAGCAAATATGTTCAGTACTCCCACAATTAAAATGTTCTAAACATAACATCTCGCCCCCTACTCTTGGAAGGGCTAAGCAAATATGTTCAGTACTCCCACAATTAAAATGTTCTAAACATAACATCTTGCCCCCTACTCTTGGAAGGGCTAAGCAAATATGTTCAGTACTCCCACAATTAAAATGTTCAAAACATAAGATCTCGCCCCTACTCTTGGAAGGGCTGAGCAAATATGTTCAGTACTCCCACAATTAAAATGTTCTAAACATAACATCTCGCCCCTACTCTTGGAAGGGCTAAGCAAATATGTTCAGTACTCCCACAATTAAAATGTTCTAAACATAACATCTCGCCCCTTACTCTTGGAAGGGTTAAGCAAATATGTTCATTACTCCCACAATTAAAATGTTCTAAACATAACATCTCGCCCCCTACTCTTGGAAGGGCTAAGCAAATATGTTCAGTACTCCCACAATTAAAATGTTCGAAACATAACATCTCGCCCCTACTCTTGGAAGGGCTAAGCAAATATGTTCAGTACTCCTACAATTAAAATGTTCTAAACATAACATCTCGCCCCTACTCTTGGAAGGGCTAAGCAAATATGTTCAGTACTCCCACAATTAAAATGTTCTAAACATAACATCTCGCCCCTTACTCTTGGAAGGGCTAAGCAAATATGTTCAGTACTCCCACAATTAAAATGTTCTAAACATAACATCTTGCCCCCTACTCTTGGAAGGGCTAAGCAAATATGTTCAGTACTCCCACAATTAAAATGTTCGAAACATAACATCTCGCCCCTACTCTTGGAAGGGCTAAGCAAATATGTTCAGTACTCCCACAATTAAAATGTTCTAAACATAACATCTCGCCCCTTACTCTTGGAAGGGCTAAGCAAATATGTTCAGTACTCCCACAATTAAAATGTTCTAAACATAACATCTTGCCCCCTACTCTTGGAAGGGCTAAGCAAATATGTTCAGTACTCCCACAATTAAAATGTTCGAAACATAACATCTCGCCCCCTACTCTTGGAAGGGCTAAGCAAATAATTATGTTCAGTACTCCCACATTTCGCCAGTTATTCTTAAGTCCTATGTAATAGAGGACGAAGTCTATTATATTATACTATAGTCTACAATATTATACTCGGGGTTGAGAGATTCTTAATGGAATAACCTAATAACAGTTTGTCCGAGCTGAAAATCGAACTCAGGATGGCATGTCCTTCCTATTTAATTGTTTCAATTATCGAAATAAGACTAAATGCAGCTACAGTTCTGTACGCAGCTATACCCACATTGTATACAACAGTACGGAGAGAGCTCGCGAGACGTCTCGGTGATTCAATAATTCAGGAGCTCTCACGTTCAAATAAATTTGATTACGCTTATCCTGTTTTAATCCGCGTCGACGTTTGTGTCGGGTGTCGCGGCGTGCGTTTAATTTTGCACTAACTCTGCTCTCCGCGCTCTGTTCGCTCTGCTCTCGGTACAAACTCTCTAAAATTCCATAACATTATGTAAACGCATCTGCATACACGCCGCGGGAACTTTATTAAACGAAATAATGTAGTGAATACGTTGGCTGACTCACTCCGGAATAATGAGCAATCTCGTAGCGCTACGCCGTAGCTCCGTAGCGCCGTAGCGGGAAGCCTCAGTAGCCGCTGAGACCGCGCAACGGACGCACGCTACGCGCTACGATGCCCGCACGCAGACGCGCGTTGTGACTGGACCGACTGTTCGATAATAATAATAATAAAGTTCTTGCCAAATTATTAACGTATGTTAGTGAATAATAATTTATTAATAATTGTGATCCGTAAATACCTCTCTAGTTTGACAATACTCGTGTAGTTTAATGTCCAGTTGTTTGTACTAAGTAGTTCTATAAGTGTCATCAAATGATCAAGATGAGAAGGATTTGTCACCTCATCTTCAGGCTGCTGTTCCTGCTAGACGGTACGTGTATAATTAACTGAGTATTATTATAATAATAGTGTCCATTTTATTTTACTGTTGAGCGTAACCAAAGCTTGACCACTTGGTTTAACGTGACGTGGCGTGACGCTGCCTCATTAATTAGAGGTAACATTTGTCGTGTTTTTGATAAATTATTTATTTAAATGCGTCATTATGAAAGCCGCCGGAACCGGTTATCTTGTTAACAAATTTATGGCGGCGCAGTTATTATGTTAACGCTGTTAACTTATACTAATTACTTTACAACGGTTTGTAATTAAAATGAGCTTCGTGCTTTATTAAAATTGTGACCGAAATTGTGACGATGTTTTAACTGAAGTAAACTGCAAGATTTTGATATCGTTACCTACGAAAATAATGTTTTACTTTTTTTTCACAAAATGTTGTAGTGTTTGTTTTTCCTGTTTGTTATAGGTATATTTTCGTGGTGTACAATAACGTATATATAAATAAATAAATAATTAATTCATATAATACTTAATCCTGTTGCGATCAAGACATCTAAAATAGAAATGGCAAAAAAATAATCCTGCTTTATAATTATGAAAACTGCTAAGTATTCCAAAAGACACTCTTTTACTCTTCGTATTGATCTTTAATTTCTCAGAGAAGACCAATAGCCAGTTTGTATAAATAAAGACAAGTCAAAGAAACAAATATCTTGGTTACGTTATTGTAGGTACTGAGTGCTCATTAACCGGGATATTGGAAGGTATTTCAAAAGTTTTGCAGTTGTTTTAATTGACCGGTAACCACAATTTAAATGAAACTGTAGTTGTCACACTTCAAATAATTTCAACAATTTGTCCGGCGAACATCAGAAACGCAAAAGTTTAAATATATGTATAATGTAAGTACTTGCAGCTTAATAATGCTGAAACGACTTGACAATTACAGATAATATTTGAAACATTAATAGAAAGTGTCCTGGAGTCGTCTTCCTAGGGTGTTTTTTACTGTTTTACAAGCGGTGTGCCCGATCTCTCTTCTGCAAGAATGACGAACTTCCATACTAAATGTTACCCCTATTTAACCCATTTAGGGAATAAATTTTTGGAAATCCGTCGTTAGTGCTCACTTTCGTTGTATAAGAAACTCATGTACAACATTTCATGCTTCTAGAGCCAGCGCGAGTGGTTCAGGTTGTGTGTTGTCTGTCAGTGAATTTATGATTGTTATTAAGTGGATTTTATTTATATTGTGTCAGTTATGTACATTGTTGTACATTATCAGTATAGTCCTGCAGTTCCTCAAACGTGCAAGTGTTAGGTCAACTAGGACATGATGTTCTTAGTATCCCATCGTTCCTGTGTTTCCCAACAATCCTGCTATGGTACCGTCTTGCCCGAAGTCACGAACAGAGCCGCGGCGACGGCTCGTAAACATTTAAATTAAACTTATTTCGTATCCCCGATGTTGGCAGAGTTTCTTTAATTGTGTTTTTATTCAAAGTATGCATTAATTCACTTCTTGAACATAACGTCGTCTCAGTCAACATGCTAATTAACTCATAATTAACTTTGTCTCTGTTCTTCAATTAGCACTTGTATTTATAAGCAGTGATTCGGATTTAAAGTAAGATTATCTGTTATCGTGTCAAATGATCCGTCTCTTGTCATTAACATAGAGTTCGCGTGTTAGTTCAAAGCTTGGGTGTCTATGTAGATATTGTGATAGTTACACTAACAACTGATATTGTGACAGTTACACTAATAACTGATATTGTGAAACTCACACTATATTGTGATAGTTACACTAATAACTGATATTACTGGTTATAACAACACTATCGATGTTATACTTCTACACAGACAGGGACTCGCGTGTTTGAACATCATTACTGATGAACTTTTAAATCCATGCCTAAGGCGTGCGTAGGGGCATTATTATCCTGATCGATAAATAATTATTCAAAGTAATCTCGACAGTCACTTGACGTGGGTAGAGAAAAACGCAGGAATAGAAGATTATTTGAAAAAAAATCTCGATAAACGGTTTTTTATTTTGTGGAATATTTAAACGCTATATTAATTCTAAATACAATTTTATATACAGCCGCATGAATAGCAGATAACTCCAACGATTTATAAAGACGTTACTATTTTGAAGTCAGATATCGGAAAAACTTATCAACAAAATCTCCAATAATGATAACATAACGTAACGATAGATAACACAGAGTAAATAAAATCCACCTCGTCGTTATTCTTCTCAAGTTGGTGGAAGCATCATAAGTCAGTGAGTGAAGTGTTCGCGGCAACACACTCACACTCACTCACGCTTACCCACAGGCGCTCGCAGTGAGATACCGCGAGATTATCATCTCATGCATATGGAGACATGCTGCTGTACACATTTGCTGTGGAACATTCATCTGTAGGATGATGTGTTGTTGTTCTAATAATGTTACTAGCAAACAGAAGTCCAATAATTCATGTTCGGAGACTGAAAATAATAATTTATAATAAACTTATTAATAATTTTCCACCGAACCGCACTTCAAAATTTTGTTTCAGTGTGGTTAGTAGTGGAAGAGCTCAGTTGCCGTTCGGACAAGTGCTGTTGAAATCAGTGCTCTGAGTGGAATACCTCTTTCGTTCAAAAAGTAGTCACAATCTCACCTCAACCACAATCAACGTAAAATAATTGACAAAAATAATACGTAAATTAGAAGTATTGTTGACAGATTAAGGCTCTGGCTTCTTTTCAAACGTTGAGATGTTTCCAAAGGCGATAGATATTAATATCAAGCAGATAGCGACTTCCACTTGTGAAGCGAAGATTATCGGTGTCAAATCACGAGACGTGGTGTGCAGTTCGTGTTGTACATGTATAGACACGAGCTATACGAGAACAACTGTATTATTGGTAGCGACAGCAATTAAAAATATAAACTAGTATTTATATAAATATTTCATTTCTACGCGGACAAACTCGCAGGTAGAAGCAAGTGTTATACAATTTAGTAGCATAAACAATCTTTCTACTAAATGCGGTGAATATTCAGTGTTCATTGTATCATAGATAATAATATCGTTTTATGTTTTTAAGTGTCTGCATTTGTAAACACCTGCGTTATCAACATTCGAACTGAAATTATTTAGGTATTCATTATTATTAGAAGATGTTACAAGTAAGAATCAAGAATAATAAAGACGATAAAAATAAACTTGTCAGTTGATTTCAATGAACTCTCAATATTCCCGCGATATTTTAATTTTATCAGAAATGAGAACGATTCAATAAACGTTCCAGCTAACAGAGGTAAATTGAATTATTTTGTGCTTGGTTTTTCAGTACCTGTAATGATTGCCGAACTAAACTTATTTTTTTATCTTGTTTCAGTACTTTTTTTTTGTATTTCAACCACTAACATTAAAATTTAGTCAGTCAGTCTGTTTCGATTCAGTTTTCAGTAATTGCTAGTCATTCAGGCGCGATTCGAGGGGGATAACCTGGGAGTCATGACCCCCCCAAAATCATTCAAGCTGTCGAGAGACTGAATGATTTACGTGCGTTACTAACTAAAAACTGTAGATACCTAATTGAGCCACAGTGACCTCGATGGGCATATACAAAAACAATAAAACAAAAAAAAAAATGATTTTGACCGGTATGTATGTATGTATTTATGTATGTATGTTCATCTGTTCCCTCAAATCTTCTAAACTACTCATTACGATTAATTGACAATAATGAGGGTATCGTTGAAAGCGTCTTGATCGTCCGCTGGTTGTAATATGATGTCACATTAAATTGAATATGGCGCCCTCTAGAGGACATAAAGTCATGAACAATATTTTTTTTTTGTGTGTCTAATGTAAGTGCTTAGCACATTTCAAAATATATATATTATAACGAAGGCTGTCTGTAGTAGGCAGTAATATATTGGTACTGCCTCACTAGTTTGTTAAGTAAGAATTAGGCACGTTTCCAATCCTGCTGACTGACTTGTTATAGCAGAAGGGCTTGCATTGCTGGTCAACAGTGAATAGCGGGTATTCACTTAACGTAAACACCGCGGATTTTTTTTGATGACACATCGAGCTTTAAACAGAGACCGTCCCACAGGTATTCACGATAAAGACAACGCTCGACAAACGCTCTACAAAGCCTTACTTTTTAACCGACTTCAAAAAAGGAGGAGGTAATCAATTCCTCTGTATTTTAATTTCGTAAAACACCGACTTCCGAAATTAAAGTTATTTTTTAACTTTTTTGTTTTTTTGGAAGTCGGTTTTGTTTTTGTAAAAAGTTTTTTTATACTCCGATTTGCCATATTTACATTTGGGTTCTGTAATCAGTTTGTCCTCTTTTAGAAAATGCATGGGTAGGAAAATTGTGTCCTACTGTTAACCAACACAAAGCGCTAGAAAAAACAAATTAATTTAATGAACACCACAGTCTTTGTACCGACTGAGTCTAATATTAGGCTCCCTTTATAGAGTAACTTCAAAGTATAGAAGAATAAATGAATGAATGAGAAACAAAGCCGCTCGCCGCACGAACAACGCGCCCTAATTAACTAAAATACTATTTGTATGGATTGTAGGCTCTTTTGTACACAATGACGAAAGATTCAACTAGTAGAAGAAGAAAGACAAGAAGAAACAACAAAGAGAAGAGGCAAGATTAGAATAAGTTCATCGCTAGCCGGTAATCGGTATTTTAGGAAAATATTATAATTATTTAAAAAATCAAATGCAAAATCATAGGCAGAATAATTTAACTGTAGTTAAGTATTACTTTTGGACTACCTACAAGAAAAACCTACTTTTTGTCTATTGTATTGTTGTTTATCATTATTATTCTTGGTCTTACACGTTCACTGACACGTTCTAAAAAGAAACAGACAGATATGAGTATTTTTAGAACATAAAAACGAACAAAAAATAATGTGTCCCAATCCAACAAAAGTACTAATATCAGTACTAAACAAAACGCCTGAGCGACACTACAGGCGCAGATATATATTATATCCCATGTGTCGAGCAAAGTGTGAGAAAATATCCAATAAATATACGACAGCGCGCGGCGAGCGTGAGTAACGTAAGTGGACTGCCTCGCACTAATTTGTCTCAGCGCGGCGACGCGCCCGTGTGCACACACCCTTACGAGACGGATGACATGTGTGCACATTCGAACACACACACACACACACTCACATACTCCGTGATACTCGACGGAATATAAGTACGAGTATTAGAATGTAATATTCCTATCCTAGAAATAAATTTGCGCAACAACCATCTTCAGAGAGGAAGATATTTCAGCTATTATTAGTTAAGATACGATAAGATATTTTTATTTGCATAAAACATGGTGTACAAGGTGTTATTAAAAATATTAGATTTAACATGTTTTGCTTAAAATTAAAGCATGCAAACTTACTTATAAAAAATCATTATGGAAATATATTACATTGAAATTCAGTTTAAAAAATCATTATTACTATAGAAATTATTATTATTGAGCCATTTATACAATTGGATTTTAAATAATTTACAATTTAATGTTTTAAACATATTTGGTAATTTATTATACATAATATAGACGTACACACAGCCTGAGAGTTTTTATTATATTTCGCTGATCTAGGCAGCACATCCAACACAAGTCTATATCGCCGACTTCCAGAGCTTATTTTCTCTGCTGTTTTAAATAGTTCTATAAGTTTTCGCACAAACATGCATACTTCATATATATTTAATAAATAATGAAGATAACGGTAGCAAACCGAGCTCTTTAAATATTGGTTGACATGATTTGTCGGATCCAGTCTTACCAAGGGGTATCTTATTACCCAGTTACTGGGTTGTGGAGGTCAGATAAGCAGTCGCTCCATGTAAAATACTGGTATTCAGCTGCATGCGGTAAGACTGGAAGCCGACCTCAACATAGTTGGGAAAAGGCTAGGCAGATTGATTTGATGATTCGTCAGATAGAATCTCGTATAGAGCTCGTAAACATTTCTTTTGGGCGACAAATGCATAAATAATGATGGGGAACATTGTCCAAACAAATTGTTGAGTTAGTCAGGTAATTAAGAACTAACTGAGCGCTTTTATGTAAAGATTAACACGCTCATCATTTATTACACGTTTATGAAATAAATCACACCCACACACAAACATTTTATTCCAGGTACATACATCGTTTTTACAATAAAATTATTAAGTATTACATAAATCTAACTAATATTATAAACGCGAAAGTTTGTAAGTACGGATGGATGGATGGATGTTCGTTACTCTTTCACGTAAAAACGGCTGAATGGATTTGGATGAAAGGACATGTCCAAAAATTGTTTTTTATTATTAAATCATTCTAACCAGGATAAGTTAAATATATTTGGATAGACATCCCAAAAATCAGTAGCTCTAACTGTATCATGCATTTTTAAGGATTACCAATTTTGAGAAAAATCGTTTTTTAATTTAGTATTAATTTACTCATAAAACGAACAAACTTTTCTAATTATCTCGGATAATAAAGTGAACACACCCCAGAAATTATAACAAACTTTTCAAAATTGACACATGGTACTGTCATTACAGTCAATCAATATTTTGTTGTAAAGAATACGACAATGCAAACAAAAATTCTAATCAGGTTATTTACTATATGTACCATATTATGAAATAAGATGAAATGGGATATTTTCAGTCAGAAATGTGTAGCATAATTCTTTTAGACCTCTGTTTAGATTATAGCTATTAGGAATCTTTGTGCAAGAAGTGCATGTTTCAGCCTAGCATAGTCCACAGGCTTAGCAGGAGTAAAATGATAATAGTAACTACCTACTGATCAAGAACATTTTTTTAATTACGAAGGAGAATTCCTGTTTTATGAGTTAGAATCGAGATCGGAAGTGGATGAAAAGCCTTTCGACAATTATGTTATTCAAAAACTGAATACCTAACATGTTTTGAATGCAAGTGTTACAGTTTTTTAATGAAATAAAACTTTTTTTTAGTTTTAAATAATGATTTATTGATTTTCTTCATTTTCAATGCCTTCTCTTTTTAAAATTCTGTCGAGTAACTGAGCAGGTGGACATCTATCATTTTGATGCCGGCCCATCCAAGATACCAGACAATAATGTGATACACTCTATTAATGTAGTGACGTGAGTCCTGTGATCAAAGCTGTCTCATGTGATGACGAAATGCCTGGTATCTTCACTAACTTCTAGGTACAGTAAAAGTACCATTCGGCCGAATATGTTCCCCATAATAAGAGCGAGCCTGTTTAGTTTGATAAATGCCTAAGCTAAATAAAACTTAATCTGACAAATCCATGTTGGGGAACATATTCAGCTTATTTGAGCATTTATCTGGACGGAACTGTCTAAGCTGATGCCCAATCACATGGTCCACTAAATAATTTGGCATGTTCATTCTCTGATTAGCTGGTTCCAGTATAGTTTGGGCATCAGGAATTCAGGACGGTTAGTCAAAACGGGATGGAAATGGTTTCAAATGGCTCCTGCAATTTTAAAATCATCCTTATGATATCAAGCCCTTTTGGGGAGTATTTATTTCGAAAGATTTTTAAAATCCCGTTACCGTTGACGGATCAGACAAATGACGCCTGTCTCACTGTCTGTCAACTTAATGAGTAATCAAATAGGCATTGTCAAAGTGCGTGGAAGGTTTTATTTGGGTTTCCACAGAGGGTTTCCAACAACAAATAAAATATATGTACTAACTTAGTTTATAATTTTTCTCTTAAACTGAGGTAAATTAAAATATTATTTCAGTGGTTTATAGTTCCATATTTTTGTCGCTTTTATATAGGTGTAGTTTGATGTTGGTTAGATTTTTCTCGGAATAAAAAACCAACGTCCCTACAAAAAGCGGACATCTCCTTTGGCAAACAGATAGTTTATAACCTGGATTAACACATATTATCCCGATATTCCCACGGAATCGACACATACGTGGTTGTAACCGCGGGGCGCAGCTAGTATTATATAAATAAAACATATTAAAATAGAAGACCTTCTCCATACAAAACTACCTATTGGAAGGGGCAACAAGAAATCAATTCTATTTTCTTCTACTTAGAGATGTCAAGTGAACTACACTACTCAAAAGAGATGATGTATGATTGAGGTTGGCGATTTATTCCTGTGCAGGAAAAGTAAGATAATCTAACGGCTAAATTGTTTAAAAGAGTAGAAACACGACGATAAATATATATATACTTATTTTAGTGTGAGTGTTACCTTGTATATGGTAATTAAGGTTTATAACTGAGTAAATAAAAATTCACTCATATTTAAAGTAGATTGCACTTTACAAAGTCATCACAAACGCAATTCCCAGAAGAGACTGTGCGCTAGAGTCCCGTGAGGTAGCCTGTAAGCTAGAGTCCCGTGTGGTAGCCTATAAGCTAGAGTCCCGTGTGGTAGTCTGGAAGCTAGAGTCCCGTGTGGTAGGCTGGAAGCTAGAGTCCCGTGTGGTAGCCTGTAAGCTAGAGTCCCGTGTGGTAGCCTATAAGCTAGAGTCCCGTGTGGTAGTCTGGAAGCTAGAGTCCCGTGTGGTAGCCTGGAAGCTAGAGTCCCGTTTGGTAGCCTGGAAGCTAAAGTCCCGTGTGGTAGCCTGTAAGCTAGAGTCCCGTGTGGTAGCCTGTAAGCTAGAGTCCCGTATGGTAGCCTGTAAGCTAGAGTCCCGTTTGGTAGCCTGTAAGCTAGATTCCCGTGTGGTAGCCTGTAAGCTAGAGTCCCGTGTGGTAGCCTGGAAGGTAGAGTGCCGTGTGGTAGCCTGTAAGCTAGAGTCCCGTGTGGTAGCCTGTAAGCTAGAGTCCCGTGTGGTAGCCTGTAAGCTAGAGTCCCGTGTGGTAGCCTGTAAGCTAGAGTCCCGTGTGGTAGCCTGGAAGCTAGAGTCCCATGTGGTAGCCTGTAAGCTAGAGTCCCGTGTGGTAGCCTGTAAGCTAGAGTCCCGTGTGGTAGCCTGTAAGCTAGAGTCCCGTGTGGTAGCCTGTAAGCTAGAGTCCCGTGTGGTAGCCTGTAAGCTAGAGTCCCGTGTGGTAGCCTGTAAGCTAGAGTCCCGTGTGGTAGCCTGTAAGCTAGAGTCCCGTGTGGTAGCCTGTAAGCTAGAGTCCCGTGTGGTAGCCTGTAAGCTAGAGTCCCGTTTGGTAGCCTGTAAGCTAGAGTCCCGTTTGGTAGCCTGTAAGCTAGATTCCCGTGTGGTAGCCTGTAAGCTAGAGTCCCGTGTGGTAGCCTGTAAGCTAGAGTCCCGTGTGGTAGCCTGTAAGCTAGAGTCCCGTGTGGTAGCCTGTAAGCTAGAGTCCCGTGTGGTAGCCTGTAAGCTAGAGTCCCGTGTGGTAGCCTGTAAGCTAGAGTCCCGTGTGGTAGCCTGTAAGCTAGAGTCCCGTGTGGTAGCCTGTAAGCTAGAGTCCCGTGTGGTAGCCTGTAAGCTAGAGTCCCGTGTGGTAGCCTGTAAGCTAGAGTCCCGTGTGGTAGCCTGTAAGCTAGAGTCCCGTGTGGTAGCCTGTAAGCTAGAGTCCCGTGTGGTAGCCTGTAAGCTAGAGTCCCGTGTGGTAGCCTGTAAGCTAGAGTCCCGTGTGGTAGCCTGTAAGCTAGAGTCCCGTGTGGTAGCCTGTAAGCTAGAGTCCTGTGTGGTAGCCTTTTCCGGGAAATTTGTAGAAACGTCTATGTATTTTACGCAAAACGTACCACGAGACAGAAGCAACATTATAGTTAATTTGACACAAAATCCCTCTGACAAGACTGCTTAATACATCTTGGGTATTAAAGTTGTCCCACATTACTTAAATAATTATGTATTTATGCACTCATCAAGCACAACAATAACTCACCTGTAGGTGCAGTTAACATTTTCTATTCTATTTCTACCCGAAATCACTACATAGTATAATACATACGTATGTAGACTATACAAATAATTAATTCAATGCAGGATTCAACCCTGCGAAATTGCGTTTACCCCATAATTTAAATCTAGATCATAACTTACGCTCTTCTAACAGAACCGATTCTAGTACAGTTAATGTAAGTCGAGGTCAAGCAAACATTGCAGTTCCAACGTTACTAGTCGGCAGTCTGCGAGTAATGGCCGGCCACCAGGTGGTTCATAAGAATCGCACATCATGCCAGCGTATGTTACGGTAAAATATAGACCTTATAATAGGTTCACTAGAATGTACTCTACCTGGTACTTAGGGTTTTAAAGTTTGAAGAAGAAATGGTGGTAATGAGAGTGACTTGATGCTACGTGGAATGGATGACTAATGGATGGTTTACAATCGAACACTAACATTACTAACTACTACTTAACTAATGGAATCGTAACTAATATTAATTAAAACTAACTTTACAAATAAACAATGAATTTATATAAGTAGGTATAATTTAATAACAATTTTGACTAAATTATTATTATAGCTAAATTATTACAAATAGTACCGAGTAGCTATTATCAAGTTTTGTTTAAAATATCTCTTAGCAAACGAGCTGCACGTACGAATGTTTTTAATAACCAACTATCTTTCTAATACCAGACACTTCATGGTTTAGAGCTTTGGTACAAGAAATATTATTCAAATCCTTTAAAATGCTCAGTTTGGTTAGTCTATTCAAAGAAAGAAAGCCTGAGTCCACGTGATACGTGATAACACGGCGACGTTCATGCACAAGGATAAAGTTCATGCACGGGTAATGCCCCGCACACGCTCACAGGGGGGTCACGACGCGGCGATAAGTCCCCTCTTTGAGGAGTGGCTAGAGAGGCGCCACGGCGTCCTCACCTTCCGCCTGACGCAGGTCCTCACCGGACACGGTTGCTTCGGGAGGTTCCTGTTTCGGATAAGGCGGGAGGAAACGCCCGGGTGTCACCACTGTGTGGATCGTCCGGAGGACACGGTGGAGCATACGGTAGAGGTCTGCCCTGCTTGGGCGGAGCCCCGCCGTGTCCTCTTGGAGGCGATTGGCGGCGGTGACCTCTCGCGTCCGGCTCTGGTCCAGGCCATGGTACGGAGCGAGAGGGCATGGGAAGCAGTCACCTCCTTCTGCGAAGCAGTAATGCTCGCGAAGGTGGAGGCGGAACGCGTGAGGGAGAGGCAAAGTTTGCGCTCTCACGCCCCTAACCGCCGCCGTTGGAGACGCCCTGGGCGTCGGGAATCCCAGGCGGATTCCCGGCCACCATAGGCGCGGGCTTGCGGACGGCGAGCAATGGGTAGCTCGCCGTCCGATTAGGACCAGGCCCGGGTCGATGGCGCGTCGTGTTCCACGCGCGCCTCAAAGAGATGTCAGCACAATTGGCGGGGTCCGCTAGGACCGATGCCTGCCAGGGTTGCGGGTTAGTCCGAAAGGGATACCGGGACCTTGGCAACAGGCAACTGAAGGAACACGGGTGGGTTTTAGTCTGTAAAAGTCTGACACGCCCTTCCGCTCCGCCCAGAGCGGGAGAAGTCATTGGATGATTTCCCACACACAAAAAAAAAAAAAAAAGGGGGGGTCACGACTCTGGCATTACTACGATACGGGGATATCGTGCCAAGACTTGTGTCAGCGAGAGAAATTGAACACAATTTGGAGAAGAACATTCTCAAGGTTGAGGCAATGACTGGATTAGCTAAGATTTAAGTTTTATAGTACGCAAAAAAAAAAAATATAGGGAGGGCTCCTAAGTTTCAAATCTGTATTTGGTACAATAAATAGTAAATTATACGAAGATACAGATTTAAGAAAAACAATTTCAAACTCGAATCGTCCGGTCCTTCCAATAAATTACAATATTTCATCTGTATGTGTTTTTTATTTTGTGTTTATTACGCGATTAGTCCGCCAATTATGAATTGATTTTCATGATTCTTTTTTCTCATGCTTCAGAGGTGATCCCATATATTTTTTTTTTACTTTGCTTGCTTAGTTTGAGTTAGCTTCAGTGTTACGTATTTTTCCCACTTAGTCTATATAGACAATGTTTTAAAAATGTTACTCCGTCACTGTTACTTACGTTACTTACTACAGTGTGGGGTAGGTACCAACACTAAAAAGTTAAAAATAAAAACTTTTTACAAAAACAAAAAAAAACGATTTCCAAAAAATACACTTTACAAAAAACGATTTACAAAAAGTTTAAAATAACTTTAATTTGGGAAATCGGCAAAAATCGAAAATTGAAAACCAAAGACACCGACTTCCGAAATTAAAGTTATTTTTCACTCTGGTGTTTTTTTGGAAGTCGGTTGTTTATTTTTTGTAAAAAGTTTTTTGAGTTTACGCTATCTTGAACCTGGAGCTAGCGATTTATTAAAAAGTTCAATAGGAAGTAGAAAAGACTTATAGCACAGTCTATAATATGAATTTAAGTCTGTAAGTCTACTCAAGCAATAAGGGACTGTTTACATTGTCAGTCAGTTTACAAATGCGCAATATTGAACAAGAACACGAACAGTCAAAATCTTGTAAACATAAAATCAATAAAGATTTCTCCGTTTGCAAATGAAATACTTCGCTTTTCAACTTTGAATACATCTAACTAAGGCAGGTTGGGAACTGAAAGGTCCATACAGCAAATACTTACTCTTCACAAAAAGGCTTCGAGCTAAATACACCCTTTTACATCGAGGGTTAAAAGGAAAACGTCTTAATACTTTTCTAAATAAATGTTTTCAAAGATTTTCTCCGAATATTAAATCCCGAAGTTAAGTTTACACAATCCAGAATGTTCTTACTTCTGTTCCACGTCCCAGTTATGCAGTAAACAGTATCCGATGAGTCTTATCTGCTAGCACTCGCTGTGGTACCAGGAAATAAGAACATTCAAGAGATGCACTGCTAACGACCTGCGATAGCACACACACAGTCGTGAATGATACGTACGTGTTTGAGATAACTTAAGTCGTAGATTGGCGAGTTATCTAGATAACAGTATTAAATACAGATTATTTTAATAATATTTGTTTGCCAGTATCTTGTTATCTCAGCTAAATAGCAGTAACAAAGTGTGTGTGACCCCTCGAAACTGGTTACCAGCTTTCAAGAGAGCTATCAATCCTCATAACTAGCACACCATGTATGTTATAAATAAATACCAGAGAGGTATGAGAGATGAACTCAAAATCTGATTAAAAACGTGACAGAGTCATAATTATGTAATAGTTGTCTTCTTAGCAATTTTTTTCTTATAATACTTCTTCCATTACTGATATAACGGCAGTCTGTATATCCCACACTACATATAGCTAATATCCTTGTAACAGAGAGGTCCCCTCGGTGCGTTGTGTTCATGCTGTCAGCTCTAGTTTGTTAGCAGACAGCTTCTATCGACCCACACTACTACACTATGTTAACTCCACTACTCGTATCATGATCAAAAGGTCCAGTCTATTTAAAACATGATATTGTGGCGGTATGTACAACGCCACATGCGAACTACGCTTCACACCTGACATCGCGAAATTCCTGTATCGCACAAGCAAAGTAATCCGCGCGATTAGCATATATACAGAAACCCGACAAAAATATTTGGGCAGCAGCCCACCAGACACAACACCCGTCTGCTCGGGATCCTCCCTCGTCTATGGGGAATGAGTAACATACATCATACTCGTACATCTTATAGTACAAAAGGTACAGTGGCGTAAAATGTATGAAGTGCCTCCGTATAGCCTAAAACCTTGAGAAATGCGAGCAATCTCTGTTGAAATAAGCAATGTTTTAAATACCACAATAATTTGTCGTATACTGGGCAAAAGGAAGCAACAGAAATACATACTTGACTTTCTGTCATTTACACAATAATAAAACATTGCAGGAGGTAGTAAACCTTCTGTTGGTAACCTTTATGTTAGTAGTTGGTATGCAACTGGTACACGTGTGAATCCCATAGGTACATGAGCGGAGAACAATTCTTTAGAGACCTTATGTATTGACAATACAGGTACATAAGGTACAATTTCTTTTACTTTTTCTTTGGTCTCCACTGTTGTTCTTAATTCTACGTCATTTTCATTACTGTTAACTGACTTACTTGTTTTGTCACATTTTTTGTAGGAATTTTTAACAGACTTCTTCAAAACGGAGGAGTTACCAATGCGTCAGTATGTTTTTTCTGTGTGTATGTTACGCGACGACTCCACCAATTGTGAATCGATTTTGATGATTCTTTTTTGTTTGGTATGTCATGCTTCAGAGGTGGTGCCATAGAAATTTAATCAACTTTGTTTCGTAGTTTTAGTTAGCTTCAATATTAGGTATTTTTCCCACTTAGTACCTATATGTAGACGACGTTTTAAGTGACTCCGTCACTGTTATTTACATAACTGATAGGAATTCGAATTTGTGTGGGTTTGTGTAGTTTTTATTTTTCACTTTTTAGTTGTGGTACGTAGGTACCAACACTAAAAAGTGAAAACTAAAAAACTTACAAAAAAAAAACAACCGACTTCCAAAAAAAACACTAAAAAAATAACTTGTTTTCGGAAGTAGGTGGCAAAAAAGCTAAAATTGAAAAGCAAAGACAACGACTGTGTGTGTTTTTTAGGGTTCCGTACCCAACGGGTAAAACGGGACCCTATTACTAAGACTCTGCTGTCTGTCTGTCTGTCCGTCTGTCACCAGGCTGTATCTCATGAACCGCTATAGTTAGACAGTTACAATTTTCACAGATGATGTCTGTATTTCTGTTGCCTTTATAACAACATATACTAAAAAACCAGCCAAGTGTATGTCGAATTACGCACAATTAAGGGTTCCGTAGTTGGAATGAATTTATCCAACAAACTTAACATTGTAGTTGAAAAACTTTTTCAATTATTACTCAGTAACTTGTGGAGCCTACTTAGATGTGATAGTTTTCCTTTTAATTTCGTTATATTGCCGCATTTCACATGTCCAGAATCCTCTTTTACTCTTTTTTAAACGACCTTTCCAACGATACCCCTCACCATGGGATTGACGAGAAAAAAACACCATTCCCACTTTATGTGTAGGGGAGGTACCCCAAAAAAAAAAAATATACGAATTTATTTTACCACTTTGTCGGCGTAATTTGTATGTATACCCATACCAAATTACAGCTGTCTAGCACTAAGTCTCTGATCTAAGCCACGGACAGACAGACAGACAGACGGACATAGCGAAACTATAAGGGTTCCTTGTTGACTACGGAACCCTAAAAACAGAATAAAATAAATATTATTTAATTAATTTATTTATTTATTTCAGATCAGATAATCCATACGTTGTTAGTAAAGGTTTTAATCTAATGTTAGTTAAAAACCACACTACATACAAAAATTGCAACGACTGACACCTACGTGTGCAGCCGTATCCAGTGAGCCAGCATGGGGCTGTCCCACCTGTAACACAATACACTCAGGATGCTGTGGGAGCTAGCACGCATTCTACCGAGAATAGAAGCGCACCGTTTCCGTATAATGGCATGAAAACCATCAACCCTGGCCTCGGCGAACATCCCGGAGGCGCTACAAAAGCGTGGTAGACCCAACAGCATCCTGAATACATTGTTATACTACAAAATTATTGTTATTAACAAATTATACAATTATAGTTATTGTTATAAAAAACGTTATTGTTATTGTTATACAGGGCGTTGTATGCCCTCAGCGTATACCTGACCCACAAACTGCACGTGTAAAAAGACTGGCAGTATGCTCTGAAAAGGGTTAATTTGACTTGTGTCGTACAACGTGCAAATCTGCGGATCAGCATATTACCTCGGACAGCCATCGCCCTGCGTTCCCTTTCTATGTCCAGGTCATCATTTAGGTCATGAGTAATCCAGTGAGACTTAAATTTTGTTACTCTGTATTTAAGGGGGCTCCCATACGACAAACGTGATTTTTTTTCTCGATATTGATAGCGGCAACACAACAGGGAGACGGTTGAAATATTCACAGAATATTTAGTTATTCACATTAAAATTAAAATGAAACAAATATTTAAGGCGCTACTGTACTGATCTGAGTATATTACATTACGCATTCGATTTCATATGAGAACAAATAAAGCCATTAAAATAACATACAAAATTAATCAAACTTAACACGTCACGCTCAGTAACCACCCTTAAAACCACTGATCTACTAAATCTCACATAATTATCATAAAAGCACTAATCACAATACCTAAAGTGCTATAACACATACATAATCATAAAACTCTCTTTATGTCCACTTAGTACTACTTAGCGATGCGCAATGATGGCTGGGCTATACCGGGCTATAATGTGGCACCAATCAATACTGCCATTAGTGCCTTTTATTGCCTCGCTGTGCTAGGATTAGGATTCGTTTTACTACTAGTAATTAGGAGAATGACCGTAGGTGTAGGTGTCTGGGAATAGTAGCACTGGATTTATGTTACACTTAATAATACTGTTCGGAAGTACTTTACACTGAACAAATCGACAACTTACTTTGTAAATACCATGCCTGATTAAATTACTTAAAAAAAAAAAATGTGCTTTCACAAAATATTTATGAGCAAGCAGATAGGTACGACATTGCCCATAACTCCCTGATTAATAATTAATGTCATAATCTTACAAGTTACAAAAAATATGAATGCCACTAAACATGGAGCTGCATAAATAAACTCTTTACAAAATTTTTTCATGAAGTTTTCCTTCACGTTTGCGTTTCCTTGCGCGCATCAAATAATTATAGCTTATCTACATTTACGTATCTTCCTAATCCATTATTCGTCAAATATCGGTTAGTTATTATCGAATATATTAATTTTCTCCGCTCAGATTCACGTGAAAACCATGCAAAGATCATGCTAAGTTACATTCCCGCGTATAATGTTAGTAAGATGATTACTAACATTATACGCGGGAATGTAACTTAGCATGATTTCAAGACGAAATTGTAATTCATTTTTCCGAACGGTGTGGTTTCTAATAATTTCAGTTGCTTTCCATCTACGTACTTGATGAAATACTACAAAAACACAGTGAGTTGTATAATTATAACCAGTGGCGTTTGTATATTTCTTTGTAGCTTTTAATCCCTAAGTATAATTAAAATTAGTCCGAAATTTGGAGAGGTATAATTAAAATGGAACCAAAACAAACAAACTGAAGTGGATGACAACTCGAAGCTCCGAGCTCGCGCCGGGGCCCGGAGACCTCACAGTACGAATGAGATATAGAACACAGCAGAATGAACCGACACGTGATCAATTAGATGTTAGACAAGTATCTGTAGCTTCGTCGATTACATTTTTACAGATTGACAGATTGTTAGATTGTTGCAAGACTTATAGTGCAAGTATAGTACACAGACCTAAATAATAAGGTCTTGATTGAAACTATCGCTATATGAAAACAATAAAACTGTACTATAGGCCAACCGCCTATTTGAGTCCGTTCCTGAGGTAGCTGCGCTGTGCGGGAAGGATGACAGTTGTCACAAGTTGACCAATCACTGAGCTCTCGCATCACGACAGCACACCCGCTCCGCACCGGTAAACTGTTTTGTCACACAAGGACAAGTCAAGTCATACAGCTTGAAGTCATTTATAATTTGAGTAAGTTATACCAGGTTTTACTTCAATAAATAATAAGCGCAGGCAGGCAGTTGTTCTATGTAAACTATTGATATTCAGTTGCATCCCGTTAAATAGTAAACCGACCCGATCATAGTTGGGAAAAGGCCAGGCTTCATAAAACAAAACATATAAGCGCTCTACAGCTTCTATTCCAACGCTCCGTCGTACTGGACGCCAAGAGCCACTCGTTCCTCTCGTAGTCATAAAACTTTAGTCCATAATTGTCGTGAACAATAATTTAAATAAATTAAACAAGGAGTTTGTAAACAAAAGGTACTATTCGTACAGCCAGACGACGACACGCAGAGTTGGTGTAATTAAAAGAGATTGACTGTTCTAACTGAGGCAGGGATTAAAATAATTATGTTATTTGATGTAATAGAAGATTTGTGGTACTTACAACAGAATCTTATTGAATTAGGATTTAAATGTACACGTGAAAGAATAACAAGAGATATATTTACCTAAAATAATTATTGTCTTTTCGATACCTAAGATAATTATTTTTATGTGCATTCAAAACATGAAAATATTACATTCAAATAATAATTATGATTATTCTGGGATCGGTCTATCATTACTGACAGGACTATTGTTGCCAATAAACCTGATATAGTAGTGATAGACCGATTAGCGCGCCGCGCAATGATAGTCGATGTTACCATCCCACATGACGTGAACCTCGTGAAAGCTGAGAAAGAGAAACAAATAAAATATCTCGACTTAGAACACGAGGTTGTCCACATGTGGAATGTGAGCTCGGCTATCATTGTGCCGATTGTTGTAACGGCCAATGCCCTGATAGCCGAAAGCCTCGACCAACATCTCTCGAGGCTCTCGTTAGGCGGTTGGATCAAGGGCCTGATGCAGAAGGCAGTACTCCTTGATACGGCTCGCATTGTGAGGAGGTTCCTGTCTCTGCAGCCCTAACAACCGGTAGCTTGGACCCTGCTCCCGACACCGGCGGTCATCAATTTTTTATATTTTTAAATGTTTTTTTTAAATATTATTATTTTAATTTAGGAAATATTTAAAAATGTAAATATATAAGAAAATAAATAAATAAACGGAAATAATAATTATGATATTAATGATTTGGGCACGGCCATATTATAAACCAATACGTCGCATTTCTGTGACACAATAATCGCGCGATAAAAAGTAGTAATCCTCGGTCGCCCTTTTATACAATTTATTGAACTTTGAGCGTAAATTCAAATACAAAAATTAATCTGTTCTAGGCGCCTAAATTCATTTCTAAACATAAAATCAATTTGGTCCGTTTAAGTATTTATATATTTATAAAATTCTTCGTGAGGGTAGGTACAGGCACACGAAAGAGAATAGTTTCCACTTATGTCGACCCCTCGGGGTCCTGTCCATGAATTATTAAGCGGAAGCCGACCTGCCTCACTGAAAACCTTCAATTTTGTTAAACTTGCAACATACGCACTTGGTGACCAAGTTGGGAATTTTGAACATGGATACTGGAAGGAAAGTTTTAATTTCCTCTGGTAAGTATTATTTAATAAAAAAGCTGATGATGGGTAGAATTTTGACCACATTAATATTTTATAAGACCTAATGTAGGTACCTATCCATCACTAAGAATCACAGTATGGCGGCCGGCAGCTACATCGCCACATGCGAACTACGCATCACACTGACGTCACGCAAAATCCTGCATCGCGCGAGCAGGGTTTACCGCACGACTAGCATATTTACAACGTCTAGACATCAATCGTCGGGCAGTAGCCCATCAGACAAAACACACGTCTGGTCGGAGGATCCTCCCTTTTCTATGGAGGATGAATGAACTTTACACCGGGTTAATAATACCTAATTATACTTCTATAATACGAATAAATAATTTGTATTTTTTATTTGTTAAATTAAAGCTTTGCATTTAATGATTTTATTAAATCCAATCTAGAAGAATCACTTACAATATTTATGTGTATATGTGTAAGAGCATGTGACAGACAGATAGGCAACAAGTTTTGACCTCGTTGTGGACTAAAAGCCCGAGTGTTACATGACTGTATTCCTGAAGGACGCACAGCATCCCCCAGAGCGATCATAATATCTCTATAATAATAGGTGTGTAGATAGCTATATTGAAGTAGAAATACTTTAGACGTTTAGAATCTGAGTGTCGTTATTACTCCAAACCTAATTTACACCGAGCTCGTGATTTATGATGTTCTACAAAATAAATCTACTCCAGTTTGTGTAATATTTAGGTACCTACATTACTTTCCAGACATAGTCCCACAGATAAAAATATTACTCGACATATCGATCAAATCTCTGAAAACAAATTGTATTCATCGAATACCAATAAGTGCCGAAGCCCTGGGAACGTTTCACGAGAATCCACATTTTGTGCTAAAACAAAAGAAATTAACATGTTCAAGTATTGGAGCATCGTTTTCATATCTCGTATCACCACACAATTCCTCTCATCGTTCAGATCGATGGACGAGCGTGTACTTTACGACCTAAAGTAAATTTAATATTATCGCCGCGATGGATGGAGGGCGCCACTTACGTACACTTGTTATCGGCACTGGCCACATAAAAAGGCTTCTCTAGTGAAAACTCAGGGCTCTGCACCTAATCCTCTATGATATAAAGTTGGGCTCTTGGGCAGTTTTTAGGTTCCGCACCCAAAGACCCTGTTCACACGGCGCTGTCCTGGACGATATTTTACGGTAAAATGTTGAGATCACACGTCAACATCTCACTGTTAGTACGGCTTAAAACAAATGCAGTATGTATGTTATTATGATCCCAAAATTAAACCTATCTACAGTAAAGTATAATAAATACTAATCATCGCTGTGTGAACGGGACAATAAATGACTTGCATTGTATAATCTAAACAAAGTAAGAAAAGAAAGAGCTAACTACTGGCCACCATACGCCACACACCATATAATTATACAGCGTGTAACAAAAACCTTGTCCAATCCGTGAGGGTGTTCAAGAATCATACAGAGTCCGTTGATGTGAAAATTTGCTAATTTATAATGACATTGGGGTTTTGGTGTTTGAATTTAGAACACATTAATTAATATATTTCTCAATGCTCTACAACCTCCTTGCGAAAAAATACTACATACAAACTTCGATTTGATTGGTCGACATTTTCGACAAGGAGTTTAGCATTAGAATAATAATAGTTTTGTGTTCTTTGCTGTCATTAGTAAATTGGCGCTATTGTAAATACTGTAAGTTGTACGAAGACAAAGTTTAGAGTTACTTAATAATAAATCAATTGAAAATGCATTCATTGATGAAGATGTGTTAAAACCTTTCTTTTTTGATGGTAGCAAATCATCAAATGACTTCTCCCGCTCTGGGCGGAGCGGAAGGGCGTGTCAGACTTTTACTGACTAAAACCCACCCGTGTTCCTTCAGTTGCCTGTTGCCAAGGTCCCGGTATCCCTTTCGGACTAACACGCAACCCTGGCAGGCATCGGTCCTAGCGGAGCCCGCCAATTGTGCTGACATCTCTTTGAGGCGCGCGTGGAACACGACGCGCCATCGACCCGGGCCTGGTCCTAATCGGACGGCGAGCTACCCATTGCTCGCCGTCCACAAGCCCGCGCCTATGGTGGCCGGGAATCCGCCTGGGATTCCCGACGCCCAGGGCGTCTCCAACGGCGGCGGTTAGGGGCGTGAGGGCGCAAACTTTGCCTCTCCCTCACGCGTTCCGCCTCCTCCTTCGCGAGCATTACTGCTTCGCAGAAGGAGGTGACTGCTTCCCATGCCCTCTCGCTCCGTACTATGGCCTGGACCAGAGCCGGACGCGAGAGGTCACCGCCGCCAATCGCCTCCAAGAGGAGACGGCGGGGCTCCGCCCAAGCAGGGCAGACCTCCACCGTATGCTCCACCGTGTCCTCCGGGCGATCCACACAGTGGTGACACCCGGGCGTTTCCTCTTGCCTTATCAGAAACAGGAACCTCCCGAAGCAACCGTGTCCGGTGAGGACCTGCGTCAGGCGGAAGGTGAGGACGCCGTGGCGCCTCTCTAGCCACTCCTCAAAGAGGGGACTTATCGCCGCAATTGTGGCATGCCCAGCACTGGGTTGCGACAATTGCACTCTCCATGCCGCCATGAGATCCTGCCGGAGCTCTGTCAGGCAGCGGAGTTACGCCCCGGCGCTTCATCTCCTCGCGCCACTCCCATATGTGCGCGAGGACTTTCGCCTCCAGATCCCATGGCGGTAATCCGGCAAGGAGGCTCGCCGCCTCACGGGAGACCGTGCGGTATCCCCGGGCCAGACGAATGGCCATGACCCTTTGGGACGCATTCAACTGGCGGGCTGGCCGCAGCCTAAGGGAACGGGCCCACACCGGTGCCCCGTAAAGGGCCATGGACCGCACGACCCCTGCGTAGAGCCTCCAGCAGGAGGCGTTTGGACCCCCCAGATTGGGCAGGAGCCGCCCCAAGGCAGCTCCAGCCTGGTCCCGCCTGGGAGCCAAACGTCGGAAATGCTCCACGAAGTTCCGCCGGCTGTCAAGGACGAGTCTTTGATACTTCATCGTCGACTCGACGCCGATGTGAACCCCTCCTACCGTAATTTGGGAACCCGACGGTGGCGCGTTCCGAGGACCATGAAAACACATGACCTCGGACTTGTGCAAGGCCACCTCAAGTCCCAGTTGCCGGATTCTATCGACGATTGTCGCAACCCCACGTGTCGCTAGTTCGGCCGCCGCCTGGTGCGACCTCCCCTGCGCCAGGACCAGCGTGTCGTCAGCAAAGTAAACTACACTGACGCCACTGGGGAGGTCGGCGCGCAGCACCCAGTCGTAACCGATGTCCCAGATGTCCCATAGATGCGGCCCCGACCGATCCCCGAGGACCGATCCCTGTGGGACACCACACGACATCTCTCGCCGGTTCCACACTCCCTGATGACCGGCGTAGATGACGGCCCTGTCCGTCAAATAGGCTTCGACTACACGACAGAGGTAGGTCGGCATCCGGTGGTACCGGAGTGCCTCCCTTATGCAACTCAGGGCAGGGTGTTGAAGGCGAAGACAACCCCACCCCGGGCCACAGCATCCCCCGTCGTGAGAGCCCGTACGCGCATGATGGCGTCCACCGTAGAGCGCCCTCTGCGGAAACCTAACTTGCTCTCCGCCAACTCCGGCCCCTCCCGCACCAGCCGCCCGATGAGGCAGTTTGCAATTACTCTTTCAAAGAGTTTAGGACGACCAGGCCTGTCTCCAGAGCCCAGTCCTCCACCATCCTGCCCCGTGTGTCCGCATACCGGGAACCCCAAGCCACATTCTTGGCATTGAAGTCCCCGAGGACGAGCACGGGGAGGGAACGAAACCCGACGACGACGACTTTCAACTCCGCAAGGGAACTGTGGAACTCGGCGAGAGTTCGGTTCAGGGAGAAGTACACCCCTACCACGACAATCTCCCCGAACCGTGCTGCCACGCAACCCCGTCCTCTCTTGACCGCCTCGAGGGATGGGGTACCGGCGGCGGCCGACGAAATGAGGGTCACTGAGCCGGTCAGGTCCTCCACCCAGTCATCCCTGGGCGGGACAAAGTACGGCTCAGCGACCACGGCGATATTAATCGACCAATGCGCCATGCTCTGGAGCAACAGATCCTGAGTGGCGGCGCAGTTGTTGATGTTCGTCTGGAGGAGGCGAAATGGGACCATTATTGGCACTCCATTTCAGCCCCCTCCCGAGACCCATGTGAGGGCCCTGCCGCAGCGGCTGCGGCGGTGATGACGGCGGCGGCTGTGGCAGTGACGACGGTGGTGGTGGTATGGGCGGAGGGCCTGCCCCTGCCCCTGGCTTTGGCGGGTGGCGCGCAGGCCTTACCACGGATCTGATGGTTGGCCGGCTTGCCCGCCGCCGCACATACGACGCAGTGCGGCGTGGCCTTGCGACCGGGCGCCGCCTTGTGACCGGGCTGACCGCAGCGGTAGCAGGCATCGCTGCGGTCAACCTCGGAGGTGCATTTAGCTCCCACGTGGTCGCCCACATGGCAGCGAAAATACCTCCGAGGTCTGGATTCCAGCAGTTTCACCTGCGCGGAAACCCAGCCCACCAATAGCCTTTGGCCATCCCCGGCTATTTTCTTAGCCGCCGCCATGGGTGAGCTGCTCACCGTGACGGCTTGCATCCCCCTGTAGTTGGGACCGATGGTGCCTGCCTTAACCTGCTCGGCAGAGCACCCGCCACTGCCTCTCCACTAGGTACTGTGTGTCTTACACACAGCACCCAATGGAGAAACATTGCCCGCACCCCAGGGTGCACCGTCCTAGAAACTGGCCTTCCCCACAGACGTATCCCTAAGGGAACTCCAGCCCCCGGGCACACGGGGAGGTTTCCTGTCCACGCACACTCCCTGCGGTCGTGATTCAGACGTTAGAATCTTTCACTTGCTCGTGATTCATCAATGGCCCTCGCTTTAAATCCGTCCTTTATTCATTGCATAATAAATAATATTTTAATTATTTTCTGGTAATGTTATTGCAGTATCTATGTGCTTTTGGATCGGACAGGATTTTTTTTACATACCAATAGTTTTAGTGTACGGACACGTATATAAATGCGCGAGTCGGACTCGCACTTGGCCAGTTTTTCTGGCTTCGGTCGGGTACAAAGAGCGAATTTACAGAATCGTGAATTGTTAAGTCGTAGTATGCGCGTATATTTGCCATAAACATCAAAAGTAAGGTAAGTTCAATGGAAGTCGCAGTCGGCGCGGATCAAAACGGATTGTTGCCAAGGATCCGAGGTAAGCCGGGTGAAGGTTACACCGCTCTGCTGTATTTTATGGAGGTCGATCTCTGGTTGCTTTTAAATAAGTAATGTCGGGAGAATCTTACACGGCATTAAAAAAAACAGTATAAAAAGTCTATCGCGGTATAGGTAAGCGTCGTTAATCTTTTTGGGTAATTGTATTAAAAACGTCGTTTAACTCCATTACCGCATTATCTTATTAGTTTAAGTATAGAAATCAAGTTACCTACTCTGTGTAAGTTTGTCTGTAAACAAATAAGACAACATATGCTTTATGCTGCTGCTTTCATAAATGTTTTATTTGAGTGTACCCCATTATAGCGACTTCGTTACAGCGAAGTACGTTTCAACGAAAGTACGTTACAGCGAAAAACGTTACAACGAAAGTACGGTATTGCGATTTACGTTACAATGAAAGTACGTTATTGCGATGTACGCTACAGCGAATGTTTACCAATGCGACGTACGTTGTCGCGCGTCTTTACTGCGATGACTGCAGTTTCGAATAAGGAATAAGATTTTTCATACAAACGAAATCCTCCCTTTTCACCCCTTTACTTAATCAGCCTATAATGTTCCCACTGCTGGGACACAGGCATCCTCTCGGTGAGAGGGAGTGGACCGTAATTCACCACACGGGCCCAGTGCAGGTTGGTAGATGTCACATGTCTTCCAATTTTTGGTTCTAGGACATGCCTGTGACATGACATGTGTTTTCTCACGATGTTTTTCTTCACCGTTTTGAGGGCAGTGGTGATGAAATAATTTACACAAAGTAAAGCACCTGTCTGGATTCGAACCTACGACCTACCATTCGTAAGTCGCGGCCGCTACCACTTGGCCACCACTGCTCTTTCAGCCCTTTAATGGTCGAATTTCCAAAAACCCTTTCTTAGTGGGTGCCTACGTCCAATTATATGTCTGTGTGCCAACTTTCAGCCTAATCCGTTCAGTGGCGCTGTGCGTTGATAGATCAGTTAGTCACCCTTGTATTTTATATAATATGTATATAGATTAAAGATTAAGTACCTAGTGTGCGATCTAGATACGTATTAGAGTTTGTTAGTATTGTTTTTGTCTGCTTAAATAAAAATTGTTTATGTTGAGTTTATTATTATTATTTTGATCCAATTATAATTACCACTACCACCAGCTATCCACTAGCTAGCTATGCACTATCACCAGTATCAACAACCCTCCTACATGACCAAGATTGCATTATAGCGTGTTATCGAAACTGCAATCATCGCAGTAAAGACGCGCGACAACGTACGTCGCATTGGTAAACATTCGCTGTACCGTACATCGCAATAACGCACTTTCGTTGTAACGTTTTTCACTGTAACGTACTTTCGTTGTAACGTACTTCGCTGTAACGAACTTCGCTATAATGGGGTACATCCGTTTTATTTTGTGTTAAAGTATTACCGATTTTTAACTAATTATTTTTACCTGCTTGTTGCATGTTTGCATTCAAATTAACTTTCGCCACCTTACATTTACAACCTTAATATTATAATAATGCTAAACACTCAGATAAAGCTGAGACCAAAATAAAATCATACGGTCGCTGTGTATCCATTGTCTGAAGACTGTGGACATAACGGTTATAACAATGATGTATGACAGGGTGCTTAGATGGGACTAAACCAAAATTAAATAGTTACTTTGGGTTATTATGTGAACAGTCTGTAATCAATACACATTGTATTAATATTTGGAGTTAAGTCTCGAGGTAATAGAAGTTTACAACAATAACGAGTCACTGTACAAGAATTAGGACACCCGCAAACTATCGACTGGACTATTCACTTGTTCAAGTTTGTAAATAGAAAACTCGAAACACTAATAATAATCGCCCTAAGCTTGGACCCTGTTTCCGGTACCGGTGGGCTACATTCTTTTATATTTTTAAATGTATTATATTCTAATATTTAAAAATATAATTTATATGTAATAAATTAAATAAATGAAATATTAATCGATCGATATTCAGGAAGGGGCCATAGTCTTTCCATAGTTCAAGATAACCAGCATTGCTATTCTGTAACCATCTCACCGTGAAAACTTAGGTGAAGTGAGCGTGGAGTGAGCTGTTATTGTCATCGATACCTACTGATGCTAAGGCAGTGACAGTTCACTTCAAGCTCACTTCACCTAAGTTTGCACGGTGAGATGGTTACAGAATAGCAGTGCAGTTCACTAAGAAAGCCGAACCCATTAAACTTATATTATACAATATATCTTTGTTACCATATCCAGCAATAGTCCTACACCAACCGGGGGTTGTCCTTGGCTGCACTTGCATAGTGCGAACTGGGATAATTGTTGGTTGGTGCCCCATTTCAATAAAAATGTTTAACGGGCCTCTCACGCCTTCCAAAGGACCTGACGCCAGGGTCCCGAGCAAGTGGAAAGATCGACCTATAATTTGTAACATGTGTTTGACCACCCTCAATCTTTACTTGGGGTAGTGAAAGCTAAAGGCTTTGTAAAGTCAGGGAAATTTATTGATAAGCTAATTGACTACCAATTTAAATTGCCCTTAATTGCCCAGATGTATGAACTGGCTATAACACGGTAAATTGACGTAGGGTGTTTTATTTAAAAAATAGTTTCCCTGACTGTACATACTATTCAGAGAGAATGAATAGCATAATCCTAGCTACTTCCTAAGAGACGTGGCCGTGATAGTGCATGACATTAGCAAACTGTTGATCATCCAAAATGAAAAGGGTCCGACTTCGCTCGACATTCGCAGGACAAGGATGAACCAGAGAAAATATCATTGTAAACATGATGACAAATCATTTAAATAAAAGAGCTTCAAATGCAATGTATCGTAGTTCTCCGAGCAGTTTCGTATTCAACCACTAAATGTAGACGGTTTTAAATGCGGACTATTATACAATCCCCACAAACCACTTAAATGATTGCAATGATTTGTTCTAACAACTTAGCAGGTGAAATGTGGCTGTACCTACTAGGTATAGGTACATCTCTGCTGACTTATCTTTCAGAGATTACAGGCGTGATGTTGTGTTTCTCTGGCAAATCATTTCGATCTCATTTTAATATTCGTAGCTACACCATTTGTTAAAAAAAACTAATCTAGGTATCTAACCAATCTTATTTTGCCTTGAATCACATGGAAACTTAAATAGTCATTCACTCAAAGTGGATATTAGGTAATCAGCAACAATCTTCAATCTCAATACAGTGGAACGTTCCAGGTTTGAGTGAGAGTAAATCATAGAGATATTTATAGTATCTCTATGGAGTAAATACTAAAGTTTACGAGAAGGTTCCACCTCCCGTATTATTTTTGGTTTTAAGTATAAAAACTGAGTTTCGAACTAATCGGACAGCGCGTTAAAATTCTTCTATATAAACTTTGACACTCTCCAATCCCCTTTTAGGGGCCAATTTAGAAAAACTAAATGACAAACTATATAATTTACTTAGATAAATATTCGTCATCTAATAACTCAAGGAATAAGATTTTTCATACAAACAAAATCCCCCCTTTTCACCCCCTTTAAGGTCGAATTTCCAAAAACCCGTTCTTAGTGCGCGCCTACGTCATAATAAATATCTGTGTGTGTCAAATTTCAGCCCAATCCGTTCAGCGGTTTGAGCTGTGCGTTGATAGGTCAGTCAGTCAGCGTTGTGTTTTATATACCAGGGCGTCCCACGGATATGCCACATGGAGGGAAAGTACCTTGAATATTGTAGATGGAACATTTTACTGAAAGAAGACGATAGATATATTTAAAAATAATTACATGGTTGAACCGGGAACAATGGTCTTCCTTTTATTTGTGACACTATGTTATTTAGCAAAAAATGAAATATGATGAAGCATTTCGATCGGTATGATAACACTACAGCGTGATTATTTTTCTCATGTAACGGGTTCGATTCCCGGTTCAACCATGTAATTATTTAAAGATCTATGAATGCAGTTTAAATTGTTTTTTAAATTCAAATAATGTCTTCTTTCAGTAAAATGTTCCATCTACAGTATTCAAGGTACTTTCCCTCCATGGGGCATATCCGTGGGACGCCTGTATAAAATATTGATAATTATACGCAGATCAATATTGATCAGTTCTATTTATTTGTTTTTTTGGACGTTCAAAAGTGCATTGAAATACATTATTTGATTTTGACTGAGAGCAGCGGGCGGGCCATGGCTTTGAGAAAAACTAACCATGATCTTGAAAATACCGAATACCAAACTTAAATAATAAAATAAATAATAATGAAATAATTGTTTATTTAGCTTGTCTTTTAGCATTAATTTTTTATTATTATTTATAACTTTTATTTCTTTAGTTGTTCTATCACAAAATACCCAACACGACAGTCGTACATAGTTGCCATGACAACGACTTATTGTTATAGCTATAGAACCTGCGACAGTGAAGTTAGAAGCGTTCTTTTGTTCGCGATATGTATCCAAGTTATGTTATTACTTTCTAACTTCAACTTATGTATACTGCCTAAATATGTAAGCTGTGAACTCCCTAATGTACCTTTCAAGTAGATATCTGCTTAGGTAATGGAATAAGCGCTGTTGGTAGGTAGACTCCTCTATTATTATAATGTGTTCGTAATTACTTTTATGGTTATAGCTACATTTACTCTTAAAGCCTGTTATTTCACCTAGATTTCATAGGCCTTTATTCTATTTGAGGGTGGGAAAACATCAAATGAGAAGTCATTTGATGATTTCTGTCTCGCCCCTCCCGCTCTAGCTCCACCTAGAGCGGGAGAAGTCTCGCTCTGGGCGGAGCGGGAGGGTGTGTCAGACTTTTACTGACTAAAACCCACACGTGTTCCTTCAGTTGCGTGTTGCCAGGGGCCCCGGTATCCCTGTCGGACTTTCCCGCAACCCTGGCAAGCATCGGTCTTAGTGGACCTCGTCAATTGTGCTGACATCTCTTTGAGGCGCGCGTGGAACTCAACGCGCCGTCGACCCGGGCCCGTGCCTACGGTGGCTGGGAATCCGCCTGGAATTTCCGACGCCCAGGGCGTCTCCTGCGGCGGCTAGGGGCGTGAGGGCGCGAATTTTGCCTCTCCCTCACGCGTTCCGCCTCCTCCTTCGCGAGCATTACTGCTTCGCAGAAGGAGGCGGCTTCCCATGCCCCCTCGCTCCGTACCATGGCCTGGACCAGAACCGGATGCGAGAGGTCATATCCGCCAATCGCCTCCACGAGGACACGGCGGTGCTCCGCCCAAGCAGGGCAGCCCGTGCTCCACCGTGTCCTCCGGGTGATCCTCACAGTGGTGACACCCAGCCGTTTCCTCCCGCCTAATGCTAAACAGGAAAGATTTAATAGGCCTGTCTCTCTCCTGTCTATCTCCAAACCCATTACAAGTGGCATATTATAGGTATATTACATGCCTGTATTCCCCGTACAGTACGGAACATTTCGCCAGTTACAAGTCCCATGTTATAGGATTGTAAAACCAGACATTCAGCTATTACTGAAAATCTCTTAATAAAAACTCGAAAGATACTTTGATCCCTTTGGTCCGAAATAAAAGACTTTTATTTATTTTAATTAATTTTCTTTTGTTCCCACTAGTGCCACCGAATGAGATGAATCCTTGAAGAAGCAGAACAGGTTTTCGTCAACCAGACAATTTTTTTTTTTTATTGAACGAATATGTCTTTCATTTTAGTGTAATTAGACATAACATAAAAACACGCTTGTATTCTCAAAAGTGGCAGACAGAACTGAATTAATATTACATACCCATTTCGCCAGTTATAGACACATATTAGAACACCTACCCAAAACAATCACAACAGTAACTAACACCATCAACTTGATGTGTCGATGACATCACGTCGCCATCACGAAACTTATCCAACAGATAGCGTTACAGACTGACTGGAGATCATATCGTGGGCGGCTCTGACGGGAACTGATACTTGAGGAGTATGAGCACGTGTTTATATTGTCCTTGGTCGTTTTAACTTAGCAATTATACCCACATGTCATTTTTTTGGTACATTTTTTTTGGTAATTTCCTTCACTCTCTCTAGGAAACTCTTGACTCGACAAAAATAAAAACATCTTTTAATGATTACAACCCAATTCTTTAACTTCTGGTCCTAAGTGGCGAGTATGACATATGAGCTGATAGATTTTCATAGAAGCTTTCAGTAAAATAAAGCCTGTTGAGATTTTGAAATAGTTAATGGACCAAATACAAAACCCCCGAAACCCCCAAATTAGAAACCTTCAATAGTTTACTTGAAGGAAGAATTGAATTATTGATCTCTTTATTATAATACTAGCATCTGCCCCCGACTTCGTCCACGTTCAATTTCTTGCTCCCCTGTCCCACCCCGCCGCATTATCAGACAATCAGGACTTCGAATTTTATATAATTAGATTGTAGATCTACAGATTTGTAAACCAAAATACATAGGTATACACCAAACTCTGCTTGTTGCAACTACCTGAAGAAAGCCGAATTCAATCAATTCGCTGGAAGTAAATACGCACCCATGAACCTAAATCAACAGACTACCAACCGCACTCCCTTCACCTGAACAATAGAGAAACCAATACACCGATTGACTTGGAAGCGCACCTGTCCATTACTTCTACACTCCTAGTACCTGACAGTGTTTGCAGAGTGTCCAATATTCAGTGGATGGTGTATTATAGCTACCAACTTAAACAATGCCTCATAGACCAGTACACCGATTGGCTTAGAAGCGCAGCTTTCCATTACTTGTAAATCCTTGTGAATACCTGCTTGTTTTTGCGGAGTCTAATAATACCCCTTACTATACAACAGTCGCATAAATAAGTATTACAAAATAGTAGGTAGGTACTTATACTTCTTAGAAGTTAAAAAAAAGTCTTGATATCAACAGGATCCTAACAACCTAATAATATCAAGCATTGATGTAGGCGAGAGCCTCCGAATCGCTTATGCCCGCCTTGTACACGTTATCAGCAAACACTGGAAACCCAAAATACCTATATTACGCTTACGGACGCAGCCCGCGGCTTGCGGAACGCCGCTCACACTACTGGGCGCCTGGTCATTACATTTTCACTGGCTCTGTTTTACTCATGTGGATATACAAATTTAGATTGGGAAATAAAACAAATTATTTAAAGACAAAAAACCCGATTCCCTTTTTTGTAGAAGTCGGTTAAAAACAAAGTTCAATGCTTGTTTTTCTCTTTTCAGTTTCTGTTTTTGCAGTCGGGTTTTTGTTTTTTTTTAATAATTTGTTTTATTTCAAGCTGTTTAGTTTTATTAATAACTATATTTATTTGATAAATGAGCGATTAAAGCAGACATAACATGAATGTAATTATCTGGGAAAAATCTGTATATACAACGTGTAACGTTAAATGCGCAAAACCTCAGACACCCAACTGATTTTTAATTCAATTAACCTATTTCAGAAAGAAAAAAAATCATTTAAAAAATTGTAAAGGTTTTATGTGCTGTTTTAGTTTTGGAAGATTCGTATTTGCATTGGAATTGGATAGGCTCAAGTGGACTTTATAATAAAAGATTAGTGGACTGTATTAAAATAGGTGTAATACCACAATTTACATCAATAACGTGTATGGAAGACAGTACAAAGAAATGCCCGTAGTGGAGCGCGTCTGTGAGCTGAGTGGTGTGGCGGGCGCGCAGCGGTCGTTCGTAGCGGGTTCGGTACCCCGAGACCCCGCGCTTGCCCCGTGGTGAATCACGCGCATAGGTGATGCGCAGACATATTCCCCGGGTTGAAGGGAAGTCTTCAATGTTCGACTGGAAGGGGGCAGATGCAGTTGAAGGCACGACGAATGGTGCCCCGCTTCGTCTTCAGTTCGGCCACTCTCGTGACCCCGTCTACGCCGGGATAGGTCTTCATGACCCGGCCCAGGGACCAGAGCAGAGGTGGCGTTGTTTTGTCCTTTATAAGGACTAAGGACCCCGGCTTTACTTCACCTCTGGAATTAAACCACTTGGATTTTGCCTGCAGCAGAGAAGTATACTCATTATGGAACCGTCGCCAAAAATGCTGCCTGATGTGCTGGATTCTCTTCCAGCGATCCAATCGCGTGATGTTGGCTTCAGTCACCTGAGGATGTGGTACTGATAAGAATGGCCGTCCAATTAGGAAGTGAAAGGGAGTGAGTGCCGAAAAATCGTTAGGGTCTGAAGAAAGAGGAGTGAGAGGGCGAGAATTAAGAACTGCCTCTATGTGAGTGAGACAGGTAGCCATCTCTTCGAAGGTGAAATGAGTAAGATGCAGTAACCGTTTTAAATGATGCTTACATGATTTTACAGCAGCTTCAGCTAATGAATTGAAATGAGGGCTGTATGCAGGCGTGAAAATAAATTCAATACCTTGCTGCGCCATTTCAGATGCAACATTTGATGATTGCAAGAACCTATACAACTCGTTTGACGCGCCTACAAAGTTAGTCCCGTTATCGGACGTGATGCTTCGAGGCTTGCCACGACGCGCCACGAAACGATTTAGAGCAGCCATGTAGGCCTCAGTGGTGAGGTCGGTGACGAGCTCCAAATGTACGGCTTTTACTGCCGAGCAAACAAAGATGCACATATAGGATTTTGTAAGTTTGCATCCTCGGCCTTTACGATTGGCCACCAATACTGGCCCAGCATAGTCAACATAGCTATTTAAGAATGGAAACTCAAGATTTGTTCTTGAGCTAGGTAGTTGACCCATTATAGGCTGTACGTTCTGAGCCTTATGTCTGAAACATTTAAGACATTTATTCACGACAAATCTAGACAAGTTTCTGCCACCTAGAGGCCAATAAGTTTGTCGTATATGTGACAATAACAACTGTGGACCAGCATGTACAAGCTTTACATGTTGCATTTGAAATATAAGTTTTGTAAGTGTGTGCTTACTGCATAAAACAATGGGATGTTTCACACTAAAATCGTAGGGGGAGTTATCAAGACTTCCGCCCACGCGAATGAGGTTATGATTGTCAATGAACGGTGTCAGAGGAAGCAATCTACTTTTGCGTGGTAATTTTTGTCCAGACTTCAACAAATTATATTCTTCTGAAAACATTTCAAGCTGTGAATAATGTATAATTAAATTGAATGATGTGTCTAGTTCTGTTATTGTAAAATTACCATGCAATTTATTTTTATTTTTTACATTGTAAATAAAGCGTTGTACATATATTTTGTAAATATATTTTGTATTTTTGTTAAGCTAGAATACTTTACTAATAAATCATGAATGATTGATGAATGAATGGTTACGTCTGAATGATTACTAATAAATGAATGATCGTCACTATTAGTACCAATTATATGAGTCACTACTTCCGGCAGACTATCTTTCCCGTTGTTTGGCATGCTGGGCCACTCATTTTCACTATGCTGTAAAAATGAGGGTCCATACTACCACAGAGGTGTGTCTATGATAACGTCGGCCCTGAGACCACGGGAAACAAGATCCGCCGGGTTGTCCTTCGACGGTACGTAGCTCCAGGTATGACCACAAGTACTTTCCTGTATCTCGTTGACTCTGTTTCTTACAAAAGGTTTCAATTGATTTGAAGGAGTAGAGAGCCAACCCAGGACTATGGTTGAGTCGCACCAGAATCTACATTTATGAATGGGCATGGTAAGCGATTCTTGAACCTTAGTACACAGCCTTGCACCTAACAAAGCTCCACAAAGTTCAAGCCTCGGTATCGTCGTTGGTTTGATGGGCGCTACACGATTTCTAGAGACTAGAAGTTGTACGCCCATGGATCCACTACTGTTGGAAGACCGAATGTATACACAAGCGCCATACGCCCTCTCGGACGCATCGGTAAAGACGTGTACTTCATGCGTGATGGAGTCTTCATGCAAAACCCAACGAGGAATTTTTAAGTTATTTAATGCTGTTATGGTGCCCTCAAATGTAGACCAAAGGTTTCTGACTTCGTGCGATACTACGTCGTCCCAGTCATACTTATCTAGCCATAGACGCTACATAATTAACTTTGCTTCGACGACGCACGGACCTACGAGGCCTAGTGGGTCAAAGATCTGACTGATGACAGAAAGGACATGACGTTTGGTGACTTTGGTAGTGGAGGTGATATTTATAGTATAAGTAAGTGAATCTGAGTCACAAACCCAGTTGAGACCTAAAGTCTTAGATTGTGATGTGTTTGGACCTTGGTCAGAAAAATGTAAAGTATTATGTAATTCATTATTATGTGTAATTTCTTTGAGAATTTGAGGATTATTTGATCGCCATTTACGTAAATTAAATTTTGCAGATGATAGAACGGAATGTACCTTTTTAGAAATGTTAACAGCTTCAGCTATGGTATCCCCTCCACTAAGAAAGTCATCGACGTAGAAGTCACGTCGTATGGCACATTGGGCACGACTGTCCTCAATGTCATCAGCCAGACTTACAAGACACTTAGTGGCTAAATAGGGTGCAGAAGCGGTACCATAGGTAACCGTATTTAAAGTGTAAGTCCTAAATGGTTGCGTAGGTTCATACCTGAAAATATTTTTTTGAAGAGGTCGTTGAACTGGATTTAACTCTATGGCCCTGTACATTTTTTCGACATCACCTGAGACCACGTACCTATGCTGACGAAAACGTGTTAGTATGGAAAACAGATCGTCTTGGACTACGGGACCGACCATCTGAATGTCGTTAAGTGACACCCCCGAACTAGTAGAGGCTGATGCGTCGAATACTACGCGTAGTTGTGTAGTGATGCTAGAAGTGCGAATGACTCCATGATGTGGAATGTAATATTTATTCATGGAGCTTTCTGGTGAAGGAGTACAGTCTGAGTCTAACGTCATATGACCTAGGCGTTCATATTCACTCATGAATTCGTTATATTTTTTATGAAATGATGGATCGCGTTTAAATCGCCGTTCAAGGGAAAGAAAACGATTTCTAGCATTAGTAAAAGAATGACCTAATGTACTAGGATCCCCTCTTAAAGGCATAGTGACGACAAATCCCCCACCATCATTACGAACAGTGGTTTGAGCAAAAGACTGCTCACACATTCTCTCTTCAAGTGAGAGTGAATGCTTTGAAGCGACGTTGTCAAGCTCCCAAAATTGAGTGAGGTCGGGAGTGACATTGGAATGATGGCAAAAATGATTAGCGGAAAAACATGATTGGTGCGAAATACTACCTGAAACTAACCATCCTAATTTGGTCTCGCATAATTTAGGTAGGTTTTTCCCTAAGTCTATCGTTTTGCTACCTAAGACATTCCAGAAAACTTCAGCCCCTACCAGGATGTCTACGACCGACGGAACATTAAAGTTCGGGTCTGCTAGCTTAAAACCTGAAGGAATAGGGACGTGATTGATATGCACGAATGAAGATGGCAGAACCTTTGTGATTTCGGGCAAAATGTGACACTCGATATCTGCAGTAAAGGCACAGCATAAAGACTCTATTGTGAGGTTGCAAGACTGTGTACTGGTGGATATGTGATTATTAATACCCGTTACCTTGGTGCTCGTACCGCGTCGTAACAAACCCAGCTTCTCCGATAAGCTTTGCGTAACAAAGTTCGCCGTACTGCCGTTGTCCAGCAGTAGGCGCGCAGTGTACTTCTTACCCGTCACGCCAGTCACGTTCACCATAGCTGTGGACAGTAAAACATGCGCAGAAGTAGCAAGCTGCATGGAATTTGCTGAAAGCACAACATTTGAAGAAGGCAAAGCAGAAGGCAGTGCAGAAGGCATGGCAGAAGGCAATGGATTGGAAACAAGTTTGGGCTCGTTACTTTCCAGATGCAAAAGCGTATTGTGCTTTATTTGGCAATATTTGCAATGTGAAAATCTACATTTCTTAGAATTATGTCCAAAACGTAAGCAATTAATACAAACATTAAATTCAATTGCCTTTTGTATACGATTTTCTATTGACAAGTTTCGAAAAGAGTCACACTTAAATAATGTATGTGCTTGGGAGCAAAGTGGACATTTACTGTTTTTATTTTTATTTTCTAATTTTGTACTTGTTTTATTATGCTTAGTATCAGTTTTAGTAGAATGACTATTATTTAAGGCTACAATAGCATTCGTTTCAGACGAACTAAAATTAGATTCCACTGATTCTAACCAGTCCGCTTTCCTGCTTAAAAAAGAACAGAATTGTGTTAAAGTAGGATCATCTTTAATCGAATTGTTTCTATGCTCTTCCCAGTCACGACTTGTTGTTAAATCTAATTTTTTAACCATGAAATAAATAATAATGTCGTCCCAATATTGAGTGGGCCTTTTTAATGTAGTTAGTGCCCTAACATTTTTATTAATAATATCAACGAGGTTTCTGATGGAAACACTTGACTCTTTTGTAATGGGTTCGACATCAAATAAAGCTTGAAAATGATTTTTCACCAGAAGTCGGTTGTTATTGTAACGTTCGCACAACAGGTCCCACGCTAGAATATAATGATCGGCTTTAAAGTCAATGTTTTTAATAATTAAAGCCGCATTTCCCTGGAGTGAAGCTCGCAGGTAGTGGAACTTGTTAATGTCACTAATGCTAGAATTGTCGTGAATCAATGACCCAAAGGTATCCCTAAACTCAAGCCAGCACTGGTAGTTCCCATCGAAATGTGGCAAATCTATCTTAGGCAAACGAACAAAAGAATTCCTAGATGAAACATGTGCACCTGAGTCAGCATCTTTGAAGCCCGCCTCCGACGCAGCATCGTTGGCCGAGACATAGGAATAAAAGCTGTTATTATTATCCCGCGTATGAGAAAATTTAAATTGATCGACAACAATTTGTGTTTGTTTACCTGTTTTGGTGGGTTTGCGCATGTGCTGGCTTGACCTATTAATAAATAGACACGGCAACGTTTTTTAATGAAGATTTTTTGAAAAATGTGACCTATATTAAAAAGTGGTTTAATTGATTCTGCTCGTTATTCTGATCTATTTTCAGGTTTTGCGTTACACGTTGTTAATTAAGTAGGTACATGACTTCTGCAACGACTACTCTTTCAACGACATAGTTGATGTTTGTTATAAGAAAGAGATCACTATGTAGTTTACAATCGAATACCTACAATTTGTGAATCGAAGGATTTATCTTGTAGAACTTCACTCGAACGACAGCAAATTGTAAGATACTGCTCGTCGAGTTACATTTATGTAAATGATTCAGCTTATTTATTCTCAAACGAAACTAGTGTAGAATGAATTACCTACTATGTAATGTTACAAATAAAACATCTTTGCATGTAAAATAATGAACCAAGAATTAAGTACAGATAAAATTAGATTATTTTCAAAACATGGGTTTGAAATCAAATAACAAGGTTCGCCAAATATAACAACATAACGCTAAGTTCGCGTAACTAGTGTCCTCTACATAATGTCTAGAGGTTAGTTCTCAATATTTATTTAAAGATATACTACAAGTCATCAACATCTTTGTTAAGCATAGTTATTTCTTTTTCAACCGGTCATTGGAGTCCTCTATAAGAATATCTAAAAAAAAACATATTTTGATAGCATGTATGTATGTATTATGATAATGTCATTGAGGAGATCGCGGGTAAGACCTGGTTGAGACTCGCACAGACCAGGGTAGCATGGTACAAAAGGAAGGCCTAAGTAGTCAGTAGTGGGCGGAAGAAGGCTGCTAAGGATGATACTGATGATGTATGTTAAAGTTGAGGATTGATGATTGAGGTCTTAAGTTTGGCGAAAAAACGATTACATAAAATCTCGTAAATAAATTAAGAATACCCAAGAGTCCCTTTTATCCGTCGCGTGACGAGTTCGCGACGACTTGCTCACGACTTTCACTCTGATAGTTAGAACTAACTTGGAGACACGAAGCCGAGACTTGCTTCTACTCTTACAATACTAGTTTACTAATTAGCACCTTAGGATAGCTTCCTCGCTAATTGGAACGTGGGATATAAATAGTCTGTAAACATGGACAAAGACTACAATGTTAGAATGTATTTAATTGTGTCATGTAAACAATACTATTTTATTCAACTTTTACTAGTATGTCTACGTTCTTGTTAATTACTATAACTAAGACTCTTGATCTAGCGGTTGTAAGCATGACTGCTGAACTTACACTGGGTTCCAACCCAGCTTCCGACCCAGCTTCCAACCCAGGGATGGGTACACTGTCATTGGGTTTTTTTCTATTTGAAAATTCTCAGTGGTAGCCTGTCTATTAAATGGAGCAGGCTGGTCCGCTATTAGTTGGCTTAACAATATAATAGGTGCGATGTGGGTGAAATTACACCTTTGCGTATCCCTTGGAATGCAAGCGTAAGGCTGCCTTTCCACCAGAGATGAGCGAGGATGCGTAGCGAGGAATGTCCGTAAATCTAGCCAATAACAACGCTAGCTTAGCTCAAGCTATGACAGTGAAGCGATGATATTGGTTAGTTTCACACACATCCCTCGCTACGCATCTTCGCTCATCTCTGGTGGAAGCGCAGCCTTATGCTATGTTCTCCAACTAAGCCGCCGCGTTTATTGTGCGACGGCTGGAGTATGCTGACGACCCCTCACATGCCAGTACTACGAGTATGTCTACACTGTTACCGACATGTGCAAGTTGTGTAGTTGCGATAGCTGCTCAAAATGTCTTGGTATTTGTGTCTTTAGAACTAAAATCTGTATCTGATGAATCCATAATCCATACTAATATTATAAATTCGAAAGTAACTCTGTCTGTCTATGTCTGTCTGTCTGTCTCTATGTTGCCTTTCACGCCTAAACCACTGAACGGATTTTGACAAAATTTAAAGAGATAGTTGGCACCCTGGGTAAGGATATAGGCTTTTATCGACATATCCTGCGGGCGGAAGCTAATATGAACCCAATACTCACACATCTTTGAAAATTGAAGGTGATTTCAATTAAAATTCCGAATTAGTATTCAAATAATCATAACAAAACACTCAATTTTGTAAGTGGCGCCACTAATTAGTATCCACAGGTACGTTTTTTGATCCATTCGTTCACATTTACATCAGACACTGTTGGAACAGACCAGAATAACTCCTACCCAACACGGCGACGCCTAAGTCACAACTAATAGTTGAGGACTTATTCAGTCTCAGTCTACCATCAATGATTGAAGCACTCTTCAGTAGAGAGCAGACTGTTTGTCGTCCAGATTCAGCGACAGTCGACTGTCGCAAGCATTTTATTTGAACCAGCCGGACGCGACTGTTTTATTTGGAGATAGAAAGAAATGCAATGAGGGGAAAAGAGAGAGAGGATGATGGCGACAGAGAAATGATGTTCTGATGAAGTAGTTGAATTATTGTTAGTTGTATTGTGGAGTGTTACGGCGACAGATGGTGACGTCATTATGCTTGAGTTTTGTTGCGCAGGGAGTCAAGACATTTAGTTGTTTGTTTTGTAATGTAACGACGTACGGGTTTGATTAGTGACATAAACTCACGCCTTCTTCCCATGGGGGTAGGCAGGAACTATAGAACGGCACCTGCTACGCTCCTAACAAACTCCTTTTGCTAAATAAATAAATAAATACTTGAACTGTTGATATTGTTGGTTATTGTGACAGATTCTTGAGTTCAGAAAAAGTACTTGATAAATTAATACGCCGCTACTAGTCGTTTAGGGTGGAGCAAGTGTTCCTTTGCAGACGCTTAGCAAGGTAGTACAATTATCCAAAAATCCTGCGAAGAAAATATGAAAATATCAATGACTACTATTCCCAAAGAGCTCGTTATAGGTACTATTCATCAAAACAGGGAATCTTTAGCAAAGTATTGAGCAGTTCTATTTTAAGTATCGGAGGAGAACGACGAAGCTATCCCAACCAGTCAGGAATGGAAATCAAAGATCGTATTACGATAGGGTGCGCTTATCTATTTCAATATTACATTTTAGCGTCACTGAAATCTGTGTCAGACTAGGAAAGTAAAACGCTAGACCTAAGTATTTGTACGAGCCTGAGCTGCGGATGAAAATCTGCTTTGATTTTTTTTTATTTATTAAAAAAAAACCTAAATACTACGGATTTCTTATGTGTTATTCAAAACATACGAATATAAATATTGCTAACATGTATCTTCGCGCCTTCCTAACGAAGTAGCAACGTTTAAAAATAACTTTTGTAAGGTTTTAAGTTAAATAGTTTTATTGAACCTACTTATGACCTTTGAATTTCACTTCTGCCCCTCAGTCGAGGTATTGTGACCACCGTTACAATCAATTACACTCACTTTGACCCCACTTGAATTTGAGGCTACAATATTACGTTTTGTATTGTGTATTGAACACTTGTTATTTGAAATAAATCCAATAAAGTATTACATGTTAATGTGAATCGGATGGTCGTAATATGATTTTAGTAGGCTCAAGGGTACACTCCTACTCAATTTCCTACTTATGACACGCCCTGTGAGGCAATAACCCGATCTTTTTCCAGCCTCCCTTCAGATAAATCAGTCTCCTCCCGATATCAGAGACATGATTGAATGGTCCATTCCCCGACACACAATGGCCCAGTTCCCACCTAAATATAGCACAGAAATTGACTTCTGAACATCTTACACGTACACACACCGTGCACACACACATGCATGTTCGTGATAGCTAATATAAAAGCTGTCAGTTACAAAGGCGCGCAGAATACCAAAAATACTGTAATCACGAAACTGTATGGAGACCACAATGTTGCTGTTTTAAAATAACTTTGTATTAAAAATGTTCAGCTTTTTTCACATTTTTTCGTCGCGTTTGTAGATTATGTTCGCTCGCTCAATGAGACATTCGTTAGTAATGTAGTGAGTTGAAAGGGACACGTTTCTGAAATACTTATTAGTATAATATTCTACTGAACGAGCAAATATGTATCTACGTTATTTGGTTTTCGTTTATTGTGTATCCACAAGAATTAAATAACTTGATCCACCTGCTCAACTACTCACCTGGGCGATTTTAATTGATGTGCTTATATTTGAAAAAAAAAACCATACCATGGATTTATGGTTACTGCCACATCATTATAGATACCGCAATACATTCCCTGACGAACTCTTTCACAACGAGCTCTTTGACCAGGAAGAACACCGACACAGCTCACTATTATATCCAGGTTTGATTCAAACCCAACCCGTTAACCGGAGGTAAGTGCTATCAGCGCGTCGCACCTGTTGCGGCGTACTGGAAGAACGCGGTGACATAAACACGTGTGCTACGAATATCGGAACAGGTACCCGATTGAACTTGTGAATATAGGAACAGGTACAGTCAGCCCCAAAAAGATGTATAAACGGAATGGAAGGAATCATTTTTTTTTCACCAACCCTTGTTTTATAACATTGTATTCCGCGTTAACTAAGTGAACATTTTGTTTTAAAACTGTCTATACCCTTGGGACATCATTTTTTTTTGGTAAAATAAATTGTATACTAATGTTTTGTACCTATAATACGCGGATACACAATTAGTTCTAAATTTTGTCGCTCGTGGTTCTGCGTGTCATAACAACATTAACAGCGTCCGAAACAGAAATAAATAGAAAAAAAGAATTTGAGTGAAAATCAAGGTGACAACAGTGATTTTAAATTCAATTTTAATATAAAGTTATCAGATTTTTATGAAACTCAGTCCTAAAAATACTTAATAGACAAGTAACTGCGACCAACTTGGAAGTAGCGCCCGTCAGCCGCTCGCTTGGTCACAGTTCTAACCTAACCTAAACCAAGTGGTCAGGGTGCCCTATCTCAGTTACTGCGACCGATTGAGCATGATTTAGCCTGACTGTGTACACGATTGTAGTTTTGAACATCGTTACAGGACATGATTTGTGAATATTGGAACAGTAGAAATTATACTTGAAGCTGTTTTACACGGTTTTGTTTCACTTCTTTTGACAGCCCCAATGACAGCCGTTACCATGCCGTCGTCACTGTGTTGCTTTTACAAGCTATATATTATAATAGCTTGCTCTGTTCGTATGTGTTTCCGGTTACTCCAATTGTCATCCATTTTTCAAGCACTTCCTGGCATCTGATTGAGCTGAAACTTGGCATACTTATATAAATATCGAGACATTTTGAAAAAATGATACCATGGAGCTGGTCTGATGATGGAGCTGGAAGTTGGCCATAGGAACTCCTCAATCAAACTAGATAGCACTATCGTGTTTGGACTCATTGGCTACGTGCTTTGACACTATAGGTGGTGTTCAGGGTCTGATGATGGAGCCGGAAGTTGGCCATGGGAAAATCCGTTTTAGCTAATTAAAAGTTTGTTTTAAAAAATATTTTTACTTATATTTTATTTATTATTTAAAAGGTGTTGAAAAAATTGGTGAGATATAAAGTTGAAATCTTTTAAATACAGCCCTTTAGTGACCGATTTAATAAAAAAAATACCTGAACATGGTTTGTTTACACTTTCCTCGAATACTTTTCACCCATAGTAAAGTTGTGCACGAAGCCTGTGAATATAGGAACAATGGAAAACATAAAGCCGAGTTTTACAGGGTTTTGTGACCCGAGTGTAAAGAGGAGGCTCGAATTTACTTGTCAGTGATTTTTCCAATATTTAAATACAATACAATATAAAATGACATTCCGTGAACATTTTTTATGTGAAAAGCAGGCAGTAGATATTTTATGTAACAGCCTGACGTATGTATTTGATGGGGCGCTCACATGTGGGAATTAGATCGTTTTGACGTGACAGCCCCCGCCGGGCGCCGGGCGCCGGGCAGCAGGATATGAACAACTGTGAGACGTGTTGGAGATTTGTTGCTATAGTTTGTTTATTTTGTTGTTGTTACTTTTTTAGGATTCCGTACCCAAAGGGTAAAACGGGACCATATATTAATAAGACTCTGCTGTCCGTCCGTCTGTCTGTCTGTCTGTCCGTCTGTCACCAGGCTGTATCTCATGAACCGTGATAGTTAGACAGTTGAAATTGAGACGTGATTTTTTTGCCGTTTTTACAGATAATGGTACAGAACCCTTCGTGCGCGAGTCTGACTTGCACTTGGCCGGTTTTTATTAAATTGGTAACTACATGTATAATTTTTTCTAAGAAATTCACGATTTTTATTACCGCCGTCAATAAATAAAACTATTTATTAAAGCAAATTAAAAGAAGCTATTTTGTTTGATCTAATTAATAACCTAATTATTTATTATCAGCCGCTACTGTAGAACTAATTAATGACATTACTGGAGATCAAAGCGTGCCAAATTATTATATTTATTTTTGAAGCATAATTTATTTAACAAAAAACATGACATGTCTTTGAAATATCAATATTACCAGCGAATTAAAAAAAAATCGAAAAACCACAAACAAATTATGTAAACGTTAAAATTATCCAATTTTAGTGGTCACATCGCGCAGCGCGACAACCGCGCTGTACTAGAACTATTATTCTTATTGAAATCCGCAATTGTTTATATGCGAAAGTGTATGTGTTCCTGCCACGCAGTAAAGGAGCCTTATGGATCGACGTGGTACTTTCTTATAGATATTTTATAGGCCGGGGAGAAGTAAAGGCTAGTTTTTTATTATATTATACATCTCCTAAAGAACTGAAATAGGTTGTTGAAGTTTGTAATGTACGCAGACAAAGTGAAGGCAAAAGCTAGATATTAATAAAAGTGCACCACAAGTCCCGCGGCCACTCCAGCTAAGGGTTGTTGACTGGAATGTCCTCGCCATTGTAATGTCGAAAATAACTTCAAAGTCTTTCTGGCTGTGTTTCAGGCACAAACATTCGCCTCACGCCGCGGGGGAATTAGATTTCCCGTTATGCGGTAGAAGCTGTATTCCGTTTTCCGTGATATGTGAACTTATTATTCTCATGATGTTAGTGCGTTTTAATGTAAGGCCGAGTTTTTAATTTGTTAGAGAGAGTGAATGCTGTTTTGAGTGTGTTTATTTAAAGTAATTGCAAAAAGAGCCATGTTTTGCTTTTTAAATTGGAACTGCAGGAATAGGAATTGAAATAAGATGGGTTTGTTTACATATTAAGGTTAGAAAATTACCATTTATAGACTACAGTAGACATATCAGACTTACAAAGCAAGATATAAACTAATAACTCGACCTTTGGTTAAGTGCTACAACGCCTACGAAAGCGTAGCAAGCGTAGGCGCTACGAGACGCTACGAAAGATGTAGCAAAAACTATATTTTTGTAGTTGATCAATAATATTTCGGATATTTAGTGATCTTTATGAAGCAATAATATAATGTTCATTCCCAAATATTTTTTGCATCGAATCGCATTAGTATTAGCGTTAAGTATAATCGTAAACCATTGTCTTGAGAATTGAACTTTATATACTTAACTACGTAAACATTCCAAGCGTCAAATATTGTACAAAAACAGTGTTTAATTTATTGTTTAAAACATTGTTATTCTTTATCAAAATGAACCCAATACCTGTCTATTAACAATTCTGTGCAGATTACATGAGATGAATAAACAAACATGCTTAAAACGTTCACGGCCACAGAGTAATCATGATGCATGAAACACGTTGCGTGAATACGCAGTAGGCATAAAAGATTACTAACAATGTTACAAGGCTGAGGTTTTGTTGTTAGACTTAAACTTTTTTGGGTTAATTTTAGATCCGAAATACGCGAATAACGAATAAATCAAATGGAAAAAATCATATTTTATGTTGCTTCTTACGGGATTTATTTATTTAACATAGGATAGCATGGTTCACATAGGTTTCGTTCTGATTAAAACCCAAAGTGTAACAATACCTAATGATAATAATTATAATGCCTACAGTAAAAAATGTAGAGTCTGAAGAATTATTGATATTAAAAGTGAACTTCAATTGCTTACAAAGTCAAAGTCATATCATTTATTCTAAATAGGCATATAAAAGGCACTTTCGAAAATCCAAATAAAAAAAAACATAATTGATTTTAGTTGCCCCTTCCAAAAGGTAGTTTCGTATGGAGAAGAATGGGCAAGAAACTCCACCGTTACTCTTTTAAAAATGTCTATGTTTTTATTTTTATACATGTATAATAATGTATGTATTATATATGTGAAGACAGTGCACCTAGAATAAAATAACGACATCACAGTAGGTAAAAATAAATAAAAATGAAGAAATGTCAGATAATATTAATTATGTGATAGATAAATGGTGCTCACTTAATTAGACACATTGTAAAAGTCTTTTTTTTTTCACAATGAATTCATAGGTAGACAACATCCTATTCCGCTCAATTTCCTCAAAACACAAAAGTCTATAATTCGTTCAGTCTGCCTACATCTGCCTCTCTACATGTTTTTTATTCCATTTCATAGAAATTGGATGGAATAGTTGAGTAGCAGAACTTTGGCAAATGTTCCTTATTTTGTAAATGTGCGTTATTTTAGCTTCCATTGTTATTGTAATACGGAAGGTTGTGTACCAAATATATTCAATTTATTACTTTTGTTGGAGCCGCGTTTTTGTAGTCAATAAGTAAGTTCGACAGGGTTCCATTTGATTGTGTATAATATTCGGAGGTCCCATTCACGTATCATGATACAATGTCAGGCTTCCTGCTAGGTTTCCAAACTGTTTTTGATGTTATTATTGTATAATATGGGCGGCTCTCTTTGATGTAATAAGGTCAAAGTCGTTCTTAATGTGAGGACTAGACTTATTTTAATTTTAAAAAGCTTAGTTATGTTAAAATATGAAAGGTACAAAAAGCAAGTCTATCAGATGTTGGTACAATGTGTGTATATTTATGTTTGCTCTGCTAACATATGGTGACCGCGGCATTCACAAGGTCAATTAATGATTGCACCTGTTATTAAGCCACAGCATGTAGCACGACACTACATACCATCCTAAAACTTCAAAACCCATTCGGACAATATTCTCCTCACGACAGACAATTTACGATCAATATCAATAGTATAGCAACTATTCAGTAATAACAGAACAAATACGAGACAAGACAACAGTCTGGTCTAGACAACTGATATTCACAATAATATGCTGTATATCTAGACAGATTCTAATATCTGATGTACAATAGACGTAGATATTTGTATTTAGTACCCTATTCCACTTAACTTTTCCATTTAACCCTAAGAAATTGACACGCGGAGCGTCGGTCGCAGAGAAACTTACTCAGAGGAACTCTGCGTCCGGCGCTCGGCGTGGCAACACGTCGTGTTCGGGTTCGCGACTGGTCAATCGTCATCCTGAGGATGCCTTGTTGAAACATGTGTCAATTTCTTACAGGGTTTTTTGTGCCTCTTGAGGAATAGTTAAGCGAAGTCTATGTATTTTTAATGAATTTCCGTTTATTTAGGCCTGAATCAATTAACTACTAATATTTGGGTATTTTAGATGTAATAAAAAAGGTGGATATAGTCGAGCTTGTAGTTCCTTTACCACTTTTGAACTCCCACTAAATTGATACTTCACTAAGGTTATAATATTATAATTGACAATTCAACCTTAGGGACATTAAACCTTAGGGTGGCAGAGAAAATATGAGGTCGACTATACATAAGACATTGCTTTGTTGTTGGGATAAGAATTGTGTTTAAATGCTATGCGGTTAAGAGTTCAATTGCGAACCTCCTTTTGGGAAGCGCCTTTTTAACCATCGAAAAAATAGAATGAGGTTCGCAAGTCGGCTTGTCTATTCTTAGTAGGTACACATGGAACTAAAAATTTTTTTTTTTTTCATCGATTCCTTTAATTTAAAGACCAACAATGCTTCATTGCTATCTTATTGATTTTTTTACCCGACATATGCACCTATTCTAGCTACTCGAAAGAGTATAATATAAAGTATCTTCCCGTTTGGGTGTGCTAATAAAAACATACGGCGGTCATTATCTCTCACCGCGCGGCGATAGCCGCAATAAATTAGTTGTTCATTACGCGGGCCATTTACAGGCAAACTTGCAGTACTTATGTTACATTTTTAGTGATACATGTAATATGGAAAATATTATAAGAAAAACATATTACCTTCTTTACCGTTGAAAAGGACATTATGGTCCACATTATAGCGATAGCACATCAAAACAACATCTCGACTAAAACAAAGCATTGAAATGCTTTACGTTTTACAGCATAATAAGTAGCCCTAACTTTTGTCTTGATGTTGTATTCCCACAGCGTTCAACTGTCGATTTGCTTTTAGAAGTTGATAACAATAAAAATTCTATTGTGGCTCGTTAGTGACAGTGCTCATATCAACATCATAATCACCTGTAGAAGAGTTGAAGATCACACACACACACACACATAAAACCTCCGAGTGTGCCGACTGCACGCTTGCTTGTTGTATGCTTTAAAATAAATTGAGACCCTCACAACAAGCCCTTCCATTCGAAATCACGTGGTACAGTTTGCAAAAAAAAAAAACAATAATCAATAATATATATAATATTTATGCAAATAAACTTAAACTTCTTTGATAAAGTACCGTGCCGTGTAAATCTTAAAGACCACAGAAAAAATACATTGTTGTATGTATTTTACAACAAAAAGCTAATCGCCATTCTAGCGGCAATTTTCACTTAAGAATCTGTTCTCAACTAATAGCGGTTCACTAAATCACTCAACTTTAGCGAATAATATAATCAATAACTCGATACAACGGACTACACTTAAGTTTGACATCTTTCCTCTAAACATTATGACATAGTGCGTATCGGGCGGCCGGTGAATGGCGCCGCCTAATGGCCGGCAATGGGTGATGGCGCTAAATACCGGCCACACAGCTGCCGGACTAGAGGACTTGGGATTAAATATTGAGAGCAGACGGTGTTTCTAGTCACGTCTAGGAATTTAGTAAAAATACCTTTTGTTATTACCTAAATGCCTGTGGAGGTGGAATTATTGTTTTTACCCGACTGCCCCAGAAGGAGGGTAATGTTTCGTTAAAATGTTCATCGTTAAAATGGTACAATCATGGCGAATTTTATAAAGATATAGAAAGGTGAGTGTGGGTCGTAAGATCGCAACACTTGAGACGTACGATAACTTACAATGCTATGAATTGGAACGACCCGATATTGATCGGTTTCCATAAAAAATTATGTATTTATTTATTTAATAAGTCCTCCGTTTCAAATTAGAAATCAACAACAATTTCGTTTGTATTGAAAATGTAAACGAATGGATCAGAAAACGTACCTGTGGATGCCGATTTGTAGTCACTTACAAATACTTGAGTGCTTTGATTTGATTATTTGAATACGAAATTATAATTTTAAATCAGACAAAAAAGTTATTCTATGTTTTTCGTTTGACAATTTGAGGTTAATTTCATCGATAATTTTTCATTTATAATTCCCTTTATTGAGTGATTGCGTAAGTATTTAAACCAAACAAGGTCTGTTTAGACTTTCATCTGACACTTTTGACACAGACATTGGGTATAACATTCTTGCATACAATCTTATGTCACGTAGAAAATCTTCCCATATTTCTGTCACTGTAACTAGTATGTTTCAGTGACATAAAAGCGCGCCCACAATACGGCCATCCGTCCTACACTACAAGTAATGAGTGCCATCCACCGCCGCGTACTGTCCACTTGTTACTGTCCACTCGTTACCGTCGCTACTGAACATGTGTCCACTAAGTGAACCTAATGGTTCATACATTATGTACACGATGTACAGCGGTTCTTTTGTTTGGGAGATGCTAGTCGATATCTTCAGTGAGCTGGTGGGAATGTGTGTGTGGAATTGTGTACGATTGAAGATAATCACATATAAAGCTTGTTAAAAAGCGAAGTAATATTCTTTCAAAAATCTTAAATTCATTCAATTACTGACAGACAAAGCACCGCCTAAATCGCTGGGTCTAGAATAGAAACATGAAGTTTTTCCCAAGAGTTTGTTATATAATTTAGGTTAGCACTAAGGAGGAATTCACCCCCTAAAGTAGTTGTTTGTATGGAAGTTCGTAATTTTTTGAAGATAGGAAATCCCATCGCGCAAACGGCTTTTTAAACCATTATTAGCATTTATCTCCGTATAGATTTCTGAATGACATTCCAAATTACTATTTCCGGATGTATGCTTGCCGAAATTATCTTTCACCGATGGTGGTTCTACGATATAATCGCTTTCCAGATGAACGATTCCCCGATGAAATTTTCGTCGTCTGTTGGTTTTACGAAATAATCGTTTATAGACAGAATGGAACGGTACGTCTGCAAAACCCTTTATCGGTTATCGTTTCTACGAAATTGCCTTTTGCCTCGAATCATTGAATTGCAGTGGCGATAAAACGAAGCAAATACAACAGAAATAATACCGAGATAACATTAACATTGTGCATGCACGCCCCCCGCCCCCCGCCCCGGTCACATATGATCATATATTATTATTACCCTATGATCCACCAACCCGCATTGCAACTGGGTCTACGTGGTGGAATTTGGTCCACGTCCACTGACAGGGAGGCCTGTGTCCCAACAGTGGGGATGTTGTAGGCTGATAATGCTCACGAATGACTTCTCCGTTGACACGAAATAGATACCTACCTACTGTTTATTGTTATTATTATTGCAAAGGTCAATAAGATGATTTCGAAGATCAGGCAGCTAATAAGCATCTCCTCAAAAAATCTTCTGTAAACAAAGCGATACGTTAAACAATGTAACTTGCATTACTGTATGAAGAATTGTCAATAACCTATCAACTGTTCACACTCTTCAAAATATCAATATGAATAGGGTTGTAAAACATAACTAGAACAACAAGTCTCAGGGGAAGCGCGTGGCAGCCCTGGATTGTTTCGCATGTAGGTAATGACAGCCACTCGGGGCTCGTCCGCTACTTGACAACCCTGTTAGGGCTGGCCTTACAGAATATCGTTCGGACGTATCGGCCTTACAGTATAGTTTTTCAATATACAAATGAAGCCTGTATTTCCGGAAGGGGTAGGCAGATATGTATCGAAGGATCACATTTGGTCAGTTGTTTTATGTCGTGAAATAGGGGCGAGCTTATATCGCCATTAACCTGATATCATAATTGCTAGTGGGAAAATTCGTAATGCTTAATTGCTTAAGTCTTTAAACTGTTATTGGGTCTCCCATTAACAGTTTTCCCGACTTAAGGACTGAACTCAGGACTAGTTTAGCAGACACGTTAGCGGTCACTAGACCGACGAGGCATTATCGTGTTTCACTGGTAAATATTTTAGAACATGCATTTATAGATCAACGTCTTTTTTATTTGATTAATTTTCATTCCTTTCCTGCCTGCGGCGTGGTTGATTTTCACTGTAATTTTCTTTCTACCTCCATTTTTAGGTGAATAGCACTTGATTTCCCTGACAGCTGATATTGGTATCCCTTACATCCGACGAAGGGCTCGCAATATATTGATACAGCAATAAACAGCCCTCCACTGAATCACGATGTTTGCGGTAATGACAACTCTGGACCACCCCTATGCGCAGCAGGGTTGCACGTCTGATACAGTTTTACTGATTTAGAAATATCTGTTACGTAGATATGTAGGTACAGTCACGAGCACCAATATGTATACACTTAGCAACTTTTAAACGTGATTTTCTCCTACTGTATTGATTGTAATTTTATTTTATAACGAACATAGTATTTTGGAACCCATATTATTATGAAATAGGTATCATCTCAAAGTTGCAATCGTTATTCCACGAAAAAATGGTTATTGAATTTTGCTATGTATATACATATTTTTGCTCATGACTGTACTTATAGTGTTTCGTGCCACCACGTACATTATTTTAAGAATATATTATTTGTCAATGAGACATAACCGACTTCAAAAGAAAGGATATATTCAAGTGACTGTATCTTTTAATATTTTTATGTGGCTTATGAGTTGTTACTCTAAAAACATTGTATAATTTTGCGATTGCAGACCAGAGCAAATAACTTTATGTTACACTACATTACATCTACTTTTGCCAACGTATTGAAGCTCCATCATAGTCTCATCTAGTTTGGCTGAATACTACTATCATATAATTTAAAAAGTACCACTATTTATCACAATTTCTCTCATCTCGAGCACTTGTACGTACAATACATCGCTAACGATGCCACTCGGGTGTACTCGGGATCGTTCGGGCTGTCTCACCAACCTATATGTTACTGTTGACACATTATTTTACCTGTTTTCCATATAGTATTAGACAGATAATAAAAAGGGTTTAAAGATGCGTTAATTAACCTAAGGAAAGTAATATTTTTTTACTGAATACTCAAAGAATTATTGTTTACTAAAAACACCATCAAGTATTGACTACATAAAAGCTCTACAGCTCAAGATTAAAAAAAAAGTAAAACAAAAGCAGAGTGTTCACTTTTACCGCCATTTTCGTGAAAAATCTTAAACGCACGAAAGGGATAACATTTAAAACCACTTACTGCGGCAGTCGCTAAGCGGTGGGCTCGGATAATCCCGCCACGCTGCGAAGGGCCGAGTCGGGTAATACCCCGAAATGCCGACCGAGGCAAACATCATAAATTGATACGTCCTTGAATTATTTTCAGATTCTAGGTAGGTATAAGGAATAAATTCATAAATATTTTCTGAACAAAATAATTTGATCAGCATCTTTATTGCATAACACACTATCAATCACTTTCTGAATGCTTTTGAAAGATATTGCTAATCCATTGCTTCATATGTTCGAAAAATTTGTCTGCTGAACAACGTATATAACGCAATGCATGTTGTTAAAATGACAAAATTAAACCCTTTGCTACTGAATGTGTAACGCAATTACCCCGCAGGTCGCAAATGTATCTGCGTAGCGGTATAAACCGCAATTCAGAAGCCATCCCAGGGTTCAACATTCCCTCTTAAAGAAGTACTAAGATACCATAAAACGGAGCACATGTGTCCGTACTGTCAATCAATGAGGCTCGTAAACAGGACGCCACTGGTAACAACCACTTTAGGCCTGTACACGACTAGTATTTGTAGTTAAGTGGTTTGGCGAGTGGAAACATATTGTATTGTATGGAGATTGGAGAGTGATTTAGGGCAGGCCTGTTTTTTGTTGAAGGTTGAAATTCGATAAGTATAGAAAACATTCATATTTAAAGTGCACACTGTGCGACTGCTGAACGTGGAATCCTGGTTCGTTGCTGCACCTGGTGGTTGCAGTCAGGCCCACTACTGACTGTTTAATCTTATTATCTTATCACCACTATAATAATAATCAAGCCTATTTAATTGCCAAGAGCCTCGACTGTCTCCTGAGGAGGCTCTCGACGGGCAGATTCAGAAAGCGGTACTTCTGGACACGGCTCGCATTGTTCGGAGGTTCCTCTCTCTGAAGCACTGACTGGTAGCTTGGACCCTGTTCCCGATACCGGTGGGTTACTATGACTTACATAAAAAAAAACTAAAAAAATTGTCTAATATTTAAAAATAATGAAATAAAGGAAATAATAATCAAGCCTATTATTGTCCCATTGCAGGGCATAGACCTATTTCCATGCGGACAAGCCACGAGCATCACCACGCTTGCTCGTGACGGGTTGGCGATTTCAGATTGTTATCAACTATAAGCCCATGTTTTGAATTAAATTCATTATGCATTAAAAAAGTCACATTGTTACTTGCCCGGACTGAACCCACAACCTCGTGCCTTCACTGGGCCTTCACGACCATGCCATGTCCCGTATCACTCGCAACATCACATAAGCTAGTTTTTTTACAATAATAGGGACATGTGACTTTTTGTTTCCCAATAAATAAAAACAAGTCTCGCTTAAAGTGGTGGAGTAGTTACCGAGGCGAGCCAAATGGTCGGCGGTTCGATACCCGTGCCAACGATACGTGGCGATTAGCCAGCCCACGCCGGTTATATCGTACTTTAATTATGATCACGCTATGCCCCGGGGTGGGCAGGGTTAGAAGCTGGACAATAGGCTCTATTATGAAGAATTTCTGTGACGCAAGTTCGAACCCGCGCCAAGAAATAATTATCGATTGTGAAGTCTTACTTCTCTCGTAAGGAAGAGTATGAATGTGGATGGCTATGAGAGTAAGGGACGACCAAAGAAACGGTGGATGGACTCACACAGAATCTTTCACACAGTCCTACTCCTAGGCTACCGAAATGACGACTAATAGAAAAGTATGAGAGAAAAAGGCATGTTGCGCCGACCGCAATAAATTGGGATATGGGCAGGAGAATGATGAATTTAAAGTTTCTTCTTAAATTAGAAAAAATCTACGTAGGTACTGATATAAATGCAATTTAAACTGAATTATTTTAATTAAGATCGATTAACGTGGCCGCCTACTGGGTCTTACCTTCCTTACCTTACCCTAATCCAAAAGAAGAACTGAATTGTTCTAAAAACACTGATCGACTTCAGACACACAAAATCCATTGATGGTTTACTAAACACTTCGCTGAACATTGACTACATCACGCGCAACCAGCACTCAAACCAGCCAGGCTCAGCTATTATTCCAAGAGCACATTAAGAGCAAGAGAACATTACACACAAAACTCCGATATTTATGAAGACTTTTTAAGAAAATACGTTAAAAGCCGCGACTAATACATTTAGGAGTAAATTCTTTACATTACGTGTTTACGAGCGCAAAATATCTGACACAATATAGCGGCCCCAGCATCGCAGTTTTATTATTCTCAATACATTAATTCATCTTCATATTTCATGCTGAAAGCTAAAGGACGGGATAGAATTTTATCGTCTCATGCGTGTGAACGAAACAATGTTTTTGGAGACCAGTCTACGTATCATAAACATAAAATCGATTTAGCTAGAAAAATCTTTTGCTTTGAGAAAAGCCTAATCTTTAATTGTACTTATGTATTGGTGGAGACTGTAAACGTTGATAATCGCCTTACAGTAATTATGTAAAGACAGGGAAATAAATATTGTAAAGCAAAATAGACTAAACTCGCGACAATCTAAGAAGTCCGTTTTGACAGCTATAAAATGCTTTGTGTAGCGATGAAAAAAATAATTGGTTTCTTATAAACTGATTCTCGACCATATCAATTGACCTTTGTAATCGACGACTTATCTACATTGCTTAAAACTGATTTTCAAGGCTTAACGTTTTGTTAAATGTACGAGAACGAAACGTCAAAACGGACTTCTTAGATTGTCGCGAGTGTACCAACTTAAATTGTCCGCACATTCAAATCACAACTGTCTAGATTAAAGTTGTATGAAATGGCAAATTGACGTAGGTTGCAAATTTGCTAAACAATTAATTTCCCTGACTGTTTACCAAGTGTGGTGATTTGGCAAATGTTTCTTCGCGGTGAAAATGGTTAAATTCTAGCTTTTAAATAGGACATAATTTATGTTTTTAAAACCTAGTATTACAATTTTATTTGTGATTATGGATCTCGATATGCAGTAAAGGTACCTACTCCCTTTCTTCTCCTAAAATTGTTTGTCCGAAAATCATTATCCATAACACGTTTGGTATAAACTTCAGTAACCATAATGTTAAAAAATTCGAAATTTCGTTTTACATAATTATCTTTACTTCTAAAACTATTATGTCATAATATCGAGTACTATAATAATTGAATCTCCTAATTTTGCATGAAATAATGTTATATGTCCTAAGCATTGTATTTTAAAATGTGTATTATTCCGAATGTTCATTTATAATAAAATTGTTAGTCCTGAAACATTTGCTAAAAATTGGGTTTTAGTGACAGAAACGAATCGCTGTAAATCCGACGTCACGCAGTCTTGTATGCCCTACCCTTAGAGTGTAATTTAAAATCGCGAAGGCGCGGAGGGGCGAGGCGGCCCGCGAGTTGAGGAGCAGGTGGTTGTAACGCTCGCCGCCGCAGCCGAAGCTGTGGTGGTGAGCGTTAAACCATCTGCGACGATAAGCTCGCGTGGGACCGCCGGAGCCCCGCAGCACCGGAGCCGTGACAGAAACCATGCCTACTACATGTTGCATGTTCGCTTGTATGCTGCATGCTTGCTTGCATGCTCGCTTGAATGCTGCATGCTTGAATGCTGCATGCTTGCTTGCATGCTCGCTTGAATGCTCTATGCTTGCTTGCATGGTGCATGCTTGCTTGCATGCATGATGTATGCTTGTTTGCATGCTTCGGGAAATAAATACCACATCATGTTCATAATTAATTGTTTTATTGAGCTGCAAACAACATTTGATAGATAACAACATTGGATAGATAAACATTAATTAATTGAATTTAGGACATTATAAGGTTTATTGAAAATGGTTGTAAGTTTTTTGTATATTATTGATTGTAATATTTATGGCAGACAAATTTAGGGCATACTGTATTTAGGGATTTCAATTTTATGGCATGTTATATTATGTGACAGTAAGTTCGGGCAAGTTATCATTCGGACAAATGATGATTATGCCAAAAAAAATTAAGGCACTTTAGATTATGGATAAAAAAGTTAGGGAACACAATAGAGAACCGCAGTAAAACATCGTCGGCGCCTATTATAAGAAATGCATAATCGCAGTTATTACGACGTTTTCGCATTGTTTCCGATACAAGCGACTGAACTTGTAATTGGCTGACAAAACGCGCCGTGTATTATGTATTAATATTTTAGCCAGTTTTGTTTTTCGTACTTATCTATTTGGAACAAGGAGGTACCTACTACGGTATACGTTTATGTTCATTGTCGTGAATATTATTACTGATAATGTTATTTTCTTGTTACAGGTATGTTACATGTCTGCGAAACAGCCGATAGAAGATTTGAAGATCATTACATTGCCACTGAACATGGCAATGTTGCGTTGGTTTCACTGGAGTCGTTGGTCCAACTGATCTATAGTCTTCTTTCTTGTTATCAAACTATGTATTTTCAACAGGAAAACGTTACTTACATTTTCTCCTGTTACTAGGTATGTGTGCCAGAACTTTTTTCTCTAATAATATAGATAACACCAATGTTGTATAACAAAAACCTTTGCAATTAAAAAAGTACCTGCGCCGGATCACGACAACAGATAAAAAATGGAGCTCGATCATTTTTAATCTTTTTTAAAACTCCCTCCAAACAATATTTCACTGCGGCTTCGCTTCGGTTACAAAAGACTGGCTGATAATAGGATCTTTGTTATAAAGGACTTGTCATTACCGCGCGGCGGCCATGATCGATGCGATGACGTCACCACTAGCTTCCCGCCAAAATTAACGTCAACCCACACGCGTGAGGATATTGGAACATTCCTGACAGTTCAAAAGGCAGCTTTGATATTAGGAGGTTACAGTCAGTGTCTAAATTAACTAAATAAATTGAAACTCCTTAAAGATTCAAATTAAATGGAAAAATAAATAGTACATTACTGTCGCGGCCAGTAATAAGGGGGTTGATGGCGATCGTGAAAATATGGGCCGAGGCGCAGCCGAGGCACACTTAGGTGAGTTCATCAATTCCTGATTGCGGCCAAGGCTTGTATATGTAGTACTTTTCTCATATAATGCGCGAAAATTCAAAATAAGTAAATTCAATAAAAATTCCAGAATCAATGACGAAAAACGATTATTTTTCATGCGCCAATATGTTCATTTGTTTCTTCTTTACTTTAAACAGTTCTATTTGCAAGCCAAATCAAAATTTAAATAAAATCTTTGATAAGTTACCTCCTTGGTTGCCATGTGTTGAAGCAAAAAATTCGTTCCATTTTCAAATAACACGACAGATATGAGTTTTCAAAGTAATATAAGGCCGGTAAACACGCCAGATATGGATTCACATACGGAAATAGTTTAATATTAACAGTTGTTAAATAGTTTAATAAAAGTAAACCTTTTGAAAGAATCATGTCGCCACTTTTCTTTTGTAAAACTCATGGATTTTTTTTTTTCGCTCTTCATGGGCATAATAAAATGGCGGATAAATCCTCAAAAGTATTTCAAGTTAATTAAAACGTTGATTACATAGATAAACCGTGATAAATTTTAACAAAATCAAAGTGTTTCGGCTCGTTTAGTAAAAAATCACTTATTTAATGTTTGGAAGAAAGCTTTTAAGGATTACTTTGTTTAGAGGCTCGCTAGTAAATTAGTTAAGGCAAGTTTACACTTTTAGCGAATAGCGGGAAATAACTGAAAAGTAAACTCTACTCACAACGAAACACGAAAACATAAAAGTTTCAAAACGAGGCCATGCGAAGATGTTATCATGCGAAGATGTTATCATGCGAAGATGTTATCATGGTTAAGACACTGCAAGTGCAAAAAATTATGTAGGTGTTAGACACTTTTTTAATTTTTTGGGCAAAAACCTCCCTACTCTCTTGCCACCTTTCTCTATCCAGAGCTGCTAAGGACCAATCTTTATTGAAGGAGTTCAGCTCATCCGGCCATCTCCGTCTGGGGCTGCCACGATGTCGTTTGCCACTAAGCAGGACCCACTGGGTCCCAAGTTTGGCCCATAGGTTCTCTGACATGCGGCAGATGTGTCCAGCCCAATTCCATTTAGGCGTGACAGCTTTCCGAGTTAAATCAGTTATATTAGTGATGGAACGGATTGTATTATTCTTAACTCACAAGCTTAATTTTCCATGTCTCACAGACATACATTAACCAACCCTGCTTATCTACAATTCTAAGATCGCCGTGAATATAATAATTTGTTGGAAATGCTTTGGTATAAAGCAAACAGCCAAGTTTTGTATGGATTGAGTTTAACGTGCTTAGTTGAGTTAAATAGCGATGCCAAGGCGAGTGTACTCCTCAATAAGCAGGCGGAGAGCGGAAGCGTATCATTGAAAAAGGCAATTCAGTTTTTCCCAAATTATACAATTCTAAGTAACTTTCCAAATTTTTTCTTTCCCTAAAAACCTCATTCGATCTATTACACAACATATAAACAAAAATAAATCGGTCCAGCCGTTCGTGAGTGATTCGCTTACTGACGAACAGCATTTTAATTTTAATTTACTATGGATGATGATAATCTCACACATTTATTTATTTATTTAACAACAATTGCTTGCTGCACTAACAGTAAATACCAATAATTAAAAGTCCAGTATTTATAAAATAACTGACAGATATGCCCCTCAAAGCCGATTTTTTACTAAAACTTTGTTTGCGATATCAACAGCCAGGCACTGTCAAATATTTTCATTATAAGTTCATAATTCATCACATCAGCTTATAAACTTCCATTGACGTCCACCCTACCTAAAGCCACCTCATTCTTCAGCATGTGATCCTAGTACCGTTGTCACGTACTTGCGCGTCGCCTAACTAATCCTTCGTGGGTCACATCTGCGTCCTTTGTCCGTCATACCTCCGTCAAGTCGGACCTACACTCACACATGCAGGGTGTAAAAAGACCCATCATCCGAAATATACGCTTATTGTTCGTCTTATCAACGAACACTGAACAAGACAGTTGCCGAGTGACTTTTATTTTTGGTATGAAAACCGCGCTGAACAAAACCGTACTGTGTGGCGGCGGCGGGTGCGTTTTTAAAGTTTAGTTAATAAAATAATACTTGAAAACAAGTTTTATTTTGGTCACCAATATTTTTATTACCAGTCGGAGTCCAGGTATGGCCAAATACAAAAACATCGCTTTATAAAAGATATATGACTCTCAGCTTTGTAAACGGTCTTTTTACACCCGGTTTATTATAACAAGTTAGCACAAAACATTAGCAATTAAACGACCCAACATTCATTAATTACCAAACTAACTACCTCTAAAAGGCCTCAATCAAACCGATCCTTCAAAACACACGCGTCACTCCCGCTTGCGGTGACACCTAGCCCCGCTTGCGGTGACACCTAGCCCCGCCTGCGGTGAGACCTCGCCTAACAAATCGTTCGAATTAAACTAATTACCTTTCCGAATCGACTAACTCGTGTTTAGGACCTCTTAAAACTAATCTGTGGATTGGCAAAGCGAATAATTTCGACTTTGCGAGCTCGTGATTGGTTCTCTTCGGCGCTGACTGTACTTGATCATTTAAAGTTGGATTACTTTGATTCTGTTGGTTACCATGGTTACCGGGTATTGGAAAAAAAAAATGAAATACTTCCTGTATTTCATTTTTTTTTTGCCATTATTGTAGAGCTTCCTAAATGAATTGTCGAAATAAAGACCTGTCGGAGTTCCGGAATGTCGAAATAAAATCTTGTCGTAGTTCAGTTTATCGAAGTTCAGTTTGGTAGTCTGGCTAGCCAGGTCCAGGTCGTGTCTTCAATTTCGGTAAGTCTAGCGCCTGTATTCCCCTACGGGTTCGCCAGGGGTGAGGTTCGCCAGGGGTGAGGTGAGTACACATTTCGCGAGTTATGCCCCGTAATGGGGGTAAACCTATTCATCGTCAAGGTCATCAACCAAGCGGGCATAAATACAGAAAATACGGATTTCAGTGTGTGTTCTGTTAATAATGGAAATAAATATTATTCCAGCATTAGCTATGCCCACGGCTTCTCTCGCGTTTTCCAATTCCTCGGGAACAGTACTTTTGTTTTGGATGAAAGGTACCCTATTTATACTTTTCTGTACCCCTGACAACGTGTATGCAACATTTCATGAGGATCGGTTGAGTGGTTAATACGTGAAAGCGTAAAGAACAAACAAAAAAACTCAATTTTTTTATCTATAATATTAGTTAGGATAGGATTCCATTTCTGAAATACCGAACAGTATCGTTTGCCCTGTAAGCACATACTCCTTATAGCTACTCATCTAGCGTATCCTCCACCAGGAGCACAGTTCCTACGTACATTACCCGAGCACGTCTCAACTTGAGGCAACTTGTTACGTTTCAATATGCATGTGTCTCCGTGACACGTCGCAATTGATCGCGACGCAACGTTCGAGAGCGCGTCGTCATTCATCACCGACGGATTGGACGGCACAGCAGCTTAACATAGCTTGATGTGATAAGACAGCACAGGTAGGAAAGAATCAATATCAGAAATAATAATTCGAGCATGTAATAATTTTATTGTTCTAGTGCGACGGAAATATCTGTTGTAGTATAGAGAAGGAATGCGAGTTTATCATCATTCAAGACTAGAATTTATACTTAGGTGACGTCTTGTCAAGCATCCACCATCGTCGCCCGCATCGTCACTTAACATCAGGTGAGACATTGGCTAATTGCGAGTCTATAATTAGTCAATATTATGCAAATAACACGCTCTTTTGTGCATCTTGGCGAGTTCAGACCGTTGAATAATGTAGACATCATATAGTTAAATATGAAATAGTAGGTTCATAACTTCATACTTGGCAAATTGAAAGTTGGTGCTACAGTATGTACAAAATATGATAGAGGATCACATCGAATCATAAATGGGATTCGAGGGTAGCAGTAACTGTAAGTGGTAGGCAATTACAGTTAACCTCTTATTCCTTAGAATCGTTTAATGAATGAGAACGTACTAAGTTACACGTGGTTTGAAAAAAAAAATTAATTAATTCCGTACTCACACGATGTTATTAATCGCGGTTCACGTTAATAATATCAACCCCAACAGTAACTCGTTCAGACTGTGAATTAATATTTTAGTTCACTCTCTAACTTAATAGCTCTTTTCTCTCGGAATGATTAATAATCTCAACAACGCGCTCTGATTGGCTAGTAGGTATTTTTAGATCCGCTAATATAGTTTATCAGTATTTAATTAAGGGGTTGTTCCCTGAAGAATGATCAGATACTGGCATTATATATTTTATATTTGCCAGTGAGTTTATGAGTATTTTATTTACGATTTATCTTAGTTTTATTATGTTTTCTTTGCGCTGATCGAATGTTCTGAGAGGTTATCCTATACTTAGCGTGGTCAGTCTGTAGATGGCTTACCGTAGTGTGTACATCTCACAAGTCTGTGGCGTGTTTATAAGTTAATTAAATCTTCAGTCTTGTAGCTGAACTAAGTAAGAATTAGTTTGGTCTCTAACACCCGAACAGTTTTTAAATTGAGAATTTAAAGTTTTGCATTTCACGCTTCATTGAGAAATTATTCGTCTTTTGATAGACTAGAAGATGACCCCAACAAAGTTAAAAAAATGATGATCACTGTCATAAGTTACATCTACGAAAACAGAATCACTAAACCTATTAACGCTTCTAACAATTAAACAACAACTTTTCCTCAAGAAAAACACGATCCCAAAACTCAGGCACTTATGACCAGAGAGTATTGACAGCTCCGCCCTTGGGTCAAACAACACAGACAAAACAAACACTCGCCTTGCGAGCCCCACAAACATTGGGCCCTAGAGCGCCACAAACGTTGGCCCTAGGGACCCAAGGACCAAACTTTCTGGTCCTTCGAGCCTCCACAAAGTTCCTGCAATTTGTCACCGTCGAACACTCGCCGCTGTACACTATATTTCATAAGCACTTAAAGTTGTAAGTTGTTTGAGGTTGTGTGTCAATCACGCTTTGTGATTGTACATAATGTATGGATTAGTTTTCGAGAGTGTACCTGGAGTTTCTGGCCGGTTGTTTAGTATTGGCCGTAAGAGTACTGGAAAATATTTCGTCGCTCGTGGCTACATAACAACAGCCACACGGATCGATCGAAAGTGAAGCTACGCTTGCCGCGGTCGGTTCATTGATTGGTGACCGTCCATTATATCAAGACCCCTCCGTATCTCGGAACTGACAACCAATCTGACCGAGGGGTATCGTGTTACCTAGTAACTGGGTTGTCGAGGTCAGATAGCCAGTTGCTCCATAGAAAATACTGGTATTCAGCTGCATCCGTGCGTTAGACTGGAAACCTTACAATCTAAAGGCTAGGCAGATTGGTTGTGTATTTTTTATGATTTTTGAATGAAAATACACTAACCATATCAGAAAAGTTCAGCCACTTCACCAGGATATTTTCATAATTGAAAGCGCTCGCTAATGGAATTATTAAAATCCTTTAAGTAAAAGAAAAACGCTATTAAGAGACTCAGATACTTTTAACTTAGCAAAGACAGATTTCGGACGTTAAAATATTTCGCCCATTAAGTTTTAAGTCAATTTGTCTCGACATCCAACGGAATTGCTGTAAAACACCATTTTAAATTTTCTTGCAGCAAAATTGAAAATAATTATATAAGTGGTCCGGAGTAAATTAATAAAGTCAGCCCTCCCCAAAGATCTCAGTCACTCTTGCTAAGATAATGATATCTGCCATAATAGCCCATTATCATAATAATGGCACAACCCTTAACCGCTACGGCGTAGGCCCACTACGCAGCTACGACGCTACGACGCTACGCCGTAGAGCCCATAGTCGGCTGATTTTACGAACATTTCCAACAATATCGAACTACATGATTGTATAGAACTAAATTATGTTGGTGTTCAGAATATTCGAGACTTGTTATTTTACTTGATTTATTGTTCTAATTGTAAGAACTTAAGTCTGAAGCAAATTCAGTTGAAGTTTCGCTCATAGTAACTCAATTCTCAAATATTTCTTTAAAGATGTGAAAAGTGAACTTGTACAGCGTTCTTCGTCTGTTTTGTTCATGATAATTATATCGCTAATTAAATATTCAATGGAAGCCAGACGACTTAAAATCGGCAGAACTTCATTATTATTCTAACGGAATATAAAAAGAGGTAGTGTATATTAAACGGTCCAAAAATTATTCATGTTACGGAATACAGCTTGAAAGAAAAATATGAAAATTATAAATAAGAACTTTCAAAAGGCCGATTTGATACTTGAATTAAAATTAATTCTAATAACACATATTACTGTTTTTTAAATCAGTGTCTCTATTTGAAATAAACATAAAAAACACTTTTTATGAAAAATAAATTATCTAAAAATAATGAACGACTTTAATTTTAACTGTACTCTTGCCCATATGCGAATTGTCATTATAAGAATTTGCCCATACGAGAATTTGCCGTTTTGAGAATTTGCCCTTTAGCGAACAAAGGCAATAGAGGTGTCTGGGCCCATAACCTGTTACACTTAGGTATACAAGATAAGTTTTATTTAAGAAAACATAATTGCGGAAAACGACTGGCGTTCGTGATGTCCACAGAGTAGAGAGCTAAAAAAAAATTATGAAATATCAACCAATTTTACCACATAGACTAACTAACTAGCTAATATTTTAACAATATTTATCTAATAACTCACAAAAATGCATAATACTAGCCTGTATTCTCTACAATCCTACTGCTACTACCATGCTGGAAGACTACAATATTCCTTCAGGGGATTCAGACCCCTTCGAATGCCAAGTCAAGCGTACTTCAGCACTTAACCATCCAAAAAGCGCCGCCAAAACCTCTCAACACGGGAGTTTAATGACCACCTTCATAATTGTAAACTCGTTATTATTCATATGTTTCACGTTGGCTTCGTGAACAGAGTAACGCTCTATTTATGGACATTACTTTGAAGTTTATCGCCCCATGGAGGCTTCGTGCGGTTGTGACGACATGATCTGTGTTAGCATGGTAATGCAAGAGTGTTGGATTTTCGCTGCTATGTTGGATTTACTTAAATATATTAATGGTTTTCCTAATTTTATAGTGCTCTTGATGTTAGCAATCATATCGTCTATCGAGGATACGTTTCCAGACACCTATCGCCGAAGGAAACTATCTATAAACCATCCAATAAGTTAAATCCGGGTTTTCTTGACGATGTTAGCTGTGTCCAACATTGACAACTACTGGCTAACTTAACTGTCTGAAAATAAATTTATGAACTCACGCCTTTTTCGCGTGGCTGTAGGCAGAATCTATAGAACCTGTCACAGATCTTATGTACGCCCCTTGCGAGGACTGCCTAGCTACTAATTCAAAACACAGATTTAATATGTAGGTAAATTACACCAGTTACACGTGTCAATGGAGAATGTGTGTGTGTGTGTGTATACTTTTGTTAGTGAATGAGACACAGTTGTTCCGGCCGCTGTCAGACCGCCGTCACCAGTATTATCGACGCGGTGGCGGCACACCGGCGGCACACAACACACAGGCGGCACACAAGCGGCACAGGAGCGGTACAATACCGCAGGTATAGGCTGCTGTTGTTCTGTTACTGTGACTGTAAGGATCTTGATTGGTTGTCTCATTATTTTGGATATGTTGATGTTGTGGTCATGTTTGGCAATGACTGTGGCAGTTCATTTGTAAATTAATTCGATTAATGATTACACGATACAATTAAGGATCCAAAGTTTATTATTTTGTTCTTGGCAGTCAGTTGTAGAAAGCCGATTTTCCATATTTTTGCTATGATAACTTTATCGGTTTTTTCTCGACACTCACAGTAGACAGACATTTAATTAGGTGTAGATTAATATCTATTATTTTATATTTCCGAAATGGTTTAAGTCAGACCAATACGGAAAGCTAAGAGCCGGAGTTAGGAGCAGCCTACTGTCCAGAACTGTAATTAATCTAACTACGATAGTCAAAGTTTATTAACAATCACATAGATTGAGAAGATTTAAGACAAACTTATCTTTAATCCCAGAGGAAGTATTAAAAGTTTTCAGCTGTTTGACATAACAAGCTTTAACTGTTTAAGTATCTTAAGATTGTGTCAGTCTGGAGGCGGACGTTTTGGGACTATGGGGGCCCTCGGGAGCAGGTGTACTGAGACGGAACTTCATGTTTAAATATTATTTACGATTGCTTGTTATTTGGCTATTTTGACGGAAGATCTTTTGGCTGGCTTCAAACTATTATTTATTCAATACCTACTGCTTCGCACGGGTGCAATGTACTGATGAAATATCAAAAAGATTTTTGTGCTCAAAGTTGAAATATTTTATTAGGTTATTAAACTGTTTATTCATCATGTTTTTATATACAATCTAACACTAAAATTATATACAAAGCGAAATAAAAATTATTATAGAAAGCAGGGCTCATAGGGCGTCAAAAAATTCTTCCGCATCGCTGTCAGTGGGAAAAGTGCCCATAAGGCTGGCAGTATTGCCACATTGGATGGCAATGCTGATTCTTTGACCTAAAAATTGACCAGCTCTCTGGTCACGTGAAGAGTCGACCAACCGCTTGACGATGTCCCGAAATACTCGATGAGCACTCGGACCCCACGGCCCTAGTGTTTCAACCCCAAACAGCTAAAAAATATAGCTACCAATAAGGTTATTTTATTAAATATACACTATTTCAAATAATTTGTCTATTCATAAGTTTGTATCTAATTTATGAGTTTTTCTTGGACATTACAGACATCGGTGAAGGAAAAACATCGTGAGGAAACCTGGACTTACTATAAGTTTGAGAACGCGAACCCGTCTTAAGCAAGCGTGTTGAGCCATGCATGCCTTCTGTTTGCCCAGCAGGGGGACAACATACTCAACAAACATTTTTGTCATAAAATCAAACTTTTATATGATTTTTTAAAGTTAGTATTATATGTCCGAATAGTCATAAACATTTTTTGTCGTATAATAATGTCATATAGACGTTATTTCGACATTTATTAAACTTTTCGTCCTGTAAACGTTTTCGTAGTATAAACGTCATAAAACTTTAAATTTTGTCATATAATTACCTTTTAAACATCTGCTAATCGGATAATAATTTTTTACACGTAGTATTTGTAACCATTATATATAAGTCGAATAAGTATGTATTACGAGTGCGACCTGTATACATCCTAAAGTATCACAAACATGATGATACGGCCGCTACTTAATTAATACTCATATTAAAGGTTTATAATAACCTTGTATACAATTTTCGCGTACTTTAATACAAAGTAATAGAGCTCAAGCTGAGAGTGAGGAAAATAAGAAAGGTTCCGTATCACATTTAAATGCAAATTTAACTAATCAATTTAACCAAAATACTACAAGTGTGCCCTGCAGTTCATTTTCCAAAGTTCAGGACTCTTGTTCATTTTTCGAAGTTGAAGTCAGTTATTCATCATCCAAAAATGAAGATAATGTTGATAAAGAAGGCACTTCAACCAACAATGATGACTTCAGAGACCCTTAAAAAAGTGGGCTATTGATTTTAATATTCCACAAGTTGCATTAAAGCAAAATAAATCTGTATGAAGGAGGTAATAAAAAAGGCAGTAATAATTGTTTAATTTTTTTAATTATCCCAGGAACGTAATTATCATTTTCAAGTTTTACATTTCAAATGTGCGCGTATCATTTCAATGAGGTCCATCTTTGATAAAAACTTATCAACATCCGCATAATTATAGATCATTGTGGGGTTTACCTAAAAGAAAAGTATTATTTAGACTTAACTAAGTTATAAGTCACGCAAACAAATATTCTATTTTTTAAATATAAAAATTCTTTGAACTAAGTTAGCAAAGCGTTTGTAATTTTATTACTGATCCCTAAATCAACTGTAATGGCGTAAACATTTACAATGAACACGTAGTTTATAGGTCGGGAAGTTATGTAGTTGTCATTATAACGCAGTCACTTAATAAAATTATTAATAATTATGTTAAAACATTAAAATTTTAAAAGCGCATAAAAAATTTATTCCAAACTTACCTCACATTAATCAGTAAACTTGATTGCACAATGGTTTACAACTGATGAAATGTTTTTATCACCTCAAATAACAAAGAAAAAATGCAATATTAACTCAGCTGTCAGAAACCGGGTGTTAATCACGTTAATTTAATATGGCATTAAATTAACGTGATTAACACCCGGTTTCTGATTTGAGAAAAGTAGCAAATCTCAACTGATTATTCTCAAATACATAAGTATACGATTTAAAATCGAATAACGTTTCGAATTAAATTTTTTTTAACGCTAATCAAGACTGGAACGTGTTTGCATTGATCAGGAATACTCAAGTAAGTGATCAGTTGATTATGGTTTAACGAAATTCGATTTTAAAAGCGCATACTTATGTATTTGAGAATTATCAGTTGAGATTTTCTACTTTTCTCAAATCAAAAACCGGGTGTAAATCTGATACATTATAATTTCGTTCAATATGAGCATCATCTTTAAATGACAATAACACAACGATTACATTATATAAAAGTCATATTGTGTGTCATAACTCGACCCGAAGTCGAATACACGCCGCGACAGCTATCATTACATGATATTTAGTCAAATCGCCGACGTATATATGACTACTATGCGACTAAGTAGGTATTTATATGACTGTTACACGAAACTCTTAGCAACTTAAGTTGAATAAAATGGGCCCTAATGCCGTCGAGTAAACTTCCTTATGACATTTATATGATTATACTAAATAACATTAAGTTGCCACCAAAACGTCTACTCAACGTCGTAAATGTTTGTTGGGTAGGCTGGTATTATCAATATTATTTGCGATTTTGTACGGAAGTAGAAACTCTCAACCCTTAGCCTAGAAATGAATGCTCAGCCATTGCCGACAAGCACAAACGAAAAAACCAATAAAAAACCGTTTTCAATTCCATATTCACGAAACTATTACCACAATCGCTTTTTCATAGCAACCTCAAACGTGTAACATTTTATTCATGCCGAATTTAAAACGGACAAAGTTCCGACCGCCAAACTAGACAACAAAGAGTGGCCCACTGTGTACACAACGAGTGACCCACGTCAGGCCAGCAAACATGACCCCGCGGACCTAAAGTCACACAATGCGTTTCAAACCGTTGTCGAGGAAAAACAGTCGGTTTGACAGCGCGAGGAGGGTTGAATCTCATCTGCTTTCACGTGAAGGGTTACTTCTGGTCCTTTTGACCACGAAGTTGTGTACCGTTGAGGGTTAAGGTGTCAATCAGTGTAAGTATGATGACCGAAATAGTTGCTTTTAATTTACTTTCTTTTGTATTTACGAATGTGTTTTCTAAGTTAAAAAGCGGCCAAGTGTGAGTGGGACTCTAACCCGAAGGGTTCCGTACCACCGTACAATATTTAACACATTTTTTTATATTTTTCCTATAGGGGATTTTGTTGTTGTAGCAGTCGTAGTAGTACACATTCTGTGAAAATTTCAAGTATTTTCTAGTAGGACGGACAGCGGAGTCTTAGTAATAGGGTCCCGTTGGCACCATCAAAATGAACCAGCGAATCGCATTACACACTTTGTTTATTATTGTCGGTGCGTGAAGTGACCAGCCAGCTGGCTACATTGATATCAATTACCTGATAATATTTTCAAACGAAGACCAGAAGGCCAATTATCGTACTTAAAACGTTCACATTCAAGTCGCACATCTGTCAAACTTGTCAAAAATGTTGGTAAATTGATTGTATCTTTGACAGATTGCGAATAAGATGCGAATGCGAACGTTCTTAAAAATAAGGGAATTGCACATCAGAAAAGCTCTGCTAAACTCAGTCCATCACCACGATACCCCACCATAAACATACACCACCATACCATACCATAAACATATTTCGTGAACAAAACTAAAGCTATCGATATCATAGAGTAACACTTTGTCGATGTTAAACAAACCGTGAGACGAGTCATCGTTTTATTTAAAAATAAAATGAATTTCGATTAAAATATAAATAATTATTTGCGGAAGCATCCTTACAATGTTTGTGCAGCGCTTTGATAAATAAAACTCCATATTTTTCTGTGATGTTTTGTTTGTAATGAAATCCCTCGTATTCAAATTCAATAGTTTGTTTTCATTCTCTATCTATGTTCGTATGTTGTACAAAAAATTGAATACAGTCGAATAGAACTGTATGCTTGACTCCAAGCTTATAGTTCTATTAAAATTTCTGTCTGATGTATCAAATCCGGAATGAGGTGATCCGGCAGAGACCCAAAGTTGTCGACATAGCTCACAGATTAAGCAAACTGAACTGGCAATAGATGACCGCTGGTGTTCTAGCGTGAAGACCGCGAGTCGACAATCGTAAGGTGGGACGCCCTCAGGCTACGTGGAGTGCCAATCTTCGCAGGGTGGCTGGCAGCAGCTGGATGAGAGTTGAATCGCGTCCAATTGGCTTTCCAATTGGACGCGATTCAATTAGGCCTTTGCCTATGTCCAGCAGTGGGCTGCCGTAGGCTGATGATGAATAGAACTGTTCAACAGTTCTCCACTATTTGTATAGCGTCATTTATCTGAATGTAATTAATCAGGAAAACGTTTTTACAGGACCGAAAGATAAACTAAAATATTTTTTAGCTAGCCTACTAAGCGAAACTTAGCGTAGCATTGTAGTTCGTAGGTTCGAACCCTGACAGGCGCTTTACTTTGTGTAAATTATTTCATCGCCACTGCTCTCAAAACGGTGAAGGAAAACATCGTGAGGAAACCGGCATGTCCTAGAACCAAAAATTCGAAGACATGTGACATCTACAAACCCGCACTGGGCCCGCATAGTAGATTACGGCCCGCTCCCTCTCACAGAGAGGAGGCCTGTGTCCCAGCAGTGGGAACATTAAAGGCTGATTGTGCTTATGCTACTAAGCACTACTAAGCGATATGCAGTAACAACTGATTGTCAGCTAGCCTACCTATCTTTGCACTTTGTATATCTTCTACAAATTGATAAAAATCTTTATTCAATTACCGACAGACAACGCGCAGGCCTTTTTTGCACAAGAATCCCTTATTTAGATATAACGAAGACGTGCACTTTTTCTTGACTTTTGTCAATTCATCCCCTAAAAGGGTTAAATGGGGGATGGAAGTTAGTCATTTCTGTCGCTGGGAGATCCCATCGAGCAGCTTGTAACAGATACAAGGTTGAGAAGTGTAATGATGTTATTGAAAAATAACTACCTACGTAAATTATTTTTATCTTTACATTTATTTTTCGAAACTATATAAAATGTTTGACCAATCTTTGTCTATCATGTAACACAATATATAGGTACCGACATGCCCAGACAATGAAGCGTCATGTTTCACTTAAGACGTGTAACCCGAGCGACGCCAGCGGACGCACTTAGTGCATCCTATACAGAGCTTTATATTACGTAATATTGTGTTAACTTGCGTGGATACTATTGCAAGGACTCGATGGAAGAACTAAAACACTTGGTTGGTATTGAGGTGCATGTATTACGAATGAATTTTAACTTTCGTTAAAGAGCAAATGATTTTAAAACTATTCCTTTAGTTATACTAGTGAACATACCTAAGCCTCTTTTTGGTAATTGCCAAATAAATAATCTAAAAAAATATGGTGAAAATTGCATTAAAATCCGTTGCGAAGTTTAGAAGAACAACGCGGCCACACAGACAGACATGAAAAGCGACTTTAATTTATAATATGTATAGATATACACAGTGAGTCCTCTATCGCCATCATTCTTAGTAGCCGCTGATACTAGGCCGATTAAACTTTTCACTACCAAAGCCCACTTTCATTCGCTTCTTTTTCTTAAAAACGGTTCTAAAAGTTATTTTTAAAACAAACATAGATACTTTTTAACAGAAGATGCCGATCGCCATAAATCTCATGCGTTGTTTAATTTTAGATACCGGTCGAGTCAAATTGATCGCCTCTTGAGCCGACCGCCTGCCCAGCCGCTGCCCAGTCTAAGAACTTCATTTATTTCTTTGGTAACTGCTGTTCATAAAAAATGAAATAAAACAAAAGTGCTGGAATGCAGCTGAACACTATAGATTTATGACGTTCATTGATTGATTTATAACCTTCGTAATGTGAAGAGAAATTGTTGATTTAGTTACACATAGGAACTATATTTGTGCCAATAATTATTACCTCTAAGTAATAGTTCTTTAGACTATTCAGACAAAAATGTGTTGCTGGGAACTTCGCCGCGCCAATTCTGCTTCCCGGCTAACATGCTGATAGGATGTAGTGCTTCGGGGATATGTGGCCGGCTTCGGGTTTAATCTCGATGGGTCTCTTGAATGCAAAGAATATCGCAGATGTAGTGAAGGCTGCGCATTTCTGTAGCTGTCTTTTGTTACAAAAAGTGATGATTTTCAACAAAATAAATTATAAACACATAAATAAAATCAAGCCTTTTAAAAAACTATTAATGCGATTCTAATTATATCCTAATTATTTGGAGTCGGTGTTTGGTAGTCGGAGTGGACGGTCGTGCGCTTGCTCCTTTGTTTTTTTTTTTACGATACGCTTAGGTTCGCACATGGTTCTGCGTCTCGCGCTCGCTTGCCGACGGAAGCGGACAGTGTTTTCTTTTATTTTAGTTGGATATTGCTGGGACATTAGTAGTTGTCTAATAAATAAATTCATTAAAATAGTGTTCACTAAAGTGAGGTGCAAGTTTACGTGAGTTCCTGATCTCAAGCGATCGATCCAGGGCACGCAACTACAAGGGACTCAAGCTAATCTGGTGAGATCTTTCCATATCTTTCAGGGCTTTACTTCCCTCTGCAAAATTTGTATTTTTACTGATAGATTGTTGGACAACACCGCGAGCGCGATTCGCAGCGGGCGTTTCATGCCGGACGCATAAACAATTCATACTTTCTAAGCCAATTTTATAAGATCATTGTGTGCAAGGTAAATATAAGTAGGCGCATTCTTGATCTCAGGCAAGTAATCTACGGCATTCAACGGACCCAAGCTAATCTGGGGAGACCTTTCCTCATCTTTCAGGACGTTGCTTCCCGATACAAAATTGGTCACACATTCAACTCGTATTTTCTAAGCTAATTTCATAAGATCACTAGCAAAGTGCATATCATATGTGTAATAAGTATTATATATTTAATATACAACAACATTCTAACAAAAATAACGTTATCGCTTTCGATTTCGTAAAACTAAATATTTTCCCATAAATTTAAACTAGTGTTTTAGCCTCTTGCATGCTGACGATTATAACAGTAAGCTTAATTTCCAAAAACGACCCTAAACAAATTAACTATTTCTTTAGTGTTACAAAAAAGGCGCTCGGTCAACAAATACAACAACATTACATACACCGACATCAGGGGAAGTCGCGGACGACACTGGATACACAATACTCAGAAACCCGCCTTCTTCCATAAGTAGATACACTTGCCGTGAACTACGTATTGCAACTTGGAACGTCCGCGGGGCTTCAAAACCGACCAAAATAGATGCGGAACTTTCAAAAGGGGTATCCACATAGGCTGCCTTCAAAAAACAGGGATGAACTTAGGAACATACAACTCCACCCACTACAAATGGCATCTATCTGGAACCGCAGGTAAAGCACATAGGGGACTTGCAATTGTAATCAGAATAGATGCCCTAATTGAAATACTGAACATTAAGAAGGATACCGACGCGATGGCAATCACTCTTAAAGTTGATAGGGGAAGCGACAAATCTGCTCCTGTGTATATAATTAACTCGCACATCAACAGCTGTACCTCTAAAGCAACAAGATCATTCACAGGTCTACTAAATTTGATTAGACAAAAACCAAGGAAATGTACTCTAATAATCCTAGGCGACTTCAACGCCCACATTGGTAGAGATACACTTAGTTTCTAACGCAAAGGGCTGATTGACCAAAATTGATTTTCAGGCTATCATGAATATTCTAACTACAACGGGGAAATGTTAATGGATATAGTCAATATGGAAAATCTGCAAGTAGAAACAACAAAAACGAGGATGTATTTTAAATAAAGCGGAAAACACCAAACACAATACATAAAAGAAACAGACAACAATTGAGACCAACGATTTCAACCACAAACAATGCCACTATGCCGCTCTCAACATCCAATCAAACAAAAAAACATAGGCATCAAGTCAACGGATAAAGGCAGCGACATACCATGGAGCACCATAACGGTAGTATTAAAAGAGGCAGCACAGGAAACTTTAGCTTTTCAGCCGAGTCACTCTAGGGAGCATCGTATAGCGCATGCTAACCTCCAAAGGCCGTTCTTACAAAGTAGACAACCTGATAACTCAAAAAGACACAATCGCGTTAAAAATGCCAGGAAACACTTCAAAAGGTTAAACATCATGAGGAAAAAAGAATGCAGAGCCTTCTTTGCCGGACTAGGGAAAAAAAAACACCCTTCAAAACGCATGCAGGTACTTTATTTATTTTACAGGAGAAACAAGTTAGAAACAAAACGCCGGAAGAGAAACGCGTACATACCTATGTCCAAATGGGAGCAGATTCTAAAAAACTCCGAAAGCCTACCTATACCGACGGTTAACATAACAAAACCGTTAATCGACACACAAAATGAAGGACCCACTGTGGATGACGTCATGGGAATCATTAACGGCATTCGTAACGGGACAGTCCCAGGAACAGACCAAGTGGTAATCTAGCTATACAAAGCGATGCCACAAATATTACAGGAAGCCGTCACCAATCATATGAACAAAGCCTGGACACGGAACGAAGCACCCGACACGTGGCTAGAAACAATGCAGGTACCAATTCCGAAAAAAACTTACCTAAAGATACAAACGATTATCACCGAATATCAATTTGCAATACGGGTTACAGATTTACGCCTCCTACGTACTAAAAAAATTAGACGAAATAATAAAAGAATTAGGCAATTATCAAGCAGCCTTTTTTAAACAATAGATCTACAGACGAACACATATTTACGATGAAAAGGGTACTGGACGAAGATTAGTCACGCTAGGAAAAAACCAAGACTAAAGAAAATGCATGAAATCTTAGACGGAAAGACAGTAACCAAACGCATCAAAAATCACAGGATGTGCTATCTCGCACATGTTCACAAACGCAGCAAACCACACCTATTACATGCAGCAATAAAGTACAGGGCCAAATCCAAGAAAGTAGGCCGACCGATTTACACATGGAACGACAACCTAAAACAGGACATGGCGCGCTTTGACAAGGAAATCGACTTCTGGATGGACGCGGCGGAAGACCGAAACAAGATCAGGAAAGCAGCTAGTGAGATATACAAGAATCCTGAAACGGACAGCAGCGAGAGCGACAGCAGACGAAGATACAGAAAACAGTAAATTGTAGCATAGTACAGCAAGGTGTTAGAAAAGAGCCGAGAACGAAGCATAATATCTCCGCCAATGGATTCAACGGTGAAGATTGAACGAAGTCAACTGGCGGCGACGTCGTAAAAAAATGCCCATCCCTAGATAAATATTACCCGTCTCTCCACTAGTCCATTGCTTACTCAAGGATGCATATCCGGTAGGCTCGCAAATCCCTCCTTATCCCTTCTATCTTTCTGGGGTTCATTCGACTTATCGAGTCTGGTTAAGCCATGCTGGGGTCGGTGTATTTCATTCATTCATTCATTTGAATAGATGATTTGATTTAAATATAATCATAGGGAAATCCTCTACAAGAAGCGCAAACTCGGGCTGGGGAAAATGTACTAGTCATTGGAGATTTTAACGCCAAAGTGGGAATAGCCAAAATAAACGGCGAAGATACGATAATGGGCAAATTTGGTTACGGAAAAAAGAATGAGCGCGGAGAAAAGCTCATAGAATTTGCTTTCGAACACAAACTTTCGGTTATGAATACACATTTCAAAATGAGGCATAATCGCAAATGGACATGGATCTCACCAAACGAAAAAACAAAGAATGAAGTGGACTACATCTTGTCAAACCAGCCGAAAAAAAATAAGAAAGATAGAAGTACTGCACGGGCTAGGGTACAGCTCTGATCACAGACTGGTCAGAGCCACTTATAGCCTACAAAACATGAAAAAAAGCAGGAAATCATTCAAAACATCTTCAAATACTCTTAAAACAGAAGAACAAATAACAGTATACACTAGAAGTTTAGAAAATAATATAAAGGAACTAGAATCTACAGACGACGAGGATGCTCAGACCTTCTATAGTAAAATCGAACACATAATTAAAAAGAGTATTTCAACGACACAAAAAGAAAAACATACAACCCATGCAAACAAAATCCTCACAAAACCTACATTGGAACTAATATCAAGACGCTCAGAATTATTGAAAACAAAACAAAAAACTAAGGAAATGAAGGAAGAATTGAGTACGCTATTCAAAAGAACTTACAAGGCTATAAAACAAGACTACGCAGACTACAGAAAACAGATAATAGAAAGAAACCTAAAACAATATAGGAGTACAAAAAGAGCCGACAAACAACTAAATACACATAAAACCTGGATCCAAAATTTAAAAACAAGCAACACAGAAACTAACACGAGGAAAGATATTATAGATTGTGCCACAGAGTTCTACAAAGACTTGTATAGAAACAATGTTGGAACTTATGCAAGCGATAACAAATATCTTACACACAATAGCGACATTGAGGACGAGCCCGCAGAAGTGAATGCGATGGAGGTAGTGCGACATATTAAGAAACTGAAATCGGAAAAAAGTCCAGGGCCAGACGGTATATCTAATGAGGCTTTAAAAACTGGAATTTCTCTGTTAACGCGTCCTCTATCATACTTGTTCAGCAAAATTATAAAAACGGGACAAATACCTGAACAATGGAATAAATCTGATATCATTCTGCTGTACAAAAAGGTGACCCCTACGATATAGGCAACTATCGTCCAATTAGCCTTCTCCCTAGCACTGATAAACTTTTTACCTCCTTATTACTTGGCAGAATCAGTGAAAAAATCGAAAACTTTCAACCAGTAGAACAGGCGGGGTTTCGGTCAGGTTTTTCAACTATAGACCATCTACATGTGATGCAGCAAATAATCGAAAAATACAAGGAATTTAAAAGACCATTATATATAGCTTTCATCGACTATGCTAAAGCATTTGATACGATATCACATGATGCGATCTGGGAAGTACTGAGCAAATGCCACGTCCACGAAAAGTACAAAAACATTTTGAAAAACATATACCACAGCAGCACTAGTTGTGTCAAACTAGAGAAACGAGGGCCAGAAATACCAATTCAGAGAGGAGTTAGGCAAGGAGACCCCCTGTCCCCCAAAATCTTCATAGCAGTGCTGCAAAACATTTTTGACAATCTGAAATGGGAAAAAGAAGGAATCAAAATCGGTAATCGGTACTTAAGTCACCTTAGATTTGCAGACGATATTGTCCTCCTCGCTGAAAGCAGCAGGAAAATGGAAAAAATGATAAACCTGTTAAGTGAACAAAGTGAAAAAGTAGGTCTTTTGATGAATAAAGACAAAACAAAACTCATGACAAATAGCTACACACACAATACAACTCGAAGGAAGGACACTTGAATACGTAAATAAATACATATATCTAGGAAAAGAAATATCATTCGAAGACAGAAACGAAGAAGAAGAGGTAGAACGCCGAATTAATATGAGTTGGAAGAAATACTGGTCACTCAAAGAGATTATGAAAGGGGACTATCCGCTCCACCTAAAGAAAACAGTGATGGATACATGCATTCTGCCGACTCTAACGTATGGTTGCCAAACGAGAACCTACAACACTAAAATAAAAACCAATTTAGTCTGCTGCCAGAAAGCAATAGAGAGGAGTATTCTGAAAATAAGAAAAATACATAAAGTAAGAAGTGAATTTATACGAAAGAAGACAAAGCTAATTGACGTCTTACACTACAGTCTAAGTCTAAAGTGGAGATGGGCGGGCCATGTATCACGATATAGCGACGAGCGATGGACAGTGGAAGCGACGAGATGGAAAGGACCTAGTGGAAAAAGACGAAAGGGGCGACCTATAAAACGATGGAGTGACGACATCATAGCTACAGCGGGAAAAGAGTGGATTGAACGGGCTAAAGACAGAGAAAACTGGATCAAACTGGAGGAGACCTATACCCAAATAGGGGTTCCTATCCAAGAAAGTAGCGCAAGTAAATAACACAAACAACGGCAAAGAAAAACATTGAGATAAAAACGACGAAAAAGTGTAAAGCAGCGCTTAATTAAAAGTGAATATTATTAACTATAGGTACTTATTATGTAAACTTTAAAACTTAGATGAAGGAAAATAAAGGCTTTATTATTATTTATTATTATTATTATAGGGAAATCATCAACAAGATTAAATGGGATGGACAATATGGACATAGCAAACTAAGTTCTTAGTGTGAAACAAATATTTCTTGTATGTATATACCAAACATACCATCTTAGGTAAACCATCAGATACGTCCAAAGTCTATAGTACCAGGAGCACAGTAACGTTAACAGTTAACCTAATTGGAAAGGTTAATGTTTCCATTAGTAACGCTTCGGTGACGGTCGTAATGACGCGGCTGTATTGGATAACTCGGAGGATATCATGTTTGGCAGGAGTTAATATTGACGCGATGTTATTATATACAGTCATGCACGGTATAAGAGGTAGGCAGATAGGTATTATTGAATGTATAGAAGTAACAGAGAAGGAGGCATCGTGAAGAAACATAGATAATGGATACTTGTGTTTACACGCAATGAGTTAGTGTAAGCTATCTGAATCAGTGCTTAGTAAAAGTGAATAAATGCCAATCATTCTGTTTACTTACCGAAAGCCTGATGCGGGAAGCTGTTTAACTAATACTGCTCTTATTGTGCATGTTGACATGCAAAGTGTTAGTGTAAGTAACGAGTAACTATTAAAATTGGCTACTTAAATTGTATCTACTCGGCTTTAGCGTGATTTTAGCACATTATTGAGCTACAATTACCAACACGAAGTGAGCAAGTATGGTAATTAATGTTCGTTCCTTCTATGCATAAGAATAAAAGGGTTTTGGCATAAGTGAGACAAATTATAGCTTAGTATAAGAACAAGAACCATAACGTAGCAAGACTCACAAAAACAGACATTCATTACTTCCATACCTCATTTGGTACCGCAAAGACACTACTTATAATAATTCAGTGGCGAGCTTATCTGGATGTCCGGCCGGACACAGTGGCGGCCGGCGGTGTCTGGCAGTGTCCGACACCGATAAATAGTGTCCACGAGATACCGGACACGGCCCGAGCGCGCTATTGTCCGGCTCTCAGCGCAAACGGATCAAATTGCTTTAACATTTCTGTGTGTCTTGTTTGCTTAGACATTGTTTTCTTGCATTTGGCATCGCAATTTTCTGTAAGTGCAATACATAAGAACTTCATTCCATTGGCCTTGATCTCAACCTTTCGAAATGTGAACTATACTTAGCGGACAGTACTGACAGACATCTGACACTTCCCAAATTTAACGCAATAGCCCCAGATATCAGAATTATTGAAAAAAGCTCTCTTCGTCTCCTTGGGTCTCCAATCTTTGAGGATTCCTTTCCCAGTTTCATTGAGGAAAAAATTCAAAATTTCAATGACGTTTCGGAAAGATTGTTCCAAATTAACATGCATTCGGCCATAACCCTAATCCGCTACTGCTGTTTCGGCCCTAAATTAACATATTTCCTTCGTGCTTCGCATTTATGGAAGCACACTAATCTTTTAGACCAAATGGACCAAATTATCCGTCATACATTAACGTTGATCCTAAATGTGGCCATGGACGAACGAGCTTGGGCGCAAGCTACTCTTCCCATCCGCATGGGAGGCCTCGGCGTCCGCAAAATTTCTAGTATTAGTTTACCGGCATTCATATCCTCGGTCCACGATACTGAGAAATTAATCAGGAAAATCCTAGCTTCCACACTGATTAATTTTGACGTGCCGTGCTTCACCTTCACTTGAGGCTATGGATGCCTGGAGACTCGCTTGCCCGAATACAGATCCACCCGACTATCCATCTTCCCAGAGACGGTGGGATGAGCCGCTCTGCAGAGTAGTACAGAACAATTTACTTGACACGTCTGCTACTACTGCGGAGCGCGCGCGCCTGCTGGCTGTGGGTAAGTGGGAGTCGGGTCTGTGGCTTCACGCACTACCGTCATCGAACCTGGGAACTTTGTTCGACGACACTACGTTCCGCATCGCTGCTTCCCTGCGACTAGGAGCTCCATGTTGTTCTCCTCATCGCTGTCACTGTGGCGAAGTTGTCAACAGCCTCGGACACCACGGCCTGTCTTGCAGCCGAAGTGCGGGTCGCTTAGCACGTCACGCTACCATTAATGACATCATCCGACGAGCTCTTGTCACCGTCGGCGTTCCAGCTGTATTAGAACCCAATGGCTTGGCACGCGACGATGGCAAAAGACCGGACGGCATGTCCTTATTTCCATGGAAGATGGGTAGGCCTTTAGTGTGGGACGCAACGTGTGTCGATACTCTTGCGCCATCTCATCTTCCTGGCTCGGCGTGCTGTGCTGGCGCCGCCGCTGCGGCTGCGGAAAGCCTCAAGCGGCGAAAGTATAATAGCCTTATAGGCAATTATATTTTCGAGCCGTTTGGGGTTGAAACCCTAGGGCCGTGGGGTCCAAGTGCTCATAGTTTATTTAATGAAATCTCGAAACGGCTGTTTGACACTTCCCGTGACCCAAGGGCTGGCTTTTACCTTGGTCAGAGGCTAAGCATTGCCATTCAACGTGGCAATGCCGCCAGTCTCTTGGGTACACTACCAGCCGACAGCGATGCGGAGGAATTTTTCGACGCCATATTTTAGATATTAGTTGTTTATTTGTACAGTTAGTTTTATTTAATATTAGTTAGAAAATTGTTTAGTGTTAGATTGTATATTTTATTGAAATAATAAATAACTAATAAATAAAATGAAGTGTCCTCAAGAAAAAAAAAGATACATACAATGGTAATATATCAACTTCTCCCCACGCAATACAACCTAAATTATTATTTAGAGATTTAAGCTATGAATGCAACAACTATTTTATTAAACATCAATTAAGCAAGTAATTGTAACTACTTGAATGTTTAATGTATAGTAAAATGGTTATTTGAATATGTTGCTAAGGCACAAATTAATGATGATACATATAAACCACTATACTTTCGGCCATTTCAGGATGGAAATGGTAAGAATCATACTTTGGATTAGGTGAAGTACGATAGTTAACTTATAATAAGTACCTACTGTCTTGGGATCGAATAATGGGTGTATAACTCACGTCAACACATAGTTATATCATTATCAAACGTGCTACGTAAGTGTACACCTTCTTACAAATTGTAATGTCCCAGCAAAGCACTACAATGTCACAATAAGTGCATTACATCGTGACACCACGGCACTGTACCAACAATACTATTGCAGAAGCCGCTCTAGAGTGAGGTTAGGGTGGAGCCATACACGTCAGTTACCCCATGCATGCTGGTGAACGAATCAAAAATAAATAAGTAGGTAACGGACAAGTTTGTGTTATCCATTTTATAAGCACACTAATTATTATCATTTATTTGCAATAGGTATTGGTACAATTTATGTAATACGAGTATACGAGTAAATTAAATCTCCTGATACACAGCCAGAAATACATGTAAACTTTATCAAATCAAGTCTTTTTATTGTGGACATAGGTTAAACAGAGAGATGTTAGGTAAATTACAGTTCCATTATGTCCTGCCTAATAGGCATACAATAATGATGTCAACATGCACTTTAAAAATAAAATGTTAGGTATCACATACAAAGCAAATACCAAGGAAGTATCCTTGGGCCTCTTTTATTCGTTATATATATTAATGACCTACCAAGGTCTATAGACCAGGACATTATATTGTTTGCGGATGATAGTGCTATCATCCGCAAACAATATAATGCCATTTTTGCAGATACCGGTCAAGAAAATTTTGAAGCTCAGGTTAATAAATCTCTCGAAGATATTATAAACTGGTTAATAATTAATAATTTAAAAATAAATATTGATAAAACAAACTATATGACCTTCACAAATAAAAATTCAAAATCAAATAAAATCAATGTTAATTATAAAGGTAATTCAATAAATCAGGTCAGTAACACTAAATTTCTAGGAGTCCATATCGACTCAAAACTTGACTGGAAAATGCATGTGGATGGTGTCTGCAAAAAACTTAATCAGTATTCATATGCTCTCTATTTACTTCGAAAAATTGTAAATGAAAACGTATTACTCAATGTTTATCATGCATATGTGGGTTCTACTCTAAAATATGGTATACTGTGTTGGGGTAACTCTACTAACAGAGAATTTGCATTCAAAGCCCATAAAAAATGTATCCGAAGTATATGTGGGCATAAACAGACCGATTCATGCAGAGCAGAATTCAGAAGACTAAAAATCTTAACCGCGTCAATGTATATATTGGAAGCAGCCTCAATGACAAAGCGAGATATCAGTAATTATGAGACAATGACAACAATGATACAAGATATAAAAATGACCTTAAGGCAGCTAAGAGTAGAACAGTTAAGTTTAAATCAAGCATATTTGGTATGGGTGTGAAAATTTATAATAAATTGCCAGACTTTATTAAAACCACTGAAACATTAGCTACTTTTAAATACAAACTTAAAAAAACTACTGATACAGAAAGTATATTATACAATTAATGAATTCTTTAATGACAAATGTCTTGACTGAAATTTATTTAATGAAAAAAAAAAAAAAAAGCTTTATTCAGTATACAAAGAAGACACGGTACAATATGAATAAAACGAGTAACAGATTACATAGGAGCCTTAGGTGCTAGATTTTTACAAATACCCTGAACCCCACACTAGGATTCCCTGTGTCGTGGGGTCCAGTCTCTTCCCAAGTAAGGCAAACAATTATTTACTATTTTGTATACTTGTTATGACGGTTTATATCATTATTTTTTTTTTCTTTCTTTGGACATCAATTAATTCAGTGACAAATGTTTTTGACTAAAATTTATTTAATATGACATTAATGATGCAATATTTATGACAAATACCAATTGATATTTATACTTAATTTATTTTCTCAAATGGTTATTATGTTACTTGAATGATTTTATTTTGTTTTTCTTTTGACATGTAATTGTAAATTTTAAAGATTGTACACCCCATGGGTATGTTACAGTGATACTTTGTTATAATACTAATTTTAAGAGCTGAATTTCCACCTGTGACAAACAATAAATAAATAAACAAATCTTAAAAAATAACAATTAGGTGTATGGTGACAGATTGTAGTAGATACTAATTATTAAGAAAATCTTGGATCGTGAAGTAAGCTTTGTCAACTAAAAAATTACGCAATTTATATTTTAATAGTGGGAGTTCCTTATTGCTTAAAATGTCCACAGGTTCTTAATGAAAAATGTCCACATCTTATTGTAAATTTTAGATGCCATTCCAAAAAAAATACTTTTTTATACCAATGCAAATAATGCTGAGCATCTGCCTCAAGCAAGCTTGCTTAGTGCAGGAAAAGACTGAATGCACCAAATGGCAATCATTTATTAGCAAGTAGTTCTGCATTGTTCAGTCTTACAACTACAGTCTCCTCGTGACTCACACGCCACGTTAGCCGCGACACTCGATACGTCATGCGACACTTTGTGAACCGCGAGCGCGACCCGTGACACCTGATTTTCATTATTCTAAATAGTGGAATGATAAAGAGAAGTGATGTATCTATAGTCTACAACAAGCATAATAAGACAGCAATAATATATCGAAGGTGATCTACGGTGCTATAACCCATAGTCACTTTTACAACATCCTTGGAATGAGTAACTACAACAGGGCAACGTCTACACTGAACAAAGGCCGCGTGCGAAGACATTCGCTCAACAGGTAATAGAAAAAAAAAAACTATAAATATTAAAAAGGACATTAATTTAATTAACCATTTTTAATGTCTCCATAATAAAGCAGTAGTTGGTTCATTGTCAGTTCGCGGCGGCGCTCGGCTCGCTTGGGTCGCTCGTTGAATATTAATTAATATTGTATACAAAGTTTTCTTTAATTTGCCAACTAAATTGATCCGCGGACATTCATAACTGTCTCCTTCTACTTTAATGATATTCATTTATTAGGCTTTCGGGGAATAATAACGGTTATAGTAAACTGTTTATGTATAACAATTTCATTTTGTTATTACTCCCCGAGATGTTACATTACAAATTATGAAGAAAATTAAATGAAAAAAAAATCTTTAATGTCTTTATAGAAAACTTACTTTACCTCTCTCGTGGGGCTCGCAAAAGGCGATTCAAGACCCAAAGGCGTCGGTATAGGGAACTCATCCTCTAAAACCATATTGACCTTCTAACGATGGAAACTTTTCAAATTAATGAACCTCTAAAATGCTTGGCCTACGAGCGCTACATCTAAAAGGTCCACAAAAAGAGGCGCTAATATTGAGTGTTCATTAATATTTTTAGGAAAGCAAAATGACAATATTTGAGGTTCGATTAAATACATGCCTTTTACACGTGGCTTCTGATATTATAACTGATGAAATGTAGGCGCAATATAAATTGCTTTCCTTCTCAGAAAATAAAGGTGCGACGTTATGTTTTGTGAAAATAATTGCTTACCGTTACAGATACAAAAGACAGCACTCACTAGAAAATCAATTCCTCGCTGAACCAAATCCCAAATCAAACAAAAACATATTCTCTTCCCAGTATAGGTAAGCCTAGACCTAAATCAGCACATCCCTGGAATGCCGGCTCTCTCGGACCCCAATCACGTTTTTATCAAAAATCCAATTTTCCAGTATCTCAGTACAGGCATCCAACCCTCCGCTGCTATTAAAAACGCGCCAATATATTATGTTTTTATCTACACGTTGTCATCGGGTCCGTTAGACCCTCGCTTTTCATTTATATATCGTTTTATTGTGCGATTGTAATTGAGTCGGTCGCTGATACGTTGGTATAAACAGCGCGATCAATTAATTCGCCATTGAGAGGGTTAGGTCGAGTCTGATGTTGTGTTAATTGAGGAAAATTGCTATGGTTATTTTTTGTAAATTGATTTTTATTTGGTATGATCAAATCATAATTTTCCATTCAAATGGATAAGGTACAGTCACGAGCATAAAATGCCTTGAGTACAAAACTCAAATGCGATTTTCTCCTAAAGTATTGATATTACGAACATGTCGTTTTCGTAACATACTAATGAAAATATGTTTTCAATTTTGCTAAAGTATAAGATATTTAATTTTATGCTCGCGACTGTGCATTATAATGTCGTCAAAAAAACGGAACGAAAAGAAATCTTAGAAGTCACAGTGTTAAAAATCTGGCAAAGGTTTTGAACTCACAATTCGATACCTAAGAAACCTTAAACAACGTCTTAAGCCTCCGTCTTAATACATAAAAAAGTATAAATAAATAAACACAAGTCCCCCAGTGAATACTCGGCCTTATTCTTTATGAGTTCATTTGAAGAAGTCAGAGCTATCTCCAGCGTTCAGTCAGTATTCCACTGAGTTGAATTATTTACCGCTGAGAGAAAAGAATGGCCAACAATATGCTAACGCTCTCTTGTACATAGAATTATTAAGATTCAGTGCGCTGTACTACAGTTTATTACAGAATTATGTACATATTTTGTAAACTGTGCTAAAATTAGTCTAGTGAAACATTTTACATTAATTGGAAAAAGTGTTAGTGTCTCGTTTGTTTAGTGGTTGTGAGAGCGACTGCTAAGCGTGGTGTTTTGGGTTCTATCCTCGGAAAAGATTTTGTTGTTTTATTATTTCCTTTAGAATGTTCTCAATAGTGGCTCCCTGTAAAGATTTGTATCCGGTTGATTGCAATAGATTCGTCGCCTAATTATAATGGAATTGTCACATAATAAGACATAAACGCTTTAAATGTTCAGAATGTTCACGTTGCTGTTTGTGGGGAAGTTTTCGTAATATTACGATTGTATTTCCCGAAGGGTGAGGCAGAGGTGTATGTATGCACAGCCACATCTTTCGCCGATATTTTTTTAAGTACATTTATTTATTTATTTTGCTTTATTGGGACATAAAACAGTTACACATTACATTTAAGTGTGACAAAATATCTTAAGAACTAGGTAAACGTGTAACCCACACAAATGTCCGCGAAATTATTCTAAAATACTCGTACTTATTTTAAAATAATATGTATAAGATGGCTATTTAATTAAGTAATTTATGTACTCAAAAAGGAAAATCGCAAAAACATTTTTCGTTATTAATAATTATAATGTTCAACTATAAAACATCCCATGTAATAGGGGTCGAGCATATTGCCATCAATCAGGCACAATTCCAGACTCCGTGCTTCTACTGAGAAACAGATTAAGAACCCAATAACACTTTGTTAGACAGTAGCGCTTGCGACCACTAGACCAGTGAGGCAGGCACTTACCATAACTGCAGCCAACATTACGAGGCCTTATTATACCTCTGCCAACCCCTCCGGGACACGCAATCGTAATATTACGAAAACTCACTCACTTCCCCTCGAAGAGTAACGTAAACATTCTGAACATTAAAGCGATATCTACAGTAACTACAGTTAGCTACAATAACCGTTACAGATAACCGATAACGGTTACATTAACGTGTAACTTCTATAACGGGAACCGTCTATTGAATCATGAGAAGACTCGGCGACTATACGCCGCCGCCACCGCCCGGTACTTTTGTATGGGAGGTGCGTTTTAACTGATAACGGTATTTTATTAGTTATGGTGTTTTGAAATATCAAGGGATAGAGTTGTTATTAGTAAGGTTTCGTTTGTGATGATTTAAAATGAATTCATCATGCGCTGTCTCTTTGTGCATATGAGTAGATGTTGAATTTTAGTGAATGTATGCTATGTGTGATGACAGCTAAATTAGGAGAAATAATAGTCATTCTACCGGGTAATTCTGTCTCTCGTGCTAGAGATTTATGTATTTTACCCCGTGTTACTGACATTTTACTATTAAAAAAATAAATATAACCTATAATTGTCATGCTTTCAGAATTCTAAAAGCAGGTAACAAATACCATGATGTATATTTACGTCAACCGTGCCATAAACTAAATGACAAATGATATTGTTTGTACATTATATACCTCCGCCTATTCAAATGGCATTAATTATTTACAAATAACACCCTGTATAAATGCCAAAACACAACAATAACAGCTGTAGCAACAACATTTCGTTTGAAGTTACAATTTCATTAGAATCTTTCATTAAACCTACAGAAACGAAAATCAACAATTCAAAATACCAGAGAGCAACGCAATCTGCGTCAAATCACTGGATTCCGTATAAATTAATAACAAAACACCACGCGACCAATTATTGAGGAAATTAACCAAATCATTGGATCCGCAATCCGAACTAATTGAAAAAAGTTTTAAGCGCGCCGCCGTCAAATTGTTTCGCCGAGATTTCGGCGCCATTTTAATTTGCGAGCAATTTGTATAAAAATTAAATGTTTAACGTGCTCGCTAATGGGACGGGGGATCGCAGATGGTGGGGGGAGGGGGCCTGTTCCCATCATATGATTGGGTTCCGACACGGTCGCCAGTCGCTTCATTTGCTTCATCGCCGCTACATTTTGCGCGCATTCTTCCCGCGCGTTACATGACATTTTTCTCTGTTCATTCGGGTTGGGAAGCAGTTTTTAAATTGCCTCGCGGGTAATTGTATCCCGTGTGTTCATTTATGCCCGTGATTGTGTCTGTTATTTTCCAGGAAGAAATATTTTAGTAGAAATCGCAAACAAGCGAGCAAGCTTGGTTATCCTTGTATGGATCAGGAAGGAATGTCCCCAGTAGGGCTACTAGTATGGAATGAATACCGTCCAAATGTTATACCTATAGACTGCTCCAACAGTATCTGATGAACGTGTAAACATACTCAATAAATGTTACCTTCTTACGCAATCACTCACTAAAGAGAATTAGTAACACCATTCATTCCAGGTTTCAAATATTTACGTCACCGCTTTTTCCAACAATTATGGTTTGAATAATAAGTAATAATAATATTATGATTTTGTAATTGAAAAATTATCGACGAAATTGCGGTTATAAAAACGTCAATTGTCAAAAATTATAACAATAATGTAATTTAAGTATTGAAATAATCAAATCAAAGGACACTTCAAATAGGTTTCTACAGGTACGTTTTTGCCATTTGTTTACATTTTTATCAGATAATTTAGGAACAGACTATACCTAAACTTCTTACCTTTCTTACAATACCAATAACAGTTACAGGAAACATACAGAAAAATATCTCCGGCCAAGCAAGTTGTCAGCCATGTCAGAAGAATTTACGGAAGTAGATGAAATACGACCGCCGCCATTTGCCGGTGTTTCTAAGTTATAGACTCACAATCTGTCACTAGTTTATGACAAGTTGTGATCCGGGAACCAATCAGAGACGAGGAAACGATGTATGTAGCATACCTTGTAGGTAAGGGAATAAATCAAATGATGGAATGATGTCTGTGAACATGCTTTATGTGTTAGGGATACCTAAGTATTACAAGACAAGTGAACGACTGACTAGTTCGTCAGTGGCTACCAACTTTGAAGGATTGTAGAAAATCATTTATACCTTTCAGACAAAACTACACAATTTCTATTGTATGACTAAATACCTACATGCGTTATTTAAAACTTTAGCACATTAGAGATACCTAAACAAAAAAAAAATGTACCTAAGGACCTAGATTTTTCATCGATTCTCACAAAAGATTTATTAAAACTTCCATATAAAATATGACTTGCTATTTCCTAATATATTCCGCCATTGTTTCAACACATTACATCCTCAATATATTCGTATTACCGTTCTTTCAAACCACAGAGTAACCGCGTGTCGTACATCACGCTGGGTGTACTGCCGCCGCTTGTCAATTTGCTGGCTGTTTACGCAGCATGTGTATCTATCTGTATCAGTTAGGATAGCTGCCAGACGTATTTCGCGGCGCGTAAATAAGAGAGCGGAACCAGTTTGGTACCAGCACTTAATAATAAATTCCTATCCAAGGGAGTGGTCTCTGACGTAAGTTGAAGGCGGGTAAACATGTAGATTTCTAGATTCAAGAAAGCATCAGCAATTTTATAAGAGCCTTCCTGCCTTCTTTATTCGAGCCAACTTGTTTTTTCTATGTACGTGTTTCTGTGACAAATTGAGCATTATTTCATAAAGGTTTTCCAGGGATTCGATGTAGATATTTCCAAAAAATACGCTAGACTTTTTCCAATATATGTACGTAGCTACATAGTACGTTGAATAACTAATGTTGCTATAATTTGTCGAAAATATTATTAGATCTCATGGCTTGGCAGCGGAACAAAATGTGCGGGGACTGAGAAAAGATAAAAAGTAATCTTTTCTCCTTCAAAATAAAAAAAAATAAAATAAAATATAATGTGTATAGAAAATCAATACACATTTATTACTGTACCCTGAAAAAGCGTAACGGCACTCTAGAACATTCAATAATAGAAAATATCTACAAAAAAGAAAATATTTCTAAACTATTAAACTTTTGGCCAGCGCAGAGAAAGAATTGCTTCATCAAAGTCAAATAATTTATTTCAATTATGCACATTAAACGCACTTTTGAACGTCAAAATACATAGAAATAGAACTGATTCTAGTTGCCCCTCCCAAAAGGTAGTTTTCGTATGGAGAAGAATGGCCAAGAAACTCCAACGTTACTCTTTTAAAAAATGTTTTACAATATTTGGTATACATCAATTAAATAATTAGGTATATGTGAAGACGATGCACCGAGAATACAATTACTGTACCACAATACATCGATCTCTACATAAATTATTTTTCTGAATAGAATAAGATATATAACGTATTAGTAAAAAATGTTTTGGTCCTTTTCCAATCTGTCCAAAACACTATGCCACAAACCTCAATTGTACACCAGAACATATTTTTCTCGCACACGTCCCAATAAAACGAAAATTATTAATATATCATTCTTTCAAGCATCTATTTTCGTCGCTTTTATTCCAAGTGTCCTTCTATTTTCCCACTAAATGTTATTACTTCTGCGCGTCGTTACATAAACTCGCTATCTGCTCTCACTTGGACCACCGCCACAACGACTGCCTTTGGTCCTGTGCCAAGCGTCTCGTGCGAACTGACTTTGTCTCAAGAAAAACTCGATTTGTGTCCCGTATAATGACCGAAACGAATTGTTATAGTTTTTTCTTGTCCCCGTTTCTCACTATAGTGGGGTAGCCCTAGTCTGGTTAGTCACAGAATAGTAGCGGACAGAAGGTGCATCTATCAGATGTTTGGAGACTAAAGAAAAAGTGGTTATGTCTTGATATTTTAACGTATATAGTTGATACCAATATAATAATGTCAATAGTTACTTGTAATGAACTGCCTGCCAACTTAATACTTGAATATTTTTGGAAAATTATAGGTTTAGTATGATGACGACGACGAGTGGTACGATTGATTAATAAGTCGACTCTGCCTAACCTTTTGAGGTTTACAGGAGTGATGTGATGTATGTGTTATAAGTAAGATGTATTTGTAAACCATTCGTATTAACTGTTTGACGACGTTAATGAAAAAAAATATCTAATTATGGCATTTCTAATAAACTGAAATCACAGTATAGCTGTAAAGTAAACCTACTGTTCTATTTACTCTGTATCTTAATTTGCTTAAACAATTACTGTGTGTAACAGTATTAGTGCGCACATATTAACATTTATTTGTGCCGCCATTTTGTACAAACGAAATGCCTTGTTTTTTCGCAACGTAACGTACGTAACGTTTACTATTCATATTTTAGTTTTATCTCTACGATCGTTACGTTGTTTAGCTTCGCAATTGTTTTCGCTATTTGTTACTGGTTTATGTATGGAATCGTTTAATTCGTTGATTTGAGTGTTATGTGCCAAATGTTTTCGTATTATTTTCGTTTACTTATTTGGTTGTATATCGACAATTATATGATTTTTTTTTGTTGCCATATCTTTTGAAATAAATAGGAGGGATTTTGAACATTTTTTATGCTTATAGCATGGGTTGTACCATTTGTAGATGCATTGAAAAATATTTTCTATAAAATCCATTCATATGAGGAATTATTATTTCGAAAGCTGCGCAAATGTAGCACAGTCAGTCAGTGGTGCAAGCTTTTCGTAGCACGTGGCGAGCTACGCCGCAGCAGGGGACGAGCTACGCCGTAGCATGGGACGAGCTACGCCGTATCACAGGGCGATCATGCCGCAGCATGGCGCATGCACGGAGCGTAACTTAGCACAAATTATTCGCACTTCAAGAAGTATCTAGAAAAGAACTTAGAATCAAAAATAAATAGAGAGAAGATAGTGTGTTTTCTTTTATATACTAATTATTACGTTTATGTGTTGTTGATTTTTAAGTTTTTTTTTCAGAACGATTAAATAAAGATTTCACGAATAAAAGCAAAAGAAAAAATGCACAGATTTGTAGTGCAACCTTGTACAGACCTATTTGGAACATTGATCGAAATAGAAGGCCAACGCAATCCCATTACATTTGGCACATGTACCGCACACATTATCTTATGTTACGAGGTTAATCCACTTCAAAGACCTCGATAAACACTGATTAATATCAACAGATATATTGTATAGTTACACAATAACAATGGCGACTATTTTCTCAAACTGACCACTAAAGAAAGACTGATGAAAACTCAATTCAATTCCAATCTAAAATCAAATTCAAACGACACAAAACTGAAGTAACCAACAATTACAAGCGAACGGTTGAAACAAAACTCATTTAATATTTCATATTTCGAACAATCTACCTGTCACAAACTTCGTCACACTTCGACCACAGTCGGAACCGTTCTGGCGTTCGTCCGTCCGGCAACTCCTTTCGGATAATAACTCGTCAGCGATTCTTAATTTCGTAATAAATTCCGCTGTAGGATTGTTGCCGCGAATTCTCTTTAATTAAATTTAATTTGGCGGCTATTGATTTTGATGAGTACTTCATTGAGTGAGAGCTTCAAGAATATTGCTGCCAGTTCACTTATTTGAAGTGCTGAGTTTCGGATACAATGAGGTTGGAATGAGGAATTGATATTGTACGAGACCGATGATACTTTGAATACAATAGTTTCATGTAGTTTCTGGCAACGAGTACCTGCTCTAGTTAGTTAGAGTACGTAATATTGCCATTAAGATTGACACCATGTTTTTCGATGTCTGCCTTAAGTTCCGTGCAAAAAAACACTAGGAAAACGAATATTACAAAGGACAGTATAACAGTTACAAGCAAATGGATGCTAAATTGCAAAAAAATTGTTTGGCACTATTATTCAATAGGACGCACTTATTGGCACGGTCATTATGACGATAGAAGAGAGAGATGTTTAATTTGTATTTTATTTAAGGTTATTTAAGCCAACGGGTCTCATGTCTTACTAACACATTCATTGTGGCACTCAAAAGTTAACAGTAGGAATATTAGTACTGCCTTCTAACTAACAGTCAGCAATTCATTTTAAATTAAACCTTTTGTAACAGTTAGTTATCCGTTGTATAATATAATTACGCTGTTATCCACAAGTATTAATGGTGGCAAATTGAAATATTCCGAGCTTCGGCAGTTCAACGAGACATAGGGCGAGGTCCCGAAGAGAGCGGAGTTTGTTCGCACACACACGACTTATGAATATTATCGAATAACATAACATCACGCTTGTGTTTTCCGGAAGGTTAGGCAGATGTGTTTTCTGCATCTCATGCTTCAATTGATAGACTCTGTGAGTTTTAAGAAAAAAAGCACACATTAACTATACACCTAGCCCCCTGGAATGCCTCTCATCACACCTCCGCTTACCTCCCTAAAAGCGAAAGCGTCGAAATGCCGTCATCAACTCTAGGTGCACAGATAATTTGACCAAGTTATACCTATTCTACACCAACTGTTTTTTTTTTGTAAGCATACAATAGACCAAATATCTCGTTTCGACAGTCTCCCTCATAGTTATCATACACCTTCATGGATCAATCAAAAGTCTCCGTGTTCGGATTATTAATTTACAACACTCGGCTTGCAAAAAGCCCAATCGATCATTATTTCCTTCTGAAACGACTTTGGAATTAAGACAGCGTGTGAATGTTGCACATATAGATTCATCCATTGATAGGCCCGCCGTAAAGACTTCAACAACGCACAGTGAAGTTCTATAGCCTAAAACTTGCTCTGACACAACGCGACCCATCGAGGGATCATTCGGGATTAAGGCATGACTAATCAAAATTCCAAGGATTATGGGTTCCGAGTCAATATCCCTTTAAGCTGCTTTACAATTTGACATCGCTGCTTAGTCAGCGCTGAGGTACGCTTGAAAAGTTTTTTAATAAGTTGCAGTTTTGATAGAAGCAAGTTTAATGGTAAGTAAGTACCAGAAGGTATGGTCGTGAAACTATGGAGTAAGTTTATTTAACAAGAAATTAAAACTCGCATGTAATGGATGGAAGTTTTAAAGCTAACAAACTATGAAAGCCTGAAAACCTCGTATGCTGGTCGTCATAATGCAAATCATTTATAAGTTTCATGTCATAACATAACAGCACGCAGGCAGAGGTATACCCCATACTACACCCACATACTACACCCACATACTACACCCACATACTACACCCACATACTACACCCACATACTACACCCACATACTACACCCACATACTACTCCCACATACTACACCCACATACTACACCCACATACTACACCCACATACTACACCCACATACTACACCCACATACTACACCCACATACTACACCCACATTTTGTCAGTTATGTTTAAGTCGCACGTAATAGGGGGGCGAGCCTATTACATCAACCGGGCACAAATATAGACTCCGGGTTGCTACTGAGAAATTCCTGGTGGAAAAATCCAATAACACTTTGTCCAAACCTGGAATTGAACCCAGGGCCTCATGTTAAGCAGTCGAGGCAGCATAAGTTATCTATCACATTGTCACAGAATTTTTTATGCAATCAAAGTACAAAACAGTCATAATATTATTATGGAACCCAGACATGTTTTGCCAAACATCTTAGCGATATTTCGCAAAACAGTATGTACTTCCAATTTACGAAAAAAATAAAGTAATAAAAACTAAAACCCAACTACGACAAAAAAGTCAATCAACCAAAAAAGGTATAAACAAGACATCACAGGCAGACAAATTAAAAATCCGGAGTCACACGTGTTAGGGCTTAAATCGAACTGTGACTCCGGATTTTTAATTTGTCTATCTATCTATTATGTCTATCTATTATTAATTTTTAATTTGAACAAGATAAACTTCTTTAATCCCCTTTTAAAAATAAAAGGTAAATTCATCCGATAACTCACTTCACTTGCATTTATCTGCCTCTATCTAGCGTTATTGTTATCTTGCTCTCACTTGAAGCTATCTAAATGAAGAATCGTCCGCGTTCGGTGCAACCTAGACTGTACTCGGCACTACTCGACGCCGCTCGGCAAATGTTTCTAATATAATTAAGTGAAATATCCAAACACTTGGCGTTCAGTGGAGAGTGCTACTGATTAATTTGTATTTGCAAGATGGTTTGTGATAAAAATTATTTGATTTTAATTATGTAACCGAGCTTTACCGACCGCCCATTGTGTCACCCTATGTTAAATTTCTACATTTGTAACTGTATTTTTTATGGTGTACATAATAATGAGTATTCTATTCTATTCTATTCTTTATATTAATGCTATAAAATAAATAAATGATATTCTGAATGTAAATAGCCACAATACCAAAGGTCTAACACTCAACAGTCCCAAAGTCCCTGAGCGGACAATAGTCCAACTGTCCCATCAGGAGCGCCGGCATAAATACATAGGTGCAGACGGTCAACTCCATACAATGAGCGAAAACAGGCGCAGCACACACAGTCGCGTACGTACAACGATGTCAAACAAATGCTAGTCAGGAGTGCGCTTGCACTCGCTGTACGTGAAGCGCATATATTGACCGGTTTCACTACTCTGCAACTACTAGGCGATGATGAAAGTTTTTTTTTCTGTAATATTAATATTTTAAAATTACATAGGTGGCGCCGGTATTTCCTTGCCCACTGATACCTGAAATGAACTGCCAATACAAACTTGGAGGTCACGGTGTCTTTTCAAGATCATAAATTATATTATTATGTATTATGTGAGTGTAACAATGCAGGGCCATGACGGGAAGGGCCTTTGAATAAAGAGCCGTGACAGCTTTGAGTTGACCGGTCCCGACCCCGTTAGCGCGCTTAACTAAGAGAGAGTTTAAGTTCCTGCTGAGAAACGAGTGGAAAAACGGTTAACGAATGTTTAAGCAGATTACGATTGCTGAACACGATGTTATTGAAAACGGACAAATGTACACATAACATCAGGTCTGCTTTCCTCGTAGGGCTAAGCACAGGTGACCTGTAGTAACTGGCGGAATATGGGTGACGTTTCGCCAGTTACGTTTAAGTCCAATACGCAAATCCAGACTCGGGGCTGCTACTGAGAAAATTCTGATGGGAAAACCCAATAACACTTTGCCCGACCTGGAAATTGAAATCTGTGCGTGTGTTTTCGTGTAGTATCATGGAGACAACTTTCTGTATCTATCTATTTTGTGGCGCTGGCGACTGGGAATACAGACCTACTTTTGAGTTGGGTCGCTGTTAGCTAGAGTTGCAGCTAGCCCTGATTTTTGGAAGGTTAACGGATTACGGTTTAAACATTTTTGTACTTATTATAACGTTTTGTTTGTCATTATGGAGTTTAACTAAAGTTGTGTATCATTACCATTAATTTTTCTTTCGGATTGTTTAAAGTATTTAACGTTTTTTTGCCTTCGAAGTAAGCCGAATATGCTTGTAGATAATTATTAATTTTGCTTTGAAGTTCTAGTGTCGCCGAACTTGTCTTCAATCTTCAAAAATCTTCAAACAAGAAGAAATATCTCCTTTAAAATGCACGTTTTAGTATATAATCGATAGTCATTTTGTTTTCTAAAAATATACGCTGAACTTCTACCTGGAAGTTAAACAAAACCTTCTAACGTAAATTTTGCCTGAAGCAGACTTTACTTCTGTCGAGTTTCGTTCCGTGTACTTTAGCAACATTTCAAGTAAGACTCCGAAAAGAAAATCCCCTGAAAATGTTCGCAAAATCATTAATATTTTCGAGAAAATTTTCTTTCATTAGAACAAGAGTCGCTACAAAGTCACGGTCAAAATACCTCCGATTTTCAGAGTCAATAACAGATAAAGTATCGTGACGACCAACAAATTTCCACAGACAAACAACTCCAAAACCTGTTAACTGATGGTAACACAACCTATTGTGTGCCAAAAACAAAGCCCTACTTTTTATTTGACTCTATAATACCGGCAACAAATCACTTCGGACCTCACCTTTACCCAATCAGGGGCAACGGTCAAAATTGGCATAGTTCAGGATCGGGGCCCACTAGGGAGTGTATTAAACAACTATTTGGTCCTTCGAGACGGATCACAGGACCACGTGAGGCCCACGGAGGGGTAATGGGGGAAGGTTTGTTTAGAATTCCAATCCATTTGAGTATAATGCCGTTAGTAATTGACGTAAGTGGAGTTCTAAATTGTTATTTAATGGACATTAATTTTATAGTAGTTAAGTTGTTTACGAATTGATTTAGGAGTCCTTTCGTTGAGCTTGTGACCGCTATCTCGTCGGTCAGCGTGAGGCTATGAATTCGATTCTTACATTAAATTTGATAGTTGAGCTCTTATGTAATTTATCTGTTTTACTAGCGGGTCAAGATTTCGATCGCTTGTGGAGATTGTTCTGTTCATAACCTGAGCGCCTAGTGAGAGTTTTTAATCCTATTCGATTGCGTTAGCGTAAACTTCAGGCACATGTTCTAATTTCGTTGTGCCTGTAGGACGGCAACGTCCCAGCGATGCCTCTTGTATTACAGATGTCCTTCGGAGGCGGTGCCCTCAAATCTATAATCTATTCTACTATCAGCTGGAAATTATGCAATATAAAATGCGAATACACTGCTATAAGATTTTTCTTCACAAATAATACAATATATTATAGTAGTCATCCATCATCGAAGCCAGCAGCCCTCGAGCCCCAGGCCTCCAGAGACACCCGTCACATGAAATAAGGTAAGGTATCACCTGAACAAACAATAAATATTTCTATATAACCTTTATTATTATTCCATATATTCCCCTAAGAGGCCCAAAGCGATCACTGTCTTATGGTACAGCAATTTATATTAAAACGTAAAAATAATGCTCTAAATTATTATTGCGCTTGGATCGGGCACTCTCAAAAATATCTTGGAGATAGGAACATTATATTTCCTCCAGTTTTCGTAAAAAGGGAAAAAGCATTGTTCATAACGCTTTTTTATTGCCGTCTATGTTAATAATATCAATAACTGTTGTCGATAATTTAAAAAATACAGTTATCATAACGTTCATGCTTGTGATCTCCGAAGGGTTAGGCAGTAATATTTTACTCCCACGCAATAGAAGGCGAGGCTATTGCTGTAAACCGGGCACATAGTAAAACTCCAGTCCGCTAGTTAGAAATTCGGAAAAACAATAAGGTAAATTATCATTAAAAAGACATAACATTATTTACATGCACACGGTTTGCCCACATTTGGTTATGGTAGATGAATAATTTTATTCACCACCGTGAATAGATTTCGTATTTACGATACCTATACGTTTAATTAATTTCGTAACATAAGATAGCTATGTAAATCTTTATCTTTTCTTTCTTTTGACTTTGCTGAATTTTTTTTTTGTGTTATTTCTGATATGATATTGTAATAGAAAAAAAATAATTAAATAGTGCATAAGTTTTTACGATCTGAGTGAGTGTCATTAAACCCAGCCATTTTTCTCTTTGCAGATCAAACTATTATTTAATTTAAAGTCTGTCTGCAGTTGGTTTTGATTGTGCATGTCAGTCAGTCATTTATTTATTTATTTATTTTGTTTAGTCGACAGATGAAACTAAATCTACAAAAGAACTATTAATAATACAAATAGCGCATCAGTAGACTTAATTATTTGTGCGTGTCCTCAAAGTAAGAGAAAAATCATGTTTCAGAAGCATAAAGTGACGAGTTTCATTCAGGATCAGGTTTCTCCTTTGACATGGCTAAAGTCTTTGACTTCATGAATCATAAACTCCTCATTTAATGGCACAAAGTCGGTTCACAGGGACCGGTGTTAGATTGTACAGGTTTCCATAAAAAGTAATCATAGTTTTATAAACATTTAATGGACACAATTATTAATTATTAGTTCTGGTGTGCCTTAACTTGCTGTCTGTGCCGTATCTTGGGTACTAAGGTATGGTTTTGCAAAGTTTTCTTCCAATAGTCGATAGTTTCAAAATGTAGGTGACAAAAATATTATAAAAGACGTTGAGTTGGAACTTGAAACTGTAATTAATACAAAATCTAAGTATATAATTTAAATTCCGTATTACTCTTCACGAGTAACACTATTTCGAAATATCAACATTTTAACACTTTCACTTACAACAACAACTTGTTGAAGCAAGGACAAGTCAAGACAATGACCGAAAAATGTGTCTCATAACTAAAATAATATTCAATAACCTCTGTTATTGAATATTATTCGTTGAATAAGCACAATACAAAACCTTCGGAATGCCAAGAGAGACTCTCGAAGCATATCAGTACCCAATCCCGTTACGAATTGAAAATAAAAAGAACATTATAATAACGTACACACAGGGGCCGCAATAGTCCGCGAAATGTTCGCTTATCGCTGCCTTTCATTTAAAAATAAAGCACCTTCGATGCTCCGCAAGCCTTTGAGACGCGTACCTAAAGACCAGATGCTTCACACAAAAAGCAACTCTATTCCTAAAATACAAAGTTGAATTTTGAATGGGAGAAGGCCTATGAATTGGTACGTTTGCACATTTGAATTTGGTCCAATGAATATATTCTAAATCTGTAGATAAGCAAAATGGATCTAGACAGACTGATATCGGGGGTCGGGAGTCGGGAGCAAATGGTGGATTTGTAACCGGCACTGTAGTTGGCAAGGACGACTCGGTAGATATCTGTGTTGGAATTGTTCAGGTGGGGCTGGCGGTGGCGGCGGCGGCGGCGGCGGCGGCGGGAGGCTTTCGTTTGTAAACTTAGCAGATTTGATCACGTTTGAATAGCTTGAGCTTCTTTCTCTCTTTTTGTTTTTATTTACCGAGCTTTGCGTTCTCCCTGAGTTTTTGGTAATTATTAAAATTTTAAAGGACTGTTTCAGAATACGCTATAACTCTACTTAAAATAGTAATTTTACTAGGTTCATAAAATTAATACGAGATAGAAGATAGATAGGATACTCTTTATTATGAACACCATACAAAAAACAGATGTAAATGTAGAAATTCTAATAACACATATTACTTTTTTTTAATCAGTGTCTCTATTATGCATTCATCATGAATTACGTGTTATTTCTATTTCTTTTTTTCAACTATAAGTCGCAATTTTTCAATCCAAATAGACATTTATATACCTAGTACGTTCAAGATAAATCGACAAGAGCTCAGCCCTCAATAACAGTCTAAGGCGGGCCCTTCACCTGCAATAAGTTTCAATATGCTTGAATCAGCGCATGCACTCAAATGATCCATTATTTTCACGCAATAACATTGATGGCCCATAAGTTTCAAGTTTGCCGCGAGAGCAAGACTTACGATGCAATTAAAATATGGTGCAATAAAAATTAAACTGATATTGTGCAATATAATATTGATTAAACGATCAATATTGGTCCGCTTATGAGAAAGAAGAAACAGTCGAACAATTTTTCCGTACGAAAATGTCACTTAAATATTTCCGAAGATTGCCCGAGTCCCTAAAATATCAATAATATTACTCACTACAGTAGCATTCCCGACCAAATCACCGTACCACTTCAACCATGAGATCGCAGGTAAACGACATGAAAACGTTTCACACAAACCATTGCGCGCTACACTCAGGGGATAATCGGGGTGTCTCTATTTTACGCTTACATAGTTCAATATTTTTTATTCGTGGAAAAAGTCGCTTGAAAATGAAGAAATCAATTTTTGTGAGAATGTGGTAGATATGTCAACAATAGGGCTGTCAAAGTGCTAGTCTGCCCTCGTCGCAAAGTTACTTCTTTGTGGACGTTGGTATTGGAAGACTAGTTGAAATTATTTTAGAGATTAAATACTAGATTTATGTTCTTACTGCACTACGGATAGTCTCTCTCAGTAAACCCAAAAAAAACTTTTATTCACTTCAATTTCATTGATTGCATTATCTCCACTGTAACCAGCGTTATTCCTCCTCGTGTTATCAATCCGAAATCTTTCATTACAGCAACATAATATGGGGATGTGTTATGTTATGCAATACATTATGCCGAGGCACGGAGTTTATCTGGTGGAGGAAAAACACACGACAATATAAAACAAAACAAAAGTTGTGCTTATAAATGACGCAGCATTTTCCTCCCTTTCTCTTTGAGGGCATAGTTTCCGCTATTGTTGTTAACAATAGAGATAAAGTTGATCAAAGACGTACTTTCAGACTGCGTGACAGCGCAGTTTAGTGAACGAATCAAACATTGTGATTAGATTCAAAAAGGTTCTTAATTGTCTGTAGTAGTAGTAGGTTATACGGCACTATCGATCAATATAACACGCTCTTTTCTGTTTATTATTAAATCAGCCAAGATGCTCCCCACTGGTGGGTTTGCCCATAATCTAAGGTTTCCCCCTATTATTCCTCTCTTCTGATATAGAAAAATAATGACAGCCTGAGGGCCTAGGCAAGTGCCAATCACATTGAAAGCGTTTCACATTTCTAAAACGACTTTCATCAAGATTACTATATAGATACTTCAGAGCAAATGGCTCTAGGACGGAAAATTTCAAGCAGTCATCGATGATTCCGTGTGTCGTAAATATAGATTTTGGAATTAGCAGCCAATTAAAGTTAGCTGGTAATAAATCAATAATTATTATTTAACAAAATGTTATACACCACAGCCAAACCACTAATTAGGTTTCGGTTTAGCTACCACATTTATAAAAATATGTGTCGCTCTTGATCACAATATTTTGCGGTCAACACTACCATTACGAAACACGAGCGTAAAATACAGTTCACACCAGAATTTTGTTTCAGCACTGATGACCAGACAATGTGAAATATATTGTATCGCAATTTATATTATCAATCTTGAGCAATGATTATGATCGATTTAGAGCCACTGTAGCAGCTTTCCGAGGAGGCTCATGGCTAAATGGCTAGAGTAGATTAGCCTTACGAAGCTATTCCGAAAAGTAGCAATGGTGTGATTAAATCTGAGACAGAAAGCCTTTTGTTGAAGACGTTGTATGTCTTGAACAACATACTTAATTATTATTGTACGTGTCGGTCTTGATTGACATAACAAAACCGAGATTGATCGAAAGCAGTTTTTATTCAAAAATTATCTTCGTTTTCACATGCATTTATAGAAGTCTTTCAAGAGTACATTTTCTTTTATTTCAGGGTAATGTAATGTTTTCAGATTAGAGTGAAACAATGAAAAAAGAAAGAAAATAAGTTTATTATATTGGTCTCAAGTGTTTAAACTTCCAAAACGTAACGTTTTGACTGCCAATTGTATACCCTCGCCAACAATTTGTTCAGTTCTTTACTATACATGTTATACTGTTTTTATTCTCCATTCACTTAACAATTTGTTTTTAATAAAAATGTATGTATCGTGCGTACACCGTAATACGTTAAAAGCCTTTTGTTATTTATTGCGTATCTCTTTTATTATTCTCGTTCAATACATCGTAAGTTACAATATACGTAGTATTCGTATACTTGCTGATCTTGCTGGGTTCATTACCATATGTGATACAGTACTAAAACAGTAATTATAACTGAGATGTCACAGATATGGTTTGAGGTGACTTTGCGGTTATTTTAATTCTCATCAGAATGAATTGTAGGATAAAAGCCTTTCAGTCGCAGCAACCTTAAGATCTTTTGTCGCGTCTTTCAGTCACCAAATCTCATGCACTTTGGGTGACAATCTTCACATTTTTTCGGTGACACCCCGTTCTTAATAGCCGAGCTACGAAGTGTAGCAAGGTAATGTCGCAAGGGGGTGAGCACGAGTATCAGTGAAGTTTCCCCCTCGGGCGTAGTACTTAAAAGAGTATTATGTTATCCGGGACTTAATAAGAATTGAGGCAACGTCGGGGGAAGAAATGTGTGTATGTGGGTCGTTAGAAATTTTTATTAAGTGACACGAATAGAGGTGAATAATAATGAATTTGTCGGTAAAAAAGAGGTATCTTCAAGAATATTCTACAATACCTCACTGAATGACTTTGTTACGTTAACTTTATGAAGATTTGGTGACAGGTTATTATCAGAGTCAATTGATTGATAGTTATAAACAAATCAGTTAGACCATTACGTAATATGATTATAAATTGCCTATAATCCCAGACGCGTGTAATATAGTTTTAGAAAAATCCCTGCAATCTAAATAACAAAGGAAGTAGGTATGTAATCATTTATTTACCAAAATCTTAGCCTAGTCATCGCCTCGTATCAGTGTTGTTTGATTGAGGGATGGACATGGTATAAAACCGCTAAAGATTCGAAAAATGTAGAATTGTAGATAAAGACGATTTTATCGTTAAGTTTCGAGTAAAAAAAACCGTATGTCAGTTTTTACGCCCTAAGTTGAAGTGTATCTGTTTTATGTTCTAATTATATCCTCCAATTCAATAAAAACGAGAACCACTCACAAATACTAAAACCTTCCACTTCGAAGCACATAAAAGTATTATATAAAAACAAAGCCAGTAACGGGAAAGGCATAGCCTGCTTTATGGAGTGTGCATGCGATAAAAATTTAATTTACGTGGACAGCGACGAGAATGAGATGTGACGGGCAAAAAGGATGCGATGTCATCCGGTTAGCTGTGCTGGGTTGTGATCGTGTGTAAAACTAGCAAACCGTATAGGTAGGGACACGGGTTGTTTGATCAATGCGGAAAAGTTGGCTGGGTTTTGTGGAGTTTAAATTAAAAACGTAATTATGTGGTCTAAGTCAGGGTATTCTCGAAGGGCAGATGTGTATTGGACATATTTCACTAGTGCATACAATGTAATGAGGGGCTAGAAAATTGTCGTTTATCTTTTTATTAGAATGTATCGAGGAGTGCTCGAAAGGGATGATACATTCCGTATGTCTGTTATGGACTCCTACAACAACTAGCAACTACAGTATAACACAAAGAGTTGTCTGTAACCGCGCTGCCACAAAGTAGAACTGACAGAATGTCTTTCTTCAACTCCAGTTAGTGCCAGCATCGTATCTCACACCACTTCAATCTATTTTCTGTCTAGCTAGCTTTAGTCTGGGCTATATCTGTCTTGTTACCTTCAGTCTAGAACTTTTCATATGTGAATGTTTTAAAATTTTTAGGATGAAAACGTTTCAATATTTTTGTATACTTGTTCTATTTGAGGTAGGAGATTGGTTTTTACGAATGGAATATGGATATTCACTTGCGCAGATGGTGATATTTATTTTGATCGTGGAAAACCTTTTGACTTCAGTATTTGGTTTTATCAAATTATAATCAAATTATATCTTTTAATTTAAACAAAACTTACAACGATGACGAAAAAATTAAAATTGTATTTCTTTTATGAACAAGTATGTACGAGTTGCACAAATGCACACGGGTAGGAACTGCAAGAACAAGGAAAGTTACCTCAAAGAAAACCGAAAATGAAAGTGTAAAGTTGAGAAATCTATTTAAACAGTTTGTAATCGAAGCACAACTCTTATATAGCTTCATCTTCGGGAATACAGACAACAAGGATGTAGAAATCCCGTCACTATACATACATCTATGAACTTAAATCGCCCAACAATATTTATCCGGCGTTTCTAAACGCATTGCAATGTTAATACTGCTATCGCTGCAAACCGATGCATATTTGATCACGGCTTACTGCAGCACTTGCTAAAACGTGAAGTATTTGTTTAAATTACTGTTTATTTTAAATCTGCCTAACTATTAAAATTATACTGACTTATGTTATTAGGTTCTAACTCTACTTTTTCCGTGGGATTCATATGAGGCGATAGGATCTGTAAAATGTGATAAATGGTTTTATATTAAGACTCAATTGTTTTTTGTTTTAGTAATTCCACCATATACCCCGTAATTCTGCCATTTGAACTGCTACACTCATCTCCAAAACACACACATGTTTATTTTTGAAAATATTCATCTGGAATATTCCATCTCGTACAAACTATATGGCACAGTACAGCTGCATACCCAAAGCGATGCAACTTTGATCAGCTGACCGCGCCGCTGTTACTAAAAAATGTATGCTGGAGCGCACTTTATTGCGAGCACAACTGCACAGTTTATGCGTCTGTGCATAGTGTGCAACTGTGGCTTTCTGTAAGTGCTCCTACGTTTTATAACACCTAGGCATTGTTTGTCTCTTTCTTGTAGCTGTTGTAAGAGACGACTACCTTTTTGCAGTGTGTTAATCTGATAAACAATACATTTCAAAGTCAAAGTCCAATCATTTATTTCAATTCGACAATAAAAGACACTTGAATGTCAAAATGTACAAGGAAATAGAATTGAGTTTTGTCCGACTGTACAAATAGAGGTGAAGGGAATAGACATCTGTCTATTCCCTTCACCTGAACTTTTATTATATATTTTTTTTATATTAACACAGAACCCGTGTACTACTAAGTCAAGTTCTAACAAATTGTGTGCTTGTTACGCGAAGATGATTCCACTAGTAAAAATATCTGTTTTCCGCAAAAGTTCATGCACAGTTGCACATTTGCACAATTTATGCGTTCGGTGGCTTTCTGCTGACGCACAAGTCGTACAAAAGTTTGTACTTTTGATAACAATGTGAAGTTATGTGCAACTGGCGGTAAAGTGTAGAACTAAGTTGTTCGGTTAAGTTGATGGTTTAACTTTATGATATCGTTCAAGTGTTTTGAAAGTGATAAGGATTTAGATTATGAGCGGTAGGAATATCTGAAAAGTTTGAGGTACTTATTCTGTTTTAATTGAATAATAATGAGCTTGTTAAAAACGAAATAATCGATTTTTATTTCTTATTTATTTATTTATTTGATTTACACGGCTTTAACAACCAATTACATAAATCAGAATATATATGGTAAGTACAAACATAACACATAAAGGAATCACAACAATTAAATACAATTATTTTCACAAAAATTTAGGCACGTAACCATTAACTTGGCGAATCTTTGATGGAACAGATCGCAGTCCGGGTTGGCTTCCAGGAGCTTGATAAATGCGGTCAACACGCGCGGCAGGGGAGACGCAGCACGGGCCACAGTCCGGCACGAAGGCACGCTTAGCAGTCGATGACTTCTGCCACGGAGATAATTATTCGGTGTGTAGAGTCGAATCAGCTCATTATGGATGTCAGGCGCATCTGTCATACCCTTCCACACTTTGAGCATAACGCCTACCTGGCCACATAATAATGATTTATTTGCCTCAAGTTGCCTCACATGCCCTTCTGGTCTCCAGTGAATGATATCCCAGACATCCTAAGAGGACTGGTGGGATAGAGGTAGGGATAGTAACCGAGAGCTCTTCTGTAAAGAAAACGCAGGAATGCTTTTTGCACTTTTTCTACAAGAAGTGCATACTTAGCTTCGTGCGGATTCCACACCGAAGAACTAGCTTCTAGCTTGGTTCGGACAAGTGTGTTGTATAAGAGCCTTATTACATGCTCGTTGTAAAAATCACGGGCATTCCTGAGAACAAACCCTAGCCTTTTAAAAGATTCTTTGGCGACTGTAGAAATGTGATCATGGAAAGTAAGTTTCTGGTCGAATGTGACACGCAAGTCCTTCATGTTAGTTGGTCTAGTTATTTTTTTTCTTATGATTTTATAGTACCTCTTTGCCACTGGATTTGTTGGTATTTTAGAATTAGATTTCACAGCAGGTGATTGTACCTGGGTGTTAATTTTATAACACACTGAGCTTTTGAAAGTGACTATCACACTATTGTGAGTGACAGAGAACACTCACACACACTACGAATCCGGACGTTTATTTAAACTTGATGTGCCATACTGCACTTGTTTGTGTTCTACTACTCTACTACTGCAAAAAAACAATACGACTAGGTTGAAAAAAAAAATCCTCAAAACATTTCAAAATCAGTAACCTAGTACAAGGAAACCGATGCAGCGACCGAAACCCCACGCCATAATCTTACACGAATTTCCATATTCATACACATTCACGCGGCGACATTGTTGGCAGCAGTCGCGACAAAACGCGATTATGTCGCGCCCCCCGCTAATGTGCGACACAGCCTAGCGCTACCCGTGACGAACAGCCGCCAGCCGTGCGACACAGCCTAGCGCTACCCGTGACGAACAGCCGCCAGCCGTGCGACACAGCCTAGCGCTACCCGTGACGAACAGCCGCCAGCCGTGCGACACAGCCTAGCGCTACCCGTGACGAACAGCCGCCAGCCGTGCGACACAGCCTAGCGCTACCCGTGACGAACAGCCGCCAGCCGTGCCAACACGCGCGACTGACACCTCATTCGACGGAAGCGGGAGTTTTATTACTCATGGAGGCTGTTGGCGTCACGCGCTTTGGCTAGATTTATTTTGGCTTTGGCCTTGCCATGAAATGGGTACAGTTATGACAAAATGTTTTGGGAATTTAAAGTGATGACAAAATGTTTCATAATCCTATTAAAGTTAAAATATATATAATTATCTGCAAAACTCTATTTTAATGAATAAAAATAATAATGCATACTTCTAGAAAAATTACTTAATATCGTGAGAAAATGTTCAAAGCAAAATAAAAACATGTCTGTCTTTACGTATTCAAATATTTTGTCTTTTGTTTTCAAGAAGCATTTAGTACCCATAGCCTACCGCAGCTCAATGCAGAACAAAACAATCTTTTATCTCAATTCCTCATCTCACACATGGTCTAATTATAATAAAGATAATTATTTAAATTCACTTCCAAGATTTGTCTGTCCCCTTTCTACTATATTATAAGGTGTACACATACCTACTAACTTCCTGTTTGCAGCCAATCACAGGGCTCCACTAGCCTGTATCTTCAATTCTTCCACTGCGCTCCATTTCGTTTCTCACTGATTAGATTGTTGTCTCTCGTATCGGCTTTCATATCATTCTAGCTACTGTAGGTATGTACGAGTATGTGATACTTCTTCGGTTTCCTCATAACTTTGTTATTATAACGTACTTTATTTGGTATTGCAATGTGTGTTTTGTTCTGAAAATATGTAGGTAAGTTTAGAATTTTCAGCTAGACAAGGGCACTGGTATAACTGTCGAAACAAACTTATTACTGCTACAAAAGATTTACTGCTAGACCTTATTCAAATTCAAACTCAAAGCATTTATTTCAATTAAACCATTTACAGGCAATTTTGAATATTGTCAAGGAGTCGGCCAGTCAGAAATATGAAGCTAGTTGCCCATTCCAAAGCGTAGTACTACCTACTTAGGTTCCCATGGAGAAGATTAATTATGCCATAGGCATCCAAAGGCCATCTGTGATCTTTGACTCTTATAGTAAAATACAAGAGACGCTGATATATTTAGTAACCTATTCCGCTTGACTATTCTTCAAGAGTCATAAAAACCCTGTAAGAAATCGACACGTGTTTCACCTCTCAACGAGGCATCTTTAGGATGACGATTGACCAATTGCAAACCAGAACGCGACGTGTTACCACACCGAGCGCTGGACGCAGAGTTCCAGCGCTCGGTGTATTTTTTTTTTTTAATGACTCTTGAAGAATAGTCAAGCGGAATAGGTTACTAAATATATCAGCGTCTATTGTATTTTATAATGGATTTCCGCAAAGTCACGCCTGAATCAATTAACTATCTCTTATAGTAAATTGATCCCAAAATATTTTAAGTGACCTCAGGTGTTCACCTCTCAGTATTTCATTTCCAATCTTACTTCGTTTGCCTACAATCATACTACTTTTCCTTGAACTTTGTAATCTTTAGCTATGTACGTTACAAGCGCCACATTAATAAATAGTAAAATCCAAAAGACTTACAGTTATGTACAAACTTTCTACAATAAAGAATATGTTCCATAATTATGAACACCGAAACTCCCACCACATATAATAATAATTTGCGACAAACAAACGAATAAAGCTAAAAGCCCCGGCGCTGTCTCTGGCGAACTTCTAACAGTGGCTGTGATAGCAAGTTGCTCTATTTCGGGACTACTTTCAGGCGCTCACCGAAATACTTTGTTTATGGTGGAGTAGAGCAACTATGCGCTCCACTTCGGGCTAGTTTTAAGGGACCTTGTTCATGTAGGAATGTGTCGCGCCTATTACGTCGTGGTGCGTCTTCTGTGCTAATTAACACGTCTTTTTCGGGGCCTCACGAGGTTTGCAAAGGAACGAGAGGTGTCACGGGGTTGTGAAAATTTACTGGCTATATTTTAGATTTCTTTTTTCGGTTAGATTTAAGTACTAACACTAGTTTCTTTTGTGTAAAGTGTAAAGCAACGAAATGGACTTGGGTCTGAAATTAAAGGTTTTTTTTTTAATGAAGATAGTATAAAAGCATAATATCTCAATTCCTTATAAAATACCGTTATAGAGTCAGAGAGAGGTCTATTTACTTTCTAGAAAATGTTGCAATGCAGCTAGAAGGTACGGGGGAGGTCTACGCCTCTCAGAAAAATTATGCAAAAATACAGCAAACAGTAACATAATGGTCTAAATCTAAATACAATGATCTATAAGGGGCTGACATTTACGAAAAAAATGTATTCTAGCCACCTGCTGCTGCTGCTGCCTGCTGCTGCTGTATCTCTCACAGAAAAGATAATCGCTGCGATTCACTCGCTCATGTAAAAGGTCTCTAATCGTTATGATGTTGTGGCCGGCTCAAAGGGTTGTAAACCAAAGTGATATTGTATTACTTGTGCCGTTAAACTCAGCAACTGTTTTGATTAAAATTGTTCCGCAAGATTTTAGTAAGTGATCGAAGTTATATCCGATGCCGGTCGATGTGGTAATGATATTGAATGGGAGAATGATTAACCTCGAGAAGAGGAAATAATATGAAAAAGGGTATTGTGGTTGCAGGAATGAGAAGTTTAATGAGAAGATGATAAACTTCAAAACAAGAATATACAGGCTGTAAGGGTAAACAGTCTTGTCATTCAAACCATGGGTAGTTGACTTAAATATAAAAATAAATGACCGAACACAACAAAAAAAAAACGTCATTTTCATTAAAAGATTTTAAAAAGTTTCTATCCGACACCGTGCTCTCTAGCGAAACAGCTGACTGACTGAGGGAGGGGTCGCGCTCGCGGCCGGTCAGGTCACATCCCGTACCCCCACCCGTGTTGAGACGCAAGTTCGTTGCCCTAGCGCATAGGACAACGAACTTGCGTCTCTTGTGGTAAAATGTAGATTTTAAAAAAAGAAAAAAAAAAGTTGTAATTTTCCATTGATTTTACGTTCTATAAATGAAACCAAACCACTGGTTGCCAGGATAACGGTGTTTACCCTAACACCCTGTATAAAATTAAAACATCACGCCTGTATTTCTCTAAGGGTTAAGCAGACGAGCGGTGATTATACACCCTCATTGTGCCAGTTTTTACTGCACGAGTCTCATGTAACAGGCGGAGAGCCTATTACTATCAACCGAGCACAAATTCAGACTCCGGACTACTACAAAGAGAATTCCGATGGAAAAACCCAACAACATATTGTCCGACCTGTGGATCGAACCCGGGACCCAATGCTCGGCAGTCGCGACCGACCGATCGACCTACGAAGCAACGAAGATTAAAAAATACGGGTTTAAAATTGATTTTGATAAACTCTTGTGGGTAGGTACCTAATTTTATTCGACTATGGGCTGATTTTATCAAAATCAGATATCTTTTATCCAGGGAATAATATTGACGGCTGGCAGTTTTTGTATGGTAAAACTGTCAAAAATTTAAAATTTATTCGCAGGATAAGACTTATACTCGGTATAAAAGTTTGGTGAAATTCGCCCTTACAGTTTTAAGTCATTATTCAGTCTGACCACATTCTTAATTATTCAGCAAGATAGAACTTTACAAACAACAATTTGGAATCTTGAACTCTAATTTGTTTAACCTAGTTATTTACAAGTTTTGGTTACAAAGTTGTTATCTTAACACCTGTAGTATAGTTCATACTGATTACTTTTATAGTTTTAATCTCCTTTTGCTAGTAACAAAATGAGTGCACTATCCTAGCCAGAAGGTGCAGTGATCAATAAACTTCGATTAATACTGATACTTTAACAATGACTTGTTTTAATCTAAATTGACACAAAATTATTCGATACATTACTTTTCAACATTCCACGTAATAATAGATATCTTATGAATATTTTGCTCATTAATTAAGATTTTTAAAACGGAAGTGTTAATCGAATTTTGTTTGTGACCGCACCTACTTCATTTATAAAAGTTGTACGAGTATGTATAACTTACGTCTGGAATTTCGGTTTAAATCGTAGGCAGTTCACACATCTATGAGAGTGCTCATGTTCTATCTTCTTTTCTATTAATAGAGGCCCCACTTGAACCCTATCTCGCTAAATAATTCTAGAATTTTAGTATTAAATTACTGATCCGCTTTGAGCATGCGTTGTGATGAATGGGCGAGCCTTCTCTATCTAACATAAATATTATTGTCCCACTGGTCACATATTATGGTCACAACAAAGACCATTTTTTTTAATAACATTTAAGTATATTCACAAAAAACAAGACAAGGCTACACCACGAGAATCTATTTACTCAGTCAGGACAGGTTGCCGAAAAACTGCGCGAGGACGAGTGGCCGGAGTGAGTGCGTGAAGGCACGTGAGCCGAATGCCGAGATCCGAGAGCCGAGAGCCTACTGATACCGCAAAAAATATTACATGAGCGCCTTCAAGAGAAATGAGGAACGTTTTTCTGGTGTTTTGTTGAAGATGCTTATTGTGGAAGATGGAGGAAGGTTTTGTGTTTGGGATAAAAACAATACATTTTGATGGGCAAAGATTTTTTTTGAGTGATTGTTTATGGTATTGTTGACTAGTTGAAAAAGATATTTAAAGTAGTTGGGCAATTATGAAAATTCCTGTAAAATTCGTTTCTTTTCGGTCGCAAAATCCATTTTTCCTTGTGTTTTCGTTGTTTAAGTTAATTAAAGCCCATATTTACATCTACACTCACGATACTTAATTAAATCACCATGTGCCTGCAGCTACATAGCATTGCATACTCAAACACAACTGGCCACACTGGTCAAATTGAGTCGAAAAAAACAATTGAAAGTCACACACGAACAACTGTCGGCCAAACGCTGAACACAGGATTAATTAAAACTTTTAGAGTATACCGTATTTATTACAATATTTATTAACAAACTAGTCAGACAAGCGAATACGCACTTTTATAATATTTTTTCAACTCATATTTTGCCCGCGGCGTCAGCTGCTTGGAATCTATTTTTTCTACGCCATATTTCTGTGGAATTACAATATGTTTCGCTGCCCTGCTGAGACTTTCAATCGACCTCTCTTGGTTGATGCCTGGATCTTGAGAAAATTGCAAGAAAATTGAACATAAAGCATATTATAATCACCACTCTAAATGTATTTTTGTACTGATTGACACATTAAGTACGTCGTGTATCACGACGTAGGTACGTTCATTACACTGATATGACATCAAGCAATACAGCAGCAAGCATACTTTGCTTGATTATGAGGCTTTTGGCTGCTCTGTAGGTATGTGCGTTTTTTAAATATTTTACGTTTTTTTTGTGCAGAATAAACAATTTTTCTTTCTTTCTTTTTCTTTATATGGACTGTCAGTCGGTTCAGTCACTTATGGTTCATGTTGATGGTGAATTTGCTAAGCAATCAGTTTCTGTAACTGTACAAAGATCACATCCCTAAAAAATAAACATTGTCTATCTTATCGAACGCAATAATAAAAAGTGTTATTGGCAAGTGAAAGTACTAATGAGAAAAACGTAAACCTATCTATAACTTAACGTTTATAGACAAACATACGTCAACATTTTCCATTTATTAGGCAAAACTAAAAACAAAAAATTCTAAGCTAACTTAGTTCTACATAAATATTTAAATTCAGGTCTCTAATTAGTAAAAAGACGACAGAATAATTAACATCATTCATTAGAGAACTGACGCAGCAGTTTTACACCGACGCGTTTCGTTTGGAGTTTGTTAAGGTTCATTTACATGTGTCCGGTTTTCAGTAGAATGCGAGTTGAATAAATTAAAAACAATTTTTATTTTTAATAACTTGTAAAATTCAGAGGTTCTTGTAAAATTGAGAGCAGCGGTGGCCCAGTGGTAACGGCCACGACTTACGAGTTGTAGGTCGTAGGTTCGAACCCCGACAGGCGCTTTACTTTCTGTAAATTATTTCATCGCCACTGCTCTCAAAACGGTGAAGGAAAACATCGAGAGGAAACCGGCATGTCCTAGAACCAAAAATTCGAAGACAGGTGACATCTACCAACCCGCACTGGGCCCGCGTGGTAGATTACGGCCCGCTCCCTCTCACGGAGAGGGGGCCTGTGTCCCAGCAGTGGGAACATTATAGGCTGATTATGATTATGATGTAAAATTCAGATAGGAGTCAGGAAAGTTTGAGTAAGAGAAACCAAGGAAACGATGGATGAACTGTTTGAAAGATGAAATCATCACCTGCCTGCCTTTTCCCAACTATGTTTGGGACGGCTTCCTGTCTAACAGGATGCAGCTGAATATCAGTTTTTAACATGGAACCACTGCCTATCTGACCTCCACAAGCCAGTGTTATAGGGTAAAACGATACCCCTTGGCAAGACTGTCTCAGTTTCGGGCTTCTGACTACCCGTAACGACTGTCAAAAATCTAAATGAATAATTATAAAATTACTTAGTTTTAGGCAGATAAATCGCCGCGTGGTTCCAGTCTCCTGAGTCGACCTCTGACTACTTCGTTTATTTTCTCGCACCTAAATAACATAAAATGAACTTATCTTTTAAAAGAATCTGCCCTACCCGGGATTTTTCCTGTCCTGTAAATGCGTTATTAAATACTCAAACACGACAATCAGAGAAAATATTGTTGGCCATAATTGTAAATAATAATTGCATTGAAACGAATCACTACCTACTGTACCAGGTGATCCATCATTGTTGGAAGGTCCATATTATGACAAAACTGTAGAATCTAAGCCCTCGTTAACACAGGCGATTTTTAAGGGCAGAACTCTCAGAATCGACCTATTTTTGATTCAACTTTAGCAATCAAATATTATTTGTTTTGATCTGATAAAAATACATGTTGTAGTTTAATAAATATTCTTGATTATTCTATGGTTCAAAACAACTTCACTCGATCAAAACAAATCGAGAAAACTCCCTTTTTTCGCGATTTTTTGATCGTTTTTTAAGTCGTACTTCAAGTAGAACCAACTTTTACTCCCGAAAAACATGTCAAAAAATAGGGAATGAAATAACAAAGAATATTCTATGGTTAATTTTTCTCAAAACAGTTTTTTATTGTTTTAACAAGATATTATATAACAAGGCGGCCCGCGCGCTTCGTTTCAGTAGCCGGCCAGGCGTCTTTGAGGTAGCACTTGTGTCGCTGTTGCTAGCTCGCTGCGTTCCCCGCAAAATATACGAAAAATTATTGTTATTTTCCGTGTGTGTTAGTTTTAAAAATCAGTCTGTATAAACAATAAGGTGAGTTTGATCATAATTTTTCTAATATTATAACTACCTACCCTCGTTTTTAATATTACAGTTTACAGAAAGAACAGTAGCCCAACTACACCAAAGATCATTTTTGCAAATTAAACTTTTTATCTTTGCAGTTACCAAGATAGTAAGTACCTACGTACTTACTATCTTAGTATCGATGAACTTACCTACAACTCGATTTTTTGAATGGGATTTAGAATGGCGACGCGACGATGCGACGGCAGTATTTGCTTCTCGCTCAGGCGCAATAGGTAGATTCTATTACGTGAGCGTCAGACATGTACCTAGTGTACCTACTGCATCAATTCAACTCGCGCGCCTACTGTAGGTATCTATTGTACAAATTATAATAATAATGCAAGGTTGTTGATGTTGTTGTACTTTCACACAAAATAGTGACTAATGTAAATATCTGTTATCTCCTGACTTACCGACCGACATACCGACTGACTTACCGGCTGACTTACCGGCTGCGGCTGACATACCGGCTGCGGCTGACTTACCGGCTGCGGCTAACTTACTGACTTACTGGCTGACTTCCTGCGGGAAATTGCCTGCCATACCAAAATTCTATAGATTATAATTCTTGTTTTTAGGGTTCCATACCCAAAGGGTAAAACGGGACCCTTTTACTAAGGCTCCGCTGTCTACCTGTCTGTCTGTCTGTCACCAGGCTGTATCTCATGAACCGTGATAGCTAGACAGTTGAAATTTTCACAGGTGATGTATTTCAGTACCTGTTGCATGCTATTCATTTTAAGATCTTTGACTGACCTATATTTTGTTTTGTTTTGTCTCTTTTTCCTAATTTATTAATAATGTAATGTTAATTTTAATTTATTAAAATAATAATTTATATTGTATGTCTAAAAGACGGGACATAGCCGATTTAATGTATTGCAGAACACCTGTACCTATTTATGTACCTATGATCCACAATAAACACGATGATTGATTGATTGATGTATATGTATGTAGCCGTTATAACAAAAAATACTAAAAACCAGAATAAAATAAATATTTAATTTAATAGGGTACGTTTGTTGTATGGGAGCCCATACAACAAACATGAGTTTTTTGCTCGATATTTAAAACGACAACAGGTAGACGCTTGAAATATTCACAAAATATTTAGTTACATATTTACTTTCAAAATAAATAATTAAATTAAAATAAAACAAATAGTTAAGGGTGGCTCCCATACAACAAACGTGATTTTTTGCCGTTTTTATAGATAATGGTACGGAACCCTTTGTGCGCGAGTCCGACTTGCTTTTGGCCGGTTTTATTATTATAAGTAAGTGTAGTGCGGTAGTAAGCGTAAGCGTAGTGCGGAAGCGCTGTAACAGTCATGAAAAAAAGGAAACAGTGCTAGTGACATTAAAACAAAACAATGTAGGTAGGTAATACAATAAATTGTGTTGCTTATATTTCCCTAAAAACTAAACACCCGAAACATTAACATGAATTCCGTAAAACAAAGTTAATTGTACTTACTGTTACAATTTTATACTGTGACGCAAAATTTTTGCACAGCGGGGTCAGCGAATTCATTTGAACTACGTGTTCGCGCGACTGGCTCGCAGGGATTGAGGTAGCGCTAAATGCCCACTGCGCTCGAATATCGTCGCCTTAAACGCGACGATTATTATTCGCGCGCTGGGTTTTCAACCCTTGATGTTAAGACGAGCATTGTCGAGAGAGAATCCAGCAGAAAGAAAATACGTTTATTTGCGTTAAACATGATGCAAAGAAAGAACACAAATACAAAAAAAGAACAAGTTGGAGAAAAATATGCGAGAGAGCAGAGTGCAACCCAGCGGCAGCGCGTCAAAATATGCGAGAGAGCAGAGTGCAACCCAGCGGCAGTGCGTCAAAATATGCGAGACAGCAGAGTGCAAACCAGCGGCAGCGCGTCAAAATATGCGAGAGAGCAGAGTGCAACCCAGCGGCAGCGCGTCAGAATATGCGAGAGAGTAGAGTGCAACCCAGCGGCAGCGCGTCAAAATATGCGAGAGAGCAGAGTGCAACCCAGCGGCAGCGCGTCAAAATATGCGAGAGAGCAGAGTGCAACCCAGCGGCAGCGCGTCATAAAAACACTGCAAAGGTGTGTCCAAACATTGAGCGACAAGACCGCGGCAGCAACACGCGGCGTTCGTAGGACACATTTCTGCCGCGTTCTAGTAAAAATGTTTGTGCCCGGCAGGTAGACAGAAGCGATCGCGCGCGGCAGTCATCCAATCACCGCGCAACATGGCCGTGCACGATTGCCGCTTTAATTCTAGACACACCTTTAGATGTCAACTCTCGGCGCTAAGCAGTGCGTTGAAAATCTAGAGCGCGATATAAAAATCTGGCGTTAAATACTCGCCCGTCGGGACGAGGGCTAACAGATGCCAGACCGTTTAATAATTTTAATTAAGTAAGTAATCTACAAATTAATTTGATGCTCCTAATTAAGAACGCCTCGTTATCAATGTAATTATTATGAACATGAAAGTTTAAGTTAATATCTTAAAAAGATTATTAATTTTAATTTTAAATTGTGAAGTGTTTGAAACTTTGTTTTATTTTAATTTTCAAGTCTAGTGTTAATAATTTTACTATTTCTGGGAATCACATGAATCTATGATTTCATTTTGTAGAAATCATGAAATCATGTTGACAAAAACTGTTTGATTTATAAAATGCTTGAAATTCCCAAAATTTCTTTAGCCAAGTAACTGCAGTTTTGAAAAGAATCTGAAAAAAAAAAACAAAAAGGAAAGCATCTTCGGGAAGAAACCTGAATTAAAACGGGAAGAAACCTGAATTAAAACGGGAAGAAACCTGAATTAAAACACTGATGTCTAAAATGGTTGACACACTCTCTGACTAAGAAAAAAATTAATGATTTTTATCGTTTCTAAGAACTATCTAATCTGAAGAATTAAGGAACAGCTTCATCAGTCAAACCTTTCAACGAGAAGGATAAATTCAATTTCATTACGTGAACCAAAAATTATTGTAAGTTAAAATTAGCATCATATTAGCAAGTTGAAGAGAACAGGCACGAACTCGTGACCTCTCCACTTGGCGTCCATGACACCCGACACCCGATGTAAATCTGACACTTCCGAACTTTGCAGCTCATCGTGACGTAATGTAAGTAGGACAGAAGGTTTACAATCATAAATTCATGATAATAATTCCAAAAGATCTTAATTTACAAGCGTCAGTGTAGCAAAAATAGTAGCAAATAAGGTAATCCACCATAAATTCCTAAACTGGACTATCTATATACATAGATAGTCCAGTCAAATTCATATTGACTGTGCCCTTATTTCCTAAGCAGTGCATTTCAAAAGAGCACTTGTCCTTACTTAAGAGTTACCACTGACATGCGGTTGGCTGTACTCGAGAAGAAATATACAGATGCGCCTCACCTCTTAAAATCCGTTCCATGTGTGTTGATTCCTCAAAGTCACGTGCATCAGGTTACTTGAAGCAAAAGCAGATAGCTTTTGCTTCATGATGCAGATTCTTCTGTTCAGTTTCTCTAGTTGGTAAATATCCACAGAAACATCAGAGATTTCTATGCTACCTGCTGGCGATGTCCTACTAAATGGGCCTTCTGTCATTCCAAACCATACTGCCCAACTCCTCAGTCATGAGTTCTCAACACACATTAGCATCGTGGAGGTGGGCACGCGTTTGGAATACGTTATTAGGGCGCTGTGTTCTGCTTCACTCAGATTATTCGTGTCAAAGATTAATGTGAGGTGTTCTGGTGCAAGGTTGTTGAGACTGGATTGAAAATGACCAGCACGGCAGAGTGTAGGACGAAGTTACACTGACAAACACTTTGGGTTAGTGATAGAAGTGCGACTGCTTAGCGAACCTCGATTCAGACATTTTGTTATTGGGTTTTTCTATAAGAAAATTCTCAGTAGACATCTGGATTTAAATTGTGTTCAGTTGGTGGCAATAGGTTCGCCTTCTACTACGTGAGACGCGAACAATACTAGCAAAATGTAGGAGTGTACTATATTATACTTCACCTCCTACTTCTCTTCTGGTAATAAGGGCGATGTTGAAAACATCAATGTTCACAAGTTAACTTCAGTAAAGTTTTCCTGTCTTATTCATCGACAAAAGAAATTGATTTCATTCAGTATTAATAAGTAGACAGATTGAAGTAGGTACGTCGTAGGATAATGAACGATAACCTTTTACCAGGAGCCTATGTTGGAACTAGGTAAATAAAGGTTAAAAGGAAAGGTAGTCTGGTACTGTGAAGTTCTTTGTATAATTTGGGGTTAAACCCTTACTAAGTTTTTTTATGACTGCTTTCAACCTTTTTAATAAAATGTTTAATTTGGAATAATGTTAGTAGAGTAGCATTGCTTTAAACCTACTTTAGACTTTAAGCCGTTTCTATCCGTGGCTAAAGATAATTGAATCGCAATAATTTTTATCATTATCATCAAGTACCTGCCCTTAACCCAATCTATTAGTGGTGCAGCATATCTCCTGCCATAGTCCTCCGTCATCTTAGAAAACACCCCCCATATCAATAAAATGAATTAGACCTACACAAATGTTTGTGCCCACTTCCTACACCGCTACCAATGTTTGTGCCCACTTCCTACACCGCTACCAATGTTTGTGCCCACTTCCTACACCGCTACCGATGTTTGTGCCCATTTCCTACACCGCTACCAATGTTTGTGCCCACTTCCTACACCGCTACCAATGTTTGTGCCCACTTCCTACACCGCTACCAATGTTTGTGCCCACTTCCTACACCGCTACCAATGTTTGTGCTCACTTCATACACCGCTACCAATGTTTGTGCCCACTTCCTACACCGCTACCAATGTTTGTGCCCACTTCCTACACCGCTACCAATGTTTGTGCCCACTTCCTACACCACCACCAATGTTTGTGCCCACTTCATACACCGCTACCAAATCAATAGTGTCCCTAACTGATCTCCCAAAGCTTCTCTATTTTATTAGCTTTCCTTTATTTCTTCCAAACAAACATACTAACTTCACGGATCAACATCCTTCCAAACTTCTAATAAGGTCTGCCGTTCCACTTTTTTATCGCCGAATATATCCGAGCAATGCCGAGGAATTCCGAAGATTGCCGAAGATACAATCTTTAGTGGGACGTTTCTCCAACTATTCGTAAAAAGTTGAGGGTAGACGACAAAGGGATGCGTTCGCCTTTTGTTTCGTAAACAATCTAATTAGTGTTGCGAAAAGACGTCCGATGAGAATAGGGGTGGGGATCTTGAGTCCGGAGATTTCCCAGGGTTTTTGTTTTATTATCCAGCCAATGTTTTTCCTTACACTTTTTTTGTTTGCTTTACTATTATGGCTGATAATGACGGCCCATAATTTAGGACATAATTAATCATTTTCAGTATGTGTAATAAAACTACATTATAATATTTCTAAAGCTCCTCACAAAGTGCATCCGTTTATTAGTGCAACAAACTAAAACAAACATTCTGTTTGTATTAGCTCTACTCAATAAACCGTCTAATTATGCATACAATACAGCAAAGTAAATAAACCAACATTCCCGTCTATAACAAGCTTAATAAAACAAACAAAAGAAGAAAAAAACCCGCGCTTATTCTGAGCGAAACAAAACAAAGAAGAAAAAAATCCGTATTTTTTATTTCGAATCCAGTATCGTTAACAAACCTAGTGAGGACACAATTAAAAAAATGGCAGACATCTGGAGACGAGCTGTCGGGATTAAAGGGGCAATGAATGCTGAAGTTAAATGAATGACATTGATCCTATCTGTCAGAGCTTAGTTCATTCACTCATTCGGTAGCTGTGCTCGGTCTTTTGGCTGTACAAGTGCTGTTTTTTCGACTTTATGGAAATTCTTGCAGTTCCTATTATAAAGTTTTTGGGGTTGTCGGGTGTTCCTGAATGTAAGCGAAGGAGGTAAACAAGGTCTTTGTAAAAAGGAAGAGATAAGGTTGTTCCTTTAGATTGAGTTTGTTAAAAGTTTTAGTGATAAATAAACTTTATTTTGGGGTTATTGTAAATAGAATGTAGAAGGAATTGTCTTGGTCACGTAACCTATAATACGTAGCAGGAAAATCTGGTCATTACAATATGTTTCATTTTCAAAATAAGAATCCGAGAGTTTTTAAGGTCGTTATATTCATTTTTTTTTTCTTTTTGTAATTTTATTACCTACCTATATTTGTTGTTTGTGTTATTATGGCATGATTATTATATAGATGTTATATTATGACATGGCAACATATTATGTAAGTTTGGTTGTTTTATCTACCCTGGTATACAAGAATATTACAGAAGAGAAGTTTATGAAACTTTCCCAAGTAAGATTGTTCGATCATAATTAGTTGATTAGAGCTAAAAGGTCTTCGGCGATATTACCGATGCCATGATGAATACGGTCCATAACTAATACCATGTTATGGGCCATAAATAGTGACAAATGGCCCACCTACTTACAGTGTTATGGTCTGAATTCATTTCACTAAGTGTTCTACGTACTAATGTTATCGTATTTTGTCATATTAGTCTGCTACTACGTCCTTTAATGAATATAGGTCGCTATTACTAAAAAGAATAGGTGTACTGGAATATTGTCAAATTCACCAGGCGCGGTAAACAAAATAGTAATAAAAGTATTTGTCATTATTACTATGTAACTAACACAAAATGTATACTGAATAACATTCGATCGATTCCCTACGACATACACCAAAATATTATTCATATCTAGACCAGAACGTTACATTCTATTATTATTTTCTTTAGGCAATCAGAACCAAATGATCTCGTCGTAGTTTTGGTCAGTTTTAAAGTTAATTTTTTTAGTTATGAAGCGATTTTATTACTTTTGGGACCGTGGGACCTAAAAAAATCAGCCCGTAAATAGAAATAGATAATTCTTAAACTTTATTAAGAACTCCAAAACGCAAACTTAAATTTTTCTATTTTTTTTTTAAGTACTTTGTACTAAGCTTTTTGAAAGGCCTGCACTGTCCTCCCATAGCTATTAACACTGTAATTCGAAAATATTGTAAAAGCCAATTATCTTTTAAAAGAGTAACCGTGGATTTTCTTGCCGGCTCTTCTCCATAGGAAACGATCAATTGGAACCGTGCACCTAGCTTACCTATCTAAATATGATAAAACAAAAAACAAATTAATTTGAAGAGTTTTTTTGGAGTTATTTCGCAGATTGTGTAGTAAGTCACTTGAAAAACAAGTTAAAAAAAAAAAAACTGTCTAAAGTTCACAGACGTGATGGGTGATGATTTATCTAAACACGATAAAACAAAAGAAAACTAATTTTCTCAACTTTACTTTAAGAACATCATTACTAGCGGTCGTTGACCCCGAAAAAACATCAAAAATCATTTTTATATAATGTCGTGTTTAGATATCGATTCCCTTTACTTCTGCGGAGTTTTAGCTTTGACCCTGTAGGTACAGGTTAGGAGGGGGAGATACCAATATGAAAATGTTCTCTTGTCTCGTCAAGATTATTTGACAGTCTCCAAAATTTGTTAAAGTCTGCATTGAACCTGGTTTGAAGATATCCTGAATTATCCAACACATTTTTTTTACTGCGTTTTCCTGTGAATCATTCAAAGAAAAAATACACAGTCCAATTTGCTGACTATAGCCAGAATATAAATAATTATAAATCTACATGAACCTGTTGCTGACCCGAACAAGGGTCACGGGTATTTACATTTCCAAAAAGGAAAAACAATATGAAGTTATATTTTCTATCCCTCCTATATCTCGGCCTCCCAAACACTTTAAACAAGTCCTGATATAAATAATTCTTGTTCAGTTAATTAGGCAAGTTAGAAAGTTTTTCGCGGCAAACATCTTACACTTGGTGAGCGCGGGTATGTACGCTATTCGCTAGTTTTAATTAACGGGAGCGAACATACTTTGAGTTAAGGTAAGTTTGCCGTAGCGTGTGGCATACCTAGGAAGGAACATAATTAATGTAAGTAGATTTAAGAGGCATTTGTTACAACTGGCTTTCTTTGTTGTGCTACATTATACCTACAAGAAGAATGTTCTTCCATAATTTAAGAATGATGCTGTTCTGCGTGTAGCAACATTCAGCGCTCTCACTCACTCAACATTCAGATCATGGAACTGGCCTTCAATATAGGCCAGTTCCATGATCTTTTTATGTAATTCTATCGTAGCCTTCACTTTCTTCATGATCTATGGTCTGTTCCAAAATTATGTGATGTAAATGTAAACAAATAGATCTGAAAACGTACTGTGGATGCCAATTTTGTAGTGAGTTAAGTAACTCACTAGAAAATTGGCATTTTGCAATTGACAAACTGACTGCTTGATTTGATTATTTGAATACTTAAACCCAAAATTCTAATTCAAACAAATCGCTGGAAAAAATACAGATGAATGTGTTACTTATTTCCTTTAGTGAGTTACGTAAGAATGTAACCTGAACAGGGTTTGTTTACACTTGCATCAGATACTTTTGGAACAGACTATATTATGTGATGTAGCTTACAGCACTCTACTTTGACCCGCTGTTTCTTACAGCACTCTACTTTGACCCGCTGTTCCTTACAGCACTCTACTTTGACCTGCTGTTCTTTACAGCACTCTACTTTGACCCTCTGTTCCTTACAGCACTCTACTTTGACCCGCTGTTCCTTACAGCACTCTACTTTGAACCGCTTCTTCTTACAGCACTCTACTTTGACCCGCTGTTCTTTATAGCACTCTAATTTGACCCGCTGTTCCTTACAGTACTCTACTTTGACCCGCTGTTCCTTACAGCACTCTACTTTGAACCGCTTCTTCTTACAGCACTCTACTTTGACCCGCTGTTCCTTATAGCACTCTAATTTGACCCGCTGTTCCTTACAGTACTCTACTTTGACCCGCTGTTCCTTATAGCACTCTAATTTGACCCGCTGTTCCTTACAGTACTCTACTTTGACCCGCTGTTCCTTACAGCACTCTACTTTGACCCGCTGTTCCTTACAGCACTCTAATTTGACCCGCTGGTCCTTACAGCACTCTACTTTGACCCGCTGTTCGTTACAGCACTCTACTTTGACCCGCTGTTCCTTACAGCACTCTACGTTGACCCGCTGTTCTTTACAGCACTCTACTTTGACCCGCTGTTTCTTACAGCACTCTACTTTGACCCGCTGTTCCTTACAGCACTCTACTTTGACCCGCTGTTTCTTACAGCACTCTACTTTGACCCGCTGTTCCTTACAGCACTCTACTTTGACCCGCTGTTCCTTATAGCACTCTTCTTTGACCCGCTGTTCCTTAAAGCACTCTACTTTGACCCGCTGTTCCTTACAGCACTCTACTTTGACCCGCTGTTCCTTACTGCACTCTACTTTGACCCGCTGTTCCTCACAGCACTCTACTTTGACCCGCTGTTCCTTACTGCACTCTATTTTAACCCGCTGTTCCTTACAGCACTCTACATTTGCCCACTGTTCCTTACTGCACTCTACTTTGACCCGCTGTTTCTTACTGCAGTCTACTTTGACCCACTGTTTCTTACTGTAATCTACTTTGACCCGCTGTTTCTTACTGCACTCTAATTTGACCCGCTGTTCCTTACAGCACTCTACTTTGACCCGCTGTCCCTTACAGCACTCTACTTTGACCCGCTGTTCCTTACAGCACTCTACTTTGACCCGCTGTTCCTTACAGCACTCTACTTTGATCCGCTGTTCCTTACTGCACTCTACTTTGACCCGCTGTTCCTCACAGCACTCTACTTTGACCCGCTGTTCCTTACTGCACTCTACTTTAACCCGCTGTTCCTTACAGCACTCTACATTTACCCACTGTTCCTTACTGCACTCTACTTTGACCCGCTGTTTCTTACTGCAGTCTACTTTGACCCACTGTTTCTTACTGCAATCTACTTTGACCCGCTGTTTCTTACTGCACTCTAATTTGACCCGCTGTTCCTTACAGCACTCTACTTTGACCCGCTGCTCCTTACAGCACTCTACTTTGACCCGCTGTTCCTTACAGCACTCTACTTTGACCCGCTGTTCCTTACAGCACTCTACTTTGACCCGCTGTTCCTTACAGCACTCTACTTTGAGCCGCTGTTCCTTACAGCACTCTACTTTGACCCGCTGTTCCTTACAGCACTCTATTTTGAACCGCTGCTTCTTACAGCACTGTACTTTGACCCGCTGTTCCTTATAGCACTCTAATTTGACCCGCTGTTCCTTACAGTACTCTACTTTGACCCGCTGTTCCTTACAGCACTCTAATTTGACCCGCTGTTCCTTACAGCACTCTACTTTGACCCGCTGTTCGTTACAGCACTCTACTTTGACCCGCTGTTCCTTACAGCACTCTACGTTGACCCGCTGTTCCTTACAGCACTCTACTTTGACCCGCTGTTTCTTACAGCACTCTACTTTGACCCGCTGTTCCTTACAGCACTCTACTTTGACCCGCTGTTTCTTACAGCACTCTACTTTGACCCGCTGTTCCTTACAGCACTCTACTTTGACCCGCTGTTCCTTACAGCACTCTACTTTGACCCGCTGTTTCTTACAGCACTCTACTTTGACCCGCTGTTCCTTACAGCACTCTACTTTGACCCGCTGTTCCTATTATAGCACTCTACTTTGAGCCGCTGTTCCTTACAGCACTCTACTTTGACCCGCTGGTCCTTACAGCACTCTTCTTTGACCCGCTGTTCCTTACAGCAGTCTACTTTGACCCGCTGTTCCTTACTGCACTCTACTTTGACCCGCTGTTCCTTAAAGCACTCTACTTTGACCCGCTGTTCCTTACAGCACTCTACTTTGACCCGCTGTTCCTTACTGCACTCTACTTTGACCCGCTGTTCCTTACAGCACTCTACTTTGACCCGCTGTTCCTTACTGCACTCTACTTTAACCCGCTGTTCCTTACAGCACTCTACATTTACCCACTGTTCCTTACTGCACTCTACTTTGACCCGCTGTTCCTTACAGTACTCTACTTTGACCCGCTGTTCCTTACAGCACTCTAATTTGACCCGCTGTTCCTTACAGCACTCTACTTTGACCCGCTGTTCCTTACAGCACTCTACTTTGACCCGCTGTTCCTTACAGCACTCTACTTTGACCCGCTGTTCCTTACAGCACTCTACTTTGAGCCGCTGTTCCTTACAGCACTCTACTTTGACCCGCTGTTCCTTACAGCACTCTACTTTGAACCGCTGCTTCTTACAGCACTCTACTTTGACCCGCTGTTCCTTATAGCACTCTAATTTGACCCGCTGTTCCTTACAGTACTCGACTTTGACCCGCTGTTCCTTACAGCACTCTAATTTGACCCGCTGTTCCTTACAGCACTCTACTTTGACCCGCTGTTCGTTACAGCACTCTACTTTGACCCGCTGTTCCTTACAGCACTCTACGTTGACCCGCTGTTCCTTACAGCACTCTACTTTGACCCGCTGTTTCTTACAGCACTCTACTTTGACCCGCTGTTCCTTACAGCACTCAACTTTGACCCGCTGTTTCTTACAGCACTCTACTTTGACCCGCTGTTCCTTACAGCACTCTACTTTGACCCGCTGTTCCTTACAGCACTCTACTTTGACCCGCTGTTTCTTACAGCACTCTACTTTGACCCGCTGTTCCTTACAGCACTCTACTTTGACCCGCTGTTCCTTATAGCACTCTACTTTGAGCCGCTGTTCCTTACAGCACTCTACTTTGACCCGCTGTTCCTTACAGCACTCTACTTTGACCCGCTGTTCCTTACAGCAGTCTACTTTGACCCGCTGTTCCTTACTGCAGTCTACTTTGACCCGCTGTTGCTTAAAGCACTCTACTTTGACCCGCTGTTCCTTACAGCACTCTACTTTGACCCGCTGTTCCTTACTGCACTCTACTTTGACCCGCTGTTCCTCACAGCACTCTACTTTGACCCGCTGTTCCTTACTGCACTCTACTTTGACCCGCTGTTCCTCACAGCACTCTACTTTGACCCGCTGTTCCTTACTGCACTCTACTTTAACCCGCTGTTCCTTACAGCACTCTACATTTACCCACTGTTCCTTACTGCACTCTACTTTGACCCGCTGTTTCTTACTGCAGTCTACTTTGACCCACTGTTTCTTACTGCAATCTACTTTGACCCGCTGTTTCTTACTGCAGTCTGCTTTGACCCGCTGTTCCTTAATCGTTACCCCCATAATGTCCCCTAGGATTGTGGCGTGGCGTACGTCATGGCTTTCCATTAACATAGTCTTTATTTCTCTATTAGAATATCAACAGTCTACTGTTTCCTCCACATTACTGTTGTACACGTGAGTATGACTTCAACATTTCTACAAACAAATTCACATTAACTTTACTCAGTTCAAATGACTAAATGACTGTACTCTAAATCTTTACGTAACAACTCAGTTAACTCGATTCCTAAAACGTCCTTAAACATTCGTTCGATTCTCTAATTGATTTTCAAAACAGTCGGTATTACAAAGACATCTAATTAAACGTTATAATTTAGATTTGTACACAATAACCGCGCAAATTACTTACGGAACGTCAAACGGAATATTTTGTGTCACAGTGTTAAGGTGTGGTTCTACTACGCGAACGAAGAATAAGAACAGTGCTTGATATGAAAAAAACGTTCCAACTTGAACTTTAAAGAAAATTACGGTTATTACCAAACTGATGCAGTAATAAAAAATAAAAATAAATAAAATATAAGTTAAAATCTTTTTAAAAACAAGCTTTTAATTAACTAAAAAGTACTAAATAAAACTGTCGTAAACATAGAACTTTAATATTTTCTTAAAACCTTGAGGCTTATCTTCATAGTTTAGTGTAAGGACATTTACGCCTCAAGCTTTTAAGAAAATATTAAAGTTCTATGTTTACGACAGTTTTATTTAGTACTTTTTAGTTAATTAAAAGCTTGTTTAAAAAAAAAAAAAAACTTATATTTTATTTTCTACTTTTTAGCATTACGATTCGTTTAAATATATGTTCTATCACCTTCACAAATCTAACGAATTAGGTTTTCCCATGGCCACCTTCCGGCTCCATCATCAGGCCCTGAACACCACCTAGTATCAAAGCACTTGTTAATACATGACCAATGAGTCCAAACACGATTGTGTTGTCTTGTTTGATTGAGGTTTTCCCATGGCCACCTTCCGGCTCCATCATCAGGCCCTGAACGCCACCTAGTGTCAAAGCACTTGTTAATACATAACCAACGAGTCCAAACACGATGGTACTATCTTGTTTGATTGAGGTGTTCTCATGGCCACCTTCCGGCTCCATCATCAGACCCTGAACACTACCTAGTGTCAAAGCACTTGTTAATACATGACCAATGACTTGAGTCCAAACACGATGGTGCTATCTTGTTTGATTGAGGTTTTCCCATGGCCACCTTCAAGCTCCATCAGCAGACCCTGAACACCACCTAGTATCAAACCACTTGTTAATACATGACCAATGAATCGAAACATGATGGAGCTATCTTGTTTGATTGAGGAGTTCCTAGGGCCAACTTCCGGCTCCATCATCAGACCAGCAATATGGTATCATTTTTTCAAAATGTCTCGGTAGTTGTATAAGTATGCCATGTTACAGCACAATCAGATACCAGGAAGTTCTGGAAAAATGGATGACAATTGGAATACCTAGAAACACATATGGCACCTTCCGACTCCATCATCAGACCTTAAACACCACCCAGTGTCAAAGTACTTTTTAATACGTAACCAATGAGTCCCAACACGATGGGGTTATCTTGTTTGATTGAGGAGTTCCTATGCCCAACTTCCGGCTCCATCATCAGACCAGCTCCATGGTATCATTTTTTCAAAATGTCTTGGTAGTTGTATAAGTATGCCAAGTTTCAGCTCAATCAGATACCAGGAAGTGCTTGAAAAATTGATGACAAAAGGAGTAACCGGAAACACATACGAACAGAGCAAGCTAATATAAAGCTTGTAAAATGTGATAACAATCTTTCGGTCAGTTTTATCTATTAAAACTATAGCTACTACTGCGGGGTAATTGCGAAACACACAAACAGTACCAATGACTTTCATTTTGACAGTTCAATAACATTCATTGCGTTACTTACGCTGTTGAGCAGACAAATTTTTCGAACCCAATGAAGCAAATGATAGCTTGACCGTTGACAGGGGAGAGTGGAAAAAGTAAACGTGTTGCGCCGACCACAAGTAACATGGGACAAGGGCAGGAAGAAGAAGAAGAAGCAATGGATTAGCAATATCCTTCCAAATCATTCAGATTATGATATTTTTATAAGCAAATAAACGTTTATTTCTGAAGTAATATAAATAAGTATTAACACCTAATTCAACTAACTTATTATGTTGTTTCTAAGAACTAACAAAGACTTATAATATCTATAATAATAATTATGTACAAGGGAAAATTATCAAAGGGCATCAAAAAATTCGTCCGCATCGCTGTCAACAGGAAAAGTGCCCAAAAGGCTGGCAGCATTGCCACGTTGTATGGCAATGCTGATTCTTTGCCCAAAAAATAGGCCAGCCCTCTGGTCACGTGAAGAGTCGACCAAGCGTTTGGCGATGTCTTGAAAAACCAAGTGGGCACTCGGACCCCATGGCCCTAGGGTTTCAACCCCAAACGGCTCGAACAAATACGTCCCGATAAGATTGGAGTATTTGCGCCGTTTGAGGTTTTCTGCACCTGCAGCAGCAGCTCCAGCACAGCCCGCCGTGCTGGGAAGATGGGATGGCGCAAGGGTGTCGACACACGTTGCATCCCACACCAAAGGCCTACCTACCTTCCAAGGCATTATGGTCATTCCGTCTGGTCTCTTCCCATCGTCGCGTGCCAAGCCATTGGGTTCTAGAACAGCTGGCACCCCGGCGGTGGCAAGAGCACGACGGATGATGTCATTGATGCTGGCGTGCCGTGCTATCCGACCTGCGCTTCTACTGCAGGATAGGCCATGGTGACCGAGGCAGTCGACACCTTCACCGCATTGGCAGCGATGCGGAGCCACGCAAGGAGCGCCCAGACGCAGACAGGTAGCGAGCCGGAAGCCGATTATGATTGAAAGTGTGTTACGCAATGATGGTGCTAGACTACACAGGTTTATTCATATGTGAACAATGTATATTCTTTTAGAATAAATAAAGAATCTCTCACCTCAAAATGGAGGGCCGGTTGAGGCACCGAATGGTCATAATTGTGATAACTGAATCTCATCATGTCCCCTAACATTTGAATTCGTTTTCTACCCAACTAGCTAATTTATGTACTTCATATACTTTTTCCTAACAAAAAGTCTGCAATCTGTTGGTAATCGATAGAACACAAATACATCGTTCCTTTGAGATCTTCTGTAGTTTTTGCTCAGTCTTTATTCCGTTCGGGTTCAGTGCAAACACCCCTTAACAAGCAATGAATTAAATTTACGAATTCGTTTCGCTTCTTTTCGCTCGGAGTTCGCTTGATTGATTTAAAGGTCGTTATCGAAAAGTTTACGCGAACAATTCCAATTTTAGTGTTACAGTATTAAAACGATAAATAAAGCACGTTTTAGAATTTAATTTGTTGTTACACTGATGTGATTGAGAGAGGGACTTTAAGAAAGGAAAAGGTTGTCTTAAAAAAAATACTGGTTGTAAAAAAGAGCCATCACAAAGCCGTCGTCTGCGCATTCTGTACCTACAACAAATTAAGTAATATTGAGCAAAAAAATATGGCTGGGAAACGCTTTTCACTTTTGGAAAATCGCTGTTTTCGGCGGCAGCACGCAATGTAACGTATGGAACACATTCTGCTTATATCCATGAAACGGTGCAGGAGTTGTGGGGCATTAAAGTTAAGTTATAACATTTACCAATTGGAGTTGGAACTTTGACCTTCAATATCTCCGTAACCAGAAAGTTCCCAGGTATGGTCGAGAACAAAAAAATATCACAATAACACAACAAAAATATACCAATGGATAAGTGACTGTCGGTCCGTTATATCTCTAGTAAAAAAACAGGTCAATTCAGTTAATGTACATCCCTAATTACAGTATTTTCCGTATCTATCTGCTCATCGACGGGAGTCCACACTAAAACATAATTAAAAGTAGTTAGTCTAATGAGAGCGAATCAACCAGCGTTTGCGTGTGAGCACCAATCAGCCGCGAGGACAAAATAGCAATGAATGTTCGATAGGACAGAGTTAGGGGTGCGATCATGATAGATTTCATCTTATTAATAGTGGGGCGAAATAACAGTCATGTTTTAATATTAATGTTTAAACGTAAACGTTTCGGAATAAATTCTCTAAAGGATGGTGAAAACCACATCGCAACCTGTTGCGAAGTAAGAAGAACAACGCGGTCACACGGACAGACATGAAAAGCGAGTTTTTATAATAATTATGTATAGTTTGTAAATTAGAAAGCAATTTATGTCTTACGACCGACAATTTGAGATGATTTCAGGATCATTCGAGCTCACCGATTATTTTGGAATGCATTACTTTTGTTCGATCAGCAATTTAAAAAAGATATAAACCTTTAGAATATACAAGCTAACACTAACACAAAGATCACAAATTGGATTACAAAGCTTGGTGATGCTATGGATGATGAAAGGAAATCATGATAATTAAAAGTTATTTTACTTTCACATTAATAACTTAAAAAATGTCATTATCTTTGACATCCTCATGATTGTTAAACTTAAACATCCTGTTGAAATGTCGAAGTACAGTCAACATGAAAAGCTCTTTAGCTATTTACCAGCACAGCTGTAAGCAAACACAGCGAGTGTGTATCACCCCTAACAGTATTTGCGCGTCGGCCACCGGTAGCAATTACGAAGCAGTGTCAACTTCATCAACACCCCACTATCACATACCGGTGTATTTTGTATGTGAGGTGGGAATTCAATCTGCCAGCATTTCATTTATAAGCTATATTTACTAAACAGGCGAGCTATTAAAAAGATGTGTCATAATAAGTGCTCATATTCACGAGCGGCACGTTGCCAGCAGCAGAGGCAACTGCAGCCGTCGACACTCGTCGGCGGCAGCCGTACACGCGTTTGTGGCAGGCGCCGACTAATTATTGCGTATCACTCTTACATAACAATCGCGATGCCATCCATTTTGGCGTGTATTTAATTTAATTTTGGTTTCCTAAAATACTAAGTAGCCAAGTAATTGCGACCAACTTAAATGTAGCCCTCTTCGGCACCTCATTCATTTTGATAGTTCAACAAAATTCATTGCGCTATTTACGTTGCCGAGCACTTTCAAACCTGTGAAGCAATGGATTACAAATTTCCTTCAAATTTCCTTCGGATTGTGATTGCAAGTAGAGTAGAGAATAAAACGAATAACATTAATTAGTTAATTGAATTCGGCAGTAAGTTGTCAACTTTGAGAATTATTATTCCGCCTATTATCAACATCGCATTTGCATGTCAACCGTATTATACCTACTAGAAGGTAAATGAATTTCGGTGAAACGGTATTTATGCTGTTCTCGAATTATGTGACAATTCTGTTTTTATTTAATCTCTCAGAATAATTAAATATCGGGAGAGTTGAAAGTAGGTACAACACATACATACCCACATTTTGACAGTAATGCTTAGTCCCGTTCTCGAATCAGAATGACTAGAATGTAACAGTCGTGTGGATTTTGGAAATTATTGGAACGAACTACCGGGATAAAAGTTGGTCTACCTGTGTGCCAAATATCATCAAAACCTGTTGAGCCGTTGCAACGTGAAAGCATTTATCAAACAAACGAACAAACTTAGTTTCACATTTATAATATAAGTTATTTTCTATTTTAATAATAGAAATGAACTAATATTCCAAAAACAATCAAATAAAATAATAACACAACACAACATTATCTCTTGTTAAGGTGGAGTTGGATTGGGATTGTTTAATATATCGTGAGTGCTCCAGACAGACCATTACGCCTTTCACAATGCCACATCATACTGCCTTTTTAGACACTTGGATTTAGCTGACCTTCATTTAGGTTCAAAATCAATAACTGTTTATCAAAAGGTAAAGTAATATTTTTAGGCTGAATCTTTACAACGAAAAGCGATCTTTAAAAAACCTATGTTAGAAATAAGAAGGTACTTTAATATATTCTGCTTTAGATCTCTTTGGCCCTGTTTCATGGAGTTTAGATAAAGTATTTTGAAGTGCTTAATGTCCGATGGATTACATTCATAATACGGCTGAACAGCTTTGAATGAAACTTTGCGCACGGATAGACCATAGCCTAGGTTAGTACGTATGATACTATTTGTTGCGGGTGACTTGCATAACCCGAACCCTCTTCCCCTCTTCTTCTTTGTAAGAGGGGTCAGGTAATGGAGAGTACTGACCGTACGTCCCCTTGGGATAATTACCGACATCCACGCGAGCAAAAGCTAGTACTCTATAAACGGGAAGGCAGAAACCCTGTTTGGCGGCAGAAATATGTAGTGACGAGCTCCTTTACCAGGGACTTGTTAACCAAGAGGATTCTAGCTGATATTTTCTTCCCTACCAACCTTAGCAGGCCTTCAAACATACATGTAATACACCAGGATATCATAAAAGACTTGTTATATACTAAACATTTTGTATGAGATACTTTTACGCGCTCATATAAAAAGGTTTTTGTGTCAGCTGTAAAACGTATAGAAGGACGAGGGAATCTTTCATAATATGCGAATATTTTCACTGAAACGACCTTGAAAAGGTCTTAAAAGAATCCGCACAGCGGAGTTATTTATAATAAGTCATTATTTTTACGGAAGCTTTGGAGGAATATATTTTTTTAAAGAAATACGATATTTTCCTTCGGCTTCCGTGTTGGTTGGAGGATTATACACGAGGACAATGTTATTTGATCTTTACAGCACAATTGTTGGGTAATATTGGTACATGTAGATTATTCTGTTGTCAGATTTTTCGATTCTTGATTATTTTTAACGTCCACCATAGGTCAATAGTGAATACGTAGTAGTACTCCCAAACGCTATAATTTCACACAAAAAAATCATAAACAAACATTAATTGCCAAAATGGAAGCGATTGTGTGTTACGCGATTAGGGTGGGTACCGGTTTACCATTTTATCAGTCCAACAAAGCCCCGCGATATACTTGACAGATTGATTGATTGAAGCACAGGTTAACTTCGCCAGTCAATCAATCATTAGGCCCCAAAAATACCCTTCTATCTACATATGGTACGCGGCCGTATATGGTACATCCAGTTTTAGAAAAACTTCGGCTTTTTAGAGCGTTGTCTCTGTCACTCGTTCTTAACTGAAAGTCTCTTTCTTATCCATCCATACTTTAATTTTATAAATGCAAAAGACTCTGTCGGTCTCTCTGACAGTCTGTTACCTTTTCACGGCTAAACGGATTCCAATGTAAATTGGCACACAGATGGCATGACCTGTGTTAGGACATAGGAGACTTTTTATCCCGATAGTTCCCGTAGAATATTATCTGATCTCCACGCGGACGAAACCACAGGCAAAAGATAGTGTGCCATAGCAACAGCCGTGTACTGTAATTATATTATTATACATATATCCAGTTAGAGAAACTGAATATTAATCTAGAAATGAACAACATAGCTGTGTTTGTCATACAGAAAGTTCGCAGGAGTTGCGTCACCGAGATCCGCAGTTTGTTTGTTTGTAACATTAGAGCACAAATATACATATATTAGACGCGAGTTAGCTTGTCACACACAGACACACACAGACAGAGTTTGTTCGCACTTGTTTCATGAATTTATATTACGACGAAGAGAAAGAGCATCTATGAGTGACGATACTTACCTATTAACAAAATTGAGATATGTAAGTATAGCCGCGTTAAAGACATTTCATAGAATGATAAAGAATGACAATTGTGGTTAGTATTTACTCAGTAACTGGGTTTAGGAGGTCAGACAGACAATCGTTAAATGCAGCGTCCGGATAGACAGGAAGCTGACCATTTATGTAGTCCCCCTTATCGATTTCAATAACGGCGACCCTTTAAATTTATTATTTCCTAGCGTGTGACCTAATATGACTCGCTAGACCGAATTTTGTTTTAAATACCCGCTCACAACTAATGCAATAGAGTTGGCCAGCAGAGTTTAATGTATAGGTATGTATCGGTCTCTCTTTACGTATTTGGCGTTTTTCGGTGAGTGTATCGAGTCACTTTTTCTCGAAAGTTTTTACATTCACCAAAAACAACAAGCGCGGGTTCAACACGAAAACGAGCTATCTGAGGAAGCTGACCATAACATAGTTGGTGAAACGCTAGGCAGATGATGATGAGCCAGTTATATATGCACCGGGTTATACGTTATCCCAGAAGCACGTGAGCGGTTCACTTCCTGCCACAATCCAAAGGAATTCATTGCTTCATACGTATGTTTGAAAAATTCATCTGCTCGACAACATAAAAAGCGCAATGAATTATTGTTGAATTTTATTATTAAAATTAATTGCATTGGGATAATCAGTGTGTCAAGTAGGTATGCAACCACTAAACAGACGAGACAATATACTATAATCTGCTACACATAACTTATAAAAACACTTTGAAGTAATAACTGGAGATCGATATTAATTCAATTGGAACTGAGCTCAAGTTAGATGGAAGAACTCGCTGATTGGAGATGAAACAAAAATATTTCCGATTCAACTCCGCCACAAGTTTTATGAGTTACTACAACTAGAGGGCTTCACTATGACGACGTAATTGAAGTTCCGTCACTTTAACTATAGAACTGTAGATATAACAGGAAGAAAAAACTTTATTGGTACTTTATTGGTACTTTCCAAATAAAATAATGCTGATTGCACCAATATAAGCTTGCTAATGGATGTTAGCAATACTCTTGCGACATTTAAGGATCCATCATACAGCATTCGAAGAAGATAAAATGGGTGGTGTGAGGAATGATATGAAAGAGAAGGGAGTGTATGACAGCGTGACGTTTAACAGGGTGAGTGGAAGCGAAGAGAAAACGTGTTGCGCCGACCCCAAGTGATATGGGACACGGGCAGAGATGATTAGTGTAAGAAGATAATTTTTCGTCATGGTTCTGTGAGGCATCTCCTAGGTTGTCCTAGCTGACAGGCCTACATTGTCCACCCAAACGTATGGACGCTGTAATTTGAAAACATTGTAAATGCCAATTGTTTTAAAAAGTCTAACCGTGGAGTTTCTTGCCGGCTCTTCATAGAAAACGACCAATTGGAACCGTGCACGTAGCTTCCGACGTTTCTTATGTGTAGGTTTATGTGATATATATTTTTATACTGTCTGTACTAATTGCCCACTAACTATTCTTCGAGTGCACTTAAACTCGCACAGTAACCTTTTTTTCTGCGACACACGAAGTACATACTCGTAAGAGAGTTGATGAGTTTGTAACCTACCCGCACTGTTTCGACCTATTTTGCACTTCTATTACACATTATAATTGTTAGGCTATCCATTTCTCATCAAAAACTTCCAAACCGAAAACCGCAATTCTTTCCCAACCGTCAGATAATTCCATCAGCACTTGTATTCAACCCTTCCTCACCTGACCTCAACCCTAGATCACCGGAACACATAAATCTCCCCGGCGGGGTATAAATTTGTTTTTTTTTTCATTACCACCCCCGTACATTTCATTACGGTGTCGTGGAGGGGAGGGTAATTTATAGCACTCAGTTTGTTGGCAAAAAACGGTTAATTACGCATAAAGGGGATGAAGGAAGATTCGTTTGAGAATTGACCTTGTGACTTTCTTAAATAGATTATAATGTGTATCTGTGCTGCTTTGGGACAGCTCCACAAGTGACGAGTCTGGTAAAGGCTGGGCTCTCGGCCCTGTTAACAACCATGTAGCATTGCATAATCAGTCTATAACGTTCCCACTGCTGTGACACAGGCCCCTCCCGTTAGAGAGAGGGACCGTAATCCACCGCGCGGGCCCAGTGCGGGTTGGTGGATGTCACATGTCTTCGAAATCCTCTAGATATCTTCCTTCTCTTTATTGGAAACAGTGGTGATGAAATTAATATAATTATGAAACAAATTATATACTGGGTTCGAACCGGTGACCTCGTAAATGGGGGCCGTTACCTCTGGGCCACCACCACTACTGTCAACCATGCTGAAAGTGGCAAATTATTTTACGTCAGCATTGGCTATTCTTGTTTATCCTGATACGAGAACAGAACAACTTTAACTGCCACTTCTTAAACCGTTTTCTTCTTAAAAACAGTTTTAATGTATTTGAGATCTCTCCATTACATCAAACACAGTCCATTATTGAACACAGGACATTCAAAAGGTGGCAATTCAATAAAATAACCGCAATACTGCTGATAAAATAACTGACCTCCGTAACTAAAACTATCCCTGAGCTATTTTATAATCGACGACCGATGTATAAATAAACCAGTACCTACCTACCTACCAGTAAAGTTTATAAATAGAGATAGTTTTCCATACTGGTAAACGATCTCTATTTATAACCTTTATCAGAAAAACAGGTTGTCAAACCACACTCTTCGTAACAAAGGAAAATATACATTATCAACACTTTTCACTTTGAATTAATTATTCTAGTCTCGCGGACTAATTAACGAGATTATCTTCTGTTCTTCTCAGCACACATACACTGCGTGATTCAAAACGACAGCTTCGCAAAACTCCTTAATCAAAATACATTGAACGCTGGCTGCGCGGGAAACGGAGCGTAGCGCAATAAAAACAAGAAAGGGATGAAAAATAATGGCAAAGAAACGAATGGAGCGAGAATATCTGAGTAATTGTTGCATGGAAAGATCTCTAACGAGCACCTCGGGTAATAAAAAGGTTTGTGGGGGCCACGAAGCGAGCGATTGTTGAGTAAGACCGGGAGGAATTATTTTTTTTGTTTTTGTTTGAGTTTGACAATGGAGGTGGTGAAATTGAGACAGTTTTAATGAAGGTGCGGCTCTATTGTCACAATAATTTCATCAAGATATAGCGCGGCTGATGAGCAAGCCTTTGGAAGAAATAAAATATAAAGAGATAAAGATTCAAAAAACTTACAAATAAAGAACTGTCGTTGGCTTCTTTTGAAATAGCATAAATACTGGATGAAAATACAAAAGCTATGGAGGTTACCATATATTTAATTAATGCATCAACATTAATCCTTTAATTTCAAATTGCCATGGAAGTTTAAGACGCTTTTCTTTCGGTGATTCATTAAAACTTTAATCCTCGCTCCCCGCATGGCCACGACACAAAAAAGATAAAATTTTACAAATAAAAATGGCGTTGGTTTATGAAAATAAAAAGCGCTCCATTAATTATCGGGCGCACTTGCATTGCATGGCTCATTTATTAAGTTCTCTAGTGAAGTGAAAGCATAGGGTGGCGGTCCCGGGATCCCGGGGTTTATGCAATGCGTGTGTGTTTATAAGAAATAAGCTTAGCTTAGCTTTCATTATTATTATTAGGTAAATAATAAGCCTTACTAACAATAAAAAGTTGACCTCTTAGATGGATTCCTGCACCCTAATTGCGTAACATACCATCAATCACAATCGGAATCATTTTGAAGGATATTGCTAATTGGTTTATATTATTTTCGAAAAATTAGTCTGCTCGATAAAGTAAATAACGCAATGAATGTGGTTGAACTGTCAGAATTAAATGGATGTGTAATTGATCGTGCGTTACGCAATTAGGGTGGTACCGAAACCCTTTTGTGCCCAATATTTTTAAGTTGAAAATGATGAAGTTTCAACTTGCCTAGTAACTAAGTTACTCAACAATCTCTCAAATAATTTGCAAAGTAAATCACAATCAATCGTTTACAATTCGATTAAAAGTTTATTCAGAACTGTGAAATAATTATTGTTCTCTCGGCAAATTAATTAAAATTATAGCTGTATTAAAATCCAATTTCATTTTGATTTAAACATCGTTTACGTTTTCATTTACAGTCAGTAGGTATTTTATTAAATAAATGATCTGTGGTAATACCAGTACATGATAGGGTACAATATTTAGTGAAATATGCGTTCATACATGTAAAAATATACAGGCTGTAAGGGTAAACAGTCTTGTCATTCAAACCATGGGTAGTTGACTTAAATATAAAAATAAATGACCGAACACAACAAAAAAAAAACGTCATTTTCATTAAAAGATTTTAAAAAGTTTCTATCCGACACCGTGCTCTCTAGTGAAACAGCTGACTGACTGAGGGAGGGGTCGCGCTTGCGGCCGGTCAATTCACATCCCGTACCCCCCGCCCGTGTTGAGACGCAAGTTTGTTGCCCTAGCGCATAGGACAACGAACTTGCGTCTCTTGTGGTAAAATGTAGAAATTAAAAAAAGAAAAAAAAAGTTGTAATTTTCCATTGATTTAACGTTCTATAAATGAAACCAAACCACTGGTTGCAAGGATAACGGTGTTTACCCTAACACCCTGTATATTATTATCTCCTTAACATCACGCCTGTATTTCCCGAACGGGTGGAGATTAGGGGTGTGTAGTACACCCTCTTTTCGTGAATTATGTTTAACTCCTATGTGATTGGGGGCGAGACCACCAAACAAGCATAGACCCTGAGCTGTTAATGAGATATTACTGATGAGAAACCCCCTAACACTATAGACCTAAATATCTAACATATAACCCACTACACAAACGAGTCACCAGTTTTATCTTAATTGTGTTTCTATTATTCGTTTTAATTAAACCAACGCATTCTTCATCTTCATCCCTTGCAGGATTAAATCTAAAAGCTACTCTTTTTTCAAGCGATAGTCACTCTTCTTAAATCCCGTAAAGTAAAATAAAACGCCACAACAGTGCCACTTACTTTGACAAATACGAGGCTTGCTCCAATCCCGGGCGATAATAAACTTATCCCGTATTTTTATGACGGCCCCGCTTCGTCGCTATCCCGGCACGACACGGAGGCGACACGGGGCCGATCCCGGACTCTGGTGACTCTAATGGGCTCAATTTGTGGAACACTTCGTTTCACTTATGACTGCGGGAATACTGTGCTCGTGCCTTATTTTAGATGAAAGATTTTTTAAGTTATCTCTGTTGTTGTTAATATTAATCGTGTTTCTACAATAATATGTTTATCATTAACAGTTATTACTTAATTAGGGCTTTAAAATAAAGAGAACACTGAATTGATGTGTGTTTATGATATTTTCTATATGGTACCTACCTATAAAAATAAACAAACACTTACAAAATTAACTAAATACTTACTAATTTAAAATATTATTATTATTAATCTTTTATTAATCAGACTACAATGGTCTATAGTGTTAGTAACAAAATAGCTTAACCTATGTTAGTACTTAATTACTAAAACAGAACGGGTCCGGTTCGCAAGCGCCCACACCAGCGGGCTATCTGCCCGGGCGGCTATCGAAAATATAAGTCGCATAATTTATTTCATCCCGTGCCTTACTGGAGGTGACAGCACTAGTGGAAAATTGTGGTCATAAAAAATTAATAGAAAACCTAGTCGCAAAGGAGGGAAATAAAAAAATAAACTAATTAATGATTTTTACGTTTTAGGAATGAATTAGATGAAGTAATTATTGATATTGCAAATCAAAAAAGGAACGTTTATAACAATTTTTTCATTTCTCATCTTAGCCGTTAAAAGAGTAACCGTGGAGTTTCTTCCCGGCTCTTCTCCATAGGAAACGCCCAATTTGGAACCATGCACCGTGTAGGTTTATGTGAAACAAAATCATTATATTTTTTGACATGATTGATTTTTGAATAGCGTTTTGAAAGTTTTGACGTGAACAGAGCCACGGCTATTATTTATAACTTGTAGGTATTTCAATAACTTTAATTGCGAAATGTCAAGAACTTTGAACTTAATTAATTTAGCTCATGGTTTGCTTATGTTGATGGTCGTGTAAACGCTAAGTGCTTGTGATTTATGAACTTGAAATACTTTTAGACTAATAATATACGATGAGTCAGATATTTTGAGGTTAGTATAGTGTTTTTGTTTGTCTTTTAAATTATTAATCACTCTTGTTAATCTGAATCTAATGAAAACCATTTAAAATAGACAGTTTATTAACTTATGTAGAAGTAAATAAGAGGTTACTTGATCTGGACTGGCGTTCACTGATAGCAGAGTTGGAAAGCAATGGAACGCTCACCTTGTATGGTCACCGGCACAACGCACACAACAACACAGCAGTTTGAGGTTCATAATATTTATAACATACATTTTCTTCTTTCATCTCAATCAAACATGTACCTGTCTAATCATTACTTATCCCTCCAATTGCCATGATTAATTCAATTTGCGGTTTCGGTTAGTTTACAAGGTGAAAAAGTGAATGTGATGTAAGTGTGTGTGTGTGTTTAGTGCGCTTTTAATCAACGACGACGCGCCTCTTTCGCGTTCAATTCCCAAGCAAGTTCAATGTTATTGCTTCTGGAATCTATTGGCCAACTTAGGTATATTTTTCTCTGACATAGAAAATGGTACCCTTCATAATCGAATTTATTAAAAGTCAAACTATAAATTAATGTCTTCCCTGGTAATCGAACCTTTTGAAGAAACAAAAATTTGTTAGCAGTAGGTCTTTTCACCACTTAATAATTTTCAAAGATTGTACAGTCGAGTGCACGTCATTGGAAACACTTTGATCTGGAGCTGGCCTAGCGTCGCCGTCTTACAGAGTTTCAATAGAATAAGAGGCAGGTCATACTGGTTTCGTTACCACTGACGTGCGGCTTACTGTACGCATGCATATTTTCGGTAACATAAAGTCTATTAGCCATATTACTTTGCTCTGAACAAGGTCTTTAAAAACTCCACGCTAATTACCTTAATAGTGCTAACTAGCCAGTGATGTAATTAAATATTTTCTCTTGCAGGTAAGTGTTCGTCTGAATCTCGGGGTTAGGATGAATATTTATAAGGCCTGTTAGCCCCCCAGCTGACCTGGTACTGAAGGTAATTGTAAACTGAGAAGTGATTTAGTGAGGGTCAGGTGGCTGGCGATTATCATGTGAGTACCTTATTGATTATTTAGTTTTGTCGTTATAAATAGTTTCATAGAAATACGATGGTGTCATTAAGGGTAGGATTTCAAAGTTTGCCATGACTGGTGTCGATTATGGTTCTTATAAGATAATAATCTTTGAAAAAGTGTTTTCACGATAGTTAAAGAAACAGAATGAACACCCGTTTTGAAATCTTCTTGGATTCTGAAATACCGAAATGTGCACATACCTAAAACCGTCAAAATTAATAAAAGAACGATTTCATTTCTATAGAAAATTGCATTTTCATGAATTTTCCTTTCATGAAATCGATTAAAAATAAATAAGCAACCAATTACTCAAGTAACCAATTTTCTTGTCCCCAAATCATTGACTAGAAAGAATAGCAAACTCCTTTACTAAAACCAGTAGGCCGTCTCCCCAATCCGGCAGTAATCCAGCGGTTAATATTCCGACCTCGTCCCGGATAAACACTCGTTATAATCTATTCATTAGCACAAACCGATTACACAGACTTCAATTACAGACTATCCCTTGCTTTTATTGCTCGTTATTGGCTGGGTTGACAGGAAACGGGTTCGGGGTTCATTCTTAGTACATACCTACCGTCGGTAACATCGTCAGATAACTTTCTACATAATGTGTTGTGAGGTAAGACGAAGTGAATATGGTTTTGTTTTATCTGCGTTATTGTTAGCAGATCTCTAAACAACTACTCCCGTTTCACCATTCGTTTCTTAGTAGCAAGTCGTAAGCTTTGAAATATTTTTTTTTTGTCATTTGTATTATGGTGTATCTTTTCATACCCGAAATCTCTTAAGGGGTCATAGTACTTATCATTTTGAACAACTTTTACTATGAGACCAAACCTGAAATGTTGACGAGCTATGTGAACATAAATGTAGGGAACAGCAGATTTTTTTTTCGCGATTTCAATTTTATGACAAGATACACCATGTACAGTTTTATTACAAGATACACCATGTACAGGTTTATTACAAGATACACCATGTACAGTCACGGACTTTAATTGATGAGCCACCTAGCACTGTTCGTATTTTAGCCGTGTAATGCAAATCGGGTTTATTCGGTTCCCGACACGCAAAGTCATGTCTTCGTATTAGAAAAAGAAAATTATATTTCATATCTTTACCGGTTGGCTAACCTGAGAGCCAGAACTACAAACTTGACAGCAGAGTGACTACCCAAAGTCAACCAATTGCAGGTCTAGCAACAGTAACCTAGCAACGATTGTTTATCGTTGCTTGGTTACAGTTGCGATAGTAACGTTAGCGTACGGATAAATATTAAAAGTCATTTCGACAAGTTCGAAAGTAACGTCTCTGACATCGACTGTGACTGTCTTCAGTTAAGTTTTCAGAATTATCGAGTTATTGAGCTATGATTCAAAGGAGGTCGGTATCAAATAGATTGGATAAACTTAATGCAACATTGTATTTATTTTTATCATTGAGAACTTATTAGTCAACCTCTATGGATAAGACTATTTCCGATTAAAAGTAATTTATTTGTCATCTTGTTTACGAGCGTGCGATTTGAGTTCGTGTTTAATCGTGTAATCTCGTGAATGTATGAAACTGCAAAATTGAAAACTTTGAAGGTGGCTCATCAATTAAAGTCCGTGGCAGTACAGTTTTATTACAAGATACACCATGTACAGTTTTACTCGTTTTACTCGTAAATATTGTCAGAAATCTGTTCCTAGGCAACCCGTTAGAGCTTCCTGAGTATTACGCATTGGCGAATCAGTCTCGTAACTTTATTCTTGCCTCATGGTTGCTGAAATGTTTATTGTTACATTATTATAGGTGTCGCAACGTGATAGTGAGCAATTATCATTTAGTCACTCAACTCATGGGCAGGAAAGTCTTTTCTTTAGCAGAAACCAGTCCCTACGGTTGACGATGAGGATGAGGTCCTACATACAAATATCTACAAATATATATAGGTTACAATATTTTTTTGACGTAGATAATATAAATACGAAAATACTCTGCGTATAAAGATTTTAAAGCATGTTACACTCGTTCGGTTCGGCCTTAATCAGCACAATTAGAAAATCGAATTAGTTATTGCTTCGGGTCGAATTTGTTGTTCAAAAAATACTGCCGAATCGAAGATGGCACCCGAACAAGTAGGTATGTAGCACGTCTTATAAGTAAACATCTTAGTTTTACTAACATTACACCAAAAATCTTTCCAAAACACGAACTTTGTGACAATCTAAAAATCAATTTCATCTCCAAGAGCCGTGCGGTTTCTCCCATTACCCGCGGTCCATTCTCGACTATTTCAATATAACTTGTGTGGATACCTTAAAAGCTTCACAAATTGTTGAGACTGACCCTGTGAATGGTGTTAGGGCCTAATGCAATTACAGCCATCTGCCAAGATATTAATTTTGTTGACGTATTTGATAATCTTTGGATATTAACTTTAGTTATGGATGTGAAGGGTGAAGAATATAATTCAATGAATATTAATTATTTTAGCAATTCCTCTTCGTTAATGTGGCAGTGTACAGATTAGAATAATTTTTAATGTAATCCATAAAAATTATCTAAGATTTTTTCCTTTAATTTTTTTTCGCTTAAATTGTTTTTCTGATAGTTTAGTGTGGACGTTTACAACACAGGGATATTTTAATCATTATTCATGTCTAGATTGATACTCAAGCAAAACTTATTGAGACTATGATTGAGTATCTCTTTAAAATAACAATAACCCATAGATAGACGTATACTTTAAATGACATTTTGATAAAACATCACTGCCAAACTCCGGTAAAACAACAGACTCTCCCCCCCCCTTAACCCTCAACCGAAAACTTTCTTCAAAACACGACGAAGATAGCCCCCCACCTCAAATAGCCGCAGAGTTGAGATATATATATAAGTTCCTCAAGTGCCATTAGGGGAGGATCGTGGCCTGAATGGCGATATTACTTCAATTACAGACGGCTATAATTGGAGGCTTCAGTTCAGATTAATCCCTCAACAGGATCTAGACTGCGGCATGATGGACGTGGATGCAGAATGACCAGCTCGGACATTAACAAAGTAGAAAATCACAAAATACAATCTCTCAATTATACATATAAGGGAATAAACCTATATCCTTTTACGCCAATCCACCTTGCAGTGATGCAAGAACAATTATTTACTACTAAAACATTTTGGAAGTCTTACTATCTCCTATTTGGCTGCTTGTTTATTAAACATCGGACTTCCATAATGTACCTGGCAAGGCCTGACTCTCATAACCCTACTACAATGGACAAGAACCCGCTTGCGCATGTCTCATTTTTTTGAGTTTCATCAGGCGTTTATGTGGAGTGTTTCTGACTTTATAGGCGATGTGTGGTGGTACTCCAGTACTCAAAGCATAAGCTGTATGTATGGATTTCAGCACGTGGCATACAGTACTTTCTGCCACCTTGTAAAAAGGTTTTATATCGTTTGCAACAGACAATAGTCAGTAGACCTTCTTAACTTATCATTGTATGTCCTGACTCCTGCCGCTGTAGTTGGCTGTTTATTGATGTGGTGTTCAAGTTTATTATGATAATGAGAGCTCGAGTGATATGGATGTATCCCTAGGACAATCTTAGGGTCAAAACTTGCTCTTGAAAATTATATTGCTGGAAAATTATCATGACTACTTTACTTTTAGTGATTCTTAGGAATAGATGTTAATTTTAAGCGGTATAAAATTATGATAATAAAATCTGCCAAATATAATAATTATCTAGACGTGAATTACTTATGTGACAATGCAAGCAAATATAATTGAGAAAATCAAAATATTCCTGCACCCTAAAATCTAGCACTTATCTAAGTAGAAAAACTCCACAATCCCACAGGTTTGTAATACATTTCGTACCAAAACAAATGAGCCATACTCGAGGGTCTCTTCTGCATCAATAAAGCCTTGTATTTATGTGTCTGTCGGTAATCGGGACGGTTTCTTTAGTTTTTTCTCTGTGCGTTCATTAGGAATAGTTTGTGGGCCGTTAGGTTCACGTGGGCCAGGTCGAGGGCCGATAATTGTATAAATTGAGGGTATGTCGTAGGTTTTTATTCGGTTCAATTTGTTTGTTGGTGTAGTGTATGGGATTGGGATCTAAGGGTTTGGTCGAAGTGGCGGCAGTGGAGATGAAAGCTTACCGATCGCTCCGCTTTCTACCTTGCTTCCGTGGTGACCTCGGTTTCACTCGTAGAAGAGAGTACGTTTATTATGTGATGCAGGTGATAAAACTCCAATCAGGATGACTAGGAATGTATTATTTCTTTGCAATAAATCTTTGGTCGTATTCAGTTTCAAAATGCACGAAATGCTTATAAAATACGTATTGTACCAGTAGACTTGGCAAGCAGATTTGGTTATCCTCTCAAAATACCATTTTCTTGGCGATAAACTAAAGAATACAAGGTGGATAATGTACCTATTTCGTTTAAAATCGTAGATGATGTGTGATTTAGAATTATATTTCTTCTTTTTGCAAAATAAATTATTCTTATTTTTAATCATAACATAATATCGCACCCGATTGTGGAACCGAAAGGTCAGGCAGAGGAGGTCCACCACGTTCCACCAGTTATTTAGAATCTCATCATCATTCTTTTGGCCTCATCCCAATTGAATTGTGGTCGGAGGCACAAATGTCTTCTTCATCCATACTTCTCTATTAGTCATTATAAGTATAAATACGTAGAGTCTATGTACACAAAAAACGTGTTACCACACAATATTACAAACAAGTAGCTGCACATTGGCGGCACATCGCAGCTATCAGCGATTATACTAATTTCTCTAGAGACTGCTTTGTTCAGCGGATTATCATAATTTTATGGAACTCTCGCTGCTAATAATATTAACTTGTGTAGTTCAACAAACACATTGTTTGTGCGCACTCAGTTCAGGGAATACATGAGTTGATTTAAATCTGCTTTAACGTTTTATTATTTCTAAGTTCTCCGGGTTTGTTTTCTAAAAGAGCCTCGGAAAACTATTGTACCTACTTTTAAATTGACAACAGTTCACAGCTCATAGGGTAGGTACTTTCTTTTTCTTAAACTTCTCACTATTGTCTTTTAAAATATCTATAGTAAGACAATTAAACAATGGTGTATAAGTATGATAATATCAACCTTGTGTCTGCATAAATAAATTATAATACTACACAAGAATCTTTACAGTAATGACTACGTAAATCTACTGTAGTCTAGCGCTTCCAGTCAAATCGGGAGATAATAATAACAAGTGAACAGGGCTCGTGGTATGGGGGCCGTAAAACTTATTTGATGAGTGGAATAGAATTGATTATTAATTCCACTTAATTTAAATATTATTGTACATACTATACATATTTCTTTCTTACTATAATTCCTTCCTAGTTCCTAGAATTTGTATATTATGTTAATAAAGTGTAACTCTATGTCATACAAAAATAAATAAAAAATAAGTGGAATTTAATTGTAAATTTTAATTGTATGTAGATCCTGCTAACACTAAATGTTAAGTAATTGTTACTAACCCTATGAACTCTGTCGGAAATAAGTTTTGTATCCTATTGCTATAATAAAATCACAATGGGCGTTCAACAGCGCCCCTCATTTGTAATTTGTGTCTGTTAGATTTGAATAAGTAATTAAAATATAGCAAAACTTGGGACGCATCCATTATTAATGAACTGATTTTTTTTGTGTGTTAATGAGTTGGTTGTCACTATTTAATGTTTTAATGTGGGCTTAGTTTTAGAACTATTGTAAATTAATTAATTATCAAAACAATGCATTAGTCAGCTAGTCTAGCTTTGTAATGTGATCAGTACAACTAATTAATTGATGTCTAATGTTTTGGATAAATTATTATAATTGTGTTTTGCCGTAGTATGGCCTATTGAGCAGTCATTTCACAAGGTTGTGGACGCACCCTTATCCCGGATGACGTAGCGCATTGATTACAAACCGTCTCGGGTTGATGACATTAAAAGGGTTCTATTTGTAGATATTGTGCCGTTTTTTAGAGTTTGTCGTTAAAAAAACCCTTCAGTTTGAGCGTCACGTCACCTTACCGTTAACTTTACTATAGCGACAGATTAGACAGGAACCAGAGCGCCTAGACATAGTGACAGCAATAACGATGATAGAAAAGTCGAAAAATTTATGGGACTGATATAAGCTACTGAAAAACTTAACTTGTAGAAATACAAAACGCTTTGAAAACGTTTGCAACTAAGTTGTATGCCTCTGCATCATTTGAAAAAGTCCTTGCAATTCATGTATTTTTTTCATGAGATTCTATTTGTAGGCCCTGTGTTGAGGTTGTTTATTACAGGATCTTCTAGAAAACATTAAACAGGCATAAAATGGTAGGTATATTATAATTTTGGATCCCTTCATAATTTGCACATCGAATTACGTATTCGACCAAAATGTCCAAGTAATGTTACCGATGCTGTCCACAACTTGCTTATTTGATTACGTTCCTCACGCACGAGGACACTTTGTTTACGGGCAAATTATGTTTCTATTTAATTCCCAAGCAACGGACTTTTGTAATCAAGTTATTCGAACCTTTTCTGTTTTTACGTTGAATTTAAAGCGTAGATTATACCTAAAGGTATACGTTAAGGTACGATTGTAAATATGTGGTCAGATTAGACTAAATAGAATGCTTTGTGTACGATGATTTCGATCAGTGAAATCAACTAATACAATACCTATTTAGTTCTCTATATAAATATTTTATCATAGCAGTTTATCTTAAGTATCATTTTTTTTGCGTTTATCTAGGTACCTAATTACATGTAAAATACTCAGACCAAATAAAAAACCTAGACAGAGCGTTGTGAACTATAAAGTGAAGCATGCAAAACTACACCAAACTCTGTGCATACACGGTCACACGCACACATTTACAACCAAACTACACCAAACTGATTAGTTACAGCTAGTTTGTCAATGAAGCGACACGTTGAAACAAATTAAATTATTTTATCGCAAAAATGCCGACTTGTGCGGTGAAAGGGTGCAAAAACCATTCCTAAAAAAAATAAAAAGCAAGGTAGAATCGCGTTTCATACGTAAGTAAACTTATAAACTAGATAAAAATCCATAATTATTTTAAATCAAATTATGACAGCTTGGAACACAAAACCTTAACAAGTGTTGCCAGAAGTATATATCACAATTATCCCCGTTTATTGGGTAAGTAATTCATGTGATACGAAATTATTTATATTTGTTTTATAAGTTTTAATATTGGTAATATTAAATTGGAAACAATTTCCAAAATAGTGGATAGTAAGAGGCAATGTTGAAAAAAAATACTCAACAAAAGGACCATTAAAACCTTTGCTTCGATTATGAATGTAGTTACTTTTAACTATTGTTTTATTTTTTACCCTATCTTGTCGGAATAAAGCGAGGTACCTTTAAATAATTTAAAAAATATATAACGCTAACCTATCTATTTACTCGTCCAGTCCCCCTGCTAGTACTTTAAAACAAAATATTAAGGTAATGAGTTTTTACTGCGCGGCAACACTCACTAAGTGCACACATATTTACAAAACCGGCTTCATGTCACTGTTGACAGCGCTCTGTCTAGATTTTTTATTTGGTCTGAGGTAAAATACTTGTATTAATCTATATTCAGATAGACTGGAAGCCGAATATTTGGAAAAAGACTAGCCATATGATAAACTACTAATTACTCACAATATTTACACTATCCGATATTTTAAGTTACTACGGACTTATAGAGTTCTAAATTATAATAATACCAGCTCATGTCTGCGGCTTCACCCGCGTGGATGTCGGTTATTATACACTAAAACCTTCCTCGAGAACCACTCTATCCATTGGTGAAAACAGCATGACAGTTTATCGCGAACAGACAGACAGACAGACGCGGCGGAGGACTTTGTTTTATAATATTGAAGGATTGTGGCAACTGACATTCTAAAGTAGATAAAGTAGTTATTTATCTAAAAACTATTGTCCCCGTTCTACATTAACACATAAACACTACACGTCTACATTAACAAGTAACTCCTTAGTAAAACCTCATCCTCCAACAAACCATTCCTTCCTATCTGCGCACCCATCGCGGCCTGCCACCGGTCTTGTCTCGCTAATCGATGCCCGATGCTATCAATCATCAGGTTCGCTCCGTCAGTGATGCATCGCGGGATTACCAGCGAACAGACACTGATTTAGAACCAACAGCTACGAGGGTTTTTGGGTAGAATAAGGTTTTTATTTGTGAGATTTTGAGAATACTGTTCGGTTTTTGAATGTGTTCTTAATTTACAAGTTATACCGTCGTGTATTCCTTGTATCGTGTGGTGTCGGACTTAAAGAATAGTACTTACTAGTCTATTTCTTCCCATGAATGTCTTAACAATATTTGCCGTGAACCAGTCTCAAATCCAAACTTGGGGACGTTCTGACAATATTCTAAAGGTGAGAGTGATTTTAATACTTTCTCGATCTGGGGAACTCAGGTCTCCCATGATAAGATGTCACAATGTTTTCGAGCAATTTTAAAAATGTTGGCATTCTACATTATTGAATTATACTGCCTATCTTATTCTATTCATCTAAAATGCGGCTAACATGAACAGACACCACAAAGACAGTCACATTAGTGGACAAAAACCTCGAGTGAATACAGTGATACATAATGTAACAAGCGACTGGTTGCAGTTGTTATTGTGTATGTAGGTATATTGCAGTAAATGTTATTACTGAACTCGACAGCAAAGGCAGGGTTATATTTTTCACTCGTATCTACGTAGATATCTATGTATCTTTATAAGTTGGATTCTTTACACCCTCGAAGCATCCTAACAGCTGGACTTATTTAAATACATGAGGTGTCTGTAGACGATATAGATAGGTCGCGCGATGGTTATAGATTTTGTTTTTATAAAATCAAAATGGCGGTAGTAAGGTAAATAAGTAATGTCTTAAAAATACTTTAAAGTAGGTCATCATAAAAAAAAACAACTGCAAAAGTTTAAAACAAACTCACTTTTCAGTCTGAAGCAGTTGATAGTATCAAATTCTAAATTAAATGAACTAAATTAGCTGCCACCATAATGCATGCTCGTTTTGAACTTTTTAGATACAGTTGACTTTTTTATTTTTATTTTGGTGCACTTTGTTCAAGAAAGCCTCACGTCTTTCTTTTGTAAAACGTCGTCGCGTTTAGAAGACTTTTTTATTGTTGTACTTCCAGAAACTTCAGACTTCTTCTTGTATTCAGAAAGTTTAGGAGGTTCATTATACCCCCAAGGTATTATAATAATAGGTATATTTGTTTCGATTAGGGATCGAGTCAAAGACTTCGCACTTTGGAGTCTTTACAGCCATTAAACTATGCTTTAAGACATTTTATCGTACTAATTATAATTACTATAGATAACATAAAAACACAAACATCCTTGTCTCTTGATCTCATCAGCATGCAGATCAAACACAAAACTTGCATAATTAAGAAAATTAGACCGTTTACACATGACGCGACGCAAACACAACTTATCTAACGCGACCGCGACTAATCCAAGTCGCAAGTTACACAATAACCCGCGTCCCCCATTCCCCCGATGGGTAGTGTGAGCCCCTCATGGTGGGGGAAGGGGGCCCGTAATGGTGTTTGCGGACAACGTCCCGTTCAACGCTCATGCGATTTAATTTGTGTCAATAGTATCATCAGGAGTCTCAGTGTTTGGGATAAAAATACGGGCTCGTTGATAGTGTAGCCAATTGTTGGGAGTTGAGTTTGTTTTATTGTTGAAGGAGCGAATTAATGGAGTTTCCTGTAATTCTGCTTCCTACACGTGGCACAATGTAATTGATTACGGTGTCAAATACATTGGGCCCCACGTTTTGGGCTATTTCACTTACATATTTCTATTATGATAGCTCTAAGAGTCATAGATACTGTAACAATGTAATATAATATTTATACTTAAATAATAAAGCTGAAGAGTTAGTTCGTTTGAACGCGCTAATCTCTGGAACTACCAGTCGGATTTGAAAAATTCTCTTGTCACTATCATTTGATAGCCCAATTCTTGAGGAAGATTAAAGGCTATTTAAAATCACGCTAAGAAAACAAAGTCAGAAAGAACGCAAAGCGAAAAGGAAGTAATTTATAAATGATCCGATTTCTATTCAAATAAATGGCGGGTGAAACCGCGGGACACAGCTTGTATCTCAAATAGGACAAGAGATTCTGATATGATCCTAGATATGATTATTATGATAGTGTAATATCCGCCTTTCTCAGGTTGTGACAAAGCATTATTAAAACTCATAGTTATAAACTCTCGGGCTCTCGGGTCTATAAAGGCGATTGAAAAACCTCTGACAAAGAAACGGTTTAACAATTTCATACATTTTTTGACAACCACTAACCGTAATAATACTATGATAGTGTACTGATGTAACAGGCCCATAGAACGTTAAGTCAGCCCTTGGATGAGAATAAACTATCGAATATACTAAAATTATAATTTTCGGTTACAATAGCTGCGAAGAACTATGAATATCTTTTCACAAATATCCCCAACAAATTATTCGTAATACAATTATCAATTTTATGACATAATAGTGCCCCGTCTGCTACTCTCGGTACTAATAGTGACTAATGTTGCCACGTCACCCTAATTGAGATTTATATGAGAGAGGACTTGAGCTGACGGGGGTCCGCGGTGTTCTCGAGGTTCTTGAGGTTAAGTGGATCTTATTAAGTGGAAGTGGGGGCTGGAGGACTGAAATGTGAAGGTAGACAAACAGGCCTAGAATTGTAGGTCTGATAATAACAATAGTAGACAAGTTGGAAATCTTCCGGTAAATACGTTTAGACAATTGTGTTCAGATAAACATTATAGTAGTACAAGTTTACAATGAGCACCCTATATCCTTCGTCATCCTTCGAATTTTTGTAGTTGTAGTAAACAACTACAAAAATTCTGCCACCATTTAGCCTCTGCATTCTAAAAATGCGATTATGTTCCGGACACATCCACGAATTCTACACGTGCCGCTTATTTTATTCGGGCATGTAATATGGGACAACAGTAATACATATCCAATGTCTTGTCTCTGATGCGAGATGAAAGGTAAACGTCACAGGAAAGGACAGGCGGCCCCGCTGGCAAGACACGGGGACGAATTGTTTAATATTTAACGCTAATTGTACACTGCTACAAGTATCCTTTGGCGCTCAAATAACGCTGACAGGGTGGTGCTTGCTTTTGGAAAACATTTGTACAATAAAATTGTTTTGTGAAATGTATTGGAAAACCAAGATGGCGGCGTTCGTTCCGTTTTGGGCCACGCGCCAACCCATTCCTTACAGTTATTTAATTTTTGACTGCCCCGTTGGTCTCGTGGTTGGAAGCATGACTGCTGAGCTGTTATGGGTTCGATTTCCAGGTCGGGCAAAGTGTTATTTGGTTTTGCAATCCATTAGGAATTTCAGAACCCTGAAGTTTGCAAGCAGTTGGTGATGTGAGGCACGGGTTGCCTCGGAAAGCTCGTAAAGCCGTTTGTCCTGCGCCAGATTTTTCCCCGGTCGTGTCAGATCGCCGTCTATCGGACTGTGAGGGTAAGTGTACCTGCGTTTTCTCACATACTTGTGCACTATAATATCTCCTGCGTACTTGCTAATCTCCGATAAGATTAGCCGCCGTAACCGAAATTCGGTAGATACGGAGGATAATATAATTTTAATGTTTCTGTAATGAAATTCCTAGGAATTTCTTATGAGTTAACGGAAAATAATGAAATTCGAATTAGGTGTGTTATGCGTAAACAGGAAATTCTCTCGTTGCAGTTCTAACTTAATTCTGCAGACACCGAGTAGGATTTGTTTTAGGATGTATTGCGATCTGTTTAAACTCTCCACCATCGTTTCAACATTAGGCTATTTTCCACTATTGCAATGTATATATTTTCCACTATTGTATACTTGGGCAGCGTAACCAACTTTTCTGTTTTGGACAGCTTATTCGCTGTATCTTTATTTAACCCATCCTCCGCAGATGTGTACAACAAAAAAATCTTCCTTCCTCTCTACATCATTTAAAATACAGTTAAAGTACAGTTAAATAACACATTGGGTTTACGTTCAAACGTGTCCTGGGGAATCCACAATCAATCGTGTAAGAGCGAATATTACGAGTTAATTAACATTACGATCAACAAATTATACGTCTGTGGGCGTACTAAATGCTTTTGGAAGATGAAGAGTGATTCAGTTTTACCCAGATTCATAGCTTGACAATTACCTCATACATCAACATTCTCGACACAGAGCTACAAATTCTATGAGGAACGGAACGCAAACAAAACGGCACCGTTTTACGCACCGATGAGTACAGGAGCTCTCACTTTGAGTAGACGAGCGTTTTATAAATACCAGGAAAAAGTAGTATATAGTCCGAATAACTGCAATTAATAGGTAAAATACCTGAAATCAAATGTGGTGCGAATTTTCACTTGAAACTTATTTATCGATGATCGGGTAAATGAAAATTAATTATTTTGTATTTTTTTGGAAAGTCAATGTTTTTGCCAGTGGGTCCCGTCTCATTTTGTTGGAAACCATTGTAGTGGACGAAAAAGGCATACTTACATCCGTAACGGGATAACAGGGGGGCAGATAGGTAGGTTAGGTATACGCCCTGTTCTTACTTATGCCGTTTCGTCTTACCAAATATTATCTACCTACCTTCTCCCCTCCCCGCTCGCCGTCTGGAGGGTGATACGAATGTGACAAACATTCCTGCAGTATGTCTCAACGCGCGCCTTCACACCCGTCGGTACAGTCAACTGTACGGGTTCGGTAACAATTTGACGCTGACAGCGGGTTTATTTCATAACAGTAACGGAGGTTTTCGTAGTTCATGTGTTACTTTGGCGTGTGGTTGACTGTAGCTGCAGGGTTGAGATATTTCCTCTCAGGATTAAGAACTTATATTGAGTGGAAGAGTGGGATTTATGTATGGGGGGATGAAATTTATTTGGCGTGATTTTTAGGTAATTCTAGGTCTTGATGCTAATATTTTCTTATTTAAAAGCGTCTTTTTTACTACCACATTTAAAACAGTTTTTAATGTTTACTATATAGTTCTAAGCTCGCCCGAAAATAATGTTTTTTTTATTACTTACCTACAAACTTATTTTACATTATTTGATAAGCTTCTTAAAGTTTTTTAAGAATTTAAATTGCGATAAAATAACTTTTTAAATGACACATCTAAATAGCAAATGCCTCCTAAGTGAAAAATCCTACGCCCCAAGTCCAACATTCCTCATCTCAATGACCTTCTATTATTTACATTTTAACTTATAAACCCACATTTTTCTACATCAATGGCTTCCTTACAAATAGCACCCACACAGTTACTGAATCTCTAAAACCACATTACTTTTAAAAATCGTCACCCACTCATCCCATAACTTTCTTCCAACAACGTAATACCTAAAACATAGAAATTTCCTTTCGCCGCCATAAACTCGCAAAATTGTCCCAATATTAGCCAAAATTACGCCCAAAACAGACTATTAATAATCGCACACATTCCGACATACCACTTAATCTCCGAAATAAGACAACACCCTATATATTTTAGCACAATTTGTGTGCACACGCATGCAAATGCGTGCGTAGGTGGTGTGCCAAATTGCCTTAACTCAGCCAAACTCAGTATTTACAGTCACTGAAATTAATTTTAGACCATATTTGGTCAACAATAGAGATGATGATATCAATTTTGGAACGCTCTTTGAGATAGTTCAGATAAAGATTTTGTTTTGTTTTACTGAGTTATATCACAATAGTCATAAGGACCATAATATCTTAGTTAGAATTCACTCGTAGTTTGTTTCAAGCTGCATTCTTATGACATAGCCAACAATTTGAACACAACTAAAAACGATTTATAACATTATTTCAACGGCAATATAGTCTACAATTCGAAATGCTGAGCGTTATTCCAAAATTGTTCCAACTTGCATCTCTAGTTGCGTTCAACAAAGCCTTACTGCTTTTCAAATAGGGTTGGAAATTGTAACTTTGGGGCGCAAATAAAGTATTGTGCATTGTTCACGCGTAGGGAGCTTGAACAATTGTTTGGAATCTTGTCGTTCGTACATTTCGTTGGCTCTTGTAATCATTTCAGTTGAAAGGTGTAAACGCAAGCCTGTGTTATTATTTGGCACAATGGCACTTCAATGTGGTACAATGTACCATCCAGAGATGGCGGGAATTTTGAGAATGTTGTGTGTAATGCCATGATACATTGGTGTGTTTGTATTTTATTTTTGTGAGCACTAAGCTTTGTATGCCATGTTTGTCGAAGGACCGATTGCCGGTGAAGCAGAGGAGTCCTGGATTGAGGCCCCAATATTATCACTGGATTAGGTGTTGCGTCTCCGCGTATCGGCAAGCGTTGTGTGGGACGCCCCACTACTAGAAGCCGAGGACAGGGTGTTGTGGCTCAACCTGGGTGCGGCATATGTCCAGCAGTGCACTGCAATAGGCTGAGTTGATTGAGCACTAGAGAGCTTTAGATTTTCTCATTTATTATGAGATGGATTTTCAGTACCTACTTAAGTAGGAGATTCTTTTCAGTTCTAGGTACGGAACAAAATCTTTGTGAAACAATGGACTTCATGTTTATTTTCCCAGAGTTTAGACCATTATATACGTCAGTTGCCAAGTGACATCACACAATTTCATCATTTTCAAGTTTCACTTACCAAAAAGGGGTTGTTTATTCATAAACGATGATTAAAGTTAAGTGACGTTCAAACGTCAAAAATGTATGGTTAAACAGTCGCTAATCATTATTTAACTTTAATAATCGTTTATGAATAAACCCCCAAAAGACGAGAAAGTTGATCATCACATAAAAAATCGTCCATCCTCATCTTACACAAACCACATCAATGTTTGGCAAGCAATTAGTCAGAACTGTCACCCGCCACACGCTACAGCCACTCCGCTGTAACGCGTACAGAACACGTTACACGTTGCGCAGCGCTCATCAATTAGTGTCTACAACGAAGTGGTTATGACGATGCTTTGACAAGGAGCTGAATTATGTTAATTATTGTTATAACGAAGGCAGGAGATGATTAGGAAGCTTGACATTAATTAGGTGAGGGGTCGATTGGATGAGAAAGGGTTACGCTATGAGTAGTTGTACCTATAGATCACCTTTTGTTGTAGTAGTTCTGCCCTAAAGCAATAGTATCCACAAATGCCGATACATATTATGGGTACAGTTAGGGTAAGTATTCTATGTTCTATGTTAGAGGGTTTGGTTTCCGCACTTAGTCCTTCAGGTGGACCATTGTGCGTGTGCCATGGCTGCGACGGCCGTTGGTGGTTATTTAAGCAGCCTACTCCCTCCAGAAGTTGATTACGTCTCCTGACCTGTTTAGAACGTCTGTAAAAGATCTGGATGATCCGAGGGTTTCTTTTCTAATCTGGGTGACTCCTGAGCATTCAATGAACACATGCGCAATGGTTTCCTCAGCCTCCATCCATACCCTGCACAGAGAACTGTCCGTTATTCCTATTGTATCGAAGTGTTTGTTTAGCGAGCAGTGTTCTGTGATGGTCCCAGTCACCAAGAGCAGGCTGTTCTGTCAGGGGTAATAAACGGCCTGCAGTCCAGTGTCAAGGTCCACCAGCTCTCCGCTTGTGTGAGTGAACACCTGTAGCCTCCTGCATAGCTGGTTGAAAGGGTTGGGTACGATCGGTTCTGGTCCACAGACTGACGTGCTGGATGCTCTCCTAGCTAGTTCGTCAGCTGCGTCGTGCTAGTGATCCGCTGTGTTCTTTTGTCAATTGCGGTGTTGTTGTGTTGCGGTTAGATACCACTCATTCTAGTGCATTGTGATATTCTAGTGTTAGTCTCGAGGTAACATATTTTCCCCTGAAGATTGGAGAAATGAGGCGCCAAAAAATGGTGTGTCAATTTAATTATCAATTGTTTTTCCGACTGTACGGCCGGCGCATACTGAGCAACCAGTCCCACTACCTTACTGGTTGGCTAATACTTTTACCACAGCTTTAACTATTTTTGTGAATTCTGACTAAATATGAAAAAAAACACAGTCCTGACCAAAGATTATGTTCATGTAAAATAGTGATCAATTACATAATGTTACACAGAGAGCCAATTCCATTAGGTTGGGAACACAGCTACAGGTGGCGACGATAATTCATTCGAATAACTTGGAAGAAGGAAACTGATATTGTTCAGGATTGTATTAAAGCCGAAGACGATAATGATCAAAGATTTCATTATTAGAAAACTTCTGAATTTTATACAATTTCTTATAAGTAGAAAAACACTTGTGGTCTAACAGTTTTCTTAATTTAAAAGATCACAAAATCCCAGTTAACCACAGCTACTTAAAAATGAAGCCAAGAAACTAACCGCTTTCTGCATACAGCAAAAAATCCAGCAGCATAGAACTACTAAATATCATTCAGCGAAAGAAAACTGGATTTAAAATCTTAAGTATTCCGAACCTTGCAAGGCAAGTCGTGAATTATTCGCCGGAGAGGATCTTAAGTGAGATTTTTTACGCTAATAAAATATATTCTCTGGAGTCTGGAATAGTCTGGATGGAAGAAAGATATAGTGGGGCAGGTGTTCAGTACTAGATGTGAAATGATTGTCTGTGTAGGCTTGATCGATCACGGGACTAGCCTTTTATCTTGGGATTACTTTTTCCTTTTAAATACTCTATTCTGTCCATCCGTCTACCTGTCAGATTTTTATTATAGCCTATCATGCATTTCTCGGCGATACATGAAAGATCCAGAACTATAAAAGTATGTATCAAAGCCGCAACATTACTACACTACTACTACATTACATTAGTATGTAGTGATTTTCAGTGCCCTGTTTTTATCTATTACTATTGCAGCAACTCCTAGATCGTACTATCAAAACTTTATTTTGAACACTTTTAAATTCACCTCCATAATCAGTTCTCCCTTTTCTCTCCCCCATTCTAACCACGTTCAACACGATCAGAATATTGAAGCCTAAGCTCCTGTCTTGCTCCCGAGATATCGGGACACGGCCCCGCACTTGACACTTTTGAATTTTTAACCATGACTTATTCAAAAAGGCTTCGTTACGAATAAAGTTGAGCCAAACGCTTGGAATCAATTCAACGGCGTCTCGCGACTGAATATTTCACTCTACCTGACTCTCTGTACGACGAGTGCTGGCTTGGGGAATTTACCTAAGTTTTATTTGTCGAGAATTCTTATTGTTGGAAGAATTTTTGTGAATATTGTTTTTCGGTGCATTGTCTTCGTTGGTATAAGTATTGGAATTGTTTGTATTTCTTTACGTTTGTATTTAGGACATGTGACATTGATCGCATTTTTAGCCATCCGCATCTAGTCTGTAACTATTTTGCCAATAAACGTTCTAGGATCCACTACAATAATATTCTATGTCTCGACGTCACATCTTTCTAGTACCTATAGAAGTAACAAGCACATTATCAGAGCCCATACTTAAGCACTAAAGCATTACCATTTTATCAACCCGCTGTAGACTATAAAGGCTAAATTCTAGACAAAATAATTAGTACTCTAGCATTGCGGAGTACAGTGAGACTACCGGAAGTCACCTGTGCTCCTATTTATGGGATTGTAGTGTTGCTCCGCGCTTCCGGTCTGCCAGCTCTGTTCCCAAATTGCGTTATATAGTCTGTGGAACGAGTTGGTCGTTTGTTGCCCTTTGTGTTACTTTGTAGCTCTGTAGTGTATGTTGTTACAAGGACTGCTTCTGAAGAGAAATAGATGGGCATAAAGTTTATTTTTGTTTTTGGGTTTCTATTACTTAATCTGTTTTGTTATAATTATTATGTCTCAATTGAACATCTTGATAAACTATATTAACATTTTTAACATTCAATTAAAACTTATAATTTAAATATTAAAACTAAACTTTTAACAGTCTTAGCATATAATTTTGAATAATAACTAGTCCAAGACTGTCTCTGAAAACTATTTCATTAAATTTTTATTAAAGTCTTTTAAAAGTTATACAATGGACTGTTCAAAGTTTTGAATAAAACATTTTGCTAATGTATTAAGATTTACTTACTTTTTGGATGGTACTTTCAAACTTTAGGAGAATGAATTTATAGACTATTAAGTTACGTTACGAGCCCACATAAAAAGATAAAACTGGGGCACAACTATGTATCGTATTATTTTGTGGAGAGAATGAGTTTTGTGATAGGTATTGACTCAATAACCTACGTCCTACATATTTACTACGACAGAAATTGTTGAAATGGTAGTGCTTTTATATTAGCTTGCTCTGTTCGTATGTGTTTCCGGTTACTCCAATAGTCATCCATTTTTCAAGCACTTCCTGGCATCCGATTGATCTGAAACTTGGCATACTTATATAATTACCGAGACATTTTGTAAAAATGATACCATGGGTCTGGTCTGATGATGGAGCCGGAAGTTGGCCATAGGAACTCCTCAATCAACAAGATAGCAACATTTTGTTTGGACTCATAATAACCAGTGCTTTGACACTGACAAGGTGATGTTCAGGGTCTGATGATGGAACCGCAGGGTGGTCATGTGAAAATCCTTTTTAGTTCACTAAAAGCTTGATTTTAAAAAGATTTTTACATATATTTATTATAATTAATAAGCTCGTTTTGGAGCACTATCTTTATAGAGACCTATCTATCTCTATCTCTTAATTATAATATGTTACTAACACTAGTTTCATAAGTTTACATTGTTACTTACAAATATGGAAGTGATTCTGAAATAAATGTTGATTTATTTATTAGGGGATTTTTTAGGGGTCTATCCGGTCCGAAAAAAAAAACAGACCTGACATCAGATCTGAGTATTGAATAGGTAACTTCTAGGCAGAAGCTTCACTTTTGTTTATTTTTGTCTTTAATTCGAATACAAAATGAATAAAAAGAAAAAATGAAAATTCATTAGTGAACCGATCCAAGGATGTTGGATTTCGGTACCTTTCATTCGCCTGGCGAATGGTCGAAAAATTAAATGAAATGAGCAGATGAACGTTCATTCCTATGTCATTTTGTCAATGTCGTGTAAAAATAAAACCTCCTCCTTTTACAAGTCGGTTTAAAATGAACATTCTGATTCATTTCTTAAGGCATGCAACGTCTCTGGTTTTATGAAGCAGTCCCAAAGGCTTGCTCAAGTCCAACCGCCGGTGGAACTATGCTGCCCTGAGGGAAATCAGATTTGTTCAGGCGAGCGCTTCTGCACATACACTTGATTTAATTTCTAAGGCACCGCTCAAAGATTAGCCAGTAGGTACCAGCAGAGGCACTGCTCGAACATTAGTTAAATGGTTTCATTATCAGGGTACATACATTACTGTTAGACATTCCTCTAGTCTGGTAGTTAGAATTGTGACTGAATAGCGAAGGGTGTGCACTTGTGCAGTGTTATTGGGGTTTTCCACTTAAATTCCAGTGGCTGATATAGGACGAAAATGCTTTGAGTGCATCATTGTAAAGGGAACTTGAATATAGAATTGATACAAGATATAACTATACCTACTAGGATCTTTTGGCTCGTGGCCAAAATCAGAACGAACGCCGCCATCTTGTTTTTTCAAAATAATAAAAAAAAAAAAAATGTTTACTACGGCGCCCTTCTGTCCATGTCATTAAGTGCCAAAAGATCGTTGTAGTACTAACTGTAGGTATGTTTAATTTTCAAACCCACTTTACGCTTACACACATATACAAATACTTACTTTTAATAACTAAAACCTTTGCACCAAGTCACCAACCAAACTTCATCGAAGTCTCGAAACCATCTCATTTATATTAACACGGCTACGTCACGGCGAACACAAAAGACATTTTTTCCCAACTCTAGCGGTGTTTGAAAAGCGGCGTCTCTAGAGACGCGACACTACGACACTGCGACACTGCAGACACCGGCGCGCCGACACTCCCGAGAATTGTGTCGACATCGCATCAACGGATTACTGACGTGGAAATAGAAAATGCATTTTTTGAATCTGGATTTAGACGAGAATTTTTGATGAGGCGACGATGTCGTCGTGTCGGTATTTGGTGAGAGCTTTCGTACGATTTGCAGCAGTTTTTGGTTATGACTTAAGATTGATATTTTAAGGAAAACCTTTGAAGCCAAAATTGGCAATACGTAAGTAGATAACCAATTAACGCCTGTGTTACTCAAATCAATTTTTAAGAACAAGGAAAACCGTATCTTTTTTCAGGTCGCATTTTATATCTGAAAGGGGTTTTTAATCCCTATCTGTAAAATTTTAGTAGTCTCAGGAAGTTTTTCAATTACCTAGGTATCACAAAACCAATCAAAAATCCTCTAACAATATTTTAGAAAAATACCTCACAAAATACAATAAAATCCTCATCTCCGCAACTATAACACTTGTTCCAGGGTTGTACATCAACACTAACGATCCGTTTATACCGCCGAGAGTTAGGGCTGTCACACACACGGACAGTCGCAGTCGAGTGACTGGCGCTAGTACTCGACGCGAGCGCTGTTGTAGGAGGGCGGGGAAATGCCGCGACATTTGCATTTTGTATCTTGTAGTTGTTCGCTGTTACTTGTAAAGGAGAGGATTATAATAATAACGTGGACACTTACATTATTTGTGTTAAGATGTTTGTTTCTTTGTTGAACAAAATTAAATGAAATGAAATTGTTTATTCAGTAAATAGGATATCGAAATCACTTTTTTACACGTCATAAAATGATAATTAGCATTTTTATTTCCAAGAAATGCTAAAAAGAAAAGTGGGCAAAAGATTAAAGATTTTGTGTAATTAGTCACATTATAAACTTGCTTAATACAACGTTCACCTCAAATAATATTATTAACACTGACGACACACCGTAATACCAGCTATAAAGGAAACTCAATTAGCGTGTATAGTTCAATTCAGAAGGTAATAATGCACAAAACAATCCCGCGGTCACGGCAGAAACCGCAGCAAATTACTTTTAGGTCGTCCCGGTGCGCGTGCGCGGTGTGGAGCGCGGTGTGGTGCGCGGTGTGGTGCGCGGTGTGGTGCGCGGTGTGGTGCGCGGTGTGGTGCGCGGTGTGGTGCGCGGTGTGGAGCGCGGTGTGGTGCGGCTGAAATATTATTAGAATATAGAGTAATGGTAGTGTATGACAGGTTGAAAAAACACTATAATAGCAACTTATTTTGTTATTTTCCGTAATAGTTCCAGGGTAGGTAAGTGGTAGGGCAAATTTTGTAATTTCATAATTGTTTTTAAGTTAATTTTGGCCTATTGTATCTAATATGTTGTTATGAAAACTTGAGTTCTTTTTTTAAATCGCCAAGTCCTATCAGCATGCGCGTTAAATGTAACTAACTTTATTTTTACGTATGAAAAGACGATTTTACTCTAACGTGGGGTTAATTTTAAAAGAAAAAACTCTACACTCTACAGGATGTACATTAGTTTTTAACTATGAAAGTGTGTTTGTTAAAAGAAATAACTTTGTAGTCACCACATCATTACAAGAACGTCGAGCAGAAGCTTTCGTACATCTAACAAGAAACCGCAGCGGAATGCGACGCAATTAGCAAGTGCAGTGAGACACGCAGCGCTATATTTCCCACGTTAGAATTCAGCTTGAGAAATCCAAAAAAAAACTTTTTGCTGTATAAGAGGTTGCGTCAGAATTTTAGTCTGTGATGATTAAATAATTATTTTTTAATGTACAACATTAAAAAATAATTAACTGCTGATGTCGCAGAAAAAAAAAAATTACATTGCACCTGTTTATAAGATGTTACAGAAGATAAGCTTATTTTAGCATGACCCAGATGATTTTATCCAATCCTTTTACACCTGAGACTATCTCTAAGTATATTACTAATTTTAAGATAAATAGAATAGTTACAGACAGCCGTTTTAATTGGCACCATATTATGCAATTGCCTCAAAGACGACGTAGGTAACCTTCTCCACATCATTACAAGAATGTCAAACAGATGTTACCTACAATAATACTGTTTCTAACAAGAAACCCCAACAGAATGCGACGCAATTAGCAAGTGCAGCGAGCACACGTGGTGCTAGCACAGTCTGAACTCGCTCTAATTGTTTCAATTATTACTAAATAGCTGCGCGTCTTTTTTCATGTAACTACTAAAGGCAGAAAATAAAAAGTTTTAATTTTAAGGTCAAATAAGCTGAACGAAATTGGGTTAACTTGCAGATAAAACAAGAGATATTTTAATCAATAGCTATCTTTTATAATCAAGTTTACAGTCCTCTCACTGTAACTTACATGTACAAAAAACCCTAACTTGAATGATTATAAAGTTCACTGTGATTTTGACAGTGATGTAAAATCAGAGCTAAATTAATTATAAGTGTGAAAGAAATGAAGACGTCATTTCTGAATGTTTATGAAGACGTTATAAATGCTCGTAACAATTTTAGTTCAGTTAGTGACCGACACATACCCACGATATCGACGTTTTCCATAAAAACATTATTTTTCAAATAATGCCTCTGCAGATGTTTTACTACAGCATTATTTGAGAAAACTGTGGTGTTCAGTTCTTCTTGTTAGGTGTGCCTAACAAGAAGCTAACCGATGCTAGACAATTAACTCGCGTGTTGTGCTAACAACGCGTGCGCACGCCCTAATTGCCGTCCTCGTTGAACACAGCACAATGTTATTGTTAACGTCACACAAAATTATCGCATTTCCGAAGCATCTTCCTGTTTAGTTTAACTAGAGGCAAAGACAAAGTGTTATTGTATCAGCGGTAACTATTAGGGAAGAGTCAAAAATGAATTGTATTGATATAAGCTACCGAAAAGTTTATGTAAATCTGTTTAACTAAAGTCGTTGTAGAAATACGAACTGCTTTGAGACCGATTGTCACTTTTCCCCTCAGAATATTCAGAAGGTCTACTCTAAGGTTGGAATAACACGGGTCATTAAAAATCTACTATTTTAAAACATACCTATACATAACCTCGTGCCTTTTTCTCTTGGGGGTAGAAAGAACGCTTCGTGCAATAATCTTACGTAGGTATACTAAGACCAATCTTCACCCAGAGTGCCCGTCTTTCATAAAATGTATAATAAAGAAGGCCATTATTTAATTAACCACCCAGGAATAGCTCACGGATTAACTATTCAATAACTCTTTCCCATCTTGCTCACAGCCAAATAAAATGTTTCCGACAAGAAAGCCGTAGTAAAGTAGAACAAGCAAAAGTAGTAGAACAATTAGCGAGTCCAGTAGTCAGTGTACGCTGTGCCCGTCATAATTGTCTAGAGTCAGTCCTCACAATGGAATCACACTTGGTTATTCACGCTCCTACGTTTTGTTCTGCGCGAATATTCTTGTAGCAACACCGTCAGTTATTTTAGTTCGCACTGTGTTTAATTAGGGAATTAAACAGGGAGGATATGTTTAATTTACAGTCATAGTCGTTCTGATTGTACTATCTGGAGTTTGGATTTTTGCTCCATTAATTGCAATAAGTAAAAAAGCAAAGGAATGAGGAACACGTCGTGAGGAAAGATTTGAGTAAGAATGTGGGTGGCTATATGAGAAGGGGAAGACCAAAAAAACGATGGATGGACTGTGTGAAAGATGATTAGAAAGGAGGTGACTACTGAGATTACGACTAATAGAGAAGTATGAAAGACGACCTGCTGCGGCGACCCCATATGTATTGGGATGAGTACAGGAGGACGGAGATGACGGTGGCAACAAGCAAGCCACCATCATTATCAGACTTATACAAAACGGTGCGTTGTGTGTGAACTATACATTAATTCTGCCTATATTTTCGGGGAATAAACAAGGGTGATGTTATTATTAGTGTTAAAAATAACATCATTATAAACCAAACCCTATTACAGTGGAATTAACAAGAATTGATAAAAAAACATAAATAAACAGTGCATAATCAATCAGCCTATAATGTTCCCACTGCAAGGGACACAGACACAGGCGGAGGCCTGGAGATTACAGCCCACTCTCTCTCGAAGAAAGGAGTCTCTTCGAGAGGGAGTGGGCTGTGATCTCCCAAAAAAAAAAACAATACCGTTTAACAAACACATGCTATTTTCATCGAACAACAGAAATAAACGGATTATCATTAATTTCGAAAATCAACATTGAATCAAAATGGCCCGCCATATTGAATCGGAATTATCGAACCCGTGTCGGGTAATTATGGAAAATCCGGTTTCTGGGTAATTTATTGTGTTCTGTACAAAATTGTTCCCAAACAGTTATTTTAATGTATTGTTTCTCTGTGCCTATTGTCTGGTTTATTTTGTGTTGTTCGGAGATTTTCAAACCCAATTTGTGTTTGTATTTCTACAGTAGGCTTCGGTTTACAAACAAGCATTATTATACACAATCATGAAAAAGAAACAATAAAATTGTTTGTCCTTTGTGTTAATTTGGTTGCATCGTGTACAGACCGCCATTGAAATACTAGTGCTGTGTCATTCTGGCTACTTATTTGTGAGTTGAGTTCGCTACATGTTACACTGAGCGACGTCATGGCTGACGGGCACAATGATGGGTTCCGTAGTCGGGATGAATTTATCCCAAGAACAAACTTAACATTTTAGTTGAAAAACTTGTTCTCCCATACGGAATGTATGGAAGAACATGTTTTTGCTACTGCAAATGAACGGTAAGACGGATATGGTGAACTAATAAGGGTTCCTTGTTGACTAAGGAACCCTTAAAAAGAGCATCAAAATATTCCTCCACATCGCTTTCGAGACCAAAAGACTGGCGGCATTGCAACGGCTTTGTTTGGCAATGCTTAGTTTCTGGCCATGGCAAAAAGCAGCCCGAAGTTAAAACATGAAATAATAAACTTACTTCTTTATTAATCAAAGACAAAACTAGGCTCACATAATTAATAGAAGCCTACATTACTCAAGCAGGTAATAGGCGGTTGCTCTTGTACGGCCTAGGTATTATTGCGCCCCTTGCTATCAATTCTTGGTAGTTAGAAATAGAAAATAGAATTAGTTGTAGCATTATTTTCTATCAGACTCTACTAACTACAGTGTATCAGAAAGCTGTACACGTACAGTGGTGGCAATTTTTTGTTCTTTTATAGTAATAAAAAACTAGCATCAATCTTCTTAATCTTAATGTGTGCCTTTTATGACGTAAGCACACTCCGGGATCCTCCGATAATCCCGCGGGAACATAAAAAAGTAACGCTATAGAATGGTTCCGTCAACTTTTGACGAGAAAATTAGGTATTCCGGGACGATGAGCTGTAAAAGTCCTCGTAAAAGTTACAGAACGATGTTAATTTTAAGTAGTTTTTGTCAAGGACATTGTGGCTAAGTATGGACGTCTCTTGAAATTTAATGTTGAGAGGTTTGAGACGTGACCGCTGAATGTTATTTAGCATTGATGATTGTATTTGAGTCTAGTTTTTTTACTAGAATTGGAATATATAACTTCAAAACTTAAGCATAGGCCTCAGTTAGATTTAGATACTAACATAATTTTAGGTACAATTATTCTGTTACTAACACGCTATCATTTTTTATGATGTTATGTTATTTTTGTGTGGTTATGTAACCTTTAGGGAGTTTTGTCTCTGAATTAAATAAATAAAAGAAGCGCGATTAGGTACTGCTTAAAATGCAACTGCAAAAATTATATCGTAGGCAATTATATTGTGTACGCAGGAAGCCCTCTTTGAAGCTGCATCAGGTCCGTGACTCAGATACAAGAAAAAATCTTCAAACTGCAGCGTAGGTATATTTTCTTCCAAAATCTATGAATAATAGAAATCTGTAAATACTCGAAAATATAACAAGAAAATAAGTACAAACAACAAAGTAATCATAATCAAAGCACCTCTAGCTGTTGTTGTGTATCGCCATCCCAGATTCCTGAAAGCAGTGTCTCAGAAATAATCAGCACCCTACGTGGCAGTCCTTACAACTCCGTGTCGTCCGGAATTCCGCACCGCTGCGTACGACGCCGATAATTCCGCATTCCGAATCAATTTGTTCGGAATAACGCGTGTTGCGAGAAGCACTCATATGGAAAAGTAGGAGATACACAATGATTCTGAAGGTATTTTTGGCATAGCTGGTAACTTGTTTACTAACAGAACTATCAGACTTAAAAAAATATGGAATGTGTTTTCATATTCACACCTGTACTAAAGTTATAGGCCCACATTTTGTCAGATATGTTATAAGTTCAATCGATACAGATCTAGGCTGCTACTGAGAAATTCCTATTGGGAAACTACTTATAACACTTTGCTGGACCCAGGGTATAACACTTCTCAAGCTGGTGTTTGAAACCAGGTCTACTCTCAGCAGTCGAGCTTGCGACCAACGAGGCAGCATTTCAATTAAACCATTGACAACTACTTTTGAATTGTCAGCCTGTGGTCAAATCACATTAAATAAATTATTTGTTTTGCAATAAAAACCACAATCAGGACCAGGTTCAAGAAACCAGTCCTAAAAAACTCTTCTTAACTCCATATTTTCACCCCCAACATTCAATATTCCTCCACTACCATACAATATTAGTTGTGGACAAGACCTTCTGTTCGCTCAGTGGCAACACAAAGAGGGCCTGTTTTCTTACTGCGAAATAATAGGAAAATGAACGCGGGGTGAAAAGAGGAGGCTGGGGATGAAGCGGCGGCGGGCGGGGTAAATTAATTTTGTTACTATATTTTCTATTCAAGGCGACGTAATGGCGTGAAATTGATTAACGGAGTTTAGATTGGATGTTATTATGACGTGAATTACGGTGATAATAATTGTATTATGATGTGTTTCCGAGTTTTGAGATGATAGTGCAGAGTGGGAACATGTTTTTAAATATTTATCTTATTAACTCTTATGGCAAAAATTATTAACGCACCATGCGTTAGGCAGAAAGTGACCTATGTCCATGTAGCTGTGAGCTTGGGACATGGATATTGAGCATTGGTATCCAAATCAGTGGTTCCTGTTATAAATGTTGGATAATACGTATTAAGCTCTATATTAAGTGCTGATACGATTAACGTTTATTAAATTAGGTTAGACGAAACATAAAATAACAAAACTAAAAAAAAACAATTTACAGACCGATGAGTCACGTTTTACCGAAGTTCAGCTGCTGTAATTAAACTTCTGCTGAAACCTCTCCCACGTTTGAATAATAATCCATTTGAGTAATCATTAAAATGAAATGCAATTGTTGGAACATCAACAGATTGATTGTTACTTTTGCTCAACTAACAGTAACTTAATTTCATTCATAAGAATCTACTGAACAGATTAGAAAGCCTACCCAAGCTATCGAATATATAATCAAAAGTCCTCGTTCAATAATTTTAGTGAAGGTTCTCCTTATTTTCTAAACTAACACCAAAATCCTTTTACAATAAAACTACAATTAACAACAAAGTCCGTCTCGCGACCGTCACGGCACCTAAAGAGCCTGTCACGCCATCCACGCTTCACGCCACCTTCACGCGCGCCACGTCTCTAGCGTGTTATTGTTGTGTCCCGCCCGAAATTGCCAGCTTTTGTCGCCTTCACGCGCGAATCCACTCCAAATGCTACTAAAAGCGCTATTTCTCAACCGTCGGTAAACGTTCAGGTTGAGCGGATCCACTACCCCCCGATAGGGGGTGGGAAGGGGGTGAAATGCATTTAGAGCGTTTTTCTCCATCGTAGTTTGTAGCCAGTGCATTGTCGACCGGACAATGGCACGAAAGCGATTGTTTTCGTCAATTCGATTGTCAACCGAGTTATGATTCGACAATGGACGGTTTTAATTTACTTTTGAACGTCTGAGCGTCTGGTATCGAGTCGCGAATGATACCGCCGGGAACAATGAGGACGGTTTCTTTCTTTCCCTTTTTACACTTGAATAAATGTTTTGGCTGACTTTTGGCATTTTGATTGCTTTTGTATGGTTGTTCAGCGATTTATGTTATGTGGTGAGGTTTCATCTTTCACTTTAACGTTTGATTTGTTATTTGCATTCACAAGAGAACTAATTGAATTTATTGCTACTAATAAGCCATCGTTGCTTTTTTTAAAGCTCCAATTGTACCATAATAAAGTACTATTCCTATTTTATTTTGAGTAATAAAAAAATCAATTTGTTATATCATGTTAAAAACGTTTGAAGTTTACAAATTATTCGTTTTATTGCTGTCTAGGTAGCCATTTACTGAACCTAGCGTGACGGACAAAAGGTTAATCATGTCGACTCTGTTTACATTTACATCGGCTGGAGCATTTCTTAGCAATAAAACATGTAATAAAGTACGGACCATTGCCTACCAGCAAATATTTGCTTATTTACACACGTGTTTGAATCTAGTTAGAGCGTAAACAGAAAGAAATTGAACATCGAGTATTTTCTCCAATAGATTCAAATTGGATTTAAATTCAATCTTAAACTGTTTGTTGTGCCGTGGGATTCCCATTTAACGATTATAAATTCATTGCTATAAGCCTGGCATTTGAGATTTTTTATGTTCACAATCAAAACGATTGAAATCGGATTTCATTTGAAGAGATCTTGGAATTCAAGATTGAATTTTTTGATAGCTTTATCTTTGATCTTCTTTTGACTTTTAAGTCGAAGAATATAGTAATATCTTTGTCCGGCTAATTCTTAATCTGAATTGTGCGCATCAATTTCGCGTCCAATTTGACAATTCATCTTGAACATTCCACTGTCTCAATGTTAGCCTTTGTCTTCAAAAACACTGGTTTGGTCTTGAAGTACGTCAGCCGTGAAATAATATTTTGTCTAAAATTTCTGTTTAAAAACAAAACGGCCGAAAGTTCTGTAGCGTTCTGGAGCATTCTGTACTTTGGAATAGCTGTTATCAGCCATTTGGACACACACACGAGTATGAAACTAATTAACCGTCAACCTTTGTCCATTCTGAGTCACAATTACATACAATTAAACGTGGCCTAAAATAATATTGGAGTTAATTTGGACAAAGTTCTAAATGGTGTTCCACAGGGTTTATGTTGGGACCCTGTGGCATTAAGGCGGGTTGGGGTGTTTCTGACCGCTGGTTTCAATAAAAAGGCTGGAATTAGCTCGGGTGTCAATTAACGCGGCGATTAATGAGGACCAGAAGGGTGAATGTTTCACTTTGTTTACAACCTCCGGTGACTCTTGTATTGGATTTAGGCTGCTGATGTTTGAATACTTTGTTTCTTGATATTTTAATTCTTGTTTTATTTTCTGTAGGGTTTTATAGAGCTGATTGGGTTACAAGTAACACTTTTAACGATCTGTTTTAGGAACCTATCTCGAATTCAAGAAAATTTTAAAATAAGTGACATAAAATCCATCCACTGGACATTGCCGTAAACCTCTTACCGGTTTAAAGTTATCCAGAGTCGTCATCTTCAAGACAGCTTGGCACTTGCGTACCTTGCAGCAGTAAATCACAGCAACGTGACAGGTACCTAGTCTTACTAGCATTGTTCGTGTAGCTTCTGTTACACAATGGTCAGTTTCAGACACATTTCAAGATCCGCAGACAGATTACTGACCGCTGCACATGGCTGCCTTAGACGATGCCAATCATCAGAAATGAGATGAGTGGGCAAATGATTTCATTCTCAAAATGTAATTTATATTTTTGCCTCTAATTTTCTTAAAAGAATATTAATGTCAATGCTTGTTAAGCATTACAATAATTTGTGACGATAGTAGTCAGACTCCTCCGGTATTTCGCCTCTGTAAGCATCCTGTACTGAAATCAAATTCTTGGTAGGTATTTTTGAATTACTTATAGCAACATTATTCAAAATAATACCCAATAACAGCTGCCTACGAGAACTTTACTAGCTGTAATAACAAAAACTATGGTCAGCCTAGTAGTGAATGAGCTAGTACTTAAATCCAAAATCAACCTTTATAATCCTTTTCATCTTCAAACTCAGAAGTTAAAATATACTTGAAAGACATATTTCCTTCAACTAATCAAGAATGAAGCCTTCCAACTTCTGAGCCTGCTTTAAATACATACAGCTTATTCCAAAAACAATATTGTTTTAATGAAATAACTAAAGTGAAACAAACATGGAACATTTCAGGTATACATTACGACTCGTCTTAATTTGCTGACAACTCTGAACTTAACATCGAAAAGATATACGTTATTATTTCCGACAGAGAGCAAGGCTTCCAGAGAGTTGTGTAAGATAGAAGCGACAGCGTATGGTATACAATTTAAATTCACGGTTTTTTTTGTTGGAATATGTCTAACATAAATAGACCAATCTCCTGATGAAGCAAATCATTCTACCAATCTGCAGGAAACAAAATATTCTTCTTACCTTCAAGGTCATGATAATTAAGAAGCAGTGTTTAGCTTTATCATTATTGTGTCTCTTACGTAACGATAGTTTTGCTGTTCTTTGCTTATTTTGTTGTCTGTATTCAACAACAAGCGACAAAAACGATGAATTATTATGATCAGGTCAAGAATACGAAAGTTTAGTCTGTTAAAGACATCAAGTTGTTATTGCTATTCTAATGTATCTTTTTCAGTCAAAGTCTTCCTTTCTCATACTTTCCTTCATTCATCATTCAACCTTCCTTCTTCTACCTTTTTTATTAAAGTAATTAAAGTCTTTTTCTCTTTGCAAAAATATTCTTTAAGCAATTGCCTCCGTCCATATATTGTGTCCTCTCCGCTTGCGGCATTACACCAAGCTTCTTAACTACGTACATTCGCGACAAGTCGTCGTTTATACTCGCAGTGCGGCGCCTGTTGCCTTCGCTGCTAATGATTGCGGCGTGATTAACTCAGATAGGAGCTTGAATTCATGTTAGTCTTAGAGCTACTGGAACAATATTTTGTGAGAGTGAGTTATTTTGAAGGAAGATTTTGTTCAAGTCTTAGTTGATGATGACAAATGAAATGGTGGTACCAAACTCGGAAAAAGCGGACGACATTATGACTTCATTTTCCATTTCTTTCTTTTGTTTTCATTTAAAGATGATTGTGTCTTCTAATTATTACTTTCCTTTTCATCATTTCTTTGCCATCTTCATCTCTCAAAGACACAGAAGCAAGCGGCTTACCATCCTCGGTAGCAACCCCCGCCAGGTTCTCTGCGCACCCCCAAAGCGCGTGTCGTGAACAAAGAGGTACTACTTTTAACGACCAATTACTGATGCTTACCGTACGAAGACTTTGTCATCGTTAGAGACCTTTGTCGAAGATATGGACGTTTTTGTAAGGAATTTGACAATTTGTTCTTTAAATATAGAAAGGTTTATGGAACAATATTCTATTGTGTTTGGTTCAAAAGTATCTAAAGAGGCATATTTAATATTAGTGATAGTAAGCAATGATCTAAAGTTAGGTTTCTTATGTTGTTATAAACTCGTATATAAGTATGTTATGTTGCCTTTGCAGTATTTCCTTTAGTCGATCAAGCAGTCAAGCTGTTGAAACAAGTTCTTTAACCATTGTTTACGGACGCTTTTAACCTGCACGTTTTTCTACATTGTACTCACATGTATGATTCCAACATGAATGATGTAAACAACATATTGTAACAATATTCTGATTTAAAAGAGTGTCCGTGGAGTTTCTTGCCCGTTCTTCTCCATAGGAACCTACTACGCTTTGGAATGGGCAACTAGCTTCATATTTTCTGACTGACCGACCCTTTGACAATTCAAAAGTGCCTGTAATTGGTTTATTTGAAATAAATGCTTTGAGTTTGAGTTTTGAGTTTGAGTTTTCATATTAATGATGTTTTGAAATTTGACAACGCTGCCAGCCTTTTGGGCACTTGACCCAATGACAGCGATGTGGACGATTTTTTTGATACCCACTGAGCTATTCCTTAATTGTTTTATTCCTTGTATACTTGTACATAATTTATATATTTTAGTGTTAGTGTTAGCTTGTAGGTACAATTTAATTAAGGTAATTAATGGTATTTGAAACTCAATAAATTTAACGCTATCAAAAACTGATTAAACCAATTTATTATACCTTAACATATAATTTATAATATATTTTTGTAATCCCCTTTAATTTCCTTCATTTTGATACCCTATTCGATAGGTTTGGTATTTTTATTTACCTTAACGGTCGAAGTCCATCCGTTTGGAAGATACGAGGTAATAAAGAAACTAACAAACTTACATACAAGATACGCGCGAAAAACATAACCCTTCCTTGGCAGTCGGCTAAAAATCAATTTTAGTAAAACATATTTGTGTAATATATTTCTCAGGCTTTTGTAAATTTAATATGTAGCGCTCTCATTTCATTCTCATAATTCATTCACTGTGCCAATACGCGATAAGTGAAACCCAATTATACGTCATAGAATCCCTATAAAATTTGAACTTATCATTTTCAGGATTACCAATCATTGATCTCCAACACACCCAGGATTAATAACCATCTACCTAAAAGATTAAGCTACTTTCAATCCATATAATTACAGCCTTGGTACGAAGTATGGCAAAAGTTGCCGAACTCGCGGCGGGAAAACTTTCTTACTCATAATTAACGTTACCTCGCCCCCCCGCACCTGGCCTTTGGTGCAGGATTATGTAGATAATGTTGGGTTGTACCATGTTTCAGCATGGTTGAAGCAGAGATGTACAAGATTTACTTTAGGAATTAAGGCTCGTGTAATAGGGTGTCTTGGTATACAGGAAACAATTTTAATCTCCAGGATGCTAATGAGAATTTATTAACAGTTTTACTAAGAATTTCGTAACAATCCTACTATGAACTTCTTAACAATTTTAACAAGAATTTCTTGAGTGCTGAAAATGAACTCTTATTAAGTACTGATTCTAAGGCGTTACAGTCTGACGAAAGTCTATTTTCCAAAACCATGCTCAATATTTGTCTTGAAAACCGTCTCATACTTTATTTTCTAGACTCTTGTACATCAAGACCAACCCTTAACAATGATCTCTATAACCCTCATTTCACCACAAACAACGATAAAACTCCAAAATTACTCAAAAATTTTACGCTTCTAGTGCCTAAAATTAATTAAAATATTCATAGTCATCTTCTTCTGCGTTTTACGTCAATGTTGGCAACAAGTGTCAGTTTGTGACTGGCGTTTAATAATTAACGAGCGCCCTCTGGCGGACGCCGTCGCTTCGTTAGCTGCAATCAAATATTTATGCTATTCTTTTATTAGATGGATGAGTTTGAAAGAGGAAGTAGTATCTATTCTGTCGATAAGAATCTATGAATTTTATATTGATGATTGATGCCATAGACTCTTATGAGCCAACGATGGTTAAACTACGCTTGCCGCGGTTGGTCCGTGGATGGACGACCATATTTACATACCAAGACCCCCCGTGCCTCGAAAATGGTCCCGGCTGTCATTTGTAGATCTTTGACAGTTGCTACGCGTCGTCAGAAGCCCAGTCTGACAACCAGTCTTACCAAGGGGTATCTAGTTACCTAGTTATCTGAACTACGTGATACCTATAGGAGCGACTACATCGTTGCTCCATGTAAAATACTGGTATTCAGCTGCATCCGGTTAGATAGAAGCCGACCCTAACATAGTTGGGAAAAGGCTAGGCAGATGATGATGAGATGCTTATGAGCCAAAGATAATATTGATTAGAACCGAAACACCGTTTTCTCTTTGGCTCTTAAAGATATGTTACAAAGTGTGAGACACAAATCACGGTAGCATCCTATGTATGACAATGATATAGAAGTTTAGTCATAATTTAATCTAAAGTTTTGTGTTTCTTTGTTTTGTAATGTTAATTACTTCGTATACTATTGCATAGAATCAAGTTCTTCCAACTTAACAAACACATGTGTTGCTAGGCAATTTGTTGCGTCACTTGTTCCTCCCATCTAAAGATCTGGGAAGTGGTGAAAAGACTGTCGTAAATAATTTTGAAGTTCAAAAAGTGCTGACTCAGTGCCTAATTGATTAATAAATGACTTTTGATTTTTTACTTTGCTGATCGGCTAATCCTTTGACCATAACATCAGCTTTATTCATATAATCCTCGGAGCTTTCTCCCACGATACCAAAATCAATCATCACTTTTCCAATGATCTCTACAGCATCTAATCCATCAGCAAGACATACACCAGTCACACTCCAGACCTCTATGTAACAGTCACGATCAATGGCCCCATTGATGACGTCACTGTGTTCGTCCGAGTAGTATGCTATTAATTCCCACGTATCAACCTGTGGATTAATTACGGAGTTAATAGGCATGAAGATTTAATTATGTTTGTATAGGAGGTTGTGATTGGATCGATATAACCTATGTATTGATTAGATGATATAAAGGGAGATCATGGAAATTATTTCTAATGTAGTATTGAAAGAATAGAGTGGGAGTACTAAACCTCTGCGTAACCCTTTGGAGAACACAGGCGTGATGCTATGTTATTAAAAAGAATGTAGTGAAGTTATTCATTGATTTCAAAATGAGCATAATAATAGCTGTAGTTACTTTCGGAAAGCTGAAGTGGGTAAAAGTTTTGATCATGAATAACCACTTTTGGACTTACAAGGTTCCCTAGTAAACCGCTGTATTTAATGAAATAGGAAATGCTATGATAATCACCACACACCTTGATTATAACAGATTTTTTTGACTGTATCACAACACATTTATGAAAACCCCCAAAAATATAAATCAACATTGACAATGGAATTAAGAATGTCCCAAATATATCTCTGTCGAACACAATCCTGCACTTTTCATAATTAACCGAGTAATAACAACGAAAATGAACTGGTAAGTTAAACCAGCAGTAAATTCTAGAACTGACAGTGACACTACAAATAACAATACAGAAAGTACACTTGTTTAAATAGATAGAAACGGAGCTCGGTCAAGAACAATAAGTAACACTTTAGTGTAGAACTTGTCTAGTGAAAATCGTGACAAATTCGTTCCACACCTACTTTGGGCTTCAACAAAACCTATGTATCAATCAAACAAAAAAACTTAATATTTAATTTACACTATTCTAATCGGTTATTTCCTATGGAGGAGAGCCGGCAAGAAACTCCACAGGCCTACTCTTTTAAAAATAAATGACTTTTAGGTACTATAATTTCAAATTACACTGAACACAAATTTAACTGCATAATTATAGTTATTTTTCTATAGTATTTCCATGAAGTAGACCTTCTGTTACTCTCTATGTTGTGTTCGCCCGCTGGCAACGACTAAATATCTCGGCTGGATGTTTATTTTTATTTCCTTTGCCTGCCCCGTTTGTGCAAGTAATGGCGCTTTTAAAACTATTGCTATTCGCTCTGTTGTGTTGTGTTATTGCAATAGTAATAGTTGACCAGATGCGACTTTAGGTTTAGTCACACTTGAATAGAAGATATTTTGGTTGAAAGCGGAACAACGTCAGGCTGAATAGGTACCGTTCAAATTGATCGATCAGTAATGGTAAGTTGTGCCGCTGTCCGTTCATGTATTGAGGTGTCTGTTTGGTACACATCGAAAATCATGTGTGCCTCAGTGGGTAGGATGGAGTCTTGATAGATGACCAAGAAACTGAAGATGAATGCGGAAAGCGAAAAATAGAGTTGTAGAAAGTTAGAGATGTTTATTTTTTATATTGTGGTGCATATTGGAAGAGACCTGACAAATAGTAGACTGCAATAAACTAGTTGATTTTGGCCGTTACATCATTCCACCTCCAAACTATTTTGGATGTACTATACCTATTGAACTATTTTGGTATATTTCAACTCATTTTCACATAAGCCATCAAATACAATCATTATCATTGTTCAGTATTCACATGAAACTAGAACAAAGTTTAATTAATTTCCTGCATACTCTGTTCGCGAAATAGGTACAGAAGGTCGGCTCCATACAACTTGTGAACACGCACGCACACTTAGACACGCGTCTACGTACTGAAAGTGCAAACGCACTCGCGGTCGCGTACTCACGACTGGTATTTGGTTGAGATCGCCCGCACGTGCGCGTCTTTGTGTGCGTGCGCCTGTTTTCACTCGTTGTATGGAGCCAACTAGTATCTATACCTATGTATTTTGTGCGCTGTGCGTTCATTATTAAAATATATTATACTAATTTTATATTCTCGGAAAATAATATTCTATTTGTTGAGTTGGGTATTTACACCTGGAGATACCCAAGTGAACCATTGAGTGTGAATTGTTTGTTAACCTGTGGATAATATTTTCAAGTTTATTTCCACTAGGTTTCGTTTTCAACTCATCGTTCGCCGAAGAATCTTTTAATCGCTAGATCATTGCACCAACACCCGTTTTGTCGAAACTTTTGCACCAAAGCACGATTCGTCGAAATCTTCTTACTTCAATGCTGCCTTTGATAAGTTGTTTACTCGATAGTTTGAGTATATTTTATAGAAATCTTTATTTAAATATTATCCTATGAACTTTGCTATAAAAAATGTACTGTTTGATTATCTCACAGGAAGATCTTCTTACTTCACTTAAATATCGAACTTATGAGTGGTATTAACCCTAAGGTCCTAAAAGGTCATACGTCAGACAGTCAGAGAAAAGAAAATTATTATTTATGTTTATTTGACCCAAATTAAGGCACACAAAATTCACACAAAAAATACAGAAAAACTTTGAAACAGCATTGTGTGCCTCACGACTGCGCAATTCCTTAATCCCTCACTAATATTTTTTTCCTCGAATGCAAAAGGAATAATATCCATAACCAAAAGCCTCTCAACAAAGGTACCTCCTTATACATCATACACGAAAGAAACTTTCAATTTCCTCACAACATCTCCAAAGATTTAATAACATACCAAAGTACAAAAGATTCCTGAAATCCAGCATACTTTTATCAAGTGCTTAACAAGTACTACGTATGAATAATTCAGGATATTCCTGAAAAAAAAAACTGCGTAACTTCTTCAGTCAAGGGTTTCTGTGTAATAAAGTGTAAGTTGGGAGCTCGGCAGAACCCCAGCTTGTATGAAATATTCATGTGGTCGTTAACAAAGTTCTTTGAAAGAGCTTGACAGAGAACAAAAATAAATAGCGGGTGTTTAAAATTTGGGGGTGAAGGTCGGGCTACGGGGCACTTTATTGTGGTGTACGGGGCTGGTGGGAAGAATGAATGCGTTAATTGGTAAAATGTTTGCAGAATAAAAAACAAAACACATTGAAATAGTACAGCTTTTCATACAGGGATAAAGTTAGTGTTCCAGTTGAAAGGTAGTCTCGAAACGGAAATCCTTATAAATGTTGTAAGCTTTGTTTAGCAGTGTTTTTGAAGTTTTCCAAAAACGCTGCAAAACAAGGCATTAGCGTTTCGGTTGTTATAAAAGCTTTGAGGATAGATTCGACACTAGACATCATACTACTTTGTACACCTACATTTTGGCAAATAAAGTATTATCTTATCTTATCTTAGACACCTCACACTTTGTTCTCTCTACATTATTCTGAGAATACCAAAAGGCGAAATTAGCATCATGGATAGTAAATGTCGCATTTGTCTACAAAATTCTTCTGGAGTAGTTTACAAAAATAACCAATATAACAAGTATGTGACCCAAAAAATCACCTTTCCTCTGTAAAAACATTTAGCTAAAAGATTTCAACAAAAACAGGCCTGTTGTACCGTGCTGAAATCTTCGGTAGCGTCCGCAAAACAAATTACTTGAGAGCGAGATGAGGGGGGGCGGGGAGGGGGGGGGACTATTGGTTCGTGAAACAGCGTCTATATAATTACACGGACGTCTAATTCTGGGCGAGTCTATTACTTTTAGGGGCGGACAGAAGGACCAGTGGGAATGGTCTTTGGAGTATTTTTAATCTGTTGCAAAAGTATTGTGAATAATATATTTAAATATACACCGGCTGGTATTTACCAAAGGCAGTTTGCTTGAAGGGGAAAATCATGCTTGGCCGAAAACAAACCGTACTTTTACATTTATTTGCTTGAGTACGTACTTTTATATTTAAAAAAGGTCATACCGTCACTTGTGAGGTTCTAAGGCCAGGGCCACAACATAGGGCGACTCATGACATGCTCTAAATAACTTGTAAAATTTTGTTCTCGTCGCGGTCGCAGACGCAAGACGAAGGTCGCGTGAAGGTTCAACGCCTCATCAACTTAGTCAATCGTAGGATACAGCTCCTATGTCTCTACTACAACGATTATTGCCTTCGGAATCTATCCCAGCTAGAGTTCCCAATCTTATTTCAGATGAACAACAGTTAAATAAATCTCAATCAACATTAACTTACTATCCGTCGTCTGTCTGTCTAACGGCCCGTTAAAATGTAATCTTTTCCGAGCGATCCGGCCGGCAGCCGGCGATCCGGCAGGCATCCGGCTGTTAGTGAGGATTAGCCAGCTGATAATGACGTATTTGCGGCCGGAGTGACGTCATGATCGGTATCCTGCCAGATGTCTGGGGTAGGTAATGTCGGAGGGTCTCCCTTGTTTCATCGAAAATAAATTGCCAAATTATCACTTCCCAAACAATTTTCCGCATAATTTCATTTGCCAAAATATTACTTAGCAAAAAATCTCTTCACAAATAATTGTAACGCAAACCTAATGTTTGGCAAGTGAACGTTTAAACAATAACTTGTTTACCAAATAGTAATTTTACCAATTTTTATGTAGTCAAATATTTCAGTTGGCGCAAAATAAAATTTGCCAAATGTTTAGTATAGTCAGTTTCGGATAGCCTGTTTTGATTCTATATAATCTAGTCGTTTCTGGCACTCGCCGGCCGCTGCCGCGGCACCGCTCGCTTCGCTCGCTCGGCTCGTGCGTAGTAGGTCACAGTTTTAACCTAACCTAACCTAACAAATCATTTGACCAAACGTTTATTATCTAAAGATTGTTTGCTGTAATAAATCATTTGATTAAAGACCAAATGCCTAAATGACATTATCCTTGATAATATTCTGCCAAGTAAAAAATTGACCAAATGAAAATGTGCGTACTAAAATCATTCCAAACATTGCATTGGTATAAAAAAAAGTTGCTAAAATTTGTTTGGGTAGTGAAATTTGGGCAAAATCTTTTCGGCAAAACGGCAGGATCCCAATGTCGGACTTTGTTTTTAGGAAGTGGATTTTCGGTGGAAAGTGGATTGTTCTAAGTTTTCAAAAATTATGTTTTTTTTAAAGAATGAAGAAATAAAGAAAGAATAAATGTTTATTTGTCGCAGAAATACGTGCATTTAAAAATACAAGTTACTTTAAATACCTACTTAGTACTTAAGACTAAACAAATTATAATTAAAACAGAATAAAGAAGATCTCTTGCGATAAAGTTCGTATAGTTGTTGATGTTTTTAAAAGGCTTTCTTCTGAAAGGTAAAAGTCAGATAATTATGTGCCCTAGAGTTTGTATAATGACAGTGTGGTGGCATCTACATCGCAACATGCATACTACGCATCATCACACTAACGTCACCCAAAATCCTACTTTGCGCAAGCAGAGTTTACCGCGCGACTGTCATATATGCAACGTCCCGATAACGATCGTCGGGCAGTAGCCCACCAGATACAACATCCATCTGGTCGGAGGATCCTCCCTTTTCTATGGAGGAAGAGTGAACTTTACACCCTATTCCTCATACCTCAACCTAATTCTGAGTTTTTTTTTTAATATCGTGAGGAAACTAGCATATCGTAGAATCAAATTCGAAGACCTTGACATCCACCAACCCGCATTGGTCCGCGTGGTGGATTATGGCCCAATCCCTCTCACAGAGAGAAGGCCTGTGTCCCAGCAGTGAAGACATTGTAGGCAATTTGCAATTGATTATGCAATTTGCTTAACAAATTTCCGCACTATATATTTTAAATACCTATAACACTGGTTAGCTCACGCAGTAAAATGTACCCAGACGAAATCCCAGGGTGTAAATATATATCCTGTTATCAAAGAGCGAATATTTGGTAATCCTACTTCTGGCAATCCGGTTGTTCGCAATCAGAACACAATCATAGTAACATTGTTACACTGTGTGCTGCTGAACTGAGCGCTGATGCACTGATTGTCGCTATGCTGTGGCGTTTAGTAATACTTAGTGCGATTGTTCTGTTTTCGAGTTTTTTGGACTTAAAATAGAACTCATAACTCGAAAAGGATGATAAATAGCTGCCTTTAACTTATATTTCAAAGAGGGGCTCGTGGCTAAATGATAGCAGCCGCACGAGTCGATCAAAGGTTTTAAGCTAAGCTTGCCGCGGTCGGTTTGTGGCTGGGTGACCACACATTCCATATCTATATTGTTCGTATCTCGGAAAGCACGTTAAGCCGTTGGTCGCGGCTGTCATTCGTTGATCTTCTTACGGGTAGTGAGAAGCCCAAAAGTCTGACAACTGAGTCTTGCCAAGGGGTATCATGTTACCCAGTAAAAACTTAAACTGCCTTACGGCAGATTGATTCCTATATTTCAATTCTTGAAAGGAAAACGAGACATTTTACTCACTGCCCTCTGATATTTGTCGGCAAAATTGTCCAATTTCTAAATATTACAATACTTTTCCGGCTGTAAAAAGACAGCCATTCTTTTCATGATTGATTTATTTGATGCATTTCACAAAGAAATGTCTTTGACCTCAAAAGAAAGAACATCCCAAAAAATCATTGGTCCTTTTGTGCGCTCGCACATCCGTCGATTTAAATCAAAAACTTTTTACTTGATTTTCATTGATGGCCTTAAAATGGTTTTAACTTGAAGTCGGGTCAAACAAAAGTCGGACCGAAAGTCGTTTCGCGAAGTGGCTGGCCCGTAATTTATAGCATTTGGAGTTTTTAATAAAAAGCAAAGGAAACGCCGTAATGCCCGCCTGGATTGTTAGGGTTTTAATAAAATTTTCCGATTACACAGGTATTGGTTCGTTTCGTGCCGGTGTACAAATGTACCCCAGTTCAGCTGTAAAGTTGGTTTAACTTTTGTTGCTTAACTTTCCCGCTGTTTGGTGTGACAGAGTTTAGCACTTTCTGTGGGTGTGTGGTGACTAAAATGTTTTGTAAAACATTTTAATAATAAAACACAAATTGTTTCTGTGGAATATTTGTTGATTATTTATAGTTCAATAAACAATCACGATTCTGTTTTTTGAATTGTGTTTATGAGTTGTTGATGACTGCCTCGTTAGGCTAGTTTTTTAATGAGATGAGTACATTTTCCTACACGTGGCGCATTCACAAACTGGTACTTAACATCAATGTGCCCATAAATTCTTTAATCCACAACCTTTATTTTCCGACCCTATCCATTAATAAAAAGGAAAAAAACCTTTATATTTTTCTGTTATTTTCACACCGTTATAACCATAACTTTGGAAAGGTATCAAAGTTAGTTTCTTATTACATTAAGTTCTGCACGATTGGGCAACGCAGCACAACATTTGTCTTGCCCCGGCGAGAAATTTGTTAACAATACTACGGAGAAATGCGATATTGGAATGCTAAAAATGTGTCCAACAGGAACCAACAGGAAAATATAAATTGTACCAGAAGGACCAGTAAAAACCGAACAGAGCCTTGCAAGTACACCAAACAGTCTACGGTGCAGAACTATTGTGCGTTTCGAAAGTTTTCAAAAGAAAATCCAACGATTAATACATGACGCAATGTTTCTAATGATTATAGCCATAATTATTTGAAAAATATACCAAAAATACTAGAAAATGTTAGCCAGTCGTCTAAATAATGTCCAAGCAATGTGAGCCATTGTCACGCCCTTTTGACCAGTGGGTGTCGTAAAGGGTGTAATAGGCCAATAAGTTAAGTTGATGGTTAGGAACGAAGTTTATGGTTTGATCAGGAATCTGAGTCAGTCAATGTAATCTACAACAGACTGGTCACATGTTTTTGTTACAAAAATATTTATTGACTTACCACGTTAAGTATTTTTGGTCCTTCTGCCCTATGTTTATTTGCAGTGTCTACGCTATCAGTATTACAATATTGTGATCAGAGCCGCCTCCATAACAAGTTAAGGAAGTCTTTTATAAGGTCAAACAGAGATTCAGGAGATACGCCGTATTCAACTCAATACGGCCATTTTGTGCTAGAAAAAACGTTGTTATTATCTGTGGTTTATTTTCTATTTGTGTTTGCAGTACAAAAGACCAGGAAAACGTTATAATAAAGTAGAAATAGGAGGTTATTGTCAGCGTTTCTAAGGGGATATGGACACTGCAATTTTGCTGAGTTTCCGACATTCTGATGTTTGTATGGGGAGTCCGTAGTTTTATGAAGGATGGTTACCTTGCATTGTTAGGTTGTTTTTGTATTTTCCCTTTTGTTCAAATAATACTGCAGTTATTAGATAGGTACCTAACTAAGGGCAAATTTTTCAATAGTAGTTATAACATTTAAGTTGTTAAGCAAGCACAGGACGATTTGGACTTACTTAACCTGTGGTTTCAACAAAATCTTCTCACCATCAATACAGCTAAAATAAATTACATGATACCTATTCACAGCAAAAAATAAAAAAATCGGCAATTATACTCCATTAAAAATAAATAACCAAACCATAAACAAAGTAGATCAAGAAAAATATTTAGGACTAATTTTGGATAGCAAATTGACATGGCTTCCACATATTCAAAAAATAAAATCAAAAATACAATCACTCACGGGTACCCTACGAGGCATCGTTCGTTGCTTACCACGCCAAGTTCGCTATTTAATCTACTTCTCCCTTGTTAAGCCGCATATTGACTACGTAGTGGAAATATGGGGTACCGCTGCCAAATCACATATGAACCTACTACAAACTGCTCAAAATAAACTGCTAAAAACGTTAATTAACTATGACTATCTAACTCCAACAGAAACTCTTTACAAAAAAATTAAAGTATTGAATATAGCACAAACATACATATATAACACATGCATACTAATTCGAAAAATACTAAACAAAAATATACACACAAATTTAACCTTCACAAAAAATATAAAAAAAACACAAAATGAAAATGAGACGTGAACAAGCCTTTTTACAACTACACCCAACCCGCACAAACTACGGAAGAAATACTATTGTGTACGAAGGATCTAAAATATTTAATAAATTACCGAGAGACCTCAAAGAATCTAAATCCAAAACCACTTTTAAAAAAACGACTTAAACAATTTATATAAAAAAAATCACATTCCCTACAATAGTGTCGAGCCACATCCAGTCACCGTTTATCTATGTTACACGGATACTTGTTTACATTTATCGAACGAACATTTGTCTTTAATGATTTGTAATCTACCCTCAAAACATTTATATAATCGACGTCTAATTTTTGTAATACCCCAACTTTTTATTCTTTTTAAAGTATTTAGTTTTAGTATTCTCATGTAAGTGAATAGTGTAATTCTTATGAGAATAAATGATCTTAAACCTCAACATTTATCTGAGATATTGCACCGCTTATATAAAAATAATACTTTTGTATGGAAATATATTTATGTCAGACTGCCATATTTATTCGTCAAATAGAAGTATTCTGAATATTGAGAAATCGGTTCTTAGATGAATTCAATACACGTCTGTGGTATTATTATTTATGAATGTATATAAAATAATACACAGACGTGCCTTCAATTATTAATACCTATTATAAAACCATTTAAATTACAAGGAATTAGGCGAGTAAATGATACAAAGGTTTTCGTAATAAAATCCAATCCGTAAGCAAAATGTAGGTACCTACCTATAAAAAAAGATTCGATCGTCCCAGATAATTGTAAATTAAATATTGATAATTTCTTAGCAACAAATCAATACAATATTCAGCCTTGAGCACACGGAAACAATTCAATTATCGTACCTTCTGAATACATGAAATTCGATTTCAATTCCAGGCGATAGTGATCGGCGCCTAAATATTCAAGTTTCCTCACGTTTTGTAAACACGAGCTATCTTCGAACTAAAATAACTTCAAAAACACGTTGTTTGAGCTCGCTGTCGTGTTGTTTCCATTTACTTTTGTTTTTCCTTATTCTAAAACTATGAAATTCTGTTATTTTGTTTGGTAGGTCATGATTTATTCGAGCGTATTCGTTCTTGTTGTTGCAGCACTGATAGCTTAGTGGTGTGACCCTCGGACTGCCAAGTCATAGGTCTCGAGTTCGAACCCAAGCCACGCACCTCTGAGATTTCGGATTCAAGCCCATCACATACGTACTGCCCCCTATAGAATCACGTCAATTGGTTTAAATAGGTTTTTATTTTTATATGAATTCTAATTTTATTATCATTAGTCTTTTAGATAGATTATTTTCTATTTTGTGAATGTGAGAACATTGTAGGCTTATTGGACTGTAGATTTATTGAACATCTTCTATTTTTGTTAAGTACCTGGTACTTACTTGTTGAAAGGCCTACATTGTCCCCCCATGCCTACCAACACTGTAATTTGAAAGTATTGTAAAAGCCAATTATTTTTAAAAGAGTAACCATGGAGTTTCTTGCCGGCTCTTCTCCATAGGAAACGACCAATTGGAACCGTGCACCTAGCTTCTGACGTTTCATAAGTGCCCATGTAGGTTTATGTGAAATAAAATATTTTGATTTTGATTTTTTGATTGATAGAAAGACGCATCTAACAAAAAGTAAAAACGGAGAATTTTTTTTTTAATGAATGAACCGGGAGATCGTTTGCTGTCTTCGAGTAAATTAAAATATTTACATACAAAAATTTGAAAATAATGCCTACTAGGCTAGGCTTTCACTTGTTTTAATAAATAATATATGAATTTATTAATTATTATAATAAAAATGATGAAAAAATCTTTTCAACTTAGCGTAAAAAATGAAGAAAAATATTACATACTTAATTGAATAGACGTAAATAGCCATTCACGTCTATTCAATCAAGTATGTTATATTTTTCTTCATTTCGCAAGGACGCATCTAGCCAGATGCGTCCTTTAAATTTCAAACGCTGTACTTTTCTTCTAAGTATTTAGTTTATCTATCTAGTATATGATTTTAACAGAAATAGACGCATAAGGGTATTTCCGCCTTTTTTCTTAAGAATTAGATAGTATGTAGATAACCGCAAGTGGTCAAATGTGGTCTTTTTTTCTTAATGTGAAAGCAGTTTTTTATTAGCGTGTTAGACGCAAATGCATATTTGCGTGTTATTAACTTCCTCTTAGAAATAGGAATATATATGCGCCTTTTATATTACTGAACTAAAAAAAAACTATAAATAATACGGACATTAACTACATAAATGCTACTTTTTAAGTAAGTTTCACATAAATACGTCTTTTCATCTTTAATAGGGTGTAAAAAAATAAACAAAAGCGCCCTATTTTGTTGTGTTAAAACCGGACTGGAGGGAGTTAGAAAAATATAAAAAATACAGGCAGATGCGCCTTTTTTTCCTGATTCCGGCAATGTATATAACTCAAATCAAAGTATATAATTATGGTATATAAACTGCAGATCAAATGAGGGCAAAAATATATTATAAGTAGTAAGTATAGCCACCGTGTGTGGTGGCTTGCTTTATTATAATATATAGCACATTATACGAGTATTAGTATATCATATTATAGCTATGTCTGATACGGGCTTCAGGTGTATAGTATAATTATCGCTTGCTTCAAATATGGTGAAGGAAAACATCATTAGGAAACCGGCATGCCTGAAAGATATTTCTCGATGGCATGTGAAGCCAAGTCAGAGGCCCATCCACACGAAAAAGAAAGAAGATTGTTGTTGCTACGGTACGCGTTGAATGATCATAAATCTTACCGTTCACTATATCACTAGTTCAGTCATTTTTAGGACTCTAGTAAGTTTATAAAATGTTGTCATTTTTATTTTGTCCACCAGTATAGTTGCTGCTAGACATTCCAATCTCACCGTCACCTTCCCCACACTGTATTGCATAATAAACTGTAAGGATACATACAATATACCTTTTGAAAATGGTATGTAAATGAGCTTTGTTAAACTTTGGTGTACATACAATAGAGCAAACTCATAGCTTTTATTTGTTAAACAAAGGTGTAAAAATACTTCTTGTACATAAAATAGGAGCAGAGATCTCTATGGTTTGCCGTTAATGGCGTACAAAATAATCCATACTAATATTATAAATTCGAAAGTAACTCTATCTGTCTGTATGTTACCTTTCCTATGTAAAAATTTGGCATCCCGGGGAAGGACATAGGCTTTTTATCGACATGCCACGTGGGCGAAGCCGCGGGCGGAAGCTAGAATGAAATAGGTACCTATTTGAAGTCACAATTCCATGCATATTCTGTCCATCTATTCACCTTTGCAAAATGCAACTCAGCATGTTCTACAACACTTTTGGAGGATGCCATTAAGCTGAGCTATCCTTTACATCCAAACTCCATAATAGAAGCTTTTATAAAGGCACAAACTCCATGGTGTAACAGAATCACATAAACCCGTTGGATGTGAAAACTTTTTATCTTGAACTTCAGTAAAATTGAACTGTGCACGTATTCAGATAGCAATGTTTTCAAATGTTGTTCGCAAAGTATTTTTGTTCTAAACTTATTGCTTTCGGGAGTCATATTACGTTTGGGATGTAGTTTTTATGCTCGGTTTCTGAAAACGTTGTTTTTTGTAGAATTTTCGCCTTTTGGTCCTGATGTTTTGGAGTAACAATATTATTATACGAACTATCATACGTAGATGCTTCCTTAACTATGACATTTAGTCTTATTAGGTTGCCATTCTCATATATATTATAGAAATATTATAATGTGTATTAAAAGTCTTACCAAGGGCTACTGTATTAGCCAGTAACTGGTTTGTGAAATATTGATATTCAACTGCATTCGGTTAGACTGGAAGCGGACCCCAAAATACTTGCGCAAAGACAGATTGAATAATTTGTTTTAAAACACGATTTAGTCAATTAAGAAACATAGGAAATGTTTGATTCCCTAGATAGAGTTTCATAAAACAAACGAACTTCAAAGTACGCCTATTTCACGACTTACGCTCATATATTTACGACCCAATCCCTCTCACACGTTAATATCCATATAAAAAGTCACAGGTGTGCAAAAACAGTAATCCAACTTTTAAAATATTTCAGCCCCATTCCACCCAAAATATGACAACACGAGCTTATTTTCGACCTAATTATCACCAACATATTGCCATTACTGCGCGCGTATATTTTACAACCCCATCCTCCTTCAACCCTCCAGGGGCGAGGTGGGGGGGTAGAAACAGTTCGTTACAGTACAAATTGGCTTTTCTCCAGAGTTCTGTATTTTTGTCGGAATAACAACGTCTTGGTGTCCCCGGCCAGATTGTAATTTATCAAAAGACTTATTATTGTTGAAATTAGACGGTTTGTGGAATGTATTTTTTTGCTGAAATTTCAGTAGGAAAGCAATTGTGGGGAACGTTTTGTACAAATTCTTTTTTTTTTGTCGAAATCAGTGGTCTCTTCGGAAGCACGATTTGTTAACGGGCTTTGTTCATCACGGTGTCAGGTATAACTTCTGCATCGTCAGCTGGTTGTGTATAAATAAAACAGCCGCAATTCACTGTTTGGTCCTTTTGATCTTTATTAATTTTCTTTGTCTGAAGGATCAAACAAGTGCAAATTATTTATTTCACCATTTACAAAAAAATAACGAATTATTCAGATTTAAATGAATGAAACATTAAAATAAACAGTCTACAGAATATAATCCGCCAGTAGGCAGCCGGCCGGGTCTGCAGTAATCATGAAAAAGTACCAGTGGACGTGAACACAATCGGATTAGAGAATCCATGTTTTAATTAGTATTACGAATCCGGGTAACGGAAGGTCAATTTACACAAGTTAAATTAATTATTTCATGTAAATAGAAAAGGTTTTTTTGGAAAAATACAATGTTTTACAACAGTACTTAATTTAAGATTAAAATTACTGGTATGATTTTTTTTCAGCACAATTTAACAGTTTATTATGGCACTAATTCAGACTTTTTATCATTCACTATGTTATAAATTAAAATGTTACTGAATAAGTTCGTAAATAGAGACTGAACACAATTAGAGTATAAATACTAAATAAAAAAAGACCCTATGGCTTAGAGACCATTGACGTGAATCCACTGCTAGCCATATTATTATCCACTTAGAGACAACGATGCGTTTATGCGGTGTCCATACAAAGAGAGGACGGTTTTAAATTGCACGAAAATTAAAAGATGACAATAAATTAAAACATAATTTGCCTCAAATATACTTCTGACGACAACATAGGCACTGTTTACCTTGAAACATAATTCATTATCTATTAAAACATTTCTCATACATTAGCGTGTGTACGCAAAATATTTGCTTTCCTCCCTCCAGAGGATTTGCGGCCGAAAATATAATAAATACGTAAGAACGTAAGAGGATATTCCTGTTGAAATATGCTCCGATAGGGTTCCCAGATTGCTGGAACGTTCCCGAATTATTTAATACCACGTGGAATGGATGCTTTAGATGTTTTGTCGAAATTGAAGGCATTTATTTGAAGGGCCAGGTCTAGTTTAGGTATATATTCCATTGAATATACCTAAATATTATTATGTTATGTTTTATTTTAGCCAGCCGTATAAAATCAGTTACGAAGTTTTTCTAGGAAAAGTTGCTGTCAGTGACTGAAAGGTCTAGTAATTATGAAGCTACTGATTTGAGTATAAGAAGCTATTGATTTGAGTATAAGAGTACCCTGTATGGGTTCTTACTAAGAAAAGTTCATTAATTCCCCAGGGAAGGACGCCCTGAGGGGACATAGTTATAGTCACGTTATTGGTGATGTTCTTCAGAAAGCTCAGGTGCGTAGTAACCGCAACCGGTGCGCGTGTACCACCAGATGAACGTAAACGAGGTAAAAGGAGTATGTAAGGATTTTAGCAGGTGGCGTTCTGTAGTTTCCGCCTACCCCTGGGAAGAAGGCGTGAGTTTATGTAGGTATGTATGTAATATTCATAATGATCGAACTTTTTCCAAAGAAGATGGTTTCTGCCTAGAATATTTAGACGGAAGCGGCAAAGTTCAAGTCTCGTAATATTAGTCCCCCTGCTGTGCGCTAGTTCCTCTTTGCATAGCTGCATGCAAATTAATTTAATAATGCACTCGACATTTTCTTGGCATTTTCCGAAGATTTGTGCAACTTATATTCCTGAGAGAATGATTAGTAAAATTTAAGAAAATTATGAAGTAAATCTTAGTAAAAATCCTTTAGTATGACAAGTAAACAGTAATCGTGAACATAAAAAATACAGAACAGTAAAAAAATCTTCTAAGGAACAGCAAATGTGAACTGACAAAGTAAAGGAAGTCTTAGTCAATCACTATACGTCGGCTAAACAGAATATATCTTCAATCTCATTTTCCTCATGGCATCAGCAGAGTTCATTGAGCTAACATTACTGTCGATTGAAGGCCTTATCTCTGCGTCCTTTGCTCACTTTTATCGCCCATCGTATACTATCAACACTGCTACCTATTTCCGTGAGTATGTTCTAACAAATAGTTTGTTAGCGAGTTATTTGGTAGTTGGTGTAATTGTTTTTATATTGGTACATAAACTTAAGTGGATGCTAAATCTTATTTAGATGTTGCGATTAATTGTATAACCGTTTATATTACAGTATTTTGTAAGCAAAGCAATTCTCTACCTTCTAAGTACATCTTCTGATTATTAGGTATTTTGGAAATTACGGAAGTAACAATTTTTTTTATATTTAATCCGCTTATCACCTTCCATAAGTAGCCACGATATCAAACATAGGGTCAAAATAACCAATTTTCTTTGGTTCCATCAATTCCTTTTCTTCTGAGCCAGCTGTATAGGCCATCATGATCATCATAAAAAATAACATTCACTAATTCATTATTTTTCATTTGAATTAATTATTTAATATTAAAATGATCGTGAGGCTTGTTAGAATGTGATATATAATTATAAGAATAGTATGATATAGTATAAAATGTATGAAAATTAATATAATATAATGTAAACTGCTGGATTATTGAGTATGTTTAATTTTTTAAAATTTTTATGTTCATAACCACATAATTGCAATTCCTTAACAGGCAATTAAGTTCTAAGATCCTACCTATTGCTAACATCTTCAACATTTTGTACACTTAGTTCGCAATAAAGAATTTGAATTTGAAGTCATCATTGGCAGCCTTCTTCCACACACTGCTGAGTAAAGGCCGCTTCCCTTCTGTGCCATGCCTCCCTGGTCTGTGCGAGTCTCCCTGCGATCTTCTGCAGGTCGCCCATCGACCCTTAGGCCACACATTTACCACCATAATTATCACTTATCGCATTCCCAAGTTTTACCAACCCTACTTTTGCCCAAAATTCATACAAAATACCTCGCTCTCGCTTTGAAAACATAATAATTACTGTAGGCTTCATTACGACATGTTGCCTTATGAAATAAGTCTAGTATTATTATTGTATTTCAAATATTTACAAATGTAGATTATCTTTATAATTGCTGTTAGTATTAAATTCGTATTTTGTTCTAATGTCCTCATTTAGAGAAGGTTGTGTTATATTTAATTCAATTTCTAATTTGTTTGTTCTACCGGTTTGTATTTATAAAATGTAATATCATAAAAAATATTTTTATGATCTCATAACAACGGGATCTTGACTCATCCTACTCATATTTTCATAGAGGCATTGCATTCATAATTTATTTCGACTACGTTATTTGGGTTCTTATGATTATTCATCCCCTTTCCTTACCCATACCTTTCGTTTCACCTGCTGAAAATCTCCCACCAGAACACGAGCTGCCTTGGCTAACCTAGAAGTCTCTAAGCAAACCCAGGTTGGCCGAAGCAAGAAAAATCTGTTTAATTGGAGATCCATAAATCTTGTGGTACTGTTCCACAAACGATGGAACCCGTAATATCGTGTCCTGCGTGTCCTGTCGTCTGCACGTTATGGGAACTGATGGACGCTAGTGATGGCCATTTAGACTGTCCTCGACACGCTAAGACTAAGAAGGCTAGATTATACAAATGTCTCATCTTTCTTACTTAAAACCAACCTGCTTCATTACACGATCGGCGCCTTAAAACATAAGCTTCAAATGGTTGAATAGAAGGCCAGGAAATTACATCGGTAGAACGAAATTTATCGTCAAATCAATTAGCGGGCGCTCTATATCGGTGACACAATTCCGCGATAATTACAATTAAGAATTCCAATTAGATCGATCGGAGGTAAAAATTTGGTAACATTGGTTAATGGATCTGAATTTTCTTTGTTCATTTGCGTTCTGTTTTGAATTTGGGTAAATGTTTTGTTTCGTTGTTTATGGTTTTAATGACGAAGCAACTTGAAACAGTTAATGGTTTTATTATCAAAGACACGATAATTTGGCTTTCTGAATGGTTTTAAGGTCTTATGTCAGATTTTACGTTGTTTTATTAGAACATCATCAGTTTCTCGACTCCAGAATATAAATAGTAGACTAATTCTACAATGCTGCGGTGTGCGGACCACCATTGCAATATGTGCTGTGCCATTCAGGCTACTCATTGGTGATTTGTTTGTAACTGGTTACTTTTGAGTACCTAGCGTCGTCACGGACGATGGACCTTGTAGTTGTACCAACACATTTTGACTATGACGTTTTGTTTATCTGCAGCAATTGATCATTTGACACCCTTATAAAAATGCAGAAGAAGAATTAAATAAGTCGCGTTTTGAGACTGAAGCATGAAGTCCTGGTATGTAGTTCCTATAATTATGTAGGAAATTGAACGAGCCCAGGCGCACACGGCACAGGTGATTGTTTTTGCGCACTCGGTTTTCAACGCTCTTCTTAAGCACCGAGAGTTGAAAATCCAACAGATTGTTTTCTTGACGCGCTGGGATGCGCTCTGTTGGATTCCTCAAGACCGAGAAAATCCAGCAGTCAGAAAAAAATCGCCCGTGTGGACCTGAGCTTACAGATTATAAATCCAACATGAATGTCCCGTGTTCGTACGTTTTTATTTGAACTCATTAATATATTCGAGTGATTGTTTTAACAACAGAGTCACGTCAATTTGCATTTTTATTAACATGAATGGAATAATAGGAGCGTCCATTATGTGGAGTGGTCTATTGTGGGGTAGGCAGACGTGTAAGTTGACTGTTATTGACGTTTTTTCCAGTTATACTAGCTTCAGTTGAGAAGTGGACATCATCAGTACATAATATCACGCGAGTATTCCCTGAAAGGATTGGCAGAGACCATTCCACTAGTGATGTGTAAGACCTATAAGGTAATAGGTGGCGAGCTTCTCGCCATATCTTACCGGGCACTAATTCAGACTGAGCCGCCACGAAGTGAGTGAACATCAATTTAAAGTGATGTGGTTTTACTCAACAAAGAGTTCTTTGTTACTACTATCATATTTACTTGATTTTTCTTCAAAACAATTTTTGTATTCCTATTTGAATATTACAATTTCGGGCACATAAGGCTTTACCTTGGATAGGGGGATTGACATTCCCTTGGCACCCCGTGACTATAACGACAGCCTTTTCTCTGATATTTTGCAGAATACTATTTATTTCGACTGTATTATCATACTCCAAAAGTACCTGTAACAAACCACAAACAAATTAACATAAACAAATAAACACACAAACACAATAAGTGTATTTAGGGACGCCATTTATATCACGTTTATCGTGACGTCACACATGATGGCGTCGCATCACTCTGTAACGCGACGTCAAATATGTTAATACAGAACATTAAATTGACGTAATATGACACTTTGACGTCGATATTTTAACGTTGACGGTGAATTACTTCCTTTTGACGTAGTATTATAATATCTGTGCTTTTGATACGTTTTATATTGAGCGGGGATGATAACTCTCTGCTAAATTGTAAAGTTATGGAAGAATGAGGTTTTATGATTTTTTGAAGTAAAGCTAAATGCAATGTAGCATTTTTTTTATTATTGGTTAGTTTTAATGGAATAAATGGATAACAGTATCTTTGAACTAACTACCGAGATGACGACCAATAGAAAAGTATGGAAGAGAGGGACATGTTGCGCCGATCCCAAATAAATTGGTATAAGAGCAGGAGAACGATAAGATAAGATAAGGTTATTTATTTGCAACGATGATGAACGTGTCTTTGAACCTTGACAATTTACTAAATGAAATGAAATCCTCTAACCTCCTGCTATCCAAGGAAAAATAAATGTGTGTAACGACTTACTAAGTGCTATGTAAAACTGATTTCATTTACGAATATTTCATTTTATTATTTTTAAATGTCCTCTAAATAATACCATTAAATTCTTCCGCACTAAAGACACAGTTCCGTGAAACCCACAAATATATGTAAACGGTATAAAATGGTTCACATTTGGGCAGTGATTAGACTTCCACTAACTAACATTTCAATTAGTGGGACAAAGCGCAACTTCGTTACTAATAGTAAGTCCCGCTGTGCGCTGCGCCGACGACGATAAAATTAAATTTGAATAACGTGACGGACCAAATAAACTCGCCATTTGGTAGCTCACTAGTGGAATTAGCAAGGCAGCATATGGAATGAAATATGGACGGCGCGATGGTTTTATGTGCGGGAACCTAACGATGTTGTAACAAGAATTAGTGAGAAAAGAGTTATTGTATCATCTATTCCAAAAGTATCTGACGAAAATGTAAACAAATGTATCAGAAATCGTAACTGTGGATGCCAATTTATAGTGACGTTTACAAATTGAATGCTTTGATTTGATTATTTGAATATTATAACCCCGTTTTGATTTTAAATCACCTTAAAAACTAATGTTTTTGACAATAATTGAGATTAATTTGATAACCTCATTTTTCGTCGATTATTTTTCAATTACAATTTAATAATTTTACTCAAACAATGTTTATTGGAAAAATTATTAAGAAATAAAGTTGAAAGATGTAAATACCTTCTAAATATAGATATGTGTATGAATGTGTTACTGATTCTCTTTAGTGAGAGATTGCGTAGGCATTTAACTTGAATACGGAATTTACACTTTTATTAGATACTTTTAGAGCAGACTATAGACATCTTATAAAGGTAAATCTTAAGAGCGTAATGGTGTGTTTCGTTATTTTTACCTCAATAAATAACATGAGGTTTTTGGGTCTCTCGATTAAGAATTTCTCAGTAGCAGCCCGCAGTCGAGATTTGTGCCCGGTTGATGACATACTCGCTACATGGGACTCAAACATAATGTGGGTGTACCTAGTAGATACACGTCTGCCTAACCCTTCGAGGAATATAGACGTGATGTTATGTTTATGTTATAAAAACATGAATAATTATAATGAAATTGTTACTAAAAACGTGTTATTTATCAATGATTCTTCATCTTCCCATCAGTTTATAGATATTTCACCGGAATTTCAACACCGAAGTTCTCACAATAATCTAGGTACAATAAATAAATTCATTTCTGAAAATTGACTCTTCGAACTTCTACTCAAAGATACTCCCATTTTGTTAAAGACTGAAGTAGTTTAGTAATTCCCAGAATATTAGTTATAACAAAAAAAAAATACCAATTAAGCAATTTGGATTCCATTTTAAACAAACAGTTTTTATTAAAGGCAATTTTTAAAACAAAACAATTATTAGGTTCAAAGATAAACGAATGTTTTGTATTGTTTTTTGCTTTTAATTGCCTATTAATTTATTTTCGTTTTGTTTTAAAAAAAAAGTTGTTTGTGACTTTTTGTGGTATAAATTAATTATTAGATTTGAATTCCTAGAAGAGAAATCTCTTATTATTCTAGTTTTGTGAAATTTGTGTTTTTGTTCAATAATGCTGGTAAATGGTAATTCCGAAACCTCTCCATTTCCATTTCTTAGGAACAAATAGGTACCTACTATTATATCCATAATGATGTACCTATACAATTATTGGGTAGCTCTACGTTTACTACTTAACCAGTTTTAACAAAATACGGTGTAAATGTGTCGATGTTTTTTCTGTCATAAAAAAGTAAAAAAAAAAATGTAGGTAATAATCCGATGTTTTTTCGTAAAGGGTTTTCTTTAGTTATCTCATTACAAGATAATAAAATAAAATTAAATTAAATAAAGCTTTCACTTGCTAACCTTATATATATTACGGTATATTCTCTAAACACAAGTTCACCAATAACGCATATTGTGGTCAAGTAAGTTCCCGCAAACTTATTACAATATGCGATAGTACTTAAACTAGTAAGTATGTCAATAGACCTGAAGTCAAATGTAATCAATCTGCCTTTGCCCAACTACTTTGGGGTCGGCTTCAAGTCTAACCGGATGCAGCTGAATACCAGTATTTTACATTGAGCGACTGCCTCTCTGAACTCCACAAACAAGTTACCTACTGGGTAACACGATAACCCTTGGTAAGACTAGACTTTTGGGCTTCTGACTACCTGTAACGACTGTCAAGGATCTACGAGTGACAGCCGGGACCAACGGCTTAACGTCTCGATATGTAATGGATGGTCACCCATCCACGAAACACCGTATGTAGAAAATATACATCAATATGAAGGTCGGCTCCATTCAACGAACGAAAACGCACGCACACTTACCCACGCTTCACGTACAGCAGGTGCCAGCACACTTACCCACGCTTCACGTACAGCAGGTGCCAGCACACTTACCTACGCTTCACGTACAGCAGGTGCCAGCACACTTACCCACGCTTCACGTACAGCAGGTGCCAGCACACTTACCCACGCTTCACATACAGCAGGTGCCAGCACACTTACCCACGCTTCACGTACAGCAGGTGCCAGCACACTCGCGACCGGCATTTATTTCATCCTAGCTTTTGCACGCGGGTTCGCCCGTGGAGGTGGGAAATTAAGCTAAGAAATTTGCTATATCCTAATCCGTGGGGTTTAGGTCATGATCTCCCCTCGCCTTAACGACAGAATACATTTCAATGCTTGGCAAACTCAAGCATTGAAATCTATTCTGTCGTTAAGGCGTTTAACAGGCAGAGTTACTTTGGCAATCTTCTTCTTAGCGTATCGATGGCAAATAAGAACGTTTTGAAAATTCAAATATAGCCCAAAATTCATCTAAGCGAACTCCGCAATCATAATATTATAGTACTTATGGATAGTTTTTAGGCCACCGCACGTACGTGTCTGTGTGTGCGTGCGCCTGTTGTCGCTCGGTGTACGATGCCGACCTTCTGTACAGCTATCTATTCTGTGATTTAAGGCTGAATACAAAAGTACTTTAAACCCCTATTAATTAGTTTTGTAGTTCGAAGTTTAATTACTTCAAAGTTCGCAAAGTATTGGTATTTGCGCCACTTATTTAGGCATTGAAGCCGGATAAGAGCTGTATTACAGTTTGAATATTGTTGAAGTGGCTGTTCAGAACATAATTTGGTTTGAGCTAACTAGAAATAAAAATAATAGAAGTTATTTAACTTAGTTCCCGCTTCCATATAGTTTCTGACAAAGAAAAGTCTTTTCCTAGCTCATATTGTAGGTATGTTAAATAGGAGCGGCTAACGCCTTTTTGCAAGACTTCAACTAGTAGCACTTATTTATTTATTTATTTATTTATTTAATACTTTAAGCACACAAATGTACAGAGGCGGACTTAATGCCGTAGGCATTTTCTACCAGTCAACCTTTGGGTGATGCAGAGACAAACAGTGGTAGGTGCAATAACTAAAGTGTGGAATAAATATTTATTTAAATACTTGTAACTGTTAAAACTATATATGTACATATATATATATAAATATAATATATAATAATCCTAAATATATATGTATAAATATAAGATCAAATACATACACATAACTACACGAACATACTAAAAGAAATAAGACAAACAATGGGAAAACATTACCGTTGTGATGATACTGCCAGCTTCTTGCGAATGTGCTCTCGAACTTTAACTTTAAAGGATGCTGCACTTAGTTACTTACATCTCCTAGTATGTGCAATATCATCATTTTACCAAAGTCAAAGACAATGTAGGGACAAACATCATTCTTTCTACCAAAGACAACACTGAAAGCACGAATCCAGTTTTTAGAAGTGGTAATGTTACCAATTTCCTACGTATTCATTCATTTCCTTTAACGATTATTGGTAATACCCGAAAAAAAGAAACTCCACATTGTTTTAAATACAATTTTCAGGAAAGGAAATATTATAATTTTTATGCTCCCCTATAATATTCGTTTATTGGCCATCCGATAGCTCTGTCAAAAGCATTAATTACTTAATTTCCGTTCCCACAGTGTAAAATGTTTACAGGCTTTTAAAATGGCGTCGTTTACGCGTTGATCGCGTTCGAAGTTATCCCGGGATTACTTTCAATGGTTTTTATGTGTATTATGATGTTAATGACGAGACATAAACGTAAATAACAATATGGTCGTGATCCTTGATGGTGAGGACATAGATTTAGGTGGAAATGATAAAGTATTGTTGGAACTGAATAAAGTGGGGGATTAATGTAATTTATACTTATTGCTTTTGACTAGATAACTGGTAGTCAAATGCAGCCTGTGGACAGCATATGCGCAAACGACTGTCAATGCTCTGTGGGTCCAATACAAAACTCATTCAGGATGCTGCTGAGGCTCCCTCCGTTTTCCAGTGTGTCCACCATGTTCATGGAGGCACGCACTGATGGTTTCGCGGCAATCTTACGCAATAAAGCGGCGTCATTGCTGCACAGAGTGCGTGTAAGTCGCAACAGCATCCTAAGTGTGATAGCGGTCAGTTCCTATGACTGTCCGTTCTAGTATTGACTTTAGCGGGTGCGCGGGTCTTAGAGGTTAAACATTGTATGTGTTTATGTGTGAACTAACAAAATGGATCTTGTTGTCTGAAATATAAATAAAAAATAATAATAACATGATACTTCATAGTGAAAAACGAGATAGGTGTAGGTATGGTGTAGGTGGTGTATGGTTTATTATTAGATTATGCCAAAAAATTTAAGAGCAATTAAATAAGGAATGTCATTCTAGGTAGCCATATAAAAGCAAAACGATTTACTAACAACACTTCACGACTTTAAACACTCAATATAACGCTGTAATGAAAAAAATAACAATGATCGCTAATACATTTTACCCCACTTGAAATGTAAAACATTTTGAGTAGGTACCATATTACACATGTAAGAAAACTTACAGAAAAAGGTCTTCAAAGAAACTCCATCGGTCGCCACGATACACATAAGAGTCTCGAACGACTTCTTAGGAGAACAATCGCACTCAAATCGAATAACGAAACTGAGTCACAAAATAGTACTACAGAAGGTTAGCTCCATTAGCTCCATAAAACGAACGAAAACGGGCAAACGCACACATAGACGGGTACGTGCGGCGATCTCAAAAAAATGCCGGTTGCTTACGCTGTACGTGAAGCGTGTCTATGTGCGTGCGTTTGCGACTGTAGTATGAAGACAACTTTAAAAAAAAAAACTTTAGTTCTGCCCTTGATCCTTTATGATGTTAGTAATACACACTATTTATAAGCTGCTTATTTTCTTGTAGAAGGTACAGAATTTATAAACGTTATTGACTACTGAAGCGTAACTTGTATTGGAATTCAAAATATTATTTCAGAATTTTAAAATTGTTTTCATATCATCTTTTTCCCTTGCATAAATTTTTTGGAGTCTAATGAAAATGTTTTTCTAAACGATATTCCTTACAATATTGGTAGGTACTAGAAGGGAAAAATATTTACGGTTCATAAGTTACCCCCTCTGAAATTCACCCTGATAGACGCATGATTGATTTTTTCCGCAAGAATACAAGTTATTACTAGCTTTTACGCGAGGTTTCGCCCGCTTGGATGTCGGAAAATATCCCAAGAGCACTACCGGGATTAAAAGGACCCTTTAGGCATTAATCTAGATTATAAACTATAAGTTGTGTGCCTTTCATCCTAATCCGTTCAGCCGTTTTTGCGCCAATTAGGAACATACACCCAAATAAACAGACAAACGGACAAAAATACACAACTTTTTTTTTTTCAAAAATATTCAATGTTCATAGGTACTTACAGTTTTGACTTCGTTACTAATTTAGTAATTATAAATTGGTTAGGTTTTATACACACATTTTTTTAACTAATATTTCAAGTCACTATATATATCATGCGGTCCATGACCCCAAACAAAATATCAACAAAATAATAAATTGGTTTTTAATGTTACTGGTTTTGTAAGCTTAACTCCGCGGATGGATATCGATGTCGAACGATATCCATCGAGTCTGTGGAGTTTGGCTAGCCAATTTAAAATAACCCTGTCTGTATTGATTCTTGTTCACCCTAGAGGTATGTGTATATACTTTTTAACTTTTAACAATTTTATTTGTTAACCACCTACAACAACAATAATTAATATTATTTTCTATTAATTCTTACCAAATGCAACTGTTTTAGTTTTACTAGAAGTAAGTTACTTCGTTGGTCCAGTGGTCACAAGCGAGACCGCTGGGATTGATCTCGGATCAAGCAAGGTGTTACTAGAAGTTAGCATCAAGGATTTCTCAGTTACAGCCCGGACTCGGGATTGTGTCCGGTTGATGACATCAACTCATGACTCCCTCTTACATGAAACTTAAACATAACTGGAGAAAAACACCTCTGCCATACACTCTGAGGAATACCGGAGTGATTTTATGTTAAGGAATCCTCAAAAAATATTCCTCCGTTTTCCCTTTCACGTCGCGATCATCGCACAAACATTAACATGTTTATCCCCCGTTTCGCGGTAGTGGGAAGCGTTCTAAATCTTAGCAGGCAAAAATGAAGGCTTTGAGCATTCGCCTCACGCCGCACCGATTTTAAGAGCCCTTCGGTCCGACCATTATTATCCTATTTTTCTTGTTCCTCGCTCTCCGCTGCTATTGCGGACCGTTGAAAATTCCTGCACTTTGTTTATGTCTATCCAGAGGATTTTGTTAAAATGTTTCGATTTTTTTAGATTAAATGTACGTTTTTTAGTTCTAAGAAGAATCTTGATGAGCAAGGTTGACGTAGGGTGACATATTTTACATATAACCTCTAAACATTTTGTTATAAGTTGGTATATCTCGTTGGTTTTTACCACAAACATACTAAAAACTGATGTCTATAAGTAACTACCTATTTTGTCCATGTTGTGTGTGTTGTCGCTTTGCCTAACTAAGCCTATTCTTTATAATTTTCTATAAAACTATATGTCCTATAGTAAAAAATGTTTCGCTATTCAGTTATTCATAATAACATCAGTATTTATTGCCAATAAATACGATCCCGATTCAAATAATCTCAAGCGACGAGTGCGGTTCAACCCTAGATTCAATTGCAAATATATTTTTAACTTAAAACTTACATTTTTCTCCTATTGTAAAAATACGTGCTACTAAGTCATGAAGGTTGCATGAACTAAACCGTATTATGTAATAACACCAGCTTTTATAAGCGTGTTGTGTTTTAGGGTTCCGTACCCCCTTTGGTAACAGGACATTGATACTTTCTCTTTCATATGTGTTTGTCACACAAGTGTATCTGAGTGTTGTGGGGTATCAGAACATTCATAACTAATGTGTACGCTTTAATAAAAAATCAGAACCGATGAGGCTACTCTATTTTGAAAATGGCAATCTATCTTATAAGCGTCAAATTCGATCTGAATGTATTGCGTAGCATAGTAAAACACGGACTGAAGTTATGTTATGCCAAACTTAAATCTCTAAATGTATGTTTAATCTGAAAGTAATACTGGTTGTTAGTTTACTGGCGTCTATTAATGGTAAGATTTTTTGGTCGTACGGAACCTTAGTCTGCAAGTCCGACTCGCGCTTGTCCGGATTTTTTGTGAAAGCAACACAATATTTTATATAATTTCTCTTTGCGCAGACGAGAGGTATTATAGCGACTGTTGTATAAAAACGACACGAGTGTTAACATAGCCTTTATGACGAGAATTTTGTTATTTTATTTTTTCAATTTTATTGTTGGGATGGTAACTAGTTGTTTGATTAGTTTCTTTGGTCTTAGTACGTTATTTTGACTACAATTCAAGACTGGGTATTTGCATTTTATAACTAGTTGTAAGAGTAGGTATATAAATTTTCCATTATTCGGAACCTCATTATACTTTTATTTTCTTTTCCATCAGTTCTGAGTTATGTTTTGCATGGTTTAGACAAAATCGTACAGAATTTTAGTTTTCTTAGACTAGTTAGCGTAAGACAGGCATATTTTGACATTAATTCATGGATTTTTAATAATATGCTTCTCTTTTTTTCACGAGTATGTAACTGTTAATATGCATGATCATATACAACCTTATTTTTTGTTTATTCTAAACCGGAAAAGACTTGAAATCGCGAAAAAAAAAACAGCTGTGTGTACATTTGTGTTCACTTAAATCGACAAAATGTATGGAACAGCAGATCCAGATCTTTGATCCCATAGAAAAAGTTGTTCAAAATGATGAGTACAATGACCCCTTTTCGGGTTTAGTATAAACAAAAAATAAGATTGTATAATTATATAGTTACGATAATGTAATGGTAAGTGGAATGATCCTTTTAATTTCGACACCCAGATTTTTTATGAATGGATTAGGTTTTTTTTTTCTGACAGTATCTTTTGACTTATCATGAAACCATTTTAGTTAATTCTTAGTATTTCATTATTTTTCTCGTTATTGTAGGTACAGTCACGGACTTTAATTGATGAGCCACCTTCAAACTTTTCAATTTTGCAGTTTCATACATTCACGAGATTACACGATTAAATACGAACTCAAATCGCACGCTCGTAAACAAGATGACAAATAAATTACTTTTAATCGGAAATATCCATAGAGGTTGACTTTATTAGTTAACCTGTATGGATATTTCCGGTAAAAGTAATTTATTTGTCATCTTGTTTACTTTCATACATTCACGAGATTACACGATGAAACACGAACTCAAATCGCAAGCTCGTAAACAAGATGAAAAATAAATTACTTTTAATCGGAAATATCCATGGAGGTTGACTAATAAGTTCTCAATGATAAAAATAAATACAATGTTGCATTAAGTTTATCCAACCTATTTGATACCGACCTCCTTTGAATCATAGCTAATTAACTCGATAATTATGAAAACATAACTGAAAACAGTGACAGTTGAAATATCAAGATGACAAATAAATTACTTTTAATCGGAAATATCCATAAAGGTTGACTAATAAGTTCTCAATGATAAAAATAAATACAATGTTGCATTAAGTTTATCCAATCTATTTGATACCGACCTCCTTTGAATCATAGCTCATTAACTCGATAATTATGAAAACATAACTGAAGACAGTGACAGTTGAAATATCAAGATGACAAATAAATTACTTTTAACGGAAATAGTCTTATCCATAGAGGTTGACTAATAAGTTCTTAATGATAAAAATAAATACGATGTTGCATTAAGTTTATCCAATCTATTTGATACCGACCTCCTTTGAATCATAGCTCATTAACTCGATAATTATGAAAAAATTACTGAAGACAGTGACAGTTGAAATATCAAGATGACAAATAAATTACTTTTAATCGGAAATAGTCTTATCCATAGAGGTTGACTAATAAGTTCTTAATGATAAAAATAAATACAATGTTGCATTAAGTTTATCCAATCTATTTGATACTGACCTCCTTTGAATCATAGCTCATTAACTCAATAATTCTGAAAACTTAACTGAAGACAGTGACAGTTGAAATATCGATGTCAGAGAATTTCTCCGTACGCTAACGCTACTATGCAGCAGTAACCTAGCAACAATTGTTTATCGTTGCTAGGTTACTGTTGCTAGACCTGCAATTGGTTGACTTTGAGTAGTCACTGCTGTCAAGTTTGTAGTTCTGCTCTCAGGTTAGCCAACCGGTAAAGATATGAAATATAATTTTCTTCTTCTTATACGTAGACATATGACTTTGCGTGTCGGGAACCGAATAAACCCGATTTGCATTACACGGCTAAAATGCGAACAGTACCAGGTGGCTCATCAATTAAAGTCCGTGACTGTACACACCATAATAGCTAGTAATTACAAAAAAATAATTTCATGAAATCGCACAATAGACGTTTTTGTCTTTTTGGAACAGTTCTGAGTAACTCCTTTATTGTAAAAGTTCACCAGAATTCCCTTCAACGAAATTCTGCTGTCAGGACTTTCCATTGAGAAATTTATTCGACATAAAACCAAATTAGTTCATAGAATTTTGGCTTGTCCCACTAAAGAGAAATACGAATACCTGAAACATCGGTAAACAAATAGAAAGCTTCATTCACAGTGAAACAATCTACGCAAAACAAAAAAAATCTCATCATCGAATTAAAACAAACTGCAACACCTAATCTAAACTTCAAATCTCAAAATTTAAACAAAAGTCTATTTTTGCGAATCTTAAAAGTGGCGGACCAAGCGTTGCTCCTTGTGGCACCCCCTTTAATTCTGCGAGATAACGTGCAAGAGGCGAGGACTGCCCATTGTTATTCCATCCCGGTGCCGGCCCGAATTGTCCCCAACACCTACACAAAGAATCGCTTGTGAATTCACTCGCAATACTCCTCATTTTATTGTAAATCTGTGACCGCAATGTCGAATGGCCCTTAGGGTTCTACTGTAGGGTGGATCGTAATAAAATTATGCGCGATTGTGATTGATAGCTACAATTGTTTTAAGGTTGGGGAAATAATCCACTGGACCCGTTGTTATTTGCTTTTTTTAACTGCTTATCACTGAGATTTCGACATGATCATCTATTACTCGATAAAAATAATAAGGTACGTAATTAAAAAAAAAAATCGTAGCTCATGGTGGTCTGTAATGAATATCGGTGTAGATTTGTTTTTCCCAAGAGGTAAAACAAATCCACCGCCATATTCATTACCAATTAATAAAGGCATTATTACGTAAACACAAAAATACGCCCATACATTTGTTTTTTTTTTACCCTAGTTGACTTATTTATAGAAACCCAAGGTAAATAATAATTTTAACAGAATGATATATACTTATTAGTATGTTTTTCATGTTTCAAAACATAATGGTGTTTCATTATAGGGCTCATCGTTTTATCCATAATTCTTTAAAAGAAAACATGTTATTATAGTGTCTGAAACAACAGTATTTATCACGGGAAAGGACTTTCATTTTTATGTGTTATTTCTGAGAGTTATTGCCAGTTCATGAAAGAATATAGAATTCATTCATATTGATTGCAACTACTTACTAATTAATAAAATAAAGTGGAAAATTAAAAACTATTATTAATAAACGTTGAAAGTCTCGTAATGAGTTACGAGACTTTCAACGTTTATTAATAATAGTTTTTAATTTTAACTAGTCACATTGAGATGTGACTAGCCTTTTCTCAACTACATAATTATGTTGAGGCCGGTTTCCCGTCTAACCGGATGCAGCTAAATACCTGTATATTACATGCTTACTAACCTCCACAACCCAGTTACTGGGTAACACGATACCCCTTGGTAAGGCTGGATGTCAGACTTTCGGGCTTCTGACTATCCGTAACGTAATCCGTCAAAGATGTATATGACAGTCGAAACTAATGACTTAACGTGCTTTCCGAGGCACTGTGTCGTAATTATACAACGTTAATTAAGTACTCTGTAGATATTACCGCTATGAAAGTTATAGACAGAACGAAATTGAAATAAAAAATCCAATTAAAAAGTAACACAAAAGTCAAAGCAACAAACGACCCGACAAAACCAAGTGCATCACAATAAGATTAGTCTGAAAAATCTCATTCAAGTAGCGTTAGCAAAAGTGAGCCGCCATGATCCATACTAATTCTACCATACCTAGACGGTCGCAGACATTTCTGCCATAAAAGCAGATTTCTTTTCCAACGCTCCTTTTGTGTGGCTAAAGAGGATTATTTTGATAATAATTTACCGTTCTTGTTGGTAATATTGTACGCGTAAATCCTTTTAGTGGCACTATTTCTTTATTTCGACTTTTTATTCTTGTCGGAGCATTCAAATAGAAACGCCTTGTGAATGGATCGTTTTATTTCCGAAATAGTTGTAGTGTGTGGGTTTATTTTCGAAATCTAATGGATTATTTTCTTTTCCTTTGTGTTCGGCTTGACTTATGTGCGATCATGGTTCTTCAGGAAAATAGATTTTCATGCTTTTGTTGTAAAGAGTGTTTGAATTTGTTTGATATTTCTATAATGTTTTGGCAGTAAAGAAAATACGGATCTAATTATAATTTAATTATATTATACAAGTGGGTGTTCCGGATAAGTCTTGAGAGCGCTTTTGTTAAAATAAACAATGAAAATACTTACATTTATGCAGGAAATAATTTCATACTACAGAATATTAATTAGATTAAACTTTTTGATCAGAAGCATCCCAACAGCTGAGTTTGGTGTTGAGCTCTAAATAGTAACATCGGATGAGTAAACCGGTATACATACATAAGTAGAAGCTTAAAGGATAGCAGCTACTCAGATATTCATAAACGACGTTCCCTCTTCAAAGAAAATTATACACAGCTGTTTAGATTCAGATAACGCGCTATTTGACCCAATTGGAATAACAAACGTCCTCAAGTGCTCTACAGACAAAGCATTCAATTTCGCTGATTTCCTTCAAACTGCAGCACAGAAATATTTCCATACCAACCGTTTGATCTCCATTGATCAGAATAATTTCGCTCGGACGTTCGAAAGATGGGAAGAACAATATGAACGGAAAAATGTTAGAAGACATTTTCTCGAACATTTAGGTCGGGTTTGGAAAAGAAACGGAATACAAAATGGTTTTTATGACCGACAACTATATATAAGAGCTTCGAATGTTGTTTAAAAAAATGGTGCGGGGGCTATTTTGTGTAAATGCATTAATTTCTTTTTTTTTAATGTGAACGAATTTTTTAATTCTTGTTATCGCAAACGGATTGAAATTAAAAAAAAAAACCATGAGGATCTATTGATATCAGATAATTATACTTGTTTACAATAATTATTTTTAATAAGTGGAAATTGGCTGTGACTGACTAACCAGTCTGATTATTCTACGCAAAACAAAAAATATTTGGATAGCTTACTGATGTTGTATATTGAACAAACAATCCAATCCAGGTGTTCGTGAATTACAAACTCCAAGCCCATAAGTAAAAAGGCCAGACCTTTACCTAAATACAAATATCAATATGCCTGTTTTCCCCGAAGGGAAAGGGAACCTACATGTGAATTGAAATAACTATCAGTTAAAATATTAATAACTATCAATTAAATAATTGGGTAAGATAAATAAGTACGTTGTAGATACCAAAGGATTTGCAAATGGCTTAAAAAAATATCATAGAATAAATATTACCCATCATCGGAGAGTTTAAACCAACAGAAAAAAATGTAATGACCTCACTTCCATGGGGAATATAAAATTGGAAGATTCATCAATTCCCAACGATGAATCAGCAGAATCAAATCTGCAATTCAGATTGTGTCTTACAAAAATACAGCTATATTGGACTGTGATGGGATGACTTAGAAGCTTTTTGGAGAGAGAGAGTGGGCCGTATAAAAGGAGGTATGACATTCAATGCGAAATTCTTAGATAAAGCCTTTTTTATTCTACATAAATCTGGTCATCTATTGTATACAGGGCCACCAAAACCATATAAACATTTCGATTGACATTTTGGACAAGAAGTTGGTCAAGTGTTTTCATGTTATCTCTTGGTTTTTTGGATATCTCCATGTTGAATTAGCTTGACCATGTGTCTTTACTATAGTTAACATTACTAAAAAGCTTAAACTATCTACATATCTGGCCACAAAAGATTCAACTAAAAACCTAACCGCAAGAATCCTAAAAGAAAGTCAATCGAAAAAAGTTCGCCCTATCATTTGAAACTCTCAATCGTCGAGTGAAGAGCCCCACAAAAGTCAAGGCCCTTAAAAAGGGGCGCTGGGGGGCTGTAAACGAAGGGGGCTGTAAACGATGGCTCTATAAAGAGCAACACACTAAAAGTTTATAAGCCGTAAAGTATAACTGTAAACTTACTGTATTTACAATTACATGATTTATAGATCGTTGAGAATGATTTACGTTTCGACTTTTTTATGTCTGTTCTATAAACGTGATTTTGAATATTATTATATGATTTGTCTGGAATCGCCAACACGTCTTGAGCAAACTTGATGATCAATGCTCGTGCCTTCTCTGTATAATAAGAGGCCTTTGCTCTGCAATGGGACAATGAAAGGCTGGTATTGATATTATGATTTGTAACTGTTATGTTGATATAAGTGCTTGCTCCCGATCTCCTGCTTTCCAGCATTTGACTACTTTGAAGTGAAGGGTGATATCCAAAAACCTTAATCTAATGGTCTCAAATGGCCATCACATCCTGTCTTACTGATTGTGAAGTATAGAGATTTTTACGACACATAATTATCTTCTCTGTTTGAAAAGCCTTTTCCCTGTAGTGGGTCAGTTACAATAAATAATATAATTACTCTTGACCTGACCTGACCTTTCCAACTTCGGGTTTTCTAGAATTACTCGTTTCTAAGAACTTTGTCGGATCCTATTACCGGCAAGCTAAGTCCTAACTTTTGCGACGAAGCTTCATGAAAGTTGGCTTTGAAAATACCCTGCGGCTTAGAATAGAAGGGAAAAGATTAAAACAACCCTGGTTATTTATTTTCCTTATATGCAGTTGTAGGGACTGTGTGAACTTCTATTTATAATAGCTGTGAATTATAATAGTTGAGAGCTTTTGCTAAGCTTTAGCGTATTGATCATAATCTAGTATAGTAGAGTATGGTTACTGTCCTAAGAAACGTAAGTTCGATTCTTGAACAGAATTTTAAAAAAGGGCGCACCAAGGGTAATAATTATAGTAATATACCGGCCCTGTTCCCAATATCGGTGGGCTACCATTTTTTATATTAAAAAATGTTTATTATATTTTTTAAATTATATTACTTAAAAATATAATTTATAATTATGTTAGACATTTGGCACTTTGTTTGAGTTGTATTGCTGATTCTAATGTATAAACATTAGAATCAGCTATACAACTCAAACATTCTGTAAACCCATATTTGTTACGGCCGCAATTAAATAAAGGGAATAGTAATATTAATTTTTATTCATATAATTTTGCAGGCTCATTTCTTTAAATATTTCAATATTCTGTAGGTAATACAGAAATCAAAACAGATAATTATCATGCAATAGTGACGTAACAATTTTTTGCCCTGCATACTTGAAAGTTTTGCTGATCGTAGTCAATATAAAGCTAAAAGGTTATACAAACGAAGTCTCAGGTATATCCTCAAACTACATACAAAATCCTCACAAAAGATAGATCAGCTTTAACAAATCAAAAGAAAAAAGGTCACCCCCATAAAAACCGTCGAGTGCAGACATGCAAATGATATCGTTCCCTAACGCTAGTACCATTCAACGTACCGTTATGGTTCCAATAAGAAGTACTTACGGATGATCGTACGTCACTCTCACCGATGATCGGTAACTATTCAGAAACAGTTTTGTGAAGCATATTAGAGCGGCAATGTAAGGCAATATATTCGATAATGTCTGATAGAAAAGCAGTCGATGCTCAACTTTGTGACGTTAGATCTAAGGTTGAAAATTGAATGTGTTAGTAATTTTAGGTACAGGGGTGTTTGGATGAGTATCTTTTTATATTTTTATATCACTCTCTTTAAGACTACAGTAATGAGCCCCTTTTATTTCCAAAAGAAGTTTTAATTATGTTATAAAAAGATAATTTTTCCTCTTTTTCTGCCAACTTTTCCTTAAATTGGCAAAATTTGTAACGTCTAAAATTAATTTTATGTGAGTGAATAAAGACGGGTCGTAAACTTCATTATCACTCTTTATTTAAAGAGATAGGCTGAGAATATTTTGGGAAGGGCCTGTTATGACTGACAGTATTTTTTCATGGCTGGTAAGTTTAAATAAGGCTGCACGAACCCTATTCCAAGCGATTTAATTTATAGCATTCTATTCCAAAAAGGCCAGACAGTGAGAGGCATGTACAGTCACGGACTTTAATTGATGAGCCACCTAGCACAGTTCGTATTTTAGCCGCAAAGTGAGTGAGTCTTCGTATTAGAAGAAGAAAATTTCATATCTTTACCGGTTGGCTAACCTGAGAGCCAGAACTACAAACTTGACAGCAGAGTGACTGCCCAAAGTCAACCAATTGCAGGTCTAGCAACAGTAACCTAGCAACGATAAACAATCGTTGCTAGGTTATTGTTGCGATAGTAACGTTAGCGTACGGAGAAATAATAATAGTCATTTCGACAAGTTCGAAAGTAACATCTCTGACATGTCTGAATTTCAACTGTCACTGTCTTCAGTTAAGTTTTGATTCAAAGGAGGTCGGTATCAAATAGATTTGACAATATTGATGCAACATTGTATTTATTTTTAATTTTTTATCATTGAGAACTTATTAGTCAACCTCTATGGATAAGACTATTTCTGATTAAAAGTAATTTATTTGTCATGTCATGCGATTAAACACGAACTCAAATCGCACGCTCGTAAACAATTACGAGCGTGCGATTTGAGTTCGTGTTTAATCGCGTAATCTCGTGAATGTATGAAACTGCAAAATTGAAAAGTTTGAAGGTGGCTCATCAATTAAAGTCCGTGACTGTACCTAACGCAAGATGCCTCTACTTGTGGCTTTCGTCACATGCGTCTCTTACCACTCGAAGCACATGCCTCGTTCTATCTAGACGCACCCTAAAATGCATATTCGCAAATGGCTCAAAATCAAGAAATGATTTCATTTGGCATTCCATAGTTCCGCGTCTACTAAATGTGTGTACTTCGACACACCTATTCTTTTACAAGGCATGGACGGAAGGCAATGCAATGCTTTACAGTTTCAGGGCATAATTATGGCATAGAGTAGAATTATACTCTCTCTCTCGTAGTGAATTTTTCTAAAGAAAAGAAATGTATGAAGTACAATTGAAGAAAAAACATGACACATACACGCTGACATTTAGTGTATGATACCGATTTGATAATTCGTTTTTATTTTTCTATATTTTTTTTTTTTACTTTTTCATGATCATACAGTGCGAGTCAATCCAAACCAAATCAATACTTTTTCTTTCTTTTTTCTAATATTTATGTATGACACTGTTTTTGTCATTTTAATTATTTGTTTCTGACATGTTGTGATACTGTTTTGACATTTTAATTAAATTTTCCGGGCATGTTATAACATGATTTTTAAACCTATTTTCTCTTCGGGCTAAAATGTTCGAGACCATATTAAGTATATAATGTACCTAATATATTATTTATTTATTTCTAAAAATTTAAGCGTTTTGTAAGGTACAGAACTGTAAGCTTATAATGTATTTTTGAGTACATAGTCTGCGCTTGACCGCGGTCTCGATCGTGTGTGTGCGCGTAAGCGGTACTCAGTAAAAATGTCGAAAGCGAACCTAGTTTCAAAAACAGTGAAGTGTGCAAGTTGCAACATTGTGATCAGTGAGATTCTAGCTTATTTGCAAAATAAGTTAGATACAATGGACAATGAGAGCATGGTGCGGATCTGTGCCTCTGCTTTTACTGTCACTGAAGTGGAAAAGGCGAAGGGTCTGTTATTTGACTCCATCAAAACTAAAAGGCGGAATATTTCAAGAAGGAACGACGGCAAAATCCAGCGAGATCTCGAGGATATTATTGCCATTTTCAAGGAAACTGATCCTGAGTTAATGCCTATTTTTGTGGCCAGAGAGTTAAATAAATTACCACCCGTCACGTTTGATCATGTCGATGTGACGGCTTTATTGAAAGATATAGTTCGATTAAAGTCAGCCGTGAATGAAATAAAAGAGACGTATGTGACTACTAAGCAAATGGAAGATTTAGAAAGTAGGTGGTCAAATTGTCGGTATAGTTCTGACTACCGAATAAATATGAAGCGAGGAGGGTACTTAGTCGAAAGCGGACCGATGGCAATTCAAACGCCGAGAGACGGCGCAACAACCGAGCGAGCGGTAGACACCTGTCAAAGTCAAAACTATCTGGCTCATTCACCTGTCGATGTCGGCGGCAAGTCATACCCAATGGATGAGCGTACGGTGGCGGCGGCGGCGGCTAACTACAGCGATGGAGCGCACGTCTCGCCGTCTCGTTCGCGCGAGCTAACCGAGAGAACGGTGCATGAAAGTACGCAGCTCCCCACTATCTTAACTCGCGCGCAGGTTGGTACTAGTGCGACAGCGACGGAGTTTTTTGTGAGCGGGACGGAGCGTCTACCGGACAATATTATGTGTGAAAACGAGAAACCAGTCTGTGCAGCGAGCGGAGTTAACGGTTCGTCGCCAGCTGATGTATGTAAACAAAGCGCGGAGATCGGCAATACGGCGCCTGATAGTGCACTTTTAGTGCGAAAGCTATCTTTTGCGGAGACTGTCAGGAATGGTGACGAATGGAAAAAGCCGAAAGAGGATGAAAACTGGATAGAATCGCAGAGAAAGCGATTAAGAAATAGGTTTATAGGGAACAAAGGAAAGGCCGACTCAAGCTGCAGTTTTAAGGCGGCTGATACAAAAATACCACTTTTTGTATCAAATGTGCACAAAGATGTGATTGACTCAGACATCGTGAGTTATATTTATGACAAAACAAAGGAGAAGGTATCGTTATTGAAAATTAAAATGAAGAAACTAAGAGATTATAATTCATACAAGATTTACGTAACGAAAAGCAGTATTGACATGTTTCTAGATGACAATCTATGGCCTTCTGGCATTACGTTTAGACGTTTTGTCAATATGAGGGAAAATACTCTTGTAAAAGGCGAGAATAATCAACGGGTTTATTAGAACGACTAAATGGATCATACACGAATGCGTAGTACATTAGTTAGCTTTAATTGCAAATCGATGAAAAGATCAATGGAGGGGATACGGAGCCTGTGTAAGAATGCTGATGTACTAGCACTACAGGAAACGTGGTTGTTACCACATGATTTGCCATTGCTTAGCACAATAGACGAAGAATTCGGGTGTACGGGCACGTCTGCGGTGGACACGTCGTTAGGTCTCCTAAGTGGCAGGCCATATGGCGGCGTGGCAATTCTGTGGCGGAAAAATGCGTTTGAGTCAGTCTCAGTAATAGATTGTAATAGTGCGCGTATATGTGCGATAAAAGTGATGACACGAAATGGGTCGGTTATAATTTTTTGCGTGTACATGCCAGTTAACGGTATTGAAAATTTACCTATGTTTACAGACTGCCTGAGTGTAATAAAGTCTGTGATAGAAGTTAACACTGATAGTGAAGTGGTTTATATTTTAGGGGATTTTAATGCTCATCCAAACGAACTATTTTGTGATGAACTGTTGAGTTTCTGTGTAGAACAAGACTGGTGCTGCGTTGACATGGAGAGACTAGGTATTCAGTCGGGTACATACACATTTACGAGTGAGGCGCATGGATGTAGGAGGTGGTTAGACCACTGCATTGTCACTAAAGCTGCTCAAGAGACTGTTCATAATGTGTGGGTGCGGCACGACGTGTATTGGTCTGACCACTCTCCACTTTATATGGAATGTGATATAAATAAGATTGCTGTTAAGTGTACTATTGATAGTAAGCTAGTATGCGACGGTGTGATCTGGGGCAGAAGAGAGGTTAAACAGATTGATTTATACCATAGCCTATGCCACGAGGAGCTCAGGGGGGTGGATTTCCCAATGGAATTCAGTTCGTGCGCGGATAAATTCTGTTCTGACCCGGATCATATGGCTTTGTTAGATGAGATGTACACTAGAATTACGAATATTTTAACGCATGCGTCTGTAAGATCCTACAGTCGTAAATGTCTCAGAAAGGGTGGGTACATCACCGGGTGGAACAGGCATGTCGCTGGCGCTCACGGAGAAGCTAGGCTGGGGTTTCAGCTGTGGGTGTTAGCGGGTAGACCGTCAAATGGTCTTGTTTATGAACAAATGTGTGCCAGTCGGAGGGTTTTTAAGTCTAAGCTGAAATGGTGTCAGAGCAAGCAAGAGCAAATAAAGATGGATATTCTTGCCTCAAATCTTTCAGCGGGGAATTTTTCAGCCTTTTGGAAGAATACTAACAAGATGAACCCTAAGCCAAGTGTACCTGTGAGCGTGGGCGGAATCAGTGATCCTAAAGGTATTGCAAATAGTTTTAGAGATCACTTTATGGTAAGATCTCCCCTAGGGCCAGCGATGACCGTTGTTGACGGTGCTGGGGCCGGCGTGCCCGGGGGAAAAACACTCTTCTCAGCAAAAGAAGTTGTCACGGCAATTCAAGGGATGAAGAGGGGTAAGTCTCCAGGGTACGATGGTCTCAGTATCGAGCATTTCAGGCATGCAGGCGTACATCTGCCGCGTGTATTAGCTATGTTTTTTACGCTGTGTGTCGGTCACTCATACTTGCCGGATTCACTGATGAAAACCTTGGTTGTACCCATTCTTAAAAACAGGACAGGGGATGTATCGGATAGGGCAAATTATCGGCCCATCTCGCTTGCTACAACAGCAGCTAAGATACTTGACAGTTTGCTAAATCAGAGTCTCAGTGGGTACTTACATTTACATGACGCACAATTCGGTTTCAGGGCGGGACTATCCACGGAGAGTGCTATTTTGTGCCTTAAGCATACTGTCAGGTATTACACCGAGAAAAAGACACCGGTATATGCCTGTTTCCTCGATTTGTCAAAAGCTTTTGACACAGTAGCCTATGACATACTATGGCGAAAGCTAGAGGAAACAGGTATGCCCGCGGAACTTAACAGTGTTCTTAAATTCTGGTATAAAAACCAAAGTAACCAGGTGAGATGGGGGGATACACTATCTGATGAATATAAATTGGAATGCGGGGTAAGACAGGGTGGCCTCACATCTACCGGCCTCTTCAGCCTATATGTAAACCAGTTGATCGAGGAGCTCAGCAGGACACATGTCGGATGCTACATTGACGGAACATGTGTCAACAACATAAGCTATGCTGATGATATGGTTCTGCTGGCCCCCTCGGTTAATGCCCTGAGGACATTAGTTAAAATTTGTGAGCGCTACGCATCCGAGCATGGTCTCAGGTACAACTCACAGAAAAGTGAGGTACTGATTTTTAGGGCAGGAAAACAGAGACCTAGTACAGTGCCTCCGATCATGGTCGGTGGAACGCCCTTGAAGATTGTGCAGAAGTTTAAATATCTGGGTCATCTGGTCACAGAGGACTTAAAAGATGACCTTGATATAGAAAGAGAACGCAGGGCGTTGGCGGTAAGGAGCAATATGCTGGCCCGTAGGTTCGCTCGATGTACTAAAGAAGTAAAAATAACACTTTTTAGGGCATATTGCCAATCTTTCTACTCGAGCGGCCTGTGGGTTCGGTATACGCAACGAGCCTACAACGTCCTGCGTATACAGTATAATAATGCTTTCAGAATGCTGTTGGGGCTGCCGCGGTATTGTAGTGCGTCGCAAATGTTCGCAAATGCGCGCGTTGACGGCTTCCACGCCATAGCGCGTAAGAAAGTGGCGTCGTTATTTCAAAGACTGCGGGGTAGCACCAACAGCATTTTGAAAATGATCGCATCTCGACCCGACTGTCCCATACAGGCACATTGGGTGGGAATAGTTACGGGGAAGATAAAATGATGGTTTTCTTTTTTTTTTTTCCATGAATAAATGATGTACCTACTAACATAGATCTTAAGAAAATTGTTACTAACACTTTATGGATACTGTCCGAAATAAATAAATTATTATATATATATAATTGTGAAAAACTATTAGTTAAAGTTGAAAGATTTTTTTTATGATCATTGAATGTGCCACCAATATTTTATTATCTAGGTGCTCGGCCACAAGGTGGACAGCCCCCTTCTGGGGCACATGGTTCAAGCACAAGTGCGTGTGCCCGGGGCCCCAGATGGCGGCCAATACCTAAATTTATTGTTAAATTTTTAAATGTACTAACATAGTTTTTAAGTCGTTCTACTAACAATATTATGGGCCAAGTATGTCTGAAATAAAAGATTTTATTTATTATTTATTTATAGTGTAAAGTAGGTAGTGACAGAGATCCTAGAAAACTTTAAAAAAAAATCAACAGCCGAATTTTTTGCCAGCGACTGAAAAAATAATGAAAGTAATTTATCACGATGTTTTTTTTGGAATTCGGTTATTTTTTGTGTAAAAATATTTTTCATGTTTTAGTTGTTATTTAAGTACCTACCCCACACAGATTTGTATACCACAGCTTGGTATGTAAAAAACATTGACAAGAAGTTTTGTAATAACAACAACATACAAAGTTTCATTTAATTCAATACTTTATTATGTAAGTTTACTCAAAAGCTACTAAAACGAAGTTAATCGTATTAGAATAATATTATCTGTAATGGCAAAGGAAACATGGTTAGGGGAAAGTTGCGATCATTGGACTAGTTCTTTCATTGGACCACCAAGGTATTTCCAAAACTGTCCAACCTAGCAACACCCAAACTAGTTGAAACGAGTCCGTGACGTCTCAGTTGCACCCCCCTCTTACCTCAGTGACGCTGCGGCACGTGGTGAGGAGTGACTTGAGTGGTTGTGTTTGCGGCGGTCAAAATCTTATTATTTGACTCGGAACAATTTGATATAAGTATCATTCTATTCATATTTGTTTGTGTGCACTGATAGGAAATATTAGATAATTTAATTGTGATTCCATGAGTGTTATTCAATTTTGTCTAATCATGTGCATGTATATTTAAGATTTCCTTTTCTTAACGAGTACCTTGTTGCCATCAATGGACCTCAAGAGAGTTCCACCGTTGGACCGGTCCAATCATAGCAACTTTTAATTGTATTTTTTTTTGTCATAATTATTGGAGTAGGCTCCGGGTATTTCACTAATTATGGAAAAAACTCTTGAAAAATCATTATAAATTTATAATTTCAGAATGTCGCCGAATAAAAGAAAATATTTGGAATAAAACTAGCATGAACCTCGCCCTAGAATCAGTGAGACTTGATGACCTGATGTGCCAAATGTAAAATTTAATTAGTAACTAAGTAGCCTCTAACTATAGTTTGTTTGCTTGTCGTAAGTGTATGAGTATTGTTTGTCTCTCCTCGTATGCCATAATTTAATCATAATTGATAATTATAATTCGTTACCTTGATTGGACCTCTAGAACAAATTTCTCGACGTCCATTGACGGCAACCTGGTGGTTCAATGAAGGTGCCCATGGTCCAATGAAGGTAACAGCTCAAAATTTAGTTTTCTTCGTTTATACCAAAAATTGTAAGCCCAAATTGTTTGTGCGTTTGATTATTATAAATAAAGGTCCTACGTAATAAAAATAATAAACTGGTTTCATTTTATCACTTATATTATTTAAGATATGTTGTTGTAAAGTTAGGTGGTCCATTCATAGCAACCTTCCCCTAAATAAATAAATAAAATGTGTTGGGACCAGCGCATGAGGGCCCTCTACTAAATGAAAAATCACGTAAATCGACCCGGTAATCACGGATGAATCAATGAACACACCTGCATTAAAGAAAAGTACAAACAAACATAAACCCCATTTTTTCAAGTCGGTTAAAAACTCCATGAGCCACAATTACAGACCGGTATTGTACTTTCTAAATAAGATATATAGTTAGTTAAGTGTTAAGCATTGCATCTTGCCAAATCCTCAAACCTACCATTAATATCTCCTGTTTGCTCCAAGTATGTCCTAATTAGCAAATATGGGAATTGGATTAGCGAGATTAGGGTTCTAATTAGCGAGTACATAGGTAATGATGGTGGAATCCTAGGCCTATGTCTAATCTGCTAATAATGGTGTGGTTGCAAATTGCAGGAATGCTTTGTTCCGTTTGTTCCTGTCCTAATTATAGTACCTAATTATTATTCAGCTATGACAGGCGAGAGCATTAATTAAGGACTGATCTAGGTCCGGATATTGAATGAATGATTTCTTTATTTGCTATATTAGAGGTTACCACATGGGTGGTTATTGGTTGATAAATATTTATATTGAGTTTATCATTGTCTATTCTGCCCCAGGGCCTTCTAAATAACCATAAGTTTTCGATAATAATAGTTTTCTTAAACATGCTTAGAAATTCGAGCATTATTCTGAAAACCTTCTTCGACGTAAATCGAAAATGCTGTATTGATCAAATACACGCGAGTGCCGGTCGGCATTTCATTTCAATTTGGCTTTCAAACTAAAGAAGAAGCAAATGAACATATTAGCGCGTGAAAAATCATCGTTGTTCGCCATGGATTCTGGAATTTATAATTAACTAGCTGCGTCCCGCGGTTTCACCCGCATAAATATCGATCCCTTGGGAATATCGTGTTAAAAAGTATAATTTTCCAGGTCTTGGTCTACACATGTGCCAAATTTAATCCAAATCCGTTCAGCCGTTTTAGCGTGAAAGTGTAACAAACAAATAAACTCACTTTCGCATTTATACTATAAGTTAGGATTAGGATTTACTTAGTTTGAATTTCCGCGCATTATTTGACAAAAGCCAATACTAGCCTTGGCCCCAACCAGGCATTGATGGACTCACCTATGTGTGCGTCTGCTTTGCCTTGGCCCACATTCCTTGGCTTGGTAACAGTGGCAAGATACCAACTCTATGTCCTGAAAAAAGTTACAGAAAAAAGTTATCTGGAAATCCTAAAATAAAACTATCCTATAGCATTTTAGTTATTTTTTTTGCGACCAGCACCAGTTTATCACCCATAGATATTAAAATTAAAATTGTTTACTCCACGTGTTCGTGCTAGGCCCTCAGATTTATTGAAAGTATCTAAAACAAAAGACGCCATTGAACATACGAATGAAACGCCATCAAATCTCATCTGATGACATTGTCACCTTTCGGCAATAATCGACAATGTTCGGCACGTCACGGGCAAAATTAAACTGTCCGGGAACCGATTGAGTTAATTGGAAGGGTGCAAACCGATTCAGTTTCCTTAGGAACTAATAATGATAATAAGACGACGGTATTATTACTGCTGGTTTTGTGCCTACGGAGGCTTTTTTATGAATAGGCAGACATTGTAACATTATTTCAAACCAGTGGGATTGTTAATATCATTGTCAATATCAGACCGTAGACAGCTACAACTAAGGACATGCAAATCTGAAATGTCTTCAAAATCACCATACTTGTCAGAAGGATTTAGTAATTGCATGTTGTTTTTGGCAGAATACACCTAGTGTACCTATCCTACTATCACGTTTAGTGCAATCCACGAAAAAACTATTTCTATTTATTTTTTATAAAGATTCTTTTCTACGTATATTTTGTGAATGTGAGAACGTTGTAGGTCTTGTAGACTGTAGATTTGTTAACTGTTTTCTATTTTGTTTAGTACCTGGTACTTGTTGGTAGGCAGTAAATAACACCATTATAGCTAGAATGTACCAATGCAAAACTATTACTACTCGTTATAATGATGATACAAACATAATAATGGAGTGCATCATTCACGCTATACCATCACAAACAGTGCCATTTATCGAATCCATCGATTCATTAACTCAACCTCAATCAAGGTCATGTAATCAATAGCGATGGAAGACAGCTTACCTACAAGACAGTAACGAGAAGGCCAACTGTCTTTATAATATTTTTAATCATTTACTTTTATTTGTAACTTCTTATTCTTCTTCGTCTTATCAGTAATTCCACTATTTAGCCTAAATATGTAAGTTTCGACCACTAGCGTTCGAGCATTAGCGTTGGTATCGTAAAAGTCTTCCACCCGCGACTTTTTACCGTGTGGAAGACGACTGTAGCACTTGTTACTAGTCTAGCTTTCTATCAGTGAAATAGTTTTTATATTCGGATCAGTAGATACTTCCAGAGATAACCTCTTACAAACAAACAACTTGTGTTACTTCTTTATAATATTAGTTTATTTGTAGCAATTTTTTCCAGTAGAAACTAAATAATTGATGCCAAAATAGTTGATAAGTAATCAGACGAGCATTGCAACGGCTGTGCAATTTAATTATGACTTGTGGCAGCCATACTAATGACTTGACAAGGTCTTTCATCACATGAAGGATCTACGTTGGCTTTACGATTCAATTCATATGTTATAAGAGTGGATTGTGGTAGAGGTTTCTGTGTAACACCAGTTGAACAATAAAGAATCACCAATTATTATTAAAACTAGCTGCGCCCCGCGGTTTCACTCGCGTAAGTCTCGATCCCGTGGGAATATCGGGATAAAAAGGAATCCTATGTCCTACGCCAGGTCATGGTCTACCCATGTGCTAAATTTCATCTAAATCCGTTCAGCCGTTTTGGCGTGAAAGCGTAACAAACAAACTCACTTCCGCATAATATAATATTAGTTAGGATAAAAGATTTAGAGAAAACGATTACTTGCAAAACACTGACTCTGGTTAAGTTGATATTCGAGTTAACCATATAGCTTCAGATTCCGTTCAAATTGGAACTTCTGCATCACCTCCGTTGTCACCCTTAAAGATAGGGGTAAAGGCTAATAGGCTCTTTGAGGCATCGTCTCCAACGTCTCACGTATCTGGCTATCAATCTGATCGGATTGGAAGGAGATCACTTGAGCACTGCAATTCATTTGAATACGAGCTACAGTATAGAAGGTTAAACAACTATGGTACTGAACAGAGAAAGAGGTAAAGAAAACAGGTTGGATTCTGTCTAAAGTGTCCGTCATACTAAAGACAAACTAGAGACCATAATGTCTGATGACTTGACCTTTGGCTAAAAGAATTGAGGAAGAAAAAACAATGGTGGATTGTAAAGGTGATAATTATGGTTTGAAAAATAAATACAATGATGGTTAAAAAAGGTATGGAAGAAGCAGGCAATCTGCGCTGACCCCTAAAAACGTGGGATAAAGGCTGGTATGATGACGATGTCAGGGGACCATTAGGCATTGCTTACAACCCTTTTAACATCTAAGTAGAGCCAGACGGTTACGTCAGGATAAGCATAACATTTACAAAACTCAAAGTCAAACCATTTATTTCAATTAGGTAAACCATTTACAGGCACTTTTAAACTGTGTCGGTCAAGAAAGATGAAGTTAGTTGCCCATTCCAAAGCTTAGGCGTCTCAAAGATAGTTATTAGCAGAGTTAGAAGAAGAATAGTAGAAGGAGTGTTAAAATACGTGTATACAATGACATAGGAGGTGCCATAAGTGTCAAAGAAATCTCTCTCACATCACACATCTTTACATTACACATTTTGCCGAAAAGCATGATCTTTTAAAAGTTATCAATGGCAATGAAACGTCGGAAATATCTTCCATTGAAAACAACTTATATAATGGCGAATGACTTTGAAATCGGCACAATGTAGGTACTCAGAAAATATCTTTCATAACTCTACCATCTTTGCAGGTCAAATTCAACTCTAAATTGTAAGGAATAAAGTTGAATTTTCATTGTCATAATGAAAAGCTACATTATGCTGTAATATTCTTTTGGAATAACAAAAATTGTTTGCTGAAGGGGAGATTGGGCTCCAGAGTCGGTATACGGGTGATACCGTATCAATTACAGTTATTAATTTTGCATTTCATCCCGGTCCGTTGTTCCCTCGCTTCCTCGAAATAATAATTATCATTGCTGGAAATAAACCCTTTATTCCAACTGTTAAAAATTGTTTCAAACGCTGTAACAATTTGTAAGGTCATGTTTGAACATATGATTGGTTTTTCAATTATTTTTTAATTGTGAGGAAACTGTAAACTGTTAATAATAAAATGTTGGTTAAAGTAAGAATCAATTCATTTGGGGTTTAAGGGTTGAATTGAAAAGGTCTTAGGGAAAATCGCCATTAAAACCAAAGTCGTCAGAGTAAGATGATTAAGTAATCACAGTAAGTTAAAAAAGCGGCCAAGTGTGAGTCATAATCGCACACAAAGGATTCTGAACCACTGTACAATATTTATAACACTACTTAGAAAAAAATCTTTAGTATTTATATTTATGTTATAATAGACGTTTGTACCTATGTATGGCCATTATAATATTTTCCCCTCTGTCCTTAGTTATGGGTACGGAACCCTAAAAAACATAAAATCTAACTCAATTACATATCCCACGAAAACATATTAATAAAAAACATCTCACGCCATATAAGACAAGAAAAACCCGATTTTGTGGCTGAACACGTCGGCGAGGCAGCGACCATTTGTCAAGAAACAAATGAGGTGCGAGAATGGGTAGACGAGGAACCAGCAGGGTCATGTGGTGCCAGTCGAGCGCACGGGATACGTACGAGGCCGTGGTTTTAACTTGTATTATGTTTACGATACATATTTCAAACCAAGCTTTTGCCATAAAATATTATTATTCATTCGTTGGGTTGTGTACACTTTGCCTGACATGGGAATCGAAGCCAAGACTCGTTTTTCAGTGCGATTGGAACCAGTAAACATTATACATACCAGTTTATTCTACTTTCGAGCAAAACCCACTTGTCATAAAAAATAACTGTTGCACAAAGTCAGTAACTTCAGACTTAAAAAAAACCTTGACTTTATAATTACTTTTGTGTTAGCCTAACAGATTGAATTCGACAAGTTAGATTCATCAAGTCTTTCTAAATAGGTCTTGAATCCATAACCTCTGGATAAGCAAGTGTTCTCATCATGGTCCTGCCTTTGTTCCAATTTATTTGTGTTCTTTGCAGCAGCATGTTGTCTTCTTCCAGCATCCATCTCAATGAGCCAACATTCAAATCATCTTTCACACAATCCATTCATACTTAGTTTGAGCTTTTACTTCTGAGGGCCTAGATAAATTGACGTGTTATCAGTGATAACGATGGTAGAAAAGTCAAAAATGAGTGGGATTCTCATTAGCTACCGAAAACTTTACGTAGTATTGATACTGGTGAAAGTCGTTGTAGAAATACGAAAGCGATTGTCACTTCTCTAGGCCCTCTGGATAACCTCGAATTTGGTTAGTACATAAATAACAAAATACCCAATCATTTACACATGAGCCAACATCTCCAATCATAACACAATTAGTATCACAATCATATGATATGTATTGCTAACGAGGTGCTACTAATGGCTATTTAGTCGTTGCCCACAGCTGAGAGTCAGATGTTTTATACTAAAGCGGTTACAATGAATGTCTTCGTGGGTAGAACTTTATTGGAGAAAGATTGACGATGGATTATGGTGATTTAAACCCATTTAATGAATCTTGTATCTAAGATTTATTCAGGGAGTATCGCTAGTAATGATATACCGACACTACTTCAACCCACATCATTACTAGTGCTAAGTGTAATTGGATTTTTCTATCAGGAATTTCTTAGTACCAGCAATAGGCTCGCCCTCTATTACATCGGACTAAAACATAACTGGCGAAATGTGGGTGTACATGGGTACAACTCTGCCTCACCCTTCGGGCATTACAGTCGCGGTGTTATGTTATGTTATTCAAAATAAGTTGAGAGGTAGTTCTTTCATAACTGCCAAAGAAAGAAAGCATCGTCTACATTCACCCATTGTCCTTCACTACTTAGTTCAGACAAAGAAGTGATTACAATCCGAGAAGAGAACAGAAACCTTTATGAAAATGCCAACAACAACCATCTCCCGCGTGTCCCAAATTAATACAATCGGTTGCTAAGCGGTTGCTCCCAACTGGAAGCAATTACAACGAGTCGCTGATTCGAAAAGTTTCCCGATGTAATTTGGCTAGCCGTTTGAGCCTAACCGGTTATAAAAGCGGTTAGTATGTGTTTAAAGGTTTGAATACGGGTTAAGTTTATTCGGTGTTTTGTTGTGATTTCATTGTGAGTAGTTTAATGTAGTCAAACTCAAACTCAAAGCATTTATTTCAAATAAACCATTTGCAGGCACTTTTGAACTGTCAAAGAGTCGGTCAGTTAGTCAAAAAATTGAAGCTAGTTGCCTATTCCAAAACGTAGATCTCTATGGAGAAGAATGGGCTAGAAACTTCAAGGACACTCTTTTAAAGATAGACAGCCTAGACATTTGGCAATCGCTTTCAAAGCATTTCGTATATTTGTACAAAGAGTTTCGGTAGAATATGACAGTACTATATTTTTTTTTTACTTTCTTTCATTGTTTAGTATTGCTGATAGAAACTCGCTTCATCTAGGCCTTCTGTTGTTAAGAGATTAATGCCGCCTATGGAAATACATATATGCAATAAAAAAATCATCACTGGTACGTTGACATCCCGAAAACGACACTAATGTCTCATGTCGTGACTGTATTTACACCGACATCAGTGCTCTGCAATCCTGAACATAGCATGCTGAGTGGAAGCCTCTTGTCAGTCACGACGCGACCTGCAGCTTGTTTTATTTTAAGTACTATGTATCATTTATTCTAGTTTACTTGTAAATATGCACGTTTACCTACGTGACCTGGAGAAGGACATAGCTACTTTTAATACTGGATCGCAGACGAAGTCGCGGGAAACAGCTAGTAAGGTATAGATTTTATAGATCTGAAGTAAAGAGCCTTAACTTTAAACAACCATCCGAAACTTTCCATTAACCGTACCCTTACCTGAGACATCAATCGATCTCCGCATTCATTTGAATACGCTCCCTCAAATCACAAGAATACATCTACCTATAGGTATCAGAACCAAATCGTTGGCAATCTAACTCCAATATCAGAGGGAGAATAATTGACAAACCACAGTTACCAATGGTATAGTTCGTAATAACGAGATTGTGGGGCCTGGAGCAGCCTGGAGGGCCAATCAGTAGAATATGCAGGAGAGTGGTAAACCATGATCGAATAGAACGTGGGGTGTGTTGCAGTGGAGTGATGAGTTGTCAATATTGAAGGAAACAACTTGACACTAGTGTTTTATGAAAGGCAGTGTGAGGTGTATTATATACATTTAGATTTTCCAGTTCTACAGTATCGCGTGGAAACGTGTGAATCCATCTTGTACATAATGTTACTGAATACTCAAATGTTGTAATTTTCTTTAAATAAATAAATACAGAAGGAAAGGTGTAGGTAGTTAATATGATAAAATATCTATAAGTAGTTTATAATAAAGTCTGTGTGACCGCATAGAAGACATAATGGATTTTCACCATCATTTAGTGTATATGTCGCAGGGGAATGAGGAAACCAGGGATTTCACGAAATCCCTTCTTGTATAATACGTCTTCTTACTAAAAATGTTTAGTGATTAGATCGAGTGAGTAGATTGCACCCATGCTAAGCGGGGTGGGTCGCTAGTATCATGATAATAAAAAGTGCAATGAAGTGAGCAGCCCTCCCCTGCTACAAATTGACCCTTTTCCAACAACCCTAACGAAGGAAGGATACAATATTACAACGTTTCTGCCCACCCTCTTGTAAAGTGATACTTCTGATATAAAACTACCTATATTAGTCTAGGTAATATACCTCTGCTAAGGAATAATCGTGATGGATGTCTGTATAATAACGTTGATATATGATTTTAAGTTGAGATTTTAAATTCCAATAGCAGTTCCAAAACATTGTAATATCAAAGTTACTTATTTTTGTTCTCAGGAAATTCTCAGTAAGCAGCCCAGAGTCTGAATTTATGACCAAATGGCATTAGGGCCGTATGGTACTATAACACAAAAAAAAACCTAATGGCGGATTATAAATACCACCGATACCCAGTGCGAATACGGTGCTACTGACCAAGCTATTTTCCATGTGTGAGTGTCCAAACTCTCCATACACCTGCACTTCTGAGGACCTCAAAACGTCACTGATGCCGCGATTGGCGTGGCCGCCAATACTGTGCCCAACTCATATAACAATACATTTATTTACCATTGACTCAAAAAGAAGAAAAATACCATAATATCTGAAAAAATCCGAGTGAATCCTTCTGACTACTCTGTTCGGAAATACATGTAATGTTGTTGAGTAATTGATATACCCAGCTAACAAAAGCTACCAACATCTCCCCTCAACTAACCAAAATTAATTCACACTCTCCTAATTATGGTAAATTTTTCACTCCCCTTCTAAAATGATTAGCTCCACAGAGGTTATTAACAAACTACAACAAGTTTCAATTCTCCCCTCCGCTGGGAGGTTTGGGAGGTAAACTGTTACCTTTTCAGAGGTAAAGTTGAGGGAAAACTCTGTTAATATTGAACAAGTACTGTGATAGATTATGCACCTGTGGTGAAATATAATGGATGGAGTGTCTTGGTATAGAGGGCTACGGATTTGTATTAGAATGTGTGCGGATCCCAGTCTATTTGACAATAAGACAAAGGCAGTGAGTGGTAGATTTACACTAAGAACAATAATTAATAGCCATTTCATACACCGTCGAAGAATGAAAGTTGTCATTAGAATAAATTGACAAATTAAGTTGGTAGTCAAATTGCTAAACAATTAATTACCTTGACTTTATACAACAAGCCCCTAGGAAAAGAGAGCGCAATAAACTTCGCAGCAATTTTCACTTAAACTTGTTGAAAATTCGACAAAGTTTTATGAAGAACAAAATGTTGCTTTAATTAAATTGTTTGCATGCGTTTCTATATGTAGACACTGTTACACATTAAGACTCTTGAAAATTGGGGTTCCATTTAATCATGAGCAAAAATAATCTTGACTTGAGATTGGTAGTAACAGAAGGTGTCATCCCCTCTTGAACAATCTATATCTATCTATACATATAATAAATCTGTAGACGAGGCGTTTCTGTACAATGAAAAAAAAAAAAAAAAAAATTGATGGGTTGTCCAAGAATAACCAACAGATTCCATTTCTACCATTTTTAGAATTTTTGTCTGTTTGTCTGTTTGTCTGTCTGTCTGTTTGTATGTTCTTTAGTTTGATTGTTCCACTATCACGTAAAAAGTACGAAATCAATATGGTTAACTTTTATACTCAAATATTGTGTGTAACTCGATGTTTCAATTAGTTTTTGTTTCATCCCAATCGCTTCAAAATATCAAAAGATATATGAATTTAAAGTGTTCAAGAAGGAATTTTCATTACGTAATGTACATACACGTAACGACATCTATTGACGCGAAATGATACTAACTTCTTAATTACTAGGTTTGTGAGATCGTGTGTTGTTATATGACCGTCATTTTCTTTGCGCGGAAACTTAACGCGATACATGGTGTATAGAATATAACTCTAAAGTTAGATTAATTAAAATTTTCCAGATGCGTTGTTTATTTATTAGTTTAGTATTAGTGCGATAGGTGGCGCTATCTATCTTTCAAATCTTGATAATCATGAAAGAATAGTGACAAATGTTAATTTCTTAAAAAATATAGGTATTTATTCTTTAATTTTTCACTTTTCTACATAGTTTATTTAGCTTACAGAGTGTTCGAACGTTTTCCCATATATTTTGACAGTATCATTTCGTGCTCGATAGATGGCGTTGTTCGTTTAATGTCATTTTCTGAATCGCGGTGTTAAGAATCTCCGTCGAAGAATGACTTTCGCCCAGATATTCCAAATAATTTTTTAGTGTAGGTATCTTTGTTTTTGACTTCTTTAGTGTCGATAATATAATAATAATATAATAAATAAATAATAATAAATTGTTGGTTGGGTTGTCATTCGTTGAAAGTATTGATCTTAGAGATGGGTTGTAACAGGTGAAACACGATATCACGACACGATATAAACGTGATCACTGTGACTGTGACAAAAAATAACAGATCCAAATATCTGTTATTAAATCACAGCCTGTGATTTTTGATAAATACGTATCTCAATCGAATATCATCTTTATTTCTTTTGATTTAAAGTCGAAAATCGTATCTATCTGTTATAAAATCACAGCCTGTGATTTTTGTACAGACGATAAATACGTATTGACTCAATTGAATATCTTCTTTATTTCTTTTCGTTAAAGTCGAAAATCGTATCCGAAGTTTTAACAGTAACAGTCTTGAGGATCCTTGATTTTAAGTAACAAATATTTTTATCGTTAGGAGCAATTGCTATCTGCTATTTTATAATATCTGTGATTTCTATCTGTGACGATAAATACGCCTCACTCCTAATTGATCTGATTGGTTTTGATTTGGTATTTTGGTTGGTTTCGTTCATTAGGTTCAAATTAAGAAGTCAAGAAACGAGTCGTTACAGATCGATTCAAACTTAATGGCGGCTCGGAAGTTAGCTTTTAGCTGCGCAGTACCCCACCCCTCACCCCCGCTGTCACATGAAATTGTTACTGCGCAGCGACTCGCCTCATGTTCCGAGCCGCCATTAAGTTTGAATCGAACTGTACTATACTTCGTAATTTGTTCGTATGATTCGTGACCGCCGCTCATTCGATTTGATCGTTGTTGGCGTGTGTAAGGCCTCGGCCTCGAATCTTGCGGGCAGCGGGGCGGCGGCCGCGGCGGCGCGGGAGCAGGGCGGGCATCAAAGACCCGTTCTCGAAACTAGCGGGCAGATCGCGCGTCACTATAGCCGCGTAGTGTTGTGTTCACGATTTTGTCGTCGAGATATTTGTTTTTATTCGCGAAAGAAATGTCTGAACAATGGCGGCAACATCTTTTTGATTCAAATTTATTCCTAACGCTCAATTTATTGTGGGCAACAACACTGCCATGCAGACGCGCGGGCGGTCACCGCTTGAATGGAGTGCACCGCTCGCTGCCCGCCGCCTCGCCGCTGCCGCGCAACTGTTTTCGAGAACCGGTCCATTTGATTTTACGCATAAGATCCTGCTGCGCCCGCGCCGCCGCCGCCGCCGCCGCCGCCCTGCTGCCCGCAAGATTCGAGGCAAAGGCCTTATGGTTGTTTTGATTTGTTCGACTATCGGACAGCAATAAATACACAAATATTGGCACATGTTTCTGGGGAAAGTCAACAATATAGATCGATAAATACGGTTCCCGAAAAAGAAGATGCCACACACTATCCAGTAGAGTTCTTAGAATCCCTTAACACACCCGGTCTTTCAGCACACAAAATTTGTTTAAAAGTCGGAGTGCCAATAATTCTTCTCAGAAATTTAAGTCCTCCCAAACTTTGCAACGGCACTCGGCTCATAGTCACCAATCACCAACAAAACGTCATCGAAGCCGAAATCTTAACAGGTTGCGGCGCCGGTGATGTTGTTTTTATTCCAAGAATTCCTCTCATTCCCAATAATTTCCCGTTTAGTTTTAAGCGTGTGCAATTCCCCGTCAGCCTGTGTTACGCCATGACCATTAACAAAGCTCAGGGCCAGACATTATCCGTTGCGGGGGTGGATCTTAGTATTGGTTGCTTTTCCCACGGCCAACTTTATGTAGCTCTTTCGCGTGTGAGCAACCCTAACAACTTTTTTGTGTACGCTCCAGGTGGTTCCACCGCTAATATTTTATAAAGAGAAGCATTTTCTTAAATAAAAACACAAGTTTTTTGGCAGTTTCTTACTAGGAAAAATCACCAGGCCTGGTCGAAAGATTCCCCCTTTTTAAATGAAGGCAACCCTAACAACTTTTCTAAGCGACATATTATTGTTTTCCGACATCCATGCGAACGAAGTCGCGGGCACAGCTAGTACTAAATAACAATTTTGACGTTCAAAAGTGTCTTTTTGACGTTCGAAAGTGCCTTTTATGTGCCTATTTGAAATATATTATTTGACTTATCTTTGACTTTGACTTTGAGGATAACAACGAACAAACCTAATAAGAAACTGACTTACTAAGTAACATCTTATTTGATATCGGAAACAATTCGGAACAATTTCTGGAACATACTTCACTGAGTTGTTCCGAAGTCTACATGTGAGTGTACTCCAAGTTCGGCCAAGTGTATTATTGAGCGGTGTGTTAGCTGGCTTGCTATCATCGCGCCATCTGTTGTGTGTTGCTGGAACTTTGATACATTGAATATTAATGTTGCGAACATAGTTAAACGAGTACTGCTCGATCCTATGCTACATTTTCAGGAGAGTTAGGGTGGGGATTTTGATCCAGCTCTATCAGAGGTTTATTGGTTAGAAAAATCGACAAAAATAAAGTAGTCTTTGTGAGATGAAAAGCAAAGTAAAGATTAGAGCTAAGCATTTCCACCATAAGATAATCATAAACTGTTAGATATTAGACCAAATGGATAATATGAAAAAGGGTAGCAGTTCTAGATGAGAAATCGATTAAGATAAATAATGCTGGATCTGAAATGAATTCATTGACTAAATAACGTAACATTGTTAAAGCAAATGACCAAAAGTCTATGTAGCTAAACGTTAAGGGACCACTTAACCTATAAAAGAAGACAAAAATCAAAAATACATACATTAAAAAAGTTCCCAACAATCGATGTTCTCCTAAACGCCTCTCTTTATAATACAGAAAAAAAGTTGTGAAACATTTTGTCAACCGTAATTGTTCGAGATCCGCTTCCGATACCAGTTCGGAATGTTCGGGAATTCAGAATAATGTCCTACAAGTTGAAAGTCGAAAGTGAACAAGAATAAGTTTGTTTAGGCGACAGTTAGCAGCTGTAGTGGTTTTGAACTTTTCGCTCATGAGCCAAACACGTCTTGGCTTAATGGCTAATTGTTAGATTCACGACTTTATAAACGACGACCAAGTTTTTTGATTGGATTGAAGACTTTTTATAGGTAAGGGAATTGTTCGCCCTTAGATTTCTTAATAACATTGACCAACTATGACATATTTCATGATAATTTACATTGAACTAAAGATTGTCATCATTACACGCACAACAATTAATGGCCAATAGAGCAGAAAAGTTCTTGATTTGGAGCGATGACCACGCACCAAAAACCGTTGTGGACCCCAAGGTAAAAAAACCGAAGCCTAAAAAACCCAAATATAAATCGAAGTTGCGATTGATAATGGTGAAAATAATGGACAAGGTTGACTTAATAGATTGGAAATTGCAAGGTGTATATCTAATATTGTTTACAGCATAATAATAAATGTTTTTATCTTACAACTACAATTACAACTTTGCAAGCCTAGTAAGACTGAAATCTAACCCCAATTGCCTTACTCAAGATAACAATGAACCACAAACAGATTATATTACAGAAGAAAAAGATAACAAAGTTACCAACAAAACTAAAATAAAACAATTCCTAGATTATAACCCGAAAGATAAGACAGTTCCTCTCCTACCTTCCTCAGGGTTATTTATAGCATTAGATAAAATAACATGAGGTATGGCGGCTTATAAAAATGATACTATTCTGATCTGGAATGGGGGAAGTAACTATAATGGTTTTGCATTTATCTTCAGGTGCTAGATGGGATTGTAGGAAGTGATTTGGTATGGTTTTTCTTTATTTTGGTTATGGTTGGTTGAGATAGTTCATGTTTTTGATGAAACTGTGTTTCTGTTGGTCGAAAATTGATCTACGTGCTATGTTTCTCTCTCTGACCAATGTCCAGCATTGGACGTCAGTTGTAAGAAGACTGTATGTTTTTTTTGCTTGTTTTTTTATAAAGAATAAAAAACTACGATTACCAGAATGTGAGTTGTTTTTTTTATTGTATACAGGATGTAAGGGTAAACACTCTTGTCATTCGAACCATGGGTAGTTGACTTAAATATAAAAATAAATGACCGAACACAACAAAAAAAAACGTTATTTTCATTAAAAGATTTTAAAAAGTTTATATCTGACACCGTGCTTGCTAGCAAAACAGCTGACTGACTAAGGGAGGGATCGCGCTCGCTGCCGGTCAGGTCACATCCCGTACCCCCCGCCCGTGTTGAGACGCAATTTCGTTGCCCTAGCGCATAGGTCAACGAACTTGCGTCTCTTGTGGTAAAATTTAGATCTAAAAAAATAAAAATAACGTTGTAATTTTCCATTGACTTTACGTTCTATAAATGAAACCAAACCAATGGTTGCAAGGATAACGGTGTTTACCCTAACACCCTGTATAGTCAAAGAAAAAGAAATTAGTATAAAAGAGGAAGTATGATGATGGCGCATGCGGCGCCATATGAGCACCATTTTTAATCCTATTGTGGTATACTAATCGTATTTTAGGTGCATCGTCTTCACACAAAACAAAAAAAAAAAAAGTGTTAAACATTTTAAAATAGTAACGGTGGAGTTTCTTGCCCATTGTTCTCTATTAGAAAACTACCTTTTGGAAGGGGCGACTAGAATCAATTCTATTTTTTTTGTAAATTGTGAAGTTCAAAAGAACATTTTATGTGCCTAATTGAAATAAATTATTTGACTTTGACTTTGGAGCCAGACAAAACGTAATCTCCTATTTTTTTAAATACATATTAACAAAAAAATATTGAAATCAATTAGTCATTCCCCTATTCAAATGCTACGAAATGAATGGATTCATAAAATCCTTTTATAAAGCCTTCCATACTTTTGATAGAAATTGCAATAGCAACTTCCTGCCAACTCTCAAAGGGCGAGAGCGTGATTGATTCGACGTCCGACCAATCGATCGTTAACATAGCAGTAGAGGTGCAGAAGGTCCACTTTAAACAGTCATCAATCTTGTGTTTTATTGGTAAGGTAAACTCGTTGGTCTAGTGGTCGGGAGCGCTACTGCTGAGCATTAGGTCCTGGGTTCGAGGCCCAGGTTGGGCACAGTTATTGGGTTTTTATATCTAGAATTTCTCAGTAGCAGCCCGGTATCTGGATTTGTTCCCGAGTTGATGGTAATAGGTCTGACACCTATTGCAATGGGATTTTAACATATCGGGCAAAATGTGGGTGCTATAGGTACATTTCTGCCCAACCCTTCGGGGAAACAAGACGTAATGTTATGTTATGTGTGGTAATCGCCTTTAATAGTTAGCACACGAACAAACGGCGATTTATATAAATTAATTAGTACTAAGAATTTTCTAGCTGATAGGTAAGTCTATTTCATTCGATACAGGATCCCTTGGTCTTGTCTTCATCCGTGTTAGTTATAAGTTGAAAGAATTAGTTATTTGTGCCACTACACCAACCAGACCAATTAATCAATGACGTATTAGACTCGAACCATCAGTGCTATATTTGTTTTTGGTCTGAAGAAAGAGTATAAATTATTAAAATATAGATAATAAAGCTATCAATTTACACACTGATGCTTTTTTGTTTTTCTTCGTCTTCTTTCAATAGCTTTTCAGTATACATTTTATTATGGTTAGATATTTATTCCGTTCTCTCAACATAATAATCCTCTTCTTTATAAATGCTAGATAGTACCAGTAGGTACTAGCAATATTCAGCAGCTTACCATGAAGATGCTTATTCATTCGTTCGTTAACATTTTAAAATCACGACATCCTCCTTTATTTAGAAATCACTGTAATAACATTATTAAAAAAAAAACGATTTCACTATGTACATGCATCACAAAGTGGAAATTTTGTATCGCTGTTCGGATCGAACCTTGTTAACATTTTCTCTTTTTTTATTAAATGCTGTTCAAGCCACTTTCTTGAGCACAAAGAAGAGATTAAATTCCGAAGGCAATGGAAGGCCTGAATTGTTATATTGATTAAAAAGTAACGCTATCGACAGTGGGGTGGGTCAAGCAAGTTTGAAGTGGAGTCAGGAGTGCACTTCGGAACTGCAATTTGAAGCCGTGAATTTTTTATAGGAGAAGGTTGTACCGATTTTAGTTTCACGGAATGTATAATCGCACAGGCGATTGGTATTATTAATTCGTTACATTATACAAGATAATGAGAATGACTCCTTCGGTTTCTCTGCATAACAATTAATTTACCATCATGATTGTTGTATATAAACTGAATCGTTACCGTAGTGTTTTCTCATACATCCGGCATGGTGATAATGTAATTTTTTTTGACGTATTCGAATGTATTAGGGCTGTTCTTTATTAGGTCTCATATCGGTATCGATAGTCGCACTAGGATAAGAATTGACTTTGAAAAGGAAACCAGAAGTTAGACCAATGACGAAGCTGTAACAAATTCACCTTTGACAACCAGAATAATATGACATCACAAACTACACCCTAAATGTAAACCCCAAATACAACCAAATGATTTACACCACGATATTGAAGTCAATAAATCTGACAGAGCCTGTGCGTTAATCTCTCATTTCAATAATCTGGTGAGGGTCTTCCACCAGGAGATGAGGGGAGGGTGAGGGTCTACAGCAGGAGGTAATGGGGCAATAACTCAGGAGTGACCTCTCGGAGACATGCCCGTTATTAATTATATACCTTGCGGATGGGAGGTGGCTTGGTAGGTAGCCTTAGGGAATTTGATTCCAGTCTTTAGGAAGATTTCTAGCGATGATTTATAACTTGTGTCATGAAGTCTCGTATTCTTGTGGAGCTTTAAAGGTTTAAGACTAAATACTAAGCGACAGCGACAAAAATCATTCAATAATTAGAATTCGTATACTGCAATAGCATGATAGCTCTAATGTTCGTATTTTTTGAAGTTAGAAATTGCAATTTAACTAGTGAAATTCAGACAGCACTATATGACTACTCTGATACCAAAATATACTTCCGCATTTTCATCCGTTGTAGTTAATCCTCTAAGTCGACTTTCTTCTTCGCTACATCATCATCTTTATTTCTTACCAGCCGATACGATAGACTTGTCCTGTCTATTAAAAATAATATTAAGTTATTTCCTGCTTTGACAATTTTCCGGGGAACATTTCCCATTTTTTTCCGTAAAAACTTAATTCGGACTATTACAAACAGTTTAAAACAAAAAATTGCCCAATCGGTCGAGCCGTTCTCAAGTGATGCGCGTACCAACGAACAGCATTTTATTTTTATTTACATACATTGATCATCATCTTTCAGTAAGTATATTTAAAAGTAAATGCCATTTCAGTCCTCTTTGTCAACGTTCGTTTGCATTATCTTCTATTCTATCTTAAAGAAAATTTACACACAAACCGTGAAGAAACATAAATTAAGCGGTGACCTCGTCGACGCGTTTCTCTCCGTTATTAATTATGTACCTGCAGTTTCCTGCTAGCCTGGTAGCCTGGTAGGATTAGCAGTTAAACCTTGTAAAATTAAAGATTTCTAGAGATTTCCTGTGTTTGGAGCTGGTGGGATTATGAGGGTATTTAGAGTGAGCTAGTTTAATGTTATGGCTGGTAAATGTATATTATGAATTGTTATAAGAATCGTCTTTTTATATTCTTGAATTTTCATGGTAAGTAATTTAATGGCGTGGTTATAGGAAATGCGGCCTTCTCGTAATCAGTGGCATTCACACGCTAATAATTATTAGTACTTACTAGCTTTTGCCTGTGGCTTCGCCCGCGTGTATGGCGGAAATTATACCACAAGAACAAAAAAGATGTATCCAAGTTATAAACTGTCAATATAGCAAATTTCATTCAAATCTGTTTAGCCATTTTTATGTGATTGAGTAACAAACATACAAACTTTTCCATTTATAACATTAGAAAGATAAAGATTAGTAGATGTCAAAATCAACAAAAGAGTGGACATTTTCATCACTAATTTAGCCATCAATGCGGTAATAATATTTGAAGCTTCAGTTACTCTTCTCTACATATTTAAACAAAAATGTTTACACTCTGATTGCTATAAATTGCGCCATTACATAAACGAACGATTTAAATCTAAACAAATACCAATCCGATTGAAAATTCAAATCGAGAATCGCTGTGAACACGCCGAAATGAATAACCCCTTTATAACAACACAATGCTTTAAAGAATTTGTATAAAACGTTCGTTCGGGGATATAACACACACACAGAGGAAATCTTTACGGATCTTTTTAACAGAAGAAAGAAAGAAAAATCGTTTATTCTGCACAAAGAAGACTCACATTACAAAAAAAATAGAAAAAATATACACAGACACACAAAATTATACAAAATAGCCAAAAGCCTCGTATTTAAAACCGGTTTTTTTTCGATTGTACACCAAACCCAATGACAATATACGTTGCGTAATTACTAAAATGTGACACTGGCAAATGATAACAAACAAACAAAACAAAATCTCGATTGCAGAATTGAAATGACCTACTTTTTTCATAAACAACAATATTACAAGTAAGATTAAGCTGTGCGTCACATAATTATAAGCAAAATACTGAGACTTCGAACGAACCTATCCTCAATAACGCTGATTTTCATCAACTATCTGTCACTAACACACACACGGACACTATCATAACTATTTCAGCCGAAAGACGTCCACTGAATATAGGTCTCCGCCAAGCATCGCCACATCGACCGGTTCTGTGCTTCTCGCATCCAGCGGATTCCTGCAGCCTTCACAAGGTCGCGTTCGTTAAAGAAGTTATGAAACTATTTGATAATATTAATTGATTCAGGCGTGACTTTGCTGAAATCCATGGTAGAATACAATAGACGTAGATACCTATATTTAGTAACTTATTCCGCTTAACTATTTCTCAAGAGTCATATAAAACGCTGGACGCTGGTCGCTGCGTCCAACGCTCGGCGTGGCGACACGTCGTGTTCGGGTTCGCGACTGGTCAATCGTCATCCTTAGGATGCCTCGTTGAGAGGTCAAACACGTGTCGATTTCTTACAGGGTTTCTTATGACTCTTGAGATATTGTTAAGCGGAAAAGGTTACTAAATATATCTACGTCTATTGTATTTTTAAAGAAAATATTAAATCCACTATATTTTCATTTATAAAACAGTTACGAAACTTCGAACAATCATCATTGAAAACATTATTGATGGCTTTGATGGTTATATACCTACCTAACAATATCTCATCGTTTATACATACATACAAGAAGTAAGCATACTTCTTCAATTTCGCACGTGTACCTTTACATACGCTGATGTATCCCCTCCTCACCCAGATTTTACCTTCAATTTCATGGCTAATCAAATAGTAAGACGACAAATAGACCTCCTTCAGACCCCCAATATAATATAACACATTTATCATTGGAAGGGTAGACAGCCCCATAAATGAAAGGTGCTCCCTATAAATCTATGCAGAACCTTAATACGTTAGGGCTTAGAGAAATCGGAGTTCCGTAATCTTGCTCCTAGGTCGAATTTCACCGGGATCCACCATTCAACGAATTGGATTTGTTATAGACGAAATAGAAATCTGTGAATTTGGGATCCTTTGAGTAGCCTGATGAATTCATTTTGAATGTTAGCCCGCCATTTTGTGTTTCATGTTCTTGGAAACTGTGTCGGAGTTTGTGGCGGATGGTTTGTTATTTGGCTGATTATTACTTTTGTAGATTATGATATTAATTAAGAATAAGCATATGCCTGCCATTAATAGACAACTAATAAATAGGCATAAGGGCAAGAGAATGACGATGAAGCATGTCTGCTATTCGGTTTAAAAAACATCACATTTACGAAGCGAATACAACCTAAGCGAACCCTCATTAAAGCCTTCATATAATATTTAAAGACTTGAATAGTAGACTGTCCGGAAAGATCGTGAATTTAAAGCCACAATTCACTTTCGGCTCAGCCGAAAATTGTTCCAAAAACCCCAAATTCCGGGCTTCTAGACTAATGACAAGATTTGCATCACAAAGAAAGATAAAATTGATCCCTCCTCTAGCTTCTATAAAGTCGGCAGAATAAAGACAATTGTATACTTTGTCTGAAATAAAAGACAATGCCAGGCACTGCCAGGTTTGTATGAAGGGTTGTAGTATGCAAATTAATGTACATTATCATAATGAATCTTGATTTACTGCCTTCTTATGTAATACTTGAGAGAACAAATATTAAGCTGGTGTAAGATGAAACTTGAGCGAGTTCAAATGAATTAGTAGATACGATGAGCAGTTAAGTGGGTACGTATCCCGGGAAATAATGTTCAAGTCGTAGAATAAAGTGTTCTATTAACATGCTCAAGATAATTGTAAAAGTTTAATTATCATTTCATCCAGAATAAATTCTCTAAATGATACTGAAAACCGCACCAAAATCAATTGCATCGTTAAGAAGAACAACGCGGTCACCCAATGTATTGATAATTATACATTTTTAAACTAGATCGACAAAAAGCTGCAACATGGAGCCAAAAATTCTGAAATTAAATATAGATAAAAATAATCCACCTCTTTCCAACTACTCCTAACCTAAAATAAAAGGTAGAAAAAATAAAAAAGTCGATCCGTTACTATCACATTAAGGTTTGCCACAATCTTAACGCAATCCCGCGCTCCGGAACCCGTATCTCCGGATCTCGGGGCACAGCTCAGCAGATCAACGGGATGCCAATGAATTAGGTCCCGGGGGAGGCGTCAGTCGTTCGATAATTGTTGGATAGCTATCGGATAGGGCTGTCCGTGCGACGCCCGATGCGACGGTGTTTATTTTAAGGAGTTTCTTTTGTTTTAGTTGTGCGGTGTTCTGATTTGTTATTTAGTGAAGAATTTTATTTAGATCATCATTAAATTGTAATAGTTCTTGGGGTTTTAATAAAATGCGATACGATTCTTTCCAACAATTATGTCAATGAATATCAGTAATAATCGTTCTCTGAAAAAATTCTCGGTCATCACATTATCAGCCTTTTCACGCCTTCTCCCTTTCCCGCCATTGCAGATACTGCTTTACTTAGTCGAGGACTCATAAAATTGATTTTCCTTAACAAGTTTGATTGCTTCCATTATGAACCAATTTCTTTTCGATCAGTCAGAGCTCCTTCACTCGTTAATATTTAGGAAGTATTTTATGTCGTTGCTGAAGCAACGAGATAAAATACAGTAATCACCACAAAATATACTTTAATCACTGACAAAATTAACCGCTTTAATTAAATGATAATTTTTTTTCTGTAAGTAAATCTTTGTACCCTTTTAAACGTTGATGTTTTGTTAAATATTGTATAACAAGGTGGCGCTGGCATGTTTAGGTTGACTGGTCCCTGAAACAAACCCAGCGACCTCCATGTCCAAGTCTTAAAGTTTCATTCGGATAATTTTAAATCCCGAAATTCCCACGTCCCAACTAGCGATCTTTAAATCTCTATCCGCCCTAGCAGTCCATCACTAGCGGCTGCCGACACGGCTGTTTCCAAACCACCTTGTTAGTATTCCACCGACGGATTAAAATTTGGCTAATTTCGAACTCCCTTTGATAAATCGAGATTTTGGAGATAATAGTCAGTTTTATTTGAGCGATTAAAACATCGTCGCCTGCTGGGTTGGGTTCTTGCTGATTCTAAAACAAATAACTGGGGATAATCACTTTGCAAATAGATGATTCCATATACCTACAGTGTGTATAATTATGCTTAATATTTAACTGCCAGGTTACAAAGGATTTGCTTTCTCTTTTGCGATATTATCTATTATTCTTCCTAATATTACATTCTGTTCTTGTACATAGTTTAGCTTTCTGTTCATCCAATCATGTTAGACTATTGTTTTTCTGTTCTTATTATTGTAAGTACATCCTAGGGGTATGTTGTAGAGATACTTTTTTAATGGTGACCAACTTTATTTGTCAACCACCTGCAGCAACAACAAATAATACTCTATTCTGTTCCATTATAATTATCGTAACGGGCGTTATAATGGGTAGGGCATATTACTCGCAGAACAGATGGCCAATGGGGCCGAAAGGTTCCTGGAGTGGTGACCGCGTACCGAAGACGTAGCGTTGGAAGGCCCCCCACAAGGTGGACCGATGTCCTAGTACTATGAAGGCTGCAGGAATCCGCTGGATACGAGAAGCACAGAACCGGTTGAAGGGGCGGTGTTTGGGGGAGGCCTATGTCCAGAAGTGGACATCTTTCGACAGAAATGATGATGATGATGAATGGGCGTTACCAATGAAACCTCGGTTATTTTTTAAGTTAACGGATGAAACGTCGAAAGTGATTTAAAAGTAAATAAATGTGACTTCATTTCAATTAGTTCTGTGTTTGTGTAAAACCAGAAAGTCTTGGCGAATTACTTTGTTGTTCCTTGGCAAAGCACCTCTTAATGAAGCCGAATTCACTGAGAAACTCCTTGTCAAATCAGCATTCGCTCCGCCAACTAACGTTATTGTGTTTCGGTTTCAACTTTGTGTGTATACTAAAGTTGTGTCATGTATATTGTAAGTGCCTATAAATAAAATAAATACTCATTTATTTCAGACTTATCTTGCGATTACATCCATATTTGTTAGTAGGATTGCGAACTTACAAATTAGTGTTAGTAATAAATTAATAATAAGGACATAAGACTCCAAGTGGACTCCCCGACGCTGGTGAGAAATCACTACACGACGGCGTGCAGCCGTATCCAGCGAGCCAGCATCGGAGAGTCCCACCTGTCTGCGAGCGCGCGCAGGATGGTGTTGGGACTGTCGCGCGTGCGGCGTAGGATAGAAGCGCACTGCTTACGCATGATAGCCGCAAAGCCGTCTGTATCAGCCGCCGCGAACATAGCGGAAGCGCTGCAGTGGCGCGGCAGTCCCCTCAACACCCGGAACGCGTTATTGTATTGAACGCGCAGATCGCTGTATGTCCTCTGCGTATAGCTAACCCACAGGCTGCAGGTGTAAAAGGACTGACAGTACGCTTTAAAAAGCGCAACTTTGACAGTCCCCATGCACCGTGAAAACCTGCGTGCCACATGTTGCATCGGACAGACAGCGCTCTGCGCTCCCTTTCCATATCCACACTATCCTTAAGGTCCTCAGTGACCCAGTGGCCCAAGTATTTAAATTGCTCGACTTTGTGTAAAGCTATACCACATAAAGTGAAATTCGGAATTAATGTGTATCGCTTGTTGTCCGGCCTGAAAACCATTATTTCACTCTTTCCCGTGTTGTATTTGAGCCCATGAGTCACCGCGTAGGATTCACAAATGTTCAGGAGCCTTCGTAAGGCACCAATCGATGGGCTCAGCAGCACCATATCATCTGCGTAGCTGATGTTATTCACGCACACTCCATCAATGTGACACCCGATGCCAGTGCTGCTGAGCTCACCGATCAGTCGGTTGACGTACAGGTTGAATAGCGTGGGAGAGGTCAGCCCCCCCTGCCTCACCCCGCATTCCAGCCCGTACTCCTCCGAGAGAGCACCTGCCCACCTTACAAAATTCTTTTGCTTGTTATACCAATGCATAAACAATAGCACAATTTCCCTAGGTAAACAAGTTTCATCCCTTAATTTATCCCATAGGATATCGTACGATACAAGATCGAACGCTTTTGATAAATCAAGGTAGCAAGCATACACTGGGGTCTTTCTACTCGTATAATACTGTACAGTCTGCTTGAGGCACAGGATAGCACTCTCGGTGGAAAGCCCGGGCCTGAAACCGAACTGCGCGTCGTTTAGCAGAACGTGTTTATCCAGGTGCTGACCAAGCAGACTGTCCAGCACTTTGGCGACCACTGTGGCTAGAGAGATCGGTCTATAGTTGTTTACATCTGATGTATCACCTGTTTTATTTTTGATGATCGGTACAACTATAGTACGCATTAAATTATCAGACAGATGGGAGTGGCCTAAACACAGGGTAAAAAACATAGAAAGCAACCTAGGTAGGTGTACACCTGCATGCTGCAGGTGCTCGATGCTAAGACTGTCGTGACCCGGGGATTTACCCCTCACCATGCCTTTGATTACCTCACACACTTCCTTCGTAGTAAACCGAACACTACGCTCACTACCTTCCTCAGCATCGGGCACCTGCTGCGCTGGCCCCAGAGGAGAGTCCACCCTGAAATGGTGGGAGAACATAGTGGCGATCTCGCTAGGCTTGTGCACTCCCGCCACGCCGACGGGAAGGCCCGGCTTATGATTCATTTTATTGGTGTTTTTCCAGAACTGACCGAATTTCTTGTTTGAGTGAGGTTCAGCTATTATGTCCATTTTTATCTGTTGTTGATTATTCTGACACCACTTTAATTTTGATTTAAAAGCGCGCCTAGTTTCACACATATCATTATAAAGACGGCCAGCCCCGGGCTTACCCCCATATAACCAAGCCTGAAAACATAGCCGAGCCCTGCTTCCATGAGCGTCACGGACGTGCTTATTCCACCCGGTAATGTATTTTACCTCTGCGCTTTTCTGTAACATTATAACTATTTATAGCGGCCTCCGAAAGTATACAAATAACATCGTCATACATTTTATCTAACAGGATTTTATGACTTTTGTTACAACACATATATTATCAACGCAAGTTCTTAGTTCTGAAGGAAAATCAATTCCACGCAGTCCAGAGTGACATACATTTTTAAAATTCGCTATCTGAGTCGAGTCACGTTCACCCCAGACTATCCTATTCATACAAACAGTAGGTATACAATACACACAGTGCCGCGCGGCACTAGTCACAAGACAGTGGTCGAGCCAGCGCCGACAGCCGTGCGCATCACTGACAAACGTATGACTGTCCGGCGGCATCAGTTCCAAGTCTACACAGGACCACGATTGTTCAGCACAAAAAGTTAATAGTTCACTAGCAAATGACTCACCGGGGTGCGCATTGTAGTCCCCTAACATAAACACCGATTCCACATTGTGACTGTCAATTATAGCTGTCATTTCACTGAGATACTCTGTGAATTCTACTAAGTTTTCATTGGACTCGGTAGACACAGAAAATATCAAAATGGAACGATCACTGAGCTCGATTTCAATCGCGGCGAGACGCACACATTGCACTTCACTACAGTTACCGTCGGGAATGCACTCTTCCTCCACAGTAAGGCAACACCACCGTAGGGCCTACCGCGTAAGACCCCTGCCGCGGTATCCACTGCAGAGGTACCCGTGCAAGCAAAGTCGGTATCAATCGCGGTCAGGTACCCGAGGTCGTGCGGCAATAGCCACGTCTCCTGCAGCGCCACAACATCAGCCGAGCGACAAAGCTCCCGCACACATTCCAATGATCTCATCACGTTTTTGCAGTTAACTTATTAAATTGATATTATTCATAAATTAGAGCTGCCAATATTCTCGCCGGTCACACGGACAATTTCCTTATCACGTCTGATGATGTTTATAAATCGACGGTAGGCCACCCCCTTTGGCCAGAAGTCGTCTCTCAGGAACATTATTAACGAACGTTTAGGTACGAATATTTTGTATGATTCGTAATCCTTCGCTAACTTCATGTCCATTTTTTCAATTTTAACATCAATGTTTATCTTCTTCATAATGTAGGTACGGATGTCACATACGGACACGCCCTTCGCCACATTATAAATGTACATAGGAACCTCAGTTTACGCTGCTATAAAATTACTTCCAGGCTCAGGAATTGCTTTTCCTCGCTTCCCAACAAATCGGTTTCCTGACCTTTTGTTTTGGACACGAACCCACTGGTCACTCGGTGCCTGGGTCTTCCATTGGCCTATAGGAGATGGTACTGAGTAAGCATTTATTTCAGTAATACCTTAGATAGGCCCTTTTGAATTGTCAAGGGGTCGGTCAGTCAAAAAGATGAAGCTAGTTGCCCATTCCAAAGCGTAGTAGGTTTTTCTGGAGAAGAACGGGCAAGGAACTCCATGGACACTCCACTTATACCTTTCTATCTGTATATAATAACCTCACGCCTTTTTCCCATGAGGATAAACAGAATCTACAGACCGTAACCTGCTACGACGCTTATATAGATACTCATTTTGATTCCTTCACGTTCATAAAGTCGGAAAAATTAATTGTTAACTAAATTGACTACCAACTTAAATTATCCGCATATTCAAATCACATTAACTATCATTCTTTGACAGTTGTATGAAATGGCTATAACACGGCAAATTGACGAAGGGCGTCAATTTCCTTAACAATTAGTTTCCTTACTGGACGTACGCAATAGATGATCGCTGGTTGGGAGTACACACCTAACCTTTTCGAAAAACACTTTCTATCTGATGGAGCCTTAAACAGTCATAAAAAGAAAAATCGCTACTTCACTTTTATCTCTTAAACCACCTAAAGATCTCCCACTCCTCAGGAAGTAGCCCAAACATTACTACTGACCAATCAAAAGGATCGTACTGCCAGCTCTGTTAGCACTACCAATAGAATTGCCAATTCCGACGCCGTTAGGAATGGCACTGGAATTGCCAATTGTCGGCCAGCGTGTGAAGATTGGCCGATATTGGCGCAATTATTGAGGTGATGTAACAGAATGGTCAGTTTACTTTTGAGTGTTGGTCGTTGGACAAAGTTATGGGTGGGAGTTGAGAGAGGAAAGTGATTTGGAAGCAGGTTGAGAATGCTTTATTTGTGTTGAATCGATTTTAGTCACAGTTTATGAGCGTCTAAGTGCGGTCTTAAACGAGGTCCTCTCTCAAAAAAAAGTCTTGTATGCAACTATAAATTTTGGAAATAGGTAAATGGCAGTCTCTCTGTTAATACCAATAGCTGGCCACATCTGATATAACAAACTAACCAAGACGTAATCTTGAAAAGACTTCTGACAGACGGAGAAAAAAGTCCTGTAAGTCTCCTATGTTCTGCTCCCTAAAAAACTTAGAATATCTAATAATAATGATCAGCAATGGCATGGACATCTTAACTTATAATTTCTAGAGATGAAAACGCCAACACAAAACCATGAATTAAATATAGTTTAACCCACTTCTGCATTGCATCAATCCTCATAACATACGACCTGCAGTATTTCGTCTGCCAGTGCTCGCCTCTACCGGGCATTTGTGCAAATCCCATCTATCAGGCAGAATTTTACTAAACAAAATTTTCGACTTCCTTTGGTCTATTTGAAATATTGTATGTTTTGATATTTTCATGTTTATTTTTTAAATATTTTTCATGTTTCATTACTCACTTGCGAGGGTTTAATATAAAAATATGTTACGGTAAAGATTGAAAGTAAATTAAGCCGTTGCCATTACCTATATTTGAACCGGAAAAAGCCTATTTTACAGAGCCTTTTTTTCGACTTGTCTGATCCAAGGGTTTTCTGCACTGAAAATACAAAATCATTGCTTGCGCGAAAATAAATATTTTCAAGGACTGTAAGCACTGTTTAATAATACCTACACTGTTTTTGACTTTCACTGAAAGATAGTTAAAGAGAAATACAAAACATCTTAATCCATAAAAAAATGTCGCATCACTGAAGGCTCTTATAGTTATTTATGCAACTGTTATATAATAAGGGGTATTAAAACAGGAATGTGGGTTTCACATGAGTGTTTTAATACCCAATTATTTACAGTTGCATACAAGACTTTATCTACACCCATGTTATGAAACTTTTATAAAAGTTTCTTTGCAATACCACAATATCGAACAAAAATGGCACGGTACGACGTGAATTCGATTTTTTCGAATTCGAATGTGTTTTGTTTTTAAATGACGGTGCTTTGTGAGAGAAACGCTCGTGAATGACAATGTTCTTTTTTTTAAATGAGTTGCATTATCAAATTCAGTACAACATTATGACACCCGTTTGGATGATATTATGGTTACTATGACACTGGTTGTTTTAATGTTGGCAATAAGCTAACTCTTTCAGGAACTTTTATAGAGGATTTATAGCATGGGTGTAGAAATGTGTGTAAAATTTTAAATGCAAATATTAACCAAACTGGCCCTTATAATTCATTGGAAGCAATCAATCATCACAAATACCATAGACAAACAGACACACAAACAAGATCCAATCAAGTAAATATAAATACATACAGCGGTAATCAACCACACGGTCTAATTGCGACCGGTGTTGATACTACACCACAAGCTGGTGCTATAGAATAGATAGGCGTACAGAAGGTCAGCTCCATGCAACGAGCGAAATTGCAGGCAAGCGGCTGCGTACGGATATATATAATAATACTTACCTTTATTTATTAAATAAATTAAATATGTAGTTACCCGCTGCACATTGAGACTGTGATAAGAAGGGCCGTAACTCAGCACGATGATGCTGTTCTAAAGGGCTTCCACAACACATTATTTATCTGTCGTATGTATGGATATTAAGCCAGCTATTATGATTAAAGATAAAATAAACATTGCAAGAGTACTCGCGACTGCCATTCATTTGAGATATGCGTTTGTGTGCGTTCGCATATTTTCGCTCGTATTACAGAGCTAGGCTTCTGTAACATAATTATTTATTCTATGTAGAAACTGACCGTGGAATTATTGTAGCATGTTTAGAGATATGGGAATTGGATTAGTTGCCCTGGTGATTATTGACGTGTTCAGGTGGGCGGGGATCAGTGTGGCAGCTGGTGGTGGTGATATAATTGATTAATTTGAAACTTATCATGATATACAAATAAATAAAAAAGTAAAATACGTTCTTGTATGCTAATAACTTATTGTGGTTGCCTTTTTTGTCAGAAATGTACTTTTGTAAAAACGAAAAAATACGCTTTCTATGAGAGAGCCATTGAGCAATGAATCTTAACTCATAGCGAATGTTATAGTGATCGCAGGACGTAACCAAGATCATTGAATACAGCTATTTTTCCTCCACCCTCCTATTCTGTGTCCTGTTGGTATTCAGTTAAGAATATAATCTTCTTCCTCCATACTTGTCTATCAGTCGTCATCTCAGTGGTCACCTTTTTAGCCTGTCATCTTTTACACAGTCTATCCATCGGTTTCTACGTAATCTCATTTATTAATTTTGTTAATTTGAAAAGAGAAAAGAAGCGTTATCCAGTACTTGGGCACTTGCAGCTTGAATCTCTATTTCACAGATGAGAGTAATTAGACCAACAGCCACTAATAATCCTGAATCAAACAGCTATAAAGCCGTCTTCCAAACAGGCCTTCAATTACAGCGTCTTGAGATCTCAACATCTATTGAATTCGAGTTAATCTGCCACAAGATGCACTAATGCGTACAATTTGATGCTTGAGCTCGGAATCTTGAGAGGCTGGCGATGAGCCTTTCAGGGGATTAATATCGATTTCAATGTGATTGGGTCGATCTGTGTGACGTTACTTTGTTGTTTATTGCTTTGTGGCTCTAAAAGGAGATTAACTCTGTCTGTCTCTACTGATTTTAACCGAAATCAAATCATCTGTTTGTTAATTATCCGTTTCGAATCATGTATATTTGCAACTTTAACCCATAAAGCCATCTTAATTGACCTCAGTAATATTTCTCCTCTGGAATATAAATAAACATACATAAACTCACGCCTCCTTTATATCCCTCAACCACCCAGCCAAAGAGAAGATGTCATGATGGAGGTGATACCTACGCCGGAAATTCAGAACTGGATGTCATCCATTGAGCAGTGCCTAAATGAAGTGTGCTCTATTGTATCGGAAGGCAAATTAAACATGGAGCAAAAACTACGAATAAGTGCCCTATGCCGAAAAGTTAGTCACAGCACATCGCAGTTGGCCGTTCAGTACCAGTCCCTTAAGATGAGAGCTGTCCGGGCCCACTCCACCGTCCAAACACTCGAAGACCAAAATGATCTGTCGCAGCAACTGCAAGACCTTAAGCTGTCAATCGGAGCTTCAATGAAAACAGTTACGGGAACTTCTTTTGCTGAGATGGTTAAAAAAGGTACCAACAATTTTATACAGCCGACAAATCTAAGCTCAGTGGCCATATACCCTAACGACAAACTGAAGTCGAGTGAGGAGACAAAAACACTTGTCCAAAAAATTATATGCCCCGAGAAAATGAAACTTCAGGTAAGAGGAATACGTAAGACGAAACATGGCGGTGTCATTATCAGCACTGAAACGAAGGACGATATTGAGAAGGTGAAAAAATCGATGCAACTATCAAATTCAGGCCTGACAGTCGACGAACCCCCAAAAAGGAAGCCTAGAGTAGTAGTTATCGGAGTGCCCTCATCCATGCAAGAGAACGAAGTTTTTAATTGTTTATTCCACCAAAATCTAGCAGAGACCCTTCAGGATTGCAACCTTGAGACCTTTTTGACCTCCATTAAGTTAAGCCATAAGTCAGGTAAGCGGGACGCGGAGACCTGTAATTATATACTTGAAGTATCTGCAGACATACGCAAAGCCCTGATATCTAAAGACAGAGTGTTTGTGAATTGGTCGTCATGCCCTGTGAGAGACTTTACTCTAGTCACACGCTGTTATAAGTGCCAGCAGTACGGTCATGCGGCCAAATCATGTCGGGAGACCACCGTTACCTGTGGCCACTGTGGGGATCAGGGTCACTCCATTAAAGAATGCACAAAGAAGGCTGAGGAACCAAAGTGTGCTACTTGCTTGCACTTCAAAAAGCCGAGCAATCACAAGACAAATGCTTCTGACTGCCCAGCGAAAATTATGGCCGAAAAAAGGTATATTAATTCTGTTGATTATGGAGGCGCCTAAGAGCGCCGCTAATTACGTATTTTTAAGCCCTTGTTATTATTTGTTTGTTTTTATAAGAATATGATTAGTAATTTAATTAATGACATAGATGATTTCTCTGTATCTGAATCCCACGTTTGTGACATTGAACACTGTAAGCAATATCTCTCCCCGAACACTAGTCCACTAACCATACTAACACAAAACATTCGCAGTATTTTTAAAAATTTCGACAACTTTAGCATATTTCTACAACGGCTAGATATAAACTGTGACGTTATTGTATTAACTGAATGTTGGCTTTCCAAACAATATAACATACCACTAATTCTGGGATATAATATGTATAGAAGTAACATAAACTACAATCAGAACGATGGGGTGATAGTTTATGCAAGAAATCATCTCAATGTGTCTGTCGAGGAACCAAATATGCAAGACTGCAACAGACTGTTAATTAAAATTGGGTTCGATTTAGCGATACTTGCCTTATACCGACCCCCCTCTTTTAGAAATATAAACAATTTTACCGACTCTCTAAACAAAACCTTGCAGAACCTGTCATCCTTCAAAAATACAATTTTAGTTGGAGATATTAATATCAATATTCTTCCCGAAAGTGCTGATGCATCCGCTGAGGAATACCTTAACCTTTGCGCCTTCCCTACTTTGCTTCCTGCTCACACGCTTTCTACACATCAAAGTGGCTCCTGTTTGGACCATATTATGCTCAAGTCAAATTTCCCTGCACTTGCCCTTGTAATTAACTCAACAATAACCGATCATAATGCTACCCTACTTATTTTAAACTGTAAATTACCTAAAGCAGACACTCGCACAATTTCTAGTTTAATTGTAAATAAACTTGAAGAAGACTTACGCAATATCGACTTTGACCCAGTCTACGATTCCGCTGATCCGCAGTTTTGTATGATGTACCTAATCAAAAATGTACAACATGCAATTCATAAGAACACGATCATGTCTCGGCGAAATAACAAAAACTACAACATAAAACCATGGATCACGACAGGACTCATTCGCTGCATGAAAAATAGAGATAAACTGCATATGAAAGCTAAATCTAATCCAGATAATTTAGTTTTGCAACTGTCCTATAAACGATATCGTAACTTCTGTAATAATCTTCTAAAAAAAGTAAAAAGTAACTATGATAAGATTGCACTAGAAAAAGCTGGTAAAAATAGTAAAAAAATCTGGAATTTTATTAAAAGTGTAACGTATAACTCGAAACAAAATCAGTCATCATCAGGTTTATTACAAGCACACTCATCACATTTAGCATCTGCTAACTTTGCGAATAATTTCTTTGTTAATGCTGGTAAATGTTTGGCGGAAAAAGTTCAGGGCCAATCACAATATCTAACGAGCACACCATTTACGCGTAGCACTATTTTATCATCCTTAGTATTGCAAGACACTGACGAGACTGAGGTAGAAACGATAATTATGAGTTTGAAGGAGGACTGTGCAGTTGGCTGGGATAACATATCAAATAAAATTATTAAACAGTTCAGGCACATTTTAGTGCCGCCACTAACTTATATTTTTCAAAAATGTTTATCGACAGGTCTTTTCCCCGAGTGCCTAAAAAAAGCTGTTGTTGTCCCCGTTTACAAATCGGGCAGTAAAGATCAAGTGACAAATTATAGACCTATTTCCCTGCTGCCTACTATGTCTAAAATATTAGAAAAAATTATGAATAAAAGACTTTTCAAATACTTGGAGGATAAATCAATTTTATCTAAAGGGCAGTTTGGATTTAGGCCTAAAATGTCAACAGACGATGCCGTGCACCATCTAACTAACTATCTAGCACAAGAACTTGATAATGGTAACCACACAGTAGGAATCTTCCTGGACCTCGCCAAAGCTTTTGATACGGTTTCGATTCCTATTCTGTTGCACAAGCTTGAAGCCTTAGGTATCAGAGGCACCCAGCTAAAATTATTTAAGAGCTATCTAGAAGATCGTACACAATGTGTAAGGATTGGTAATGTTCTCAGCGATACTGAAAAAAACACGTCCTTCGGAGTTCCCCAAGGAAGTATTTTAGGGCCTACACTATTTTTGATTTACATAAACGATCTATGTAACCTAAATCTAGATCACGGCCAAATTGTTTCTTATGCTGACGACACTGCCCTTCTTTTTTCGGCTGACTCGGAAGAAAAAGTCTACAAGCATGCGCAACATGGATTCAATATTGTTATTAAATGGCTTCAATACAATTCTCTATCACTTAATGAAGACAAGACAAATTACATTAAGTTTTCGATGCGCAAGCAAACATCAACACGCACTCCCTCGACATTATATGCTCATTATTGCACAACTCCTACAGATAACCAATGTGTTTGTCCCAACATAAAAATGGCAAATACAACCAAATACCTTGGTGTTATAATAGATGAAACACTTTCGTTCAAACAACATATTCAAGCTTTAAATAATAGAATTCGCAAGTTGATATTTGTTTTTAAAAAGTTACGCTATATTGCTGACCCAAAAGTCGTTAGACAAGTTTACTTTGCTCTATGTCAATCAATATTAACTTACTGTATTACCACATGGGGTGGAGCGGGTAAAACAATGTTACTAACCCTCGAGAGAGCTCAAAGGGCGATTCTCAAAGTGTCTACTTTCCGCCCTTTCCTTTTCCCTACTAACCTACTATACAAATCGTGTGAAGTATTAACAGTTCGGCAACTATTTATAATGGGTATTGTATTGAAGCAGCACACAGCTCTTCCCTACAGCACTGCAAATACTAATAAAAGACGTAAAGATATAGTTTGTCCACAAAATACAACTAAACATGCTTTTGTATCCAAATTTTACCTGTACCTCGGTCCTCTTCTCTATAATAGACTAAACTCGAAAGCCAACATTTATTCCCTGAACTACATAAATTGTAAGAGAACTCTCAAGGATGCTCTCCAAAGTATGCCTTACGAAGATACAGAGAATTTACTGACTGTGTTAAAGTAAATATTTGAATGTACAAACTTCACTTAAGTTAAGTATTTTTCGAATTTAGAAACTAAGAATTAAGTTATTCAACATAGTTAGTGATCTATTGTCAACTTGTTGATTATTTATTTATTTTATAACTCTATTTTTAGCTCTTCTCGCCTGAAACACAGGATAACCTAGTTCAGGCACGTAAGTCTTAGAAAAATAATTTACATTTAAGCAAAACTGTACTAATTTTTATGCCTTGTTATTTTTGAATAAAATATTATCTTATCTTATATGGGGTCGGCAAGAAACTACAGACCGCCACCTGCTACGATCCTTACATACTTCTTTTGCTTCATTTACGTAAATTCATCTGGCCATACTCGCACGCCTGTTGTGAGTACTAAGCACCTGACTTTTCTGAAGAATATTACTAATAAGGTCACTATATTGTCTTCCAAGAGCGTCTCCTCCCGGCATTTCCATTCACAACTGCCTTTCAGGAATATGCTACCTACCAAATAGATCCTTACTCTCTCCATAAGCCTTATTGATCAACATTCATAGTCCTACTTCATATTACTTTCTATCTTAATAGAATTAGTAATGTCTTTCATACATTTATTACGTAAGGAATGGTTCTTAAGAAACTAATATTCTATTACCTACTATGACTCTTTGTCTTTATCTAATACTTATTGAACAGGAATAATTGGATATCCAACTAATATTTTCTAATTCTCTTAATATATTATTTACGTTTAGCAAACGGTATTGTTACTTTTCCTTAATATTAAGTTTTTATATCCTACCTGAGCTTTATAGGAGTGAAAAGCAGTTACACAAGTCAAGCCACTAACGCATAGGACAATACTATAGATAACCTTATAATTATAATCTCAGTGTCGTTGTTAGTCATTCATTTTCAAAAGTAAATCAGTAATTAGTTTAGAAAAAATATATTATTTAATAAAACCGGCCAATTGGGGCTTTGCTCAGCAGTGGGACAGTATAGGCTAACATAAAAAAACCGGCCAAGTGCGAGTCGGACTAAGATCAAGCAAAAAATGCCTAAAGACCTCCTTTAATTCATCATCTGCCTAGCCTTTTCCCAACAATTTTGGGGTCGACTTCTGGGCTAACCGGCAATGCAATGCAGCTGAATATCAGTGTTTTTACATAGATCAACTGCCTACCTGCCCTTTAAGTATTAACAGATACATTTTTATTATTTGTTGTTATGTGAAAATTTCAACAAGACAGTTGAAATTTTCACAGTTTCTATTGCCGCTATAACAAAAAATAATAAAAATGTATTTGTCCCGCTGACAGACGGATGGACGAACAGATAGACAGATAGCAGAGGCTTAGTAATAGGGTTCCATTTGGCACCCTTAGGGGACGGAACCCTAAGAATCACCCAACATTTTATTGTTATGTTATGATTCGTATGATTTGATTCGATACTTGATTCGTACCGAGTCATCAATTAAAATAAAATAACGATGATTGTTGTCAGCTTAAACAAATAAGGTTTTCATATCAAATATCTAACATCCCTCAAGGGTCTATAATAAGCCCACCCTTAATCCAACCCAAACCGATCCTCATTAAACTAACGTTTAATTTAGGCCGCATTTTAACCAAAGGGTTAAAACTAACACAGTTTCAGATCAACGGTCAGATTATCCAAAGTTAAACAGTTAATGAATGTTATAACCAAACTTGTGAAATCTGTCTGGTATATACGTCACATGAATGATGACAGGGTTTATATAATTACATGGAGATGCAAGGAATTTTGGACTCAATTTCGTTAGTGTTAGAGGTTGGTTTTGAAGATGGGAAGGTGTATTATGATAGCGATGAGCAGATGGGTATTCTATAAGGGGAGGAAGTTTGTTCAGAGATCGATTAATTAATGAGAATTGTGAAGACAGACGTTTGCAGCGCGTTAAATATTGTGTTGGAATTTTAGGAATTTAGATGATACGGTAGTGTTGAAAAGGAGAATTAAAGTAATAAAAACTAAAACCCAACTACGACTAAAAAATAATAGTAACCCTAATTCTTTTGGGGTTATAATATATATATATTTTGGTACCCAACATGGTACGATTAAATATATTTTTTTTTAGTTCCTGACTTTACGTCCTGAGGGCGGCATTTTTAATTTAATGAGACGTCACATAGCCAGCGGACGATCAAGACACTTCCAACGATACCTCATTTGTCAAATTGTGATGAGTGGTTTAGAAGATAGGAGGGCATACAGCCGTAGCCGAGTAAAAATGAGACTTTTTGAAGCCTTTTTTTTTTTCGTTTCTTCCCCTGCTGTCACTGTTCCAAGTAACAGGCTCAAAGTCAAGTCAAAATCAAAGTCAAAGTATTTATTAGTGTGATTTTTGGTGATACAGTAGGTCTTATAATTAGGTTATGGTAACTCAAAAACCTACCCATTAGGGCATACACTATTTAACAATATTATAAAAATTTAAAATCAATATTAGGTACATACAAATTAACAAAAATTTCAATAGTTAGAATAGGTACAATCAATTTTTATAATATTTAAACATTAGAATACAATTACTTATTATAATAAAATATTCAGAATACAATAATATGTCAAGTTTTGAATTATCAAGCTTAAATACATAATTATCACGCAGTTTATAGCATTTTGTCAAGAAGGAATTTGTCAATGGTGTAGTAGCATTTTTCAATTAAAAAATTATTAAGTCTCCGTTTAAATTGTATCAAATTTAAATCTTTAATGTTATTTGGTATTTTATTGAATATTTTTGGAGCCGTGCAGAGGATGCTTTTGTGCATAAGGGCGGTCTTTGAGGCTCTTAAACATAATTCCAGACGATATTCTTGTCTTGTCGATCTATAGCGTTGCTCTGAAGCTTTTTTAAACAGTTCACTATTTTTCTTGACGAACAATGCGGTCTCGTATATATAAAGACAAGGTAATGTTAGTATTTTCAGAGCTTTAAAATGCGGTTTGCAGCTTTCCGTTGGTTTAAGACTACGTATCGACCTAATGCATCTTTTCTGTGCTTTAAAAATGTTATTTTTCTCGCAGGAATTTGCCCAAAAAATTACTCCGTAGCGTAATACGGAATCTACATAGCCATAATACGCAGCTACAACAGCTGCCTGATTAACTATTTTTTTAAGTTTACATAGAGCAAAGGCGAACCTACTTAATTTTGTTATAAGATTTGATCCATGTTGTTTCCATGTCAGTTTAGAGTCAATTGTCAAGCCTAAAAATTGTATGTACTCTACTTCTTCAATTCTGTTATCGTCAAAATTTATATTTATGTCAGAGTGGTCAATCTTTGTCGAAACTGCATAATTTTAGTTTTATTTAAATTCAATTTTAAATTATTATGTTCAAGCCACTTAATTGCTTGTGGCAATGCGTCTTTGATGTGACATTCATAGTTACTATTTTTATTATTTCTTACAATTATCGTACTGTCATCAGCAAAAAGGACCATGGGAAAAGCGACGTGTTTTGGAAAGTCATTTATGTAAGATAAAAACAACGGCGGACTCAAAACGCTGCCCTGTGGTACGCCAAAAGTGATTTTACGTTTTCCTGAGATATATTTAAGTTCTTTTTTGTCCCTTTTAGAAATCCGTCTAATTTCCGTACACTGCGTTCTATTTTCTAAATAAGACTGTATAAGAGAAAGTGCATTGCCCCTTATTCCATATGCATAAAGTTTCTGTAGTAGTATTTATAATGATCAACTAGATCGAATGCTTTCGTCATGTCCATAAATACAGCGCTAATAGGAATTTTGTCATTGATATCTGTCATTATAATATTAAGAAAATCATAGATAGCCATATTTATGGATTTGTTTTTTCTGAAACCCTTCTGTTCCTTTACCAAGATGTTGTGTTTCGTGAAAAAAGAATACATACGGTGATAAATAGCCTTCTCAAATATTTTTGATATTACTGGTATTAGGGCAATGATGTGGCAAATGGGGCCAGATATCACATCGGAAACAAATTTTAATGCTCTTGTTGAGATATTATCATACCCTACGCTAACTTTATTTTTTAGATCCTGTATTATTCGATAAACTTCATTAGGTGTTGTCGGGGCTAAGAACATTGATTCACAACATGTATTCGGGGTCTCATAGCTCGCAGATCTTGAGGCCTTCGAAAGTAATTTTACTTGATTCACAAAGTGATCGTTAAATGCGTTCGCTATGTCACTGGGGTTTGTTATTGTTATCCCGTTATTCTGTATTTCTGTTATATGTTCATAGGGAGGGCAATGTTTATTATCATTTATGATCTTCCAAGTATCTTTTGATTTATTTGTTGATGTCATTATCTTATGGTTATTTTTTGCCTTTTGTGTTAGTTTTATTATTTTTTAAGTCTTCGAGAGTAATTTGTAAGTTTAGCCAAGTTATTGCTATTAGGTTTAGCTCGTACTTGCCAAAGAAGTTGTCTTTTATTTTTGCTACAGCGTCTTAAACCGGGTGTTAACCAATTCGGATTCCTTTTTAACTTATTTTTTTTGTTTATCAATGGGAAACATAAATCATAAAACAGCTGGAATACTTTCATGAAATTATCGTACGGTGCATTAGGATCATCAGCCAGATGTTTATCTGGCTGATGATCCTAATACGCCGTCAGAAAACGATAAAGGACATAAACATGATCTAAATTTCATAAGGTTACCGTAACTGTAATCACGCGCTGTAATATTCCAACTGTTTACTGTACAAGTCTTTTTAACGGGGATCTTTAAGATTTGGGCTGTGTGATCTGACATGTTAAGGTCAATTACATGGTGCATACACTTTTGCGTAAAATTGTGCGCAAAATTATCTATACATGTGTTGCTTTTTAACCTAGTGGGCTGGTCAATTTGCAATTTTAAATTATAGCTTAATAGGTAGTTGGTAAACTCAAGGGAAGTTCTATTTTTTTTCAACATATTAATGTTAAAGTCACCACATATAATGACATTCTTGCGCGCTTTGTAACAAGTCTTGGGTAAGAGAATATTTAATCTTGAGTAAGTATCAAAATTATTTGATTTAGGTATTCTGTAAATACATACTACGATAATGTTATGCTGTGTTAATTCGATTGCGCAGCATTCGAAAATTCCCTGTATTGATAGTTTCTTGATATCTTCAAGCTCTCTATATTGATGGTCGTTTTTTATTAATATGCACGCTCCTCCTCTTTTTGTATCTTTGGCTGGATGTATCATTTACTGAAACACTTTTAAAGAACCTCAATTCTATTATTCTCGTCATCTCAACTTATAAAAGTTCTTTGTCTAAGTAGGTACCTACTGCTAAATAAGTGACCTTGATTTGATTTTTTGTCAGAAGAATTCATTGTTTTAAATTCTTGTTCATTCATTACGACCCAAATTCCTTGAATCTTGACAAAGTTAGATTACAATAGGATAAAGTTCTGTCTTTACACTGAATGTACTAAAAGCAAAGCCTTTTCCCTGTATCATCATAGATTATAATTATTATTTCAGCTAATTCACATAACATTTTACACATCTCGTCTTCTCTGTATAACAAGAAACTGTGTGTATATTCCACCTGCATGTTCTAAGTTCCTTCTCGTTAATTTCACAATATAACTGAGATAATTTAATTAATTACCTAGTGCAAATAGCGAAGTCTTGTTTCTCCGCGCTTTTGCACGTGTTGTGTGTTCAGAGTCTGAGAGGAGGATGTTGTTCTTACATATTTGTTTCTGTTTATAAAATTGTTTGGTTTGTTGGTTCTTTTCTAAAGGAATCTACGCTTTGGAACGAATTAGTTCCAACTTTTTGACTAAGTGAACTACTTCTTGATAGTTTTAAAAGTAAATGGTTTAATTGAAATAAAGGCCACACTCGGACACGTCACTTAAAACCCGCTGGGTCTAATAAAATCGTAATCGTAATAATAAGTAAAAAGTCATGAAATTATGCACAAGAGCTCCATAAATCACGAAAACGAGCATGAAGGATTTTTGAAATTTCATCCCTTAAAGGGTTTACATGGAGGATGAAAGTTTGTATGGAATTTAATAATTTTTATGCCCAAAATGTTTAATTGCTTGTAATCAACGATTTAGTTCAATTGACCAGCATTTTAGCACGTCGTGTGTTAACAATTGAAATTTTCTCAATTCGGTATAACTACAACGTACTTTTACAAGGACAACAAAATTTCAGTTTTCTGTACCTACCTAACCGACCAGATTTCTCGTGTTTTATATTTGTTTGAGTTATTCATTCATACGTTCTATTAATAAATATTGTTTAACCAAAGGAATGAATGTATCTATCAATATATAAGTAAATATTTGCCTACAAAAAATAGTGATAGTGATATTTTCCAAACAAATAATTTCGTGGAGTGGTTTGAACAAAAATAATAAAACAAACAATATTGTGGGGAATTCTGGAAAATATTTTGTTGATTTTTATTGTTAACCATGCTGTAGCTACCTACATAAATATTAGTCTTTACATATGAAATTGCCGTTTTGTATGAAAAAATTTAAACGAATTTTTTTCATGTATTTTTTATTTGTATTAATCGAAGTAATCACCCATGCAATCAATGCATCTTTGCCAACGCAGTGGCAGTTTATTGATGCCCTTCTTAAAGAAATCAGCTGGACGGGAGGCAACAAATTCTTCAAGGGCATTTTGTACTGCCTCTCGGGTATTGAATTTTTTTCCCGCCAAGAAGTTATCCAAATTCTGGAAAAAGTAGTAGTCTGTAGGCGCAAGGTCTGGTGAGTAGGGCGGATGATGGAGAGCTTCCAACCCCAGTTCTTGCAACTTGGAGACCGTCTGCTGTGCAATATGAGGTCGCGCGTTGTCGTGCAGGAGCAGCGGAGACGAGCGATTGACCAATGCTGGTTGGAGGTGTGCCAGCTTCTCCATCATTGTGTTCAGTTCTTCACAGTACACATCTGTAGTAAAGCTCACCCTGTTTGGTAAGAAGCTGTGATGAATCACACCGGCGCTAGACCACCAAACAGTGACGACCGCGAGGTTCATTTTTCAGGTCGAAATTTCCAGAACGGAAGCGAGCAAACCAATAACAGGTGGTGCGTTGGTTTGTAGTGTTAGCTGCGTAAACGTGTTTGATGTTGCGTGCCGCTTGTGCCGCGTTGCTGCCACGACGGTACTCATATTCCATAATTACTCGAATTTTTAACGTATCCATGATGACGAAACAGATTGAAATGCGATGAAAATGTAACACTAATCATTAAACAAATGACTTCTTTTGAAAAAAGAATTCCATGTTTTTAAAATAAAATTAATTTGAAATTAGAATTCTTAGCCAAACAAAAATTATTTTGATTTGAAATGGCTAGTACTGCAGAACGGCAATTTCATAGGTAAAGACCTATTATTTATGAAGGCGCGTAACTCACTTACTTTTATATTTAGTGCGGCCGAATAAAGATCTTGAATATGAGGTATAAATACTAAATGTGACTGAATTTTTATGTCTTGGATGTACAGTATCATCATCGTGATAATTTTCTCTCTCAAACTCAAAGCATTTATTTCAATTAAAACAATTAGTCACTTTTGAATTGTCAAGGGGAAGATGAATCTCGTTGCCCATTCCAAAGCGTCGTAGGTTCATACGGAGAAGAACGGGCGATTATACACGGATACACGGATTATATAAGATTATACACGGATACTATTTTAAAACAAAATAATACTTTTACAAATAGTTACATCATTGATGTTGAAATTATACAAATGTATTCTCATATCGTAGCACGAGGTTGAACTCTTATAAGGACCAATTTTAAAATTAGTCCACTGTTGGTGATGGGCTAATAACGGCTACATGTAACCATGATGTTTAAAGGCTCTTACATACTGGGGCGATTCGTCGCGCGACAAGACGCCGCCGCATTGTTCGCCGTGAAGTTTTCTCAGAAATTGTTTTGTTAAAATTCGCGTCGCGCGGCGAATCGCGCCAGTATGTAAGAGACTTAACATAGTTATATCACCATTAACCTATTTTAGTACTTACTCCAAATACTGTGTCTGACTTTTCTTATAATCCAGATCAGATTTCATTTCAACAAACACGATGGATAGTCCAAATATAGATTATTTAAAAAATTGTTAATTGTTTCCTATTTTATTTTTATTTAAGAAATTCATATTATACTTTTTGGTGTTCGCTACAGGGTCTGTAAGATTTTTAAACTATATGGAATGCAAGTAAAGTCAATCACAGTATGAATATGAATATTTTGCGCCAAATTAATAAAGTTAGATCCGCTCGGAAAACGGTGAAAGATTTTTATAAAAAATATTTGGATGTCGCTATCGGGGTCAATATTCTCAAAAGCGGGAAAATATTCTCAAAAGCGGGGCTATATTCTCGATTTAAATAAAAAAATCTGTACAAAGTCGACGTGTGTATTATGTATCTGGCAGATTCGATAGATCGTATCAGTCGAGATCCGCGCGATTCTGGAAATCAGAATATGAACTCATTTTTAAACTTCGTGTACCGACTTAGATTTTGCTTTCCTAGAATCTACTTCCATTCCCGCTTTGTAGGTTATTTTCTTGAAATGACGTTAGGAATAACGTTAGCCATTTCGTTGTGTTTATCTTTTAATTGTTGACCAACTACTCTGTCGTTAAGCTAGATTTACCGATCAGTTAATTAATATTTTTAGCTTAATTTAAACATAAAAAACAAATTTGCAGCGACGCGTAACAATAATGGTCATGTGGTCTGCAATAACGATTTTTAGTATTTATTATTATCTATACAAACAAATAAATAAAATTGAAGTGTGTTTGCCAAACATGCCAAAATAACAGCTTTTTACTAAATGCTTATGAAAATAAAAAGGCACAAAAAACAACTTCTGTCTGTCTGAAAACGACTGAACAGATTTTGACGGTACTGGCAGATAGCTGATGTTATAAGGACTTTACTTTACTTTTATTTTATAAAAAAGAATCAGGGTCAAATCCACGGTAATAACAACATACATTACTTTGAACTAATCTTAATACCTAACACTAAAATAGAGGTCGACAAGTTGTTAACTTCAAATTCTCAATTCAGAAACCAGGTGTTATAATGTTGATCCATCTTAATTCATGATGTTTTTCGCTTAACATCTTCCCTGAACGCATTTCGACCAAGATAATATTCCCAAAGCAAACATCAGTCATCGCTCCCCGGCTTCAATTGTCAACATGGCAGCTAACAAATCCGAACCTAACATCATTTGAAGTCGCTGCTACAAATCCCTACAAGGGACAGCAGACATAAAGGCTGTAACTAAGCGGAGCCTCCAATGTGCCGACAATGGGACTCCCTGTTGTCACGACTACTGGAACATTCGTACTTTACTGTCACAAATTGATAGAGGTTGGTCATAAGCGTTATACATAACATCATTCTTTCTATGTCATCTTCAAACAATTGACTGAAATAGAACGATGTTTTTATTTAATAATACGTTTAGCGATACTTGCGCGAGATTTCCAAACTCATAATTTCAAGTAACTATAGCTGATTATGGGGATCACCGGCGGCGGCTGGTGGTGTTATGAGGTAGGTACTTTAAAAATAAGTTTATAATTATTATTTTTTGTTTTATCGTCATTACAAATGATACCCATCGCGTCTTTAAAGTTTTGCTAGCTAATTTAGTTTGACCCTTTTTGATGAAATTAAATGAAATTGTTTATTCTGTAAATATAATGGTTTACTTGACCAGCCCTTAAAATAAAAATCTTGGCTGTTAGCAATGTACCTAAGTTAAGGCTAATTTCAGCTTTGATACTAATGCTTTGGTTCTTTTTTGTTCCATTATAAATAGAATATCAGTATTTTTTCCTAAAACAACCACCTCCTGACCTCTGCGACCTAATTAATGGCCGACACCGATATCCTACGGTGTTTGCCTTGTTTTTTTTTCATTTTGTTTTGTTTGAATATGACACTGTTACAAAAAATAATTGGCTACGTCACATTATTTGTGATACTGGAAAAATGGTGTTAATTACATTGATACCTGCAGGCGTAGCATGGCGCTTTCTATCTCTACGAAGAATAGACATAGCTTTTTCCATACAAAGTGACAGTTCGTTTCTTCATTTTTGACATCCACCGTAGAAATGTTTCTACAATCTGTCATTTTGTCTTTCATTTCTAACCTACGATCTTTGTCTACGACTTTTTGTAGGTAGACTATTTCGGAAGAAAGTTTTCTATCCTTACTGTCAAAATCACACCGACAACCGATAAATCCTATGACAAAACAAAGAATTCTGAGTCGAATTATATAAAAGAGTGAATTTCGTAAAAAGTGCAGTTGACTCTTTCTACTTTGCTGCCGTCTTGTACTGTCTACTGTCTACAGGAAACGTCATTTTTGTCTACTCTTCCGTCGACAAAACGGTGCTCATGCTACGCCTGCTGGACGCACCACACTCTTCTTTGTGTTGATTGGCAAACAAAACAACAACACATACATCATTCATTCAATCAAACGAGCTTGTTCTAGCTGATAGTAAGCTGTCACCGACGGCCCAGGGAAGCTGCAATAAGTAGATAAGAGAGGCTTTGTAGATAATAAGACTTATTTGAAATGTCTCATGTGCCTGTTATTACATTGGTACGTTACACTACCCAAACCAAAATAATGCTGCTTTGTGGCAGAAATACATACTAACGTACTTCAGCGTCGTCTCTGGGATAGCAAGAGCAACTCAATTACATACAGCCAGCAGCACTATGTTGCATCTACGGTCTGTTCAAAGAAGTGTTTTCGTTTCGCCAATGCAGCAAAATCTTGTTTTATATTTTTCTACATTTACCGTAATCAACACAACATTTCCCTACAAAACAAGAGCACAAAGCAATCAATCCTAAAAACAACCCCACGATCCAACAAAAGGAACGGGGTACCTTCTCGAAAACACACTAAGAACGGCTTAACAACCGTGTGAAGTCTAATCGACGTCGCGTCGCCGAGGGGTGTGCAAACGTGTCGCCGGCTTTATTCACATGGATTCATTTCCGAGCCACGACGTTTTCCGAGATGTTCCGAGTGTAAGGACGTATTTGGGATGAGGGTGACGAGGTGATTGGCGAGAAAGGACAATGCCAAGAATCGGCTCGAATAGTATGGAGCGTCCGGCAGAATTTCTATAATAATGATAATTAATAACAAAAAACAGTAAGAATTATAAAATCGAAATAAAATCCACACCGCTGCACCGTTGAAAACTAATTTTAAATAGTTATTCAATTTAACAACACTTTCCATAGCTACAATTTCAACTAGAAATGTTGCCAATACCAAAATAAAACAATATCGATACGAAATTGCACTTGCGAATTGATTACAATAATATCAATATGAAAATACGTAAGTGAATTTATTACTTACATAATCGTTACCCGTGATTATATTAATAAATAGCGTTTAGTTATATTTTCGAATAAGTTAATTATATTTTACAGTAATGCAATAATTAAAAACATTTTTAATTCGATTATCGATACCGTTTATAATAGTTTATTCCTAATAAAGTAATTATAGTGCTGGCAGCACTTGATGTAAAACTTTAACTGGCATTTTGTCATTTTCAAAAAAGTTTGACTTCTCCCGCGCGGTGTCACAAGCAACGAAGTATTTCCGTATTTTTTTGAGTTTTGTGTTTGTATATTGCTGTGTTACTGGATTCCGATTTTTCTACCATTTACGACTACCTTGGCTGTTGACACTGAGGATAATTTATGCTAAAGATCATTAATTCATTTAATAGTTTATTTCATGACATCATTAAAATCAGAATTTTTATTTTCCTTTTTTTATGAAATATAGTTCATATTTGTCGGTTCTGGCCGAGTCTTGTGGGAAGCTCTGGCATTCAACTTTATATTATTGTGAGGTTTCTAAATACGATTTTTTAAAGCCGCGTCAGGCTTTGTTAGTTAGGGTCAGGTAGTGTTTAGAATATTAGTTAAAGTTTCCACTGGCTTGTTACGGTTAAAAAGATGCAGCCTTGGACGGACAGATGGACAGACAAACGGCGTAGGCTTAGTTATAGGGACCCGTTGGCACAATTTGGCTACGGAACCGAAAATGGATGATAGAAAGAAAAAATAATGCTTATCACTAAGTATATTCTGTTCGTAAAAAAAACCTACGAAAAGAGAAAATCTTTACCTGGACCCCAAAAAATATTCGATCTCACCAAAAATCAAAGCTGTTTTCAAATCTCGTCCCTGCCCCAGAGAACCTCCACCAATTATCCAAATCCATTGCTATTTCTTTTCCCCATCGCCAGAGCACGAAAATAAACCAAACAAAAAACGTGAAAACGTTTCATTGTTCCCTCTAACTAGTGAGCGAACATTTTCTCCCTGAAATATCCCCGTGTCAATCCCGCTCGCGAGACATATAGGACTATTACCAAGCCATCCAGTTATTGCCGAGGAGGCGCGGTCATTATCTCAATGTACGCTATACATCGCCGCTCGCACGAACACTCTCGAACATTTATTACGTTCATTAGCTTCAACTGAACGCGCAATTTGATGAGCCCCGCGTATGGAGTGAGGTAAATTTGCCGGAAGATCTGCCTTTGGTGGACTGTTTTTTAAAAGGCTTCTTGTCCGCACAAGAAGCCTTTTAAAAAACAGTCCACCGTATGTGATGGGATTTTTATGGATTTCCAAATGCAATTTTAATTGAAAATGGGACGTTATTTTCGCAATATGATTTAGGTTATGAAATACATGTAGATATTCATACAAGTAATGTTTTTATTTGAATCTGTTTATGATTAAATCATAATAGTGGTTACAATGATATTGTTGACTTTCTTCTTTGTATAGGCATACACGGTTCCAAGTCTACTAATACAGAGATAAAAAATCTGTTACACGAGTGGAATTCTTTGGAAAGATTTGCATGATAATTCGATCAACGAGTTCTGTATTATGTGGTTGTAGTCATTTGCCTGCTTGTAAGTATTTTAGGATCTTTATTAGTTAAGAATAAATTAATATTGGATCCCCACCTATGAAACTGGTGTTTTTTTCTCACAAATAGTGAACCTCGTCACTTCTATGATTTAAAATATTCATCAATTGGTTGGTAATATATCGAATAATGACCATCATAGGCAAATACCACTAATAAAAAAAAACCTTATTACTTATAGTTTTCTAAACATAAAAATACCTTGAAAATGACTCCTCATTTTGTTAGCAGAATTAACCACTATTTTTTTTTTAACTGAGTCAAAACTTATTTATAGCGCTTAATCTAAGTGGCATACGTTATCTTAGTTTTTAAACATTAGTGTTCATGGTTGTTACAGAAATTAAGAAAATGTTAGTATGAAAAATGCAACTTCTTTAAAATTCCCCATACAAAATATTGATTTCATAGGCAGGGATCTAATAATACCCATGAAATAATGACATTTAGATGATAATCTTCATCTATATGGACCACCAGGTTGGAGGATTAGGTGGGTTGCTTATTTCTGGGGTTAGTTCATAGATTCCAGTACCAGGTACTCAACCACAAATCGATAAATATCTCACAAGGACCTTAATGTATTTTATAAAACACTGCTTCATCCAAAACCTTATCTAAAAGCAAAATATCAACACCAATTTGCCTTCCTATTACAACCGTCGTTAATACAGAGGCGAAAAGTTTCAATATTTAAATGGTTCGAGTTTCGACTCAGTCTCATTCGCAAGTTGGTATGAAACACATTTAGGGTTTATTAATATCTAGGCTTCATTATGAGGTTTTAGTTAAAACGGTTTTGAGAAATAAAGCCTTTTAAGAGGACGGGAAGTAGCCTATAAAAAATAGTAAATGTGGTGTTTTGGGGAACTGTTTGACTTTGAGTTTGCACTGGCAAAACATTCACAACAAAACATGTTTGAAATCTTTAGTTCTTGTCAAAATTGTACAATTGACAGAAAATAGAGATTTCAACATGTTTTGTCGTAAATGTTTCGACAGTGCAAACGCGCGGTGACATTTAGAGAGTGCTTTTCCGTTTTAGCTCCTACTTTCTTCCGTCTCGTCTCGTATGTAACAGATGGGAACAGCCTCAGTTCAGTTTGTTTGATGCTGCACAGGATCTGTGCCTTTATGATGATTAATTTATGGTATTCTGAGTGATGTCGACCCTCGATAATCATAATGGAACACCCTTTTAGCAGGCTTAGTATAAATGGGCTAGACTGACTCATGAATGTATTATAAGGAGTTTAAGATCCCATACATTTTGATACAAAGCATACAGGAGAATTTTTGAAAAAATTGACTAACGTAAAAAAAACAACGCATAATAATTATTACATAAGTCCACTTTATGATAAAATTCACGGTTTCATTCTTAATGCAATGACAGATTTATACTGCAGTAAAGCTGAAGCTGTTTAAAAATATTATATCTTGCAAAGAACACGTTCACTATGATGATAATTAAAAATCTATTTCCAATAAAATCACACACACCACACGTCAAAAATGCAAGAAATCCCATCAGTTAGTAACTAGAGTTCCCATCGAGATACCATCACTTCCTTTATGGGTCGGTCTCACCGCAAGCCCGGGCGTTGTTTTCCCAGCTGTAAACACACAACCTTTAATGACCATAGGATTATGCATGTCCACACTTTCATTGATTGTTTGGGAAATTATCTAGATTTAGGCGAACTTCTCTAATTGTTTTTGTTCTTAAGTAAAGAAGGGTTTGGAATTTGGTTTACCTTGATGATATTATGGTTTTTCTGTCAAGAGATTAGGAACAGTTTGTGGGCTTAATTTAAATAGATAAGCTGGAATTTGAAATTTGTTTGCTAGGTTTTGAAACATTTATGGTATTCAATTGTTATGCCGGGTACCTTGAAAATGAATGAAACCCAGTAAATAGACGAAATGATGAACGCAAAGACCAGGAAATCGTGATTATATCTACTTTTCGGAATACTTTTAGAAAACAAAGATCAAAATGGTTTTAATATTACCACATAAACAACATAAAAACAACCAAGTACAGAGTGAGTTCAATTTGATATAATTTTTGGGTGTTCATCAACACTAATTTGTAAAACGATTTGTACAGAACCTGACGACACATTTCACTGATTCTACCAAAATAAACCAACCTCAATCGTAACCGAATCAACACGAAAATTGACGAATCCACCCGACCGTAATTCAATAATGCATAACGTCTTCATCGCATTCAATTGAACTGTAACTACATTACTTCCTCACCAGACGGGCCACAATGCAATCACTGAACAATACCGGCAATGTATCAGGCTGAAATCACAACAATCGATCTAACGTAGAAACAATGTGTTATCTTAGCCTGTTCAAAGGGTGAATGGTGACAAGCAGTCGCAGGTGTTGACTGGCGTTATGTGAAAATAATATAATATAGGTGCAGAAGGTCCATGGGAAGATGACCCACATACTAAGAAACATGAATAGGGATTGGTAGAATTTATTAATTCTTTGCTTTTACGTTAACATGTTGTTAACCTTTCCTTTTTATGGAGTATAGAAGAGAGAGTAAAGTATTGAAATATACTTAGGATCAGTTACCCAAACTCCATCTTGCAAGTTGACCGACACTGATATTAGCAACTTTCGGATGTTGCTCTGAGGTACGTTATATAATTAAGTTTCAGAATTGTTGTTTAAACTACAATTTCTGAAACTTTAAAAGGCTTCTCATTCGGCAGTCATTTGAAAGGCCGTGAAAAATAACTGGTGTTTCCTACAGCACCTTTTTCTGTTGGCAATCTTTCTCACCCATCATCAATAAGCCTTCTGTCCTCACTTATTCCATGGTATTGGTGATTAGTAAGCGCGTTCCCTCCATCCGGGTCCCTCTTTGGGTAAGGATACCAGAAATATGATGCTCACCAAAATTGTTTTAAAGGTAGATTTAGGGACCGGATTACGGGAACCGCTGTAAGGATATCGGGTAAAAAGCTATGTTGCCGCAAATTTGATCTCGTGCACGAGTATGAGAAACTTAAAAGGGTTTTTAAGATAATTATGTTTGTTCTAGATTTGTAATTTGTTAGAATAATAGGGAAAATACATAAACTAATTTTCAGGACAGTTGCAATATAAAAATAGCATTTTGAAAGTAACATAATATATAAGTTGTTCAATGATATTATTTAGTTGCTTTATAAAGTGGTGTTAAAAAAACATAAATATTACTTCCTATCCTATACTTTAAATAAATCTCAATACAAAGTGAAATCAAAGTCCAAATAATAGCTAAATTGTAACGCAATATTGCGTGGGAAATTATTACTAATACTCGCAAAATAACAGGTCACGTACGATGAACTTTCAAATTAAGCCTTACTCTGGACTACAAAGATTTCAAAGCAGAGAGTAAAAAAGAAGATATAGTCCCTAGTCAACCCTAGAAGCCTCCTTGACCTGCCCCTAGGGAGGTGTTCACACGACGGTGCCTCGATAGAAATATTGTTTCCAAATCACTCCTGGGGCCAAGATCTGAATCCTTTGTGTGTAACGTTCACGAGGCATTGAAGTGGAACGATTTACGCGGCATTGAGATACGAACAAACCCGCAATCGTTCAGAACACAATAATTGAACATAGCTTTTCAAGGTCACTTCTTGATCTGTTATGTAAATATATTTTATTAACGGCTTGTTTTTAGTTAATAAGCCACCATTGGCGAATTGTGCAGCAGTTTACAGCTTGAGACTATTCTGTTATTATACCCCTTAAAATATACGCGTGTGATATTAATTGGAGGTGTTCCATGCCAGCCTTAGCCTTAATAAATATTGAGATAAAACACAACATTCAAGATAATGATAACCAATTGTTTTTACAATACCGTTCCTTTTCTACTAATAAAATACTTACAACAGACTACTTAGCTGTATTAAAACAGCTTTTAATACGTCCATTAAGCGAACAAATATACTAATTCCTGGTACAATACAAAAACTAAGGACCAATTACTAAGTCCATAAAGAAAAAAGTAATGTCCTATACGAAGTACAAAATAATGTTCTATACGAAGAACAAAATATTGGAATAAAATCTGTGGAGAATTACTTGTGTTCGAATGAGTAATATTTTAAGGCTAGTTCTAGTTCTCTAGGGTTTGTATAAGGAATAAAGCTTTACCTATGACCTCCTAATATTTTCTTGATATTTACTGTATTCCTATTTTGCGAAAGGAAATAATAGGGAATATTGTGTATATTTCTTGTGAAAGGAATACCTTTTTGGGTGTTTCAGTAAATATTACTTGTACATTATTATTGATTTCAGTTAGTTTCCATCTGATTTCTCTTTCATCAGAAATTGGATGAGCAACAATGGCACTATTGTGGTTGTCGTTACAAGTGACTGAAATGGAAATATTAATTATAACAAGCGACGATCGAACTAAATATTCACTGAGGATTTATGAAAACGATGCTTTACTTGCAACACATTACATGAGATGGAACTTATAGAAAATATATCTTTTTTTAGGTCTGTCTCCTCTTTATTTCATACCGTTTGTCGAAAAGTGACTGAGCAAACAGTCTCATGAATTATCTTCAAATAATTGCCACTAAGCTAATCTTATTCGCAATGAAAAACCTGTGAATTATTCTGTCCCGATACTGAGGATAACATAATGCTTTTCTTAAAATCATAATTCTACCACCAGCCGATAAAAACCAATCCTAACTCTTCTTTCTCTCTTCATCCACAGGTGGCGTATGGTCCCTCCGCAACCTCTCAATCTCCGTGCCCCGCGCGGTACTCTCCGGCGAGGGTCAGTCTGCCATCTTGCGCTGTTCCTACGACCTGGAGGACGCGGCTCTGTACTCCATCAGATGGTACAAGGCGGAGACTGAGTTCTACAGATATGTGCCGCGGGAGATGCCGCCGACGATGGTGTTTCCACTGCCGGGAGCGTCGGTTGATGTAAGTTGGTTTTGTAGTTGTTGTAAGAAGTTATTGTAATGTGTGTGGTTGACTGTCACTTTGTGATATTATATCAAACTAATCGGTCCTTTAACTGTTTCGTGACGTGGACACATTTTGATCCTACAAAATTACATAAATGAATGTGTCTCAAGAGAATAATAGGGGTGTAGGCCTCGCTCGCCCCTTGGATCTTGCCCCTAATTACCTAAGTGTACCCACTCGTAGGGTGCGATTTTAATTTTTTTGTAGCATTTCACTCGCTTAGTTTACTTGTAAGGTATGTTTCGAGCTATACTACAATCCTAACTAATTAATCATTAATGCGAAAGTGAGTTTTTTTGTTTGTTACGTTACGCTTTCACGCTGAACGGATTTGAACGAAATTTGTCACAGGGGTAGACGTTGACCTGGAAAAGGACATTAGGCTACTTTTTATCGACAAAACACGAGGGTGACGCCGCGGGTGGAAGCTAGTTCAGAATAATTTTAGGTCTGAGGGCTAACTTCAAGATCTAAGTTCAATCTCAACACAATTTTGAGTTAATTAAGACAATAACCCTGTTTAAAACATCAATGTTCTTGTAATTCCTAATTATTTATTACTTTCTACGTAATACCTACTTGTTAAAGTTCTAACTTAATAATAATGATCTCTATTCTAAGAACTATGATCCCTCAATAGCTTTTACTAAGCTTTTTGAGGTATCCTTTAAATACTTAAGCATTGACTAAAGTCTGATAAACAGTTCCCAAAGTAGCAATATAAAAGCGTTTTGAATTTGCATTCAAATTTAAATTTACATTCAGAATATTTCTGTCTTCAGCTTGAATTCATATTTAATTCAAATTATTTTCCATATTCAAGGAATCTCGCTTAAGTCATAGCTCTTTTTGTTACGTCAAATTATATTTTAAAGTCGGTCTAGAAACCGCCTTATTATTATAAAAAGTTGGATTTCAAACAGTAATATACTAGCAAATAGATGTTGAGTACATAATTATAATATGTAAGGCAATTTGGCACTTTGTAACGTTTCATTACCGCTTATTGTTTCGGACTTATGAGAGTTATCTCGTTAGATAATAACAACAGGTGTACAGTCACGACCACCAATATGTAAACACTTAGCATCTTTTAAAAGTGATTTTCTCCTACTGATTTGATTGTAATTTTATGTTATAACGAACATAGTATTTTGGAACCCATATTATTATGAAATAGATATCATCTCAAAGTTGCAATCGTTATTCCACGAAAAACTTGTTATTGAATTTTGCTAAGTGTACCAAGCAAAACTAGCAAACTGTTCTAGTGGCATATATGGACGATATTGTTTATTTCACATTGATTCATTCTTTTTTATATTCTTATATATTCCAACATTTCTACAAAAGTGTGTGGAAGAGTGTGCAAGTGGAAAATTATTTCCGATCTTGTCTAAAAAAAATTCTTGTGTTACAAAATTGAAAAATCTTATTTCTGTTCACCAGTTGACGCAGTCAGATCACCAGCAAGTTCGCATCGTGAACTTGAACCGGCGCTTGAGTGGCGACTACCAGTGCGAGGTCTCCGCCGACGCGCCGCTGTTCCACACGGACATAAGATCAGCACCACTTACGGTTGTTGGTAAGTTCATAACGGTCAAAGTCATTTGTTAGAATTAAAAATTGTATTGATATTTCAACTGCCCAAGCGACTGCCGAGCAAATAGTTCTACGCAAAGTGTTCATATGTGTTTTATACTAGCAATTTCTCAGCTATAGCATTTAGCATTAGGCTCGTAAACAAAACAATGTGTATGTATGGATCGTAGCAGGTGACATTTTGTTGTTTCTGCCTACCCCTATGGGTAGACGGCGTGAACATATGTGTAGGATTATATTAGGCTTGCTCTGTATTCCTCGAAGATGTAGGCATATAGGAATATTGCAGTACGCAATATATGCAATTAATTGCAAATAATTATGTTAAAATCTCAAGTAATATGCGGTGACCCAGTATCCTGGCAAACCCATCAATTAATCGTTTTAGGAACATCGAACGTTAATAATCATTGTTTATTGGAGTGAATTCGATATCTTCCTGATGGAGCTATTTAGTTATTACAATAGAAGCGGTTTTCTCATAATTTTGAGCTTCATTCTAGTCTGTTATAAATAGATTGAGACCCGGGAGATTAAGATTCTATAGTAAAGTTTGGTGCTTAAAATTAATGGTGGCTTCATTAAATATTAAAGTTAAAGCCTGCCGATTACTAGGTACAAGAATTTAACAGTTGATAAACATTTTTGTAGTAACATACTAAGGGCTGATTTCATCAAAGTCAGACATCTTTTATCCGTGGAATAAAATTGTCGTCTGACAGTTTTTGTATGGAAAATCTATCAAAAATTCAAAATTTATTCGCAGGATAAGACTTATACTCGGTATAGAAGTTTGGTGAAATTCGCCCTAAAGGTGTTAAGCAAGTCAGAGCATGCGGGTCGTGCACACTAGCGCGATATCTCGGGTGCGACAAGTGTCGCGCTGCCTGTCACGCCCGCGTTATCGTGGCAGTCTGCATGAGCCTTTCGATAAAGTGCATTCAACACACTGTATTGGATTGTACCTATAACGGTGAATTGTGTCGTCCGGGCTAGAATGTGGAGTCAGGGCTAGAATGTGGAGTCAAGGCTTGCTAAGGCACTATTTATAATTACGACGTGTAATTACAACGAACCTTGATTAATTAATGTATCAACAAAGATGCTAATTAAACCCTACCCTCTTCCTCTCTCCTACTTTAGTTTACCTGACAGGGGCCACAATGATTATTTGTCATTGTAAAAGCTACCACGTAATACATTAACATTGTGGAATGTAATATATACCAGTATATATTATATGGAATATTCATTATTGTCAAAGAAGAATGTACCTCTTGACTAAAATGTATTCCTTTCCATCCAGACCCACCATTCAGAGCACCGCACCTGTCCATCTCTCGAGGCAGCTACGCGCGCGGTGACATCCTGCGAGCCAACTGTTCGGTGGACGAGGCCTACCCGGCACCTAACATCACATGGATTCTAGATGATCATAAAGTAAGTGGCTTTTATCATTTCACACACTATAAATGTTTTTGTGGTGGTAGCCATATATTATATCGCCACAATCCTCATGAAAAACTACGAATGTCATCTGACGTCACGCACGTCTGGTCTGAGTATCCTTTTTTGAAAACGGAAGATGAGGAATTGTTCACGCTGTTGCTCCATTTATAATCTGCAAAAGAAATAACCTCCGATTGGTAGGTACATAAGGGTGCACCCTACCTCAGATTTTATCCCGCTCGCACTATACTACTCGCGACCTGAGTGAGAACGAGACGGAGTGGGGCGCTAGCGGCTCTAAAGCGTCGAAAAGTTTAGGTAATTGCTTTTTACGGTGAAAAAATTAAATGCAAAACCTGCTTTAGATAGTTCAGTTACTATGCAAAGTTTCATGATCTAATTTGAAGTATTTTTTTAATACCAGCGGTTTATAGTTCTGTTAAGAGGTAACTTTGGAATTTTTTCTATCGAGAAAATTTTATGTAATCGTTATCGCCAAACATAGAACCTAGCGTCAATCCTCAACTTTAACATATATTTATTTCAAAATTAATGCTGCAGTATTTTCGGCATAACGGAGGATCATGCTAAGCAATTTGATGCGCCCTTATATGTATCATCAGCGCACCCCGGACAGACAGTCCCGCTACAACTGTCTGATGGATTTATATCACGACATAGGCATGAACTTCATTTCATTTCAGAAATTATTCGTTTGTTTATTTTATCCCAGAGTAAAATCCGTCGCAGTCGGTTGGGATAAAAAACGTACCGAAAACTTATTTGTTAAATTATTTTAAGAATAAGATTATTTGTCCATTCTCAGAAATCTCATCTTTCTTAATGAAGTTTCCAACTAACTGAATCATTTCAACACCAGTAAAAACAGTGTCCAAGAAAAAACCATCAACTTGTATAAACAACGTCGGAATTTCATTAATATCTCCCGTCTCTCCCCAACCCTTCATATTTCGGATATTAAAATATCTTTCAGTAAACGAGGCTGGCCTTCCTGTATTTTTATTCAAAATGGAGGAAAAACAATAGACTATTATTCATGGATTCTAATTCATTAGTAAGAAAGGATGGTGTTAATTCCTTCTCGGTTCGTTGATCAGTTGCACGATGTTATGTTAGAAAGACAACATAAAAAAAAATGTGCAAACACATATCTCTGATCAAAAATACATATCTCTGTTCTTTTACACTCATAGTCCGATAGACGGCAATCCGACACGACCAGGGAGAGGTCAGGCGCAGGATCAACGATTTAACGTGCGTTTTTATATTACACCTTCTTTGGTTTGGTGAAGAATCCCATTGTTCAGTTTGCTTCTATAATTATTATGATATTCGTTACAATTCAGTTTGCAACTATATTATTCAGTAGAAAAGTTTTGGAGGGCATTTGTTACGGCGTGTCAAGTGTGAGTTGACGCTTTATATTTAAAATTATACAATGTAAACATCTGGATTATTAATTTTCACGCAGTGTACTGATAAATTACATAAATGCATATTTTTTTCCGCTGTGTCGTTTAACATCTCCCAAGCTCAGTAAAAGTAACAAATAACTCTTCAAACCGTTCCCACAACAGCGTGGCGGTCCACTAATGCCCCGCACATACATCTCATCCCATAATAACTGACACGCAGCTAAGCCTCCCTTCAAGGCAGCTTCACAGTAACTCCTTTAAGCCGTAAAGCCAGGCTTTAAAGTGGTCTCCAGCGGAGCCCCACTGCGACACTCGCCACAGAGCACGCTAAATAGTTTTAGAACCAACTTTCCAACGAGCCGAAACAAAAATAAAAGTTGTGAGGTGGAAAAAGTACCGGTACCTTGGTATTTATGTTGGGTTTGTTGCCTGAAAGTAGCAATAAACTGCCACTTTTTATACTAGAAATAGAACAACATTAGTAAATTATCTTGTGCCTATTGATTTTGAATTTAACGTTGTGGTATTTAGGTAAATCGATGAAGCTCATTATTTCAAAGACTGCGGGGTAGCACCAACAGCATTTTGAAAATGATCGCATCTCGACCCGACTGTCCCATACAGGCACATTGGGTGGGAATAGTTACGGGGAAGATAAAATGATGGTTTTTCTTTTTTTTTCCATGAATAAATGATGTACCTACTAACATAGATCTTAAGAAAATTGTTACTAACACTTTATGGATACTGTCCGAAATAAATAAATTATTATTATTATTATTATTATTATGTTTCAAAAGTAACTAATATTAGAAATGCCAAACTGACCTTTTTTGGTAGGCTTCCACGCTAAAACGGCTACGGCTTACGGCTACGGCTTACGGAATTTGGATGAAGATTGTCACATTCACATGGGTAGAACATGGTTCCGGGTAGGACATGGATACTTTTTATCTCGGCAGTACGTTTCCGTGGGATAATTTCCGACGTCCACACGGGTGAAGCCGCGGGCAAAAGCTAGTATTCTGTCTGATAGAACATTATGCAGAATATTTTCACTTTTAACGCTACAAGGTTATTATTTTCTGACCGTGACCAAAATCAGAACTAATCCCACCGTCATATCTTACATAATTGACACCATCTATCTGTCACTATAGTCATATCGATAATGCTTAAAGCGGCCTTCTGTACTAGGTAAGAACCACCTGATAAGAATTACTGTCCATAGAGAATTTGCCCAAATAAAGAAAGGTAAAGGAATATAAAATGCACAATTATTATTACAAATCCAATAGTGCCATTGTGTTTACTGCTTCAGAATTACTTTTCTATAATAATAGGGAATATGCATGTATTTTTTTAATATTTTTATTCGATAGTTTACATCGTCAAATAATAGTAAAAAGAAATTTGACGGCAAAAAAGCAATTTAAAGTAGTTAAAAAAATGTTTAAAAATATCCAACCGATCCGGCTATTTAAACGCCCTCCATTTGGCGCGGTTGGTGTGGTGACGCCACAGACCGTGAAAACAGACAAGCAACTGTCAAGTCAACGTCAAACACTCCTTTTTCTATGAGCGTTTGACATTGACTTGACACTTCTTGATTGACTTGACATTGACATTGTGATTGTTATCCCGGATTCTTACGTCACATCCGCTCTTAACCTTTTCAAGTATTTGAATTACCCACAGTTTTTTGGGACTTTTTAAAAATTAATTTCTCGCTCAAAAAAAAATAGTATTCAAAAATATTGATGGAGGCATCATTCTGAAGTAACATAGTTTATTAAAAAAAATATTTGACCCATATATGAATCACATGCATATTCCCTATTGTGAGTAGGTAGGAAACATAAGTCCTGATAGTAAAGAAGAAAATACAAAATCTAAACCACCATATTTCTGTAACAGATAGCAGAAACCGTATCCTGGAGGACATCAGACCTGGACTTCAAAGAGCGAGGCGCGTTCAGCAGGCTGGAGATCAGCATCCTTGAGGCAGAGCACTACAAGATGGGGCTGACATACACCAGCGCCAGTCTCAGCAGGGCCTACCAAGACAACTACTACGGCTTCGAAAAGCAGCCTGAGCAGGAGGATAAGGAGGTCTTGAGGTTGGTAGCCAGTTTATTGAGCACTGCAAAATGGGACTAACGTATACCAGCGCCAGCCTCAGCAGAGCCTACCAAGACAACTACTACAGCTTGGACAGCCTGAGCAGGAGGATAAGGAGGTCTTGAGGTTTGTTGGTAAGCAGTTCTATCCTCATCGTCATTTCAGCCGAAAGACATCACAAGGTGAATCGATGTCCTTGTTGGAAGTTCCAACAACTTCTACGATCTTCCGGTACGCGATCGCCACTCCCTCTACACTTCAGCATAGAATAGAAAAGGCTGGTTGGAGGTTGGTAACCAGTTTATGGAGACTTAGATGGGCTCACGTACATCAGTCACAGCTTCAACAGGGCCTATCAGGTCATTTTCTATGGCTTCGAGAAGAGACTATTGGTTTGGTTATTGGTAATCAGTTCATTGGGCTGACGGACTTGTAATAGATCGAGGTATTTGATTTGGAGTTGGTTGACCAGAGGCTATAGCCAAATTACCTTTTCTGTAAGCGTTAACGCCAGCGGAAAGATGAAATTGTATGGAGTTGACATTAGCTTTAGAGATGTCACGTGACTGCTGCTGTCAACTCCATACAATTTGATCTTTTCGTTGGCGTTAACGCTTACAGGGATTTTGTCTAGGCCCCCAGATCATATTATTATCAAACTGGAATTACAACTATTCTATCTACAACTTCGGAGAATATTTGAGCAGATACCTTGACGATATGCTATAATGCAGGATTGTATGTCATTAGTTCGATCAACAGATGTGCGATACTGGTAATACTCAGGATGGATTTTGCTACTTTCAGATAACTGTAAATATAAGTGCAAAATCACAAACACACATTTATTTCACCTTTCTGTAATTTGTAGGAAATAATGTATATACTATCCTCTAATAATTCTATAATCCAGATACACGCTGATCCCGCCCCCCACGGGTCAGTTCTACCTGAGCTGCGTGGCCACCATCTACGACATCTACGCTCGGAAGGGAGACGCCATCCTCATCAAGGAAGATGCTCCTCATCCTGCCTCCGTCACCGGAGAGGATTCCTCAGGTAATGTGATCCTCGTGTGATTTGTTCAGAGGTTGAAAGTCTAGGTAAAATACCATCTTTGAGAATCGCAGACACGATTCAAGACCACCTAGTATTGTAACTGTATGATGCTTCATGTGCAGAATTGAATACAATATGCATTACTAGATTATAATTAAACAACACTAGCTTCCGCCCGCGGATTCGCCCGCGTGCCATCGCGTTCCCCGGGATGCCATCTATCTCCTTGCCAAATTTTATTGAAATCCGTTCAGTGGTTTAGGCGTGAAAAGGTAACATACAGACAGACAGACAGACAGACAGAAAGACAGACAGACAGACAGAGTTACTTTCGAATTTATAATATTAGTATGGATTATTTTTGTTTATGCTAAACCCGAAAAGGGGTCATTGTACTCATAATTTTGAACAACTTTTTCTATGGGACCAACCTTGAAATCGCGAAAAAAAATACAGCTGTTCCATACATTTTGTCGATTTAAGTGAACACAAATGTATGGAACAGCTGATTTTTATTTCGCGATTTTTTCCTTTTTCGTCCAGCGCTCGGTGTGGTAACACGTCGCGTTCTGGTTTGCAATTGGTCAATCGTCATCCTGAAGATGCCTCGTTGTGAGGTGAAACACGTGTCGATTTCTTACAGGGTTTTTATGACTCTTGAAGAATAGTCAAGCGGAACAGGTTACTAAATATATCTGCGTCTAAATATATCTATGGTATTGCAGATATCTTTAAGCAGCGAGCGATGACAATTCAACACTCTCGGGTGGCAAGCGTCCTCCTTGCTTGTTGCCTAATAAAATTTACCCAATCCCTCAACTACTAATATTTATCATTTATCATAATCCACCTTTTCCCCCGCAGGTACCCTAGTCTCCTACAACGTAGCGCTCACATCGCTGTGCGCGAGCGCTGTTCTGCTGCACACGTTATGATCGGCGCACGCTCAGCGTACGCACACACTCAATTAAACTCGCTAATAACGCACTGCGCGCGGTTCTTATTGATGGAAATTACATGGATTAGGGAAAGGACATCCTACAGTATATGGATGTTGATGAACGCGAGCAAATGGAGAACTTACATCATAAAAAGCTTTTGAAAGCCGGCGCTGTTGGAACATTTATGCGATTGTTTGGGAAATGTATTTAAAAAACAAGATGTCGGCGTTAGTTCCAATTTTGGCCACGCGCCAAAAGAACCTTGTAGCGCTTTATCATGAAATCTTCTGGATTTGACAGGTTTTTGACATCTTCAATTACAAGTTTCGCCATCCACGTTCATTTAGATCTGTGTAACACTGTAAATTATAAGCTAGTAATAAAAACAAGTGGCGGATATAGACGTCAATTAATAGGAGGTGACCGTACAAGGTGTCTACGGCTGAAGACGAAAAAGGCCAGTGCGTTGGGATAAACAAAAAAAAAACAACTATTGTTGGGTTAATCGTGGTTAGGATTGTACACAAACATAATTATTGTAAGAATTATAATTAGTAGATATTTAATGTACAAAGGTGAGCTTAATAAATTCAGCGAAAGATTTTGTAATTAAACCTATACCTTTACAAATGAAAATGTACCTAAGTATTTATAAATTAAGGTGGCAAATCGTTCACAGGACAACAATTCAATTTTATTACAATCATTCAGGAAAGCCCACAGAAAAGAAGGCAAAAAATTAAATTAATGGTTTCAATCTCCTCTCTCGCTCACTCTCATGTATAAAGCCGTAAGAGTGATAAGGACAGACCGCGCGCAGTGCAAACGTTACGTAAGGAAACTGAATGTTGTGATAGACACTTAATGAAGCTAATATTTGTACTAGAAAATAAGAAATATTGTATATTATACTTATTTCAATGTTGCAGATTTAATTATATTATGTGAATATGTAAATAAATTCATTAGTTACTGATTTTTGTGGTTTTATTTCAACACCAAACAATTATAATCCAATCAACAAGATTAAGAAATGAGCAATGTACCCATGCTCATTTACGTATATAGTAATAAAATACATTTATATAAATAAAATACGAAGTCGTCATTATTTATTGCTTAGAGATCATCTGCCTATAGCCATTTATCCCAACTATGTGGAAGTAGGCTCAAAATCAAACCAGATACTGCTGAGGATGGAGCGATTGCACCTGACCTCCACAACCCAGTTACTCGGTAGCACGGTTCCTCATGGTAAGACTGGTTGTCAGACCTCAAGAACATTCTTAGAAAAAAGTATACATAAGTAAGTACCTATTCCTATCTAGCAACTTCAAACATAAAAGGACAGGAACATGAAACACAACGATATAATAGTATTAACACCCTCTGCACGATAGACAAGTCCACATGAGGTCTGCTTCCATCGTTAACCACAAATCTTGCACTAAAGTGACGTTTACTGTCACTACGGACTGTCACTTTATTACCCTCACTTATTGGAGCACTCTGTGACACTACTTGCAATCCTGAACACCTCATAAACATTGGTAGCAGTAATACATTTTATTTCCTCGTATTGACACTCAAACAAACGCATTATGCTAGGAGAAAAGTCAGCTCGATATTGCGTTCCAAAACTCAAATTGCTGATGTAGGTCACACGACTGGCAAGCTTAAATAGAACTGGGCTGGCCACATGTGTCACATGCCGGTGGAGCTATGAGATATAATGATCACACAGTGGGTTCCAAACAGCAGCAAACGACAACGCGGCAGGCCCAGGAGGAGATAGCGGACCAACTCGACTTTTTTTATAGGAATTAGGAAGTAATACCTAAGTGGAAGGAAGGGACAACTTTGCGTGCAGTGGGACATAACCGGCAGATAATAATTATTGACGCGACCACAGGACACAGAGATGCCTGGAAGGGTTATTGCCAGCGGCGATTTCATGCTCTGTGGACACGACACTTATCAATGAACAATATCTCTTTAGTTGCAGTCACGATTATTGAGTGTACGGTCTTGGGTTCCATCCCCGGGTCAAGTCAATTGTTTTATGACGATATTATCAGTAGAAACTCAGAGCCAATAGGTTTAAAAATAGGCTCGCCCTCTATGGCATAGGAATATAACATAAATGGCATGATCAGTATTTAGTATTGCACCTCTGTCACTAAAGCTTTTGTTTGCCAAGAAAGCGGTGAAAGGTCCAACACACGACTTTTCAAATAGTTGTTGACAGATTTTCAAGACGTTTGTTATTAAATGACAAAAACTATTAATAAATGAGGAAACCGTAGCTTTAGACATTTAACTTTGTCACTTAGATTTCCATAATTATCTGAGCATATTTTGTAAAAGATTACAAAAGACGAAGGTGAATCCACCATCTTAATAAAATGAAGTGGTGCTCACCAAAGTCCTTTACAATGTCTACTTCAGCAAAATGATTGTTCTGAAGCAAGCTAAAGCATGATTAATGACCATTTTAATTTCCGGTAGCCACTCAAGTATTCCGAAATTGAGAAGTCCATTAAAATTGATTTATTCTTCTTGAGTGATGTTCGTATCATAAACAAAGAAACGGGAATAAGGTAGAGTATTATGTTACTTCCTATTAACTTATTCACCGGCCGGTGGCGACAACGGTATTATGTAATAGGAATAAGCTTAGCTTTCGTGTTAGTAATGTAACAGGTATCAGCCTATATTTTTTGTACAGCAGCCTTTTCTAATATGTACATATTATTTACAGCTTGTTGGTTTTGTAAGTCTTTTAGCAGGAACGTGGGAAAAATAATAATAGAATGAAAGAAAACGACAAAAAACATAGAAACAATGCCTTATCGTCAAGGAGAACGTTCGTCGAAGAGAAGTTTCGGCTTAATAATATTCTTTTGACATAATCCTTTAGTTCTTTACAACTTTCACGGGAAAGCTTTGGTAGGTAACCTATTCTTACTCGGCAAACATACGGGAGCAGCGTTGGCCTAGTGTAACGGTTACGGTTGTGAGTTCAAACCCAGTCAGGCGCTTTACTTTGTGTAAATATTTTCATCACCACTGCTCTTAAAACGGTGAAGGAAAACATCGTGAGGAAACTGGCATGTCCTAGAACCAACAATTCGAAGACATGTGACATCGACCGACCCGCACTGGGCCTATGTGGTAGATCCACATCCCACTCCCTCTCGAAGAGAGGAGGTCTGAGTCCCAGCAGTGGGAACATTATAGGCTGATTATGTACAAACATACGAAAACTTACATAACATAATAACACGCTTGTATTTCCTGAAAGGTTGGGGTAAAATGTGATTGTACCTATAGTACACTCATATTTGTTTAAGTATTAATAGGGGGCGAGACTATTGCCATCAACCGGGAACTAATCCAGACTCTACGCTGCTACGGAGATATTCCAGATGGAAAAAGCCATTATCACTTTGCCCGACACGGAAATCGAACCCAGGAGCTCATGGTCTGCAGTAGTTTTTGCGATCACTAGACCAACGAAGTTCAACATGAAAGTTCTTCTATCGTTTGGAACTACGTACCTACAGAGATAACTGCGTTTATATTTCTTTCTTCAACAAAAAACGCTTAGTTCTTGTAAAAACGACAGAAAAATCTTAATAAATCCTTCCTGCGTGCTTCTCTAGTTAAAGTTTAAAACTTGTTGGCAACTTGTTAAGTTGAAAACATTTCATATTGCAGTTATGAGCGAAGCCGTGCTTGAGGCGTGCACAACTTTTTAGATAGTACTTGTGTTTAGTCGCGTAGACATTTTAAGATCAGATGTGATGCCGAAGAGTGAGGAGCATGAGACAATACAAGTGTTAAGTATACATTTTTTTAAAGATGGGAAAAGAGAAAATGCGGATAGATTGTGTGACAATGGGCTCGCTCCGTATTACATGGAACTTATACATTAGTGGCTAAATGTGGCTGTACACGTCTGCCTCACCCGTCGGGCATTACAGGCCTCATGTTATGTTATGTGTCAAAGTCAAAGTCAAAGTCAAATAATTTATTTCAAGTAGGCACATTAAAGGCACTTTTGAACGTCAAATACATAGAAATAGAACTGATTCTAGTTGCCCTGTTCTAGTTGTGTTATTTTGTAACAGCTCATTGTGATTATGACTCTAAGAAATGATTGTTGTTAGAAGGATAATTTTTGTACCTAGGATATAAAAGTGAATACTGAGATGACGGGACAAAAATTAATTGGGGTAGTAGCTGCTGTAGTAACGATAGCGGTGTGATTTTGTATGGGTGCTATTTATTTCGGTATCCAGAAAACGTTGGTGACTGAGCCTCTTTGGACACCTTCTTAAAAACCTTGCTAAATTGATATATTTACATAACAAGCATTATTCTGTACAGAAATCGACGACCAGTCAGTGCTTCCTCTGTATGTAGCCTTTGTCCTGCAGTAGGATAATAATAGGCTGGTATTATTATTATTATTGTTTTGTACAGAGTTGTAGAGAATGAGGACTCATTCGTTTACTGACTTACCATTCGTCTCGAACTAAATCAAATAGATCGATTTGTGTGTGTTATATAAATATCCACAAGAAGTTCAATGTGATTCAAAACGGTTCTATTATATGAAACCCCTCCAGCCAATACTGTCACAGTCCTTACTCCATCCAATTACTACGACATTGTTTGCTGAAATGACCATCAAATATAGCGATACTCAAAGCGGAGTGACTCGTAAATCTGCCAGTGGCATCTCAAGAGCATCCCCGAGGCTGGCTGGCATCCAAACTGGGTGTATCTAGGACCCTTCACTGCTCACCGCCTAGGAATAACGAGCACTTCAGATTTCTATACTAGGTCTTAACTTTGTATGCGATTCTGGACCTTATTTTTTAGCTGTAAGAGTCTATAGGATTAGTTCCAAGAAGTTTCCAAGAACACAATTGCCAAATTTATCACTGCAGTTCCATCAATTTAATTTGGACTTTGTGTTTTTGAAGATAAGAGTGAGGGTTCTGTCTTCCAAGTTTTTCAAATTGAATGCTATTGGATGTTCCTTGAGTTATCAGGGATTGTGTACTATTTTAGTACTCGAAGTACACTTTTGGTGACAAATTGATATCGTTTAGGCGATAAAAGTCTATCCCGAATTTGTGGATAAGTTGTCTGTAAATATATTGTCTGTGAATTCAGTGTATTTACTAAACTTCTACATTCAATGAGTTTGTTTGTTGGATGAGTTACGTTTTCTTCTGTTACGATTTATTTCTTTTTCAAGATTGTTGGGATGTTGTCTGAGTTACTTTCGATCAACAATTTTGTGAACGAACAATTTTGATAGGTACTGAAGCTTTCATGAGTAGGTCTTGCTGAATCAACTGAATGTCTTGTTTTGAAAGAAAAGGCTAACCTTACAAATCTTATTTGTGGTAATGATTCTGATAAACTAAAATCTTTTTGTAATTTATTCTTATTTCGTAATTTATGTTAGACTGACATAATAGTTCTTTTTGTAATTTATGTTAGACTCACATAATAGTTCTTTTTGTAATTTATGTTAGACTCACATAATAGTTACATTATCATATTTGAACTTCAAAAGAGACCATGACCTCTGAGTTTGTTTCAGCATTTCTTTTCCGGATACAGTCGGCTAGGAATGCTATCTAGTTTAAAAATATTTACCATACAAATGACGTGTCTTAAAAAATCTACTTACAGAAGTCACCATTATTTAATTCATAACTATTAGTTTTTTTACACGCCCTTTACAAGTAACACCTAAAGTCATCACCATCACAATCGCTCATAACCCCATAATCTCTATAATATCATAATAATTCCAACCACAATCTATCTCTGTATCTCCAGAAACAATCTGGAATGACCAGACATGGCCGCAGTCAGCGATATGCAGCGATAACACGATGTTTTATTGTCCAAGTTAGATGAAAACTGGAATGATTTATTCGAGGTCAAACTGCGGAGACGGGACGAGCCCCAGATTCCTTAGGACCGAGATTATGGATAAATTAACTTTTTTCACGTAAATCTGGGACTAGATAAATGGTGGTGCTTCAGTAAATGTGGTTGTAAGTATTACTTGGAATAAGAAGCAGTTTTAGATGTAACTGAAAGTAAGGGCTTTGCCAAGCTATTAGATTTAATAGGGACTCTTTAATTTAATTTATTTGAACACAGTTACTGGGTTGTGGAGGTCCTAAAGACAATCGCTCCTTGTTAAGTGCCTACTGGTATTCAGCTGCATCCAATTAGACTGGAAGCCGATCCCAACATAGTTGGGAAAAAGATAAAAACAATACGACACTAACATTTGACAACCACCATCCTCAAAACTCTTGTCCCTCATGTGGAATGACATTGACATCAGTTCCCAGTACATCGCACACTTACTCCAGCAACCTGCCTACTAACGTATTCATTGGAAATATTGAAATCCGGACAGAAATTGGGACCTCTCTTTATATATCATCTCCGTAACGATATCGGATAGTAGATTTTTTCGAAGAAAATTCTATTAGACATGTATTTTGTATGAGTTCTGAAAGTGGTTGTGTTTCATTTAATAAAATATATTTTGTATCTATTTTTGAGAAGCTTCTTTATAGATAGGTAGATATTCTTTTTGAATAGTTACACATTTAATGCAATTGCAAATCAATCTGCTAAACAAAGTAGCCTGATGCCTTATCATCATCTGCCTAGTCTTTTCCCAACTATGTCGGGGTTCGCTTCCAGTCTAACCGGATGCAGCTGAATACCAGTATGTTACATGAAGCGCCCAGTTACAATACCCCGTGGTAAGACCGGACGTCAGACTTGCTGGTAGTAGCCTGATCCCTGTTGCCCTGTTGTGCATAAAAAAGTACTCCATCTATCTGGTGCAACATGGTGGAAAGTAGTTCATGAAAGCTGTACCAACTCATAACAATAACTTTTAGGAACACCTAATAAGTACCACCTGATAAGAAAGAACAGATAGCTTATCTGTTCTTTCTCTGAAACCTAGAAATAAAATAAAAGGGAATTTCTGAATAAGTGCCAAAATCCATCTCAATACTTTTATCGTTTCTTAAAGAAATAGATGGTGACAAACATAGGCGAATAATAACATAACAAAATACTTTCAGTATAATACGACTATATAGATTCTTAACTAAATTGACTTCCTCGTTGGTCTTAGTCGCAAGCTTGACTGATGTGCATGAGGTCCTGGGTTCAATACCAGGGACATGCAAACCGCTATTGGATTATACCAAATGAAATCTAATTAGCAGCTTGGTGTCTGGATTTCTGCCCCATTCCTGTCAATAGGCTTGCCTCCTAATGGCACTAGCACCACCACTGAGGCAAAATTAAGCATACTGCCTACCTCGTCCGATAAACATTTTAATATTTTATTTTCTCTTTTATTCTTACACACACTGTCAACATCGCTCTTCATTTTCTCTTTTATTCTTACAACCTAACTAAAGAAAAATACGTACCAAACGTATTTTTCTGTTCCATTCTTCTCAAGTGTTAAATAAATAAACACCAACTTAAACTAAAAGAACTCACTGAGTTTAAAATTCATAAAGAGGCAACTACACTCGATATCAGTGCGGTAGCGGTCCATTAGTTCTGAATCACGAAGACTTGGCGACTGGCCAATGTGCAGGCACCTTGAGGAAGTTTGCCGACAACAATTGACAGAAGTAGTGTATTAATTTGATTAGTAAGTTAGTGACAATACAACGTAGGATAGCAAATAAAACAATGTAGGTGTGATTCAGAGGAATGTAGGACGTGTCGTGATGAAACTTTTGAGTTTGAATAACGATTACTGTAAGAGTGGGGAAGACCGAAGAAACGATGGATGGATTGTGTGAAAGAGGATCTGATTATGGATAGAAAAATTGTGAAATATTCAGGTGACGGCTCATAGATATTATGGAAAAAAGAAGTCACGCTGCGCCGCCCACAAACAAATTGGGATAACAGTAGGAAGATAGTGGGCAGTCGCTCCATGTAAAACACTGGTATTCAGCTGCATCCGGTTAGACTGGAAGCCGACCTCAACATTGTTGGGAAAAGGCTAGGCAGATCATTAAGAGAAGGAAGATGATGATGTTTTGGCAAGTAAAGTAGTGAAGAATGTTTTATACTTTAGCCCAACCTTCTCTATTGTAGTGCCCAAATGGATATATCAGCCGCGTACAAAAATACGTATAGGTACCAGCTATAAAAATAAAACATAATAAATCAGATTTAAAATAATGGTTTTCCAACTTCCTACTCAATTTCCATAAACAAAATTATTTTAACATCTACATTATTAGAATCACAAGCCATAATTACAAAGTAAATTCCGCCGGAATCCCAGTTTGCTTATTTTGAACGCGGCTCCGGCTTCCCAAATAAACAGGGTGAAACAAAAATATATTCCATATACAGGGTGGAAGCTATCATCATTGTAATTAGGAAAACAAATATGTTCAACACAAATATTTGATGCGATTGTTTAAATTTTATGAAATCTGATAAGATAATATATCTGCTTAGATGTTCTTGTTTTGTTTGTATACATGGTGTTCTCACGTTTTTACACAGGCTGGTTGCACAACGATTATGAATACCTCAATGGACTTTATTTTTACAATGAATGATCTCATTTTATTAATTTAACGATCACGAATTAATGACATCTTGGTGCTCGTAGCATATAATTCATTTATTGATTTGGTTCTATAACAATAAGTACGCTTTCACTTTACCATAGTACATTATGAATCTAAGTCAAAGTTTGCCATTACTTAAAATACTCGACCAAGTGCGTGTCGGGCCACGCACAATAAAGTGTTCCGTAGTTGGGATGAATTTAACCCAATCATCTCAAGTACGTTACGCAATTAGATTGCAGAACTCTAAAGCATATTAATCCAAATGCCAGTGCCCAAACTATTCCACAGCACATCATTTTCCTATAATAATAAACCAATCCCAGCCTTCGGCGCGGGAGATATTATAGAGCACATGTGTGTGCGCAGATACAGGTGCACTCTCTCTTCTCACTCTTATAGTCCGATGGGACGGCACTCCGAAACGACCGGAGAAAGATCTGGCGCAGGACCAACAGCAACACGTGCATTCCGAGGCACAGGGGTATCACACCGCCAATTTTCAAACTCTGGACTGGTACTAAAAAATTCTTGATGGAAAAAAACCCAATTTGGCTGACCCGAGAATCGAACCCAGGACGTCACGCTCAGCAGTCGCGCTTGTGCCCACGAGACCAACGGGGCAGTTTTGTATTTTCCTATACAGAGATGCTCAACACATTCCTACCCAAGGGGCCAAGGTACCCACTAATTCAATTCGGAACCCTTCATGTGCGATCAGTATCGGCAATACAAACCTCCTAGTCCTTAGTAACACAGACACGTGCACGCTTTTAACCTTTAAATAAAATAAAAAAGGTAACGGCATAGAATAAGAACGTTTAGAGGTACCACCATCATCATCTGCCTAGCTTTTTCCCAACTATGTTGGGGTCGGCTTCCAGTCTAGCTGTCTAGCCGGATGCAGCTGAATACCAGTATTTTACATGGAGCGACTGCCTATCTGACCTCCACATCCCAGTAACGGGTATAGAGGTACCATACACTACCTATTTGTGACGCTATTTTCAGGGTATAACAAGCACCTTTTATATTACAGAATTGTCTCTAGGATGCAAACATCTGTGATAGCTCTGGTACTGCATATTATGTCCATAGATGGTCGCGACCACTTTAAGTGTACCACCTGCTTGTTATCCATCAACTAATATAAAAAATTGAGTGCGGCTCATTGGATGAGAGACATTTATCAGCGCACGCACAAATCAGAGGCAGCACCTTATTACCATTGTGGGAGTGTGACGCAATTACCCCGTAGTTATGTACCCGGCGTATAATATATAAAAAGTAAGGCTTTGTATAGCGTTGTCTCTGTCACTAATACCCGTGTGACAGTCATTATCTAAAGCACGATGTATTTGTCACATTCATCCACTATCCACGATTTGTTACCAAAGGATTCTCGGCCTCATTGCCCGTCGGGAAACAGATCATTTTGAAAAGTTGGTAGTGGATGATGGGGAGATGGGAAATGACCTTGCGGCCCGTCATCTACCCTCTGGTAGGTATATAGGTATACCCACATACCAAGGAACCGCCCTGCCTGGACTCTCTGTGACGACCGCCATGAGAGAAGCGGAGAACCGAACGAAGTGAAAGAACATCAAATTACGTAAAGCCACGAAGGCCTTACAGTGGCACGACCTTCAGTAATGGAGTACGCGACCATGAAGAAGATGTCATATTTGTGTTATGTGTATTTACGAATGTTTTTTGAGTTTCGCTTCTATTCGAATTCCTTATTCTACAGCCACATTCTTGGCAAGGGAACCGATCTATGTGAAGCGTCGGAGTGATTCGGTTTTGAGAAGGATTTATCTTTATGTTCGTCGCAATTTAGGGTTCGTTTTTGGGAGTAAAGTTTACGTAAAATGTGGATGGGTCCTGTGAGTGTATGGCCCTTAATAGATCTATCACAAAATAAATTAATAATTAAAATAAACTTTATTGGTCATTGATCAAGTGCAAGTTTGTGACTCCAATTTCGAACTTATTTTTGTGGATTCCACGTTGGAATCCAATTTGTAAATGATTGTAAGTAACTATTGACTTTATAATGAATATATAAAATATTTATTTTCCAGTTTTACGACGTGTTATAAACATGCCATATTTTGTCTTATAAAGTGTAGCTTTATACAAAGTTATAACCTATCATTTTTACACCACCAACTCGATAATGTCAAAATATATGTCGTGCAAACCTAACCTAAAGCGCCACTTATTTTTCACACCTTCTGCCTTCTCCACTGAATAATAATAATAAGTCTGAATAACATAATATTCTACTGATACTGATTATCACTATAAACCGCTCGTCAATAATGTGATTTGAAAATTTAGAACCCCAACTAAACATTTTTATGAAAACTTTTGCAAAAAAAAAACTTATTCTAATCAGATTTCTTTTTATTATCTCGCAGGTGTAAAAAGTAGAGTATTCTGAGAAGAAGCTCGAATCCTTTTCAATAGTTCCCGCGACTATTATCTACGCGGTTTCTACGCAGCGCCTACCTATTGTCTATACCTCTTGACTCAAGACTTGAGGGCTTAAGTTTGAATAGTTTATAAACTAATCTGTTCAGCGAAACCTAGTTATAATTTGCCTTTCATTCGTAAGCTCTCACTTACGTAAATAGATAAGTGTTCAGAGATATATTGGTATAGAAGAATGGAAGTCATTATTTACGTTGAGAACATTTTAATGATGATGATGTTTATATTTAGCCAGTTATTTTGAACCATTTTAAATTCGAGTAGGTTCCTATATTTAACCCCCATCAGTCAAGGATAATCCAGGGCCAATATTTAAAAAAAAATTACATAAATGACTCTCAACATAACATCGATCATGATAGAATTAAAAGCCAATTCACACGTCATTTGGACCGGCCACGGTTACCGGACAGCCGGGAGATATTAAAACATCACGGCTTAATAACCGGACGATTATAACCGAAGCGTTTCAACGACTACCGGATGGCTTAAGGTGAGAACTTTTGGAGACTTGTGTTTCTAATAAAAAATTTTCAAAGAAATGGTTTTAAGTGAAAAGCAAGATGGAAAATAATCATTTTCTTAGTGAGTATACTTAGTAAAAAGCGATGTGAAAAAAATAATCAGATCATCTCCCTGTCGCTTAATCCATAGTTAATAAAATATAAATGTAAAAGTAACTCAGCCTATCTGCCTTGTCTGTCTGTTACCCACAGTTAAACACGGTGGGATTATTTAAGAACACCACACGGGCGAAGCCGTCGGTAAAAGCGAGATTATTACTGAAATCAACAGTCAGTTTGCTACAAGTCGTGCTCACTGCAAGTATAGGTAATGTCATCATCAATAGAATACAGAAGAAGCCATCTTGCAGTACACTTCTTAAAAACATTTTCTTAGTCTCAAATAATTTTATGCCAACGAGCGGTTCTTCCTAGCAGACCACGTCCTTCGCAAGATATACCACACGGATACTTTGCACGTACCCACCTACCACTCAAACAGGCATACATTTTTCACAAACCCGCAGCAAAAGGTTATTGTCTTCCAGACTAATCATTTGAATTGATGAAGGTATTGATGTTCTAGCTAATGAGCGTGCGTCGGATCTCGTTACTTTACGTTAGTGCAGCTTGGCAGTGTTCCAGGAATGCCAGATGAGAAGGATTAACCCTAAGTAAGTTACAGGTACCTAAGTAGGTACGTAGGTCTATCTATCAAAGGAATTGGAACCTTTGAAATCAGGAAACTTTGTTAACTACTTACTACAGATTTTGGGTAAATTGAAGCTTTTTCAAAGTTGTTTGTAAAAGTTGAAATTCCCAATATTTTTAAATAGTAGATAATTTTATACATAAATCCTAATCCTAACTAAGTATACTATTATAAATGCGAAAGTGAGTTTGTTTGTATGTTACGCTTTCACGCGAAAACGGCTGAACGGATGTGGATGTTTGGCACATGGGTAAACCATGACCTGGAATAAGACATAGGATACTTTTTATGCCGATATTCCCACGGGATCGAGACTTACGCGGGTGAAACCGCGGGGTACAGCTAGTACATTAATTATAAGAGACTAACTAATTAATTGACCGCACCATCGCATTATGTAATGCACCTGTAATGATAGTTATAAGGAAGAGATAAATTAAAAAAAAAACATTGTTGAAGGCTGAGATTACGCACATATTTTTTTTTTTTTGGTTTGGCATTTGTGTCTTCAATACCCGATAAGGGAGAAATTGGTCGGAAATTATCTCACAGAAACGTAGGTACTATTGTCCTAACCTAAGCCGAGGTCTGCCACTGTGCCTTTCACACAAATCCGTTCGGCAGTGGCGTGAAAAGGTAACCGACAGAATCAGAAAATTTGCTATGAATGTAGGTATAAGATGTTATACACAAATTAATGTGATCGGCTACAGTCTACCTTGCCTTACAGACAGACTTACCTTTGCATTGAAGTATACCTTTTTTTAGGTTATTATAGACAGAACTAAACCCATAATCTTTCATAACTCACACCATACCAAGCGTTATATTTCAACAGCCGGTGTTACGTTCCGAGATTATTCATTGGAACGTTTTAATGTTCCTAATGCCGGCACTTCAGCTGTCCGTAAATAGGAGCCAGCGGAATGAACACCGTTTGTCCAGCGCTTTTTATGGACCCTTCACGTGCGAACAGATTTGCCGGTCATTAAGTGGAATTGTTACGGAGATGTACTGTGTTAGCAATCTGTTTTGTGATGTATACGTTAAGAATTTTAGCTCGATGGTTGGTTTTTTCATTATTTACGATACATAAATTAAAATAAAGTCTGTTAGTGATGATGGTCGTTGATTTCCAAATGGCAGAGATTATTTTCTTAAGTTACCGTTTTCACACACAACAGAAAAGTTGATTTACATTGCTTTATTTTTTTTTTCTTTAAGCGTCGCGTTTAGTACAAATAAATGTAATAACTTTCCATCTTTCTTTAAAATACTTTTTGGTCATCTTAGAAATGTAAAATTATGGTAATTTGGCGCTTGACATAAATGTCAACGAACTCGGGGATTTCTACGCAATAAAGCCTCAATAATCCAGTTAATATAAAAAATTAAAGTTTAACTGGAAAAAATCTTTCAATAAAAAATTTGTAAACCTGTTGTAAAAAAGGTTCTCAGATTTTCCGAATCTCAAACACAACAAATCGGTTTATTCCGAAAAATTTTACTATTTTTAGCAGCTAGAGAATGAATCTAATAACTCACGCATTTCTAGAACATTCTAGTTTATCCAGTGGTTACCCACTTAGGGCGGTTCAACGACCGCTAAGCTGCTTTACTTACATTTGGATGAAACTTTAAGAGCAACAATTTTAGTAACGTAGAATTTGTAAACAAAGGTACATTGAACTGTAAACTTACATTTTTGGTAAGGGAAGTTACAAATCAAATCAAATCAAATCAAATCATTTATTCCTTGCAAACATGGGTTATGTACATAGGTGTTGTCATAAAGTAAGTTCTCCATGTTTTGCCGTCAAGTGGGCATGCAAATCTTATTCAATTAAATATTATTTTAAATTAACATTAGAAATATTAATAAATTCATTTTAAAAATTTTACAAATTAAAGTCAAATCATTTAAATTACAATAGAATAGAAAATGTCATAATAAATTTTACATCAAATGTCATTGGCTACGATAATAACTATGTCAATGTATACAATATAAGCATGTCAATTTAAAGTAAAATAGGAACAGAAATAATTTATCAAAAAAAATGTCAATACAATTACATTATAATTTTAATTATTATTTAAAAAAGCATGTCTAGAAAATACTGAAAACAAGATGAGTACGATACTTAGATCCCACTGATTTTTTCCGATATGAACTCCGAGACATTATAATACGATTTACTTATGAGAAAGTTTTTTAAATGTTTTTTAAACAAATTAACATTTAAGATTTTGATTGATACTGGTATGCGATCATATATAATTGGTGCCATGCAGAAAACACTTTTATGCATCAGAGCTGTCTTAGACTGTCTTGCACATAACATATTGACGTGTCGTCGACTCCGACAATTTGAGTCAGATAGCTTGGGAAACAAATTTGGGTTAGTTTTTACAAATACCGCAACCTCAAATATGTACAAAGAGGGCAGCGTCATTATTTTATACTGAATAAAAAATGGTTTACAAGTGTCTGTGCATTTCAAACCAAACATTACCCTTATACACTTTTTTTGGGATTTAAGTTCCTTATTGGCTGAGTTCCCCCAAAACATAACGCCGTATCTTAATATTGAACCCACCATTCCATGGTATGCTGTAACAATAGTGTCCGTTCCTATGACTGGAGCGAGCTTAAATAAGGCATACGTCGATTTGCTAAGTCGCTTTGCCAATTCTAGAGTATGGGCTTTCCAATCCAACCGTTGGTCTATGGTTAAGCCTAAGAATTTGGAGGTGCTTACTTGATTTATTTCTTTATTGTCATAGTGAATATTCATAGTTACATTTTTGCGTTGACTGAAGGCCATTAGTTTGGTTTTGGCAATATTTATTTTGAGATTGTTATTGTTGAGCCATTTAATTATTGAATTAATAGTATTAGTAACTTCATTATTATAATTTTGTTTGTTTGTGCAGTCAATGGTAACTGTACTGTCATCAGCAAAAAGAGTCATGTGATGTTTCGTCACTTTGGGCAAGTCATTTATATATAGTATAAATAAAGGGGGACCAAGCACGCTCCCCTGTGGTACACCATATGAGATTGATCTATCATGTGACCTATAGACCTTTTCGTATTTAGTTTTCAGATCTACCTGTGAAATTTCTACATATTGCTTTCGGTTTTTTAGATACGATTCAATTAGCTGCAGGACATTTCCTCTTATTCCGTAAGCTTCTAGTTTATCAAGCGAGATATTGTGATCTACGTAGTCAAAAGCTTGAGTCATATCACAATATATTGAACAAACAGGTATTCTATGGTCAACATTTGCAATTACTTTATTCAAGAAGTCATAAATAGCCATATTAATAGTCTTATCTTTTCTAAAGCCTTTTTGTTCTTCAGTCAAGATGTTATGTTTTACTAAATATTTGTGAATTTGTTCATATATATATTTTTCAAAAATCTTTGAGAATATTGGCACAAGAGCAATAGGCCTATAAGACTCCGTATTTTCTCTGTCATTTTTTTTGTACAGAGGTTTTACTACGGCAGTCTTAAGATCTGCCGGATATATGCCTCGTATTATGCATACATTAATCATGTGACTTAAATGGCCGCTAATGCTGTCCGATACATATTTTACTATTTCTGTGGATATACCATCATGTCCTACACTATTAGTATTTTTTAAGGATTTAATTATGTTTTGTATGTCATTTTTATTACTTGGTGCCATAAACATGGAGTGGCTAGGTTTGGGTATATTTGAAGTTGTTTGTATACCCATATTACTGACAGGTTTAATTTTGTCAATGAAAAAGTCGTTAAAAACATTGGCTTTGTCACGTGGATGTGTTATATTTGAATTACCCATTTTAATGTTTGCAATTGTATTCTTAGGTAAATTAGTTTTTGACCGGTTTATGATTTGCCATGTCGCTTTTGATTTATTTAATGATGATTCTATTTTATATATATTTTGAGCACGTTGTGTTAATTTAATTATACGCTTGTACGTGGTGGTATATTTTTTAAGTTCTTTTTTATTTGCTTCATTTCTGTTCAAACGGTAACGCCACAAAAGTGCTCTTTTCTTTTTACTACAAGCTTTAATTCCACGCGACACCCATTTTGGTCTATCATGTAACCTTATTTTTATTCTTATAAGCGGAAAGCATAAGCCATAAAACAAAGAAAAAGTCTCCAGAAATAGGTTGTAAGCTCTATCCGGGTCATCACATTCATAGATATCCGCAAAATAAGTGTTTTCCAGACATTCTCTAAACTTTTTCATATTTTCTGTACTATAGTCTCGTCGTTTGATATACCAGTAATTTAAACAGAAAGTTCTTTTTACAGGACACTTCAGTATTTGACTAGTGTGATCTGACAAAGCAAATTCAACTACGTCAGCTTTACATTTATTTCCAAGATTATGTGCAAAGTTGTCAATGCATGTTTGACTTTTCAGCCTAGTTGGCTGATTGAGTTCCAGCTTTATATTATAATTAAGCAACAGACATTTTAGGTCTAGGGATAAGTTAGTACGTTTTAATGTGTCAATATTGAAATCACCGCATATTATAATATGTTGCTTACGTGTCTTTGTTATCGACTGTAACAATTTGTCTAAACGCTCAAAAAATGTAGTTAAATTATTGGATTTTGGAATTCTATAGATACAGATAACAATGGTGCCTGTTTGCGTTAGTTTGATAGCACAACATTCAAATGAGCTACTTATTGCTAGTTTGTTTATATCAGGTAGATCTACCCATTGAAGTCCTTTTTTCACCAAAATACATGTTCCACCTCGTTTTATGTCTTTTCTACTAAAACAAGCAGCTAACTCGTAGTTGGGGATGGAAATATAGTCTTCATAACCTGACATAATGAAATGTTCAGAGATGCATATGACGTCGATATTGACATTCTTCAGTATAAGTTCTTCCAAGCATACAGTAAGCGCATCCGATTTATTCTCTGATTTTATCTCTGAGTTAAAAGTATGTAACGAACAAACTAATCAGCTAATCCGCGAAAATACCACACAGATTAGCGAGATCAAATCTTCGACGTCTAACGTCGCTAAAGAACAAAATGAACTACGTCAAAGTGTATTAAAATTGGAAAAACAAATTTGTCAAGATGAACACAAAATCGTCACACTTGAATCAGACATCAGCGCCCTAAAACACTCATCCCCACTTCAACCCGTCACATCTAAAACAAACAACCAACTATATTCAAGCGAACAACTAATTAAGGAGGTAACGGATCGTAACTATCGGGAAAAAAATATCATTATAGTAGGAGTGCCAGAGACAACAACCACTAGCACAGGAGAAGGTTCATCTAGTGACGAAAATACTGTCTGTGAAATCATTTCTCGGGTGTGCCAGGGCCTCCAGAAACCTACAAAGATTTTTCGAATAGGCAAACACACACCCGGAAAGAATCGCAGCATTAAAGCGTGTTTTACCTCATCGGACCCTGCAAAATATTTATTACGGAACAAGGATAGTCTGCCTCAAAACATAAAAATATTTTCAGACCAAACCCCGGCACAGCAGCAATACCTAAAGAGTCTGAAAGATGAATTATTACGACGTCAAAATGACGGTGAAGACCAGCTTACAATTAAATATATCCATGGGGTACCAACAATAATAAAACAGTCTCCAAAAAACTTCAATTAGTAAACGAAAATATAACTACCAGTATTAACTGCAACACGTATCAAGTACTCAATAACTACGATAATATTACTACTAGCAAATCTCGCCTAAGATTTTTATACCTGAATGCTAGAAGCATTAGAACAAAAGGAAAGCTGGACGAGTTGAAGTGCATTTTAAAATCATTACCAAAAACAGCACATGTAATTTTAATAACAGAAACCTGGATAAGGTCAGAAACCCAAGCCATAACATTACAAATAGATAACTATACGCATTATTATAACTACAGAAATGACTCAAGAGGAGGAGGAGTCTCGGCATATATTCACAACGACCTTAAACACAGTCTATCAGAATCTACGTATTCAGGAGGCAATAACTACTTATGGATATATCTGGAGAGGTATGCTTTTGAAGTAGGGGTAGTATACTACCCAGGTAATACCAACTACAGGGAATTCTTACAGGAATATGATTCACAGTTACAAAAAAGAAAAAGAGCAATTGTATTTGGTGATTTTAACGTTGATTTATTGGACAAAAACAACAAAGAAACAAAACAATATAAAGCTATAGTTAAAGAGGCCGGACACGTGCTTCTGAACAAAATAAGTAAAAAATACTGTACGAGAAAGTCTATTACAAAAAAAAGCATTATTGATCATATTAGCACTAATTTCAAAAACGACCACTTCCATATGGTAATACTTGAATCTTTTCTGTCAGACCATAACCAAATGTACCTAGAACTAAAAAAAGTCAAATCACCACCACGAATGAGATCTCAGTATGAGGCAATGGACTATACACAGTTATACAAACATACAGAATCAGCGGAATTTAACCATAACGAAGACTACCTGAAATGGGAAAATATTATAAAATTATGTGTAAAAAAAAGTAAAATAACTAAAACTAAAATTCTTAACCCTCCGCAAAAAGATTGGATCAATAAGGACATCATTGCAGAAATAAATCAAAGAAATGTAATGTGGACGGAACTTGAAAATGACCCTAATAACGAAGCTCTAAAGAAGCAATTTAGCAAAAAACGAGACTGTGTAGAAAAACTAATCCAAAGAACAAAAAATACTTACTACTATGATGCAATAACCAAATCTATTAAAAAACCCAAAAAAATGTGGAGTGTAATAAACTATTTAGCCAATAACAAAATCAAACAAAGTAGTACTCCCTCGCAGCTAGTTGTAGACTCTAAAATCACTACTAATCCGAATGACATTTGTAAAATTTTTAATAATTACTTTGCCACGATAGGACCACTTTTAGCAAAAGAAATACCTGCAACATTTCACGACAACTATTATCGCGCGTTACCAAAGTATCTTCCTCAAGAATCAGGTGAGCTGTCCAGTCTTAAACCATGTTCTGCCAAAGAAATATTACAAATAATAACAAACCTTGATCCAAATTGTAGCACAGGCATAGATGGAATAAACACTAAAGCAATAAAGTGCATTAAAAATCTTATTGTAAATAACTTATGTACATGTTTTAACAAACTACTAACCGACGGAAACTTTCCCAGCACACTAAAGATAGCAAAGGTTACCCCTATTTACAAATCAGGAAGTCTTACAGATCCCGGAAATTATCGACCAATCTCAGTATTGCCAGTAATGTCAAAAATATTAGAAAAAGTTCTTCACAATCGATTACAAAATTACTTAAACTCTATTAATTTTATTACAGATCGCCAATATGGATTTAGACCAAAAAGCAATACTACCACTGCTACAATCGATCTCGTTACCAAAATTAAGCGAAATATAGACAATAAAAATATAGTCGTGGGTATCTTTGTCGATCTAAAAAAAGCATTTGACACCGTCTCTCACAAACTACTATTAAAAAAGCTAGAATCCATTAACATCACTGGAAGTGCACTAGAAATGTTCAAATCCTACTTAACCAACCGCTCACAAATAGTTAAACTAGGTAATCATGATCAAAGTAACGCGCTACCAATAACATGCGGCGTTCCACAGGGATCCATTCTGGGTCCTCTGCTCTTTCTCATATATATTAACAACATCACCGAAATAAAGCTACATGGCCACCTTACCCTGTATGCTGATGACACATGTTTATTTTACTTTGGTTCTTCCATCCACGACATTATTACACTAGCCCAAGATGATTTAAATTCTCTATACACATGGTTTCAATTTAATCTTTTAACAATAAACATATCCAAAACTTGCTATGTAATATTTAAGGCAAAAAATAAAATCATTCCACCATTTGATCCACTTAAAATTAATGACGTACCACTGCAGCTAAAAACAAGCGAAAAATACCTCGGTCTGAGAATAGACAGTACTCTTTCGTGGAATGCCCAGATTGAATATATAAAAAACAAGCTCTCGACACTAGTAGGGACATTGCGCAACATAGTTCGATGTATTCCGCGAATTCTAAGATACACCATCTATAACTCACTAGTAAAGCCGCACCTACTATATCTGATTGAACTCTGGGGCAGTGCTACGAAAACAAAACTGTCAGAACTTCAACGATCGCAAAATAAATTAATAAAAATGCTTTTTAACTATCCCTATTTAACATCAACTTCAAAAATCTATAGTGACACAAAATTAATGAACATCAAGCAACTCTATATCTATAATACATGTATATTCATTAATAAAGTGCTTAACAAAAAAATACACACAAACATTATACTAACTCAATATCGACAAGTCAGCCAACGAAGCTCACGACGAGCGAGCCTAATAGTGCTACCTAAAACTAGAACCAATTATGGCAAAAAAATGGTTACTTTCGAAGGAGTGCAACTATATAATAAATTACCATCAAGTATTAGAAATGTACACTCACTCAATGCATTCAAAATTCAGCTCGGTCAGTATTTAACAGCAAGTAAAACACCCTCACAGAAATGAATGCGTTGGGTGGGTCGTGTTTGTGAAACTGTACATAGAGGTGAAGTCAAACCTTTCTATATTGTTAACATTAATTTATTGTTCTCAAGTAAGTGACATTTGTGTATGTTTTAATTGAGAATAAAGATTCTTTAAACCTAAACCTATTCAAGAGTCCGGCAATATTCTGATGTAGTATATGTAAATAATTGTCATAGAAATAACTGGTTTTTCGATACGTCGTCTATTTGGAGTGGCTCCTCAATAGTGTTGATATTCAATAGATCGCATTTCTTTAGTCCCTGAATGAAATCGTCAATGTCTAGAAAAATGGTATGCATACCATAGTTTTTAATTAATCCAGTGCGTTTTTTGAACTTACTTTGAGCTTAGTTACAAATTATATGCAATTTAGTTGTTTACTTAGCAGTTCAGACTTTTCGGAATTATTTCAATACTAGCGACCCCTGCTTCCCACGCTTTTACGACTTGACTAAACTATACATTTAAAAATAAATGTAAGTTTAATAATACATAGTTACTATAAATAACTTCTGGAATGTATTATCTAAATGATTATGAAAATCTCATCAAAATCCGTTGCGAAGTTTAGAAGAACAACGCGCTCACACAGACAAACACGAAAACCGACTTTAATTATTAATATAGATATACATAGATGTACATTATCACACAGAGCTTTAAAAAGTTTATTTATAGCATAATTTTTCAGAAATCCATCTATTTCAATTTTCTCAAACCAATGGAGTTTCTTTCCACGAGACACCAATTATTTAATGAGACAAACGCCATCTTTCACGGAACCCATTAAGAAACAAAGTGCCCGATGAACACGTTCCGGAATAAAAATAGGGCTCTCATCGTGAGCTGTTAAAGAGACGTTCTCCTCTGAATCTGATCAAAATTATATGATTAGGTACTTACTTGTTTTGTACAAAGAAAGAAAGAATAACGTTTATTTGGTCACAGTTGGTAAATCACAAAATAAAAATGAATAAGAAAATGAAAAAGTGAAAATAATGTTTTAGCAACAACAGTGACTGTGTGCCTCACAGCAGCGCCAAAAACGTTCATTTCAGCATTAATGGCTGACAGATGCGGCCTGACGCTGGTTTTCTTATGAACCATTATGTGATAAATTAGGCAGATTTTATGGCATTCTCTGTAAATGCTAGACAGTAATGTAATGTTATATCAAATAACTAAAAACGTAATTGAATGACTATGGCTAAAAAGCAGGCAGCCCACCAGATAAGTGAACACTGCCGTCAAAGGACATCTATACCAGAGGCATTACAGGTGCGACGCCATCCAAGAGGCACAAAGCTGAAATGTCTTATGGTTTCTGTGACGCCATGAGACATTTCAGCTTTGTCTCTTGGATGGCGTCGCCTGCCTGCACCATGACCTTTGTAATAGTAATTCACTATGGTAAACAGAATAAAGAGTAATCATTTCTTGAATTGTGGTAATGTGGTTTCATCTGATAGGGAATTAGCAACACCACCCTTAACTACACCCATTTAAAAAAGCAAAAAACAAAACAGAATCCCCCGATTAAATATCTCAAGCCCACCTGTTTCACTAAACGCTGTTCATTTGTCGCTGCTTACCCCCTACGGAGTACATCTTAATGATAATCGTTAGTATTCCAGCTACACTTCTTGGTACTAAATAAAAATTTGCAATCATTCCAAGCAGATGTTACGGCCATTAGAAGGAGCGTGACGCCACTTAGATTTATAAAGAAAGATGTAAATCGTTAGATTCGCCCGACGCCGACGCGTCAAAAGATCGCGTTTGGTTTCAGTTTCGTTTTGATACCTCTGACAAACAATGATCCAGTAATTTGACTTGATTGTCATGAAAATGCTATTTAATCATGTGTGTGGTCACTCTTCTCAGTATAGACACTTTGTCGCGTGACTTAGGGCGAATTTCACCAAACTTTTATACCGAGTATAAGTCTTATCCTGCGAATAAATTTTGAATGTTTGACAGTTTTTCCATACAAAAACTGTCAGACGACAATTTTATTCCACGGATAAAAGATATCTGACTTTGATAAAATCTGCCCTAAGTACGGTACGGCAAATTTAGTGATTTTATGTTTCTTAGTAGTGGAAACACACGCGGGGATATTGGGGCCGGTCACGCGAGAAGAATGTTTTGTTTAGTTTTAGTGGCTGTTTCGAGGATTTAATGTTATGTTTATAAGTAATTGGGTTAGGTTATGAGGTATTTAAGGTAATTGATGAGGGTGGTTTGGTGTGAAATATGATAAGTTTTGGTAAAATCTTAATAAATATAAACACGATAAGTGGTAATGACAACTGCTTTGTATAAAATGACTATCCCATAAGCACACATTTTATTTATTTATTACACCTAAAGGTGCAAATACATTAGGACGTGTGCATGTATAGAAAGCTGGTAGCCGGCGCCGATATGCCAGCGCCTGTCGGCGCCGATAAGCGCTGGTTGTCAACTAACGCTGGTCGATACAGGCAGTTTTCATACTTGTTGCCAAATCGGTGTGAACCACAATGCCGCCTCTAGCAGCGGCCGGGGCGACTCCATGCTTTGTGATTATAATGTCATGGTTACAAAAAGCTGTGTCCATAACTCGATTCCCTATCCAAATCTAGAACAAAAACGCATCGGGCCACTGCTACCACTCTCCCGTAAACCCTCAACTCCTTACATCTCATTACGTAAGTTTACAATCTTTCCTCACCATCGCTCGCTGGCATCACCTCACAATGTGACACGCACGTACAAAAGCCGCGATGTATACCTACCGGAGCATTGTCTCTTGGTAGATCCGTTTAATATCCGTTCCTTGATCGTTAGTGATTTCCCTTACAAGTTGACAGGGTGAAGTGGAAATTAGACATCCTGATGTGAGCCAGGGGGTGCCAGGGGGTGCCAGGGGGTGCAAGGGGGAGGGGAACGGAGTTGGCCTGTAGTTTGATTGTTGGGAGAGATGTGGGTGATTTTTAAGTTGGGAACTGTTTTAAAACGCTATGTTATCAAAATATTGATGTGCTAGTAAGAATTCATGCAGCGTGCATTATAGCGTTACTAATAGGTAATTGATCATCGAATAAACTTTAGACGAGTCCTGCGGCTTTTCTGTAGCATACTTCTTTTAACATTTTTTTCCTCCAAACTGTAATTCTTCTAGCGTGCTCTGTGGCTACTTGTTTATCTGAAAAGAAAGAAAAAATGTTTTGTATGAAAGGAACAAAAAAAAAATCAAGCCATTAAAACCTTTTAAAGAATAAAACTGACACGTAGAGCATTTCACACTTTTCGTTTCAAATTATCCAAGAAGGTGCGCAATTGTTTAGCTTTTTCAAGGTGTTTTTTTGGTTTGGATAAAATGTATGCCAAGAAACGCATTTTCTATCTTTCCTTTCTTTCTTTAAAAATAACAGCTCATCAGATACGAATGATGTGCGCTGGCCGATGTGAACAAATGGCCCCGAGGAAGACGGATCGGCGCGGCGCATCGATATAGATACTGAATTAACAAATAGATGTAAATGCGATTATGTTAGTAGGTTAACTGGGCAGACTTGCGACTTTGCGATTGCGATTTCTTGAGATAGTTTGGTGAATATAATCGGTATAAACTGTTGCGTTGTTAAGTGTACTTTGTATTTACATAATAACACACACACAAGATGCACTCAAATTAATTCATTGTTTATTGTATGTGTAATGTATTGAATATTGTGTGAGTCATTGTAACTTGACTAAATAAATGAATACTGAATAATAATAATTTTAGGCTTAATAAAAAACTACTACCTATTTGGGGAAAAATAATTTATTTATTTTTTTATGTATTTTATGGTGTACAATAAAGTATATATAAATAAGTAAATAAAAATACCTACCTAACCATAGTAAAGTAATAATACGAAGTCAGATGCTAAGGCGACTTTCTATTCATTCTTTCTCCTAATTTAAATACGTCTACTAAGATGACTAATTACTACGGACATCTTCGACACCTCAACGTCAGTCTTCCACATCTAATCCTTCCTTGAATGCAGTACAGCCATTTAAAAGCTCAGCAATGCAAATGTAGGTACCACTCCCCACCACTGACCACCGAAGACATCTCATTTAAGAACAACACAAAACTAACGGCAATAAATACGATTACTTAAATCCGTGTCCAGACGAACGACGTTTCGACTCTCAGGGGACACGGATTAAGGGGGAGTAGTTTGACAGCAAAAAATCATATTTCACCCGCGCAACCCTTACCTACCCCTCTCATTAAACACGACGAAAACAAAACACAATGCCTTCCCGCCAGCAGAAACTTTTCGTCTGGCGTTTATAGAATTCGAATTTCAATCTTCTGTAGTTTATTATGCTTATACGATACGATAAGCTTGAATTCAGAACTATAGATCATGTTCATGTTTTGGAACTAGAAACTCAATGTTGACGTGAAAAAGTTCAAATTTAAATGTTACCAAATTTTATTTAGGACCTTGTACAATTTGTACCTAATGACGTCTTTGTGGAAAACTGTGTTACCAAGTAATACCCAAGCAAAGAGATCGTGCAAAGTGATACCCAAGTAAAAAATAATATTCGTATAATGAATTTTGCAGTGTATTGTGCAACGAATACGGCATGTGTCATGAAAACCTTTCCTGCGCCAAACGCGAACAATCCCCTTCGAAAACATTTGAAATATGTGAAAAAGAGGCCGAGTTCTGTACAAAAGAAATAAATGTAGGATTGTCGGCTTCACCACTAAAAGAATTGACATCTATTCATCTATGTAAATGGGTGCCAAAGTACCAAAGGGACTAATTATAACAAAAGCCCGAGGTACGCGCTCAGTACCGGCGCTGTGTTTCGGGCGCGCGCCCGGCGCGTTTTGGACTCGTCAAACGCAACAAGATTTCCACATTTTGTTGTAACTTTTGAACCGTGTTTCTTTTAAGTTTATTACTAATGCGGAGAAAATGACAAGGAAAAATAGTGAAAAAAGGAACTCGCGTCCAAGCGTCAAGGGCACGGTTAGGCTTCATTTACGGAGACGCGAGGAGTCGCGCGTGGCTTTGGGCGGCGCGGCTCGCACTGAATTCAAACATATGGCGTTGTATAAGTGCGTTTACGGAGACGCGATTTTACACGCGTTTGTTTGAAATGGAGCGTTTTTGCGGCGGAGCCCGCGAATGGCATAGCCGCGTCACACGCGGCGTTTCATCACGGCGGCGCACGTAGCAGCAATGCCCGCGGAATATTTTCTCCCAGTCTTATTTGTAAATCGCACAACGGAGATGCAAGTTGAGAGTGGCAAGTTGCGACATGTGCAGGCCTAACGGCGCCCGGCATGGGCGCTCGCTTAGACTGCAGCGCTTGTTAAAATTCGTTACATAGGAATTCATACAATTTTATTGAGCGCCCGAAACGCAGCGTACAAAATGCGCGTCTCGGGCGCTTGTTATAACTAGTCCCTTAGTAGAAAGTTTAGTATGGTCCCTCTTTGTAACTGTTGAAATTGTAGCTTTGAAAACATGCCAAGTTGCATTATAACTTTAGGCCTCATTTACGGAGACGCGGGGCGTGGCGCGTCGCGTGCAGTGTGGCGTCACGCGGCGCGTCTGACGTTTTTTCTGTTTACGGTGCGGCGGCGCGTGAAGCGGTAGTTATCATCCCACGCGTTAACATAAACATATGGCAATATACGTCTTGATTGTCACGGTTTTTTTTGGGGTTATAATATATATTTTTGAAATGTGCTAATTAAAACCTTTCATTTGATACCCAACATGGTATGATTAAAAAATATTTTTTGTTGTTCATGATATGTCACCTAGAGGGCGCCATTTTCAATTTAATGTGTCTTCATATAGCCCTTGACCAGCGGACGATCAAGCTTCCAACGATACCTCATTTGTCAAATTGTGATGAGTCTTTTAGAAGATAATATGTGGGAACAGACATAGATAAATACATAGAAACCGGTCAAAATTATAACCCTCCTTTTTGCTTCGCCGTAGTCAGGTAAAAACTAAAACCCAACTACGACAAAAAAGTCAACTAAAGAGATATAAACAAGACATCACGGACAGACAAATTAAAAATCCGGAGTCATACGGAATCTGTTCGAGTTCGTTCGTTATACCAATAACCGAAGAATAACGGTATTATTCTAAACAAGTTTTATTTAGGGGCGGTCAGTCGCTTCAATTGTTCGTCTAAGGGTCACCTTACAAGAAGTTTGTCAAAAAAAGTGGGAGTAAACGAATTTGGATCCTGAGTATATCGCAATAAGATTTAATCTCCAGTGCGAACTTTCAAATGAACGTGGAATGGGCTCGTTGGCTATGTTGTAAATTTTCTCCGCAAGAAAATTCACCGCAATACAGAGCAATGGCGCTAGTTTTACCTACTTCTTTCTATACTCCGTGCTACTATACCAGTCAAAAATCAGTCAAATAAAATGTATGTCATCTTGAGTTTTCAAATATCAACATTGAATTTTATATGTTTATTTAGACTCGATATTTATTTATTTATCAATCAATAACACTTGTAATATTCGTTTTGGAAGTGGTTTTAGTGTTTTTTTCATGTTTTCTATGTCTCAGTTTCTTTTGTGGAATGTGATAAATTACGAAAATATTATTTACGAAAATAAATAATATCTCAGTGCAGCTAAAATTTGAGCGTAGTCCTCTCGTCTCAACAGAGCGACGCCGACTGATTTGTGAAACAAAAATATGCTTGAAGTTCCCGTAATGTGCGACGGAAGATGGCTTCTTCCACGAACTAAGAACGTCGTAAGTCCTACAAGCTTTGATTCGTAATAAAACCAAAAATAAAAGGAATAAAAAAAAAAGCCTACACAATTTTTTTTGCCTTGTTTTAATACATATAATCATCTAATTTTTATTGTAATAGGCATTAGCATTTTAAGTACAAATCGAAAATACGTGAAAATTAGAGGTAACTTCGTGATATTTTTTTATCGAGAAAATTTTAATATTTTGTGTTTCTGTTCCACAAAAAGTTTGGAAATATCATGTAGTTACTCATACTATTTTTATTTTACACCTAAGTCTTATCAATTTCATGAAAAATCAAATTGAAGACAGGCAATTTTGCTTCCTACCGGCCCTTAAGGCAGAACCGTAACGTCTCATTTTTGAACGGAAACTTACTTAATTGACTCTTTAATAGACCCTCTAGAGTTCAGGGTATAATTCCAAATGTTTACTCAGAATCTCAATAAAACGTGGGAAAAATAGAAATGCTTTGCCGTTAAATTATATGATCCAGGAAGACGGAGCTCTACGTGATTTCTTCCTGAAAATCTTTTGAAAATGGCAGGTCTTTGGTCTTTATAATAAATGTGAAGTACGATTTGAAAGGAAAAATCTTTATTTATTGCTTGAGATTGGAACTGTGCGTGTTGAATGTCATTAGGAGCGACGCTTTTCATAATGGACTTTGTTGATTTTATTGGTCAACGTTGTTAGAAAGTACTGCCTCGACGAAGCGTGACGATTTGTGGCGATATGAATTGGAATTTCTAAAACAGTGTTACACAACGAATACATTTGATGTGGACTATTTCTCGGAAGTAAAGTATTTTTACCGACTTCAAAAAAGGAGGAGGTACTACGTTCGGATGATTGTTTTTTTTTTTTTTTTTTTTTTATGTATGTTCACCGATTACTCCGCCGTTTGTGAACCGATTTTGAAAATTCTTTTTTAGTTCGAAAGGGTATACTCCCGAGATGGTCCCATATAAATTTTATTAAGTTTGCTTGCGTAGTTTTTGAGCTAGCTTCAATATTACGTATTTTTCCCACAGTCTATGTAGACGATATAATTATTAGACTCCTTCACTGTTATTTACATAGCAGGTAGTAACTTGTGTGGGGTAGGTACCACCACTAAAAAGTGAAAAATTAAAACTTTTTACAAAAAAAAACAACCGACTTCAAAAAAAACCCTAAAAAAGTGAAAAATAACTTTAATTTCGGAAGTCGGTGGCAAAAAACGAAAATTAAAAAGCAAAGACACCGACTTCCGAAATTAAAGTTATTTTTCACTTTTTTAGGGTTTTTTTTGAAGTCGGTTGTTTTTTTTTGTAAAAAGTTTTAATTATATTTATAATGGTAGCAGAGTACACACGGTGTAAAAAGACCCATCACATAGCCGTTAACTACGGACATCTTTCATTCTGGTCATCAAATTATCTAACATTGCACAAAAATAATTGCTGGGAAACAGCTTTTGTTTTTGGTGTGAAAAATCACTGTTTACGGTAGTGCGCAACGTCACGCACGCAAACTATTGTGTTTATTGGTATGCAACGGTTCAGGGTTTGTGGGAGTATTTAAAATTAATTTATAACATTTCAATCTTACTTTCTCTAAAACACGTCTGAGAAAAATGGAACTTACCTTTTATATCTCCGTAACGAGAAGGTTCCCAGATATGGACCAGTACCAAAAAAATGATCACAATGACGGGAATAATTCGTTAAGTGTCTTTTTACACCCGTAATACGAGTGAAGTGCTCGTGGCTAAGCAATAAGGCTGTTATTGCTTACACGGGTCGATTCATCAGGTTAAACTTTGCTTGCCGAGGTTGGTCCGTGGATGGGTGACCTTTATCTTTACATACCGCAACTCCTCCGTGCCTCAGAAAGTACGTTAAGCCGAAGGTCCCAGCGTCGAGGATCTTTGACAGTCGTTACGGGTCGTCAGAAGCCCGAAAGTCTGGCAACCAGTCTTACCAAGAGGTATCGTATTACCGTTGAGAAGGTCAGATAGACAGTCGCTCCATGTAAAATACTGACCCCAACATAGTTGGGAAAAGGCTATGCAGATTGATGGCGGATTCCTATAAAATACGGACCGTTATTGGTTAAAATTAAGACTCTTGTATCTTAAGCAATAATGAAGTAAATACCTCATAGCTTGGCATAGTAGCTCCCTTAGCCTCCCTTATGGAAGTAGCTATCTCAGGTAAAATTAGCTTACGAATCTTTTTATACGCCCAGTTTCGCAATAAAAAATGTTACCATTGGTAAGCAAAACGATTCGTTATTGTTTATAGGAACCGAGCATGAATAAATCAATAATACTGAATAAAATCATTCTGTGTTGTAGGTACTAATATATCGCATAAGATTTGCAATAATATGGATTAGGTTGTTGCGTCTCCAACTATCGGCAGGCGTAGTGTCTTTGTAAAAATGTGGCTGAGATAAACTGGATGTGGAGAACAGGGTGTTGTGGCGCAGCCTGGGAGGGGCCTATGTCTAGCAAAGGCCTGCGATAGGCTGAGTTGATAGAATAGAATAGAATATATTTTATTAAGTATAAAATTGGTAAAGTATTAACATAAAATCTTAGAAATAATTTACAAAGGTATCATAATGTTAGATGCCTGTACTAGGATAAACCTGTATCACAGGCGGCATGAGTTCACACTTTATGGTAATTATAAGGAAAATAACATTCTTAACAATATTTAACATTAGAAGTCTTGAAATAATGACAAAATTTAATTATCTAATTTATTCTTATACACCTAGTTTACTTATATACTATTTACCTTAAAAATAAAAAGAACAATAAAAAGTCTTAAATACGTAATTTCTTATTTAGTTTGCGTAAAATAGTTTCTTGCACTTTATAACCTAGTTAAACACAATTATTATTTTCCGTCAGCAGAATTTGTAAGTGGGCTAAAGTAAATGTTGCACAAAAATTAAATCACGTTCGAGACTATGATTTAATTCGATTTTTACTGCGGACGACTAATGTGCTTAGACATCAACAAAATCGAGGATATGTAGGGCAGTGCAGTGTTTTGTTGAGTCAGCATTAAACACGGAATTCTGGCCTTGATAATGACGCTCTAGGCGCCCTCGTAGTCGATAGAGTTGATGTACCTGTACTCTGCTATTTTTCTAGCAGGGCAATCAGCGTCTCCCGTTTTATGGTTATTGGGCTTTTTAAAGCGTGAGCAAGTAGCACATTTCGGTGTGTCAGCTTTCTTCGGGCACTCTGACATCAAGTGTCCTTCTTCTCCGCAGTAACCACACGTACATTTCAGCTCTCTGCATGTTTTTGCTGCATGACCATATTGTTGGCATTTGTAGCATCTCGTAACCAGTGTGAAGTCCCTGATAGGGCAGGACGTCCAATTTATAAAAAGCCTTGATTGGGATAACAGGGCTTTACGTATAATCGCTGTAACTTCAATGACATAGTTACAGGTCGACGCATCTTTCTTCCCAGATTTGTGGCTTAATTTAACCAAGCTCAAAAAGGACTCCATAGGCATTGCTGGTAACTTGTCAGCTACGTTCTGTTCGTAAATGCACCTTGATTGATTGATGGGTATTGTGTCTGACGTCTAATTACCCCGATATGGTTTTCGAGACAAAGTTGAAAAGTCTCGTGAGCTCTGCATCTCACCGTTCACCTCCATCTCCAAAGATAATAAACAATACAAAAAAAAAATCGAAAAAGTCGCCCGTCGACACCTGCCCCGCGATTGGCTTCAACGAATAAATCATCGGGCCCATCCCTACCGCGATCAATCACCGGCCATTATACAGATATCATAAATACGCACGTCACTATTGTGTGTACATTGTTGTGTGTTTGTCTGTGATGTTATCTCAATGTGTGTTCTAGTTTGAGGGAAGTGAAACATTTCGAATATCGATATGTGAAGACCTTGATGTAATGTGTTTCTCATAAAATATATGGTAGTTACAAGAGTGCGATGTTTTCTCTCGCACATCGCAATTGTATCTTTTCATTTTGAATGATCAAAGTAATTGGCTCATTTATTTTTATTTAAAAAACAACTGCACGACACTAATAAATTCTGCACCCAATAAAACTGTCTGGAACTCTGGACTGTGTGAATAAATATCATGCTGAAATCGCATTATCAACTCATGGTGCACAAGCTGCACTGCACTTAGCACTTCCGTGTATCAGTTTCCAAAGTAAAAATGAAAGAACAAGCAATTACAACGAACTTTTTAAAAATTATGACACTCCCATAAAACTGCGTATGGACTTACTTGAAATCACATAAACTGCCTTTTACCAAATTCCAACATGAATAAAAATAATCACAAACAAAGTTTAAAAAAATCAACCCATCGGAAAACTGATGGTAATCGCAACCAATTTTATTTTAAAAACACTTCAATACATCGTTGTTTACTCCATTTTATATCGTCATTAGTCAATCGCGTTGGCGTCCGTCCCTTTAAATAAACGGGTTATATTTATTTTTTATTTTATTCTGAGCATTACTCGTCAGTGATAACGGCGCCAATTTATTTCGATTGCGTGTGAGTACAGCCTAAGGATATAAATCTTAGGTTTGTGTTAGTATTATTGTATTTTTGGGACATAATGTGGAGTTGTTATCGTAATTGGGGACGATGTGTCTTCATCCATTGTAGGTGCTTTGTTAGATATCTACTAGTTTTATTTTAAGTTTTGCTCTCATTATACTTTACAGTATTTTTTGTTATTATTATTATCACTCACGACGCTGCACTTTTCTGCTTACACTGGTCAGTCATTTTAGTAGGAGAAAAACTAGAAAAACTAAACTTCGGTTTCCTTGATCTGGAATAATAAACATTTATAATAAATACATAGTTTTTAATTAAGTATCTTTTGTATAACTTTACAAATATTTTTGGGTTACAAAATGCTGAAAATAAATGTGTGCGGTCAGGGGGCCCTCGCCAGGAACGAAGTTCATTACAAAAATAAAATAAAAAATAAGTTTTAATGAAATCTACACGCGTTTAGTATTGAGTTACAACTGGCAGCGCACAATTCTTGTCTGCTCGAATCTTAACACTCGTACGCGCAGACACACTCATAATATAATAGAAAGTTACAGAGAGAGATAAAGTCGCATGGAGGGGCACAACACTTTCTCCTTACATGACGATTTCTACCAATCAATTCCTACCGCAAGTCGCGCTAAGGGACTTCGTTCCAAAAACCTCCCTCCGAGTGGATGATTTTTGATAATACACACTTCAACGTCGAACAAAAGTCTCAACAGACAACAGTCAAACAGCAAACAAACATGCCAGAAAAAAACTAAACCATCCCATAACAAAAAATAAATAAACAAACAAAACAAAACACACAACTCACCAACTTCGGAACCTGACTAGATTAAAATTTTTATTCGTTGTTAAAAAATTCACACACACTCCTCCTAAGTAGGTCCTTGAGGGATGTCGGCTAATGTAATTGGCCAATCTGCGGCGAAGTACCATTGGCCATAAATAATGGGCGAAGTAGGACAAGACGCACATACATTGGAATAAACGCCGAGATATGGCGGCATTTTGGCCAACAGAACATGTGTGTGGCGGCCATGTTGTCCGCCATTTTGATTAAGCGTCTAGACGCGGATTATGGTATGTTGTTCTGTTTATAATAATTTGAGGTTATGGTCGGTTGTATTTTCTTTTGGGATTATGTATGTTTGGTAGGGTGACGTGCGAAACATGTGAAAATAAGAAAATGATAATATGCTTAGGAAAAATATGTTGCTAGTTTTTTGTTGTTTGACAAAAACTAGTAAGTTCTTTATAAAAACAAACCGGCCTAGTATATTTTTTCAACTACAAAGTTAAATTTGTTCTTGGGATAATAAATCATCCCAACTACGGAACCCTTCACTGTGCGTGGTTCGACACGCACTTGGCCGGTTTTTATTTTTATCCAGTCACTCTTTTATTCATATTTTTCAGTATCCATTTTATTTAACAACTCTTGCGCAGGTAAATGGACAGAATTCAAAATTCACGGAAAATAGGGACTCATTAAAAGAGAGATGACCAGTTTCATGGCAAATAAAATGCAGAAACTTGATTTTTTTTTTGACGTTTATAAAACGTGGTGCATAAAGTTTCCCACATACAAAACACATTTATTTACTACAGAAAATACACCTAAAATAATTACTTTCATAACAAAACCATAGTTTACTAACAAACTTACAATTTGTAATACAACACCCGTGCATAACGAAGCGGCGCTCATTAAAAACGATAAATTACTCACAGTAATTAATACCTGAGCTTTTAATTTGAAACCCGATAGCTCTGGAGATTTACTGGCTTTGTCATAAGTAGCGATGTGAGGGGGAGTAAGTGTTTTTTAAAGTTTTAAGGGGCAGTAGCGGTTTTTGAAGTTTTAACAAGGTCAGGGAGATTTTGTTTACGATTATTTAATCGTTAGGACATAATAGTGACCTTATTGATGATACTCTTCAGAAAGGTCAGGTGCGTTGGTAGTTCACAACCGGTGTGCGTGAATGTGTATATCAACCAAATGAATGAACGTAAACGAAGCAAAATGAGTATGTAAGAATGGTAGACGGTGGCGTTCTGTAGTTTTTGCCTACACCCATGGGAAAAAGGCTTGTCGTTTATGTATGTATTTTCAATAGACTTTTTGGTTTGATGTTGATCTTTAACTGTATAATAGTTTCCAATTCATTTTATTGTACAGAAACGGGTTTAATTAAGTTAGGCACTAGAATGGTGCAATATTAACGAATGGTAATAAAAAAAAAATGGCCAAGTGAGAGTCGAACTTGCACACGAAGGGCGGAACCCTTCGTGTGCAAGTCCACCGTACAATATATAACTCTACGTTTTTTACTTTTGGTAAAAAAAATACGTTTCTTGTAATTTTTAACTTTACTTATTTAATTTTTAATATTTTTTGTTAAAGCGGTAGTAGAAATACACAATCTGTGAAAACTTCGACTGTTTACCTTTTATGGCTCTTCAGATACAGCCCACTGACAGACAGCGGAGGTTTAGTAATAGAGTTCCGTTTGGCACCCTTCGAGTACGGAACCCTAAAAATTATAAAGCAGAATACCTACTTAACGTCCAAAAACTTAGTGCTTGGTTTGGTTAGATTACCGTGTTTTATTTTTTCCTATATAAATAACATTTTAGTAACTTAGGTACATTTTATCAATAGTTTAGCTCCACATCCTTATTACGAATAACATCCCGGTTCAGCCTCTCACTAACAAGCCCCTCAACTCCACACTTTATTTCGACAGCCCTACTTTCACACCGTCTGCCAAAAACCGAAAAACCGTAAACTACCCTCAAGTCTTATAGAACCGGTCATTGGATCGGTTTTTCCTCATTAACATAAGACGCCATCTTGGCCGTGATCTTTATGACAGTATAAAGTAAAGAGTTTAATGTTAAAAGCTAAATTGTGACAAAGTTGCGGACCAGCGTATAATTTTTGATGTCCATTGTGTGCAGGTTAAGGCTGTCGAGTTATTGTCTTTGAGGTTTTATTGAAGCAAGTATATTTACATAGGAAATGTAACTATCAGAGTCCTCAAATAGGTAAAATTAGGGTAACTAATTGTTTTTCAAAATGACTACCAATTAAAATTCAAATCATAGTACTTAATTCTTTGGCAGTTGTATGAAATGGCTGTAATACGGTAAAATGACGTAGTGTGTCAATTTGATGAACAATTAATTTCCCTGGCTGTGCATGGTTATTGATTGTTATGTAACTTGATGTAGAATCTGCATAAGATTTGTCTTTTTTATTACCTACTCTATCTACTCTTCAATCGTTGAATACTAGTAAAACTAATAAGTTTTCATTCATAAATCTCTGAAATAGTAGTAGTACTTATCTATGAATGTAGTGGAAACCTACTTTTGTTGCAGACTAACAATAATCATAGAAATAATGTTTCTTTTTCCGATGAGTATACAAAACAGCAGGAAAAGTCGAAATACTTTGTAAAAACACTCACGTTCTACCAATACTCATGCAATACACTTGACTACCAACGAAATGGTTATCGAAACAAAGTTTATCAGTGTAGATAATACTTTTATGAGCACAGAGTGAAAACAGATCAAACGCAACAACTGCTACTATGCTGCAGTTCAGTGTGAGATCTTATTCAAGTGTGCGTCTCCAGTGTGTAGGATCATCCGACAAGTTGAGGGTTAACATTTTCTGCCATGTCTAAGTAAATATTTATTTAAAATGAGTTTCAGCAGCCACAAGTGCCTGAAAAAGTGGTTACAACAATTTTTTGTTTTCGACAGCATGTAAGCTGGGTAACAAGAGGCTTTAGCGTAACAATAAACTAATCAAACAGTTAATTCCACAGTTTTAAACTTCTGAATAATAAACATTTTATAAGTCATTTAATTACTCTTTCGAAATTTCACTCAATATTGCACTATTAAGGTATCTTACTCAAAACCAATTAGAATAATTATTATGAACTTTAAGGAGTTAAGCTTGTTGTCTGCAAGAGTACAATAGGCGACCTTATCTCTTTACTTGATGAGGCTTCATTCAGATTAGAAACAATAACTAAATTAATTGGTTTGACCTTCAAAAATCGAGCAGTTTAAGGGAAGACATTTTAGGCTTCTGATGATTAAAAGCGAGTTCCAAATATCCAAGAAAGCCTCGGTCAACAAAATATTGGCAATAAACTTACTGATTGAATAAAAATATTGGTAGTAAAAAGAAGACAAGAGAAAGAGACTGGGACTGGAGACAGGGTTCGAGAAGACTTTTAGTCTTCTTGTGCAGTTTTATCGGCACAAACTATCTTACGAATACCTCAAGCTGCGGTCAAAATATGACACAGTCAGCAAAGTGTTAGCAGGGCTAACTGCTCAGGATACGCCATACGCACGGAATAATATGGGGTCGAACGCTCCTCTAAGTGTTAATCGCGTGGATAACTTTACTTGTGCGATGAAAGACTCGCGTTACGTCACGTGCAATGCGTACCTCGTATGGCGTTATAAACCCCGCCACAGAAAACGCAATGCATTATTTCAATTAAACTAATTACAGGCACTTTTGAATTGTCAAGGAGTCGGTCAGTCAGAAAGATGAAGATAGTTGCCCATTCCAAAGACTAAATACCATTAGAAATACTATGGTGTTTAGGTTCCTATGGAGAAGAACGAACAAGGAACTCCATGGACACTCTTTAAAATATTACTCAGGCAGTAAACATTACCCAGTATGCCTGACATACTTAGGTATCGCAAGTGACTCTTGAGTGATACTTGTAAACCTGTCCTCTTAAACTTAAACTAATGGACACAAACCCAATACCAGGAAAAAGGAATTCTGATTCCAACAACGTCGTACCACTAACAGGGGAGGTGAGGGGGTGCGGGGTACAGGGTGCAAGGGGTAGGTACAGGGTGGTAGCAAATAGCTTCTAGACCTCGCGACACATTTCTAGTAAAACTGCTTGTACAAATTCGCGGGAGGTGACTTGAGTGGACTTGGGTGAGCCATTTTAGTACTGAGTGGTGACATTTTGCAGTGGTTTGGAGGGTAAAAAATTAAAAGCAGGGAGTCGATGTGTCTTTTAGGTGGCAAAGTCAGTTCCTGAGTATCGTAAATGGTGGCTGATTGTTCATCATAGCACACTTCCTCCCCGCTTCCTCCGCACTAATCCTCCTCATTACATTATCTGGTGAGGATTAGTGCAAAATTATTAAAACATTCTCGTTGATCTAGTAGTCGTTGCTGAGTGTGAGTGTGTGGTCCTGGGTTCTTAGGTCCTTCGGGTCGGGTACATTTATTCAGTTTTTAGACGAATGAAAATCTCAATAATTATAAGCTTGAAGTCTGGATTGGATTTGTACCCAGTTCATGGCAACTATGACATTGGACGGCGATATTAGTTTTTAAACTATTGATCTTTGCCTTTATCCCTATACTTTATATTTACACATTCGTTTTTACTTAATTAGGTACATGCTAATTACAACTTCTACCTTCAGCCGAAAAGGCTTTAGACGCCACCAAAATATCATGCTTTGAAATCCCAACATAAAAAATCAAAGAAACAAAGCCACGCCATCCCGAGCACCTAATTTTACTCTCGCAAAAAATTCAAATGTTATTCAAGTAAGTCGCGGAGTCGACAATAAAGCTAAAAGGAGGTAAGCAGAGGGGCAGGTACACAAGTCAAACAATAGTCCTCGTTAGTGCAGTGTCATGAGTGAGTTTGAACGTATTTTTCTACGCTTCCTATGGAAATCAGGTAGTTCACAAGAAGCTGTGTTTCTGCAGAGTTTTTAAGCTTTTTATCATCTTATTGTAATAAGTGCCTATTTTTTTGTTCTGTTGTGCTATTCTGTTAAAAATTTCATTGTGAAAACTTAGGTGAAGTGAGCTTTGAGTCACTGCCTTAGCATCAGCGGGTATCCACGCTCATTTCACCTAAGTTTTCACGGTGAGATTGTTACAGAATAGCAATGCTATATTCCATATGTCGCGACGCGAACTGTCTCATTTGTCGCATACAGGATGTTACAATAGTGGCTATTTATCGCCCCCCGTCCTTTAAAAACATCAACAACTTCATTGACAGTCTCGATAACGTTCTCAAATTAACAACTCCTTCCGTGGTCCTGATCGGTGACATGAACATTGATATTAAGATTGATAACATTGATAGTCACTCAGATGAGTATTTAACCTGTGCAGCCTCTAACGGACTTCTCCCAGCACATCTGTTTCCGACACGGCTCACAAACTGTTTAGACCACATCTTACTCAAAACAAATAAATCCGCTATGACTTTCGTTATTGAATCATCCATAACGGATCACGAACCGCTGCTATTATTTCTACAAACCAGGAGTGCCAACTCGGATGTGAATCATACTAGAACAAAAATAGACTATGAATCCACTATAGAGAACATCAAAACCCATGACTGGTCTCCAGTGTTGTCAATCTCGGATCCTAACGAGGCTGCGGATGCGCTAATATTTCATCTTTCCTCTATTGTCACTAACCACACTCGGGAACATATTGTTCCAAGAAGAGAACGTAATTTGAAGCCTTGGATTACGCCGGGTCTACTCCGCTGTATACGACACCGTGACCGCATGCATGTCAAACTCAAAAAGTCGGATGATAACCTTATATTAAAAATCACCTACACTCGCTATCGCAATTTTTGTAATTCCCTGCTGAGAAGACTTAAACGCTCGTATGAAAAGGAACAGTTTCGCAATGCAAAAAATAAATGTCAAGGCTACCTGGAATGTAATTAAAAAACTGTCAGATCTTCAAACTCAATCGTCTCCCTCTTTTGACCTGCTACATTTATTTGATAACCCTAAATCCTCGCTTAATCACGTCAATAACTTTTTTGCTAATGTGGGCAGTAGCTTGGCGGCGAAATTTGAATCACCCTCCATGGTGCCCAGCCGTGTGTCGAATTCTAACTCGTGTCGCTCAATGGCCCTCTTTGAAGTAAACGAACACGACGTTGACTCCATTATCTTGGGTCTCCGGACTGATTGTGCTACTGGTTCAGACTGTATACCGTCTAAAGTAATAAAGGCCTCGAGGTGCGTATTGGTGCCAGTTATTACACATATCTGTAATTTGTCTATAAGTGCAGGTGTCTTTCCAACGGTGTTTAAAAAAGCAGTTGAACTATTGCTTACCCCATCCACAAGTCTGGGCGCAAAAATGATGTCAATAATTATCGTCCAATCTCTATTTTAACAGCAATGTCAAAGATCCTAGAACGAATATTGAATAAGAATCTTATCAGTTTTCTCGATGCAAACAACATCTTAGCGAATAACCAATACGGTTTCAGAAATGGAGTTAGTACCGAAGACGCAGTCATGGATTTGTCCAATCACGTGGCCAGGACGCTAGATAGAAAACACAAGTGCCTTGGAATTTTTCTTGATCTGTCAAAGGCATTTGATACCGTTTCTGCCCCTGCCCTATTGAGTAAAATGGAAAGCATTGGAATATGAGGAAACCCATTGAATATCTTCGCAGACTATCTCAGAGATCGTACTCAAATAGTGAAAATCGGCCCACACGAAAGTGATGAGCTCCAAATCACATACGGCGTTCCGCAAGGCAGCATTCTGGGGCCTACACTCTTTCTCATTTATATAAATGAACTCTGCAAACTGCCTCTCGACAACTGTAGGATATATACGTACGCCGATGACACTGCCCTTGTTGTAGATGGTTATGACTGGCCCCAGACATACCAAAACGCCGAGGCTGCGCTGTCCACCGTAATGAAATGTTTGGCCGATAACCTGCTCACCTTAAATGTTGATAAAACGCAATACGTTCCCTTTGCCATTCGGTCAAATCAGTGTCCCTCAAACTTCCTTACCCTAAAAGCACACGCTTGCGGTTCCTTAACGCAGTGTAGCTGCCTCCTCCTCGCCAAATCCACTTGTGTAAGGTATCTAGGAGTACTTATCGATCAACATCTCAACTGGAACCCACATATAGTTAAAGTCACGTCCCGCATACGAAAGCTAATATATGTTTTCAAGAAGCTACGAAACTCAGCCGATTACGAAACGCTAAAACTAGTATATTTTGCCCTATGCCGGTCTGTCCTAACGTACTGCTTGCCCGTCTGGGGTGGTGCCACCCAAAATGCATTTATCCGCCTTGAGAGGGCCCAGAGAGCTGTCCTTAAGGTAATGCTTTCTCTTCCACGCAGGTACCCCACTGAACAGCTCTATTCCGAGTGCAAAGTACTCACAGTCAGGCAACTTTATGTGCTCCTATCGACCCTACGCAAACACTCTGCCCGCCCTCCAAAGCAACCGACTGGCAGACTCAAACATGATGTTTTCCCCCGCGAACGGCATAGAACTGCTTTTGCTAAGCGCCAATTCTACGTTAGTAGCATTAAAATGTACAATTTTCTTAATAAAAAGATAAAAATCTATTCGTGCCCTAAATATCAATGGAAAAACTTACTTAGAGATTATCTCCAAACACTAAGCTATGACAACACTGAGGATCTTCTGCTGGGTATTTTGCAATGATAATGAACTATAAATCTAAATAAATACAACCATAACCGGATAATTATGTACTTGTTACTCCCTATTCTTCATCACTGCACACATCCCACACCTACTCACTACATACGCACGCACCACACTTATTCCACACATACATCCTACACTCTCTCACAACACACACTCAAACCCCACATTTTGCACCTCACCATTAAGTTAAACGTTCCTCATTATGTTTTTTATTATTTTTTTATTTTTTATTTTATATAAATCAAATCCAGTTTTCTTTTACACCATTTGCTAATGTTTAAACGTCCTGTTTTTTTTTTTGCTTTTGTTTTTGTATAATAAGGCCTTGTTTGTTGCGAGAGAATCACTGACTCCTAAGACACAGGCACATACACCTAGTTTAGGAGTCAGAGTGTTAAAATGATTGTGACCTAGATATAAGCCTTATTTGCCTTATTTGCTTATAGTTTTAGGCAATTTTATTTTTATTTTTGTGAAGGCTATCGGTGAAATAAAGAAATTATTTATTTATTATTTATTTATTTATTCATATCGTTATTGTGAATATCGTTTAATAATACTACTACTTATATAATTTGTTGAAAGCATTGGTATAGCGAGCACGGTGTCGCATAGAAACTTTTAAAAATCTTTTAACGAAAATAACGTTTTTTTTGTTGTTACTCGGTCATTTATTTTTATATTTAAGTCAACGAGTTATTCCGTTGACCTACCCATGGTTTGAAAGACAAGAGTGTTTACCCTTACACCCTGTATTTATAGGTGTTTAGTGGTAACTACATGCAATGAAAAGGAATATTTTGAAGTGCTTTTGCTTCATTTTCACCAAATTTAACAGTAACATAGAAGACAGAAGATAAACCAGTACCTAACATAGAACCTTTTTGGTATTTATTTTAGAGTTAATCACCGAAAAGTTGGCCTTAAAATTCATATTTTGTGAATAGAATTAAATTAAATTTCTACATGCGGGGTTTCGAACTTGCATTTCGAAGTTTTCAGTTTCACATTAGTAGAATCACACATCAAAGCAAAAACAAAAAACATCACAAACCCATAACTCAGTACCCTATATCGTTCATGAACTATCAAGATGTTCCATAAACAAAAATCCGTGGTACATCAGCATTCTATGCCTCATAAAACCATAAAATGTGTCAAAACTGTGTTCGTTCGCGATACGAATTCATAAGCTGTCAGTATTTATAGCATACTAGCTTTACTGCCGACCCCTCTCGTGTTTTGGTAACGTTTCATTTAATCACATTTGAGTTTTATTGGTTAAGTTTTGGTTCAATCTAAACTAAACTGTTCGATTTTTGGGGTGGTTTGTGTTTTGACAATGTGGGGAACTTTATTTTACACGTTTGGGTTAGCAACGGTTTATTATTATAAAACAATAGTTTAGGTATCTACGCAACGTAAACACGTAAACTAATATATAGCCTACATGCAATACATTTTATGGCACTTGTACAAATGAGATAATAACTGAAAATTTTGAGAGAACACACAATGTTTCACATAGATATAGTTTGTCCTAAGGATATTGACTGAAATAATAACTTTTAATCGAATTAATTGTTTTTATTAATTGGGTTTTAGAGGCAAGATAATGTCGCGTTATCCTCATAGATTTTCAGTTATCTTTCATCTATAACAACACGTGATTTACGTAGGAAGTTCTTAATCACTCATAAAAGTAAGACAGTAGTAGTTAAGTACACCTCTGCCTAACCCTTAGGGAAAACAAGACGTGATGTAATCATTCAAAATAAAAGTACAGGATGATATTGTAATATTAAGGAAGAAATCAACACTTCACAAACTGGGTCACACTAAAACCATACAGTTCACAATAAGGATACACCCAGATGATACATATTAAGATTAATCTTTCTTATTACTCCTATCGACCCAATAAATAACTACAAAAGCTTGGCCCCAAAACACATAATATATTAATATTAACCATCATTCAGTTGCACAAACAAACCTCTAGTATTATTAATGACAATATTTTCCCCAAACCGTAAATTTTGCCATCCATCGCGGGCTGTGCAAACAAGTTCATTCAGTAGGTAGGTTGGGGAGCGGCAATGTAATTCGTTAAAGGGTGGAGTATCGACAGATCTAGACGTGTGTGTGGATATTTATCAGTCTTTATGGTAATAACTGTTGAGAAGGGGAGCGGGGGGAAAGGGGGTGTAGGAAAGATGGAAGATAGAAGGTTAGTTTAGGGAAAGTGTTTAGTTTAGCTGGCTGTGTCATTTGACTGCTTTGTAGGTATATTAAGCTAACTAAGTTTAGATAGACCTCTTAGATAGAGCTGTCACTAACGAAACACAATAGAATTTTAATTGCTATCCGCCATCTAAAGGCCAATCAACAGTTAAGCGGATAATTATTGTAAATATATTAAAATATTGTGGAGTTTTGGTTTTCAGTCAAGCCAATGCTGCAGTAAAATTAAATATTGAAGGCATGAAAAACGTATTGCTTTTGCCCAATATTAGGATTTATCGTAGCCAAACCAGTGTACCAACCAAAAAATAATAACAGTGCCATACTAAAACTAGCTCTCTTAGACCATGTCTAACTTCTGCTCCCAACTTCGTCCTCGTGAAACTCTACTATACCATATAACATAATTATAATATTTTATCATAATTATAATTTATTATTATGGCAATCGGTAATAGCTAGCTTTCTATCAGTGAACGTTTTTTTTTATATCCAGATTCCGGAGAATTACAAACAAACAATATTTTACATGTTTATAATAATTAGATTAGATTGATTCTACTTTTTTAAATAACTGTAACTTAACCTGCAAATGAAACTCAGTTCCACAGAATCTATAACCATGTTGGTTTAAGACATACAAACAAAATATCTCTTCCAAGAAATCAATACAAACCATGAAAAATATTAATATTCTTAATGTCTCCAAGTAGATGGCGGTGCATTACGTAAATTAATGTACCAACAGCAAGGCACGAAGCCATTAATTATTTTAAATTGTCTTCTGTCTTTACAAGTCCCTTGAGATCGGAAAGGTAATGAAAATAAGAGGAAAAGTGAAGATTTTATACTTGGAATTCAATTGTTTTGGTAACATATCCATTTTTGAGAAAAAGCTATACGGAATCTACCATGTGTAATTAAATTAAAGGACTGTATGAAAGTAGTTTGTTCAGAATCGATTTCTAATAGATTTCTGATACGTGATAATTAACACATAAAAATAGTAGTGACTGTAGAATTTATTTGTGTTGTGACTAAATACTTGTTAATCTTAAGATTAAGAACATCAAGGAATATAACATTTTACATGAACAATATCAAACACTCTTCTCAGTATGAACACTTTCTCGCGCGACTAAGTACGGTGAGGGTAAATCTAACGGTTTAAATCTTTGATTTTTAAGAAACTACTTATATTTTAAAAACGATTTCATTCGTTCAGTAATCAGTCTTCAAAAAATACAAAATCCGATAAGAGAAAAACTTTTATGAAATATTTAAGTGCCTTTCTTTGAAATTGAGTTCATTACTAACTTTTATGTTTTCTACGTAGTTACTTGTTTTGAATACTTTCATAAGACTTTTTTCCCTTTGATTTGAAAGTTTAGTAAATAGACCAATAAAAATAATGTCTTGTTGTAATATTAATTGTCTTCTTTTTAACGTAGACACACTTTCAAATGTGAGAAAAAATTAAAATATTGATATTTCCGGCCCTAAGGGCCAAGATTTGGCGCTATCCTAACCAGAATTTTTACATAAAGACAATAGTAGTAGAATAAAGAGAATAGAAATAAAATAATGATTCATCATAAAACGAAAATAAAGAATAGGTATTATACCTGTAACATCATAAAATCACGCCTGATTTTCCCGAAGGGAAGGGCAGAGATGACACATTTCACCAGTTATGTTTTAGTCCCATGTAAAAGTGGGCGAGCCTATTGCCATCAATCGGGCACAAATCTGGACTCCGTGCTATTCTGTTACTGAGAAACTACTGATGGTAAAACCCAATAACACTTTGCCCGACCTGGGAGTCGAGTCTAGGACCTCATGTTCAACAGTAACAGTAGTGCTTTCAAACATTAGACAAACGAGTCAGTCAGAAGGCTGAAATAATATTGTCACAAAAAACAATAAAATTATTGATATAAAAATGGCCCTTCTGTCCCGTACTTGCACAACATGTCACAATGGAGTCAGCACTGCCCACTGCCTGTACAGCATTAGGTAAATTGCTCAGATAGTAGGAACTATTTCTTTGTGTATCCTCCGTATTCGCGAATAAATCGACTGTTCTCTCTGTGTGTATGTGTTCGTAAATATGGGCATACACTAGGGTTTGAAAGTAATAGTGTGTTTCAGTGTAACGGGAAGTTTTGTTTTCAAATGTAAGTTTCTTTTGAAAGTTGTATTGTATGATACGTTTATGAAAGCTGTGATTACATACTTTATCAATAAAACTATCATCATCATTTCAGCCGAAAGACTTTACTTCGACCGGTTCTGTGTTTTTCGCATCCAGCGGATTCCTGCAGCCTTGAAGACGTCATCAGTCCACCTTGTGGGAGGCCTTCCAATGCTACGTCTTTCGGTACGTGGTCACCACTTCTTTCGGCCCCATCGGCCATCTGTTCTGCGAGCAATGTGCCATACTCACTGCCAGTTAAGTTCGGCAATACTTCGCCAATGATTAACGTTTCATAAAGCCTCACAGCAACGATCCGAAACAATCCTATGTTACAATCTAGTGAACACTAGTCTTTACTGACTACCGATATATTATAGATCACATGAGTCGCAAGATATAAGCCGATACGTCATTGTCGTGTTACGAATGATTACAACTTCCAAAATAAATTGGAATCTACTTTATCATATAAAAAGGTTTTTGGGGATTTCTGGGAAATGTTCCAATTAATTTTCCACAAAGCGTTTCTCGTTTTCGAAGAAGTTCACAACAAATAACTTATTAAATTGGGACTCTTTGTGGAAGAGCTCATACGAGGAAGTAACGACTGATATATTATAATCTCTTTCTACCGTGAAGTAGCATTGATGGCTTTATTGGCCTGCCTTTTCCCAACTATATTGGAGTCGCCGTCTAGTGTAACCGGATGCAGCTGAATACCAGTATTTTACATGGAGCGACTGACTATCTGACCTCCACAACCCAGTTACTGGGTAGTGTAATAGTAACACGATAACTTGATAAGACTGGTCGTCAGGCGTCTGACTACCCGTAACGACCACATCCAGCACGCGTGCGCATCATCTCCACTCTAACGAAGAATAGACATATTAATTTACCCACCAGAAGTAGTCCAAGACGCGTCTTGTCTGTTGTTTGCTGACGACCTCAAATTATCCCTCGCGATAAAGAGCAGCGATGACTGTGTCAGACTACAAAGGGACATTGATAGGGTAGTGAGATGGAGCAAAGAAAATCTCTTACAATTTAATAGCTCGAAGTATGTGACCATCACTTTTTCTCGCGCACACAATCCCATCTTACATACCTACTATATTGACGGGTCGCCTATGGAACGGGTCACAGAAGTCAAGGACTTGGGAGTAAAATTTAACACTGGTCTGACTTTTCGGGATCACATCATGCGTTGCTGTAAAAGAGCGTATAGAAATTTAGGTTTCATGCTTCGTACGGTCCGAAGTTTCACGAACGTGAAAGCTATTATAGCATTATATAACGCATTGGTGAGGAGCCAGGTAGAATGTAACGCAGTTATCTGATCTCCGCATGAAGCTAAATATCGTCTCATGCTGGAGAGGGTACAACATAAATTATAAGATATTTATATATGCGCTATTATGGAATCTATCCCTTTTACCCGTTAATGTATCCAACCTTATTTATTCTAGGTATGGTAGGATACAACGAGCTAAGGGTTAGGAGGGATCTTGCACTCGCCTCATATATAGGTATTTAAAATACTGAGAGGGAAGGTGCATAATGCAGTTGTTTTAGGCCAGGTGAGTCTGTGTGTTCGGGACAGGTACGTGTGGCGACGACGGCAGCCACGACTGCTGGTGGAACCGCGTGCTAGGACCAACCTTCTGAAGGAGGCGCCGCTGACGCGTGCACTCCGCACGCTCAACATAGCGAGTGACACAGACCTATTCTGTTGTTCTCTGAGTGAATTCACAAGGAATGCTTTGTTTGTAATTAGTTATAGGTATTAGTTATAAGGAACAATTATGTTAAAGTATTAATTAAGGCACATTTACCGCATTGGTTAGCTGTAAGGGTAGATGTATGATGATAAATAAATAAATAAATAAATTTCCATATAGTGACATCGCGTCGTAGGAATCTTTCTACAATCTGTTTTTTTTTTGTTTCTTCAGTGGTCACGCTACGCGTGCAGAGAGTGATCCCGTAGCCACAAGATACACGCTCAAGAGATATGCGTCCTACAACAGTGACTGCGGAGAAAACAAATGAAAGAATTTGTTTAGAGCATTCCACGAATCACCGCGATGACTTGCGGAGCGACCGACTGAAACAAGAGGCAAGCGCGCGTGTACTTGACGCAAGTCGCATCGCAAGTAACATGGCTCGAGCCGTGGACGAGGCCTCACAAGTCTTCAATACGGGCATCTATTATTATCAAAGGCGGGCATCTATTATTATTGTGCCTTTTGACATTGAAAGTCATTACCCACACAGCCTAAGTTACATAAACTACTAACACTTCTTTAACTCCATTCTGGCTGTCAATACATCAGCTGGACTCCTAAAGAGGGTCGGAGTGAGCTGCACTCACGTATATATTAGACAGTTTGTCTGTCTGTGGTCGGTATTGGGTACCGTTGTCAAATTACGGCTGAATGAGACCTTGAGGTCTATTGATCTTGAATGTGTAAATAGTGTTGTTCGTGTATGATTTCGACTTTGTCTAGAGAGTGTCTTTGAGTTCTTTGTTTATTCTTTGAGCTAGTTTTTAGAGATGTAATAGAAATGCAAGTACCAGGTATCTGTTCAGCAATTTAATTTTTACGCCACTGTAGAATAATTTATGATTTTGGTTTTGCTTATCAAATAAATAAATATTATATTATGGCAGTTATTAACAAACAACAAACTGTAGGTATAATTACCAATACTTTTAAATAGTTTTACAATTTGAAATATATATGTACCTACAGTACCTACATACAAATAAATCAACTTTCTAGCCGTCCTTATAATAATTATGATTTCATATCAGGCGAAACGACAAAACATAAATATTTCTCAGGCAATACAAAAAAAAGCGTTACTTACCAATATTAATTTCACCATTTACACCAACCACTTCCTTAAAGTATGACCTTTTCTCAAACACAATACCGACCACTCTAATCCCGTGTAAAAATAAAAACGATCCTAAAAGCAATACAGAAAAACCTGAACAGGAAAAAGTGTCTAAAAACTGTATACCGAGTCGAAAAAATAATAATTTGGGAAATCCATTTCCACTATGATAGTATGAAAGGAGTCATGTCTAAGGGATATACGACCCTTCGTCAAAACGAGATGAAATTAATATATAATCTTCTTTTTTCTCATAAAAGAGAATTCACAAAGTTATCCACCATTGCTAAGCTGTTCAATAACCAATCTTATTGTTGCAAGCATAAGGTTGGTGATGACTGCATCTGTTTTTAAAGGAGGTATGGTAAAAAGAATAAATCTTAGCTCGATTTGAATAACAAAAGTGTATGAAACGCTCTTTGATTCTGAGCAGCCAGTGATGGTAACAACACTGAGCTATTGTTGAGCTCTTCAGATAAGTTTGTATGTAATGTTAAAAAATAATACAATATTAATACACAATTATCAATTTATTAATGCGAAGATGTGGGTATTTTACATGTTGTACATTTTAACTATTATTTAGCAAATAAATCAAACTACTAGCTTAACTTTCAACAAACATTAATCGTTAAGAAAACCTTTTAATAAAATAAATTGAGTGTACGAACTAATTTGTTAAATCAGGCGAATGATTAAAAACAATTAAATAATAATAATCTGTTCTAAATAGCGAAGCTAATAAAACAAGTGTTCCGTCGAACGGTCCAACCAACAAGAGACCGGGCGCGCCGAGCCAGCCGGTCACCTCCCCTACCACCAGCAGCGGTCGTCCGATGTTGACGTCACGACTAGGTAGGCGACGTTTGTAGTTCCGATCGCCAATAATAGATGGCGCTCGCTCCACGAAGTTGCCAACACGGCCATTCTGCAAGGCGCATGTCCCAGGCGCCCCACGAGTCTAGGTAAAACACTGAAACAAAACCAACATTAGAACGATTTTTTTTTTTTTTAATCTGCAAGTATGAACCACAAGCCATAATACGCTTTTGAAACATCAGCAAATGCCTACTCTATTACTGCTAGGTCAACCGTACTTAAAGGGACCATGCCACACTTAAGAGTCCTGGTTTTCCTAGAGCTTACCACTTAGAATCACTTGCATTTAAAGAGCTATGCGCTACACTTAAATGTACCAAGTTGTTTTCCAAGCTTTAATCACATTTGCTGGTGTTTCCATCCTGGCGGGGATTATGGTACAAGTGTTTTATCTAGTCTCGCAAGTAAAATATAAGCAATACTATAATTATGTGAGACTGTATAGCCACTTCATTTTATTTACAATAAAATTATAAAGCAGTGTATGTATTAATTATTTACTGCATCAAGGAAAGTTCAATACATACCTTTAGAACTGCAAGTTGCCAACACGGACCTTATTATCAATAACCTACTCCAATTTCCAGTCATCAATTTGTATCCAATACTTCATATTTTCAGCAGCTGCCACGCCATTGTACAGTTTACTGCTCCTTTCAGAACCCCTTAGGTCTGTTACCTCATATCTGTCATTACTCAGAACCTTTTTTACTCGAAACGGTCCTTTGAAGGTGGGCAGGAGTTTTCTGCTTCGACCATCGTTGCTCTGACTCTGTATTCTGATTAATACCAAATCTCCTTCTTCGTAAATCTTAGCTTTTGACCGAGTTTTATCAAACCTTAGTTTTTGTGATATTGCACTGGCTTTAATATTTTTATCTACCTTTGCTCGCAACTCGGTTACGTCCACTAGCGATTCATCATCAAGCTCTGGCTCTACATTGTCATTATCAACGCGCAAACGATATCCTAATAAAACCTCACTAGGAACGGCATTAATAGTTTTATGGATTGTACTGTTTAAACCTTGCTGTACTATTTTAACATATTGATCCCACCTATCTTCAGTAGTATCTGCCCCAATAGTTTTTAATGATTCTAGTATTGTTTTATTAAATCTTTCTACCTGTCCATTTGAGCGAGGCATACCCGTTGCCACAATATGCGCGCGGATATTTTTGCTCTTACAGTATTCTTTGTACATGTTTGAAGTAAAGCATGACCCTGAATCGGAAATAATTCGTTTTGGATTACCGAAAGTTTTAGTTATATTATCTAATTCTTTTATAAGATCGCATGTTTTTGTAGACTTTACTGCGCAGATAAACACAAACTTAGTGAATGCATCTACTAAAACAAGTAAGTATATATTTCCGTTTTGTGTTTCAACGAATGGACCTAAATGGTCCGCGTGCAAAGTATGAAACGGCTGCGCGTATTTTGGCAGCGGGTATAACTCTCCTTCTTTAGCACCACCCTTATTTTTATAATAAATACAATTTAAACAGTTTTTAATATATTTTTTTATTATATGACGCATACGAGAAAACCAATATTTGTGCCCTATTCTCTCAACCGTTTTATCGACAGAAAAATGGCCCACGTCATCATGGTTGTACCTTATTATTTGCCATATACACCTCTTTGGTACGAGCCACCGTCGCCCTTGGGCTGTTCTTCTGTACACTTTTCCGCCTAACAGTTCATACGTGTCAAAAATGATTTTATTTTCATCTAGTTTACCGGATTCTAAAACAGTTTTAATTTTCACAATGTCAGGGTCTTGCATCTGTACAGAAAGTAACCAGTCTCCTTCGGTTATCGATAATATTATTTCCCTTTCCGATCTCTCACCTGAGGGAACGGGATTTCGACTCAAGGCATCCACATGTTGCATACGTGTACCTTCTCTATGCTTAATTTCGTACATGAACTCTTGAGTCGAAAGAACCCATCGTGCGATCCGGGGAATAATATTCTTTTTAGTCAACGCATACCTGACCGCGTTACAATCTGTGATAACGGTGAAAGGTGAACTAATTAAATAAAGACGAAATTTTTGGAGTGAACTTACTATTGCTAGAAGTTCCAACTCAAATGAGTGGTATTTCTTTTCGTCCTCAGTTGTCTGACGGCTATAGTAATATACAGGTTTTTCACCCTCATCAGCAACTTGAACAAGAATACCCGCAACGCCATCTCGACTAGCGTCCGTATACAAAACGGTTTCTTTATTAGGATCAAAAATAGATAGTACACTATCTGATGTCAGTTTAGTTTTCAAAATTTGAAACGCTTGATCATGTACGGAACCCCAAGACCAAGAAGCATCTTTCTTTAATAATTTAGTGAGGGGAGCAGAAATAATAGCGCAGTTTTTAATAAATTTGCGAAAATAATTAATTAGCCCCAGAAACTGTCTCAACTGATGCACAGTTTTCGGTACGGGAAATTTCTTAACGGCTTCCACTTTGGTTTCATTTGGCATTACACAGTTTTGTTTTATTCTGTATCCGAGAAACTCTATTTCAGTTTTAAGGAAATGACATTTTTTTAAATTTAAAGTTAAACCATTATGTTTAAATATTTGTAAAATGTTTTCCAAGAGCTTTAAATTTTCCTCAATAGTTTGTGTAATTAAATAAACGTCATCTAAATATACAATGACGTTCTCAAACCTTAAATTACCTAACACCTTATTCATCATCTGCTGGAAACAAGATGGTGCATTAGCCAAACCGAATGGGAGCCGTAGAAATTCATAATGGCCATCTTCGGTAATGAATGCCGTTTTCTCTATGGACTGTGAGCTCATATTAATTTGGTAGTACCCACTTTTTAGATCAAGACTTGTAAAATATTTATACCCTTGCAGTCTATCTATAAGGTCCTCGATTCGGGGCATTGGGTACTTGTCCTTCACTGTTATTTTATTCAATGCGCGGTAATCAATGCAGAGTCTTTTCTCGCCATTCTTTTTGTTTACAAGCAGAGCGGGACTCGCGTAAGGAGAGTTACTTTCTTGAATTATTTTATTATCCACTAATTCCTGCACCATATCACGAATAATCTTTCTATCTGTATGAGAGGCTCGAAAAGGCCTGCACTGCACCGGTCGTGGATCTGTCAGTGTAATAACCATCTCGTGGTTATTCACTTTCCCTAACTCTTTTATGTCTGACGCGACACACTGTTTATATTGTCTAAATAAATAAATCAATTCATTTAAGTGAGTGTCAGTATCGATCTTCATCTCGTGTATAGCTTCACAAAATTCACTAAGTGATTGCGCATAGTCAAACTTGAATGAATTACCTACACGTGAATATATCAAATCATTTCGCTCCGTTATATTACGGCCAATAAGTATATCACAACCTACTAAGTCATCAATAACGTAAAAGTTCACACCAGTTAAAGATACGCAGTCAATTTTTAAATCTAAAGTGACTTTCCGAGTGACTGGTTTAGAATTATGCCTAGAAAAACCTTGTAACAAAACTGGCGAGGGTAGTGCACTAGTTTGAAGCGAATATTTTTCTACCACCGATTCGGAAATCAGGGAACAACTGCTTCCCGTATCAATAAATGCCTCGTGGACAAAGTGACCAATGTTAATCGTTTTTACAAATTTACTTCGCGGATCAGAGGTAAGGATCAATTTAGTTTCCTCAGTTTCTGGTTTAATTAATCCTGTACTTTTCTTACTACGGCACACAGCCTCGACATGGCCCTTTTTTTGACAAAAATTACATTTAATGAGATCACACTGATTTCTTTTATGATTTCCACCACAAGTGTAACATTTAATAGGTTTCTGAACATGTGTTGAACCGGTTTGATTACGATCATGCGCACTAGTAGAATTGGCGTTATTATTTGAAGAGTTAACGGTCGTGGACGGCTGGCTAGGATTATTAGTTTGATCCACTGTTTTATGTTGGTTTTCACGTGTACTATACGAACTGGATTGTTTTGAGTTTTTGCCTTTGTAGGTACGACCGTGAAGGTAACTAGCTAAATCATAGCAAGATTTAAAATTACTCGCCTCAATAGATGCTCCTATATTGCTATCGCCTATGCTCCCGACAATTATAGATATAATATCTTGCTCAGTAAAGTTTAAAGATAATCGGTCAACTTTACATTTAATATCAAAATAAAATTCGTATAGTGATTGGTTATCTACCGGTTTTTTATTAATAATTTCTTTTAATAACTCAAACATATTACGACGTGTTTGAAAACTATTAGCCAGGCGCCTATTCCAATCACTCCATTTCCATGTAGGCCACTGACTATCAGTACGCAACAACGAGTCATACCAGACTTTGCCAGAGCCTTTCAACTTATTAAGAGCTTGATAACGTATCGTTTCGTCGGTCCAATCAAACGTTGCCGCATAGGATTGTATAATATTAAGCCATGCATTTATATCATCATTTAAGGGGTCAAACTCCGGTATTATATTATTTAAGGTACTCACAGCTTTGGTATCTTTATGACGTGATACCTTTGACTTCCTTCTGGGTACAGGTGACGGTGTTCTGGAACTTGTACTTGTCGTGCTACTGCTGCTTGACGACGATTGTGCACGCTTGCGATAGCGCCTGCGTTTTCCCATGACGCGTGGGTGTCACTTCTGATGTTAAAAAATAATACAATATTAATACACAATTATCAATTTATTAATGCGAAGATGTGGGTATTTTACATGTTGTACATTTTAACTATTATTTAGCAAATAAATCAAACTACTAGCTTAACTTTCAACAAACATTAATCGTTAAGAAAACCTTTTAATAAAATAAATTGAGTGTACGAACTAATTTGTTAAATCAGGCGAATGATTAAAAACAATTAAATAATAATAATCTGTTCTAAATAGCGAAGCTAATAAAACAAGTGTTCCGTCGAACGGTCCAACCAACAAGAGACCGGGCGCGCCGAGCCAGCCGGTCACCTCCCCTACCACCAGCAGCGGTCGTCCGATGTTGACGTCACGACTAGGTAGGCGACGTTTGTAGTTCCGATCGCCAATAATAGATGGCGCTCGCTCCACGAAGTTGCCAACAGTAATAAAAAGTTTGAATTTCGAAGTCATTTTTGTGGGTACTTGTGTGTGAAGACAGAATTTACTTAAATAGCTCAGTATATACTTACCAACTGATAAGGGAGCTCGTGGCTAAATAATAACAGCCGTACGGGTCGTTCGAAGATTGAGCGCTAGCCGCGGTCGGTTCGTGGATGGGTGACCAATCATTAGATATCTAGCCACTCCAATCATTACCCGTCCGGTCTTTGCCTTGGAAAGCACATTAAGCTCAGCTGTCATTCGTACGTCTTTGGCAGTCATTACGGGTAGTCAGAAGCCCACAAAGTGCTAAAAGTCTGACAACTAGTCTTACCAAGGTCGGTATCGTGTTGCCCAGTAACTAGGTTGTGGAGGTCAAATAGGTAGTCGCTCCATGTAAAATACTGGTATTCAGTTGGACTGGAAGCCGACTCCAACGGGAAAAGGCTAGGCAGATTATACATCTACCGATTAAAAAATAAAATAGACGTAGATATATTTTGTAACCTATTCCGCTTAACTATTCTTCAAGAGTCATAAAAAACCCTGTAAGAGACGTGTTTCACCTCTCAACGAGGCATTCTCAGGATGACGATTGACCAATTGCAAACCAGAACACGACGTGTTGCCACACCGAGCGCTGTACTAAATTTATTCTACGTCTATTGTATTTTTAATGGATTTCCGCAAAGTCACACTTGAATCAATGAACTACTGATTAAAATTTTGCTGAAACATTAAAATGTTGGTCCTTCAGACCCGTTTTAAAGGTCATTGGAAAATTATTTATGTACATAAAATAAATACATTTGACTTCTCTTCCATTTTCTATAGCTACACGATGGTCATAACTCCTTGATAATAATAAAAATCCACTGTCGAAATTCCAGGAAAAACACCATGAAAACGTGTCGCGCCTTCAGGGAGTTGTAACATAAATACGCCATGAACACTGACCCGCTTTGTGTAATAGAAACCTTGTTCCCGACTATAATTCTGGATTCTTATACTTTATGGACATTTCCGTGTTCAAAATCTGGCTGTGTGACTTTTTCTATGTCATTATTTGTATATTATTATCTGTTCCAAAAGTATATGATGAAAATGTAAACAAATCCTGTTCAGGTTAAATTATTCCACAACCACTAACTAACTACAGGGAATTATTGTTAAAATATTTATCTGTATCTAGAAGGTTTCAACTACATATCTCACCACTTTTTCCACTAATAATTGTTTTAATAACAATATTAAATTGTAATTGAAAAATCATCGACGAAAATTGAGGCTTTAAAATTTACCTCAATTGACAAGTGAGAAACGTTTTTAACGTGATTTAAAATAATTTTTGGTTTATGGTATTCAAATAATCAAATCAAAGCACTCAATCAGATACATTTGGAGATTAGAGGTACCTTCTATGATGTTGTGAATCAGTTTAAACAAACATGTGAACATCAATAGAAAAGACGTGTTGGCTTCAATACTCAAAACTCTTAATCATTAAACCTTAAATTAAATGCCTCGAATGAATTTGTGAAACAAACTAACTTGAGAAAAATCTATAACCCTTCAGTTCTCCATTCTACATAACTGTGTCACAAAAAGTTATATCACGTACTAAAAACCTTGTTTCCAATTTTTGTATATCTAGTTACTCGAATACCAACTTAATGACACCATCATTAAGTAAATATTAAGTTGATTTCAAAATGACTACTATTGAATGAAAAAGCCATAATATTTTTCGAGTTGTAGCGGAAACTGTATATGTGCTGGTAGGTAATTAAGTGGTTTTTCCAAAAACGTATACTTGAAAACACTTTTTGAAACTTAAACGCGAATGTAGTCTACATTGTTGGTAAATCAAGCAAAGTAATATGATTAAGGCTCCCCATCCTACCCAACCGTATGTCACCAAACTTAATATTAACGTTGCGTAGCAATTACCTACATATTCGTTTCTTTGTGCGATGTTGACAGTCGTACGCGCCCGTGTGTATGTACCAGTAAATATTAACATAATGTACTCTACGAAGTACATAATTATGGATGTCTGAAAGTACTTGTTCTCTTTAAATAATAAAGATAGATCTGGAAAATTCTGACTTTTATTATAACTCTTGTGTTTTATTTATTGTCTGAAAGAAAAAGTAATAGTAGTACGTGGGGTTCGTTCACTATGATTGACGGATACTTTACTTATAAATAAAGTAACCCTACTAAAGTATCTTAGTATCTTAGGGTCTTTGCAGCCAGACAGACATACCTATGTCTGTCTGAACCCTGAACAATGGAGATGGGGTGGTGGTGTATGGTGGATGGACCTATAAATTCGCGTTGCGGTTTTAACCTTGAATTCGCGATCATACATTGAAATATTTAATGTTGTACAGAACCCTATGAAAAATCAAAAACAAATACGTCTCAGCTGACTGATTCACTTACGGAAATAATCCCCTACTGCCGCTGTTCTTACAAAAGGACAAAAAAAACTCCCTTTTTAATATCACCCCAAACTATACAAACATCGTCCGTAGCTCTGCAAATATACAGCGTGTAGTAGAGACGTTTTTAATAAAACTCTGCCGTATCAGGAACATCTCTACATTATGTAGAGCACTCACAAAGCCCCCTTTTGACTCTATTTAAAGCGTTACCTGCTCTATTTTATCGGATTTATTTGTCACTTGCTTCTTCCTGTGGGTTTTCGTTGGGTTTTTTTTATATATTTTTCGTCGAGGAAACTTGGTTTTTGGAAGTGTGAGAATTATTACATAAATACTTTTAGCTTTTATTACGGAAGGGTAAAAAACCGTTTGAAAAAAAACCTTTGACCTTTCACAATAAAATAATTAAGAAAAAATAAGGACGAAATTAATATTTGTGACATTATCATGCTTTCTGATTATTTTGTTCAGGCATTCGCAAGATTTTTTTTGTTGTTCAATGTTAATTTGTGTAATTTTAATTGGATATTACCCAATTACTTATGTCTTTAACTGATATAAAAACACAAATATTGTCAATTTATTTATAGGACTACATGTTTGCATTTCTATATTGCAATAAATTGCCTCACCTATCCTTTTTCGCGCGTATCTTGCTAAAAATATTTAATTTTTTACAAATGTTAAATACAAAATACAAGCTAAAAAGGGAAGAGCTCATTGGGCATAAAAAAATTCATCCGCATCGCTGTCAATGGGAAAAGTGCCCAAAAGGCTGGCAGCGTTGCCACGTTGGATGGATGGCAACGCTGATTCTTTGAATATTGTCGTTGAAAATTTCGTTAAAGTTATGTTGTGTTTTCCACGATTTCACTCGCATCTTAAGGAAACTACTTCATGTAGCAGGATAAAAAGTATGCTATTAATGGTAATCCGTATCCGTCTACCTGTATGCCAAATTACATTCAAATCTATTTAGTCGTTAAAGCATAACTGCATTTATAATATTACAGATTTATAATACTTACTCACTGCATAAAAAATAAATTAAATCCGTCAAAAGATTTTTCCGCCGGCAAACTAAAGTCGGAAAAGTTCACCGAATGAATTGATAACGTTGAACGAATGAATGAATGAACTAAGTTTATTTCAACGGTAGCGGTGCAGTAAAATGCATAGGAATTATTGCAAATTCATTTTAAATTGTAGGTATTCGTTGACATTTTAATGAAAAGTGCAGAAATTGTGGAGAGAAAATTTAAATTATTGGTTTGAACACGAGGGTGGTAATGGAATGGTTGATTTCAATAAATTTTAATTTATTTAAGAACGGTTGGTGCAGTTGACTGCCCCATTGGTCGAGTGGTTGCAAGCGCCACTTCTGCGCATCGGGTCCTTTTTTTTTTTTTTTTGTTTGTGGGAAGTCATCCAATGACTTCTCCCGCTCTGGGCGGAGCGGAAGGTCGTGTAAGACTTTTACTGACTAAAACCCACCCGTGTTCCTTCAGTTGCCTGTTGCCAAGGTCCCGGTATCCCTTTCGGACTAGCCCGCAACCCTGGCTGCCATCTCTTTGAGGCGCGCGTAGAACACGACGCGCCATCGACCCGGGCCCGGTCCTAATCGGACGGCGAGCTACCCATTGCTCGCCGTCCGCAAGCCCGCGCCTATGGTAGCCGGGAATCCGCCTGGGATTCCCGACGCCCAGGGCGTCTCCAACGGCGGCGGCTAGGGGCGTGAGGGCGCAAACTTTGGCCTCTCCCTCACGCGTTCCGCCTCCTCCTTCGCGAGCATTACTGCTTTGCAGAAGGAAGTGACTGCTTCCCATGCCCTCTCGCTCCGTACCATAGCCTGGACCAGAGCCGGATGCGAGAGGTCATCGCCTCCAAGAGGACACGGCGGGAGCCCCGCCGTGTCCTCTTGGAGCCCAAGCAGGGCAGACCTCCACTATATGCTCCACCGTGTCCTCCGGGCGATCCACACAGTGGTGACACCCGGAACAGCTAAGCCTAAGGACATAGGCTATTTTATTCTATTTTATTTTATTCTGTTTTTAGTAAATTTTTTTATAGCGGCAACAGAAATACATTATCTGTGAAAATTTCAACTGTCTACCTGTCACGATTCATGAGATACATCCTGGTGACAGACGGACAGACAGACAGCGCATCGGGTCTTGAGTTCGGTTTCAAAAACATTATCATCTGCCTGCCTTTTCCCATTTACCTATATTCAGGTCGGCTTCCAGTCTAACCAGATGCAGTTGAATACCACATAGACTTGGTCAGACTTTCGGGCGACTACCCTTAGTGACTGTTAAAGATCTACGAATGACAGCCGGGACCAACGGCCTATCGTGCTTGCCGAGGCACGGAGGGTCTCTGTATGTAATGGATAGTTACTCATCTACGTATCGACCTCGGCAAGCTTTGCTTAACCTTGAAGACCCATGTGGTTGTTATTATTTAGCCAAAACCCCTGGGTTCCAACAACAAGCAAAGCACCTATATTTTTTTCTTCCCATGTGTTGAGATGTACACGTATATGTTTAGGTATGATCACTTTGATCATAAAGACTTCTAACTTAATTATCTTTTAGGCACTTTTATCTTTTGAAATGTTCTGTCTGTAAAAACAAAGTTCTTAGGTAAATATTTTTGTGCCAGCACCGTACGGCACTTAAGGGAAAAAACATCCTATTTAAAAGTTTCAACACAAATACGAACATTTTTCGCCATTTGACTTAACTTTGCCTTCAAGGTCGTAGTTGATCAATCTGGTTGAAAAACAATAATAATATACTATGTTTTTCTTACTACAGCTACTGTTTCCTAGAAGAGCGGTTCCGTCTTATTATAACGGTGGTCACGAAAATCTGTCATTTACCCCAATTTTTTACATTTAGGTGTCAAAAAACTATTTTGACAGTCGTTAGTGTGGGACCGTTCACCGCTTTCATAGAAAACCAAAGCTTTAGGGCAAAGACCTCTCCTCATTAACAGAAACTACGAACATTGATCTAGTTAAATACTCGTAGATAGATAGATAAAACGTTTATTTGGTGCACACAAAAGACAGCACAACATACAAAAACACGGTTAAATAATAACTAATTACATTAATAAATAGCTAAAGGGTTATTGTATTGAACACATATACAAAAAAAAAAAAACAATACAAGAAAATATGCTGTCTGATCTGCATGTCTTGCTAAATAATTCCAACATGTATTATTTCAATCATGAATGAATGATGTACTTAACCAATATGTTGATTTAAAAGAGTGTCCGTGCAGTTTATTGCCCATTCTTCTTCATAGGAACATACTACGCTTTGAAATGGGCAACTAGCTTCATCTTTCTGACTGACCGACTGCTTGACAATACAAAAGTACCTGTAATTGGTTGAATATTGATAAAAGGCTTTAAGTTTGAATTTAAAGGCTTATAAAGTGGAACCTAACATCAAAGCACAGTCAAAAATATCATATCGCCCTCAAGTCAGCTACTAAAATATTATAAAGCCCAAACAACTCTCAGCTGCATTCTGAACCATTCACTTTGAATAATTGAATCTGTCTGACGGAACCCCACGAGCCCCACGAACCCCGCTAACCCCACGGACCCCGTACCTGCTGTTTTACGATTCACTTGCTAATTATTCAGACGAGAATCGCCCCGGGAGCCCGTAGTTCATGAGACATCGCTGTGCTTCGTGCATCATTTATTTGGTAACTTTGTGAACGTTTTGATGTTTGGAATGAAGGTGGTGGTACTTCATTATTTTGGATTTGCAGTTACTGTGAGATGATCAAAAAGATTTTTCTTTGTGCTCTCAATCATTTGGCCTTCGGTATGTGATATACCTAACTAGTACTATACAACGTGGTAAAAATGTAGTTTGTTAGCATAATATCGTCACTAGGGTAGGCAATTAATGAACCCCAAATATTTTTGAATGTTTAGTGAAGTGTGAACTGATGGCGCCAATATTTACATTACAAAAAATATTTTATCTTTAATCTATATTACTTACCTAATTATTGACAGGAAAGTATAGCATTCAATAAAGAGGCTCAGATTACTTATTTTGATTTTACAAATTACCTTTACTGACTTCTAAGAATGTATTAAGTGCTAGTTTACTTATAGGTGACTAAAGAGACGCTTAATTTTTTGGTAATTTTTGCCTTTCATTGGTATCTTCCCTCAAAGTGAACCGTCTGAACACAGAATCAATAACGCTGGTAGCACACCTCCATCGCGAAATCACAGCAGCATTCAATTGTACTGACTTACGTCATGTTCCGCTTCACGATTCGGATTAGCGTAACGACGTGAAAAGTGAAAAATGTTTTTTTAAGTGATGGGTTCACTAAAAAAATCATTTTAATCCAACGATGTTGGATTTCGGCACTCGGTATCTGTCTCTTGCTTACTGAATGATCGAAAAATGAATTGAAAGAAGTGGATGAACGTTCATTCTTAAATAATTTAGTCGTATCGTCTGAAGGTGGAATCACTTCGCTCGAGTAAAGCAAACATAAAAGTGATTTCTCAAGCGTAATTTTTAGGCGGCACGGCTGAAAATCGTAATTATTATCTTAAACCAAACGCGCAATAAAGTTATTTTTTTAAAGAAAGTAGACGTACATTACGTGTATTATTATCTTATATCTTTGATCAGGCCGTAAATATTTTAGTAGAAAACAGAAGTATTTTAGTAGAAGTTAGAAAAAATGAATGTTATTTAGCTATTTAAGTTTGGTGGCGCGTCCACAATCTATTTTTCTGGGAATTACCAAAGTTATACAAAACTACCCTAGTTTAGTTTAGTTTAGTTTACTAATTTTATTTGAATTCAGTATTAGTTGAAATTCAGTGAGTTGAGTTTCAGTATTGAAATTCCCTAATATGTAGCTCCATTCATTCAATTGTGTTACACTAAATCTAAATTTGACTACACACGGCGCAATTTGTAGCGAAGCAAAGCTGTCGTTCTTTAAATTATTATTATCTCAAGTCCAATTACCCATGTCTGCAAAGTAATAAGTGATTTGATTAGAATCACATTACATCTAATAACGATGACACTAATTTAATCCTTTACAATTCATAAAAATACAGTATTTTATAGGAGTTATTGTAAAGCGCAATGGAGGACATTTTATACCCTATTTTTTCCAACCATCAAAGTTATTTTAACATGACGAAATAGGATTCATATGCACCTCTTTTTACCCAAGTTCTAAGAATATAAAAAGCCCCAGATTAAGTTACAGATGGCTGCCGAGAAGCACGTTGTATTCCATCGTTACACAGCTCCATTCATTCAGCTGTGTTGCACTAAATCTAAAGCTAAGTCCACACAGCGCGGTGTTCGCAGCAGCAAAGCTGTCGGTCTGAATCTCTTGTACAATTAGTTGCTTTGTACTGAGTCGAGTTGACAGACTATTAAATACTAGTTGTGGCAAAATTTTATTATGTTACGGAATGTGCTGCCGCGTGGTATTTGTTTAAAAATAGCTACATTATTAATCTTTTAACATTTTTTTTAGGAGCTCGTGGCTAAGTAATAATAGCCGCTCGGGCCGATCCATCAGGTTAAGCTACGCTTGCCGGGGTTGATCCGTGGATGGGTGACCATTTTCACATATCGAGACTCCTCCGTGCCTCGGAAAGCACGTTAAGCCGTTAGTTCCGGCTGTCATTTGTGGATCTTTGACAGTCGTTACGAGTCGTCAGAAGCACGACAGTCTGACAACTAGTCTAACCAAGGGGTATCGTATTACCCATTTACTGGGTTGTGGAGGTCAGATAGGCAGTCGCACCATGTAAAACACTGGTATTCAGCTGCATCCGGTTAGACTGGAAGCCGACCCCAACATAGTTGGGAAAAGGCTAGGCAAATGATGACATTATTAATCTTTTTAAAGAGTCGCGTGGTATATGGGTAAAAGTATTACGATGAGCGAAGTGTACGGCAATACTGCCTACTGCTGCATAAAGTTCTACATAATATTACAGGTGTGTGTATCTAGGTACCTACTTCGATTCTGACGTACGTAAATAATTATTATTACTACATTATATTTTATTATAAAAAACTTTAATATGTATTTTACACAATAAACCTTCCGGAATAAATTCTCTATATGATGATGAAAACCACATTCAAATCTGTTGCGTAGTTTAGAAGAACAAGGCGTTCACACAGACAGACACGAAAACGACGCGACTTTACTTTATAATGTGTATAGATAAAGAAGATATAGATAGATAAATGTGAATGTTTAGATGTTTGCGGTTTGGATGTTTGTCACTCAATAAACCATTAACGGCTGAATGGATTTGGATGGACACACAGATTACCTACCTACCTATATTTACGTATAGGATATCTTCCTTCCTTCAAGGTCTATAAATTAGTGCGAGTGAAACCGCGGGCAAAAACCCAGCTGCTTTATATATTTGCCTTGTATTTTAACATAAAGCTTAGTTTTGGCAACTACACATAATATTTTCCTCCTCTTAAAAAGATTTCCAACCATATTTTTTGCCCCAAACACTATATTTATAAGGGACATATTGCAACAAATTGCATATTTATGAGGCTCGCTGAGAAATGCGGCGGATGATAAATATCTGGCGGATGTGACGTCACGACACACGCTTCCTCTGCAGGTGAACTTAGCGCGCTCGCAGAGGAGGCTTAAGAGGTACGGGGACGATACAGTAACGATACTGACTAAACAATTGTGGACACCTCTGTGGCAACTAGACAAAATTCAAAGTCAAAGACAATTTGTCATCACCGTGTCTAGTTTTCTTTTAATGTTTCAATTTTTTTTTTTTGTATATTGGCACCCAGCTGTTTATTAATGTACCTAATTAGTTATAATTTAACCGTGTTTTTGTATGTTGTGCTGTCTTTTGTGTGCACCAAATAAACGTTTTATCTATCTATCTATCTAAAATATAGTTGTAGATGTAAGTGAGCTACCGAAAACCTTGTGTCAACGCTGTTGAAAGTCGTTGTAGATTTAAAAGCCACTTTGTCTAGGCGCTCAGCTTCTACGTCATTGAGCCACATCCAATGCATTACAGTTATTTTTCTGAATAATAAAATTATAATCTCACTAAGAATAAAACAGTCGACGACTACCTTATTTTTTAAACTTTTTTAATCCAAGTCGTCAGCTCTAAAACAGCAGGGTTAAATATTTCAGTCGGAGAATGAAATATTGCTGGTGATATATAGAAATGTTATATTTTTAATGTGCTCGTGAATGGCACTAATATATCCGTAAGAAGAGATAATATACTGATACTATTTGTAAGAGCTGTATTCAAGATAATATTTTGGGATTTATCCTACAGAATGTAAGGAAGGCAATTATAATATGTTTATTTATTATTTATTTAACCATTTATGTACACACTTATTAAACAGACAAAATGTTGTTATGTTGTGTAAATCCTATAAAGAAAATAGTCAACACAATTTACATTAAACATTTCTGTTTATAATAAACTTGCAAGTCAAAAACGCAAGTCAATTTACTTGAAATCAGAAAACTTTTAACCTGAATTGCCTTAGGCCATATACGAGGTAAATTATTTCTTCGTATATGGCAATTAATATTCCAGCTAAAATAACAGCAACTATTGCTTTGTTTTATAATAACTTAAAATTAATTAATTAATTGAATGTAATTGAATGAATTTGAATTTGAATTTGTAATCTGTTGTAATCTGTTGTGAATTTTATATGGGTGTATTCCTGAATTAAAAATAATTTGATTTGATTTTGATTGCATATTGCTCAGTATTTAAAACTGCCGCTTTTGGCTACAATGTCACCAGAAGCAAAAAAAACACATTTTTACTGAATCTATTATTGTTCGAAACACAGAACTTAACAAGATTACAATATACCATCATACTCATGAAACATGATAGACTAAATCACATTGAATTACTTCGTAACCTTGCTACGACGTAACGTCGTTACGTAGCCTCGTAGTCTCGTAGCACAGCGCTACGTCGTAGCAAATTCTACGAAGCTACACCGTAGCGGAGAGCGTAGCAAAGTGGAGTCTACGACAAAGGATTTTGGTTAAATAGTTTCATTTTGTTGATATTGTTTTGAGAATGTTGTAGTTGTAAAGTTAAGATGTTTTGGTTATGAAAAGTTATGTTAGTTTGCGTTGAAAGGTTTGCGCAGGCAGTTATTTTAGCTGATACTTTAAATCTTTTTGGGAGTTAAACATAACTAGCTAAATGTGGGTGTACTACGGGAACACTTCTGCCTGTTATGAGTAACCTAACGGCCAGACTGTCACTAAAAACGTCCAATAGAGAAAATTAATAACACCTACCCATACTACCTAACCGGGGATCACGTGCTTTTAGCTAAAGTTCGATCTATAACATTAATTTCAGACAAATAGTCTAAACTTCAAATGTGTTTATAATAAAATTTACGATCGCAGATGAAAACTCAACCATCAAACTGGCAAATTGCAGAAAATATACCAAATCATAATAATCACGAATACTTAATAGAACCTTCTTACTGATACGATTCAGGCACAATCAAAGAGTTCTTTCAATACAGCCTTCTGTTTATGTATAACTCAGAACGACTTTGAGCAAACAAATAAAACCAGTCGATCTGTGACAAACTCGCTTCTGCACAACTTTTTTCATTTTTTCGCGAACAGCTCGGAGTTGGGGTATGAATGTCGCAAGGTATTTAGGCATATTGGTACTTTTTAGTTCTTGCTTTAATGAAATGATATTATTATCTTGTTCCGTTTCTTTTTGCGTGAGACAATATTTCTGGGAAAACATATAGCGTGGACAAAAGGCTTCAAATCAATAGAAGTAGCAAAATAAGAAACAGCGAAACACCGAGGCAGTACGACTTTATTAGTAGCTCTTTGAACACGATGCCAAAAACTGGCTGTTTCAGTCGTTACAGAATATCACAACAAAGCGGCAGCGTAACATTTCTATCATATTCTGCAATAAATTCCTAATCTATTGCTTTATAAATCACTAGCTGTGCCCCGCGGTTTCACTCGCGTAGATCTCGATCCCGTGGGAATATAGGGATAAAACGTGTCCTATGTCCTATTCCAGGTCATGGTCTACCCGTGTGCCCATCCTCTCTTCTCTAGAGTAGGGAAAGTCGCGGCGGCGCGGCGCCGGCTTCGAACGGTTCACGTATTACATTTTTAAACTTGTGATAACTTCGAAATTAAATGTCCGATTCAAATGAATTAAAAAGTATTTTACTGCTACATAAATACCTTTCTGTTAAAACTATTTATTTAAATAAGAATTAATATAATGTTGATAAAACTCCTACGCAAATAATGCATTAATTTCTAACAAATTTGATTACCATAAAAAAGGTTATAGTAAGTCAATCTTAAAAGATAGACATATGCTGTTGCGGACTTTTTTTAGAACTTTTAAAGAGGAACAATTCCATTATACATGATATTTACGTAACTTAAACCGTTTACGCAGCGCACGCAACGGAGGCTCTCAAAAAGGAATATTTTTTCCCGTCATTGCAACATATTTCATTTATGCTCCACTCCTATTGGTCGTAGCGTGATGTCATATAGCCTATAGCCTTCCTATAAATGGACTATCCAACACAAAAAGAATTTTTCAATTTCAACCAGTAGTTCCTGAGATTAGCGCGTTCAAACAAACAAACAAACAAACTCTTCAGCTTTATAATATTAGTATAGATAACTAGTATTAAAAATGCGAAAATGAGTTTGTTTGTTTGTTACGCTAAAACGGCTGAACAGATTTAGATGACATTTGGCACATGGGTAGACCATTCGGACACAAGATACTTTTTATCCCGTTATTCTCAAGGGATCGAGACTTACACGAGTGAAACCACGGGGTGCAGCTAGTATTACATATGTTTGAAAAACGCAATGAAAATTGTTCAAATGTCAAAATGAATAACAATGGGATTGACACTGGTTAGGTATGAACCGGCACGCTATGTCACTCACGCGTGCGCGCTACATCTTATTTGTACCCTCAAGCCACTGGCAAGGGGAGCGAATAGGATTAACGGGATCAGTAAGCAATGGAAGTAAAGTTGTTGGAACTGAGTTTATCAGCAAGTTGTGCGAATGAAGGTGGAAGGATGATGCTCACATTTGTACGTCTGTGTTGATTTAAAGAATATTTATATTGAATATTGTTTCCGATAACAATGACATGATCTGTCGATTTAAATGTACTGTCAAACAAATCTCATGTAAACTACTATAATCAATCGACAATTATCATCTGCCTGCATTTTACCAACTATGGTGGGGTCGGCTTCCAGTCTGACCCACCAGTCTTCGCCCGCGTGGTATGTCGACAAAAAGTAGACTATGTCCTTCGCTGGGATGCCATCTATCTCCTTGCCAAATTTTATTGAAATCCGTTCAGTAGTTTAGGCGTGAAAAGGTAACATACAGACAGACAGAGTTACTTTCGAATTTATAATATTAGTATGGATTAACTATGTCCATTATGAAATCGCTAACCCGTCTTGAGGAAGTGTGGTGATCAATGCTCGTACCGTCTCTGTATGAGAAGAGACCTTTGGCCTGCAGTGGGACAATCATAGGCAGGTATTATATTACTATGTGGTTATAAATATCAGCACCCTAATTGCGTAATACATGATCAATCACAAACTGAATAGTTTTGAAACAGATTGCTAACCCATTGCTTAATAATTGCGAAAAAAAATCTGCCTACAACGTAAATAACGCAATGAATGTTGTCGAACTGATAAAATGAAACAGATCAGTCTTAATCGTGTTCAAAAATGTGTGATGCAATTAGCTGGATAGAAATTCACGAAATAAGTGCAACGTGTAATCAAATATTATGATAAATTAATGTGCTAATTCCGCTCATTAATTCAACATTCATCAATCATCTTCCGTTGTCTAAAGAAACATATAATTCCACTTGAAAACATCATTTACATCTTAATAACAAGCCGTTCTTAACGCCACAGACATTGACTCGCGAACTGAACCCTCGACTGAAACAAGTTGTTTCACTCCCCTCCCCCATACCCCCCGTCCCCCTATACCCTCCCCCTCTGAACAATTAGCCACTGCATTAAAACAGAGACGGAAGGAACTCGTTATTATTGTGACGTTTCAATTTCTTTAGCGATTTGTTATGTGAGATTGAGATGAAAATATATCTAACTCTATACAAAGTATAGAACAAAGTCGCTTTTCATGTTTGTTTTTATGACCGATTAGATCTCCTAAACTGCATAATGGATATTGATGCGGATTTCACCATCGTTTAGACTCTAAAACTGTTCGGAATAAATGCTCTAAACTTTAGAGTATTTTATTCCGAACGGTTTATGTGTATAATACATTGATATTTGACTTCAATTGGCCATTACATGCATGTGACTCAGGGGCGGGTCGCTAGTTTAACTATAAATAAAGTAAGATGAGGTATCTCTTTATCTTACCTACGAGTACTTATAAACACATCAACTTTGGTAAAATCATAAAAGCCTATTTCGGTGTTTAACGTTGGAACACGACAATCGACTAACTTGTTTATTCTAAACACAAGCGAATATATCATCTTTAGAATTATTTATGACCTGTCAGTCTATCTGTTTGTAACGCCATGACATGAAAACTACTGTCCGGATTTTATTGAAAATATTAATTCATAGTTACTAACCCAACTCCCTGTATTTGTAATTTCTGTTTACCCCCATGAGAAGATGGCGTGAGTTTATGTATTTATGTATGTACTAGCCCAACTTAAAATCTGCTACACTTATATGAATAAATATTGATAAATAGGTACCCACTTACAGTACGACACAACTTAGATGTAGCATAAAATTGTTCATTTCAATTTTACGAATTTATTCGGTTATATGACATTACAAGTAATTGCATTTGCGTAAAGATTGTTTTCACCTATTGCAGTAATAAAGATTGGCGATTTTGAAGGCGCAATCAGTTCGGATGGAGATCGGTTTTACGAATTTTGCCGATGCTACATCTAAGTTGTGTCATACTGTACAACCATTAACAATTTTATTGTACTGAAAAAACATAGCAATTATGGCAGTTTATACCCAACTACCAAGAGGTACACTACAGACAGTACAGATAGAATGAAAAATACGCTCACCAATTCTCAGTGAACAGCACTTGAAACTGATAGCCCAATAGACCGGCATGGCAACTGTGTGTGATTGGCTCCATCAATCAAATGCACCGTCATACACTTCTAATTGGCTCACACAGTCCGATTGCGGACGTCAGATTGACTAGCATAGGGTTAACATAGCGGAGAACTAAAAAATGCTTGACGTTTTGTGGTGTTGATAAAATTGTGTTTATGTTTGTTTGTTTGAGAAATTGAGAGTGCTGAATTATATGATTTATGTTGAAAATATTGTTGTGATTTTTTATAAAAATCTATTAGGTCCCCTTCTATGAAATTGGTATTTTGTATGGGGAATTTTAAAGAAGTTGCATTTTTCATACTAACGTTTTCTTAATTTACATATATAACGACCAAAAACACTCCTATTTTAAAACTTTTATGCACTACTGTTTAAAAACTAAGATAACGTATGCCACTTAGATTAAGCGATAAAAACAAGTTTTGGCTAAGTTAAAAAAAAAATAGTGGTCATTTCCTCTAACAAAATTTAGGAGCCATTTTTAAGGTATTTTTTATGGTAAGAAAACTATATGTAATAAGGTCTTTTACTATTGGTATGTATGTCTATGTCTTATTCGATATGATACCAAGCAATTGATGAATATTTTAAATAATAGAACTGACGAGGTTCTCTATTAGTGAGAAAAAAACGCCAATTTCATAGGTAGGGACCCAATATATACATATTATGCATTAGGTATTTACTCTGAAACACCGGAATTTAATTAAAACAGTTTTTTTGGCAGCATGAGTCCAGCATTTTTAATGACACAACGTTTTCATTTACGTTATATACGATGCCCACATCAAGAAAAAGCTTGATCATTTCTTATTATGAGCTTCGTAAAGAAGATTTGAGGAAAAAAAATCGTTGGAAAAATGAAGAACACGCTTTCGAGTTATTCTTCTATCCTTGTCACGCAAAATGATCATGAATGTCATGAATGTCATGTGCAATGGGGCAAATTTACCTACAATAGCGTTTCTGTCTTGTGACGTCAGATGGTAGCAGTGCTGTCTCTGTCCAGCAAAAACTTTAAAACGCTTAAAATATTTATAAACATTTTTTTTGTAGCCTGTCTTAGTTCTAGGTTTCGAGAAATCGAATGTTAAAAATTCGGTCACACACCATTAATTAATTAACCAACATCAGCAGCTCTCCTAAAAAATATGAATTACTAAGCTTTCACACAAAACACAGCAATAAGCCATGCATCGCCGAATTCAAGCTAAAATATTTTGCACAAGATAATAATGTCCGCAAATGTAAAAGTTAGTTCAAAACGAAATACAGGACAACAACGAATTCTCGTTACACGTTTCAGTGGCAGAGCGTGTGAAGGTTTTAATGTAACAAGGTATATTACGTACTTACTAGTTAATAGAAAGATTCTGTAAATCTACAAGCTGTATCTTATACCAATAATTTTCTCGCTTTTCTTAGATTCATTTATTAAATAATAAAGCCTGCAAGGCTTAAATCACAAGCCTGTTTAATAAAGACTCCTTTGTCTCGCTGAACAAAAGACAAAAGAAAGCACGGTATTGATACTTTAAAAGACTTGTTTACATGAGGATAGTTTCTCGCCCGAAGAGAGACTAGAATATCCATGCGAGTCTCGCTTCCAAGCAAGACGAATATCGGATCCTTCAGAGTTTTGCAGTCATCGCACTCAAGCAAGGAAGTAAGTATTAATAGTGGTTTTAAGTTACCACATATTTGCACATTGTGGAATACATACAATGAATGATTGAGTACTAAAACAGAAACTCGCCTACGACTACGTTAAGCCTTGTCGGGTGATTTTATAGTTTTAGGTTATTTGAAAACTGAAAATAAGTTCCAAAGATTTCTTGTTTACGCAGACTCTTCCTATGTTAAAGATGAAGCCTTTCTTTCATGCATTTATCGTACGTACTGTTTACACGAGTTAACTTTTTCCCCTTTCAATACCCCTAATACCCTTCGTGTAAATGAGCCTCTAATGCCGAGTTCCCGACACTCCGAATGAACGCGAAGTGCCGACAAGTTTTAATGTATTGCATTGTGTCGGTCTTTCTGAGTCGACTCTGCATTTTGAGGGTTAGCGAAGGATTTGGATTTTGGCGTTTTTAATTTTATTAATGGTTTTTGTTTTTTTTTTAATATATTTATTTCTTTACAGTAAAACTTATGTTTTTTATTTCTTAAAATCACTTGGGGATTAGCAAAATAATACTAAAGGCCACTCTTATTTGCATGTACTTAATATTATTATTAGCTTATTATTTAATATTTCTACACCAGCAATCAACGGTAGTACGTGAGAGCTATATTCTGAGAAATAAATAACATTCATTCATTCATTCTTAAGTATTATTCTTCTAATCTTTATAATAAAAATAAAATGCAGCTGTTCGTTGGTACGCATCACTTCAGAATGGCTGGACCGATTTGGCAATAATGTTAGTAAGTAATAGATCTTACAAAAAAATTAAAAGTTTCCCGGAAAATTGGAAAATTCACGAAAACTGAAAGTGCATTTTCTATTGGATTTATTCATATTTAGACAGGACGTCTGTCGGGTCAGCTAGTTCATAATAAAAATAAATAAATAATTTTAAAGCTTACTTAACCTAATTCAATTTTATTCGTAATAGTAGCGGAAGATCAAAGAAAGCATGGATGGACTGTGTGAAAGATGATGTGACTAGAAAGAATAGATCTTTCTTATTAGTCGTTATCTAGGTAGTTACACACTACCGAGATGACGACAAATAGAAAAGAAGTAAATTCAAGTTGCGCCGACCGCAGATAAATTGGGATAAGAGCAGGAGAATGATTATGAAAAGCAAATTCATATTAATTCCACATTATCTACGCGGTTTCTACGCAGCGCCTACCTATTGTCTATACCTCTTGACTCAAGATTTGAGGGCTTGAGTTTGAATAATTTATAAAATAATCTGTTCAGTGAAACCTAGTTATAATTTGCCTTTCATTCGTAAGCTCTCACTTACGTTAATAGATAAGTGTTCAGAGATATATTGGTATAGAAGAATGGAAGTGAATTAACTGTAAATAAGTTTAATAAAAATTGCAACAATATATTCCTAATAGACTATTGAAGTCACTCACACACAGACACAATACTTGAACAAAAACCCGTTTTTCCTCCTCTAACTTACAAATACTGACAAAGTCGACAACGAGCGTCTCCAACTGTATTAACCCCCCATTCGTCGCCGACAAGTAAAGGACTTTACAGACGAGACAACTAAAGGACTTAACAGACGCTACAGACATCGGTCCGCGGTACAGTGGATTAGCGGTCTCTGATACAAATGGTAATTCACAGTTATATTGTCACGTACAGTCGAGGAATAAATAGGTTTACCATCAAAACAATAAAATAAAATCACTCGTGTGTTCCCCTCAAGGGTTAGGCAGAGTTTTGTTTAAGTGCCAATTAACAGGTGGTAAGTGGATTGCCATAATGGATATGTTTGTAACTGGCGGGCGGTGTGGAGAGAATCAAACGAGTGCCTTCATTAAACGCCCCTGGTTTATTACTGACATTGACAGGGGTCCACTCACATCACAATAATAAGAACTATGTGTCAGTAGCAAGCGCATAGACATCACATATATTATAAGTATACCGGGCATACACCAGACTTCAACATGCTACAGAAAAAAATACTAATGGATAAAACGAAGTAGAAGTGAAGAAAACTTTGCCTGACCTGGGGATTGAACCCAATACCCCACGCTCTGCTACACTCACGCTAACGTCCACAAGACCAATGAGGCAGTCAAACATTTTTGTTTTGTCATTGTTTTTTTTTTTTAGATCAGTTGTTTTTCCACCAAGTAGCACCGCAATCATTTATCTGCTTAACCCATTTAGTACGCGACCGTACAATGGCGGTATCGGTCGGCTCCCAAGTGTTCGCTCGCTGGTACTTGCAGAGAGCGTAGAATTGAAACGTAATCAGATGCTTGGCAAGTGAGTTGGACTGCTCCCAGAAAAGTTCAATATCTTTGATTAAAGTGAGTTTTTGGGTTATGTGTCGGTTTACATTTTAAGTTTAAGAGAATAGGAATTTTGGTTACGTTTACAAGTAAATTGGAAATTATTCATGATGAATTTTGCAATGACAGTTGATTATGATTAGGTTGTTATATACCTAATAGGATTTTTTGGCACGGTTATTACTAGATCGATTGGCTCATCTTTTTTTTGTTTCAACATTAAAAGGGGTCAAATATGGTAAAATTGAAAAATTATATTATCTTGTAATTAATCACAATGACTTTAATTGATGAGCCACCTTCAAACTTTTCAATTTTGCAGTTTCATACATTCACGAGATGACACGATTAAACACGAACTCAAATCGCACGCTCGTAAACAAGATGACAAATAAATTACTTTTAATCAGAAATAGTCTTATCCATAAAGGTTGACTAATAAGTTCTCAATGATAAAAAAATAAAAATAAATACAATGTTGCATTAAGATTGTCAAATCTATTTGATACCGACCTCCTTTGAATCATAGCTCATTAACTCATTATTTCTGAAAACTTAACTGAAGACAGTGACAGTTGAAATATCAATGTCAGAGACGTTACTTTCGAACTTGTCGAAATGACTATTATTATTTCTCCGTACGCTAACGTTACTATCGCAACAGTAACCTAACCTAGCAACGATAAACAATCGTTGCTAGGTTACTGTTGCTAGACCTGTAATTGGTTGACTTTGGGCAGTCACTCTGCTGTCAAGTTTGTAGTTCTGGCTCTCAGGTTAGACAACCGGTAAAGATATGAAATATAACTTTCTTCTTCTAATACGAAGACATATGACTTTGCGTGTCGGGAACCGAATACACCCGATTTGCATTACACGGCTAAAATACGAACAGTGCCAGGTGGCTCATCAATTAAAGTCCGTGACTGTACAAGGGAAAATTATCAAAGGGCATCAAAAAATTCGTCCGCATCGCTGTCAACAGGAAAAGTGCCATAAAGGCTGGCAGCATTGCCACGTTGTATGGCAATGCTGATTCTTTACCCAAAAAATAAGCGAAGAGTCGACCAAGCGTTTGGCGATGTCTTGAAAAACCAAGTGGGCACTCGGACCCCATGGGCCTAGGGTTTCAACCCCAAACGGCTCGAACATATACGTCCCGATAAGATTGGGGTATTTGCGCCGTTTGAGGTTTTCTGCACCTGCAGCAGCAACTCCAGCACAGCCCGCCGTGCTGGGAAGATGGGATGGCGCAAGGGTGTCGACACACATTGCATCCCACACCAAAGGCCTACCTACCTTCCAAGGCATTATGGTAATTCCGTCTGGTCTCTTCCCATCGTCGCGTGCCAAGCCATTGGGTTCTAGAACAGCTGGCACCCCGGCAGTGGCAAGAGCACGACGGATGATGTTGTGACTGTCTGTCACCTATCCCTACAAAATATTATATTTATTTTAAAACAAGCACATAGTTCGTGCCTCTTAGGAAGACATAAATTCTCAATTTTATGGGAAACAAGCTATGGACAAGTGCCACGAAAAGGTCGAAAGCAATAATTCAACAAATTCTTTAGAAACGACTTAAAATATCCGATTTCTAATCTTAGGACAATACTAGTCGCACATATGGTAACCATAAACCGAGCCCAGGCAATACCCAAACGGACCCTTTTAAAACAATTGAGAAACTGTACAAAAACGGCAATAAATCTATTCTGCAAAACTGTGGGAAGACGCGCTGGCTGAACGTGGTGTTTTAGGAATTGAGGGCTGATTTTGAAGTCCAGAACGACACTTGGTTGTAGACCTCGATAGGGTACGGACGTCTGTGTCTAAGCTAGTTAAGTTAGGAGGCTTGGTGAATACCAAGAGGCCATGTCCGAGTGGGCTGTCGTAAGATAGCGACTATTAGTTATTAAGTTAAATATAGTTGGGTTAAAGCCCAGTTTAGAGTAATCTAGTATTTAACGTAGTATGTGTGTGTGTTTGTTGGTGCGACTGGGTGAGTCTTTCATTATAATAATTATCCTTGGCTGGTAATGTTATTAAAGTTCTTTTAACTAAACAGACAGAGACGTGTTGCTGGGGAGTTTGTTGCGCTACTTCTTCTCCCCAGCTCAAACACTAGGAAGTGGTGAAGGGTGGGCGCTTTGGGACTGTCTATAGGCCTTCAAGAGAGTTGATCCACAACTCTACTTAATTAATGATTCTTGAGATTTGATTCTCTGCTTTATTACGTAGTATCGACCTAATTCTTGAATTATGTATTCTTTGCCTCTGACTTTAAGAGAGAGATTATCCAAAACTCTATTATATTATGATTCTTGGGACTCGGTTCTCAAGTCCAATACCTAGTAATTTATGAATGTTGTATTCTTTATCTCAGACCAATAATTCGGTCAGGCTGACATGAACACGTGTCTTACAGATATTCTTGTTGTGCAAAGGGTGAACTTCCAGGGGTTTGGGTGACCACGTTTATCTCATATTCGGTCCAAGGACTGATAGGGACCATGTCTCCATATGAGCATGTTGAAGACTTATGCCGCTGGAACTAGCCGCCCCGTTGCTAGACAAGGACGGTCGCACGGTTGCCGCAGGGAAAGCCGCTCTGTCACGTTTATCAATTCGAGAGAACTGCTAGGGACCATGTCTCCAAAAGGGCATGTTGACGACACGATGCCGCTGAAAAGCCGCTTGCGTCACTTTATGGAAGTGTATCTCTGAGTACTCCGAGTGTGGATGTGAGGTATCGTGTGAGTAATGACTGACCAAATACCTGTTACGCTAACGTAAGGGTTACTCACAGATTTATAATATACTTTGCATCCCTGTACTATTTATTAACTTTCTAAAACCACATCCAATTATTCATAACCATGAATTCATGTCTTATTTACAATCTCATTCAATCCTTTCCTTGCCTTTTAATGGGACAAGGCATCGGACTTCTTTAATGAATTCATTTCTTATGTCGGTGGGAGGGTGACCAAGTCTGGGACGACCCCTACAGAACAGTGCGGATTCGGCGGGGCACTGTTCTTTCCCCTACGGGGAAACGGACCTAAAACACTAATATTAGCATAATTAGGAAAAACGAAAATTTTATCAGCCTAGGGTAATTTAGGTACAGTCACAATGTCATTAATGCTGGCGTGCCGTGCTATCCGACCTGCGCTTCTACTGCAGGATAGGCCATGGTGACCGAGGCAGTCGACACCTTCACCGCATTGGCAGCGATGCGGAGCCGCGCAAGGAGCGCCCAAACTGTTCCTAGATTCCTATACATTAAATTAACCAAAAACTGTTCCTAGATTCCTATACATTAAATTAACCAAAAACGTACCCAACATAGAAATAAATAAAAAAAACTTTTTACAAAAAAAACACCAAAAAGTGAAAAATAACTTTAATTTTGGAAGTCGGTGTCTTTACTTTTCAATTTTCTTTTTTTGCCAGTGACTTCCGAAATTAAAGATAAAAAAAAACATACAGACGAGTTGAGAACCTCCTCCTTTTTGAGGAAGTCGGTTAAAAAAACAATATCTATGTGGCCTACTCTCACAGAGAGGAGGCCTGTGACCAGCAGCGAGAACATTATAGGCTGATTGTGCTACCATAACACATAAGGGACCTATCCCACTGTATCAGATATCTAAATTCAATTATAACTGTATTCACCTCTTTTTATCTGCCTCAGTTCACAAATGAGCTACAAACAATGAAACTGAACTACTGAACTAAGTACATTAGTTCACAGAGTATCGTCCTTCGCGTCGCAGTTGGCAACTGGCTGACACCTCGGAACTCAGTCGTTGTGTAGTTATACTTAGTTAAACTAGTTTTAATTCGCGTCTTTGTCCACGTGGATATCTGTTTTATTTGTTTTGAGATGTATTCATATTCATGCCGATAACCTAGGTTTCGATAGTCTACACCCGAATATCTCACGTATGTGTGACGATTGCTTTGATTAGGATGCAGCCTTAGACTCGTTACCATCCCCAGGGAAAGTCCGAAAGGGATACCGGGACCCTTGGCAACAGGCAACTGAAGGAACACGGGTGGGTTTTAGTCAGTTAAAGACTGACACCCTTCTCCCGTTCCGCTGAGACCGGGAGAAGTTATTTGATGATTTACCAAACTAAAAAAAAAAAAGCGTTAGCTATTTTCATGTTGCAAAATAGCTCACAATGACACGCGAAGGAAAGGTAAGATGGTTACCAACACGAGTCTATCTTATGAACAATAAAATTGATAAAATAATAATCGCTGATAATCATTTAGTTTTCCTCTTCTACACCCTCTACAAAACATCCATACATAATATAAATGCGCAACTAACTCTGTCTGTCTTTCTGTCTGATAAATTTTCTAGCGGTAGACCATGACCTAGGTTAGGACAAAGGTTACTCTTTGTTCCGATAGTACGTTCTCGTGGGATAATTTCCGTCCGTCCCCCTAGGGATAGCCGCGGGGAAAAGCTAGTAAATTATCTTCCAAAAAGGTTCTATATCTAGTGGTATAAACTGTACGTTATCTATGAGTCATTACGAAATTCTAAGCTCATTGTAACTTTCTCAATTCAATTCTCAATTCTTTATTGCATTCCATAATGGTTAAAACAGTTGGTAGGCTTAAAATTAATGGTACAATTATGGTCCCTGTCGGGCACAGCATAGTAGGAGAGAGGAGGAAGAGCGCTTTGCTTGTTTATAATATTAAGTGGTAATTGTATTTTTATTTAATTTCTACTTTTCCTTTTATGTCTAATTTCTAGTATTTTTACGTAATAATAATTATTTAAAGTCAATATTTTTTTTTTTTTTTTACTCTTTGGTTTATAGTATGTGGCAATGGCACTAAAAGCGAACAATCTTAACTATAATAGGTAGATGTTTTTGTTTTTCATAGTTAAATAAACAGTCGTGAGGTTCAATCAAGTGTTGTGTTTTTTTTCATTAGTATGATCTCAAACCTAGGTTTGGTGCCCAGTTAACCCATTTAGACTTATCACTTTATCACTTAAGATACGGTAATCTATACGATTCACATGAATAGGACCTGGTCGAGGACAGGCACAGACCCGAAGCATGGTGATGAAGAGAGGAGGCCTATTAAACTCAGCAGTGGGTGGAACAAGGCTGCTCATGATGATGAAGATGAATTGATGACGATGAAGCCTACCTTTTGGAAGGGGCAACTAGAATCAGTTCTATTTCTTTGTTTTGACGTTCAAAAGTGCCTTTTATGTGCCTATTTGAAATAAACTATTTGACTTTGACTTTGAAACCTTAGGATAAAGTTGGCATGAAAAAATACAGGAAAAAAGCTTGACTCGAAATGTGGATAAAGACTCCTCTGCTCTTTCAGAGAATACAGGTATTATATTATGTCGTAACTCCGTTTCTAGATATATAAATATGTCAGTTTCTAACCAATAATCCTGATTTAACGATCCTGAAATCGTCACATAACTCCTACGTCTACCTGGAACCAGTCCCCACAATTCCACTTTATCCCACGCGCTCCAATCCAACTTCACAGACAATTAAACTTCACATAAGAAACTTATTTCTATATAAAATAACACGTACACCCCTTCTCACAAGTCCTACCACAGTTTGTACAGACAAGGACAAAAATATGGATGGATAAGTACACTTTTTTTTAAATGTTTTTTGTTTTAAACAGAACAACTTGGCGACGGCAAACCTCCGCCGCCTATGGACATTTGCAATAGAAACAAGGCGTTCGTAGATGCGATGCCACCGAAATTAGTCAAATTCTACAACGAATTTCTCGTCTAAAGTATTGATTGAAACGATTAGGCATGAAGCATCTTCATACCCAAAACCTGTGTGTATTATATGACGTTTCAACAATTAAACTACAAAAATTTCAATATGTGCACACATATTTTTTTGCCCTCAACTGTACTTATGTGCACTCCTACACACAAGTCCAGCGACAGATTGTAGGGAGCCCATCGAAACTGTTAGACACACACGTTCGCCTCGCTAAGTACTTGTTAAGTTCATTTTTACACGGTCCATTGGATGAATAGTGGTTTTAAGGTGACATACGGATGTTTGATATGGGTAGCAATGATTGAAATACCTTTAAAATGACATAACACGGGAACGTGTTGCGTTTGCAACCGCAAGTCACAAGGGCTGGAAGATGATGAACATGACTTAAAACATATGCACGCGCGTCAATATTAAACCCATACATATCAGTTAGTTTTTAGACCCATGAAATAGGGGAAGACCCATATTGTTTGTAAGAGTGCAAAAATACATACTTTGGAACTTTATTTTTTTTATTAAGACCTGTAACAAACATATACCCACAATAAAGATATTTTTAATTTTTAATTTTGATCTGCTTCTGGGAATCACCAAATAAAAAATATTTTACAACAATTTACCACAGTCATTATCACGAACATTACGCTCGGTCGCGCTTGAGAAAAATAAACGCAACGAAATGGAGTAAAACTACACTACAAACAACTCAAAACTAAGTATTTGCTCTCGAATCTTACCTCCCGTATATCGCCACCTCCGCTTCCCCTCTCCTCCCCCCTCGCGTAACGTCTAGACAAGCCAATTAATATTTATGGGCTGCTAATAGCCGTCACTGTTTATAAATTTTTAAAATAAAATTTATATTTTGCTGGGAATGCTGGTATTGAACAGATAATTAATCTGGAGCAAGTTAAAATCTTTTTTGTTAACAGAACTGAGAGTTTACCTTTTATTAAAGTATTTAGTTTTGAGTTGTCAAAAATTTTAAAACCTTAATTCTGTTCAGTGCTTGCGCGTTACTTTATTGAATTTTAAAGACAGTACACACCACACACCCCACACCTGGCACAGTGCCTTGTTCTCTGTGGATTTGACTGGTAAGCTGTTGGTCCAGGCATAAGCGTAATCAGCGTATAATATGGCACATTATAGGCTGATTATGATTAGAAAAAGTTCGGCCTGTTCAGACCTCCTTTTTGAGAGCGAGAGGGCCATAATTCAAGCCAAGCAGGCCCAGTGAGGGTTGGTGGATGTCTCAAAATGTTCTCCTTCACCGTTTGGAAAGCAGTAGTGTTAAAATAATTTACAGAAAGTAAAGTCTGAGTTCGAACCTATGACCTTCAACTCATAAGTCGCGGCCGTTACTACTGGACCACCATATTGCTCCGTAGTGACTACATATACGTACACTCAAATAATTGTAATTTCTCCAACACAAAAATCACCATTCAGAAACGAATCTTCAAATCACCCAATATTAATAATAAGAATGCCCAAATAATTTCATTATCTCCAACACAAATTTAATCACCACTCGGAAGGCAATCCGCAAATCCCCGTGTAACGGCACCGTCCTGTTCCCGCACTATTAGGTGGGGATTACACAGGATCCAACTTGTGAACACACAGCACTGTTGTATGCTGTTGTATCGTGGACATGTCGCAGGGAAGTATGTGAAGTTGGTATTTATTTGAGAAGGCTATTAACTCAATGTCATGTCCGTTGCATGTTTCCATAATGACGGAATGAAATGAAATGATGTTTATTTCTGTACAAGTAAATTAAGCGGGCAATATATTAAAACTAGATGGCGTGTAGACCGAGTGTTAGAATTGAGTGGCACCAGATGAGAGTTCCACGAGTGTGAGTGCACGCATAGGTTCCACATTGATGCTATATTTTTAAAATAATTAATACAAATTAATTGTGAAACAAAAAAAATGGTCTAGTCCTTTTAATTTAAAACATAACATTTATCTGCCATCCCTGTGGCTTGTAGACCACGTAAAGATTAAAATATTATAATACAGTTATTACTCCAATACTTTACTAACACTTACTTACTTTACTTTACTTTATTACTTTAATAACAGCCGCTCGGGTCGATCCATCAGGTTAAGCTACGCTTGCCGCGGTTGGTCCGTGGATGGGTGACTATTTTCACATATCGAGACTCCTCCGTGCCTCGGAAAGCACGTTAAGCCGTTGGTCCCGGCTGTCATTTGTGGATCTTTGACAGTCGTTACGAGTCGTCAGAAGCACGAAAGTCTGACAACCAGTCTAACCAAGGGGTATCGTATTACGCAGTTACTGGGTTGTGGAGGTCAGATAGGCAGTCGCTCCATGTAAAATACTGGTATTCAGCTGCATCCGGTTAGACTGGAAGCCGACCCCAACATAGTTGGGAAAAAGGCTAGGCAATAGGATATAGGAAATTAGGAATTAAAATAGGGATAGGTAATTAGGTCATATGGACCCTGTCAGGCTTCCTTCCTCCCATCCCTTGCCTTTCTTCTCTCTTCCATCATTAAATGAAAGCTTTTAACAAAACCTAAAAACAATAAACCATTGACTATTGAGTCCCAACCGGCTCACAAGGGTTAACTTTTAAGAAAAGAAGTCCAAATAGTTCTCGAAAGCAATGGGGTAATAACCTGTCAGTAACTATCCAATATAAATATAGGCAACGACCCATAAACGGTCCACTGCCGGTAATAGGCATCCGGGAATGGGCTACAGACCGCTATAAAGAACTGTTGCGTGCGATAGAATATTTGTGATAATCACCAAGTGCCAGGTGGATGTGAACTCAAGTAATAGTGAACTTTGTTTGAAGGTGTGATTGAATGTGAGACTTTGATAGTGTTAACATTATTTATATCTGAAATAAAATAATGAAAGATTTTAAAGTAACTTCACCTCTCTATTATAAACAGTTAAAAAAAATGCTGCTTATTGTTTTATTATCATCATCAACATCCCATGAGCTTGTTCGTATCATTAAACGGCCACTCCTGCGAAATGTCCTAATCCGTCAGCGTTTCGATTTTATCGAAATATATGAAGAATCAGCCAGCACAGTCAAAAAACTTTATTCAACAACAATTCATAAAAGTACCTATGTTACTGCTATTCGTGAATACAACCGGTTACCACCAGCTATTAAGCAATCAAATGAAATTATGTTTACAATCTATAATGTATTTTATAATCTGCAGGAGGTTTTTGAGAAAAAATAATTCTAGTATGTAATTTATCTGTAATCTGTTTTTAATCTATTTGTAATAATATGTATAATGTATTTGAAAAAATGTAACACGATTGCATATTTGACATGGATAGACTGTTGGGCCTTTTTACGTTTATAATAAGAACTGATGTACACAGTTATGCAATAAATATATCTTTATCTTTATGATTTGACTGTATACAATTTGTGTTCTGATTACAAAAATTTAATAGACTAATAGACTCTAGGTAAGTTTACAAAATCCTGACACACCAAAGTGCCTGCAACATCTATGCAAAAGCAATGTATAATGTTGTGTGCGGTGGTTATTAGAAACTTAGCATCAAACCGGACAATGCAGGCGAACTGCAACTAAACCAGTATAAGTACTAACTTACTTTTTATACAGCATACTTGGAAACTTAATAGATTAATAACAAATTAAAAAGTTGGCGCTTCGATTTTTATATCAAAGTTTCTTCACACGTCTCTTGGTACTGAGAAGTGGTTTCTTAAGTAGCTGTCAAGTTACAGGTTGCGGGTTGAGAGCCTAGAATAATTCTTGAAAGAAAAACAAACTGTGAGAGTACAGTCGACCTCGCAATTCCTTACCACTCTAAGGTTGAATTTCTCCTGCACGTCGTAAATCGACAAGGTTTATTTGTCTATATTACACTTAGATAGTTTCTACCTTAGTGAAGTTTCAATTTACTGAGAATTGTTGTCAAAAGTTATGAAGCAATTACGAGGCAATTTGAAATATGTAGCAATTATGCAGAGGTGTATCTATAGTACACCCACATTTCTGTAATAGGAGCCATCAAATGGACACATTTATTATCCAGAGTCTGGGCCGGTACTGAGTTTCTGAAGGAAAAAACCAACAACAACAACAACGTTGCTTGACCTGGGAATCAAACCCAGAAGCTCCTGTTCAGCAATAGAGCTTGCGACCACCAGAGCAACACAGACATGACCTGGTGGCAAAAAAAGCGTTTTATTTTTATCCTCAATACTTTACCAATGTTTTACTAAAAACAAAAAATTCCAATAAAAAGCAAACCATCATGAATTCCGCTCGCTGTCAGCGATTCGTAACAATAAATACGTACGACTGAACGTCGCGCGATGCGATACATTGCGCGTTATTTACGGCCGTAGTGTATGGGGCTCAGCTGCACCCAGCAATGGACGTTCGTTGTTACTGACAGCCTTTTAATAGGAGTCCTGTATTGTGATGTGGAGGACAATTTGTTCTGAAGAGGAATTGAATCAATTTGAGTGATCTTTTTTGGAGTTTTGCGGGAAATAGAAACACGTAATATGCTTTCCTTTTATTTAAATGAATTAAAGAAGCTTTAAAAGTCCCACAAGTAGGTATGTATGTAAGTAGTTATTAATTGATACGCTGCCTACATAAATAATGCTGAATATTACAGAAATTATTTGAGTTAACGACTTTGAAACACATTTTTCAATCCATCAAACAGTAAAACCCTATCCTACACTAGAACCTATATAAAAGTGATTTTAACTTATAGATTGACTAAAGACGCTTTCTCTTTTAAAGCGCTGAAAAATACTCACTTTTCACGGCAGAAATAAATATTAATGATATTTTTTAAGAATTCAAAAACGTCTGGATTTATTTTATGTTCATTACTAACCTTTATATTCCGACGTTAAAAAAATACCTTCTTCCAAAAATCACCTTGCATTCTATGATCTTACAAATACCTCGTGAAAGCTTGCACACCACATTTCACACCTCAAAGTCTCTATTCAACTGATTTCCGTTCCTAGCATACAAGGAAAAAAATAAAAAATAAACAATAAATAAGCCACTCAACAGATCAAATGGTAACTGAAAAATTTTCCGATGGAGAGTCAACCATACAGATAAAAAAATACATCAACAGCCGTCGAGTCGGCGCGGGACAGTAAACAGATACGGTCAGAAGTTAACTGGCATACTTTACAGTGTCCAGGACAATAGTTAATGTTCTAAATCTAGTCGCGATCTCATCGTAGCGACATTCAATGTCAAAATTCTTTCAAAAATGAAGGTACTGGAATTTTGGATAAATTGAGACTGAGATTAGAATGCGATTGTTGTAAAAAATTTGGGATATGCCACTGTGATAAGCGCTATCAACCAGATTTAACTGAAATTGTACAAAGCTATCTGGCTGATAAATTAACCGGAATTTGTCCGATATTTGCAATGTCTGCTGAAATACAGAACGAAAGCCTCTTCTCAAACGATTACCATCATGCTTCAATTAACTCAGCATATTGCAGTCCACTTCTGGGTATAGCCAATGGTAGGCATACCTAACCAATCGGTTAGGTTAGGCAATAAGCAGTAGGCGAGGAAGATTGGCTTAACGAACTAGTAGGGTCGTACTACTGCTACTTACTTAACTGCTTATAACGTTTTCAATGCAATTTGTCACTAAGTATACGTTTCCAATTTATTTACTTAAATTAATTTTAGTACACTAACAACAGAATTATGAAAATGCATTGAAATGAAATGAAATGTATTTATTTGCCAGAATATGGTACTTGCATTAACATGGTAAAATAATTTTAGTCAGTGAGACTAAAATTACTTATCAGTCGAACGACTTATCAGTCGTGCAAATATTTACAGTTGGAACATGCATTGGTATATTACATATAACATACTAGCTTCCGCCCGCGGCTTCGCCCGCGTGGTATGTCGAAAAAAAGCCTATGTCCTTTCTCAGGCTCTAGACTATCTGTGTACCAAATTTAATTTAAATCAGTTTAGTAGTTTTGGAGTGAAAGCGCGTAAGACAGACAGAGTTACTTTCGCATTTATAATATTAGTAAGGATAATCACGCCTAAATTCCCCGAAGGGTTAGGCTTTTGTACTTCTGCCCATTTGTATTCAGTCTAGTAAAAGTATGAATAGTGATCATTTTGCGTCAGGCCACTTTATGAATTAAAACACATCGTCGCTCAGCGACTCTATCAAAAGGAAGCTTGTTGAATAGGAGAGTTCTGTCGTGGTACAAGTGAGAGCATGTAGAGGCTTGTTAATACGACTTTTAGATATTTATGATCATGTAAATTTGTTATCATTCAGTTTTTGATTTGCAGATTTTTCTTCTGGGGATCTTTCAGTCTTGGGAATAAAGTTAAATTGCTTGTAGTCGCCAAAACAGATGCCATTGTAACACCCCAGCACTTTCCATCTTTTAATAACAATTCAGTGAGGTGGCAGACGATACAAGCTATGTCCCAAATGCAACATAAAGGATAGCAAACAATTTAGCATTCTTTCATTTTGAAGTCGTAACAGACTTGTTAATGATGAGAACGTTTTGCTACCAAAAGCAAAGACTAGACTTTGGTCCAGTGTGTCAAGTCAAGAACCTCAAAGCTTGTGTAGTACCGCCCCCCAACCCACAGAAATAACAACTTTAATAGTACTTCCTCCACCGCATTCCTATATCAACCAGCACAGAAAAATAATATATTTATTCTCAAACACAAACACGGGTATTGACGTCACAAAGAAGAACGCATCACCGCTGCAGCAACTTGAGCCACCTTCAGAGAAGATTCCATTTGCCGCAAGGTATCACCCCCCTGCCTCCTCACTTCACACCCCCTCTCGGTACAGACACGGTACATCGGTACACGTATGCTAATGCCGAATGCGATACTGCGCCGATAACGGGAAGGGTTAAGAAGATTATAGACGGCTGATTTATTTATTTCACTCACTGAAAAAGAAAGATTTGTGACCAAGTTCACACCTATGTATTTTCAGCCGCTGACTGTGAGCGAGCGTTACGTAGTTTCGTAGTTTACTGTGAACCGACGATAGATTATAACAGAAATCCCATGTATAACTAGGGCTCACAGTAAGCCTGCTCACAATCGGCGACTGACTATACGTTTGGTTTGAACGCAGTCTTTGGCCTCGACCTCATAAGCTTCTGCAATAGACTGCTTGCCATTATTCGTTTTATAGTCGTGATCAACAAAAGCCAGTCTAGTGATTACGTATGTACCTAATAGTTAAACATAATACACAATGTTAATGGATGAAACTTTATATCTTCCCTATACATGAAAGTTAATAAAAACACTTTAGGTAAGTGCATGGAATGTTGTTCCACGTCGAGGCAAGTATAAACAATGCATCAATAATAACAGGAAAGTTTGACAGACTGGGGTCGGCCTTACACTATGTTGAATTAGAATCAATCATAATGTTTTGAAACTAAAAAAAAAAAACATTATACAAAGTAACAATGCAAAAATCCGACTTATAAAAATCTTAGAACGAATAACGAAAAATTATAATGAGGTATTAGAAGATCTAATTCAAAAGAAAGTGTATTTTTTTATGGACGTAGATTGACAGAATGCGGTATTCACAACTGGAATCACCATCTACCTGCCTTCTCCTAATAATCTTGGGTCGGCTTCCAGTTTAGACTGGACGCCGCTGAATACCTACCAGTATTTTACATAGAGCGACTGTGACTGGCTTGCACAACCCAGTTACTGGGTAACACGATACCCCTCTGGAACAGACACACAACTGGAATACAGATGAATTTGTGTTTTAAACCTGCTTTAGTAGAAAACGCACACACTGAAATACAATAATGCCACATTCAACTATTTACTTAACGCCTACTTACTCCGTTAATTATTATAATAACAAGCCGACTTGAAGCGACAAGTTAGAAGCACAGCATTGTTCCCAGGCGACTGACAACTTGCGACAACTTGTTACTGCTAACTAAGTGAATTGTGTCGCTTGCTAAAGTCGCGTCGTGTGCAACAAACAATGTATCAATAACGCAAGTTTGTTAGTTTGTAGCCAGCCTTACTGTATTGTACTTTGCGAGATTGGTTTTAAGTTATTTGTTTGTCTATTAATATTGAATAGGGAATATTAAAAGCACCATGCATTGTATATGTATGGGCCGTTGACACGATTTTCTCATTGATTTTAATCTGCGTTGGTGCACTGGCCGACCTGAGAATGGAAACCAGGACCCTCGCACAGCGTTCGCGCTTGTGGCTACTACACCAACGGCGCAAAATTCCTTAACCAGTTATTAAAGAAGACAGAAAAAGATAAATCAACATACGTAATACTTAGGAAACAATCAACTTATGTTATCATCCAAAAATTAAATTCAACGTATGGTATTTAGACGATGGAACGCTAGAAGGTGATGTAGACACCGTTTTAAAAGACTTACATCTCCTCAAACAGCAATTTAAATCTATTGGCCTAGAACTTAACCCATCAAAATGTGAAATTTACCTTTCTGACATGACCGACAGACAATTGACCCTTGAGAAATTTAATGCAATAGCCCCAAAAATAAAAATTTTAGAAAAAAATTCATTGCACCTCCTAGGTTCCCCAATTTTAGAAGACAGCTTTTCTCCCTTCATCGACGAAAAAATAAAAAAAATTCAACGATGTTTCGGACAGACTCTCCAAAATTAATTTACATTCGGCATTCACCCGTTTGTTGTTTCATTTGTTGTTTTGGCCCAAATTTTACATATTTTCTACGCTCTTCTAGGGGAATATTATTCTCTATAAGGGGTTATGGAAGCAGTCACACCTCTTGGACAAAATTGATCAAATTGTTCGCAGCACACTGACATGCATTCTAAATGTGGCCTTGGACGACCGAGCGTGGCTGCAAGCCACACTACCCATCAGTTTTGGGGGCCTCGGCGCAAAATTACCAGTATTAGCTTACCGGCGTTCCTGTCGTCTGTCCACAGCACTGAAAAGTTGACCGGGAAAATTTTAGCCCCCTGGCTGGTTGACTATGAAGAGCCGTGCCTGACCGATGCGGAGAACGCCTGGAAAGCAGCTTGCCCGGATACAGATCGGCCAAGTATTTTCCCAGAGGCAGTGGGATGAGCCGCTCTGCAGGTTGGTACGGAATAATCTTATTAATACGTCCACCAATACTGCTGAGCGTGCCCGCCTGCTGGCTGTTGGTGAATGGGAATCGGGCCTCTGGCTTCAGGCACTACCGTCACCCAACGTAGGGACTATGCTGGGTGACACCACCTTCCGGCTCGCTACCTGTCTGCATCTGGGCGCTCCTTGCGTGGCTCCGCATCGCTGCCAATGCGGTGAAGGTGTCGACTGCCTCGGTCACCATGGCCTATCCTGCAGTAGAAGCGCAGGTCGGATAGCACGGCACGCCAGCATCAATCACATCATCCGTCATGCTCTTGCCACCGCCGGGGTGCCAGCTTTTCTAGAACCCAATGGCTTGATACGCGAAGATTGGAAGAGACCAGACGGAATGACCATAATGCCTTGGAAGGTAGGTAGGCCTTTGGTGTGGGATGCAACGTGTGTCAACACCCTTGCGCCATCCCATCTTCCCAGCACGGCGGGCTGTGCTGGAGCTGCTGCTGCAGGTGCAGAAAACCTCAAACGGCGCAAATACTCCAATCTTATCGGGACGTATATGTTCGAGCCGTTTGGGGTTGAAACCCTAGGGCCATGGGGTCCAAGTGCCCACTTGGTTTTTCAAGACATCGCCAAACGCTTGGTCGACTCTTCACGTGACCAGAGGGCTGGCCTATTTTTTGGGCAAAGAATCAGCATTGCCATACAACGTGGCAATGCTGCTAGCCTTTTGGGCACTTGTCCTGTTGACAGCGATGCGGACGAATTTTTTGATGCCCTTTGATAATTTTCCCTCGTACATAATTATTATTATAGATATTATAAGTCTTTAAATTAAATATTGTAACAATCCTGCGAGCTGTGAATATAGAAGTTATGTACATTATACAATCTATATCTATACATATTATAAATTAAAGGGGCAAAAAAAAAAAACTTATGTAATACTTAGAAAAATCTTAAATTCATAAATATACTGACAGACAATGGTCTAAAAACTTGGTCTGGAAATATAAAATTTTGCACAAGAATCCTTTTCATAACGAAGGTGGGAACTAACGAAGGATTTTTGAAACTTCATGTTAAATAATGGATGAAAATTTGTATGGAAGTTCGGCATTTTACCGATGGGAAATCTCATCGGGCACACGGCTTTCCAAAATCTTAAATTCACTGACATACAACGCACAACCTAAACCACTGGGTCTAGAATCTGGACAAAACAGTTTCTTATACACCGAAACACTAGGGAAAGATTTTTAAAAATTCACCCCCGAAAGTAATTAAATGTTTAATGTATGTAGATAGAAGTTTGTATGGAAGTTTTTCATTGTCGCCAATGGGTGATCTTATCAGACACTGCTTTTAATTAAATAACTGTGCACCTCTATTCCCTCATAGCTCTACACCTGATTTTTCCGCTTATATAATTCGGCGCAGCGATGCCGTCGGCGCTTAGTATCAGTAGCAATACCTCTATCACTGTATACAGGGTGAATCACTCGTCTGTTCGAGTGATACAGTATCCAGGATATAATCTGTCCTTCAAAGAGATTTGTTTGATAGATTCTACAGGTCGATGTAATACAAAGGAAGTTTCTAATAATAGTTTCGTAATTTGCATCTCATCATCTGACTAGCCTTTTTCCAACTATAATGAATTCGCTTCGAATCCCAAAACCGACCGGTCAGCGCCGGCGGCAGCGGAATACTAATATTTTACATGAAGTGACAGCCTATTAGACCTCCACAATTACTAGGTAACGCGATACCCCTTGGCATGACTGGTTGTCAGACTTCCATACTTCTGACCTTCTTTTAGTCATGTGCTGACTACACGTAACGACTGTCAAAGGTACGAATAATAAAATTATGTTTATTTATCTCTACAAATAACATTATTATACTAGTTGTATATAAATAAGCTGACAGGTATTTTGACAACATTTGAATGAACTGAGGCAGGGTTCCTCGGTATGTAATGGATGGTGCTACACTACTGGTTTGTTTCATCCCATTACTGGGCTAAGGCCAAAGATTTAGAAAAATCGACGGTATAGTAGAGCATCATCTCTCTCACTCATACCTATGCGACAGTCTCGCTCTAAAGCTCGATGTGGCCCTACACGTCACGTGTTTCCAACGTTTGAACAAGACGTCTATAAACCACCAAGCTAGCATAACTTTTTATCCACACAACCCCATAACAGAAGCCACACAATTTCGCCAAAAGTACCAGGCGCACATAAGTGATAGTAGCTAAACTAATACATTCGGGTGTACATCATATTACGTTGTCCGCTACATAATACATGGACGTACTCATATTTGCATAGCAACGGCAACGTCCGGAATTTGAGCACGTTATTAAGGGACAGTAGTTTTGTTTAGTAAGTGGTTTCTCTTATAAGTTTTGTTTTGGACATTGCTGTTGTGGGTTTGTGTTTATATTTATATTTTTTACCATACTACATAGATATAGTATTAAAAAAAAAAACTTTTTCGAATGTCAGAGGTCCGGAATCGTTGGTTGGTAGCAATAGAGTCTCCTCTACGACATGTAATTTAAACATATCTAGTGAAATGTACGAGTACTACCTTTGCTTACCCCTGCGGAGAATATAGGCATATTTGTATGTAACACACAGGCTTTTCATGAAAATTAGTACACAAATAAATTGGCCTTTAACACACGTACAGCAAAAAAAAAAGAACAAAGCACTAATGTTCACCTGAGTAGAAAAAAAATACTTTTCCCTGTAACATAAGTATGTGTAAGAAGTCTAAACGAATTAACAGCAGTTTGTCTATGTCTGTATGTCACTTTTTGTTCTCATTAACACGAAACATCCTCTGCTATCTTGCTCCTTATTGTGGAAAGAAATGGTTGAGGTTTTGTGTTGCTAGGAAGATTTTTTGAGCGTGAAATTTGTCTTGTAGGGAGTGTTTTTGGAGCAATGTGATGATGTTGTGGTCTAATTTGAATTAACTGCAAACGGGGAACAGAGAAATGTATTATTCTACAGCCTGTATAATTCTGGTAAATATTAGAATAGCTCTCTTCTTCTTTATTTTCTTTCATGAGGTTGATTTTCATTGATAGGTATTTTGCAAAAAAAACAATTTACAGTGAAAGGCTTGTTGAAGTCTAATAATATTTTGTTCGAACCGAGGATCGAACTGAGAATCCATTGCTTAGCAGTCACAGTTTCGACAACTAGACCAACAGTGAGTCATACAATTATTGTCAACTGTAGAGCAAATCTGTCCACACAATTCATAGTATTTTATACCAGATGCCATATTTTCCCTTTCTATTCATACAATCCATTTGATATCCTAAAAACACATGTTATCCTTGTTATCCCCAAAAATATAATCAATCGAAATATCCGAGGCTGTTGTTCCACCGCATCCGCTCGCGATAAAATATCGCTGCGCTGTGTAATTTAAATGTCGTTCAATCTTTTATGAGTGACGTATCAACTAGTTTACGAGTGATCCCCCTTGTTGCCGCAAATCTCTCGCGGGTTATAGCGCGGGGTGGGGTTAAGGGGTGAGCGGGTTATTGTTTGATAAACAAGCTGACATTCCACCTCTTGCTTACTGCTTACTGACGCCTTCAACATCAATGACTTACGTGTTTGTTATTTAGATGACAATAAAAGTTAATTCAGAAAAATGTCTTATTCGATTTAGAAACTGAAAAAGTCGGTACCCACTACCGCCTACTTACATGCTTGTAAGTACGAATAGGTAGGGCATTGCTGGTTTCTGCTTGAATGAATTTAATAGAAATATGAATACCGGCATTTAAGCTCATGATGAGACTTCAACTACACCTATGAGTGCCACAGACATTTAAGGCATGGCCTAGGAATCACATGGTACCATCAGGCAAAAAATCTGCGAGTTCCGTCACTTACAAAAAAAAAAAGCGGCCTGTACTTTTTTGTGCATCATGATGATGAGCATAAATAATCCTCTATCGCCATCTCTGTCACTCGCACCGCACCCCAAACTACACGCGTCTCGTTTCCGCGCTGTCATACCGTATTCATAGGATTTAGAAATGCAGCATTATACCGACACATGTACCCACAGTTACGTTGTTTTATACGCACTAAAACTGTGTAGTATTATAACAAAAGATAAAAACGTGTTGTTTGCACCTGACTGTTGAAGAAACTCGAAGAAAACAACAAAGAATTTGGGGAAAAATGAGCCTTTTGGAAGACCGACGACCACGACCTAACACGAAAACCTTTTTAATTTACCTACTTACTGATATAAAAGCTAAAATAGATTTAGTAGTAGGTGTGACAGCACAGTTACATAGCTACAATTAATTTTATCTGTCTCTAAGAGGTTATTCGAACTTACAATAATAAAATGGTCGCAAGTTTGAAAATAAAAATAATAATTCTCATACCGAATTTTTTTACAGGGTTTTTCAGAATTTCCCTGACACACAGAATTTCCCTTTATTGCCACGAGTACAGAAGAATTTCATAACAATTTTTCCTTTATCCCCATATCAACTGTTTAAAAACCCAAAATCTACGCTCCCGTGTCCGGACAATCACGGCGCGTGTATGAAACATTCACGGGATCCCGGGAAGCGGTCCCGGGCCGGAATAATTGATGCGCCCAGCACTACAACAAAGAATAATAGGTGAATATTTTAGGAGGCGTTTTGTGAGGCCACTGCCACGATATAAGTAAAGGTCGAAGGTTTACTTGACTGGTGTGACTACCACTTCCAATAATAAAAAGATCTTCCGAACATTACACAGCCGAGCATTATTTACCGTAGGTCTACGATTGCTAAACTTTTTCGAGTTGCTTAAGATTATCAGTCAGTCCATCTCGCTGGGGAGCGATCAATTCTAGGTTATATTTGCATAATCGACATCTATTCTCCATTCAATAACTCCGTCTCAAAAGACAATCGGCTCTTGTTCAGATAATATTAATATAGGTAGCAGATTGCAGCTTTAGCTTTCTGACTTCACGAGGTATGGCCTTTCCCTTAGGTCCTAACTCTTAGGCGCTTGCACCACAAGTCGCTAAATGTATTTAGTGCTAAATATATTAAAAATTCAATTTATTAATAAACAATTTGCATTATGTTCGAAGTCATTCTATCTCTGTTATTTTTAAAAGAGTGACGTAAACAGAACGATGTACTAAATACGTTAAGTGCTAAACGTATTCAAAGATTTTTGGTACAAACACACCATAAAAAAATTAAATTAAAAATTTAAAAAACCCCCGACAAAAAAAGCGTCTAAAAAGTAAAAAATATTTTGATCCAAGCGTCGTCGTGTCGGGTGACGGCTAATACAAACGCCAACACACACTAGGCATAATGAATGTATGCTGTTGTAGAAAGGATAGCTGCTGTTAACTTCCTATTTTCATTAGCCGTCCCCCGACACGACGACGCTTGGATCAAAATATTACCTACAACTTTTATGATATTATTTTTTACTTTTTAGACGCTTTTTTTTTTGTCGGGGGTTTTTAAAAATTTTAATTTAATTTTTATTTCCAGCTTTTTAAATTTTATATTATATTACTAGTAGAAACGCTACGATCAACACGCAGCTCGCCGAAATCTGCGTAGCTGTACGTTTTTTGCCACAGTGAAGCTTGTTACCTACTAATTTACTCTCATTTATCTTTCCTACTCCATCATCAGACCCTGATCAACATCTATCTGTAACCTATTTGTTGAGACCTTTCCAATGAGCCCAAACACGATACCTCTGCTGTAAGTTGGTGAGGGAAATGGGTATCCTACAAATTCCAGGTGATGCTGCAGCATTAGCTCAAGGTTACTATATCTTTTTCATATCATTGAAATAAAAGAATTCTAAATTTCCAATCGATTAGACCTGTGGAAGATGCTCACATCCATTCATCAACTAGAAAAGAGCTGATAATTTTCAAACGGCTGAACCGATTTTCTTGAATCATAGCTAAGAACACTCTCGATCAAGTCACCTTTCAAACAAAACCAAAAAAATCAAAATCAGTTCAGCCGTTTGGTAGCTACGATGGCGCAGACAGACGCACAGATACACACGTTAAACTTTTAACACCCCTCTTTTTCCGTCGGGGGTTAAAAACAAGTTCTCTCTTCAACAACATTGTAAGGAGCTGGTTTACTGTACTCCGCTGTGTAGTGTCTCTGCTTACCCTTTGTGCATTTCAATGGAGATTGAATGGAGCTCATAACAGCAGGGTTTTACGATGATGTCTATGAGAGGAGGTTGATGATTGTTTCTTTGGTAGTAGCTGAAGACCTGTCTGTCAGGAGAACAGCTGCTTTGAATTCTGATCACGTTTATACGAAAGATGATAGTTTGGTACTGAATTTCGGTGTTATTTTGACAGAACGATTCTAGATTTATATTATGTTAAAACATCGGAGACCTTCGTTTCCATTCATTTTAGTTTCTTTGTGATTGTGTCCACATTGGCCCACATTTATTTTTTGTGATGGAAAAATAGCCTTGGACGTTTATGAGCTGATATAATGTAAATCAAATAAAAAATGCGTTCTCCAAAAATAACAAAACGTCAGTTTAAAAAAACCGATCACCCAAAAAACGAAATTAAAATCCTAAAAGGCTTTAGCTTTAACCCCATACTACCGCAAAAAAAAAACAAATTTCAATAACGGGAATGTCCAAAAGGAGAATTAACCATAGCAACTATAGGGGTGCGGTTACACGCGCAACGTAAAGTGCACTGGGTTCGACAACATTCAGCAATTTACTGTGACGTCACAACATTTAGCGATTGTTATAAGATAGACCGCTACTGACACCATATTTGCGATTCATGGAGCAACATAATCTACATAATAACAATTTTACAACGCGCAGCCTAAACCACTGGGTCTAGATTAATGAAGGATTTTTGAAAATTCATCCCCTAACGGGGTTAAAGTTTGTATGGAAGTTCGTCATTTTTGCCGATGGGAATGCTATCAGGTATACGAATTGTAAACTAATAAGTACCTACTGAATATACGAACATCTTTTACAGGATCAACAGAAATATTGATAAAAAAACTAGTACCCCATAAAATATATACAAAACTGCAATAACACGATCAACTGGTATGGAAAATCAGATTTTTTTAAATTAAGATGATTTTGTTAAAGCAATAATGGAAGCCATTTTTTGGTAGTAAGTAATCTAGATATTTATTGCCCGGCAAGTATTGCCGCATTTAAATCTTCGTGTAAACACAGCTTTGGAGCGGTAGATGAGGGACGGGGGGAGGGGATAACGAACCTTCGCTAGCCATATGGGGCTCGGACTTTGAATATTGCATGTAAATACGTACTCCAGTATGTTTGGCTAAATTGTGTAGCAGAATTCGTGTATAAAAATATTGGTGGGAATGGATGTTGAGCTGTTTATCTGGGGTGATGATAGCCAGCGGTATATTTTGTTATTTTAAAAAATAACTATGGTCTAGTGTCTAGTGCCCTCCGGAGCAGTGGTGGCCCAGTGGTAATGGCCGCGACTTACGAGTTATTATATTATTTCATCACCATTGCTCTCAAAACGGTATATGAGAACATTGTGAGATAACCGGCATATTTTTTTATCTTATCGTTGTCTAGTCCAACAAAAATAGTGTGGTATTTTAAAAGATAAGTTCCTACTACACATGTAATAACAAGGTTTGGTACGAGAATTCAAAGTCAACTGTTCCAAACAAGAAAACAATATCAATCCAAATGAATTTTACCCTAATTCCGTCAATCTAAAGAATAATTGAAAATCACAGAATAACCGAACCAAATAACCGAATCGACTATTTATTTTTGTTGGTTAACAGACAAATCAACCCATCTATGGGAAAAACTCAACTATGATCTTACGGGTAGTGCACACTGAAAGATAGTTGAATATAATAATAAAAAGTTATTGTGTTCATAAATAGTGCAGGCCATAAAAAGGGGGGCAGTAAACTACGTTTATCAAGATAAATGTTACTATTGCAAGTGGCACACTACTTTATGTTTTCATACCGTTGCTGAATTAGCACTTATTGAAGAACTTACAAATGAATATTTACATAATAATCGTCACACTTTGATAATAGATTGATGATCAAAAATTTTGATGATCTCAGAACTGCCGCACGTATTTTTCTGTTTCTTTCAACTTGTCTGTTTATTATAAAGGTATGTACAGAAACTGTTCATTATAATTAAATGACCTTTTTGGGGTGAAATAAGTTACAACTAATGTCTCTGGCGTCACATTCACCTGATTATAATAATTAGATACTTAATATGCCTTGGCACGAATATAAACTCAATCTCCAGTTACAAATTCGAAAATATCCGCCATCTTGCAACACAAATCATGACAACATCTTCAAATTAAACTCTCAACAGACTACGTTCATAGAAAAAGCTCGCATCAGCACAAACTAAGCGATTCCGGCATTAAGTCGGAGCTCCGAATGCTCGGGACTGTGGAACAGTGGCGGTATTCGAACAGTAAAAATGTAGCGTCATGCATTATGCATTCACTGCGGTGCGTCGGCTAAACGTGGCTGACTGTCACACCGGAATAGCATGTCGACTACAGTTCTACAAGGAACTTTTGGCGCGGTGCGCGAATAACGTTGTCATGGGGGCGCTGTACGTAAACATTTGTGAAATCATTATGAAATGTATTGAAAAACAATGGCAGCTTTAGTTCTGATTTTGACCGCGCGCTAAAAGATTTGTCATAATGATGATAGATATTAGTTTAATCTATTAACTAAAATAATATGTTGCAGCAAGGCAGTCATCGCCTAACTGATAAATTTTTTGGCAACTACTTACCGGACAAACAGAATGGTTATTTTTAAACAGTACCTGTGAAATTCAAATTATTGCCAAAACCACATTGGATGTTTTGCCGTTTCGCCCATGAAGCTGAAGACGCTTTCTTCATAATTATAAAGTAACGTAACGGTCAGTTCCGAACACAATTCTTCAAAATTGATTACATATTCTTGCATTTTGTTAGTCAGGTTATAATAATATTAACTGCTGTTATTATAAAAATATTGTAAGCAGATATGTTTAACCAAAAAACCCTTACTCGACCACATTACCTCTCTACACAGCGTCTTCATTCGGCGAGATACACAATACACACTTCGGTGTAACACCCGCCCCTACAGTTGCTCTAATGAAATTGTCCATAAATCTCGAATATTGGACTGGCGACATGCCTAACTATGGTATTCTCTGTCCCTCCACCCCCTCTTGGTACTGGGGACTCAAAGCGCTCCACTTTCTTACGATATATGTCGTGAACCAACATAAATGTTGTTTTCCCGAATCTTTAGCTGCGTTATGGGGGATGTTATGGCGAAAATGCCCGTTATTCGGATTCAGTAAATATTTCCGGGTTGTTTGAGTAACGGATTAGAATGGGATTGATTACTTTACTGAAGTGGGCCTCGATTTGCGTAATGTTATTGTTTTTGAAATGACTCTGGTGTTGTAAGTCGGTGATAGGATTTGTATGTATCAACATTGATGACAACTATAATTTTAGGTCAGAATTAGTTAATCACTTTTAATTGAGAGATTTCTTATTAAAACATACTCAGCTGTTTGAATGCAACAAGCAGCAAAGGATAGGAAACAAAATAATAATAACACTATCATCAAATAACAATATCATAACCAAAACGTCATCCTACGTCACATCCCATCCTATATCAAACCATTTTACTCAAAAAAAAAAAAAAAAAAAAATCAAACGTCATTTATTCAAACTAGGCTGAGAATCAGCACTTTTCGAACGTCAAAATTACATAAGACAGTCCCCCAAAAACGCCCACCCTTCACCACTTCCTAGTGCTTTAGCTGGGAAGAAGAAGTGGCGCAAGAAACTCCCCAGCAGCACAGCTGTCTGTTCAGTTAGAAAAAAAAATGATTCTATACAAAAGTATGCAAAATCATTTACATTATGCAACACAAAACATAAATCTAATTATTGGCCATATGTCAGCTAGCACACGCTAATATACCAATCAAAAAAAAAACGAGAACTATATGTACTCAAGCAGAAATAAAAAGTAAATGTAAACATAAATTAACTAAATAAAAGCCTCCAGGCAACAAAGGGCGTGCCCGCCTACATATAGCTATTTTTAGATGTAACTGGAAGTTATAAATGATAAATTAGGACCATTGAAGTAACGTAAATAATATTTATCAATTTTCGAGTTCGCTAGCTAACCACATATTGCAATACAACTCATATAGTAAACATTGTAATGAGTAGATTATGTCAATAATAAATTAAATTAGAAAAACATTAAAAATAAATTGATTATACAGTCAAATAAAAAAAATACATATATGAACTCATGTAACCTGTCAGTGGGTAAGCTAATGCTGGAGAAAGAACATAAACATTGTCTTGAGTTAATCACAGCGACCAACTATTCTTATCATTTAAGTAGTCGTTAATAGAGTAATACGCCTTTGAACAAAGGTCGCATTTTACTTTAGCTTTAAACGCATTATAAGGCGAATCTAGCAAAGAAGAGGGTAGCTTGTTATAAAATGTTATACCAAGCCCAACAAATGAGTTAAGAACCTTATGAAGCCGGTGAAAGGGAACTCGTAGTTTGTCCTTATTCCTAGTGTTAACATTGTGGATATCACTGTTTTCAGTGTATAAGTGTATATTTTGCCTAATATATAAGATGTTGGCGAAGATGAATTGTGATGCCACCGTGAGAATACCAATATCTTTAAAAAAATCTCTCAGAGAAACTCTGGCACCTAGCTGGTAAATTGCTCGAACAGCTCGTTTTTGAAGGACAAATATATTTGAATGTCAGCAGCTTTGCCCCACAGCAGAATACCGTAGGACATAACACTATGAAAATAACTAAAATAGACTAACCGAGCAGTATCAACGTCAGTGTATTGTCTTACTTTCCTGACGGCGTAAGCGGCCGAACTGAGTCTCCCCGCTAGGCTCGATATATGTAGGCCCCACTGAAGTTTGGCATCTACTGTTATCCCCAGAAAAACTGCCGAGTTTACAGTTTCAATCACCTCTTTATCTAAGACGATGTTGGGTCCTAGATTTCTAACATTCGGTAAGGCAAACTTTACACATTTCGTTTTTTTGGCATTGAGAACTAAGTTATTTGACGTAAACCAATCCGTTACCATTGAGAGTGCACTGTCTACATCGTCAAAATCTTGCCTATTCCTGTCTACTTTAAAAATAAGAGAGGTATCATCTGCAAACAGTACAACTTCACAGAGACCCTTTAAATAGACTGGTAAGTCATTGATATAAACTAAGAACAAGAATGGACCCAATATAGAGCCTTGAGGTACACCTAACTGAACTGGTAGCCCGGAAGATTTAACACCATTAATATCTACACATTGGAACCTATTCTGTAAATAAGAATTTATAACGTTGAGAGCTTCTTTTTGCACACCGTAATGACGTAGTTTACGAAAAAGCGTGTCATGGTGCACGCAATCAAAGGCTTTGGAGAGATCACAGAAAACCCCAATAGCATTTTGCGAGTTCTCCCATGCGTTAAATATGTGTTTCAGCAGAGCAACACCCGCATCTGTAGTCGAACGACCTTTTGTAAAGCCATATTGTTCATTATGAAGGAGGCTATTTAAATTAAAATGTCTTAGCAACTGCTTGAGGATTAATTTTTCAAATATTTTGCTAAATGCAGGTAAGATAGAAATAGGTCTGAAATTACCAACGTCATTTTTATTACCTGATTTAAATAATGGTATGACTTTACTACTCTTCATGAGGTCAGAAAAAGTTCCTAGATCAACACATTTATTAAAAGTAACAGCTAGATAGGGGGCTACGATGTCTATTATATTACTTAAAAGTTTAATGGAGATGCCCCAGTAATCACCAGTGTTTTTAGACTTAAGTGTGTTAAAAACATTAACTACATCACGAGGCATTACATGTTCGAAGCTAAATAAGCGACTACTTTTAGACACACTACCGTGCAATGGTATGTTGGCAAAAAACTCATTAAATGCCTCAGCTACGTCAGCTGCTTTATTAACTAATTTGTGGTCAGCCATAATCTCAAGTTGTTTATCTTGTTTAACAGATTTATCCGTTAAACAAGATAAACAACTTGAGATTATGGTTGCCCACAAATTAGTCTACTCTACTCTAAATTCCCCAGCACCTTCTTACGAAAGGTCACAAGAGCAAGTCCAGACCATGATGGGCCAGCCCCATCCAATCATAGCCAGCAATGAACTGAGGAAGTTCGCGACGCAGCGCGCCGCGCCATTGGAACCTTATACCGTACAGTCAAACAAACAAAGATGTATACACGCAGCTAACTTGAAACTAATGCGCCGAGTGGTCTAGTCTTTTACATAACTCTTAGAAGTGTGTTCTTAACTTAAAAGTCATTAAACACACAAAAAAGGGCTAAAAATAACTATCTAATTTGTCTTAAGGTGGCAAAGGCTCACACTGCCCTTTGACGAACCCGGGCCAGACAAAGTGTTATTGGCTTTTTTGTTAGGAATTTCTCAGTAGCAGCCCAGAGGTCACCCGCTCAGGCTCTATTACATAGGACAAAAAACATAAACCTATCTAGTACAATGAGGGTCCACCTCTATTGGCAGTTTAGTGAAAAGATGCATTATTTTTGCATGTATACCTAACTCTTTGTTTGACTGTACCTGTTTGTCAGATTGTTGCTGACCTAAGAGTAAAGAAACCTAGCTGATGTGGTGTTTAATAGTTTTTAAAAGGATTTTTATAGATTTTGAGGGTTAGAAAAACATTTTTGGAGCTTTCAAGATGGTTTAATGATGGAGAGTAATTTTTGAGGACCCTTAATATTATATGTATCTATCTTATTTTATGGGTATCTTTGTGCAGCTTAGTGATGCCAGTGATGCTCATATATTATGTTCTATTTTTAATTGGAACGTATTCATTTATTTTCTTTTTGAAGTAATTACAAAAGGGTGGACAAAGTTGCTTAAGTAATTGTAATACCATAGACCGAACATTTATGAAAATTACAAAAAGCTTTTCTCAAAATCAGAATTCTAGACCACAGCACCAAAATTCTCTCCAAAAGAAGAGTTCCTCGGTCAGACTAGGTACTTTTTCAAATCAGGCGCAGATTTATGTTGTACGTGTAGTGTGAATATTTCATGCCATGGAGCCAAGCTTGGCACAAACCTGGCATTAATACGGAGAAAGCCTCGATTTGTACAGCCTTGCTAAGGAACCATAGGGAATAGTTGTTTGAACTTGTAGGCTAGTTTTGTAGTTCATAATGTGGGTACACCTACTAAAGGGTTATAAGTTTGGTGGTGAGAGGTATTATCCGTTGAAGAACAATTTGTAAAAAACTATATTGAGTGTTTCTTTCTTTTTCGTGTGGTTAGTGACTAACCTGGTGACAGACTTGGCTTCATATGCCGTCAAGAAATATCTCTCAGGCGTGCCGCATGCCTGTTTCCTCACGATGTTTACCTTCACCGTTTTTGAAGCAAGTAATAATTATACAATACGCACATGAATCCGAAAAGTCAGATGTGCGTGGCTTGGGTTCAAACTTGAGACCTATGACGTGGCAGTCCGACGCTTATTGAGTAAACTTATTTTAAATAAACAAAAATTATAACTATTCTGCGTACCGCAGATTTAAGTGTTACATGTCAAAGCATATATGAGACTTTTTAGCTTCGTTTTAACGCCTCACGAATGAGCTACCACATTGACATTAATGCACTGTCCAATGGTTCACTTCAGTCAATGGTGGTGTTGGTGTGACGGTAACCACTTTAAACATGAACTATAGGCCTGTTTGACAACCTACTTCTAAAGCAAAAACTAGCCTCCGAGCACTATTACCTGGATAAGATTGAGATGACTGAGAAGGTGAATAATTAAGCCGACTAACCCATCAAAGCGGTCAGTCAAGACAAAACTAATCGTTAACTTAAAACATATCTGCATCTTGAGCCAAACATGGCGCTCCTCCAATTACTACCACATCCAATCCTTCCCACATCCCATGCACACTCGTCCTGCTTGCAGCTGTCAATGTGTTCCTCCCCCTCCACCCCCTCTGTCCTGAACCTCTCATAGTGTCCTCGTTACTGTCTGAACGGACTTAAATACAAGTTTACAACGCCGCCGAGCTGTTGCACACAGAAATATACTATTTTATTTTATTTAGGTACCTTTTATCTCTCGTGTAGATGTCTCGACTATCTTTTAAGACTATTTTTCGAGGAAGTAATGGAGGAAATTCCTGTTGTATCAACGTACGTACAATACAAGTTTAATGCATTGCAATGTGAAGTTGCCAGTATAAGGATGAAACATTACATTCGGCAAACCAACGCCCTGCTATGGTCAACGTGCAATAGGATAATATACTCATCATCATTATTATTAGCCGAAAGACGTCCACTGCTGGACAATCCAATGGATTCCCGCAACCTTCACTAGGTCATAGGTCCACTTAGGGCCGATTTTTCCAACTAGATGTCTTTATCCGGGGAATAATTTTGTATTTCTAACAGTTTTTCCATACAAAAACTATTAGACTTCAATTTTATTCCACGGATAAAAGATATCTGATGTTGTAAAAATTCGCCCTTTGTGGTGGCCCTACCTACGTTGCGCCAACAGCATAAATAATCTATCATCGTCTAGTAACGGAGCTGGATGCCCAAAGACGGTACGCCAAACATAATCATCGCTTGTTGAAGCTCCTAAAATGCACCCCAAAACTATATTGAACTAAATTCTCATTAGTTTCTCAAGCATCAAATTACTCTCAACTAAATTACAAAAACCGAAATAAGTTTAGTACTAAAAGTATTTGAAGTTTACGCACGAAAAGTAAAAAGTAATTAGACGTATAACTTGGCTGGAGTACAGTAACTATCGGGTTCAAGTGAAACTTTTAATTGACCGATTCTCGAAGTTGAGCGTCTTTTGAAGGTGTCTGAATAACTTAACCCGAGTTTTGTTGATTACTTCTCTTTCTAAGAATGAAATGGAAAGCGAGTTACAAATGAAAAGAGATAAAATACTAATAATAGCTTTTTTGAAATACGACGTTCTGGGAAACAAATATGAAATCTTGTATTTGATTCAATTAAACATATTATTATTTAGGAGATATTTAAAATATACGGCAGTCATCATGAATATTTAAACAAAAATATCAATTTAGCTACATGGTTTGGTCATTTTGAGAGGATGAATGAGGAAAACTACCAAAAGCAACAAGCCACAAAAATGCAGCACAGAGGGGCAAGGCACGTTGGGACTGGACACCCCAGGAGGGGACGTCCTAGGAGGATAATAGTCATGGTATAATAATATTTTTAAACCTTGAATATAGTGACCTTTCCAGGTGATACTAGGTGATGCTTTCCAGAAAGTTCAAGTATTCTGCACTAGGTCTAGTGCACTGGTGGTACATGGAACCGGCGTGCGTTTATGATAAGATATATGAACGTAAACGAAGCAAAAGGGGTATGTCAGGATCGTAGCAGGTGGCGTTCTGTGGTTTCTACCTACCCCGTTGGAAAAATGCGTGAGTATGAAATAATTAATATTGTGGTGCGAAAATGATTAACCATAATTTTAGCATGTAAAACTGTGTAAACTTAAGAATATCAAAAAAATCAGGATCAGAATCTACTCAAGTTACTCAGCAAAATTTTCCTTATTCCAAAGGGTTTTTAGTTTCAATATCCGAGCAGTGTATCGGCGCTCTGTAGTCGAGGGGCCCAATCAAGTGCCCTTATGAATTATGTACAAACTACCCTCGTTCATCCCTAGTGGAAAACACCTTTGTTTTGTTTTGTGCTGAACTGAAAAATATAACAGGGGTTTAGTTTTAGGGGTTGAAAAGTGTGTTTTGGAGTTTGTCTCCTGAGTCGGATTATAATATCAGGGGATTGGAATTTGAACTTGTATAATTCAATAGAATTTGCTTGAAAAATCAGAGAAACGATGGATGGATTTTGTGAGAAATGAGGGTGACTCTTGAGATGACATCTGATAGAAATTTATATGGAAGAAGAAGACATGATATGCCAACCTCAAATAATTATACTTATTGCAATTTGGGCAGGAGAACCTACCTAATATATAAGATAATCATGACAAAATAGCTATTCTGCAGCAGACACTTGTAGTTAGTAGTAGAGTTACTTGCGAAGCAGCTCATGGGGGTAACCACTTCTACCATACCTGTTTCTGATGACAAGCAGCGTTGCTCTGCTCCGATATGCAAGTGCACGTGCAAAAAAGTTTTTGTGGTTATTTAAAATGAAGTTTTATCATTTAAAACATACTTGCTTTAAAAAACGTCTGAAAAAGTTGGAACCTTCAATATCTCCATAACGAGAAGGTTCCCAGGTATGGTCCAGAGCAAAAAAATTATCACAATGACGGGAAGAATAAAGTCACTAGTTTCGGCTTCGTTAATTGTCTTTTTACACCCGTTATAATAATAGTCTGCAACAGTAGATTAAAAGCTCATCGTACCCCAAGGAATACAGATGTGGTTAGATTTGATACGTAACTTGTAATTTTCACATAGAACGAATTTTTAATGTAAATTCAGAGACGTGCACTTTTTAGTTTATAAACGCAACTCTGCAGCCGAGTGGAATTTTAATTGTAAACATATTTCTAAAAAGTGTGTAGCCGCTGTAACTTTTATTTCGAGATTGCTTTTGATTAAGAAATTGCTCAAAGGATATTATTTTTTTGTTTTTATTTGCGAATTCTCTTGTAAACAATGCGAATTCGATACAGTACACATTCTGAAATGGCTTTTAGGATTTTTTACAAATCACTGGTCTGCAAATCTGATGTCGAAGTTATGTAGGTATTTGATTTTCAGTTTTTTTGTAACCAATTACAATAGCCAACATGACTTTTAACTATGCATCACACAATATGAAAACACAGCTCCATTCATAACGAAATTAAAAAAAAGGAATCATCTGGAATTCCACTGTGGCAGCCCGTAGTTAGGATTCGTTGATGGCAACGTACGCCTTTACATGGGACTTCAACTTAACTGACAAAATGTGGGTGTACTATAGGTACACTTCTGCCTAGCCCTTAGGGAATACAGGCGTGATGTTATATTAAGTTGAAAAAATTCAAAAACGCTAGCCCGTGATTTCTTTGTTTCAAGACACATTTGAAACGAAATGTGAATAGCACATCTGAACCACGTTCAAGAGCTGTGGGTGTCAATACTCCACAACAATGAAAATGACAGCTCTTGAATGCGGTTTAGAAGACAAAAGTGTTGATTGCGTCCAGTTTCAATGAGATTCTCCCAAAAAGTAAGTTATACAGCTAACTTTTTCAACTAACACCAAAGAATCTCTCCACACATCAATATTTTTGATACAAGTATCAGTTTGCAAGAATCTCAATCTTCTATAACATTTCTCTCATAGGGAATATCTTAATTCCGTCCAGTTGAGCTGGAACGCTTCTCATCTCGCCACTCCAATCCAGCGTGAGGATATTGGGACATTGCCAGTTCGAAGACTCGGCCCCTTCTTGGGGGGTGGCCTTACGATCGGTGGAGCGAGTTACATTCGAGAATTTTGGGTGATTAGTTCTCGAATTTAAAGTATGCAAAGTTCGACTGTTGAACGTAAGGAAAACCGTTATTAGGTTTAAAAATATCTGGATTTATGTCTGGATTTTAACAAAACCCGAATTACATGGGACTATACTACAATAACTGGCATAATCTGGGTTTATTATGGGGATATAACACATCTGGCTGACCCATTTGGAGAATGTAGACATGATGTAATCCTGACAGGCACTCTGTCACCGTCTAGATCCTTTCACATCTGTGGTTGCTTGTCACATACACGCCACATAGACGCGGCGTAGAAGCACAGTAAACGCTGCGCAAGCATACCAGAGGGCAAATTCTCTTACTTAAAAGTGTTCAAATTCAAGTCGCAAGCTCATTTCAGCAACGATCAATGTGTGAAAAGCTTGTCAAAAATGTATGTAAATTATAGGTATTTTTGACAGATTGAGAATAGAATGCGAACGTTTTAAAAATACGGCGATTGCCCCACTGATTGTACCAAAACTAGCGTCACGTTGACGCAGCGTATTTGTTCGACAAACGCGTACGCTAGATTCAAAGAGTACCTTAAAGTAGATATATCTTGCTAAAGTGTTAATTCTCAATAAATAAATACTTCTCCTTACAGAGACTAGTAGTAGGGGCAAGATTTGATTTCACATGATGCAGCGGGTGGGCGAGGGTGTCTATTTGTCTAATCCGACGCCGACTCGCGGTCATACCTCCAGCAGATATTTTACAACATTTCTTACTGAAGAATTCATACATACATACATGTTTACATTATACATATGTGCTGCATTTTTATTTATAGTGGGGATAAACATGTCGTATGCTTTAGTTTTATAGGAGTTATTAAGAGGCTTTCTTTTGCATAAGGCATATCAGACTTTTTCAGAAATTGTAGGGTAACGAAATGTTAGTTATTATCTTCATGAATTGAATTCTATGACAGTGAGCCAATTACTGGTTAGACAGTAGTTGAATATTACTCGAAAATCTCCATCTTTCCATTCTGATCAGTCCGAAAATAGTCAACAACAACAAAATAGTTCCAGCAAAAAATGTGATCAGAAATAATAATACGTTTAGGAACAATGATATTTTTAATATAATATCATTTTTTAGGAAACAAAACAAAAGTTTACGCATTGTCGCTTTTCTGAATAAAACAGTCTTGACGATAACTAGGTTCATGAACTTGCGAAAAGTGATAATATCATTAATAATACATGGCTTGAGTTATTTAATAAAGAAACAGCACAAAACGGGCATCTATTTGAAAAACGTGGGTTTTATTCAACCGAGTGTCACATAGTCATTAAAAAAAATCCTTTTCTTTTATAGGTCGGTCTATATCACTATGGAAATCTTTAAAAATAATATTCCTTGAAACATATAAGTTGCTCATGCATAGCAAATTGTCGTATCCATAATTGTTGAGATCCAAGTGGAAATCCTGATAATATCTGGTCGGAAAAACAAAATTTATTAACTCTGCTGCCCCCCAACTTGGTTGGCGTGATGCCAAGACAGTGAGCCTCGAAATAAAGGATGTGTTGAATAAAGATTTCATTTAAAACATAAACATAAATGGCGGTTGCACAATTCTCGTAAAACAGTAACTTAGTCGAGTTTCTTATAAAAGCATGACTGGGAAAGTATCACTTACTACCATAATTATCTATTTTAGCACACAAGCAGCATTGCTGTATTTTAAATGATGTAAGTGAAATTAAAAGCACATCAGTCATTTCAATTTACTAACGAATTTATTAACATTTTTTTATTGGAAATGAAAGCAAGCAAATACCACATGCTTGACTTGAGGACGTTTTTGTACGCGCAAAAATCCTAATATTATGTTGGCGCATCCTTCTTGATTCTATGATCAGAGACGAATATAGAACAAGACGCAAATATGATTTAAGTATGTGTTATACATAATAAATGATAATATTATAAATAGGAAGTATTACAATATGGACCGTAGTTACAAGAATTCGCGTTTAGTGTTGTAATATTAGGATGGATTTACATCTTTTGTGTACTTTATTAAGCCATGGTGAAAAATAATCAACACTCCGGTGTGCTACTGAAAATATTCTAAAAGAAAACACTCAGGGATTGAAACCCACGTGAAGCAGATGCTCTTTTGACCGCTATACGAACGAGGTAATCAAATAATTCTCTAACTAAAATATCAATCAATCAATCAACTCAGCCTGTCGCAGTCCACTGCTGGATATAGGCTTCTAACAGGCTGCGCTACAACACCCAGTCCTCCACCTTCCGCATCGAGTCTGTTCCAGTCACCTTTTCAAGGTCGTCCATCTAGCTGTGGAGCATCCCACACTACGCTTGCCGATACGCGGTATCCACTCCAGGACTCGTCTGCTCCGCCGGCCATCGGTCCTGTGACAAACATGGTCAGCCCACTGCCACCTCAGCTTGCTTTACTCTGCAAGCTATTGTCGGTAACCCTGGATCTCTTCCGGATAATTTCATGTCTGGTTTTATCCTTCAAAGAAATTCCTAGTAACCCGCTCCATAGCGCGCTGAGCTACCTTGAATTTGTTGTCCAGCCTGACTGTCAGTACTAAAGTTACTAAAGTATACTTTCAGTCAATAATAAAAGATAATGAAAACATTCAGCAAAAAATATTTAACTAACAGAAGATTAAAAGTGAACTAGACTTAATATTTATTCAATTTGTGTTGTATTTGCGAGTAAATTAAAATCCTTCGCAATCCGAGCTGCATGCTCTGCTTCGGAACACAATTATTCATAAAAACTCTTTTATTTGTTGAATTGTTTTTATTAGTGTTCTCTGTTATTTCTCGGACGTTAAATTGTATTAATACTTTTGTGTTCTTACTTGTGTTATTGTGCTACGTTTTTTTTACAAATTAAAAGAGAATGTCTAGATTATTTGGTGTTGGTGAGGCGAGAAATGAACGGAATTAATAAATAAATAAAATGTTTTATTGACATAAAAAAGGTGTAACATTTTAGAAGCACATTAACACAGAGAACATTTTGAAGCCCTGACTCCTGAGCTAGGTGGTACCTGTGCTAGGTGGTAGTTAGGTGGTATTAATAAGACGGGTGTAAGTGAAAACGCCTGGAGGAGATGCCCTAGAAGCACATAATACTGACCTTATTCGTGATGTTCTTCAAACAGGTCAGGTGCGTAGTACTACGAGGTTTATCGTAGCATGATGCGTTCTCTAAGTAATTCCTGTTTACCTTCATGGGCATAAAGCGTTAGTTTGTGTTATTAGTTGTTCATTTGACTGGTATGAATGAAAACACAGATTATGCTACGACGTCACACGGCATCTTCCCAAATACCTACATCATTATTTAACTGAACTTGACACTGAACCCTTAATTTGCTTACTAACTGTATTCACGTTCTTAGCTAACATACCACAAATCGTTATTAGACACAGTTAGAACAGTTGCGTCAGACGTTCAGACGTTACTTGTGTAAATTGCTGACACAAAAAGCACGAACTAAGACAGTTTCTGACTCAATTAATTAGCGATCACCCTGAGACAGGGTGTTACATAGGGTTGGCTCAGAGTATGGAAGAGACTAGCTATGGACTTTTTAAATTCCTTAACGGAGTTATGGCCGGTGCACACGATGCGTTGCGGCGGTGGCGCGGCGCGGCGCCAGAACGGTCTCGCTGCGGCGTCGCACCGTTCGTACACCGGACTTGCAACCCGTGAGACGAGGCTGGCGACGACGGCGCCGAAGTGGCACCGCTCAGTCTCACCGTGTGACCGCCAATGCGGCGTAATCTTTGCGGTGCGGCTCCGCAACACATCGTGGGAACAGGTTCAGTGAGTCATTAATTACGCCTTGGAAAATCATGAAACTAACATGAATTGCCAACATAAATACATAATTTATGTTGACAATTTTAGACCTCTTCAAGGTTTTTCTTCGTGTCGATGGTACGATATTGTTCTAATCTATTAAAAACTTTGTCAATTCTATGCCGCTGTCAGTGGTAGCACTAAAACTTATGACCATTTTAACCTTCTACTTTATCTGATCTGTTTTGTCTGTTTGTTCGTTTTGTCCCACTGCGGGGCAAAGACCAAGAATTTCATTTTTTCAAATTATACAATTTAACTTTTTTAACAAAGAATTTTTATAAAATTCTGTTGGAAAATCACCACCAGATACTCGTATTAAAACTGCAGCAGTATATCCATTCAATGCGCTCCACAGCCTCCATGCTCAGCCCCCAAGGGGATAGAAGGTGGGTTTTCAATCAACAGCGTCTTCAAATTGGAAATTTGCAGAATTGATGAGTTCAGAATTCATTACGGCAGGGTGGTGCTGCCGAGGAACAAATTCGATTGATTATAATTAGTAAAAGGTGTCGCTAAACGGTAGATTGTTCCGAGTGGATGTAGGATGAAGGTTTGTTAGGGAAATGGTGTCGAGCCTTGATGATGAGGGGTTTTGAACGAGTTTTTATTATGATTTTATTTAATTATATAGCTGCTTGTTGTGAGTAAAACCGTTAGGGGACGTCCCATCACTCACAACCTTGCCGCCAAGCAGTTTGAAAGTTGCATGTTGCAATTTTACATGTAGTTTCAAAACACCTGAGACTTTAACTTTTTTTTCTGACAGTGAACGTTTGGGCAGTCCCTTTGACATTGTCTCCCATAATTCTATTTATCTTAAAAATACATACCTACGTATTTTGCTATATAACTGAAACTAAGAATAGAAACATGTTTCGCTACATAACTGAAATTTTGTTATTTCAGTTATGTAGCGAAACACGTAGATTCATCAACTGATTAGCCTTCATTAAAATAATTCCACCTCAGCCCAACAAAACCAAAAGCATATTACTATAAAGCTAAATTATACGTTAACCGACATGCTTTCACGGCTAAAAGCACTCTCATGATATAAAACGCGAAATAATTGCACTGATATCCCCTAAGCACCCATTCAGCTATGAATGTAGACCTCAGCCGCGTTTCTATGCCAAACCAACCACGCGGTATGAGTGCAAGTGGGCTCTACTTCTAATAAAAAAAACTGTATACGGGATGACAGGTAAAATGATGGATATAATCTGATAATTGAAGGAGGTTATTCGTTCGAAAATGCAAAATTATGATTAATTAAGTAGTTTTTTTATTAAATACTAGCTATGACCGTGTCTTCATTCATGTGACTGTGTATTGTATGTATTGGTATTATGTTAAAGATGACGTCAAAGTATACCATCATTTTTTTTTCGTTCAGATATAATTATCGTTATAAATTCTTATTTAGAGAATAGGTTCCAATGTGTAGATATTAATGGTGTTAAATCTTCCGGGCTACCAGTTCAGTTAGGTGTACCTCAAGGCTCTATATTGGGTCCATTCTTGTTCTTAGTTTATGTCAATGACTTACCATTCTATTTAAAGGGTGTCTGTGAAGTTGTACTATTTGCAGATGATACCTCTCTTATTTTTAAAGTAGACAGGAATAGGCAAGATTTTGACGATGTAAACAGTGCACTCTCAATGGTAACGGATTGGTTTACGTCAAATAACTTAGTTCTCAATGCCAAGAAAACGAAATGTGTAAAGTTTGCCTTACCGAATGTTAGAAATCTAGGACCCAACATCGTCTTAGATAAAGAGGTGATTGAAACTGTAAACTCGGCAGTTTTTCTGGGGATAAAACAGTAGATGCCAAACTTCAGTGGGGCCTACATATATCGAGCCTAGCGGGGAGACTCAGTTCGGCCGCTTACGCCGTCAGGAAAGTAAGACAATACACTGACGTTGATACTGCTCGGTTAGTTTATTTTAGTTATTTTCATAGTGTTATGTCCTACGGTATTCTGCTGTGGGGCAAAGCTGCTGACATTCAAAATATATTTGTCCTTCAAAAACGAGCTGTTCGAGCAATTTACCAGCTAGGTGCCAGAGTTTCTCTGAGAGATTTTTTTAAAGATATTGGTATTCTCACGGTGGCATCACAATTCATCTTCGCCAACATCTTATATATTAGGCAAAATATACACTTATACACTAAAAACAGTGATATCCACAATGTTAACACTAGGAATAAGGACAAACTACGAGTTCCCTTTCACCGGCTTCATAAGGTTCATAACTCATTTGTTGGGCTTGGTATAACATTTTATAACAAGCTACCCTCTTCTTTGCTTTTGCTTTGTTTGTTGCGCCACTTCTTCTTCCCAGCTAAAGCACTAGGAAGTGGTGAAGGGTGGGCGTATGTGGGGGACTGTCTTATATAATTTTGACGTTCGAAAAGTGCTGATTCTCAGCCTAGTAGTACTGAATAAATGACTTTTGATTTTGATTAAAAAAACCTTAATTGTAATTTCTTACACTTCTTTATGAATTTGATCACCTATGCAAAAATGCCCGTTCGTGAAAAATACTGTAATCGCTTGAATCTATTTAGACGGTATGTGGATGGACCCAGGGTGAATTTTCCCATTGTGTGTGGATGGCCGAATCCAGAACTAGGTATAAGAAATATGTAAAGGTCCTCCAAAGAGCCTTGAAATCAATTTTTATGAAAGTTGAAACGATAGGATTACCCGATTATTAGCCTAGTTATGTTTGCTAAAAAAAAACATTTATCGCCCCCTCCCCTTTTACTCACTTACTTAACTTAAACCGAACTGGTGAAATGTGGGTGTAGACACTGCAGGTGTTGGATGCCATCGGAGAATACAGTCGTGATGTTATGTTGTTATAGATAGACATTGTGCTTTGCGATCTTAAATTCATTCTATTTTTCGTAACGTTTTTGCATAAATTATCACATCTGTGAGTAAGTCCCCAGTTTACCCAGGCACAGTTTATTGAAGTAGAGCCACTTTCAATTGCTTATTTTCCTGATTTATTAGAGGTTTAAAAAGTACTGTCGTTACCTACTAGCTATGGATGTGTAGCAAAATATACCGCGTTGAGTAAAAATATGGTTCAACTGGAACTCGTAACAAGTTAGCAAAAGTTTTTGATATATGAGTCGTGGTGATAAATGTTGATAAATTATGTAATCAGTAGTGAAATGTGTTAAGATCTGGCCTGTAATTTTTCAGGTCTTTTTTCTGGGGTGATAAGTAGCAATCTTAGGATTTCTTTCAACAAGTTAAGACATTAAAGAATTTTATTGTAGTAGCAAAAGGCGGGCATTTTAGGATTTATTTTAAGCCGTTAGAGAGCTTTTAGTCGCTCTACAAAAAGATTTGTAAATAATTTAGAAGAAAAGCAATTGTATTTAAAATCTTTTAAGAAAATTTAAAACTAAAGGGTTAAACAGCGCTTTAATTGCTTAACGATTCTAAGGTTAAGATAAGATAAATGAATGTCACTTGCACGTCATAGTCTATTTGTCTATGTGGCAATTCGTTCATTCTCCTGCCCGTATCTCAATTTATTCGTGGTCGGCACTACATGTGTTTTTTTTCCATATTTCTCTATTAATCGTCATCTTGGTAGGGTTATCTATCGTTTATTTGGTCTTCTTGGTATTATTTTGGTCTAGCCATCCACATACATACTCAAAACTTACTTTAATGAAAATTACAAACAAAAACTCGTTAAATCTTCTACTTCTGTTAACCACATAAAGAATCTGAGTGTAAAGCGAACTAACTACACAAAGAAATTAGTTTTTAATCCAAGCGCAAGTTTGTAACTTGCACAAGACACTGGAACTGCAAGTTATTGCAAGTTTTATCGCAAGAAGTTTTAATCTTAGGAAGAGTGATCTATTATGGTCATCGTAACTTTTTATGATGGTCAGGATTTACGGGGAGACGGGGATTAATTGCTTTTGAGAATTGTATTGGAAGTTAGCAATGTCTCTGGTAAAATTGAAAATATTGTTTTTAAATTAAACTATGGCTCGATATCTTCTTTTTTTTAGCGTGTCGATGGCAAATGTAAATTATAATTTCCTGTATTGCCCACAACTTGGCAACGCTAACACCATTCGCTGACGCAGACAAAAGGTCCTCACCTCACGTGTACAGTTGATATGCGGCGCAAGATGAAAGGTGCGCATTTACATTGAAGATTAAATGCAGATTTCAAAACGGAGTCATAGGTGGAGGAACTTCCACGACAACTCGACACAAAGATACCATACGTTATTTTATTATTTATTTATTTAAACTTTTCGCACTCAAAAAAGGTACAAAGACGGATTTAATGCCTTAGGCAATTCTCTACCAGTTATTTTCACCTGTAGTAGCACAAATTCAACTCCAACCCATAAACCAAACCAGGTCACTATACCACAAGTCCAACCCTCTACCACGACACCAGCATTTAAAACAGGGGGTGGGCAGGATTCCCCAATAAATAACCTTCGTCGTTCCAAGCAGGCGGCATCCATCAGAGCAGCATTTATCTGCGTCAGGTCGCACGTGGCGTTGAAATATAGCTGTCATCTGGTTGGTGGAAATATTAATATGGCCGCTAAAGATTTTGGGTGGAAAAGAAGGAATGGGGAAAGTCGCTTTGAATTGTAGATGGCGTGACCATAGCTCGGTCAATACGGCCTACAATAAATTTGACATTTCGTCCATTCACTGCATTTTATGTTCATTTAATATGATTTCAGTAGGTCGCTGTTTTCGGTGATTTCAATATTTTAAATCAAGTATTTGACATGGAAAGTGTCAGAATTTAAAACCTTAAATCCTCGTAATCACTTTCTGTTTTTAATCTACCAATCTCCTAATTTTAGGGTCTTTCAGAAAATGATGGACTCCAGTTTCGAAGTATTTAATAGGAACATAAAAAGACGTCATTTTCGCAAAAATTAAATAAAACGTCCTGGGAACTAGTTGTGACAGATCCATTTTGACAGTTGCTTTCTTGCTTTTAGCATTAGAAGTTGGTAATTCTTTATAAGTGCTCGATTAAAGAGGGCTTGAATGATTTGCTTTAGTCAACTTCTACGTTTAGTCTCGTAAAATTATGTTAAGGGACACACAGAAAACTTATATACATAAAAAACCCGACCCGGTACGGGTTTTTTATGTATATAAGTTTTCTGTGTGTCCCTTAACATAATTTTAATACAAGTAGAATAAACAGGACGGGATCACTTTATAAAAAAATAAAAACAAATCTGCAATGATTTGTGTTGTGTCTTAAAAGTTTACTTTAGGCAAGTAAAATATTTATACTGATATCCGAATTCTGTAAATCTTATATGAATCCGAACCCTACAAGCATCACTCAAGGGTCGTCCATCACTGGCTGAGCGAACTGTCACTTGAAAGTGACAGGAGTTTGACTTCCCGTGCTTTCGAATTGCCGAGCGATTTGGCTATCAATGTTGAAGTGTAAGTAGTGAAGTTATTAAAGTAATGGGTAATTAACACATTTTAAATTATTGAGTCTACGTAATATTTTAAAGTAATAAGTAATATTTAAAACCTTTTATGATTATACTATCCACCACCTCTATCACTATCACGTTACTCTAGAGAGATCTCAGTAACATATTAATTTGCACTTTGCACCCTTAACTGGACAAAGAGATAGAGAGAGATTTTGTTTTCCTATTTTTTTTAATGATACTATAATTATTATTCCGAATCCGCTGGATGCGAGAAGCACAGAACCGGTCGAAGTGGCGGTGCTTGGAGGCCTATGTCCAGCAGTGGACGTCTTTCGGCTGACATGATGATAATGATCTGATTTTATCTTTACTTTTAACATCTCTTGTATGCTGACAATCTGTTGTATGTATTGTACTATGTTTAGGCAAATAAATGATTACCCCCCCATCTAGCTTAAAGTTTGAAATAATTCTCACGAGCAAACAAATAGCGACACAACATTGCTGCGTGGTTCAATACTTCCCCGAACAAACTCACAAATATACCTCCATATGTACAGGAATGCACAAAACATTTGCAGCAAACCACAGTGAGTTTTTTATTTCGTACACTAACCAAACCTGTCGAAAAACCCGCTGCACTAGCACACAATAAATCGGGCGCGGTGACCAGCGTGCAGCGTTGCAACACATCAAATCAAACGCGCCCGCACCGATGGACAAACAACTGTCCACACAGAATAGGTATCAGGTACAGAAGGCTAGCTCCACACAACGAGAACGCTCGCACACATACATACAGTTGTTTCTTTCTCTACATAGAAACCAAAGGAATATTATTATAAGGGATGTCTTTGTTTGACACTCGGCTGATGCGCAAAATTTACAATCAGTTTAAAAACATCGTACCTTTGCATCCTACTAATATTATAAATGTGAAAGTTTGTGTGTTTGGATGTTTGTTACTCAATCACGCAAAAACGGCTGAATGGATTTGGATGAAATATGGCAAACAGATAGTGGATTAACACATAGGATACCCGATATTTCCACGTGATCGAGACTTACGCGGGTGAAACCACGGGGCGCAGCTATTAAATAATATGCGTCATTCGAATTTTCATTCCAATTTCAAGAAGAACCGTCTAAGCTAAAATGAAACTAGAAAATTACAATAGAGTGCAGCAGTCGCTTTCTCCACAGATTTTGCTAAAGGTCACAAGAATATTCTAAGTGATAAAACTTGCATATAGTCACAGAATAGTACAGAAGGTCGGCTCCAAAGGTACATCAATCAAAAACTCATGTAGTCATGGACCTACTTCACGTACGGGTATTCCCGTTCGTCCCACTGGCGTCGTCCCACCAGTTTAATAAATTATATTAAATTTATTCCCGCTCGTCCCACTGACTTTTTCAGTGGGACGAACGGGAATGATTTAGTAATTTTATTTTTATTCCCATTGGTCCCACTGAACAATTTGAGTCTGGTTGTTGTTCAATTATACTTATATAATTGAACAATTTACTTATATACCTAAATAGGGTACAAGGTGTCGTGAACAGAATACCATATTGTATGCATGTAACGTAGTACCGGGATAAAAAGTGTCCTACGTATTAAATAAACTATCTGTCATTCAAATTCTATAAGTTAGATAAAACTAATGATTGAAATATTATCGTGAATTCATGCAAGCCTAGTAATTTTGTAAGGTTAGCTCGGAAATTGTGCACAACGTGTCATGAACAGAATACCGTCTCGTATGCATGCAACGTACTACCGAGATAAAAAGTATTTTATCTCCAAATTTTATCGCAATCTGTTCATCCGTTAGAGCGTGAAAGTGTACCTAACAAATAAACAAACAAACTCACTTTCACATTCATAGTATTAGTTAGGATTAGTAAGTTTATAATTGAACAACAACCAGACTCAAATTGTTCAGTGGGACCAATGGGAATAAACATAAAATTACTAAATCATTCCCGTTAGTCCCACGGAAAAAGTCAGTTGGACGAGTGGGAATAAATTTAATATAATGTATTAAATTCCCGTTCGTCCCACCAGTGGACGACGCCAGTGGGACGAACGGGAATATACGTTCACGTATCGCTATACGTGCACCCGCTGGTGCAAGCGCACTCGCGACTGGCATTTGTTTGAGATCATCGCAAGTACGCGTTCATGTGTGTGTGCGCCTGTTTTCGCTCCTTGTATGGAGCTTACCTTCTGTCCCTATCTATTCTTTAGTATTGGACACATTGCATGAGGTATTCACGGAGGGTAGATTAATTAATAACTTTAGTGAAAATAAAAAAAAAATAATTTTAGTGAAACTATGTAGGGTCCAAAAAGCTAGATTTTAGCCGTGGCTTATTCTGACTAATTCCTCATAATCTGCCTAGTCTTTTCCGGGATCCAGTCTAACTGGATGCAGCTGAATTCCATACCATTTTACACGGAACGACAGCGTATCGGACCTCCATAGCCCAGAATGACTAAGGTGTGAAAACTATGGGAAAAATCTGAAAAGATTTATCAATCTTTCTTTTTCGTGTGGATAGTGTCAGAGTTTTTATGCCGCCCATTGGCCGAACGACTTGGCTTCACATGCCGTAGAGAATATCCCTCAGGCATGCCGGTTTCCTCAATATGTTTTCCTTCACCGTTTTTTAAGTAAGTGATAATTATACAATAAGCACATGAATTCGAAAAGTCAAAGGTGCGTGGCTTGGGTTCAAACCCGATCACTAACAGTCGGTATATCATAAAACTCGGGCTAAACAGAGACAACTACTTATAAAACTTTCCCTTAAGCAGTATGCATTCAGGAAATTAATTATTGAGCAAATGACATCATATACCAATTTACCGTGTAATAGCCATTTTCATACACCTATCAGTTTTGATTTTAATATACGGACAATTTAAGTTGGCAGTCAGTTTGCTTAACATTTTTTTTCCCTAACTTATAACTGAGTAGAGTCTGGCCAACGAAAGCCGGTTCCGAAAACACGCGCGAAATTTAAAAAAAAACAAGACTGTGTGTCCCTAAACATCGTGCGTTATATCGTGTTGATTAATGTTTGATTTCATTAAAATAAAATTTCAAGTATCAACACGCGATAAAAAAGCGTTTTAAAAAAATGAATTTTTCACTCGTTTTTTCTCTTTCAAAAATCCTCTCAAAAATAAACTCGGTACCCAAAAATGCGTGACAATCAATTAAATGTGAAGTCTGCACCTGCGCTTGACTCCGGACAGCCGGACAGTTTCGGGCCCGAGAGAGTCCGGCCGGACGACGGACAGAGCCGCTCAAAAAATAATCACTCACGCGGGACGATTAATAACTTGTATGTGGGGCTATGAAAATCTAGGGTGGTGTGAGGTATAAGCGATAGCGGTGCTTACGACACGGCTGTATTGTTGCTCTACATTAGGTAAATTAATAATGTGATTATGATTAATTTATTATAAAATGTAGTATAACGATGGTCTTGGTTTAAATAATAATCACAAACTATAGACAAAGACGCTATGCTTTGTACCTGTTAAAAAAGATAGAATGTGACAGCTTTTATTTGCGATTTAACTGAGTAAAATACATAAGCCAATATTTTATTTCAAGTAACTTTGTGCACACTTAAAGCAGAACAGACGTTACATTACTACACCAATAAAGCATCGATAGAATAAAACATCCTACAACTGAATTATCGACACACCGTGTTCGTTAAAATAAAAATCAAACCATCAACTTTCGAAATGAAATAGGGGACCCGTTCAAAATATTATTATATTGGTACAACTACAGAGAGAGATGTTAGAGAGAGAAAGCTGACAGATGAGATGATGATGTGTGAGAGATGTCTATTTACATCAGCCATAGATGATACGTATTTACGCCATTTCTTTCATCCCATTTGGAAGAATGATCTTTGCCGGCAGTTCTTTTCTTGATGTTCCAAAAATTGCTGATTCTAAGTCTATTTAAAAATAATTTCAAATCTCCCGGCTGTTCTCATGGCCCCACCGTCACGCCACAGCGACGCGTGACGCCTGCACGTGACGTCACTCACACTCCTCACGCGCGTCACGCATTGTAACATAACTTTGATAAACATTCGTCACGCCTACCATTTGGTAGGGTTTACTTCTAAATGAAGACAAAACTCATTTGTTTAGGACTAAAATGAGTGATTTTTTAACCACTTTTTAAAATTAGTTCTAATCTCCGTCCTAAGCATTTAACAGTTTTTCAAACAGACTTTGTTTGTCAGAAAAGAAAATTATTATAGTAAAAAGTGGGTTAAAATAATGTAAGACAATAGACACGAAGACAAAATGTTGATCGCTCCACCCGACCTATTTACGTCAGGGGTCCACAAAGGTAATTTAATAGTATGATTATGTTATCAAAGGGCGGGCATAGAATGTTTTTTCTTTGGAGTGGCCAACTTCTTGCCGAGTTTAAAACAACTTCGTATGGTTGGACCTGAATTGTATGGTCAATCCCCTTTCATTGTTAGACTCACAAAATATCTTAATAGTATAATATTTGGACTTTAAAAAAGACCATGAGCATGATCTATGAGTTTGTTTCGGCATTTCTTCTCTGGGATCAGTCAGCTAGAAAAACGCCATCTAGTTTTAAAATATTGATTTAAAAAATTAACGTGTTAAAAGTTTCATATAATACACAACTCTATCGTGGACGGAAAAAGTCCCGGTCTTCACATATTTCCATAAATTTTACTTCGCTGTGTTATCGTGAAGCCGTGATGTGGACGTAGATCTTCACGATAATATCGTATTCCTAAATGCCTTTGATTGCACACATCAAAGTACCAAGTTTTCACTGCGAAAGAGTAGGAAGTGTCATGCAAAATGAAAAATATCAAATTACCTAATAACAGAAACGTACCCAATTCCCCTTAAATCAAAACCTCATACAGAAAATGCTCACAAACTCATTACCCAGGAATCCTCAAGAACACAAAACCAATAAGAGCACATTAATGAAAAAGAAGCGGCAGGGGAACGAGGTGATCGTGTCATTATCATGGAAAAGTTTTTAATTTAGACAGGGAAGAGGCGCAGTCCCGGGGGAAATACCCCTGGTAACAGTATTGGATGGTTTAATGTCCACCGGACGGACGATAAGTATTTTGTTTTTCTCCGATTTCTTATTATTGAATGGGTGGAGCGTGCGGTCATATTTCATATTGGATTGAGGAAGAAATATGTGTTTATGTGACAAATGCTCGTGGCGATATTCTTCTGTTATACTAACTTTTTCTTCAAAGATTTCAGAGTGGAATAGAATAGTACCTAAGGAATTTTACTAGAAGATATCAATTAGAAGAAGATTCGATTGGATTTAATTTATAAGAAGGAGTACCAAAATGTTGCAGGGCTTTTGGGTATCGCCACAAAATTGACTGTAAAATATTCAAGAAACATATTTAAGAAAAACAAAACAACCAGATTCAGGCGCTGTTACGCAATAAACATTCGACCTCCCAAAAACAATTGAATTCTACATTACGACACAAAATCTTCAAGTACCTGCTAAGAGAACACAATCCAGCAATAATTCAAGACAGTACGTTGTCAAATCACAACGTACGACGCACATAAATAAGAGCAGAGAGAGATGTCACGCGTGCAGCATCCCTGTGTAAATAAATCATGGTCACATCCTCTGAGAAGCGCCGCGAAAACGGTCGGAAAACACTCGCGAGTACGCCGCCTGAATGCAGATAGGGGACGGAATGTACGACGGGATAGTTGGACGGGAGACGCTAGTGGGTGGGAAAGGATTGGGTAGTCTATTAACATAGTATTTTTTATTTGAAACGTGCTTTAATCAGTGGTATACAAGGAGCCGCTATTTTTCCTGGTAGAAAAAAGTACTGTTAATGATCTTAGTAGGTAAACGCAGTAAAAAGTAGATGCACGAAGTGCCGTGAGCGAAAACTCTTCTTTACTTTTCGAACATGTTTTATCAGTATCACATATTTCACGATTTTTTTTAATTAAGAAACGCGGGCATGGCCTGTGACTTATCATAATTCCAATGGCTACTTAGTATTAACTTATTTCTACTTTTATGGTTAAATTAATACATATAAAGGGTTAGTTGGTGTACGGTCTCATCGCCGTACCTTTTTTTTGCTTACTCTGTAACCTAATTTAGGCCAACAATGCGCGTCATAATTTCACGACCAACAAATTTAAATGTAGTGAACTTATAACTGTGTAGCTATCGACAACTGTCAGAAATAATCGCCTTCCACTCTACTACTGTTACTTACTCTTAACTTAAATAAACTTAACTACTTAGTGCATCTTAATGGACCGGGTTTCTCGATACTAACTCAACTTTACCCGAACAACACGGATTCGTTAAACATCGCTCTACCATGACAAATCTGTTAACATAAATGTCAACAATCTCTTTGAAAAAATGGATCAACGTGTTCAAGTAGACGCTGTGTACACAGACTTTCAGAAGACTTTTGACAAGGTGGATCATGTACTGCTTCTGGAGAAGATTGCATATAATGGAATACGTGGTAACGTACTTAGATGGTTTGTCTCATATGTTTTTAATAGGGTACAAATAGTGGCGGTTAATGGTTATGAATCTGACCCTATAGTTGTCACCCCTGGCGTTCCACAGGGATCTATTTTAGGCCCGTTGCTCTTTATTATATTTATCAACGATATTGTAAGTTGTTTCATCAACTCAAATTTCATAATTTACGCTGATGACATAAAAATATATAGATCTTGCAAAGTTATACAGGATTGCTTGCTTCTTCAAGAGGACCTTGATAGATTATATACATACTGTAATAAAAATAAACTCTTTCTCAGTCTACCCAAATGTCATGCCATCTCATTTACTAAGAAGAAAAATAAAATTAATTTTAATTATTCCATTAATAATGCTGGCTTGGATAAAGTTGATTCCGTTCGTGAATTGGGTGTTACACTGGATGCCAGTTTGCACTTCGACATGCACGTCGACAACATAATAAATAAGGCGTACCAGATGTATGGTTTCGTCATGAGATCTTCACGTGACTTTGTGCGACCCTCTACGTTCCTACTGCTTTATAAGACTCTGGTAAGATCACAGCTAGAGTACGCCGTTCTAATTTGGAACCCCTTCTACGACAAATACGGCTCTAGAATTGAAATGGTACAGAAGAAGTTCCTACGATCGATGAATTATAAGTGTTTCCACTCAAAAATTCCATATGTGCAGCTATTGAAACGGTATAGGGTTCCAGATCTGGGGTCTAGGCGGTTATTACGTGATGAAATAACTCTGCACGGTATATGTAATAACAAATTTGACTGTATCGACCTTACAAGTAAGTTGTGTTACAAGGTGCCACGCAGTGTTATTTTAAGGGGGGTGCGCGTGCCTCAACTGTTCCACACGGATATATGCCGGACTAATGCTGGGGAACGAGCACCTCTTCGCCGACTTGTTGATACATACAACACACATTTCATGGACCTTGATATATTTTATCTATCTAAGCAAGTATTTAGGAAAATGGCTCTGGATATTTTGTCTGCAGAGTAAATTGAGTAACATTAGGCAATCTCAGCGCTAAAATGACAACGATTCTTTTGTTTTGTTTTGTTTATCGCTTTATATAATCACTTCTTTTAACTTTTAGTTAATTCGTGGACAATGGTGTGGGTTGCATGTTTGACAATTCCTAGCTTAAATAATTTTCTGTATTTTTTAGCATGTAACTGTTTTTTGTCCCTAATAAATAAATAAACTTACAAACCTTCACGACAAATCGATGTACGGAGTTAACTACTACAACCCGTACAGTTACTGTTAGTTATGTATAATTTTATAAAACCTCCACTGGTTTTAATTAGATTTTAGGTAACTCATGAGCTCTGTGTTCGTTATTTTAGAGCATGCAGTGTAATTTGTGATTTAGGTTCCTTTCATTGTATGTGATAATATTGCCAGATTCGTGACGCATTTATAAAAACAAAAATCTCTTACTGAAACTCTTTTGGTCCTTAGTTTCTATCATATAGTATTATCATATTCTTACTTATCTGTAAATATTATGTACGAGGGGTGTTCAATAAATAGTGAGAATGAGTATGACGCAATTATCTGTTACTAAATGTTATTTTATTTTTCGATGAAGTCACCTTTCAGGGTTATACACTTTGTATAACTTTTTTTTTAAACTAAAATTCCCTTTCTAAAAAAATCTTTCCGATCCCATAATAAATCGTGTACTGCGGCGACTACTGCGTCATCATCTTCAAATTTCTGGCCCGTGAGATGTTCTTTTAACCGCAAAAATCGGTAAACATCACTAGAGCAAGGTCCGGTGATTATGGAAGATGTGCCATCAATTCGAAGCCAGCTTCTTGAATGGTAGCCATCGCAACTGGATTTGTACGCGGGTTTTTGGTGAAAAAAATTAACTACAGAACACGTTCCGAAACGACGCAAACAAATGACTTCTATTTTTTTTAAACAAAAGAGAGTCGATTGTTTTTTTTATTATCATCATAGCTAGTGTCTGGGCTTTCCCTGCCCGTATTTATTTTTTTTCTTTCCAAGGAGAATGCATCGCATTCTCACTATTTATTGAACACCCCTCGTATGTACCCAAAAACCCTAAGCGTCCCCGTCCATTCTGCCCTCCCGCATCTTCCTCAAAACTACTCCGCCCCCGCGAGGAAGCCGCTCCTGAATATCTGAATGTGTGATGTAATGCGAAAAATCAACTCGTGATCGCTGTGTACCGAGTGTTCGCGAAATTGACTGCGGCCTGCCAACAGTATTTAGACAACGTTCGGGTTAGAATATTTGAATTGTAATGTTCTTTGTAACAACTAAAATCATAGTAGAGGAAGTCTGTGAACTGAAATGTTAATTCCTATATAAAATAATTATTTTCATATCAAGATCATCTCATGATTTTAAGTTTCCTTGCCAAACGAAAACACAGTCACGTGAGCGAAGCAGCGGGCACGGCTAGTCCCGTAGGAAGGAATGACGAAGAAAATGCACACATTTTTAGAGATCCGTACTCGATAGGTGCCAAACGGAACCCTATTACTATGCCTCCGCTATCCGTCATAGCGAAAGTTGTATAGTATGATAGGTAGAATCACCCCCTTGACGGATGCAGGTCACCAAATCGCCTCTCTGTATTATAAAGAACTCTTGTGTTAATCTATATGATTCTAGACCCAGCAGCTTAGGCTCTCCGTTTTCTAAACTTAAGATTTTTTTTAAATAGATTTGTATTTTCTTCTTAAACTCGCGACAATCTAAGAAGTCCGTTTTGACAGCTATAAAAATGCTTTGTGTAGCAATAAAAAAAAATGGTTTCTTATAAACTGATTCTCGAGACATATCGATTGATCATACTTAGAGAGTTAGTAATCGACGACTTATCTACATTGCTTAAAACTGATTTTCAAGGCATAACGTTTTATTACATGTACGAGAACGAAACGTCAAAACGGACTTCTTAGATTGTCGCGAGTGTAGCTAGTACTTTTCACCGAATAAGACTACGTTCGCCAATACCCACCACTTATATTTAGAAACATATTAAGGTCTTGTGTGAAGTATTTAACATTACAGCACATGGGGAACACTTCAGTCATTCAAAATCCTTAAAAACAAATCATTTCCGGTCACTTCAGGCTGGCATAAGTCACCTTTCCCCAACAATAATACCTCCAACCTTGACGCACATTTACGATCCGTAGCCTGGCGTTCCATTTCGCGCAGTTAACTCTTACGACTCGCAGAAGATTGATGACTCTCACCATGTTTTTTCTGCCATCCTCAAACAAGGAGGCATCTTGACGTCAATCTGACGCACAAACAGATATAAATAATTCGAGGGGTTTTTCTTTTTGCCATATGGTTATGGGGTAAGCAGGTTTCTTATAAGAAAGGTTGTGTTTCCCCAAACTATCGAATTATAGTTTTGCGCCACTATGCTGACGGCATAAAATTAAAACTTGTTACTGACAATTTGGCACAGTAATATTTTGAAAGGCACACATTCGGCTTTTAATTTTTACAGGATATTTTTCATTTCGATTCATATAATTTGTGAAACTCGTAGACACAGATTTTTAAAAACTACAATATCGATACACTTTTTAGCTTATGGAATAAATAAATAATCGACATAGTAGTAAATTATGAACCCAAATAGTTTTAAATGGTGATAATCCTCATGAAATAAAATAATTTAAATTCATGCGCAACAAATGAAAAGTTTAACTTTAAAAATACATAATTAATCAAACCATTAGTCAATCAAATAATTGTAATTTATGTACAGTTTATTTCTTAATAAATATTTGGTACCAAAAAAAACATTATAGAAACAGCAACACCCAAACATGACCAGTTTATTAACTCAAAGCGGCAACCCCGTAACGTGTCGTATCCAGCCCCTGACCAGGGGGATGTTGCTGTACACTCCTGGCTGCTCCTTCATCGCACATCCAACCCCGAAGGAAACTAGGCCCAAGAGCTTGCCGTTGGAGATCGCTGGGCCACCGGAGTCACCCTGAAAAAAAAAGAAGAAAATATTGTTATCTGACACAGGTACGTAGTATTATAATATCTGTGACACAGGTTAAGGCTCAAAATAGGTATTCACACGGCAAAAAAACAGAAACAAATCTTAGTTATAACAGTACTGTGCGGCTCACGTCTGTGGCTCGGGAATTAAGCATTTTGTTAACGAAAGCGCCACAGTGCAACATTTCTGCTCTTATCAAGCAATATACTACAATGCTTCTGATCTTCTCTATTCTGTATTCGCGATTTAGTTTCCAAAAATGTAAACAAATATGTGTATCCGGAAAAATAACTGGCATAATCTTTTGACATTTGAATAGACTTTATCTGTGATTTTAACATAACACTGATAGTTTTGATCGTTCGCTAGGCAGCCAGCCGCCAAGTAGCGTTACTGTGTTCAGGTTTGAAGGGTTAACGTTAAGGTTACTGTGTTCCAGTCTGGTAGTAACTGGTACATGAGACCTTCTAGTTTTGCCTCACAGATAGAAACGCACTTGCGATGGAGTGTGTACGTGCTTGGCGTTAGTAGCTGGCAGGCAGTAACTTATTTACTAAACAATTTATTCGATACCCAGTTAGTCAAAGTGGGTAAAAATTGTTTTTTTTTGGACTATTGGTAGTTCTTCGCCAAGAGTCTGGATTTGTGCCCAGTTGAAAGCAATATTCTCGCCCCCTATTACTTAAGACTTGAACTTAACTGGCGAAATGTTGGTACTTGGGTACACTATAATATTGATTTCCCTCTCAAGGGTTAAGCCCTTGGGGGATACTCGTCGGTATGTTTTGCAAATATATTGTAATGTGGAGTTACCTGACAAGAATCCTTGGTACCGTTGAGGTAGCCAGCGCAGAACATCCTCGGCGTGACAGTCTTGTAGTTGGTGAGGGGGAGGGACCTGCAGGTGTCCGGGGACATCACCGGAACACGGACACGGCGCACTATGTCTTGCATTACGCGTTGCTAAGACATAATAAATGTGAAAAAAGATTGACAACCTGCGGTAATCATACTGAAAGACTCAAGATTTCAAGCAGAATTGAAAAGACTAACCGTTTGTTTAATCCAATTTATCTGTTTAATGTCACGTTACTTAGCCGCAAACTTACATATTATGTTAATATCTTCTATCTTACTATTTTATTCTTCTCGTCCAATCTAATAATACCTAATAGCTGGGTCGGATGTATGTAGCATCATAACGAATGCTTAACCAATCACTTATTTTTTCTTACATAATTTCTATTAAAACATGTATTATATGTATATAACAGATCAGTTTTTGTGACAGCTTTCTATATAATATGATCCCAAATCCTCTTCAACGCACTCTTATATAAGGCTTTTATATAAACACCAAGCATAAACAAAGAGATTAATCTGTAGTTAATAACTAATCTAAAATAAAACATACCTTATACTTCGTGTGCCCCCACCCACTGACAGATACCAACTCCCCTTCCTTAATATCCTCAACATTCCCTATAGCGATGGGCCTGGAGTTGGGGGTCACGGGGATAGGCTTTTCCAGCAGAATCAGCTGGTAGTCGTAGTCATGGGTGTGCAGGTGAGTGGTGTTCCAGAGGGGGTGGATGAAATGAGCGCAGATGCTGTACTTTGTGGCTAAAGAGCGCTGCGTCGAGCCTGCTAGGACGAAAGATTCTTTTTCCCTGTAAAGGAGGGTTGATGCTTGATGCTACGAAATATTTAGGAGTTTGATAGAACTTTTAGGATGAGTTTTTATTTTCGGACAATGGTTCAGGTACGGTTGACGAAAGTCGGTTAACACTAGGTATTTCTTTTACACAAATTATTTTTATTTATGATAATATTCAGCATTTTATCTATAATCTAATTAATATGGTAATTTTTCAGGTATTCCGTGTTTTTTTAATATTATGGTTGATTTACAAAGTCTTTAAATTTGAAGTACATATTAGTCGATTTTCATTGACCGTACCGATTTGTTTATTAAAAACCTGCATCAGCTTCCCAGACTATTCGTTATCAAGATTGTTTTTCTTTGTATAAAATCAAAGTCCCCTCATGAAAACAAAAATAAACATGATCATATTATGTCATGTATAAATTGAAAAGTCCTTGATTTAAATTCGAGAGTACTATAAGCCACTCTTTGTTTAATCACATTAGTCGCAGCAGCTTGACGTCTCAAAGAGATTAGCAGGATTGTTAGCATACACCTCGTTTGCTAGGGGTATGCGAATTAACTTGCGCTGTGAGACCTTGCTTCTTGCCAAATTTCATAATTCTAGGTCAATGAAAAGTACTACTCTTTTTCTATTGGTTTTAATTTATTTGCAAGTATCAGATTATATCGCGTATTTTTTATTGCGTTAACTCAGAAACTTGATTTTTAGAGCTTCACGTATCTGATATTAATTTCAACTTGATACCTCCACGCGTTCCTAACAAAAAAGGTCTTGACAGACGGACGGAATGACAAAGAAGTGATCCTACATGGGTCCTGTTTTTTTATTTTGAGGTACGGACCCCTAAGCAGCCAGCTAAGGATTTATAAACTGTTTAAAATGTAAACAATACTCACTTACAATGCGCGGCTGTGATGACCCACTCGGGCGCAATCATGGTCCCTCCACAGTACAGGCCGTAGAGGACTTGATAGGGAACCTCCTTTATAGAGACCTGGTTGCCTCCTACTATCCTCCATTGGACCTGGGGATAGAGTACCCTGTTATTTAAGAGTAATAAGAGAATTTGAGATGCATAGTCCTGCTCCTGCCTTTATCTTATTTTTTATGAGATCAGTGCATTATATCTTCTTCTTAAATACATCTCCATATGTCGCTTCTTTTTTAACCACATCATCTTTCACAATAAAATCATCCTTGGTAGTCCCCTACTCTTATAATCACTGTATACATTATCATCATCATTTCAGCTGAAAGATATCCACTGTAGGAGATAGCCCTCCCAGTACCCACGCACATCGCCACCTCACCGCTTCTCGCATCCAACGGATTCCCACGACCAGCACCAGGTCCACCCTGTGTGGTGTGTGGGGGTCTACCAACGCTGCGCCTACCACCGCCTACCAACCCTCCGCCTACCTTTTAACCATCTATTACTTAGATACAAGCAACCAAGATTTTTTCTGAATGAAAGTTGGGGATGCCTACGTCCATTATCGGATGTTCTCGGCCTGACTGTTTGGCCGTCATCATAAGCCTGACCCTTACATCGACAGGCCCGTCCTCGTCAGGAGCCTCCTCCTCTCTGCCCAACGGCTCAGGAGCCATGGCCTCGTGGAAGTACATGTAGTTTCGAGGCGGAACTCTTCGGGTGACGAAGATCCTCCAGTAGTGAGTGGCGCAATCTGATGTTAGGCGCCCGAAGTATGTTCCTGGAAATTATGAAGGATGGGTGTAAGGCATACAGGTTCAGCAACAGACCCGTTTGGAAATCGATCCCCAACCACGGCAGGAACGATTTACTATTAAAAGCAAATTCTGATAAGTAAACAGTATGTGTCTGACGCATCCGGTCAGATCAATCTGATCTGTTTCGTCAGCAGATTTTTTACGATATATACTTTAAAGACGTGTATATTTTTTTTACTCTTGTAGTGATCAAGTCTGGCCTTAGTGTCCTATCAGCGGCCAGACCAAGGAAAATGTTACATCAAATAGGGACTCAAATAATGAGGTTTTTTCTTTAAATTTCTAGTTTTTCTATACTTAGTAAATACTCCGAAGCGTATTCGAAGAATAAATAGGTTGGTACTAGGAAGAAGACTGAGATTAATCTTATATCGCGAAAACACTTTCATTTTCATTCCTAACGCAGTACGCGGCATACTTGCGGCAAATGCCAAAGATATTGTACAAGCCATACTGTAGGCGACGTGGAAGCGTCCTGGGAGGTACGCTTTTTTATTCAAATCTATGATAGCGTCAAAAAACTTGATTCTTTTTTCTTTGGATTCAATAAATCTAAATTAACAAAGAGTAAATGAACACAAGGTGCCCTAAAGGCATCGGTGCGGTAGGAATGCAGTTTTTTTTTACTTTTCATACAACTTTTGATGTGTAACATTTTACATCTCGCTTTCCTGCAATTTGTGGAGTGGGAAATCTGTGGGAGTGATTTCGTGAAAAGGGATGGAAGTGTATTACAGGAAGTCGGGGAAGCGCGCGCTATTTGATTTGACCAATAAGCGCGCGCGGTGCTAGTCTTGTCTATTGTAATGATATGTTGTAAAAACCAACTTATATTGTAATTTTCTGCGTCGCGGTCTCTGCGTCAAATCCTTACTAAGTTACAAGTGAAAGTTCCAGTACCGAGCAATATAGCTTAGGTAACATATAAATATATAGGTACTGGGATATATGTGTTTTCAGTGGAAGCACGTAGGTATCATTTAAAGTTCCGGCTAAGCAATAACTTAGAGGCAAGCTTACGGTAAGTAGAGATAGTAGGGTAGTTAGGATGATGAAGTAACGAGTGTGTTTTAATTAATTCGTGTATAGAGGTCATTGTCCCCGTTTTTAACCCTTAAATTGGAAGTGGTACCTTCGTATTTCTACAACGACTTTCAACAGGATTGACATAAGGTTTTCGATAGCTTATGTCAGTCCTATACATTTTTGACTTTTCCATCATCGTTATCACTGATAGAATTTCACTTTGTCTGGGCCTTAGCTCATCGAGCCATATCCGTCTAGGCCTGACGCGTTGTCGTTTGCCACCACTGAGTCGTAAGTTTGGCCCACTGATCGTTTAATAAACAAATAAATTGTTTAATAAGCAAATTCTTCAAAGAAAATATACTTATATTATTTTTCATTTTTTTTCTATAAGAATTTTTTGTTTTTTATCATAATCATAATCATTTTATTTGCAATATCTAACCTAACAGTCCCACAAAATTTCCTCTCTCAACGAAAATCAAGTAGTTGTGCGGTTCACTGTACGAATCCAATTTGACGACTCTATTACAATTAGTTTTATTTAAATAGTATAATGAATCCAGTGTTTATTTTTCATTTACATTCATCACAATGATCCCTCATTAATTAATGTAACATACCGTCGAGCCTAATTAATTCACTTTTAATTAATATTGACTTGGTAAATATAAATATATTTTTTTTAAATACACACTTACACAGTATCACTATTATATTCAATTATAGTCTGACCGGACTGCATCGCACATTCCTAAAGCGCGGAACAGCGGTCCATGCTATAAGAATGTGCGGCGAGGCGGGGGGCAGCGTTGACCAATGAGCGAAGGACGGGACGCCGCGCGCCATGAGCTTTGACGAATGAGCGGCCTGCACTGCCCCCCCGTCTCGCCTCGCACATACCTCTGGCGCTGAACAGCTGTCTCGGTCAAACTATTGCTTTTGCATCATGCATGTTTTTTCTTTAACTCTGTTTCAGATAAAATGGCAATCACAATTGTTTTAATTAACAAAAATGTTTAACACTTTTCCATGTGCTTCCTGATTGTAACAATAAAAAGCCATAAGCGTTTAGCAGTGGTAATAAAAAAAATACACAAAGTAAAGCGCCTGCTTACGTTTGAACCCACGACCTATAACTCGTAAATCGGTGCCAATACTACTGGACTTAAGTTAGTGATTATTTGAGCAGCGGATTAATTTTGTAATTGAATCTACATTATTGTAGGAAGATTGGAAATGTAAAGCACTATTTTTGCCAAATAAACATTATTATTAATACTCGGTAGCATGGCTATACCGCTGATAGTCCCATCAATGTAAAATCAGCCACAAACAGTGACATAGGGATAACATTTCTCATTTTGAAAGAAAAAATCAATTTGGCACTGTAAGTAATTTCTCAGAATCATACGATTCGAACAAACCCACCATTTTTTTTGTGTTAAAACTGCACCGTTTTAAGAGACAGTTTGCCTAAGAGAATTTACCTCTGCAAATCTTCAGCATAAAACATGAAAACTGAACCACAAATAGAATCTAAGTAAAAAATCCAGTCAGAACTATTCTCACAATAATAGTTATATATCCCGCGGCACCGCTTTGTACATTCTACTCATTGTGCTGTTCGCTAAGAACTCAATCCACGCGTACCCTAAGGCGATCTGCGCAATCCTTGTTTTCCTAAGTTCTTTGACAAAGCGAATGAATGGAGAAAATTAGCTAGTACTGGTTTAAACCGACATCAAGAGGTAGTTCTTATTTTTATTAGACATGGGTCGTACTTCTTGCAAAATCGAGTACTAGGGCTTCCAAGTACGTCCACCTTTAGACACCAGCGCCAAAAACCAGGGCTTGAAATACTTTCAAGTATTTTCTTTCTGCATGGAAAATAGATCCGTAAGGTCATACAAATAAGGAGTACAATGGCGTATGCAAAAAAATATACGTCCAACTTCCAACCAAGCCTTGGTGGAAGTAAATACTTGCATAGGATCCAAGCCTTGTTGGTAGAAAAATACTTGCATAGAACATTGAGTCGTAATGTAATATAAATAAGGAGCAGAATTGCATCTACAAAAAAATATACTTCGAAACCTTTAAAGTAAACATACTTTCACAGAACATTAATCCGTAACATGATATAAATAAAGAGCAGAATCGCGTCGAGTGTCAACGGAGCAATATACTTTGAAGTATTTCGGGTCGGCATCGGCACTTGGTCGGCGTATTTGTTAGTAAATACCTGGTGTAAAAACCTGGTCGCGTAAATACGCACCTTCTCTAATTTTTATGCGCTTTTATTAAGTACCTATGATATGATTTTTAATTAGAGTCAGTATGAACAAGTAGGTACACCTCTGCCTGCCCCTTCCAGAAAAACCTACAGGCGTGATGTTATTGTTTTTTTGGGTTCCGAACCCCAAGGTTGCCAACGGGACCCTATTACTAAGGCTCCGCTGTCCGTCCGTCTGTCACAGGGCTGTATCTTTTGAACCGCGATCGAGTCGGACTCGCACTAAACCGCTTTTTTTTTCGTCAAGTTATTTTGTATTAACAAAATATTAAAAAAAAACATAACTACCCACCATTCCCACAGCTAACAAGTCTAAACACCAAACACACACATACAACACAAAATACACGACTAATATCACACATTTTAAATAAAATAAAACATAAAATTAAAAAATATTTCCTAAAACAAACATGGCTATGTCTGTCAAAAGTTAGGACTAAAATAATGAAGTTAAAACGTCTTGTTATACCACTGTGACCGATGATTACTTCACGGTATTTAAATATTACTTTCGTGATTGAAAACAGGTGATAAAACTGGACTAATGTGACGTCACACGGTGTAAATAACGCTATTTACATTGTAAATATTCAGGGTTTAGGTGGCTAGAACCTTCTTCTGTCGTAAATACCTCATCGTCATTATTTTCTTGCCTTTATCTCAATTTCTGGTGTCCTGAAACACGGACCTTCCGTCTAGCTTAGGCACCAGTCTCCCCACAATATAATATTACTAATTTTTGTTTTAACTGTCTAAACCGTTAATAAAATGTAGGTACTGTTATATGTATTGTGGTGAGAAAAATAAATCTTATCTAATTTATTTGAGGTCGGCCTTCATATTCCCTACTCTCTCATAGTCGTCATCTCATTAATCACCCCCCTTTTAGCCATATCATCTTTCACATTGTTTCCTTGGTCTTCCTCTACTCTTGAAGCCATCCACATTCAATAACTACTCAAAACTTTCCTGGAGACATGCTCGGCACAAATAGCTCAAACCGTGTTAAAAATATTATAACAATTATATTATCCAACCGGTAAGGTGCTAGTGGGGCTGATTGTGTGCGAAGGACGCATATTTTGATTATCGTTAAGGGTATTTCAATGCACCTTACAAGATCGGATAAATTATAATAATATTTATTGAATAAATCGTTTAAAAAGTGTACATTTCAACAACGGATAGAATATTGTTATTGTTTTTTTTATGACTACACGAGTAAGCGTAACTGCAACGCATGTTACTGCAACACACGTTAGTGTAGCGCTCTACTATAGTTTATCTCAAGCAAATTAAGTTCTCTACAGTATTGCAAATAACGCTACTGCAACAACCTTTAGTGCAAAGCACGTTACCCTTCTGTAACATTAAGTTGATGTTAAATTGTTAATACGATACTGCAGTTACGTACGTAGTGAGAGGGATGCAAGTTTGTGCCTGAGTCTATACCCTTAGGTCCAAGACACACAAGTAGGAGCTTCCCTTGACTCCGCCATGTTTTATTATTGCTGAAAAGTCGGGGAACTTGAACCTCATGTAAACAAAGGCTTTATGTGTTGCGGTAATGCATAGACCAGTGTGGTAGCACCCTAGCCGCGACAACCCAGTGACGTTAAGCAGACGTGCGCGTGCGGCGATTGATGCTACGGATATTATTTTTAATATAAAGAAATGATTACAATAAGTTGATATTATATATATGATAAATTAGACAGGCTTTGTTGATTTTTCATTAAAATAAATGGATTTTTCAGGGTAGAGTCAGCTTAGTAGTGGTAATTTAAAAGGTTGAGGCTTAATTACTACTCAGGTGATTGATCTAGAAAGTATTTTGCAAGAAATTATCTTCCTGAACGACCTTCCGATCACAACTACACAGGAGATATTTATTTTTGTGAGACAGAGGTGTGTGTGCAAACTTAAAATAAATGTACTCCCTCTCTCTTATATAAACTATGCGGGTATAATAGCAGGTAATGATATAGGATAAGTATAACATTTCTCTACCACACCTACCGCTAATGAATTATTAAGACCGTTCAAGAGTAGCTACAAATTAACCCATTCGATTTGAGAATGTGCAAAGCACATTGATTAATTTCATGACCTAATTAATCACAAGCTAACTTTGAACCGCGCCAATTAATGGGAGTTGCAATCATAATGGTGATTATTTCTTTCTTTCTTAATGTTAGTCAAGATTTGCATAATTATGTTACATTCGCCTAACAAATCTGAACACTTAAATGTTTTTTCACACACCAGTTATATAGCATATGTTATAACATAGTATACAATCACAAATATCTGTATTTAAATTATTTACGCATGTATTTTCATCTTGTTAGTTGTCGCTGTGACGAAAAGTAGAGCAAATTAAAATATGTATATTTTAATTTATACTACATACATAATGTAGTAAGTAATAAATATTTGACGGTTGATGTCGTTTCTCTCTTGTAGCTGAGAAATATGTGTCGAACGGCATTCCGCTTAAAATAAAATAAAACATTATTTACTCAAATAATCATGCATTTTATTATTCGGAAAATGCACTCCGTTTCGTTTTTCTATAAATCTTCCAAATAGGTGATATAAATGATGTTAATTTAAATTCTAAATACTTATGAGGCGTACCTAATTTCAGGTTATATAATAGCAATAAACCACTATGTTCCTTTTTTCTTATAATAGGTGAAAGTGTTTTTCCAAAAAAAATACAAATAACTACTTCAAAGGTCATAAAATAACAAGTAAGGAGGTAAACTCAAGAAGTGCTTAGTTATTTCAAATCACAATCATTATTCCTTAAATATGCCATAAAAAAGCAAACCACAAGAATCAATAATGAACAACGCTCAAACTCCCCGAATCCTAAATCTGACCGGAAAACAAAGAAAAACAAAAAAATAACCATACACCATACATCTTGCCCGATATGATATGAATCCAGCAAATAAGTCGCGAATCAATTTCCTCCCTGCATGAAGAGGCAGTAAATCGCGCCAACCCCCCTCGGGGGTGGGCAGGGAGGGAAGGAGGGCTATCTTGTTACGGCAGATAACCGGCGTTTGTTCGACAGCACTATAAAGAGGATAGGGAGGGACAAAATGTCTAAAAACTATGATAATATGTTAATTTTTTGGTGGTTCCGTTGTTTGAGACGGTACGTTAATTATGTTTTTTTTTTGGATTGGAACAATGATAAACTTGCCTGTCCTATTAATGCTTTGAAAAAATCTGTTGCACTACATCATCATCATCATCTGCCTAGCCTTTACCCAACTATGTTGAGGTCAGCTTCCAGTCTAACCGGATGCAGTTGAATACCAGTATTTTACATGGAGCGACTGCCTATCTGACCAATACAACCCAGTAACTGGGTAATACGATACCCCTTAGCAAGACTGGTTGTCAGACTTTCAGGCTTCTGATGACCCGTAACGACTGTCAAAGATCCACAAATGACAGCCGGGACCAACGGCATAACGTACTTTCCGAGGCACGGAGGAGTCTCGATATACTAAGATGGTCACCCATCCATGGTCCATGTGACCATGTGATAGGTGACCCCGGCAAGCGTGGCTTATTAACCTGATGGATTGACCCATGCGGCCATGCAGTTATTTATTAAAAATATAATATTTTTTTACCGACTTCAAAAAAGGAGGAGGTACTACGTTCGGATGATTGTTTTTTTTTTTTTTTTTTTTTTATGTATGTTCACCGATTACTCCGCCGTTTGTGAACCGATTTTGAAAATTCTTTTTTAGTTCGAAAGGGTATACTCCCGAGATGGTCCCATATAAATTTTATTAAGTTTGCTTGCGTAGTTTTTGATCCAGCTTCAATATTACGTATTTTTCCCACAGTCTATGTAGACGATATAATTATTAGACTCCTTCACTGTTATTTACATAGCAGGTAGTAACTTGTGTGGGGTAGGTACCACCACTAAAAAGTGAAAAATTAAAACTTTTTACAAAAAAAACAACCGACTTCAAAAAAAACCCTAAAAAAGTGAAAAATTACTTTAATTTCGGAAGTCGGTGGCAAAAAACGAAAATTAAAAAGCAAAGACACCGACTTCCGAAATTAAAGTTATTTTTCACTTTTTTAAGGTTTTTTTTGAAGTCGGTTGTTTTTTTTTGTAAAAAGTTTTAATTAATTTTAATGATTATTTTGACAGATAAATGAAAGAAAGTGAAAACATCGAAAATTGTTTGTCAGATTCAAAATGTCTTCAAAGTACCTGTGACACGCGTATGTTTGTTTGTCGTGTGACAATGAGAACGCGCGGTACTCTCTGCCGATAACAGAACCGACAAAGTTTAATAATTGCGACAACTTGTCGAGATAACTGAGGGAATTATTTCAAGCATTTTATTTGTTTCGACGGGCGTTTGTTTCCCTTCCCTATAGCTATGTGTTTACAGGTTCAGCAGACTTCGTGAGTGTTCTAAAAACGGCCGCGTAGGGTACAATCAACCTAACATTAGTGTTAACAATTTGGCATTGACACTATCGCCTTATGTCGTAGCAGTAAGGACGATTTTCGTATTGCAAGTATTATCAGTTTTCTTTTCTTAAAGAGACGATGCTTATTTCCTTTTACACCTTGAAGTATTGTCCACCATACACAAACTAAAACACCTCTCAATAAAAACAAGAATATGTCGCCATCTTAAAAAAAGAACTTATATAATCAAAGGAGGTAGTAACACAAGCGGCAGTAAATCGCTTTGATGTTGCCGCTCGCGCGTGATTGGCTGGCCGGCACTGTGGTCGCTTGCACCTGTCAATTAAACGTAACATACTGCCAGGATAGATGACCAATAAAAATTTGAGGGTCGCTATAAAGTCTTGGAAATGTCAAATTGTTGAATGAGACTTAAATTGTGACAAAGAAAACTTTGTACACAAATAAATAACCGGAAGGAGGAAGTCGGTTGTTTTTTAGGCAAAAGGTTTTATTTTTAATTTTTTTGTTGTGGTACCTACCCCACACAAATTCGTATACTTACAAATACTTACTACGCTATTTTATTTACTTGATATTTAAATCAGTGACAGGACCGAACACAGAATGTCCATTAAGACCAAGTTGTTGACCAAAATTTTTTGTTAAAACAAATATAATATTATCACTTTTTTATTTTTTTGTATTTTGTGTTTCACGACCTGTGTCCAAATAGATGTTATTCTTTCTTTCTTTTACTTACGTACTTACATATTTTTTTTCTTTATTATTTGTCTCTAGATTGTCTCAACAGGTTGTTATCCATACTACTCAACCCGTGTGTCCCTGCCGGTAGCTGCAGTGTTAATGGGGACGATCAAGAGGAGATCTTCACACATACTCCAGAAACCATGCTTCAGTCTAGCGTCTGTGCGTCGAGGCTTCGACAGGTATGCCTATGTACATAGGCATACCTGTCGAAGCCTCGACACCAGTCCAGTTCCAGTCGGGGGAGGTAATTGTTTACCAACAACCTGCTCAGCAATTTTCTCCTTATTTTCTTATCATAGACGGGCAAATAGGGTTGAACTACACGGTGACGGATGTATGCAATCTGTCGGGACAGGTCAACTCAAAGCTGTAATGGTTCTTTCTTCAAAAAATCCTTCCAGAGATGGCCCTGCATTATTAAACTCACATTGTATTGTAATAACAAAAATATTTTGTACTTTAAAAGCGACCACGACAAAGTCAAAGTCAAATAATTTATTTCAATTAGGCACTTATAAGGCACTTTTGACCGTCAAAAACAAAGATGAAAAGAAGAATGGGCAAGAAACTCCACCGTTACTCTTATAAATATGTTTTACAATATTTTGTATACATCAATTATATGTGAAGACGATGCACCTACAATAAAATTACTGTACCATAATAGGTAAAAATAATTAAAAATAGAGCAATGACAAATAAATTAATTATGTGATAGAATTAATAGATACATGGCCTGCTCATGACATCTGAGTTTGTTTCGGCATTTCTTCTATAGGATCAGTCAGCGCGCAAATGCCAGCGCCATTTACTTTTAAAATAAATTGCCCAACGAAATAACACCTAAAAGATCAACTAACAGAAATAAACATATTTTTTATCATTTCATTTCACCGATAACTACTGCCGATCTATTCAGGAAAAAATGAAATTACTTGAGCTTAAAGTTACTTGAGCTTTACTTCTAGCTCAAATCACTTCACACCTAAGTTTTCACGATGAGATTTTTACGGAATAGGTCGACAGTTAAAAGTGCCTTTTGTTCCTATTTGAAATAAATTATTTAACTTTTACTTTGGTATTTATTTTAAATTAAAGTTGCATGTCGTGTCTGTCAGTGTGACCGTGTTGTTCTTTTAAGGTTCTTAACAACGCCAGAAGACGACATATAAATCGAAAGACTAATAAAACACGACATCATTAAGCAAATTAAAAACTACAATAAACAAAAAATAATTTCTTAATTTATTTTTGAAGTCATCAGAATAGTACATCTGGTTATTGATAATCTTCCTTTTATCCCTTATTTCTATAAAAGTTAGACAATAAATGAATTAAAGGTTGTGTCACCATCAAGTTATCGTCAATTTTTGCTTTATACCCATCTCATATTGTTAAGTTTTCCAAATGTTCTCAAGGTACTTATATGAAACTCTCCACCCACTGGTACGAATTATGCAAAGAGGCCTTCAAAGTTTCAATCAAAACTACTGAAACATATAACTTTAAGAAAAAGTCGCTTTTGGCTTAAATGCAGTGGCGGATTAAAAGCCGAGAGCGCCCTAGGTAAGCCACTCATCGACGCTCCCTAGCGGCCAAATATTGAAAAAAAAAAATGTTCTCCGTCTCTCTACCTACATACCAAGCTTCATCACAATCGGTTCAGTAGTTTATTGCATGAAGAAGTAAGGTATACCTGTACACACACACTTTCGCAGTTATAATATTAGTACGGATAATTAGGTAGGCCAGGGAATATGTGATGAAAGTTAAGAAAGGAAGAGGGACCAAAATAATGAACATGGAAATCCAATATGCCTCTCTGGGAAACAAATCTGACTGTGTGTGTTGACAGATGATCGTTTGTTATCATCAATTTAGTATCTTACCCACTTCTTTTTAAAAAATCAGGCGATGTAGGAAAATTCAAGAAGGCGGAGCACGCTTCCGAAGCTCAACATCTCTATAGAATTCAATAATCTTTACATTCTTTAAGTAGGTGCATACTTACACAATTAATTTTATATTTTATTTTCCTATTTTTTTGTTAAAAATCCCCTTTATTCCTCGCGCCCCATAGCTCTACATCTATATAGAATTAAATAATCTTTTACATTGTGTAAGTAGGTGCATACTTACTTACACAATTAATTTTATATTTTATTTACATTTTTTTTGGTAAAAATCTTCCGTGCGCGCCCCTTTAGTCCTCGCGCACCTAGGCACGTGCCTAGTTTGCCTTAGGGTTAATACGCCACTGCTTAAATGAATGTAGGAAATACAACGAAAATAGCCATGCACAAAAATAATACCTCTATCGTCTTATTCTTTGCAGAAACAGATAGACATTTCATGTCCGCTAGGACTGATGCCTGCCAGGGTAGCGGGGTAGTCCGAAAGGGATACCGGGACCTTGGCAACAGGCAACTGAATGAACACGGGTGGGTTTTAGTCAGTAAAAGTCTGACACGCCCTTCCGCTCCGCCCAGAGCGGGAGAAGTCATTGGATGATATAACACCCTCAAAAAAAAAAAGGCAGATGATGAATAGCAAAATCTAAGTTTTTGATTATTTTTATTCAGCGTGGTCTACCGAGTTACCCACTGGTTTCAGTTATCTCAAAGGACTACATTTTTACATAATTAGATGTCAGTTTTCATAAACCTACCAGATATTGCGGTAGTATGACTTCAGCGCTGGTACGTAACGCAACCTTAACCTTACCTAATAAATAATTTTATTTATTTATTTATTTATCACAAACACAACTATCATTACAGGCAATAATCCTAATGCGGTAGCGTGGTCTTTAGTAAAATCAATCATCAATTACAATTAACAAAGTTACTAATTATGTATTAGCATAACACAATACAAACAATGTTACCTTTGTGACTTCATTCAGAGAGCAATTAAATAAATCTATCCTATCAGCAATGTCATTCAGTGTATGCAGGGCACGCGTCAGCGGCGCTTAACTGTACTTAATAAGTACCCCGTATGCAAAATACGCGCTTTGACGTGGAGTTGCGTATACCAGCCCGTTTTACCTATTACCTATTACCTAAATAAGTACCATTGAATTGATGTTTGTCATCGATGATTCAATGAGAAAGGGACTTATATTTATATATTATTTACCTGTTTTTGGGTTTGATTTTCTGTATAAACGACGTCATATCGGCAGTCATTATTAAAAATTATATTGTCATTGTTTTTAACTTCATTTATACACTAGCTTCTGCCTGCGAGTTCGCGCGAAATTTTGGGTCCCAACCCACCGCGTCGCGCCCCATCGAGCGCTATTACCTACCTACTTCGTTTTCGCTTAGCGTTGTTTCAGACTTTTTTCTTTTTGATCGGCTCCTGAAGATCGTAGGGTGATGTTATAGCCTTCCTCAAAAATTGGGCTATCCAATGCAAAAAGAACTTTTCAAATCCGACTGGTAGTTCCGGAGATTACCCCCTACATACAAACAAAAGAAATTCATTTATTTAGCTTATTACACGAAGTTCTTAAATTTAATTCTCATTAACCGAAGACTTAGACAGCTTAGACAGCGGGTCTCAAACAACGCACAGCCTGTGTTTTGGTGACCCAACCACTGCACAAAATTGTGTTCTGCGCGCCCTGGTAGAAACTGACTCTGTTAAGTATCTTGGAATAAATTTAGATACAAATCCAGACTCCAGGCTGCTACCGAGAAATTCTATATAGAAAAACCCGATAGCACTTTGCCCAAACTGGGAATTGAACTCAGGACCTCATGCTCAGTAATAGCGCTTGCGACTATTGAATCAAAGAGGCAGTGACAATCATTTAAGTACAATGAAAATATATCATACAAAAACAGTTAAGATGAGTAAGAGTGTGATATGTGAGTGAGGGTATGTATTCTATCAGAGGTGTGTGTCGCTTGCTCAGTAGACTTCCCTCGCCGAAAGCCTCGCCGAAAGTTTTTCTCTAGAAAGCTTACGAGCTTGTGAATTAACAGCAGTTTTCCAGCAATTTAATTTTAATTTCCATGGAAAGATAAAATGTTCAATGATGGTTACTGCGGGTCCATCTTTAGAAGATAGACATAATATTATGATAATGCATTTTTTGTTGAACTTTTTATGATGTACAATCATGTAGCACATTAATTTTATCTCTTACAGTTTACACGGCGCACGCTAGTAAAGCTCCCAGTCGGCATGGTTTTTTCCGACATCTTCAACAATAATCGTCATATTTCAGCCAATTAATCTAAATGAATCACAAACCTAAACCTTCCTCATGAATCACTCTGTTCATGAGAAAGGTTTAGGTTTGTGTTTGACGGTGAAAACCGTATGAAAATGCGGTTGACAGTTTTTAAGTTTAACGCGTTCAGGATAATTATTTTACTGGCGGTTTCGCCCGCGTGGGTGTCGGAATTATCGGAATCTCACGGAAACGTACCTACAACCGGAATAAAAAGTATCCTATATCAAAATATCAACCCAGGTGATGGTCTATGCCATTCATCCGAATCCGATCAGCAGTTCAGAAGGTAACCGACAGATTCTTCAGAATTCATTCCTGAGATTTCACGTTTTGGCGCTTTAGCCATTTTACCTTTCCACCGTCGATATAGTTCTGCACGCGACTTCTTTTGCGCGGACTTTAGAAGTGGCTCCAGAGAGTAAATTATGGTAGAATCGCAGAATTTCTATTGTTTTTTTAACGACGCATAAGTAAATGCATGTTTTAAAATTGGGAAACTTAAAATTTGAATTAAAGTGAAAACAAGATAATAAAAGTGAAACAAACTTATCACAACGCAAACCACAAAATTGGTTAAAAAAACGAAACCAAAACAAAAAAAAAATGAATGAATGAATGAATGAGGTTTTTTGTTGTTTTAGGTACTCAAAATAAACCTAACTTGAATTCATGCAAGCCTAGTACTTTTTGAAAGGTTATTGCTCAGAAATTAGCAGCGTGTCGTTAACAGAATACCGCCTTGTATGCATGCAAAGTACAGTCACAAGCACTAATAATGTATTAACTTAGCAACTTTTAAAAGTATTTTTCTTCTACTCTTGATTGTAATTTTATGTTATAACGAACATAGTACCTATTTTGGAACCCATTTATTATGAAATAGGTATTATCTCATAGTTGAAATCCTTATTCCACTAGAAAATCGTTATTGAATTTTGCTGAGTGTATTTTCATATTTTTGCTCGTGACTGTACCTACCGGGTTAAAAATTATCCTAAGTTAATCCAAATCAGTTAAGCCATTTTTGCATAATTGAGTAACAAACATACAAACTTTCACTTTTATAATATTATATTAAGGTAGGTAATTAACCAATTAGCTAACTTAGCGGTTTTCCTTTTACTTCCGATCAAAACTATAAAAACTTGCGACATTGTATTATTAGTTCTATTTAAAACTATACGTTTAAAGATGACGTGCAAGTTGGTAGTTAATTAATTAAATAAACATTACAAATATTGAAGTGGTCAAATATAATTATCGAAACTCAGTTTGATTATTATCATCGGGGGAAGGCTAATGAAAATAGGAAGTTAACAGCAGCTATCCTTTCTACAACAGCATTCATTCATTATGCCTAGTGTGTGTTGGCGTTTGCATTAGCCGTCCCCCGACACGACGACGCTTGGATCAAAATATTACCTACAACTTTTATGATATTATTTTTTTACTTTTAGACGCTTTGTTTTTGTCGGGGGTTTTTTAAATTTTTAATTTAATTTTGTAGACAAAATTATTGAATGGTTGAGGGATACGTTTTTTTAGGGTTCCGTACCCAAAGGGTAAAACGGGACCCTATTACTATGGCTCCGCTGTCTGTCTGTCTGTCTGTCCGTCTGTCACGAGGCTGTATGTCATGAACCGTGATAGCTAGACAGTTGAAATTTTCACAGAGGATGTATATCTGTTGCCGCTATAACAACAAAAACCAGAATAAAATAAATATTTAGCGGGCTCCCATACAACAAACGTGATTTTTTTGCTCGTTTTTGCTCGATATTGAAAACGACAACAGGTAGACGCTTGAAATATTCACAGAATATTTAGTTACATATTCACTTTAAAAATAAATAATTAAATTAAAATAAAACAAATATTTAAAGGGGGCTCCCATACAACAAACGTGATTTTTTTGCCGTTTTTATAGATGAATGAATGGTACGGAACCCTTCATGCGCGAGTCCGACTCGCAATTGGCCGGTTTTTTTTCGGTGCTATCCTTTTCTGTCCGACTCTTCCATCTGTCGCGATCCCGCGCTTTCTCCTTCCGGTTTTGTTCAGTTCGTCCCACCATCTCCTAAGTGGCCTGTTGCGGCCCCGCCTCATTGTCTCAAGGCACCAGTTCTGTGCTATTTGTGCCCACAGTTGGATTTTAAAGTAGACCCCTGAGTTTGTTTTGCCATTTCTTCACAGGGGTAGTCAGATGGAAAATGTTGACTCCATTTAGCTTTTTTTTTATGACGTTTAAAAGATTTCGATATCCTATGTACAGAATAAATAATTTCAGTTAATTTCAGATTGTCCTAGTTCAGACGTGACTTTGTGGAAATCCATTATAAAATACAATAGACGTAGATATATTTAGTAACCTATTCCGCTTAACTAATCTTCAAGACTCATAAAAACCCTGTAAGAAATTGTGGCGGTATCTACATCGCCACATGCGAACTACGCATCAAAGACCTGACGTCACACAAAGATCCTGACGTCACGTAAATCCTGTATCGCGCAATTAAAGTTTACCGTGGAATGGACATATGTACAAGAACCCAACATCAATCGTTGGGCAGTTGCCCGCCAGACACAACACCCATCTGGTCGGTGAATCCTCCCTTTTCTATGGTGGATGAGTTAACTTTACACCCTGTTCCTCATACCCATCATCCTCAGGATGACGATTGACCAATTGCAAACCAGAACACGACGTATTAACACAACACAACACGAACAACACCAGCAACCCTATATAAGTGGGGGTGACGGGCGATTTGATTCACTTTGCTTCCAGCGCTCGGTTTGGTAACAAGTCGTGTTCTGGTATGCAATTGGTCAATCGTCATCCTGAGGATGCCTCATTGAGTGGTGAAACACACGCGTATCGATTTCTTCCAGGGTTTTATGACTCTTGAAGAATAGTTAAGCGGAATAAGTTACTAAATATATCTGCGTCTATTGTATTTTTTTTTTCAGATTGATTTTGAGCCTCTATCTTATCTGTTATCCGTTAATTTAACACCTAGTGTGAACAATCACTTTGGTTGTTAGGTCCTTGGTCAGATAAGTTTAATCTAGCTCAAATTATTTTTTTTTTCAGATCTAGCCTGTAATCGACTTGAGTTTATATATCACAGAGGTGAAAGAATTACGTTGTCTATGAAACTAAGAAAAAATTCATTCGATATTACCAAAGCACTTGGCTTTGTAAAAGATTCAGGTAAGCTGTGAAAGAAAGACAACCGTAATATTACGGTTGTCCTTCTTTCACATGAATTTATAATATATTAATAGGTACATGTACTGCCGCGGCCTGCAACTGGGGCATTGATGGACGATCGTGAAAAAGTGAGTCCATCAACGCCTGGTTGCGACCAAGGATTATACAACTTGTAACAAAAACCCGTAACAAAAGTCCGATCCGTGAGGGTGTTGTTAAAAATCATACTGAGAATCTGTTTATGTGGTAATTTTCTCAAATAAGAAAAATAAAATCGCGGCATGGTTTCTTGGAGTCATAACTAACGAGTATGACCTCTGCAGATTTGCTAATTTATAATGAAACTGGGGTATTATTGGTACTAAATAGCAATTACTTTTTCATTTTCACAAACATTTTTTTTATTACTTTTTGATAAGGTTATTGCGGTACATATGCGCCACATTTCGGATCGGACCGGGTTAAATTCCAGAATCAATGATGCACAACGATATTTTTTCACACGCCAAATGTTCATTTGTTTCTTCTTTACTTTAAACAGCTATATTTGCAAAATAAAATCTTTGCTACATTACCTCCTTGGTTGCCATGTCTTGTGTTGAAGTAAAAAGTTCGTTCCATTTTTAAACAACACGACAAATAGGAGTTTTCATAGAAATTTATTTGGCCGATAAACATGAAAAATATGGATTTACATACAAACATTGCCGGCCGGGCGCTCGCATGTATTCGCCAAATATCGTAATTTCGATTAATCTCGAAATAGGTTGTCAAAATAATGTTCTAATTTCCAAGCATATTTGAGAAAATAAATTTTTTATACATATAGGTATAGGTGTCAGCCAGCAGTTTTGGTCAGAAGGGATTTCTCTTTGGCAGACATTTCAACCGAAATCGGATAAAATAACAATTGACGTGGAACTGTCATTGAATAATACGTGTGTACGACATAGAATTTTGGAAGCGAGAGAGGCTTCAAGAACAATGCAGGAAGGTACAAATATCGCGGCATTTAAACGTAAAGGTATGTAGGCCGGCTATAGGTGACATGTTAGTACAGCTCGTCAAGCTGAACCTAGTACTAACTTACACCAGGTCAAATGATTAGCTAGCAAAACTCCGCAGACATGATGCGTATCTAAACATGATAAAACAAAAACATTGATGACATACTTTTTTCGGGTTAACGATCATAGTTAGTGTAGTTACTAGAAATATCAGTTTAATAAATCAGTTTCTTTTTTATTAAAGTTCACAGACGTATTGTGTGTCGACGTCTTAACACGGTAAAACAAAGCAAATATATTATTATATTTTCTCAACTCTTATTTCAAGTAAATTACAAGTCGAGCCAAAAAATTTTTTTTTCTCTTGCTTAGATCCCCTTCACGTCTACGGAGTTTCGCGAGGCACTTTAGTTTGACCCGGTAGAGGAGCTCGTGGCTAAGTAATAACAGCCGCTCGGGCCGATCCATCAGGTTAAGCTACGCTTGCCGGGGTTGGTCCGTGGATAGGTGACCATTTTCACATATCGAGACTCCTCCGTGCCTCGGAAAGCACGTTAAGCCGTTGGTCCCGGCTGTCATTTGTGGATCTTTGACAGTCGTTACGAGTCGTCAGAAGCACGAAAGTCTGACAACTAGTCTAACCAAGGGGTATCGTATTACCCAGTTACTGGGTTGTGCAGGTCAGATAGGCAGTCGCTCCATGTAAAATACTGGTATTTAGCTGCATCCGGTTAGACTGGAAGGCGACCCCAACATAGTTGGGAAAAGGCTAGGCAGATGATGACAGCCTTTTTTCCTTACCGAGCCGCCGCCGTTGCACATCGTCCCTCGCCAAGCCGGCCGAGTGAAGTTGAGCGCCATCGTATATAGGGTTCCTTTTGTTTGATAGAATAGAACAATAAAATCACAGCTTTATGTTAGTGAAGCCTTAGACAAGGCGAGTGTAGGCAAGTTATAAGGCAAGTGTTACCGCCTAGATGTTAGTAAAGCTGGAACAAGACCAACTCCAACTGCCAATGCGGACCAATTGCTGGCGATCGTCTGTCATTAGTGAAGAAAACCGAGTCCTGGCGAGCGATAACGAGGATGGACAAGGTTTACTATTTCACTCGAAACTAACCAACATATACAGGCACTTGGCCTATAAAGGCGAGGCAAGGCAGATGGGCAGTCTGTACTCGCCTTATCTTGGTAGGCTATGGCCAATGTATTGTAATAGCCGGCTTTAGAACGTCTATATAAGTCCAAGTAACAAATTCATTAATCTATGAAATATGAAGAAGGAAACCTATAACGTTTTAATATTTTTTTCTTTCAGAGCATTTTACAGTAGACGATCTTTGTTTAGGGAAAAACCGTTGTGTGGTTGTGGTGGACTCGACTACAGAATGTGAAGGTAAATTTTTCGACACTCTTCACTACTGTGTAGATGTATATTTATATTATATTACAGTCCTAACTTATTAATAGTTATTTGTTATGCAAGGCATGTTTGGCAAGTTGTTTTTTGGCGCGAGTACTTGTATTGAAACCTGAGCAAGGGAATGGTTCAAATATAGAATCCTGAGCGTTGCGAGGGTCTCAAAAGTACGAGACTCAGAATAACTTTGCTGCCAAGCGAAACACACAACTTTTCACCTCACTACAGCGAAGAAAATGGTGTCTCCATGCATTGAAGAAATATTGTAGTTACGCTTTTATGCACTATTTAAGCAATTTTCCGGAAGAAAGCTCAATTCGGTATTATGTACCGCTTGCACTAACTCTGCCACTGCTAAATAAACCAAAATTATGAGAAGCGAATTGAATTTAAAGAAGAAAATTGTATAAGATTTTTGAAGTAAAAACTTCTTTAGGCGCTTTGAGCTATTTTTTTCGTGCTAGTCAGTGCGATTGTTCTAAAAATGAGGTTGGCGCACTGACAAGAAATAAGTATTCATGCAATAACAGTGGACCCGGCGGTATAGAAAATTATTGAATAGAAAGGTTCGAATTTTAAAAACTCTTTCCACGCTAGCGGATACCAGACTCTTACCGACCTTATGAGTTGAAAACATCATTTCCCTTGCTCAGTCGGAAACCTCACGCCTCTGCCGTGTAATCATGACCGGTACGTAGAGGCAACCACCACCTCCACCACTGCCACCACCACCACTGCCACCTCCACCACTGCCACCTCCACCACTGCCACCTCCACCACTGCCACCACCACCACGCATGCACCAGCTAACGACCAGTGGTTGAAAATTGCAAATGAAATCAAGAATCACCTGAAAACTTCAAGAGTAAAAGACGACTCAAAAGGAGGTTTGTACAACAAAATCATAAACTCACAAACATACGGACTCTCAGACGCTTCATTTCATTTCATTCCACGTTCACATCACACCGACAAAATTATATAGGAATTAACGTTCACCTGCTCCTTTTATTTATTTTTTTGACCATTCGGTAGACGCTTTAATGATGCCAAGTACCGAAATCCAACATCGTTGGATCGTCTGTTATCGGCTTTATAACATACTAGCTTCCGCCCGCGGCTTCGCCCGCGTGGTATGTCGATAAAAAGTAGCCTATGTCCTTCCCCGGGCTGCCACTGAGAAATTCCAGATGGAAAAATCCAATATCACTTTGCCCGACCCGGGAATCGAAACCAGGACCTCATGCTCAGCAGTAGCGCTTGCGACCACTAGACCAACGAGCCAGTCCGGATTTATTAATTATGATAGTAGGGTTACAGTTTGAAACTTCAGAAAAAATACGAATTATCTAATATCTTTTTTCAGGAGCAGAAAATACTTATTTTATTATCATGATAGGTACATCAGTAACATCTGCAGTTGCGTTGATCCTGCTACTTGTAATCGCAATAAGAAAACGCGACTGGATCAACAATCCACCAGGCATACTACAAATTTTACCAACGATGAATTTAGTAAGTATAAGCAATATTCAGATAACATTAACATAACAGATATACAACGCTAAAAGGTTCGGTTTGACGTGTGGCTAAAATCGGAACTAACAAAACAATTTGTGTGACAATTTCACAATACCTAGTTCATTATGCTACTAGTGCGGAAAGTAGATGGTTTTTGTATAAATCGAAATCAACTTACGCACGTGTATCATATACAGTTTTACTAGCTAGGTATCGTACGAGGAAATACAAAAAACCGGCCAAGTGCGAGTTGGACTCGCGCACGAAGGGTTCCGTACCATTATCTATAAAAACAACAAAACAATCACGTTTGTTGTATGGGAGCTCCCTTAAATATTTATTTTATTCTGTTTTTTAGTATTTGTTGTTAGAGTGGCAACAGAAATACATCATCTGTGAAAGTTTCAACTGTCTAACTATCACGTGACAGACGGTCAACAGACAGACAGACGGATGGACAGCGGAGTCTTAGTAATAAGAATATACATATTGAAAAAATATTATACAGGACGTCCCACGGATATGCCACATGGAGGGAAAGTACCTTGAATATTGTAGATGGAACATTTTACTGAAAGAAGACAATATTCGAATAAAAAAAAAAATTAAACTGCTTTCATAGATATTTAAATAATTACATGGTTGAACCGGGAAACGAACCCATTACATAAGAAAAATAATCACCCTGTAGCTTTATCATACCGATCGAAAGGCTTCATCATAAGGATATTTTTTTGCTAAATAACATAGTGTCACAAAGAAAAGGAACCGAGTAATAATCGACCAACTTACATTTGCAGTTGCAAAAACATGTTCTCCTATACATTCCGTAAGGAAGAAAAAAAATTTCAACTACAATGTTCGAGCATGCTCGATCATATTTTTAACCGACTTCTTCAAAAAGGAGGAGGTTCTCAATTCGTCTGTATGTTTTTTTTAAAATGTATATTACGCGATTACTCCGCCAATTATGAATCGATTTTGATGATTCTTTTTTTGTTTGGTAGGTCATGCTTCAGAGGTGCTCCCATATAAATTTTATTAATTTTACTTGCGTAGTTTTTGATTTAGCTTCAATAATTACGTATTTTTCTCACTTTGCGTATGTAGACGATATAATTATTTCACTCCGTCACTGTTATTTACATAGCAGATAACGGTATACGAATTTGTGCGGGGTAAGTAGAGAAAACTTTTTACAAAAAAAAAAAACCTACTTAAAAAAAAACACTAAAAAAGTGAAAAATAACTTAAATATCAGAAGTCGGTGGCAAAAAACGAATATTGAAAAGCAAAGACCGACTTCCAAAATGTAAGTTATTTTTCACTTTTTAAGTGTTTTTTTTTAAATATGTTTTTTTTTTTTTGTAAAAAGTTTTCTCTCATAATTTCGCGTTTCAGTTCACGCGTTGTAGCTATTGTTCTCTGTGGCCACATGTAATTAAAGTATACAAAAATATATAATTGCTCGATGTTTTCAGAACCCATTTTATGAAAACGTGCACTTACGAAAAGAATGCCAGAAAGAAATGGAAGACCTGGAACAACCTGAATGTGACGTAGTCCCCGCAGAATATGATTATGCGGACATTAATGATAACCGCAATAACATTATGTGACTAAACATATAATTATGAAAAATCTACATAAGGCCTGCATCTATTAGCGGCACGGGCGGCATGACACGGCGCGGGATTTTTATGCGACGAATAGAAATATAACTGAATTGCATGGACATAAAATTGAAACTTCAATGATAATCATCTTAGGTACAACAACAAAGTTGCGGTATGACTAGGCATGCCATATCACCGCAACCTACGGAAAGCCTCGGCATGCTTCGGCAACCTTCGTAATGCTGAGGCAAGGTGGGGCGCAAGGCAGCGTTCCGACTGTTCTGATGAGAAGCTACTGTTATGAAAAGAACGCGCGAGCATGACACGGGATGCCTAGGCATAACGCAGCTTTATTTTTTCTATTTTTGTAACTCGATGATTATCGTTGAAATTTCGGGTCAGCGCAGTATTTTTTTTTAATCTAATGAATAAATATTTAGACAAAGTAAGTTTTTTTTTATTTCATAGAATGACAAGTGACCTTTCGCTACCGGCCGTATAGAATATTCTGAGATTATGGGCACGGCGCGGCGCGGCTCCTTCCAAGCGGCACACTCTGCCAGCGTATGCCGCGCCGTGTCATCCAAGCAGTCGACGCAGTGGTGACACCGGGCGTCCGGCTCCCTGTTTATGCGACACAGGTACTTCCCGAAGCAACCATGCCCCGAGAGCACCTGCGTCACCCGAAACGACAGGGAGCCGTGCCTCTTCCCGAGCTAGCGCTCGAGCACCGGCCGGACCGCCTCGATGATGTCGAGACCGGCGGTAGGGCGTCAAAGCCTTTCCCGCCATTCCGCCAAGACTAGAAGCCTACCCCAAAACTGCTGGGAAAAGGCTAGGGAGGTTTTTCCCGCTGAGATGAGATTGCGACTAGATGTATGAAGGAGTTTGTTTCCATATCTGCTACTAACAACGTTCATACTGTCGAACTCAAACATGAGTAATTTATCTTTCATATTGTATACTTTAACAATTTTCGTTCCTAATTTGATCCTTGCGATGAAAAAGCATTGTTATTTTATAATAGATAGCAAAAAAAATAGTGGCCCTGACACTATTCATTTCATTTACATAATTTAAATTCAATTCAAAAGTTTATTTTCAAAATGGGATTGCAAAGTTTACAAATTTTGCTTTTATGTATTTTTTTAATACAACTATACAATAAAGACGAAGTACTGTTCTCCTAGATAGGCTAGATTTAGCCTGTGTTAAGGAGAGACAGTCCCAGCCCCTGATTGGCGAATTATTATATAAATATTGTGTATTCCTTTACGGTCGCTTACTTACTATATACTTAAGTTAAGAATAATGTGCTAACTGTTGAATCAATCTGCCTTAGCTTTTCCCAACTATCTTGGGGTCGGCTTCCAGTCTAACTGGATGCAGTTGAATACCAGTATTTTACATGGAGTACCTGCCTATCTGATCTCCACAACCCACTGGGTAACACGATAACCCATGGCAAGACTGGTTTTCAGACTTTGAGGCTTCTGACTACCCGTAACGACTGTCAAACATCTACGAATGACAGCCGGGACCTGGACTGGACGGCTAACGTGCTTTCCGAGGAACGTAGGGTCTCGAAATGTAATGGATGGTCACCCATCCACCATAAACTGACCGCGGAAAGCGTAGCTTAATCGAGCCATGCGGCTGTTGTCATTTAGCCACGCATTCATCATTTAGCACGCACGGGGTTCACCCCGTGTCTCGTCCTAACTGTTTAGTTACATTAGTAACATAATTATGGCAAGTTTGTATTCCACTTTTGTTGTCAACTGTACCTCCCCTAACATAAAACAGGGTACCTAATGTACTTTTATGTCTCAAACGGATTTACCGACCAAATTGAAAAAGGGAACGTCGGGCGAAAATAATTAAGAATCTCTATAAAATACCTGTGTTTTAACTTTTGGAAGCATATTTTTTATTAATGTATTTTTTTTTTTTTACATAGGTATTTCTTTTTGAAGTCGGATACTGCTTCGTAAAATTACCCTTCTCCGTTATTTTTGTGACGCTACATAAAATGATATCGTTATTATAAAAGGGGAAGTTGTTTGAAGCCAGAGGATGGTCACAAAGTTTTAATTATGTCAGAACTTTGTTACTTTTATGTACCTACCATCGTTAACTGTTATTATCAGTATCAATCGCCCGTAAACGCCAATGGACCTCTTTATACTTAGTCAAAACATAACATTACACTTGCATTCCCCAAAGGGCTCGGCAGAAATGTATAGTACATCTACATTTAGCATAAGTCATATGTAAAGGGGGCTGTCACTAAGAATTTCTTAATTATAAAATAACCTAAGAAGTAGAGACTTTACGAACGAATGAACCCCTAGTTCAGCAGCCGCGCTTGCGAGAAAAATAACATTACCTACTCAGTACCCACCTTTCACTTCACCGCTGTTGGGTAACTAAAATTCGCAAAATCAGAAGAATCGCTGATACATCATTGCCTACCTGTTAAGGTTGGTGCAAATCGGCGGGCCACACCGCATTAGAAAAATAATAATACAATCACACCAAGTAGAGACGGCATGAGTAGTCTTAAATTTGACACACAGCTAGGTTAGGTACCTATAATGTATTATTTGCCAATAATTTATAGTCCTCGTGATTATAATATTATACTATTATCTATTATTCTACTTTTTTCTTCTCTAATTATCTCCACTTGCACGCCAATCAGTTAGGTTAGGTAAGAGCAGCAATGCGCCTCGCGAAGCCGCGTGACGCCGCCCGCGCACCACGACGCGTCTTGACGACTTGTCTCTACTATTTCATGTCCAGATTTCATGTAGAGTTGATGTAGTTCAGTCCCGCTGCGCCGCGCGGTGTCTCGTTGCGCAGCGAGGCGTCGCGCTGCCAGCGACTTCACGATGTGCCTCACAACGTCACGATGCGTCTGGCGGCGGGCGCTGCGCAGCGCGAAACCACTGGTTCCTTCAAGCATCGTTGCGTCGTCGCGTCGCGTCTCGGTGTGAACTGACCCTTAACTCAAAGTGTAACAGTATACACTGTACTATTAAATTAACGACGTTTGATCAGTTAAGCAAAACGCACATTATACTAATCAAATATTTGTGTTGAGAATTGAGGGTAGGTGTGTTTGCCTTCCTACCGGAGTGTCGACTGGGCAACATTCAGATGGGATGGCTGATTACACATCTGGTTAATGATAAGATTAGTTACAGTCGACGGCTCATCAGTGGTAACACTTTAACCTTGACCTGGCCGAGCGTAGAACGGAGTTTCAAAATAATAAGAGGCCAGTTTATACTGGTTCTGTTGCCACTGACGTGCGGTCGACTGTTAGTACCTAGTAGAGTAGGTATGAGGTTTAAAGAGTTCTGTGCAATTGGCTGTCTAGCTCGAATAGGTACTTCAGTAATTCTTTAAGCTTCATCATTTAATTTTCTATTTAAGAAAAACAATTTGTTTTAATTAACGAAAAAGGTGAGGGGATTATTTCCTTCGGAATATACTAGGCACCATGACTTCACGTCTACATTAACATATAGATAATGCCCATAGAATGCATAGTCACGTGAGTGAAGCCACGGTAACAGCTAGTAAAAACACAAGGCAGTTGTTTTCCTCATAAAAAGAGAAAAGGAATGTAGGCACACAACTATAGCTAATTTAGACGTCCTTTTAATCCTGAAAGTAGCCCAAATTAATCTGTACAGCTCCAAAAGACCTTTTTAATTCATTCTCCTGATTTATGCCCCCTCCTTCAATTACGCCAACCGTCCCTTTTGACAAAAAAACTAAAATTTTCTTTCCATCAGCTATATCAACAAGTTACGAAGCAAAAGTAAAACAATAGCCCCCGACTCCGCCCGCTCTCGTCAACACCAAATTTCTAAGCGAAAAGGAGGATTCTTGAGGGTATTTGCACAAAAATAGCACTGAAAATAATTTCACTTATTGTTTCAGAGGAGGTAGTACTTGAGCAAAGAGTAGCTGGAGGTATGAGGGCTGGTGAGGCAGGATTTGTGCCTAATTATGTATGGGCTCTGGAAAGAATGAACTAATTATAAAGACTGAATTGTGAGCTTTAAAATTTATAGCGCCATAGATTTAAATCACTACGATGAAAAGGTACTTTATTACGTGGTAAAACATAGAGATTTCTGTGCTAAACACAATACAGATGAACCTTCCGGAATACATTCTCTAAATGATGACGTCACCGCATAAAAATCCATTGAGTACCTGCTAGTTTAGAGGAATTAAGCGATCACACATACAGACACGAAAACCGACTGTACTGATGTTTTATCCCTAGTGGTGTCACTCACGTAGTCTCTCACGGGGACCATATTATTGAATTTTACCGGAGAAAGTACCAGGCTACCAAAACTCAATAGGAGTACATAAGCTCTTAGGTAAGCCTATCTTTTGACTAGCAGCCATAGCAGTGGTGGCCAGTGGTAACGACCCGACAAAAAAAAGGTTAGGAATGTTGTGATATCGTAGATTTTTACTTACAATGTTTGTAAATATGTGAGCACCATGTATCTATCACATACTTTAATTTATTTGTCACTAGCTTCCGCCCGCGTGGTATGTCGATAAAAAGTATGTCCTTTCCCGGGATGCCATCTATTTCTATGCCAAATTTTATCGAAATCCGTTCAGTGGTTTAGGCGTGAAAAGGTAACATACAGACAGACAGAGTTACTTTCGATTTTATAATATTAGTATGGATTGCTCAATTTTTAATTCTTTTTATCTATTGTGGTACAGTAATTATATTCTAGGTGCATCGTATTCACATGTAATTATACAATTCATGTATGCAAAATATTGTAAAACATTATTTTTAAAAGAGAAACGGTGGAGTTTCTTGCCCATTCTTCTCCATACGAAAAGTACCTTTTGGAAGGGGCAACTAGAATCAGATCTATTTCTTTCTTTTGACGTACGAAAGTGCCTTTAATGTGCCTATTTGAAATAAATTATTTGACTTTGACTTTGATTTACGAGTTGTAGGTCGTGGTTTCGAACCTAGACAGGCGTTTTTTCCATTGCGTCAAATCATATCCGTGGTCAAATCCATTGAGGCGTAGACAAAGTAACATTCTTGCGATAACAATGATGGAAAAATCAAAAATGTATGGAACTGACATAAAGCTACCGAAAAGCTTTAAATGTCAATTCTTAAAGTATGTAGTTGTAGTTCAAAGCGCTTCGAAAGCGATTAACTGTAACTGTCTATGTAAAGTTGAAGAGGTATCCAAAATTTAAATGAAGCCATTGATAGAGCTATCTCTAAAGTGGCTTCAATCTGGTCGATCAAAATTAGAGTCAAATCGACACGTAAAGCAGAGGAATAGAATAGAATAGATTTTTTTATTGTTGCTCTTACAGATAAATAAACTATTCACAAGAACTATTCTAAGTAATCTAAGGAAAGATAGGAATATTAAAAAGAATAAGAGGCATCTTTTCCATTTCCATGACCCATCTGCACAACCTTTTAAACTTACTCTTAGACGATGGGATCTCTAACGAGGGGTCGGCGCAAGGGTTATTTGAACGAGATTTGCCTGATTCTACTCCGGCACACTGTTTCGTGTTTACTTTTAGACTTTTTTCCCTTTTTATAGGGGCTGCTATAGACACTAGAGATTTGTTTTAGATTAATTTGATGGGGGACATTGAGTGTTAATAGAATTCAAGTCGTAAGCGATTTTTTTGGGTTGTATGAGCCTATGTCACGATACGCGGGGTAAGGATTGTGGAAATATAATTGGGAAAGCCTAACTTTGCGTTATCTGCGTTACTCCGGACTTTTTTCTAAAAAAAACCTAATGTGGCGTAGGAAGGTAGGTACGACAGGAATTGGCTCTCATATTATATTCATCAATTACACTGGCGAGTCCTGGCGAGTTCATGTACTTATCAATGTTTGGCTTATAAAAACCTTAATACTTTCGCGGACACTGAAAGAGACACAATTGAAGTTTTATTGTTATTACGGCTATGGGCGTTTACAGTCCGCGAAAGAGTTAAAAACAGAAAAGCCAGACTTTTGACCGCTCAACCCGGTTCCGCCAGGACATTAGTGTTACAAAGATTTTAGTTTAGGCACCTGTAAAACACCTATAAATTAAAATTTTATACTTCTCCACTTGCCTTTATCTTTTTACTAAGTATTATGTATCACGAGGTATAGTAAACTTCAGCCTAGCCCTCCATGTTCCAGGGTGTGCCCATAACAACCTGTCATCCACTTTTACAATTCCCGCACCTAAACTAGCCCACATTTACAGCATGAGTCGCCCGAAATATTGTGTTCCCCTAATTCAGACGCGGTAATTAAGTCGGCGCGCATGTCATTTATAATATGAGGGGACATTATGCTAATCGAATTAGAACAAAATGTAGCCTGCTGTAACACTTTATTAAAGTTTCGGACACATCTGCGGGAATATCGGATGCTTTTAGACAAAAACCTTACGCAGAAAACGTTTTGCCTCGGAAAGCACGTTAAGCCGTTGGTCCCGGCTGTCATTTGTAGATCTTTGACAGTCGTTACGGAAGCCCGAAAGTCTGACAACCAGTCTTGCCAAGGAGTATCGTAATACCCAGTTACTGGGTTGTGGAGGTCAGATAGGTAGTCGCTCCATGTAAAATACTGGTATTCAGCTGCATCCGGTTAGACTGGAAGCCGACCCTATTATAGTTGGGAAAAGGCTAGGCAGATGATGACTTTGCTGTGTCTGTGTTTCACTCAAGCTCAAAGCGTTTATTTCAATAAAAGCAATTTCCTTGCTTTTTGCACTTTTGAATTATCAAGGATTCGGTAGAGGCAGGTGTGGTCCAGTGAGCAGTGATGGCCCAGTGGTAACGGCCGTGACTTACGAGTTGTAGGTCGTGGTTTCCAACCCCAAGCAGGCATTTTACTTTGTGTAAATTATTTCACCTGATGCTCTCAAGACGGTGAAGGACGGCTTCCTGAGGAAACCGACATGTCGTAGAAACAAAAATTCGAAGACATTTGAGATTCGCCAACCCGCACTAGGCCCGCGTGGTGGATTATGGCCCGCTGCCTCTCACAAAGAGGAGGCCCGTGCCCCAGCAGTGGGAACGTTATATGCTATGCGTTATAAGCTAGTGACCCATTCCAAAGCGGTAAGTTTAGTACGGAGAAGAACGGGCAAGAAACTCCACGGACAATCTTTTAATACTTCTAGGCAATCAATAAGTATAGTAAATAGGCGCTTACTATGGTATGTTGCTGGACCTAAATGTAGCAAAGCATTCCAGTGTGACAAAGATAAAGATTGACCACAACCACACAACGATAGAATATATAATATAAGATATACCGTGGTCGAAATATTCGCCAATTAAGAGGGGTCGATACAGCAGCGCAGACTGCCCAAGATACTCCGGATGATAATTCAAATATATCATACTAGCTGCGCCCCGCGGTTTCACCCGCATAAGTCTCGATCCCGTGGGAATATCGGGATAAAAATCCTATGTGTTAATCCAGGTTATAAACTATCTGTTTGCCAAATTTCATCCTAATCCATTCAGTAGTTCTTACGTGAAAGAGTAACAAACATCCATCCATCCATCCATACTTACAAACTTTCGCGTTTATAATAGGTATTAGTATGATGATGTCATCTGTCAACTTGTCATGACTGTCACTCCCCAACTATGTAACTAAACATTACATTAATATATCTTTTGCCAAAACAAAATAATCTAACATGAACTAAAAGAGACAACGCCACACGTGTGCGTCCCCCCTTACTTCCGAGTTCCGTACCCAAACGAGGACAGACAAGGGACCGCTGTCCCTGAAACGTCACGTTTTTGTGTGTTCACCCCCCTAGGGTCAATGCTTGAAGATGTAACATACATAGACGTGTTAATTTTCAACTTTGTGAAACTGTGTTCGGTACATTTTGCATAGTGTATTGGGTTGGGCGACTGTGGGAGCGAGTGTAGGTATACTTTAGCTTTATTGGCAGCTAAACGAAAGTCAAATCCTAAGGAAAGACACGAACCATTGAAAAGATTCTGGAAAAGAACGATTTTTAAATCGAAAATACTAATCTATCTATAACATTTTAATGAATAATATGAAAAAAGTCATAAAACTAACTAGTAATAATGATGTGTACAATATTTTAAATAACAAAATGTTAATAGATATGTGAGGACAGTGTAGGCCTGTCAACAAGTACCAAGTACTTAACAAAATAGAAAATGATCAACAAATCTATAGTCTACTAGGCCTACAACGTTCTCACATTCACAAAATAGAAAATAATATTTTAAAAAAAGAAGAAAAAGAAACAAAAACCTAAGTTTGAAGCTAAGTTTTGTCTACGTACCTTAACCCTAGATGGCGGTATTAGGAATATAGAAAACTTGTAAATCACCATAATTAAAAAATGGTCATCAAGCTTTAGAAAAAGACAGTCCCACAGGTAGGTATGAGTGACAGAGACAACGCTCTACAAACTTTTTCTGTATCAGCCTGTAGGCCATTCAAATATTTGTTCTGTGCGGGGAAAAAAGAAAGAAAGAAAGGAAAATATTTTATTTGGGACACGTACAGGAAATAAAACAAACAATAAAAATAGCAAAGGAATCCAACAAGCGACCCGTAGCGAAGAAGCTATCACTCAACCATGCCCTAAGCAGTAACCCGCTATAACTGACACCGCACCAAAAGGGTTACTATTTACATAATAATCATTTTGAACCCAATAGCGAGAACATCTCGAATACCATTAGCTAACGACCCAGAAATTATGATAATCATCATAATTTTAGCGTCTCGGCAAATCGGCTCTATGCAAATACCTACTGTGTGCTACTAGGTGCCTGTTGGTTACTAAGGTACTTGTTATATGAGCTAACTAAAGGGCTACCTTCCATACAAAAAGAGTATGGGAACAATGGGTAAGTAAATGGTATTTACCCCGTTAGATAATATGAATTGAATAAGTCACATTGGTCCTTGCGAAGATTTGAACTCACAACCTCCTGCATGAGAGGTGGGGCTTAAACCACTGCGCCATCATGACAAACGCTCAATAGCACGCTAACGCTCTTCAAGGGCCTGCGTCCAATGGCGCCACGGCTCGGCTGGCGATTTTTATCAGACCAATACGAGTAACACACAACACTATGACTTTAAATTTTAATGATAATCATCGTAGTTACAAAGACAATGCTGCGGTATGCTAAGGCATGCCTTGTCGGCAGCCGTCAGAATGCCTCGACATCCCTCGAGATACTTCGAAATGCCTCGGCATCCCTCTGGATACTTCGGCAGCCTTTAAAATGCCTCGGCATCCCTCTGGATGCTTCGGCAGCCTTCAGGATACCGAGGCAAGGCGGGCGCAAGGCAGTGTTACAGTGGTGCTCGCGCGTTATTTTCCCAACTTACCTTATTACCCTCTTCATCAGAACAGTTGTAAGTTACAACTGCGAGCATGATGCGCTTACCACGCGGATACCACGGCAAAGTTCCCGTGAATATTATGAGCTTGCATGTAGTATGCCAAAGGATGCCACCGTCTTTCAAAGTTATAATTATTTATATTTTATAAACTGATAATACTGGTATTTAGCTGCATCCGGTTAGACTGGAAGCCGACCCCAACATAGTTGGAAAAAGGCTAGGCAGATGATGATGACTTAGTGCTACTGCGGTTATAAATGTCTACATAATCATATTCTGCGGGGATTTCGTCATATTCATGTTGTTCCAGCTCGTCGATTTCTCTCTGGCATTCCTTTCGGAAGAGCATGTTTTCATAAAATGGGTTCTGGAAAAATCGAACACATATATTTTTACCGACTTCAAAAAAGGAGGTTCGGATGATTGTTTTTTTTTTTTTTTTTTTTATGTATGTTCACCGATTACTCCGCCGTTTGTGAACCGATTTTGAAAATTCTTTTTTAGTTCGAAAGGGTATACTCCCGAGATGGTCCCATATAAATTTTATTAAGTTTGCTTGCGTAGTTTTTGAGCTAGCTTCAATATTACGTATTTTTCCCACAGTCTATGTAGATGATATAATTATTAGACTCCTTCACTGTTATTTACATAGCAGGTAGTAACTTGTGTGGGGTAGGTAACACCACTAAAAAGTGAAAAATTAAAACTTTTTACAAAAAAAAACAACCGACTTCAAAAAAAACACTAAAAAAGTGAAAAATAACTTTAATTTCGGAAGTCGGTGTCTTTGCTTTTTAATTTTCGTTTTTTGCCAAAATTAAAAAGCAAAGATTATTAAAAGATTATGTATAATCAAGGAAACACGATTGAACTTATGGGAATACTTTTGCCCGCGTCATTGCCCGCGTGGATGTCGGAAACCTATATGGTAGGTACCCTATGTGTTAATCCAGGTAAACAATGTATTAATACAGCATTATAGCTACACTGGCGGACAAGGTTGATGGACCATTTATCAAGCTCTGGGCTGCTTACATGTGCGTGCACATATGTTAATGTAGCCAACTAAATTATAAGTTTTGTTTTTTTAAGTTATTGAGCTTACTAACATAGGCTAAGTTCATACTAACACTATATGGATCCCTTGATCTGAAATAACATATTTATATTCTATTCTATTTGAATTTGAATTAATTCCGTACCTATTATAATTTATAATATACATTATTTTCATACAAAGCTCCCAGACGGCATGTTTTTTTCTGACATTTTCAACGTCATAATTCAGCCAATTTACACACAACCTTAATGAAATATATTAATTTCATTGTGTCATTGAGTGATTCATGAGGAAGGTAGGTACCTCTACACCTTCCTCATGATTCACTCCGTCCCGACTGTTGGTGGAAACCGTATTAAAAATCATTACGTTGAGTTTATTGCGTTCAGACAGACAGACAGACGCGGCGGCAGACTTGTTTTATAATAAGTGTGATAGTGATTCATTCTTTATATAGGTACCTACTGCTATATCATCACAACCCGCCTGCGTACCTAGTTGGTCATTAGACCAACAAGAGCGACTGCTGAAAGTTGTGTTACTGGCCAAAATCGGAACTAACGCCGTCATTTATTTATCATTAGTACCAACAACGCCCCCTTGTTAATATATCATTCAGACGGAAAAAAATCGGTGTTGTAGGTAAAGTTAAAAAAAAACCGTTACTTTATATAACGAGGTAATCAATAGGGGCCTAAAAAGGCCTAATTTGACACAAAATGGTGGCACATATTAGCCGAGTCATATTTACAGATGATAATAATCAAATCAATTCATAATCAAACAGATGAATTGCGTAATATGAATTGCACGCAGATAATAATTATTATGAATTGTCAGTTTGTGACATTATACGATGATTCATAATACCTATTATGATTCAGTCAAAATGTCCGTTTTAGACCTACAGAACACCAACCTGCTACGTTAATAAGTGAATATTGCATAAACTTACTTCATTAATTGGTGAAATTTGTAGTATGCCTGGTGGATTGTTGACCCAGTCGCGTCTTCTTTTTGCAATTACAAGTAGCAGGATCAACGCAACTGCAGATGTTACTGATGTACCTATCATGATAATAAAATAAGTATTTTCTGCTCCTGAAAATAGATAATAGTTTAAATTAGTATAATTCATATAAATCCGATATCAGACGATTCACTTTTTGTTCATTTTTTCCTTTCATTCGCCATCTATCAGTCGAAGTAAAACGTCTGAATGCTAAGTTAAAAGTAAAAAAATAATTAATTAGTGAACCGCTTAAATGATTTTGGATATCGTGACTCAGCATCGCTGCCGAATGATCAAAAAATTTTATGAAAAACCGGCCAAGTGCGTGTCGGACCACAAACAATGACGGGTTTCGTAGTTGAAATGAATTTATGCCTGGAAGAAACTTAACGTTTTAGTTGAAAAACATGTTCTCTCATACGAAATGTATGGGAGAACATGTTTTTGCAACTGCAAATTTAAGTTGATCGATTATCACTCGTCAACTTGTAGAGCCTACTTAGCTGTGATAGTTTTCCTTTTAATTTCGTTATATACAGGCTTATTGGTTCTACGTCGGCAATCCATTAAGGGGATGTAGGAGACGTCATTTAGAACCAAATTACCACTTTTGACTCCTATGCAAATGTCAATAATTTTCGAGACAGACAGACAGACAAAGTTACTTTCGAATTTATAATATTAGTATGGATGGATATGGATGGATAGTCAGGATAGTTAGGATTAAGATTAGCATTAAGCACACGGGTAGACCGTGACCGTGACCTAGTTTAGGATATAATAAATGAGAGTTTTTATGTAATACAAACCTTTAGAGTCCTCATTTGCTCTTAAAGTTTCCGGGTTACTCTTGGTTTCATATACAGTTTTCGGGCGCTGCTGGTCGTCGCTGGTAGAGGTGAACACCTCTACGTAACGTTCATATTCACACGGCAGAGGCGTGAGGTTTCCGTCTGAGACAGGGAAAATATTTTTAGTAAGCAATCGATGAAACATGCTTTTGCGCCGTTCAAAACATAATGCTAAACTTTTAATGATAATATAACATAACAAAACGCAAGCGGGAGCGGGAGGGCGTGTCAGACTTTTACTGACTAAAACCCACCCGTGTTCCTTCAGTTGCCTATTGCCAAAGTCCCGGTATCCGTTTCGGTCTTCCCGCAACCCTGGCAGGGTAGGTACACCTCTGCCTAACACTTCGGGGAATACCGGCGTGATTTGATTCATTTTTATTATCATTCGTAAAGCTTTGACAGTTGTTATGGGTAGTCAGAAGCACGGAAGTCTGATAAACATACAGTCTTCGTGTATCGTGTTACCCATTCACTGAGTTGTGGAACTCACGGGGCTTAAAACAGTCACCTTGGCAGAATCATAATAGGAAAATATTATGAATCATTGTAAAATGTCACAAACTGACAATTTATAATATGATCTGTGTGCGATTCTTATACGAAATAATTCACCTGTTTGACAGTTTTCTATGGAGATTCGTAAAATGGTCCACACAATATGAATTGCTTTTGTGTCAAATTAGAGGAATTGCTAATGACAGGTGGAAATTCGGGAAATGAATTTATTTTAGAGGAACGGCTAATGTGGCCGTTTTAGGCCCACAGACAGTCGCTCCATGTAAAATACTGGTATTCAGCTGCATCCGGCTAGCCTGGAAGCCAATCCTTTGTTGTTGCTGTGCTATGTTGTTCTTTTCCCAACTACCATATTTAGGCAGATGATGATGATGATGATCAATATATTTAATTAACCTAAATTCGATAATGATAACTATGGACTTTGGGACAGACATCTTTGATGTAGCGTTCCTTTCGATCGATAAATTGAAAAGTCAGTTCGAGAGAGCAAGAACAAGAAAGTGAGAGGGACGACTTGTTATTTATTAATTGAGAAATTGGCAAAAATTGTGTTTGGGAACCAACATCGATAATGTAGTGATTTTCGCAAAAATTGCGGATTAAGTAGGACTTAAGTACATAGAAATATTTTATGAATATTATGATTGTCATCACCAAATCTCGAGATATTTAGAATAATATTATTAATGAGTGTCAAAATATTTACCTTTACACTCTCTAGCGGGATCCACAAACACCAAACAACGGTTTTCCCTTAAACAAATATCGTTATCTGAAAGAGAAATATAAAATTTATAGTTTTTCTTCTGCATTTACTACTTTTTAAACAAATTAATCCGTAAATTGGATTGAAATAGCCGTTCTAAAGCAAGCAATACAATAATTATTGTAAATGTTAGCCATAGCTCGAAGAGCTAGATAGGTATGACGAGTACAGACTGCCCATTTGCCTTGCGTCGGATATCTGGCCGAATATAGGTGATCCCAAACGAGTAGAGGGTTCCTTTCGTGAGGTTTCGTGTGAAAACTTACAAATGAACAAAAGCCGTGACTGTTGTTGTTCTACCGCTCAACTGTCGATCGGCCTTCTAATGGCCGATAACAATTAAAATTAAAAAGCCGTGACTGTTGTTGTTCTACCCCTCAACTGTCGATCGGCCTTCTAATGGCCGATAACAATTAAAATTATATTGTGTCTCGTTAATGACAGTTGGAGGTTTATTAAGGAAAAGAACCCTTTAACTACACGATGGCGCTTACCTTCACTCGTGCACTCGGCCAGCCCGGAGAGCGACTGTGGGCAATGGCGGCGTGGCAAGGCAAATAGGCTGTCTCTTATATTGGTACTCGGCTCAGCTTAGCAAGCTATGACCAACATGACATGAATAGCCGGCTGACATTTTCTTACATTTAAATGCTGTGGTATTTGTCCTTGTTGTTGACATCTCTCTGCCTTCCAAAATTCTTTCTCGTACACATGTATTATTCACTAAAAGTTCTACGTCAATTGTTACTTTATCGAATTCCGGATGAAAATCAATCGGATCCACTGCTGGCCAAAACGCTTGCGTTAAATACGTGTCACCTAAAAATGTATAATAAATGGATTTTACTTTCAATTGTTTCTCTAATAGGCTGTTTTGTTGCGGTTTTCTAATCTTCACAAGCTTACCTAAGTCATTTTTTACAACGGCGACAGCTTTGTTTGAAGTATTCGCTAATTGTAAATACATTGTAAATGCATCACCTCTGTGATATATAAACTTATGTGAAGTACAGACAAGTACTGGTTCTTGATCTAGAAAAAAAAGTGTGTGATAAACGCATCGCTTAAAAAATAGAGAGAGATAGAGAGAGAGGCTGTTACACGGCACCACGTAAGAGAAGGCGGGACGAACATGACAGATATCGTCAAAACCCTCCCGGTTTTAGGAAGCCCCAGACCGCAAACGACTGAAGGAGTCGGACAGAACAGGGAAAAAGAAAACTTAAAATAGTAACGATACTTACAACTAATTTTTTTACCATTTACTGTGTAAAACGACACTTCAAATGCCAGACTTGAAGATAAACTAAGAAAAGCACAAAATATGAACAAATTCATCGTAACAATAATGAACAAAATGATCGAAACCAAAATTATGACGAAGTTAATATTTAAGTACTTCAATACTATTAATGTCAACTTGCACACAATGATATCTATACCTATACGTCGTTCTTCGTACGTAGTTTTAATAGAACTGCAGCATTTTTACCTAAATTGTGTCATATTTGGGTTGTCAGAGGAAAACCACTGAGTTAGTCAATTATTTGTAAAATCCTAATTCTTACTTCCTTATCCTTACTAATATTATACATGCGAAAGTAACTCTGTCTGTCTGTCTGTCGCGCTTTCACGCCAAAACTACTGAACCGATTTAATTAAATGAAATTTGGTACACAGATAGTCTAGAGCCTGAGAAAGGACGTAGGCTACTTTTTATCGACATACCGCGTGGAGCCAATTCTTTTTCTAAAATAAAAGTAGCCTAAGTTTCTCCTTGTACGTAACAAATAGGTATCAGCTATCACCCAGTGAAAGTCCCGTCCAAATCGATCCAGCTTTTTCGGAGATTAGCTTTGACATTAGGTACAGACACTTCAATTTTATTTATTTGTAAGTACCTACCTATATAATAATGATGACGTTTATACAGGCAAAAAAACAAAAGCAGGTAAATTCAGAGCAATAATAAAATATGTTTCATATAATATATATGATGATTCAATCGGTATATTTTACTAGCTTCTTCGCGCGACTTCGTTCGCGTGTAAGTCGTAAGATACAAAATATATTTAAATAACAGCCACATTTTTATAAAACTCCCTCCCTCCCCCGGCCCACCGCGTCGCATCGCCCGCCCGCGCTGTCTTTTTGCACGACTCCTAAGGGTGAATCATCGTAAAATGTCACAAACTGTTATTTAATTCATATTGGATCTGCGAGTAATTCATATTACGAAATAATTCATCTTTTTGACAGTTCTCTGTGGAGATTCGCAAAAAGGTCCACAGATTATGAATTGCTTGTTATGTGTCAATTTGAGGAATTGCTAATGACAGCTGGGAATTCAGGAAATGAATTGCTACAGTGGCCGGTTTAGGCCCCCTGTTCACAATTTGTCAGTTTGCTATGGATAGTTTAAACTATCGAAAAATATTGTGTTAAATTGTTAATGTTTTGTTGAATTTCGCAATGTTTCTATAATTTATTATTTCGCTAGATAGATTATAAACTAATAATGTACATAATCAAACAGTGACAATTATGATAAGCTAAGATACGCCTTAGGGCTCTGCCTCATTAGTGCGTTGCGTTGTGTCATCGCAACGGATCATCGCATTGTATGCCGCAAGGTTGTCAATGGCTGCAGTGATCGAATCGATTTGCACTTCCAAAGTTTGGGCAAATTGAAAGCCAATTTCTTTAAGTGTCTCTCCGATTAGACCAGTTAACCATTATTGTTGTCATGTTAATTATAGATTAGATTTAATTTACTACATTTAATTTACTAGTTTTAATTTACTAGATTTAATTTAATATTAATTATTGTACAACTTCTTTATGCATGCGGAGTTTACCTGTAAGTGATTGTTGCACTGTTGCATATATATTTTTGCATGTTATTCATAGGTATTAAAATAAATAAATGCCACACCTGCGTTGCGACGACGCGCGACGTCGCAGCGCAAGAGGACGACCCTCGCACCTCAGTCAGTCTCCACAATGGACCAGCCCCTCTAGCAGTGGACCACTGTCAGTCGCCGCACGGAGCGCCGACAGCGCAGCGCATCACCCTCCCCCCGCTTCGTCTCTCGTCCGCAGATTCGTTGAAACGTCGCGTGCGACGACGAAATGCTTTAATGTAGCATGTCATTTAAAATATATGGAAAACGACGCAGCGTTGACGCTGTGATGACGCAACGCAACGCACTAATGAGGCAGAGCCCTTAGCTAGCCATTTATGTAGGCGAAGTCGCAGGCAGGTACTAGTTATTATTTATTTATAATAACTAGCAGAGCTGGCTTTCCCCGCGTGGGCCTTAATTCTTTTTCTAAAACAAAAGTAGGTACTCCTAGGTTACTCCCTATAACATCAGCTATCTGTCAGTGAAAGTTCCCTTAAAATCGGTCCAGACATTTCGGTGATTAGCCGGCACAAACAGACGGACACAATTTTTTTTAAATTGTTTTTGTGTTAGGCACTTCAATTTTATTATTGTATACATAAATGTATAGATTTTATTTAGGACATAAATATAATCAAAACTGCATGAGTTTATATAAAAAAGCGTATATTTCCAGAGTACAATGTTCTTAAAATAAGCAATCATAACGGTTGTAGTAATACTATAATTATCATGACAAAAGTTGATTGATTCTTGTAAACTGTCACAAATCTAGAATATGTACACACGGCTGCACATCAAGCTATACATTTCCAGTTTATACTGATCTCGCATTGTTTAGGATTTCCGTACAATGCGAGGTCAGCTTATACTGGAAATGAATAGCTTGACGTGTAGCCGTGTGTACAAAGCAGTTATTTTTTTAGAAAATAGTTTTTACTCTACTGCGGCGGAGTTTATTATTCTTTCTTACCGTTATAGTTGATTTAAATACGGTGCTTTAAAATGTTTAACATAACACATAACATTACGCCTATATTCCCCAAAGGGCTCGGCAGAAGTGTACCCATAGTACACCCACATTTCGCCAGTTATGTTTAAGTCCCATGTGATAGGGGGCGAGCCGATTGCCATCAACCGGGTACACTCCAGACCGGGTACAATTCCAGACCGGGTGCTACTGAGAAATTCCAGATGGGGAACCCAATAACACTGTGCCCGACATGGGAATTGAACCCAGGACCTACGAAGCAGAAAAATAATAATTGTGTTGAAAAGTCAGCACTTAGTCTGACCCCGATTTTATGTATTTATTTTTTACTGATATAAGTACTATTGTGACAGTTCAAATAATGTGAATTATTAGGTACCTACTGATAATAATATCTAATATGATAAGTTTTATTACAGTTTACGTGTCGTTATAAATACTAAAGAAACGCCAAAACACAAACAGTTTGAATTTCATTCGACAATATTTTAACAAAAATAACCAATTATTTCTTATATAACAATTTATTGATCACAGACGAATATAGACCTTATTACTACAACTTACAGTTTATTATTATTTGTCCTAGGACATGTAAATTTGTTATTCTAAGCAAAGTTCTGATGTAGATTTATTCAATTTTTCTGACCGAATAACACATTTTCTCTCACAATTTAAAATCAACCTAATAAGCTCATATTTCGATTCGAAACTTACATAGCGTCACTTTTAAAACTTACTTAATCAATTTTATAAAAATAACTTATTAATTAACAAGACTATCATTAGTATTGTGACTGATCCCAGTCTTAGACCCGGGAATCGAACTCCGCACTTCAGTCTTACTTCCTTATTAATGCAGATGACGGTTGGCGTAGAAAAAGAATTACCACTTTATACAGATAGTGCCATTCACGACCCGCCCCACTACGCTACTGCACTGTTAGCTGTACTGTAGAAGTCTGAAAGGGATACCGGGACCTTGGCAACAGGCAACTGAAGGAACACGGGTCGGTTTTAGTCAGTAAAAGTCTGACACGCGCTTCCGCTCCGCTCAGATCGAGAAGTCATCTGATGATTTCCCGCCCTCAAAAAACAAAAAAAAAGCTGTACTGTAGTGCGGAGCGGTGTGACTGACACTGGCATAGCCACCATATAGTCGCTGATTAGTCGAAATTAGTTGTCAAATCTCAGAATTAGTCGGTCACCGCTTTCTTCGGAAACCCAGAGTGAAGAACAGATGACCGGTAAAGTTATTTAACAACATTATTCAATCACCAGTTCGATTATTAGTAAGTTTGGCGATTCTGGCGACATTTTTCGTGATTGCTTATCTATAGGAGGCATAATTATCATAATTGGACGTTGGTAATCTGATATGCATTTCATTTACACATGGTTTCATTAAGACAGATCACTAAATTCGTAGTCCATTCGTGTCTGTTGTGATTGGTTGACAGAATAAACAAAACACAATTAGCCAATCAAATTACTTGACTTGAAATATGACAATAGATTAGGGTGAATGCTCGAATTTCGAATTTAAAACGCGATTTACAAATATTCTTTTCTTGTCTTGTCTTTCGCGGACTACTTTTTAGGGCCGGTTGTTTCAAACGGTTGGTTAACGTAACATACGTACGTCAAATAATGACGATTACTTGAGATGTTTAACGTACGTTAAATACAAAGCGTTGTTTCATTGCATAGAAAACCGATTGTCAAAGTTATTCGCGAAAACGCGTGAAACAACCCGCCCTAAGACTCTCTTACGCGACCGCTTACGAAGAAGCGACTAGCTATCAACGATTTTCTCGCTTAAGAAACAAACAAAACAAGAGATACCTAAATATATTAATACGCAGACTGTTCACACTGCTGGCGAGTACTCACGCTTGGTACATGCGCATACCGGCGAGTAATCGCTCGTCGCCGTCGCACACTCGCTGCGTTCGACGGCGGGTTTGAGTTGCTAACTCCACTCGCTTTTCATTGATCGTCCGCGATGGGATACGAGGATACATTAAAGATTTAGGAAATGGAACCACAGACGTATTAATCAATAGAGTCTCCATACAAAGATAAAAAAATATAATTATGCAGCTTCACTTATAGAGTAATGTCGAATGACATTATATAATTATTTTTCTTTACAAGAAAAATTATCACACATACATTAGCTTACTTTTCACATAACAAAACATCATACCTGTATTACCGGAAGGGGAAGACAGAGATGTATAGGATACCCACAAGTATCCCATGATTACATAGGACCTGTACTTGTGGGCACGAGCCTATTGCCAAAAACACAGGAAGTGTTTTTTTTACATCACATGTGAGTAATCCCCGAAGTGTTAGGCAGAGGTGTATAGTATACCCACATTTCACCAGTTATGTTCAAGTCCCATGTACCAGGGAGCGAGCCTATTGCCATCAACCGGGCACAAATCCAGACTCCGGGATGCTACTGAGAAATCCCAATAACACTTTGCCCGGCCTGGGAATCGAACCCAGGACCTCATGCTCAGCAATGCTACTAGATCAACGATGCAGTCAATCATTGTTTTACGTTTTAGCAGTCTGCTTACCCCCAATAACAGGGACTTAACGGGCGAAATATGGGTGTATTGTATACAGTATAAGCCTCTGCCTACTAGAATGAGCTCATCATTTTCCCACTGCTGGGACACAAGCTTCCTCACTGTGAGAGAGAGTGGGTCGTAATCCACCACGCGGGCACAAGGTGTCACACAAATCTTCGATGATTTTGTTCAAGAGAAACATCTGTCTACCTCTATGAGGACACGATATTCTTTCTAACATCACATGCACTGATCTGCCATCATAACATCAAGGCTGTCTTCATCAGACATTTCATAAGCTTGCGTCCCGCCGTCCTCTTGTTGTGTCGTATTGCAGAGGGCCTGTTCGTGTATCCTCTCTAGTTTGGCCTGCACGTCGCCGAGGAGGGCCCTCTGGGAGGGCTCGGAGGCCCAGCAGGACTCCATGACCACCCAGCAGTCGTCTGTGAATTGGGGCAAGCGTTCGGGGCGAAGACCTAGAAAGGAAAGACGGTTTTGAATATTTGGTTTAAAAAAAAGTTTTTTTGGAAAATGGATGAGAAATCCAAGCTTTATAAAAACGGAGCTAGTTTAGTTTTAAACTGACCTTTTTACAATCAGGGAAATTAATTGTTTAGCAAATGGCATCAATAATATTGTGGACTAGCTTCCGCCAGCAGCTTCGCCCGCATGATATCTTTATTTGTTATAACATATGCTACTCAGTGATAATCCATACTAATATTATAAATTCGAAAGCCGCGGGCGGAAGCTAGTATAAAATAAATATATATATATTGACTAGCTTCCGCCCGCGGCTTCGCCCGCGTGGTATGTCGATAAAAAGTAGCCTATGTCCTTCCCCAGGATGCCATCTATCTCCTTGCCAAATTTTATCGAAATCCGTTCAGTGGTTTTGGCGTGAAAAGGTAACATACAGACAGACAGACAAACAGACAGAGTTACTTTAGAATTTATAATATTAGTCTTAGTATGGAGTATGTATATATTTGGAGATAGTTTTATTTGTTTTTAAAATGACCACAAATGGCCTAAAATGAAATTAAGATATTTCGAATTTTTCGAATTTATAATTGTAGTATGGATGACTGCACTTCACATTCGTGACGATTTCATATTTTGGGCGTTTTACTAGCAAGTCGTTTGCCACTCTAGACATTGTCACCTAATAGACGTTTTAACATGTGGATAAAATCTGGTTGTGTTCTGGTCTGTCTGGTAATGTTTTAAGTTCTGCTTATAGATTTCTGATTCGGAGCGTAGCATGCTACAAGTGAACGAATTTTTTAAATCGGTCCAGTATTTTTTGAGTTTATTAATAACAAAAATATAAATCTTTTCACGGCTCCCACTATACAATATTAGTGTAGATGAACTGATTATTATGATAATAACAACTTACCTCTTTTCACTTTACTCCACAGCTGTTCTTTGTTCTGGAATGTTTCAAACGCTGAGGGTAGTTTTATGTTGCCGGCGCACACGTACCTGCAAACATACGTAGTTTATTAACTCAGGTCATATTATAGTATTTCGGCCATGGCGGTTAATCTCAGCTCTTCCCTCACTCTCATAGTCCTCAGGGCCGGGACTCCTACACTCGCGGAGAGAGATCAGGCGCAAGGCCAACGGGGGATCAAAGAGAATAAATGTCAGAAAGAACGCTATGCAAAAACGAAGTAATAGCGCGGGCAGGCGATGCGATGCGGTGAGTCGGGGACGAGAAATTTCACGTGGACGAAGTCACGGGCAGAAGCTTATGTCATACATAAATTCCATGCAAGCATGTCACAAGTGGGAGGAGGCCTATTACAAGGCAGTGGGTGGAATAGGGCTGCCAATGATAATGATACGCTAACAAAGTTCAACAATAATGGTGTGGCGTCTACAACTCCACATTCGAACAACGCATCACACTGAGGTCACGCAAAATTCTGCATCGCGCAAGCAAAGTTTACCGCGGGATTAGTAAACATCCCGACATCAACCGTCGGGCAGTAGCCCACCAGAAACAACACCCGTCCGGTCAGAAGATCCCTTTTCTACGGAGGATGAAGAACTTTCCATAAATGAGTGACAGGGTGTCACTCATTTATGTTAATGGAATTAATCACCTTTTGGGCGCATATGTGACTCTAAAAGTTGGTGTACTTACTCTACAAAAAATAATTGAATTGTTTCTTCTGGACAGCTGTCGAAATAACAAATCAGGTGCTTCTGAATTCAAGTGCTTAAGAATATTCCTCATTGTTATAGCAATGAGGAATAAATTTTATGGCAATTCATGTTGGTCACTTTTTGATTTCGTGGAATGACGTTCAAACACAGTTATCACGTCGTATTGCATCGTTGTCCATATATTTTATGCTTTATAAAACTCGCTAGGCAAAAAAAATGGCTCGCTAGGTCAAAAGTATGTGCCTTACATTTATGATAAGTACTTTAGAGTTTGTTCCACTGTACAACGTTTCGGATTTTAATCTGTAATGTCGTCGTGCATGTAGACTTAAATAAATAAATGAACGAGACGACTCACCAGAACAGTATCCCGAAGGCGTAGACGTCGACGGCCGCGTCGTAGTCGCCGGCCAGCAGCTCGGGCGCCATGTGCACGGGCGTGCCCACCACGGAGCCCGACATGAGCGCCTCGGCCGCGCAGAAGCCCAGGTCCGACAGCGCCGCGCGGTCCGCGCCGTCCAGCAGGACGTTCTTCATCTTGATGTCGCGGTGCACCAGGCCCAGCGAGTGCAGGTAGCGGATACCTGCGGGGCAGGGACGTGCACGTGGAGCGCTGGCCACGCGGCGAGAGGGGATCGCCGAGCCGAGTAGAGAGAGTCTTAGAATTACGAGCGCCTGGCGACGACGTTGGCTCGCAACAGAAAAAAGTAGTTCAGTCAGTAGTAACAGTAACACACAGAATACCTTCTACGATATCCCTGGCTATCCTCATCCGGGCGGCGAAGCTCAGGCCGGCGCGCACGGCGGCGTGCAGGTCGCGCACCTTGCGCTCCGACAGCAGCAGCACGCACGGGCCGGCGCCGCTGTGGCGCTGCACCACGGACCCGTGCAGGCGCACGATGCGCGGGTGCGCCGGGATGCTCCTGGGGGCCACGTCAACAGTCAACATCCACGATTCTCTTATGGTCACTGACCTTGACCTCAACGTCATTGACCTTCAGGTCAAGGTCAAAATTCCGAAAGTCAAGATTTCTGTATGTCTATAATAATAAGGCATGGTCGACGACGGGTGGTTTAAAAAAAAATAACCTTGAAGGGGTGTAAGGCCGTCCCCTTCTAACCTAACCTGTCCGAGTCGGGGTGCCCCAAATCCCGAGCTCAATTAGCACGCTCTTGCATCCTAACTCCTCCTAGAACAGTAATATTGCATTTGGTTCCAATCCCTTCGACATAATTTTTACGACAAACGGCTGTCACGGCTGATCGGATTTTTTTCTAACTGAACAGACAGCTGTGCTGCTGGGGAGTTTGTTGCGCCACTTCTTCTTCCCAGCTGAAGCACTAGGAAGTGGTGAAAGTTGGGCGTTTTTGGTACTGTCTTATGTAATTTTGACGTTCGAAAAGTGCTGATCCTCAGCCTAGTTTGAATAAATGACTTTTGATTTTGGAGACAAAAAACACCAAGTTGCTTTTATATATTTAGGTGTTATATATATTTTATATATTTAGGTGTATACGATAAAATCAAGAAAATAAACGATTTACTAAAATAGTTTAAAAATATCTGTCTTTTTTCCTCAGTGCCCCGTTACGTACACTCCAACCCAATTGACCTCGACATTAGCACGGTATCTTGTGCACGAGAAGCTTTAAGATAAAGAAGAGACGATAAAGAAAACTAACCTTGTATAAAAGAACTCCATGGCGAGTTCTCTGTAATGCCGCTCGTCGGCCGGCAGTACTGACTTCACCGCCACAGGCGACCGGCCGGCCCAGCCTCCCCGCACGCTGTACACTACTCCGTATTGACCGCGACCTGCAGAACATAATGTCATCATCTGCCTATTCCCAACTATATTGGGGTCGGCTTCCAGTCTAACCGGATGCAACTAAATACCAATATTTTACATGAAGCGACTGCCAATCTGATCTCCACAACCCAGTTACTAGTTACTGGGTAAGACTATAGCTCCTACAGAAAATAATGTACGATAATACAGGGTGTAAAAAGACCCATCACATAGCCGTCAACTACACATTACAAGTAAAATTGCTCAAAAATTATTGCTGGGAAACGACTTTTACTTTTGGTGTGAAAAATCGCTGTGTGCGCAACGTAACACACGCAAAACATTGTGTTTATGGGTGTATGCAACGATGCAGGGTTTGTGGGGATATTTAAAATTATGTTATAACATCTAAGTCTGAAAAAGCTGGACCTTTGACCTTCAATATCTCCGTAAATTGCGACCAGGGGATTCGGGCGGATTCATTGTTCACTCAAACTCACCTCAGTAGTAAGTATAACACTTAATCGCAGGAATTCAGCTATATTTTACAAATTTTAAAAGTATACCGAGGCAAATGAAAAATATTTCTCTTACCTATTTCTCGGCCCAGTTCCGGAGTACCGTACATAAGTAGATCGCACATAGATGTACTTTCTAGACAGAGTCGGGCGAATGTTGGCGCGTATCTAAAATAATAATTAAACATACAACTTCTTACCAATGTTACATAGTAAAGTAGTACTTTACTAGTTAGTTTCATTTATAGAACGTAGAATCAATTGAAAAAAACAACTTTTATACCATGCCCCCTCTAAAAAGCTTATTTTATTCACTGAAAACAGTGAATAAAAAGCACTTTTAATCACTGTTTTGGTGTTTGAATTTAGAACACCAATTTGTTCGAACTCCATCTCAATGATATACAAACTCCTATTCGATTTGATTTTCGAACAGGAGTTTAGCATTAGAATTAAAACTGTTTTGTGTTCTTTGCTGTCATTAGTAAATGGGCGCTATTTTAAATATTGTAAGTTGTACGAACAAAAAGTTTAGGGTTACTTAATAATAAATCGATTGAAAATGTTTTCAAGTGATGAAGATGTGTTAACACCTGAGTTTATGAAAGAGAGGGCAGCCGATATAGTAGAAAGCTTGCTAACCAACAAATCACGGCTGGTTTACATCAAAGCCTACGATGAGTTTGAGTGTGAGTTTGTTTGTTTAAGTAAATGGAAAAATGAAAATCAAGCTGACCACATTTTCAGAGTCTGTTTTCCTAACTTATTTTAATGAGTTGTCGAAGAAAAAGAAGTCATCGACCTTATGGAGTATTCTATGCTACGGTGTAGGTACTATAAAAACAAGGCATAAATTGACATAACAACATACTCGAAGTTGCATATTCTTTTTCTCGTAGTCATGTAATAAAGTATAGTATGCAACTCATGAATAAAACGGATTTATATCGAGGGCCATGAATCGCTTGCGTCGTTCAGGATTCTAACACTTGAAACACGACCGTAGGGAGTGATTCAATCATCATGAATCACTCCCTACGGTCGTGATTCAGTCGTTAGAATCCTTCACTTGCTCGTGATTCACCTATGGCCCTCGCTTTAAATCCGTCCTTTATTCACTAATTGCATAATATACTATTGTTTTTTAAGAATATCTAAATTTTTCCACAAGAATATTTCACCTTATACGCAAGGGCAACGAACTTGCGTTTCGCTGCTCTTTCGAGCGCGTATCCATGAGTATCGGGACAGTGACGGATATTTAGTTTTTAAAATCTTTTAATGAAAATAAGGTTGTGTTACTGGGTCATTTATTTTTATATTGAAGTCAACTACCCATGGTTTGAGTGACAACGTGTTTACCCTTGCATACTTTAGATTGTAGATATATCGATAATATTCGTTACTCACTTTTTCCTAATAGCTAGTTTGGTATCTTCTGTGTGGTGCAACCGTCCCGCGAGCGCAGACTCCAGGGATGTCAGCGCAGATTGATACCTCTCGTGCGCCGTACTCAGTCTCTCTAGGATCTATAGGAAGATTTTATCATCAGTTTTTATGGTTAAATATGTATGATGGTGATGAGAAAGTAAAAACATTCTGAACATCTAGAAAATTAGCTTAAAGGATTTTTTTTTTTTTTTTTATTATTTTGATGTTTATTTTGAACAACCATAGGAGTTTTAAAATATAAGGGTTACCACTAAGGGTGAAGCATTTTTTTTTTGGATTGGAGTTCCTTAGTCCATATTCCGGTAGGGCTGTAGGAGTTGACTGGTAGAAAGCGTCACGTACAGTCACAGACTTTAATTGATGAGCCACCTTCAAACTTTTGAATTTTGCAGTTTCATACATTCACGAGATAACACGAAAAAACACGAACTCAAATCGCACGCTCGTAAACAAGATGACAAATAAATTACTTTTAATCGGAAATAGTCTTATCCATAGAGGTTGACTATATGTTGCATTAAGTTTATCCAATCTGTTTGATACCGACCTCCTTTGAATCATAGCTCATTAACTCGATAATTCTGAAAACTTAACTGAAGACAGTGACAGTTGAAATATCGATGTCAGAGACGTTACTTTCGAACTTGTCGAACTGACTAATAATATTTCTCCGTACACTAACGTTACTATCGCAACAGTAACCTGCAATTGGTTGACTTTGAGTAGTCACTTTGCTGTCAAGTTTGTAGTTCTGGCTCTCAGGTTACCCAACCGGTAAAGATATGAAATATAATTTTCTTCTTCTAATACGAAGACATATATGACTGCGTGTCGGGAACCGAATAAACCCGATTTACATTACACGGCTAAAATACTAACAGTGCCAGGTGGCTTATCAATTAAAGTCCGTGACTGTACAAGGAAAAAGCGCTAAGCGACTTAAGTATGAAGTATCCAGATTCGAGGAGACGAACATTGCGTGCACGGCCGGTTGTACTCGTATATCCTCAATACTGAACGCGTGGAGATTTCTATAAAACTTATTTATTTTTGTTTTAAATAATACGTGAGAATGAACTTCCTGACGGGGGTCCCCGACCGCGCAGATTTCTTTCTTTTTGTAATTTAGATTTTTTTCACAGATTTTTACCCTGGATACTCAGGATCGGCGGTCAACTGTGCTGTCAATTCTGGTATTTGGTCCTTGCGGGGGAAAAAATCACTATCCTGAGTAAGGATCAAACTCGTCCTAAAGTAAAACACAGTATTAGTTACCTGTGTAGATATAAGCCGCGCGAGCCGGTGCGGCGACAGCTGGTGCAGCGCCGTGGCGGCCACTCGGCGGCGCCACAGCGGACTGAGCACACAACACGCTTCCTCTTCTTCGCCGCCTACCAACCGGAGTCTGCAACAAGCATTTACATGCAGGGTGAAATTGAATTCATGGGCATCCACTTAAGCGATCATTGTACTCATCATTATGAACAACTTTCAGTACGAGACCAAACCTGGCGAAACAAAAATCTACTGTTCCCTACATTTTGACGATTTTCCTTATCTGTCCAGAGCCCAAACTCTGGCAAAAACCAATTAACTAATATGCTGGCTCGAAACATTATTTTCAACACACTTGCTCGTAAAGTGGCTCTTATTGAACCGCTTTTAAGTTCATAATGCAGTGTATTATGGAAGCGCTGCCCCTTGCGATAATGTACGTGGCAGTATGGAATTAGTAAGTACTATCATGGCAGCATGGAATTTGCATCCAATAGAAATTGGTTTTGGTGAAGATTTTTACCAAAGAAAAGCGCCCAAAAGCAAGGTTTTATTTAAAAAAAAGAACCATAAGCAAACCAGTGGCGTTTAATTATGGTAAAAAAAAAACCCATGCAATGCAATGTAATTTTTATAATTAAATAATCAAATTAATAATAATTTAAAATATTTGTTAATATTTTTGTTGTGTGGTTAAAATCATTATTAAAAATGCCGATTTCACGTAGGGGAGAAGAGCGTAAATAATAATAAATAGATTTGACTCCGCCCCATGGTAAGTTTAGTTAAAGTAATCTTATTTTGTAAATTTTTTTTCTTATTCAAATCATATTTTTTGTATAGGCTGTCTAACGGTTTGGCCAGTGCCTTAATTTACACCTATGGAAAAATAAAACCAGCGCGCCATTTTCCATAAATATTTATTATCGTTTTCGTTGTGTGGTTAATTATTTTCAAAAATACAAAATTTAAAGTATTGTTACCAACCGACATTGAAGTTTTTAAAAGAAACTCCGGATAGTCATTACCTGGCAACAAAGGTCAGATAATCTTTATAAATCTATCATCTCTATAGTTACCTTATTGTAGCATAAGTTCTTACAACAAGTCTGTTTTTTCCTCGCTAATGTGTTGAAAAACGTCGTATGAAACGCGTGTGGATTGATTATTACAGTCGAGGCAGTATTATTCGTGCGAGCCGTAGGCGAGCGCGATAAGGTAGCCGAGAGTACAGTACACACAGAATAGAGCACTGGTATCACAATATACTATTTTTTTGCAACCACTGTGTATGACACACACATAAACACATCTAATACATTTTTAATAATATTGAATTTCTGGTTAATCCTCTTCCTCTCTCCTATTTTTTCTCTGCCCGACATGGTCCATATTGATATTTTACTTGTTACACCATCTATGTAACATATGGAGTGCAATAAAAAAATGAATATTGAGATTAAACGCCTGCTGGTGTTGGCTCAAACACAGAAATTGGCTTTACATTACCCGGACATAAACATCTTAGGATGGCCGGAATAGGCAAGTTCGGCGGCATATGCAGCTATCTCCTCAAACCAGGTGATCTTCTACCTGTCACTGTCCATTACTCACTTGTGCAGCAGTCTCCTCAGCGACTCCAGCAGACTCCTGAGCACCGGGAAGGTGGCGCAGGGAGACAGGTCCACCTGTCTCGCTACTGACAGTAACTGTCGCATGGCCTCGCTGGCCGGTCTACCGCCCAGCTCCTGTCGGCAGGAGGATTCTAGGGATTCTAGACATCTGGAAAGAAAAGGATATCTTACGAAACTAGCTTTGAAAGGGGCAACTAGAATCAATTCTATGTTCTTGTAAATGTTGACGTTCAAAAGGCTACTTGAAATAAATGGCACTTACCTCTGCAACGTTCCGAAGTACGTGTCCTTGAGGCAATCCACAAATTTCGCTAACTTCAAACTGATCTTCTGACTCAGTTTGGAGAGAACTGCAACAACAGACCACAAAGCTTTAAATAAAATTATTTTATTGTCGGTTTGTAGGGTGCCGGTGGGAATACGGCACATGACACAGTTCAGGGTTGGCTTTGTGATGGGAAAGCATCAGCATTTGCTGATGATACATGATCTGACCAAGATAATGTCTGGACTAAAAGAGGCTGTGAAACTATAGACAAGTTTTTTAACTCATTTACCTACTGTTTTGTAAGAACGAATATACACGATACTACAGCGGCAATTAATTATTTTTAGATAAGCTACCTGTCTGCTGCACATCCAGGGACGCCTGCTTGATAGAGATGTTGACGCTGTTGGTGCAGGTGGCCGTGCTGGCGCTGCTGAGCAGGCTGCCGGGCCAGCTGCTGCGCGCCGTCGACAGCGAGAACATCTCCGACTCGTTCTCGACGCGGATGTTGCCGAATTGGGGCGAGTCTTCGTCTGGCGGCGGCGGGGACTGGGAAAAGAGGAGTTGGAAATAGGCTGTAGTGTCTTTTTATTTGTCTGTTATTTGTCCTCTGACAGCAATCCAACAGCAGCCTTATAGCAACTAAAAGATAATGTGTAATCAGAGGTAAAATAACTGTGAAAGGACTGTATTATATAATACTTTTGATATAAGTACCTAGTTATTTATGATATAAGTGCGGACAGTAGGTGATTTTCGACGAGTGGCACTTTGATTCACGTCGCTCTTGAATCAAAGTGCCACTCGACGAAAATCACCTACTTTCCGCACTAGCGCTTAGCGACCGAGTGTATCATCAGCCGACACGAATCAGAAATTATCTTACGCACGTGTACCATACAGCGCTGTACTATGCATTGTGCGAGGAAAAAAAAAAAGTATTGAAAAAATCATCATTGACCAAAACCTAAATCTAGAGTAGGGACTTAATAACGCCTTTAATGAAGTATTCGTTTTATTGCTCAGGAACTTCGTTCCAGACGGGGCTCGCCCGTACACGGAGCTGCCCTCGTCCCTTCTCACGTATGATTTAAAAGAAGAACAACGTCAGGCGTTACGACGACGGAGTTAAAAATAATAAAAAAAACTGAAAAGTAAAAAGCACTAGTCTGAAAAAGTGGCACTTTCCGCATGATTTGGCTGCTTTGAAAACGCTCTTTTAAGAAAGAAGAAAGAAAGAAAGAAAATATGTTTATTTGCGGCAAACATGACGCCAAGAAAGGACAAATATACGAAAATAAACAAGTTGCGGGAAAATATGCGTCACATTCACGCAAAACGGCCATCACTCAGCATAATGCTGCGACCCTATGCGAGACAGAGCCCCAGCGCTGATTTTCAGTGACAGCCGGCGTTGACGTCATGACGTCAATCGGTGCAGCACATAATGAGTGGACAATAACAAAAAATAAATAAAATAAATACTTGTAGTGTGAAAAATAAATACTTGTAGTGTTTATAAAAATATAATATTTATTGATGGCAACATTCCGTTCCGTCAGCGACTCACGCGCCACGGGTTGCAATCTGTGCGCGCAGCTGTCATCAAAACTATTTTGACAGTTTTTTGACGTACAGACGTTTTGTCGTAATCGTCGTAATGGTTACGTAACAAATAACATGGCGCAATTGCCTAGTTAATAGTGGTATGATGCAATAAAAATAACAAAGGATGCATCGAGTGTTTGTGTTGTGTAGCTCCAGTTTTTGTAAACAGTGTTTGTGGAATTTGTGTAAGAAGGTGACGATGACAAACTACGGTGATAAAGAGAACAACCACAGACCAGATGGTACGTTAGAAATAGTTAATTTAATGAACGTTATTATAATGAATTCTAGAATTATATTACTATTAGATAAATTAAATTATATTGGATACATATATAAATTAGCATAAATTTGTTATCAAGGAACTATACCAACTTGACAAAACCACAGTGTGCAGTAGATTAATCAGGTTTAACCGTAAATTATAGAAAGAAGTTGGCGTTCTTAAGCATTCATGGGTAGGATGCAGTAGCAAGAACAGAAAACAAATACAGCCAACAAATACAGCTCCAGTGACAGAAGAGGGAAATTCCAAGCAGCCCACGCCCCGGGAGATCCCAAGCCAAAGCCTGCATGCCATGACCCCAAAGGTGAGTGAAACCAACACTATAGAACATACATATTTAAGATAGATGCGAAATTTGTTGATGTAAGAGTAACTTTTTGTGGTGGTATTTAAAAGCTTGTATTGCTTTCAGGCGTCGCAATGGTGGTGGGAGATCATTCCAACAGCGTGTGGCTGCAAACTTGAAACACCCCCTGAATGCTGTAGTTCTGTGCATTGGCACGGACAGTGGACCTACCATGGAGCGAAGACTATACTTTAGGTGGTTTTGTTTCCAAGTTAGCTTTTCATAGAGATAGTGTGGTTTTTGAGTTGTAACAATACCAAACAACAAGTTGGCCAAATGATGCTTTCTCCTGGCAGCCATCTTTAATAATTTTAGTTTGTTTATGTATGGAGTTACATGACTTCTTCGTGCGACATCAACACAAAAGCGAACACAGGCATTCTGAATACGTTGTATTACACGTTCCGTTCTTGAAAGCAGGCAAGGTCCATAGACAGTGTCGCAGTAATTTAACTTGGATAGGATGAGACTATCTACAAGTTGTTTCCGTATTGGTATGCTTAGATACTTCCGTATACCATATAAGACCTTTAACCTATAAAAACAGTTTCGAAGAACATTGGTCACGTGGGCCTCAAAGTGCAGCTCTGGATCCATGATTAGCCCTAGATTGCATGCCTGCTCCACTCTCTCAATTTTCTCTCCCATAACAACTATTTCAGGGTTGGCAGAAAGTATTGCACTGACTTGCTTCTTAGAACCCAGAATCATAAATTTAGATTTAAGGGGGTTTAGAACCAGAGAGTTCTCCTCCGACCATACAACCACCCTATGCAAATCCTCGTTCATTTTCTGCACAGCTGTAGATGTTTCACCCCCTTTGAAGGATATGTACAGCTGAATATCGTCGGCATACATATGATATTTGCAGTTAACAAAGGATTTTATGATATCCGCACTGTATAGTATGTACAACAAAGGCCCCAAAATCGATCCCTGAGGGACACCCCTTGACACTTGCAGGGGGGGAGATGACACCGTTGACCCGTCTTCTCTATGCATCTCTACATATTGAGCCCTGTTAGTTAGGTAGCTTCTAAACCATTCTACAGCATCACTATCGAATCCATAGTAAACTAGCTTTGACAGCAGTAGGGTGGTATTAATTGCGTCAAAAGCGCGGGAAAAGTCCAGCAGAGCCAGAATAGTTCCCTCCCCCCGGTCACGTGCTTCAAGGATGCCACCCACAACATCAGCCAGAGCTGTTGCAGTACCTCTACCCTTTCTGAAACCCGACTGAAGGTCAGGAAGAATATTGTTAGTTTCGAGGTATTCAATGACCTGCGAGTATACTACACGTTCCAAGATCTTAGACAGGCAAGGTAGAATACTGATTGGTCTCAAGTCCTTCATGTTAACCGGGTTATTGTTTTTAGGGATGGGACGTACAATAGCGCATCGCCAGAGTTCGGGGAACGTACGTGTGGCTATGGACCGGTTAATGATGTCCGTTATTGCTTGCAAGGTAGTTGGCAACGTGAGAGATAACATGTCGAGACTTATACCATCGACGCCCTGTGCATTTGACCCCAGACTCTTGATTATCTTCAGGATCTTTTCAAGCACATGCATTGTAAATTATTTAGCTGCAGTTTTCACAATTCTTATTTTAGCAAATGTTTTGAGAAATGTTTATTTTTATAATATAAATGAACTTTAAAAACTCTAAGAGGTGCTTTAGACCATCAAACTGAATGACTTTTACTATAGGACCAACTTTGAAATCGCGAAAACATAAAAGCTGTCCCATACAGTTGAGAACAGTACCTAGGTATTAAACTTTAGTATGGAACAGCAGATTTCAATGTTGGCCCCGTACAGGATATTTTTTTATTCGGGTACGTGAAGTAAATTCCCTAATAAACGAATGAAACAGGGCAACATCTAAGTATTAACAAAGCTTAAAACATTGACTAACCTTAGTCTTCCCATAAGAATCAGCAAAACTCTCATCATTGGTCCTAATAATCTCGTAATCGTCGAAGTTATAACTGTCGTAGGAGACGGCTTCTTCGCCGTCAGACGGCTGGTCGCCGGTTCGGAGCCGGAGCGAGACCGTGTCCGGACTACTCCGGGAGCGGGACGACGAGTAGAAGATGGAGTTCGAGACTATGAAGCGTGGGTCTTGATGCCAGGGGAGATCTGCGGGGAGAAAAGAATTTTAGTAATATAATTTAAAAAAATGTAACACATACGGCCGAAGGGGTAGTTAGAGGCAAATAGGAATAAAAATTCCCAGTCACCACCGGCGGTGACTGCGAAATCATTGCCCCCACTTCAGTTTCGCTGTACATTGCTTTCTCCATCTTAGAGAGTAAAAGGATGAGGCAACTTATTCTAAACCTTTTTTATTCCCATTTGCCTCCGGTGGCAATCCCCGCGGGAGCGACTGGGAATGAACGCAATTGGGGACGACCCTATTTACTTTAACTGGGCTAGAGTTTTTGCGTTTCTACTAATTTCATCATGGAACACCCTATAAAATTTTGCTTGACTCGGGGACCGGACCCAGGACTTAATGCTCATCAGTCGCAGACCTGGCAATAAAAAAATCTTGAAAGTGTAGTAAGCTGATGATTTATTAAAGTGTTTGCGTCACTCACTAAATATGCGTTATATTGTTTTCTGTCTATGTTTCAAATGAAAGAATGTTGCTATTAATAAGAAATAATGTTTACCATCAACACTCCAGTCCATATTATTAACTTCTGCCCGCATTTCTTCCAACACTTCCTGCATAATCTTCAGTAACTCTCGCTTCTTGTCGCCTTCTGAGAACTTCTCGTTTATAGTCTACAAACAAACAATAAAATATTATCATAATCAACCATCTAATTTGCCCTCGCACGACTCTTAAGTGATATGTGAACTCTGAACCTCTGATAAGTCACATTCCATTGCCATACAACTATGTACTTTAAACTAATGTTTTCCAAGTTGAATTTTTAATGACCATTTATTTAGTAATAAAGATACCAAAATAAATTTTGGACGCAATATAATTTGAAGTTTGACATGAGTTTTTTGTTTCAAATCTTAATACTTAATGATCTAGGTTTCTGAATTCAAGTTTACTATTAGAAAAGTAATTTTCCCCGAAAGCCCGAAAGTCTGACAATCAGTCTCATTACCAAGGGGTATCCTAGTACCCAATTTATGGGGTACTGCGTTAAATGCTATAACAAAATACCTTGTGATATATTGCAATTAAATGAAAGAAAATTTAAAACTCATATAAAAAGTACACTTTGTAAACAAGCTTATTACAAATTAGAGGATTATATCCAAGATAAGAATGCTTGGAAACATGCTGGTCTTGCTCCATAGGACGATTTAGTGTCTGGACAAAATCAAACTGATAGCTAATTTAGTTTTTTTTATTTTTTTATTTATTATTTGTATGTACTACTTGTAACAATGTTAGGACTATTGTAATATCGTATACTTTTACAATCTTTGTGAATATGTGAGCACCATGTATCTGGTAATTAATTTATTCATTATTGCTCCATTTATAATTCTTTTTACCTTTTGTGGTACAGTAATCTTATTATAGATGCATCGTCACATATAATTATATAATTAATGTATACAAAATATTGTAAAACATTTTTAAAAGAGTAACGGTGGAGTTTCTTGCCCATTCTTCTCCATACGAAAACTACCTTTTGGAAGGGGCAACTAGAATCAATTCTATTTCTTTGTTTGACGTTCAAAAGTGCCATATTATGTGCCTATTTGAAATAAATTATTTGACTTTGACTTTGACCAATTACTGGATTGTGGAGGTCAGATACGCAGTCACTCCATGTAAAATACTGGTAGTTATCTGCATCCGGTTAGACTGGATGCCGAACCCAACATAATTGGGGAAGAGGCTAGGCAGATTGATTGATTTTTGCCCGGCAGTGGACAATATTAACTTACTAAATTAAACGTTTAAGACCCACCTCATACAACTGTTGTTCTTGCCTGGCCACGTACTGTATTTTCTTGGGCACGACTTGCAACTCGCGCGCCATGTCGAACGAAGCCAGGATGAATTGTTGCAGGAGTTTTACGTGCACCTGATATTTAACGAATTATTTCGTTAATAAATAATTATACCTGATATACGAGTTCATTCAAATCCTTGTACCAACATCGTAATCGCGAAACATTAATCAGCTGTCCTTCAAAACTTCAATACCTACCCGACCCAAACGTATGGAACAGCTGATTATTTCAATCAATCAATATCATTATTGTGAATCATAGGTACAGTCGAAAAAAATGAATTCTGAACCACCATAAGCTTATTTTCTTACAGACATTCAAATACAATTAGGTCGACATTCGCGTAATCATACATTTCCTTGGTAACGAATTTGTCATCTACCATCTTTGTTATTTTGACGGTTTCAAACGATTTATCGTCAAAGTGGGTCATAATTCACTTAGCCTGACTGTACATAATACAGGTCTAAAATAATTAAATTGTGATCAGCTATTTTTTTATTTTTTTTTGAAGGTGGGAAATCATCCAATGACTTCTCCCGCTCTGGGCGGAGCGGAAGGGTGTGTCAGACTTTTACTGACTAAAACCCACCCGTGTTCCTTCAGTTGCCTGTTGCCAAGATCCCGGTATCCCTTTCGGACTAACCCGCAACCCTGGCAGGCATCGGTCCTAGCGGACCCCGCCAATTGTACGGACCCGGCAATTGTGTGATCAGCTATGTCCCGCCCTTAGGGCATACAATAGTTACAATAGTCAAATAGTATATTTATTTCTTCGGGATTACGATGTTGGTCCCATGGAAAAAGTTGTTTAGATCGATGGTCTGTACCACCTCTTAAATACGACCACACATGTCTGATATAAGTTGCATACTATCATAATTATTAGGTATTATAATGTCTGTAAAGTAAGTCTGTCGGTTTATCTGTTATCTTTTCGCGCCTTAACGGATGACAGGATTTCGACAAAAAATTGGCACACAGGTAGACCTGGCCTGACCTGGGTTAGGGCATAAGATACCCTGGTAGTACGGTCCAGTGGCATAATTTCCGAGCTCTACGCGGGAAAAGCCGCGGGCAAAAGCCTATGGGCCTCACCACAAAAATTTAGACACTTGTTCAACGTGTGTCTAATTTCAGTTTTATGTCAAGCTCCATACAGAAATGTCATGTTTAAAAGGTGTTTAGGCTAAACAACTCATAAACACGGTTTTGTGGTAACAAGCTATAAGTTTATTTATTTTAAAATCAACAGGTTTTAACAAATAAGTTGTAGAAGCCTTCTTTTAAGTATAGAGATACCTGTGCCAGAAGACAAAATAGCCAGTAATAAATAGTTAATAACACAAACCTCACTCAACTTCGTACAATACTCCAACAGGTAACTCTGCAGACAATCTGCAGCAAACTTCACGACGGTACTTAACAAACCGGTCCTAGTCTTAACACTCCGGTCATCTTTGCCCTTCGCAGTTTCGCCTGCATTTTGAATGGCAGTGCTAAGAAATGGTGCGAGGGGCTTATGGTCGGCTGTACGGAGGAGGTCGGACTCGTCGAGGAGAATGCATTGGCTTTTTACGTGATGTTTTTGGGGTGGTGTTGCTGGAATAAAAAGTGGTAGAATAAAAAAAAATAGTCGAAGGTAGGTTGACAACAACATATTTAACCTTCAATAAAATAATTGGAGAAAACGGCCAAGTGTAGTCGGACTCGCAAGAAGGGTTCCGTACCACCGTACAATATTTAACAAAAAACGCCGAAAAAAACGCATTTCTTATTGAGGGTCCTTCAATTTTTTACTTTATTTTATTTTTTATTATTTGTTACTAGCGGCAATAGAAACACAATCTGAAAATTTCAACTGTCTACGTACCTATACCGGTTCATGAGATTCAGCCAGCAGACGGACGAATAGACATTGGAGGCTTAGTAATAACCCTTCAGGTACGGAACCCAATATGCAATAAGCGACATAATTCAAAAGTTTTTGAAGCAGGTGGATAGAATTTGACTCGAAACTTGGCATACGTTTAGTTTAGTTAAGTTCAAAAATCACTCTCGGTGACTTAAATTGAGGGTTATTTCAAGTGACGTGATAAGCAACTTAAGGCCGGGACGTAACCAAAATTGCCTGTCTTCAATTTGATTTTTCATAAAATTGATAAGACTTAGGTATAAAATAAAAATAGTATGAGTAACTACATGATATTTCCAAACTTTTTGTGTAACAGAAACACAAAATATTAAAATTTTCTCGATAAAAAAATATCACGAAGTTACCTCTAATTTTCACGTATTTTCGATTTGTACTTAAAATGCTAATGCCTATTATGATAAAAATTAGATGATTATATGTATTAAAACAAGGCAAAAAAAATTGTGTAGGCTTTTTTTTTATTCCTTTTATTTTTGGTTTTATTACGAATCGAAGCTTGTAGGACTTACGACGTTCTTAGTTCGTGGAAGAAGCCATCTTCCGTCGCACATTACGGGAACTTCAAGCATATTTTTGTTTCACAAATCAGTCGGCGTCGCTCTGTTGAGACGAGAGGACTGCGCTCAAATTTTTAGCTGCGCTGAGATATTATTTATTTTCGTAAATAATATTTTCGTAATTTATCACATTCCACAAAAGAAACTGAGACATAGAAAACATGAAATAAACACTAAAACCACTTCCAAAACGAATATTACAAGTGTTATTGATTGATAAATAAATAAATACCGAGTCTAAATAAACATATAAAATTCAATGTTGATATTTGAAAACTCAAGATGACATACATTTTATTTGACAGATTTTTGACTGATATATTAGCACGGAGTATAGAAAGAAGTAGGTACAACTAGCGCCATTGTTCTGTATTGCGGTGAATTTTCTTGCGGAGAAAATTTACAACATAGCCAACGAGCCCATTCTACGTTCATTTGAAAGTTCGCACTGGAGATTAAATCTTATTGCGATTTACTCAGGATCCAAATTCGTTTACTCCCACTTTTTTTGACAAACTTCTTGTAAGGTGACCCTTAGACGAACAATTGGAGCGACTGACCTAAATAAAACTTGTTTAGAATAATACCTTTATTCTTCGGTTATCGAACTCGAACAGATTACGTATGACTCCGGATTTTTAATTGGTCTGTCCGTGATGTCATGTTTATATCTCTTTATTTGACTTTTTTGTCGTAGTTGGGTTTTAGTTTTTACCTGACTGCGGCGAAGCAAAAAGGAGGGTTATGATTTTGACCGGTTTCTATGTATTTATCTATGTCTGTTCCCTCATATTATCTTCTAAAAGACTCATCACAATTTGACAAATGAGGTATCGTTGGAAGCTTCTTGATCGTCCGCTGGTCATCGGCTATATGAAGACCAAAGCACAATCAGTCACACACACACACATACACTCATACACACACAATCCTACAACACACTCACGTACACACAAAACACACAAACATACATAAACCACTCACGAGCAAGCATGCATGCACTAAATTTATATTGTTTTAATTTTATTGCATAAATTGTTAAGTTTAAAAAAAAACGGGTGAAGACACTGACTCCTGTAACACAGGTTCCACCTAGCTCAGGAGTCAGGGCTTCAAATTAGAATGTAACACCTTTTTATGTCAATAAAACATTTTTTATTATTTTATTTTTATTTACATTAAATTGAAAATGGCGCCCTCTAGGTGACATATCATGAACAACAAAAAATATTTTTTAATCATACCATGTTGGGTATCAAATGAAAGGTTTTAATTAGCACATTTAAAAAATATATATTATAACCCCAAAAAAAGCAGCGACAATCAAGACGGTATACGTCTTGATTGTCGCTGCTTTTTTTGCCATATGTTATGTTAACGCGTGGGATGATAAGTGCCGCTTCACGTGCCGCCGCACCGTAAACAGAAAAAAACGTCAGACGCGCCGCGTGACGCCACACTGCACGCGACGCGCCACGTCCCGCGTCTCCGTAAGTAAATGAGGCCTAAAGTTATAATGCAACTTGGCATGTGTTCAAAGCTACAACTTCAACAGTTAAAAAGAGGGACCATACTAAACTTTCTACTAAGGGACTAGTTATAACAAGCGCCCGAGACGCGCATTTTGTACGCTGCGTTTCGGGCGCTCAATAAAATTGTATGAATTCCTATGTAACGAATTTTATCAAGCGCTGCAGTCTAAGCGATCGCCCATGCCGGGCGCCGTTAGGCCTGCACATGTCGCAACTTGCCACTCTCAACTTGCATCTCCGTTGTGCGATTTACAAATAAGATTGGGAGAAGGTATGCCGCGGGCATCGCTTCATCGAGAATTGCTGCTGTGTGCGCCACCGTGATGAAACACCGCGTGTGACGCGGCGAATGGCATATCGCGGGCTCCGCCGTAAAAAACGCTCCATTTCAAACAAACGCGTGTAAAATCGCGTCTCCGTAAACGCACTCATACAACGCCATATGTTTGAATTCAGTGCGGGCCGCGCCGCCCAAAGCCACGCGCGACTCCTCGCGTCTCCGTAAATGAAGCCTAACCGTGCCCTTGACGCTTGGACGCGAGTTCCTTTTTCACTATTTTTCCTTGTCATTTTCTCCGCATTAGTAATAAACTTAAAAGAAACACGGTTCAAAAGTTACAACAAAATGTGGAAATCTTGTTGCGTTTGACGAGCGTCCAAAACGCGCCGGGCGCGCGCCCAAAACACAGCGCAGGTACTGAGCCGCGTACCTCGGGCCCTTGTTATAATTAGTCCCTTTGGTACTTTGGCACCCATTTACATAGATGAATAGATGTCAATTCTTTTAGTGGTGAAGCCGACAATCCTTCATTTATTTCTTTTGTACAGAACTCGGCCTCTTTTTCACATGTTTCAAATGTTTTCGAAGGGGATTGTTCGCGTTTGGCGCAGGAAAGGTTTTCATGACACATGCCATATTCGTTGCACAATACAGTGCAAAATTCATTATACGAATATTATTTTTTACTTGGGTATCACTTTGCACGATCCTCCAAAGAGAGAAATCCACGATATAGCATTATATTTATTACTTGGTAACATAGTTTTCCACAAAGACGTCATACAAATTGTACAAGGTCCTAAATAAAATTTGGTAACATTTAAATTTGAACTTTTTCACGTCAACATTGAGTTTCTAGTTCCAAAACATAAACATGATCCATAGTTCTGAATTCAAGCTTAGCGTATCGTATAAGCAAAATAAACTAAGGAAGATTGAAATTCGAATTCTATAAACGCCAGACGAAAAGTTTCTGCTGGCGGGAAGGCATTGTGTTTTGTTTTCGTCGTGTTTAATGAGAGGGGTAGGTAAGGGTTGCGCGGGTGAAATATGTTTTTTTGCTGTCAATACACGCCCCCTTAACAAATATTTATAACATTCAAGCTCATTTTCAAAAAAACAGTCGTTTGATTCGTTTTATCATAATTCAATATAACTTGTTGAAATTGTGCAGCTGAGTTTAAAGATTGATGTAAATAAAATTATACAAACCAAATAAAACAAAAAAAGAAGCTTAATAAAAGTAGGAAAACGAAAAAAAAAATGTATAGCTGCACGTAGTCACAAAAGCACAAGTTTTATGTCTGCTATTCGCCTGTTATCTCAATCTAGAAGAGCTAGAAAATACTACTGTTCTGTAATAATCCAACTGTTGGACAAAGGCCATAAGTTCCAAGTATTTCGGTATGCTAATGTGGACCACTGGTCGTAAAAATACAAATGTAAAATGTCCATATTATGATCACTCACTCATCATCTCCCACTGGTCCATCATATCGTTCATGAAGGCGGTTTGCTCTTCAAACAGTCTCTTGTCCTCTCCCTTTTGTTTCTGATCGGAGGATTTCTGTGGATCTTGACTTTGTCTGGAACTAATAAATTATTCATTCATTACATAAAGATAATTCAGACTCTTCATGAGCGCGACTGTTTGATTCCCAGAGATGGTATTTTCCAAGTGAAACTTCTTTAGGCGCGTTGAGCGATTTTTGGTAGGGGATAAACTTAGGGGTTCGCGTCACCGACATGCTCGCGCTGTAGTGCTGACTACAGAAGCTAGATGGCGCTAAAACCAGTTTTTTTTTTTTTAAATAATTTTATACTTGGAATCTAGATTTCTGCCTGCTTAGTGGCAGGCGCGGTCCGAGGGGGGGGGTCCTGCTCATCGTTCAAGCTGTCGAGAGACTGAATGATTTACGTGCTTTACTAACTAAAAACTGTAGGTACTTGAGCCACAGTGACCCCGATGGGCATATACAAAAAAAATTTTTTAGAGTACTTATCAATTAGGTAACCATTTCACTAAAAATATTCCTCGGCACCAATGGTGACCTCCCCCAAAATCTTGGGCTGCGACCGCGCCTGCTTAGTGGCTATAGCCTCGCAACCTAGCCCATGTGATTATTATGAAATTGAGAAGAGAAAAGATTTCATGAGAAAACTAACCTAAATATCCACTTCAAAGCATCCACATTGATCCTCTTCTCAGGCCTTCTGTATTCTTCTGCGGGATCTGCTGTTCGGTTCATATCTTCGCTGTTAGAGAAGAGAACGAACAACACCTGTGAGTTGGGGTTTATATCCTTTATTTGATGGAGATCTAGGCAGTTCTGTGGAAGGTAAACATATTCGGTCTTAATACAAAAAACTGCAAAAGTACTTATTTAAACCAAGACTAAAAGGTCTAGATTGTTACGGTAATAAAGCTAGTACTAGGTTTAAAACATGTTACGATTACAAAACTAAGACTATTCGAGGATCAGTTAGTACCAAAGAAGGTTCATGGTTTTTTAACCATAACTACCTTATCTAACTACTAAAAGAATTTTCTTAATTCTTTCATTTCTTTCGGCTTTATTTGAAGCAACCTTCTGTTTCTCTATATTTTGATATTATAATAACACTTGAAATGCTTAAATATTAATACAAATTAAATAAATATTAATTTTTTATCAACTCTAAAATATGTCATAAATTGTTCTTTGTTTATGTTACAATATATTGAACAAGCACATCTTGTACTTTTGACAAGCTTTTTTGATTATAATCAAGTTGTCATATTTTTTAACACCTCTAGCGTGAAGTGGAGCGACTTACATTCGGCGGCGGCGCGCGTAATTTGAGACGAATGTGATGTGTAATAAATAAATATGAAGTATTTGTATTCATTGTTTTTAACAATCCTGTACTGTTACATACGTGGTTTGTTCGTGAGCACAGATTACAATTCTATAAACATAGTCGCGAGTTACCTATTTGTGTTAGTTGAATCTACGAATAAAACAATAATATTAATTTATTTGGAATTTGTCTAATTAATTTAAATTTACGTTTGCATTGACCAAGGTTACATACTTCATGGCGAGGCTAGTTGCGTAATGCGCAAACCACTTGCACTTCAGGACTCAATGGGCATCCTCGAGACTCGTGGGATAAATCCTCACGTAAAAGATTCAGTGTTTTTCCACCAAAACGTTTTGTGAACCTATACTTATATCTGACATATTCGTCGGATTCACACGATGACGATGTCTGTGAGATCGCCGAGACGTCTCCAACATATCCAAATCTTCCAAATCCATCAAGTTGATCATGTTAAATCTATTTTTTTTAATTTTTATTTAAAATAACACAAAAACCAAGACGCCACGCAAACGTCAAAGGAATTAGTACCAAAGATAAACTAGGGGTCTCAGCGGACTAACTGTAGTACCATAGATAGTTCTGGAACTAGTGATAAATTTCATTTTATAATAACGTTTTATTTAGTCATGGTTTAAACCTAATAACAATCCCAGTACTGGTCATGGCCCATCAAAGTATGAAAACCATACCAACGGCGTACAGAAATGAAAAAGGACTGGATGTACAGAGAAATATGTATAGTTTGCAATGGTATGTGTCGCATTACTGTGGGGATTGTACATCATGGTAAAAAAAGAAAAAACATTTTTTTTTATGTGAATGCATAATATGTGTTGTAGGGTGATTATGTACAAAGTGAAGTATAAAACCCATACCCACGGCGTAGAGAAGCGACATAGGATTCTATTAACAGAGTTTATAGTTCACCTATAGAACAATTTTATTTTACCCTAACACATCCTTAGACATCAAGACAATATAGATGGAGCTGCAATTTTTTTTTTACTACCCTTACATTAACTACATACTTAACCTTTAGATAAAATAATAATAATGAGTTTTACAATCTAAGCTTGTAAATGTAGGGAATTAGTGATAAGACAGTAAAATTATTCCACATGATCTAAATCTATGGTCACATAGTCCAAAAAGGCCGCTGGTGCATCTATATTGTCTTGATGTCTAGCCTAAGATAAAAGTAGACAATTCTTGCTATGTGCGCGCAGCTCCCGATGGTGCGGCGACCGTGAATGCACGAGCAGTAGTACCCCTCGATACCCTATCGACCATGTCCCGTTGAGTTTACTAAAATATAACAATAATATTGTGTGCTTCTGACATGGCGTGATTGGATTCTCCCTCTAATCAAAATTTTGTGGTCAACCAACACTCGGTGTCGAAAATGTACAGACCATTTGGTCGCATACGCTCATGGCAGTACGATCTCGCTATTCTCAAATGATAAGTGCCCAACGTAAACAGGATCAAATCTTCAAAGTTCAGTTGTGGAAAATCATCAAATGTTACATCGTTTCCATGAATGGGAACGAAAGCTACTCTTTGCCTATTTAGGCGGTTTTGTTCCACATATTGTGCCAGGTCATTTTCTCGATTTATATTTTCATTGATAATATTTATAAATTGCTCGGCGTATAAGCTCCTCGTATGGGCGCCGAGTAGCGTTAATAATTGCTGCAATTATCCTAAAATCTGACATCATATTTGGCAACGCTACATTAAAATAGACGTGTCGAAAGATTTTTAAATCTTTTTTAAATCTCCCGTTTATTGTCTCGACCACCCATCGAGTCATTGTAATAAGTCTGGACTTGTTTGCATCAGCTTCTGGCTCTAGATGGTGGCATTTGCGGATTATACCCACGTTCTTCAATAGATGGTATCGCGTCCCGAAAGCCACGGTCCAATATAAATACATCATTAGTCCGGAGAAGCCAAGGCCAAGCAGAGTTGTTTAGTTCCTGACTTTATGTCCTCTAGAGGGCGCCATTAATTTAATGTGACGTCACATAGCCTATAACCAGCCCAGTCGGAGGACTGCGAGGGCCGAAGTGGAAACTGCGTTTTTTTTTTTAGAAATGGCATCTCTTTGTTTACCTCTGAGGTCGTGACTACTTAACCGGGCTATCCTGTGGCTGCCTTAAACTAACTTAAAGCCTCCAGCTAGGGCATAATACTAATTATAAACTAGGCGACTTCTCGTTAAGGGCACCCCCTGCGGGGTGCAAACTTCGGCTTAGGGCACCGCTGGGGCCCGGACAGCAAGATGGGACGGGCTGGATCATAACTGGTGAATACTGCGCGAACAATACTATTCTACAGCCGTGCCATCCACAAAGACGCGCCCCTCTCCGAGATTGCTGTACTTTAGTACGGAGCGGAGCAGAGTGGGGCGCATCTTCGTGGATGGCACTATCTATAACTGACTGCGCAGAGTTAGTGGACAAGTGTTACGACATTTATTTGACTGTAAGTCAACTACAATGAAGTAAAAAATGCGGTTTTAGTACATTCAAAAATATGATACAACAAAACTTTTCAATTTTTTTACGGGTTCTCCCAGTGATTTTCAATATTTTTTTTATATAAAATAAAAAGTGGGATAGAGGGCTATAATTTAAAACTGATTTGGTTTTTGTACGGCAACTTTTACCAACCGGGTCATATATGGGCCATGACCTTTAGATCGCGTTTTGGAATAAGAAGGATTAAGTTTTACGATGATTTGCTATGACAAGTTTCAAGTAACTCGTGCATAATACATTAAATACGGTATTTCTTAAAGCACGCTGAATGGATATTGTATGCTTAATAGAATTAATTAATTCAAAACTCATAGGTTTTAAAAAGAGCCTCCACAAAGACAAAACATAAGTACATCCGGCATAGGCTTAGTTCCGCCAGCAACTAACACTTAAGTACTACATTTTTTTTGCCATAACCTGATATTTATTTGTATAACTCACGAGTACAAAACCTTAGGTATAATACAAAACATACTCACCTCACCAGTAAACACAGCGGGCTCTCTACTGCCATTCCACACTTTTTTCACCTCACTTTTATCACCATCCCCACTCTCCCCCCCCTCCCCACTGTTCCCCCCACTCGCCATAGAATACAAATTAAACGTATTCCAAAAATCCTCTTCACTCCTGGAAGTTGTTATAGTCCCAGAAATATTCTCGCTAAAAATATTCTTCCCAATTCTGTCGACCCCAAAAAGATATACCGGGTTAAAATTCTTCAATATACTATCTCTTTTTGAATACAGGTCTGCATGGAGTTTTTTCAAGGTCTGGTGGCTGGCAACTCCTGGGTCTACATCCAGGTCTGGAGGTAGGATTATTCGGAGACCATCTTTAAGGAACTGATTGTTGATTTCAACTTCTAATATTGTTGTAAGATCAGTCTTATCTTGTCGTATTAGGTCCTGAAATTATGTAAAAAAAACATTTGAATAGTACTTTCGAGCTACAAGTAACAGTTTGCAAGGGGAAGTACATAGACAACCTCGTAATTGGTTTACCAGTTTTGACATTAACTGCCAGTAACTTGAAACTTCACTATGGTTGATAACTGTCACATAGACAAATAGTTCTTGTCGTTTTATAGCGTACAAGTGACATTCTTCACCTTAGGTCTGAACCGAGGTCGACCATGCCTCCACATTTTTTTTTACCAAGCATTATTTCTGTATTCCGGTTTGAAAAGGTGATGGAGGTGGTCTAAGATTAGCAACACACCAGGATACTCCTTTGCTATTAGCCCTCTGCAGGTGGCATAAACTTTTTCCATGAAATGGTCTGCCTAGAATAGTCTAAATAATATTACTACAATTTTAAATACTGCCTGACGTGTAAATCCAATACACTGTAACTCGAGTTACAGTGTTTTGCCTTAATAGCGCTTATTTGATTATTTCGAGTTATACCCCATTTGAAATAAGATTAGGCATTGAAACAAACCTTTATACAGTCCGTTCAACCGATTTTGACTTGTATAGCGTAGGCATAAGGATGGCATTAAAAGCAAAAAAGGCTACACAATACCAACTGTCTACTGCAGCTGCCATTTGCCATGCGACCAACGCAATAGAAGTCAAAATCGGTTGAACGGACTGTAAAAAAGGTTTATTTAAACGTCTAATCTTATTTTAAATGGAGTATAGTTACATATCCCTATATTATTATTTTTTCATTTATAGTACGTAGAAGGAGATGAGCACATACTAAAAACCACAAACACTGTACTAGAACATACTAAAAACCAAAAAAGTTTCACACATCTAAGCTGAATGATGACAACGGGTGATTTTCTTGGATTTTTCTCATTAATGAAAATTCAGTTCCCTAGACAAAATTTTATACTAAAAAACGCCACCAATAATATACTTTTGCAACTCTAGTGGGTCATATTCCAAGGTTAGTCATACTCTAACTGGTCTCACCTCAACAGGCAGTGTATCCCAGGGCCTCTTATTGCATTCCAGCTCCTCAACCAGCTCAAACTCCGAGTTACCGAGAGTTAGGTGCACCTGGCGCTGGTTGCTGCTGCCGTATTGGATGCGAACCTGAGGACCAAAGATGAGAGATTTTAGAATGTTTGATGATTGAATTTTAGGTATTCTTCTCTGGCCACACCGTATTACAAAGTCAGTTGTTCCTAAGGTAAAAAAAAGTCTGTCTCTGATCAGAATATTGCAGTCAACTTACTAGACACAGTTGTCATATTTTGTTGGAGATCCTAAATAAATAAATAATAACAATAAGCGGGGATACTTCTTTCTAACTAGTTTCTAACTAAGTAACTAGTAATCACCAAATAATAGAAAGACGTTTCCTAAACACTAAAGATAGCTTCTATTATTTTGTCGTCCGATATATAAACATCACCATCAGTTAGGGAAAAGACAGCCATGTTTGAAGAAAAACCTATGCAAATAATTCAAAACCTTTGCATTGATTAAGAAACAAAAAACAAAGTGATTAAGTAAACATCTATGCTTAACAAATTGCTTGAAATCTCGCTAACGTAGTATTTCGATTATGCTTGAATGAAACACAAAAAATAATTTATATTATGAGTTGGGGCAAAAAACAAGATGTAAACAAAGTAGTATCGACGACGTCACGTCAGTAACGGACTTTGGAACTGCAGTAGAAAATTGTTGGAATTTCATAAAATTTTTGATCAAAAAGCAGTAGTTGAATTTGACTTTTAATACTATTATTGGGTTTCTTTGACAGTATTTTATAGATTACGAGAAAAAGAATACATGCATATACTCTATTGTGTTTCTGTTACCCCTCAAAAAACCCACAACCACTTCATTCTTCGCACTCACCCATCGACATCCTCTGGGCGGAGGGTCAGGCAGCAGCTGATGTCCTAGCAGACAGTGCAACAACCGAGCACGTGCCGATGGCGACGTGCCGAGTAGTACCAGCGCGGTGGAGCGGACAGACTGGTTCCCTACCTCTTGCACTGCTGTGAACACTTCTGGATCTGGGAAGAGAGATGATTTGAACATAGGGATCAAAGTTGTAATGCGGTATAACCTGGGTGTCTTAAAGTCGAGTGTGAATAGATTAGTTCTAGGCGTGTTTCATCATCATTTACCATCAGTTGAGATACTGGTCAAACGTGATCCTATCAATAACAAAGTAAAAATAAAAACCAAAATGTGAGGTGTGCTTTTCAATGTTATCCTTATTATTGTTATCCCACTGAATTATGATAGAGGAAAGAAAACAGATAAGGTGCACGCGTTAGGTTAGGTTATGAACCTCTCTAAAGGACGTTGTTTTGCATAGTTTGCCAAAAGCCTGCCTGATGTCAAGTGGTTGAAACAGACTATGGATTAGGGGATTGTCTCTCTCTCTCTCTCTCTCATTGCCTAAACACTAACATCTGACACAAAAGTAGTATTTTTTATTCTGAGATACTGATCGGATGCAGTGCAAGTTTCCTTTGCATTCTTACTATTTTCATAAAGACAATAGGGAATATGCATGTGATTCAAATATGGGTCAAATATTTTTTTTTATAAACTATTTTACTTCAGAATTATGCCTCCATCAATATTTTTGAATAAAATTTTCATTTTGAGCGAGAAATTTATTTTTTTGAAGTCCCAAAAAACTGTGGGTAATTCAAATACTTGAAAAGGCTAAGAGCGGATGTGACGTAACAATCCGGGATAACAATCAAAATGTCAATGTCAAGTCAATCAACAAGCGTCAAGTCAATGTCAACGCTCATAGAAAAAGGAGTGTTTGACGTTGACTTGACAGTTGCTTGTCTGTTTTCACAGACGGTGACGTCACCACACCAAGCGCGCCAAATGGAGGGCGTTTAAATAGCCCGGATCGGTTGGATATTTTTAAACATTTTTTTAACAACTTTAAATTGCTTTTCTGCCGTCGATTTTTTTTTAACTATTATTTGACGATGTAAACTATCGAATAAAAAGATTTAAAAAATACATGCATATTCCCTATTATGATAGAGGAAAGAAAACAGATAAGGTGCACGCGTTAGGTTAGGTTATGAACCTCTCTAAAGGACGTTGTTTTGCATAATTTCTTTTCTAATCTCTCTCCCTCTCTCTCTCTCTCTCTCTTATTGCCTAAACACTAACATCTGACACAAAAGTAGTATTTTTTATTCTGAGATACTGATCGGATGCAGTGCAAGTTTCCTTTGCATTCTTACTATGTTCATAAAGACAATTGCGCAATATGCAGTAACTAGTTTATTTCTATAATCTATTTATAAACACAGCGGTGCGATGACCTCAGAATGACGTCATTGTTATTTTATTATAGTCGGTTCACTTAGGACAGGAAAAAGAGGATTTTGGTTTATCCATAATAATTATAAATTCGAAAGTAACTCTGTCTGTCTGTCTGTCTGTATGTTACCTTTTCACGCCTAAACCACTGAACGAATTTTGACAAAATTTGGCAAGGAGATAGATGGCATCCTGGGGAAGGACATAGGCTACTTTTTATCGACATACCAAGAGGGCGAAGCCGCGGGCAGAAGCTAGCATGTAATAATTAAACAGCGTTAACGAGCTATGCTGGGTGTGAATAGTCCACCTTTTTTGCTTCCTGTAAGGCCGCTATCCCACTGGCGTTTTACGAGGGTTGGCGCTGCAAAGACGTTGGAGAAGCGCCAACGCTAGAAAAACGCCAGTGGGTTAGCGGCCTAAGTATTTTCAAAAGGGTATTTCCTGCTTCACATCACATCTATCGATTACAATGTGATTGGCATTAAAATTAGGGAAGGATAAACAAGATTATTTGGTGAAATTAAATTGAGGTACCACAACTAGAGCCAGTAAGTTATTACTTAGACATTCCAAGGCTCCTCATCATCTCTCTAGTCATTTAAGGGTCGATCTCTAACCGGATGCAGCTGAATACCAGAATTCTAAGGCTCGAAGGACCGGAATGATTGATGTATTACTTTGTTTGTCTCAATTTATTTTTTGGTCTACTGTACTGGACACAGGCTTCCCAAATCATCACCAACGACTGGTCCTACGCTTCTCCATCCAGCAGCAGATTCCAATGAACTTCTCCAGATCGTCTGATCACTTACCAAAATGCAATATATCAGCCACATCGTGCAATGCGCGCTGCGTGTCTCTGACGAGTCCTCGGAGCGTGCGCGTGCGCACAGCCACGCGGCGCGACCACACGCTGCCGCCCGCCATCACTGGCGCCCCCTAGCCGAGTGAAGAGTGGGATGGATTTCATGCGGTGATACCTGGAAAGAAAGAAAGAGACTCTTGAATGACGCAAATCTGAATTTACTTTGACAGTCGTAGGTAGATGATTACCGTTTCCTAATGTTTTAATGTAAGTTAAGTACCTACAACCTAGTACCTACAAAAAATATAACTAAACACTACTAATTTAGTAGATTAATGAAAAATGCCACTGACTGACGCAAAAATTTGGTGCTATTTACAATTTGAAACTGTGATCTGGAAGTAGTGAAGTGTCGCGCTATGATTCAAACATTCAATTTCAAATAACGATAATGGCTTCAAAATATTGATTATTACCTACTCTAAAATTGTGTACCAAGTAAGACTAATGACTGAAACATGAAATCATCTTATTATGTATAATAGAATGACATCCTCTGTCAAAGCAAATAATTATACAGCGAGGTCACGATGCGGGAAGAACTGTAGACAGGCCTGCCCCGAGCGCGCCTAAATCATGATTCATGCCATTATCAAACTGCGTAACGAGCGTCTTCATTTAATGTCCGTCAAGTAATGTCTAAACCAACATCACATTACGTACATGTTACAAAAAATAAATAAACCACAAATTATGACAAAAAAGCCACAAAAATGCGTTCAAGAACGTTTAGTTCACACTCGGTACAGTGAGTTCGGCGCAAGCGCAACTAATACGTTGTTTATCATTATCACAGAATAAGTACAGAAGTACCGGTCCAATGACGCGATAAGAAACTCACACAGTCAACGCTACTTAAACGGTACATTCATAACACTCACGGTATTATGTCGCCGTAGATAGCATGACGCCGACTTGTGGTCATGGTTTTCATGAAAATTCAAGCCACCAGTTGGCGCCACTTTGAATAAAAGATATAAGTAAAACTAAAACCCAACAACTACTTACGACAAAAAATTCAACTAAAAAGTTTTTAACAAGACATCACAGACAGACAAATTAAAAATCCGGACTGACACGTGTTAGGGCATAAATCGAACAGATTACGTGTGACTCCAGATTTTAAATTTACTTATATTAAAATTTAAAAAAAAAAAAAACCTCGGAACTTTTGCCGACAAAACAAAAAAAAAATCACGAATCACCCCTATCAAAATGAAGGGTTTTAAAAGATGATAACAAAAATATATACAAATTAGAAGTGTTTAAATGTAAGGAATGATAAATGATAAAATACTTAAGTAGGTACTAAAATCTGAAAATAAAAAAGTTATTTAAAAATCTAAACACCCTAATGCTAAAACACATAAGTAACATTTTATGTAAGGTATTTAGGTGTTTACAATTTCCATTTCCATACAATTTGAAATTAAGTACACATATGTGTCAACTTTCTCTTCTCACCTCACAAAACGTGACTAGTACACAGTACCGCTATTATCTAAGCGACTAGATACATTAACCTCTGTAAACCTATGTGATAAGCACTAATTGCCGTGTTTACACTATTATCCTACAATCTCTTTTTGCCTAAGTTTTTTGGAAAGTAGGCACCAAGGGCGGATCCAGGATTTATTTACGCACTAAGGGCGGATCCAGGCCCTTGGTGACAGATAAGCAGTGTCTCCCATATCTTGTATTGCACTATGCTGTTTTTGGGATCAATTCATTTTCAATGAAGATATTATAGTCGGAAGCTTACTTCTTCAACGTTCATCATTGAAGCGATGTCTTGATAGATAATATGGATTCAGGATTTCAGGCCAGTCCATGCAGACGATTTTATTTTATTTAAACCGTTTGGGGGGGGGCATGTGCCCCAGTGCCCCCCCTGGATCCGCCCTTGGTAGGCACCAACCAAAATTAATTTTATTTTATGATTCTTAAACAACTTGGCAGGAAAACTTGCATTCTTTTTACCTTTCTTTTGAAATGTTTTAGGCCGTTGTGCAGTGCTACACATTGAACTAAAAGCCTTTGTTTTCAGGAGTTATTTTAAAATACCTACAGAAATATTTAAAATACCTTGCTACCGCAATGTTTAAAACACCTTGACTCCTACAGAAAGGAATGGAAGTGGTCAGCTGCGTGTAGAAAAGTTAGAGGGAGGCCTTTGCTGCAGTGGATAAGATCATAAGTAACAACATAACATAACATCAAGCCTGTATTCCCTGAAGGGTTAGCCAGAGGTGTACCTACCCATGTCCCAAAGTACACCCACTTAGTAAAAATGAGATTACTTTGGGTGTCCACTTGTCCAGTCTTCGGTAAGAATTTGCAATTCTACAAAGTTGTTCGTTGCATTGATATGGAAAAACGCGTTTTTGCCTCTCTGTCGGAACGAATTTGTGGTCTTTATTTACTATGTACAATACCTAGATAGTGAACGTTAAAGACTACAAAATGAGATTCACTAAAAATAAAAACAAAGTTTAAATGTTTCGCCTAAAATACTTAGCTAATTATGTTTGAGCATGACTTTCCCATATCACAAACGTCGAAGTCAATGAACTATTTCAACTTACATCATTACAAAACTAAACCTTACTTCAACTATCATAAACACGAAACCTCAGAAACTGGTCCTTACCCACTGGTCCTTTGAGACGAGACCTCAATAAACTTCAGCAGACGTTTATTACGTGGAAACATTGCAAGGTCACCGCAGCCCGCGATAACCCGCAGGACAATTACCTTGAGAGGGAACAAACAAACGTCACTCGGACTGAAGTAAACAAACCGCATAGTAACCTTATTCTTAATCTTTGTTTGAAGAGCACTGATCGTTTTTAATTGATGTTCTGAGAAGAATTGTGTTATCATATCAAACTGACTGACACTGTTTATAAAAGGGACATAAAAAGTAAAGGATATTCGAAATGAAGACCTAAGCACGGCAAGCCTCAGGGTTGGACTCGCGATGAATCGGTCTAAAACCAAAGCCATGACCAACATCACTAAGCGTAGGGTCGAGGTAGATGGGCAGGAAATACATTATGTCGATGAGTACATCTACTTGGGCCAGTTAGTTTCTTTCGAGAACAGGCAAGAAAAGGAAATCGATCGCCGTATCGAAAATGCCTGGAAAAGCTACTGGTCCATGAAGACGCTAATGAAGGGCGATCTACCGATCTCCCTGAAGCGAAAACTCATCGATATGTATTCTGCCCGTCCTAACCTACGATGCCCAGACCTGGTCGCTCACCGAGTCGCAAAAGTTCCGCCTTGGGGTTTGCCAAAGAGCAATGGAGCGCAGCATTCTGGGCGTAAACCGAACTGACAGAATACGAAACACCACGTTGCGCTCCAAAACGGGGATCCTAGACGTAGGCAAAAAGGCTGCCAAGCTAAAATGGGATTGGGCGGGTCATGTCAGCCGCATGCATAACGACCGCTGGGCAACAGTCGCCACAAGGTGGGTGCCTGAGGATGGACGGCGCCGCCGAGGCCGGCCCAGGAAGAGATGGAGGGACGATCTAGACGCATACCGCAAGGGTTGGATCGAGGTGGCCCTAGAAAAGGATGTTTGGAAGGATTTGGGGGAGGCCTTTGCTCAGCAGTGGGACAGTATAGGTAAAAAAATAAAAAAAAATAAAAAAAGCGTACGGCCAGGCGCGGGGCAAACACAAGTGGCGAGAAGCGCGGGCCTGGCGAGGGCGACAACGATTCGAAGCCGACGCGACGGTGCTGCGCGGGCGTTGCGCCGCTCTTTTCATATCCCACTCGCCTCTTGTGTATGTCCCGCGCCTTAGGCAGAGGTTCACGCATGTACACACGGCTACACATCAAGCTATACATTTCCAGTTTATGCTGATCTCGCATTGTATAGGATTTCCATACAAAGCGAGGTCCGCTTATACTGGAAATGTATAGCTTGATGTGTAGCCGTGTGTACAGACAACCGCTTATCAATGTTAACACTTGCACTACGAAAATAACTCTTACTGGTGCGACAAACATGCGCTGTCAATGTCAAATTGTTACCACTGATGTATAGTTGACTGTACACCCAGTTTCCGAATAACGATATGAGGGCCTATCTAATAGGATTTAGGTACTTAGCTCGATCAAGAGGTGAAACAAAATAGTAGAAAACGTCAATTAGGGGCTAACAAACAGTCGGGGGGTTGTCTGTTTGTTTAGGCATCCTAACAAATAATGATTACCTAAGTACTTACTTAATAAATAATTTTAGTTGACAAAAACATGGACTTGCTTATAAATGCAAGGCATCATATCTGCGTCACCAGTAGTTAGTATGCCACTGAATTTGTCTGCAGACAGAAGTTCGGACTTTTATCTAAACCGGTTCCGTAATTTAATTATTTAATAAAAAATAAGAATTAAAAAAAGCAGTACCCTTGTGCTCATATTTTAAATATGTCGTATCTTTTTTGTATTTTACTGTGTGTACATAAATAATAAAATAAATAAATAAATTAAAACATGAACATATCTATTCAAGTCTGCTTCTTTAGTATTATGGGAATTTTAGATCGGTTATGGACACTATGGACAGGTAATAGTAAATTACATATGTATGACAGGTAATAGTAAATTACAATATACAATTATACAGTATGTTAACTAACAAAGGGCGTTCCCGTTAACCCGCAATAGTATATAGGACCAGTGAAAAAAAAAAAAAAAATTATTATAAGTAGTGAAATATTCACAAAAAATATTAAATTGATACGTAAAAGAAACACTCTGTACACGCACACTTGTATTTCAACGTGGAAAGGTAAGTGTGAGTGTACAGAGTGTTTCTTTTACGTATCAATTTAATATTAGGTCTTTACCTATGAAATTGCCGTTTTGTATGAAAAAATTTAAACGAATTTTTTTCATGTATTTTTTATTTGTATTAATCGAAGTAATCACCCATGCAATCAATGCATCTTTGCCAACGCAGTGGCAGTTTATTGATGCCCTTCTTAAAGAAATCAGCTGGACGGGAGGCAACAAATTCTTCAAAGGCATTTTGTACTGCCTCTCGGGTATTGAATTTTTTTCCCGCCAAGAAGTTATCCAAATTCTGGAAAAAGTAGTAGTCTGTAGGCGCAAGGTCTGGTGAGCAGGGCGGATGTCGGAGAGCTTTCAACCCCAGTTCTTGCAACTTGGAGACCGTCTGCTGTGCTGTATGAGGTCGCGCGTTGTCGTGCAGGAGCAGCGGAGACGAGCGATTGACCAATGCTGGTTGGCAATGTGCCAGCTTCTCCATCATTGTGTTCAGTTCTTCACAGTACACATCTGCAGTAATGCTCACCCCGTTTGGTAAGAAGCTGTGATGAATTACACCGGCGCTAGACCACCAAACAGAGACCATCACTTTTCTAGGGGTAAGTTTTCGTTTAGAGCATTGTTTAGGTACTGAACCAGGATCCAACCAACTTGCTGAGCGCTTGCGGTTATCAAACAGAATCCATTTTTCATCGCAGGTAACAATGCGGTTCAAAATTCCTTCATTTGTGTGTCTGCTGAGCAGTGCAAGGCACGCCTCGACGCGTACTTCGCGCTGGCGATCATTGAGTTCGTGGGGCACCCATTTGTCAAGCTTTTTTACCTTGCCAATTTGACGCAAATGGACCAATATTGTTTTGACGCTAACGTCGAAAGCTGCTGCTAATTCAGCCGTAGATTGTGTATCATCAGCTTCCACAATCGCATTTAATTCGTCATTGTCGACCAAAGTCTTCGGACGACCACGAGGTTAATTTTTCAGGTCGAAATTTCCAGAACGGAAGCGAGCAAACCAATAACAGGTGGTGCGTTGGTTTGTAGTGTTAGCTCCGTAAATGTCGTTGATGTTGCGTGCCGCTTGTGCCGCGTTGCTGCCACGACGGTACTCATATTCCATAATTACTCGAATTTTTTACGTATCTATGATGACGAAAAAGATTGAAATGCGATGAAAATGTAACACTAATCATTAAACAAATGACTTCTTTTGAAAAAAGAATTCCATGCTTTTAAAATAAAATTAATTTGAAATTAGAATTCTTAGCCAAACAAAAATTATTTTGATTTGAAATGGCCAGTACTGCAGAACGGCAATTTCAAAGGTAAAGACCTATTATTATATTTTTTAGTATGTATAGACGCTATACTATTGCAGGTTGATGGGAACGCCCTTAGTTAGATAACATACTGTATAAAGTTTAATTATTACTGAAAAGACAGGTGTGCAGCTGGGGAGTTTGTTGCGCCACTTCTTCCCTGCTAAACCACTAGGAAGTGGTGAAGGGTGGGCGTTTTTGCGAACTGTCTTATTATGTAATTTTGACGTTCGAAAAGTGCTGATTCTCAGCCTATTTGAATAAGACAATGACTTTAGATTTTGATTTTTATCCTAACTTATCAGTCAGTTATCAATTACACTAATGCTGGGTTCCTATAAACGAAAACGAATCGTTTTGCTTACCAATAGTAACATATTTTATCTCCAAACTGGGCTTATAAATAGATTCGTAAGCTAATTTTTACCTGTGATAGCTTCTTCTATATGGGAGGGTCTACTATGCAAAGCTATGAGGCTTCATTATTGGTAAAGATACAAGGAGTCTTAATTTTAACCATTAACGGTCCGTAAATTATAGGAATCGGCCATAAATCACTCATCATAGCGTGGGATAACCGATTTACTTTTGTACTTATTAATTCCAGAAATGCTAATTATTACACTTATTAAATGATTATCAGTAGGTACCTACTAACTTAGGTACTTAATTAAATCTATCGCGACTGTGTTGTAATTGTAATTACGCAAGATAGTCGCGATAAACCTGACATTTAGTATAGGTAGTATAGGATAGGTATCTATCACCAGAATGCGAGAATTTGTAAATATTATCTTATTAATGTAATAGGGGTACCTACTAGTGATGTAGATTAGAGAATCATCATCTGCCTAGCCTTTTCCCAACTATATTGGGGTCGGCTTCCAGTCTAACCGGATGCAGCTGAATACCAGTATTTTACATGGAGCGACTGCCTATCTGACCTCCACAACCCAGTGACTGGGTACTACGATACCCCTTGATAAGACTGGTTGTCAGACTTTCGGGCTTCTGACGACCCGTAACGACTGTCAAAGATCAGCGAATGACAGCCGGGACCAACGGCTTAACGTGCTTTCCGGGGCACGGAGGAGTCCCGATATGTAAAGATGGTCACCTATCCACGGACCAACCCCGGCAAGCGTAGCTTAACCTGACGGATCGACCCGTGCGGCTGTTATTACTTAGCCACGAGCTCCTCGATGTAGATTAGAGAATATGGGGCGGAATTCCCATAGCATGGTTAAACTGAATGTGTCCGGCTCAAATTACGATAGGTAGGTGGATAGGTACAATGTTTTGCAGCTGACTTCAGATGAGGCTTTATACAATGCATCTTGCCAAGGTGACGCGTCGCACTTAAGATTAATGTAATGTCTCGTCTGTCAGTATTGTTATACACCGGCCGGCTTTGCGAGGACAACACCTGGTAAAACCTTGATTTTTACTGAACACAAAAGTCCAAAAATAACCCAATGACTAAGGCATTGTACCGACGCCGATGATCGTATGAGGTCTCATTTCACTATTGTTGAGAATTGAAATTAATAGATTATTCTTGGTCCTTTGGTCCGTGGTGAACAAATGTGACAAATACTGTCAGACGTTAGACCTTGAGTTCGAATCTCAGGTTTAGTAAATTGATACTGCTATGCTATTGGGTTTGTGAATCACTAGCTGCGCCGGCGGCGTCACCTGCATCAAAGTTTTTATTTATTTATCCGGTTCGAAAAACCGAAGCGTAAAAATGTATTCAATAGACAGAATGAAGGGTGGGCATAACATAAGCAAACCTGTTCAGATCAGACGCGCTCGGAGCAAGCCCTCTTCTACCCGAACCTCTGGTAGCATGCTCGAAAATCAAATGACTGTTGATTTTTGAGCATGTACTCGAAGTCGAAATAAGCATGGTCATTACTAGCAATATTTCGAGTTTCGACACTCATGCCACGTAGCAATTGCTCAATAGTGGCATGCTTTCGTGCTAGTAATGAGCATGTGTGCCTGTGCCTTTAATCGGCTGCAGAATCCCTTGATTTGACGCCGCAGGCGCCGGTTGCCACATGCCGGTTGCCTCCAGTCTTTAACGTTATTGGCGACACTCACGCCCTATTATACTCCATGCTTAGTCCTCGATAATTATCCTGATTTACTATGTAGTCTCACTACATTTCCATCGTGTGCACGCGAATATTCAGAGAATAAATCCTGCAAGAAAAAACTTTTACGCTGGCAACTATAACCAGCTAATGTCATTCACTATTTTCGCGTCGTGTAGCGCACATCATTTTAAGAAAATTATTGAATTTTCTTTTATAAACTTATTACTTTTGATTATTATCAACAACAAATAATACCAGTCAACAAAATGTGGCGAAAATTGGAAAGAAACCGCTTAGGCGAGCTCAAGGGCGACTTCGGCGTCCCGTTTTTTGGAGTCAGTAATACAGGCCGATCGGCAAAGACAATTATTTTTGTAAACGAAGAAGAAAACACAGGTATGTATGTGTGGTATAATGAAAAATTTCAGGGATTACGATTAATTTGGATTGCAAAGCAGCAGAGGATTATAATTATCCGCCATAGTGCCAGTGCTCGGTCCGTCCGTTCTTGTACAATGTAACATGAAGTTCGTGTTACACAAGACAGTATAGTGCTATGTGCAACAGGAGGTCCTGTTGACTCCCGTCGAGACTTGTTCTCGAACCTCAAGTTGGGGAAAAACGCACAAAATATAATGTATACCTAGAAGTTCTATGGTATGCACTGCCTATGCACAAAATGTTGTTTTTCTCTCGTGAGAAATTATTATTATTACAATAAGGCAGGAGCCTAGCTCTCGCAGCCTCAAGTTGAGGCAAAAAGCTCAAAATATAAATGTACTTATATCTAGAAGTTCTATGATATGTACTCAATATTGTTCTCTCGTGAGAAATTAGTATTACAATAAGGCAGGAGCCTAGCTCTCGCAGCCTCAAGTTGAGGCAAAAAGCTCAAAATATAAATGAATATCTAGAAGTTCTATGATATGTACTCAATATTGTTCTCTCGTGAGAAATTATTATCACAATATTGATTGATAAAGAATCAGTTCTGCACACTAAGCATCATCAGACTTAGTTAGTCTATTGTGTGCTTTGTAGATCATATCCAAGATCTAAAGAATGGTTCTATGAGGTTGTATGAAGCAATGATAATGGCCTTGGGAAACCCGTCCAGTTCCAAGAAAATCTAAATGTTTTTACTTTCTTAAAATCATCTAAAATGATTAAGATTTAAAAATGATCAAGAAAGAAGAATTACCTACATAATGTAAAATGCATTTAATACTAGTACTGTTGAATTTACTAATGCTGGATGCTTCAAAATTGAACATGGATTTAAACTGCTGAGTCACCCAATCAAGGAAAACAACCAGAGGGTGGAAGACCACCACAGTAATTTGGAATTGCATTACCGCAGTGTAAACAGTATCTATATTTTGATAAAAAACAATCGGAACACAACAAATATTAAAATTCTCACCGATGTTTTCATGATTATTAAGCAACTTACTTTAATGATACCAGTTAAACTAGATAAAAATCAAGATTAAAACAACAAATATAGCGAAACGGGACAGTTTCCTGTTTGGTGAAAAGTTCATTATTGAACATGTCAAGTCTGTGTAATTAATAAGGCAGCTACAACTACACTGTTAAGTAATTGTAAAGAAGGAAAACTCCAATGCCCCTTCACGTTTGATTCAAGCAGGGGGGGGGGCAAGTGCCAATCTAGGACCATTGGGAAGTACCAACAGCAGAGGATTTCATCAGGCAAGACGTACTGATACAAACCTGTATGTCAATTATAGAGGTAATGACAATTGCATGTCGCCTTAAATATTTTACTCTTGCTGGCGGTGATCTTTTTCACACAAGATAAAGTTATCTGGTCATGTTTGAAGGGATATAGAATTCCATTTAAGGACATTCCTACACAACATAATACCTATAAAATTGTGCATTTTCAGAGTCTGAATATGTATTTAATACAACAAAAGAAATTGGTAAGTTGTTAGATTTGAGTGTGCAGTGTGTTTTTAATCAAAAATATTTATTGTACACAAACAAAATGGAGGTTCCAGTAAATCCAAAATGTCTGAATATAATTTATCCATACACAACAGTTTTAAAATGAAAGACATACCTAAGGAGGTTATGTAAAATAAAATGATCATTTGTGCACAATTGATTTGAGGGTTTATTATAAAAACAATTAATTCAATTGTTTGTGCTTTAGCTTGTGTACTGCCCCAGTCTAACCAAGGGGTATCGTATTACCCAGTTACTGGGTTGTGGAGGTCAGATAGGCAGTCGCTCCATGTAAAATACTGGTATTCAGCTGCATCAGGTTAGACTGGAAGCCGACCCAACATAGTTGGGAAAAGGCTAGGCAGATTGACTGCCCCACACCAGTAATATCTTATATTTATACTTTAGTGGGTGATAAAAATCTGTGTTTTTATCTTGAGGATTTAACTTGTATTGGAGAACATTATTAAGAATTTTTTTTGAAAATTTTATTAAAACTATAGGCTTTTGTATAGTGCCTTGCATGTTACATAAATAAGGTTAAAACTAATCCCAAACCCAATTAAGTTGCTGAGTACTTAGGATTTGTGATTGATACAAAGTATATTATGACATTGTCATTGACAGATATAAAGAGATGTTCATCTATTATTTTACACTTTATCCTATCGGCTTGTTGTCCAGTTGTGAGTTTTGGATTTCTATGCTTAAGTACCTACACTAGAATTTGGAAAAATCCAAGATGTGTAGAGTTAGTTTACCACAGTGACTTTGATTTACATAATCAGCCTATAATGTTCCCACTGCTGGGACACAGGCCTCCTCTCTATGAGAGGGAGTTTGATTTAATTATGATAAATATGGGAAATATTTGTTTTGACAGTCAGATAGCAAATGGGGTTTGGAAAGTCAAGAAAAATCATTTAAGTTTTTTGGATTTTTTTTTTTTTTTTGATGCTTTTCTTGGTATAGAATATTTTACCGAATACTTAAATGTATACCAAATTTTATGTTAAACAATACTACAACCTTAGATTATAATGTGTGGTAGTCAATTTAATAATCTTAATTGCCTGGCTAGGCATAATATGGCAGTGGTGTGAAGCCCTAACAATGGGGATATCTGCATTTTATGTATAATCTAAAGACAGCATAGAAGCTGATCTTGAGTCTAGAAATAAAAACATTGATTGTGTGTCTGGCTCCTGCAGCATTTCAGGACATAGTGAGATCTTTTGGAAATCCTTTCCATTGATCTACATATTTGCTACTAGAGCTATTTAATACTAAGTGTGATAGATATGAGATATCTGGCCTGGCACTTGTAGAAAATATAGATGCATTTACAGTAAATTGGAATTATTACCCATTATTTTATGCATTTCCACTATTTGGATTAATTTCACAAACTATTAAGTTGATCAGGTTTTTGGCATCTTACTTTCTCCTATGAGACTATCACAACCTTGGTACCCATTTTTTAATTTCATGGTGAAATCACAGATTACAGTATATAGTTTGAACCATCAAACCAATTTTTGCTGTCACCTTCCAGAATGCTGCATCCTTTGCACTACAGCTTTTTTCCCTGGGGGCCTGCATATTGGCAGAGAACCGTTTAAGAAGCAAATGATACCACATGCCACCATTAAGGTCATTATATCTTCATTGTCAGATAACAGTGTCAGGCAGTATTCAGTAGCACACTACATAAGTGGTGGACTTTCTGTAATGGTAAAAATATTCACGATATTTCTATCACTAAAATATTAAAGTTTCTTACACAACAATTCAACAATGGCAGTTCATATACGTTCAGCACTAATAGATCTGCATTGTCATTGATCATAAATGCTGATGTAGGTACCGATCCTGTAATTAAGAGGTTCTTTAAAGGTATCTTCAAATTACAACAAAGTTGCACTAACTACAATGATATATGGGATCCATCAATGGTACTGAATTTTATAGAATGATGGTACCCATTACAACAATTATCACTTGACAAAGTAGCCAAAAAGTATGTAAGAATTATTTCAAATCTTAAAGAATATAACTTATCTGTAATTGAGACTTCATAACATCCAAATTATTGATTCAAGTGTTAACATAAAAATCACTGATTGGTAAAAACATCTAAGACAGGAAAACGGCTAACAATTATTATGTTATCCTACTTTTCATATGGAACCTGACATTTGTCATGTGATTACATTACAATATTATATAAATTATACACACAAATGGTGTAATTCAGAGATAGGTAATACAGAAAAATTATTAATGCCTCATAATTATGTTAGTTAGCCAAACAATTAGTTATTGGATTAAACAAACAATGTTGGACAGTGGCATAGATATCAAAATATTTACTCCTCATTCCACAAGTCATGCTTCAATAGCGACTAGAGGTGTGTCAGAAGATAATCAGTATTTTTAAAACGGTTGTTTGGTCATAAGTTTTGCTAAATTTTTGCCAAGTTTGTTGGCAATGTTGACCTTGAGACTGATGTGATTTTTTTTTCATAAATTAAGTTTTGAGCCAAAAGAGTAGGCATACTAAATAGGTACATACTTGGTTGTTGATAATTAGAATAGAAGCATTATTAAAAGAGAATTAATTGAAAATGTGGTAAAGTTTTTCCACTTGCAATATTAAAGGTTGATTTTATGTTATTTGAATGTTTTAGTGTGAAACAAATGTTTGTAATTTCCAACTTCATCTCTCTAAACATCTACATAGTAAATCAGGATAATTATCGAGGACTAAGCATGGAGTATAATTACTAAATTAAACGAACTTACCTAAGTGAAGTTCTATTGTAATTATACGAAATGCTTAGTCCTCGATACTATGTTCCCTCCCAAGCCCTGAACAAGACCATAGTTTGTTTTTTGACCCTGGGATTGAAGTTGGGGAATTACTGTCTGTTAAATTTAATTCTCTCATTGCAGATTACTCTAAATAGAATGACATTAGCTGGTTATAGTTGCCAGCGTAAAAGTTTTTTCTTGCAGGATTTATTCTCTGAATATTCGCGTGCACACGATGGAAATGTAGTGAGACTACATAGTAAATCAGGATAATTATCGAGGACTAAGCATTTCGTATAATTACAATAGAACTTCACTTAGGTAAGTTCGTTTAATTTAGTAATTATTACCAAATAACGCGCAACAGAAATATGATTGGTTATTAAATTAAATAGCATAGGTCACTGGGGAAAACCCCATCGTACTAGTGACTCTAGCCAGATTGCACAACATCCATTACTGTGAGCACTGTGAGTCATACCAAAATATGTATAAAGTGCAGCATTAACTATCGAATCATTAGTTAGAATAATAATTGTGTGTGTTTTAATAGTTATTAAGACTGTTTACTTCCATTTTCGTGTGCTTTAAGATAATGGCAATGGCAAAATAGATAATGGCAATGGCAAAAATTTTAGCTAAATAAAAAAATCGTTTATTAGATGCTTTGTTTTTGTCGGGGGTTTTTTAATTTTTTTATTTAATTTTACTTGTTTTAGATCTTTGGGGATAGCCGGATATCAATTAAACTGACGCTTATTCCTTATATATATAAAGTTTTTTCTCTTTTATTTTCATTATCCCTGTGAACCATTATTGGATTACTGGATCGGGATACAGTTACCTTTTTATGCATCGGCCGAAATTCTTATGGTAAACAAGTTTGAATTTAAAAACAATAAAATTAAATAACAGCTGTACATAAGTTGGGATGGAAGGTGCAAGGTCTTAGCGTTAAAAATGTAAAAGAATGTTTACACAATTGTTAAACATCGTTGATATAGAAATGTGCTTAATAATTGAATAAACAGTCGTTTGAGAAAACTGGCTATTAAAGGAGGATCGGCAAGAATGTTTGGAAGCTGGTCTCAGCACCAATAACAACCACACATATGCCATTAGATAGGTATTTTAATATAATACAATAACTACTATGGCGGCTCATTCGAAATCGCTGTGTGAAAAAAGTTGTGGCCATGTTTCGCAGGACTGACCTGGACGCTAGATACTGGAACTCTTGAATAGAAATAATCACTTCTGGTGATCATACTTTGAATGTTTGCAAATGTATATGCATTCCGATGATAATATGGAACCACTGAGCTGGTCTGATTATGGATCTGGACGCTTCGATAACGGAACTCTTGAATAGCCACTAGTAAACCCATCGAGTTTGGGCTTATTAGATGTGTCTAAGCAAGTTCTAACCATTTTACATGATGACGAGGACCTGATGGGTGACCTGGACGCTAGATAACGGAACTCTTGAATAGCTACTAGTAAACCAATCGAGTTTGGGCTCGTTAGATGTGTATCAACGAGTCCTGTTCATTTTACCTTATGACTGACCTAGACACCTACATGGTCCCATGAGTTGGTCTGATTATGAACCTAGACGCTAGATAATGGAACTCTTGAATAGCTACCAGTAAACCCATCGAGTGTGGGCTCATTAGATGTGTCTCAACGAGTTCTGTTCATTTTAGCTGATGACTGACCTGGAACCTTTAAATGGCTACTAGTAAAGCCACCAAGTGTCGGCTCATTAGACGCTCTCGGACTCGTTATGACAATAACGAGTCCTGTTCATTGTATCTGATGTGGAGCACCTGATGGTTGGCTTGGAAGGTGGATAATGAAGTTCTGAAATTCCATTCAAACTCAGTGTTTGTTTTTTACATTTAGCACATACACAAGTACGTTTTTTCGATTATTATGGATGACAGTATGTAATTATAAAACTTTTTACTATTCCATTTGTTTTTTTTTTATTATAAAGACTATGTTTGACTAGCAGCACGAAACGCAAAGTAGGTAGACATAGGGGTGTGAAGGTTGAACTTGTCCATGAGTATATAATTATGCCTCGGCCAAATAGTCCCTTTTCAGGCGACACAAGATAAAAATGTCCCTCGACGCACCGAGAACGCCTAGAAGAGCTATTGGTTAATGAAACACCTAATGAAAGGACGAAACTCATGGACATATATGAGCATGCTTTCCACCCTCACCTATAATATGGAGCGCAAACGTAGTCATTAACAAAGCGTCAAAAGTCCGCACTCACGGGTTCAGCCAGCGAGCAATGGGACGAAGTATATGTATTCTGAAAGTCGAAACTTAGTGATCGTATAAGAAGCAGGTCCTCGTCATCTGGTAAAATGAACAGGACTCCTTGAGATACATCTAATAAGCCCACACTCGATTGGTTTACTAGTAGCTAATCAAGAGTTCTGTTATCTAAGGTCCAGGTCAGTCATCATGTCCTCGTCATCAGGTAAAATGAACAGGACTCGTTGAGACACATTTAATGAGCCCACACTCGGTGGGTATACTAGAAGCTGTTCAAGAGTTCCATTATCTAGCGTCCAGGTCCATCATCAGATCAGCTCGATGGTACCATATTATTGAAATTATTGTATTATCATCGCATACATTTGAAAATATTCAAAGTAGACCACTAGAAATTATTAATATTCAAGTATTCCGATAACATAATGTCTAGGTCCGTTCTGCGAAACATCGCCACAACTTTTTTCATACAGCGATTTCAAAAGTGCCGCCATAGTAGTTGTTGCTCTATATTAAAATGCCTATCTAATGACCTAGGTTTGGTTGCTATTGGTCGTGGGGACCATTTTTCCGGTCCTCCTTTAATGTTTTTTTGTTGGTAGGTAACATTATTGTGTTCAGTAAGGTCTCGCTACTAATAGCGACAAATAAATCCGGAGCCCGTTATACTGAAATGCTCATGCATCTGTAATGTGGCATCTAAATGTTGAATGGCCCTAACTGGAAATCGGACATTATACAGGGCGTCTCACGGATATGCCGCATGGAGGGAAAGTACCTTGAATATTGTACATGGAACATTTTACTGAAAGAACACATTATTTGAATTTAAAAAACCATTTAAACTGCATACATAGATATCAGAGTGACATAATATTGAATAGGGAGAAACTAGAATTCGTCGATAAGACTGTTTTCCTGGGGATCACACTCGACTCAAGGCTGCAATGGGGTCCTCATTTAACATCTCTTGCAGGACGGCTAAGTTCAGCAGCATATGCTGTGAGGAAAATCCGTCAATTCACTGATGTAGATACCGCGAGGCTAGTCTATTTCAGTTACTTTCATAGTATCATGTCTTACGGTATTTTACTATGGGGACGGGCTGCAGATATCGAGTCTATTTTTATTCTGCAGAAAAGAGCTATCAGAGCAATATATGGCCTCCGTATGCGCGATTCTCTAAGGGAACTGTTTAAAGATATTAACATCATGACGGTACCTTGTCAATATATCTACGAAAACATCATGTACGTAAGGAAAAATCTAAGTCTTTTTAGTAAAAGAGGTGAAAAACACAATTATAGGACTAAGAATAGGGACCAATTAGTTCAACCGGGCTTCAGACTGGCTAAAGTAGACTCATCCTTCATGGGGTACTGTTTAAAATGTTACAATAAAATACCTGCCCACATACTCCAACTGAATGAAACAAAATTTAAATCTTGTATAAAACGCACACTATGCCGCCAAGCATATTATAAATTGGGGGATTACATCACTGACAAAAATGCTTGGCTCAGCGCTGGTCCAGCTCCACAGGGCGCAACAACTAATTGATTAGCATACGAAAATATTGTTGGAGCTGCTGAAGATTGTAAAAACTATTTTTACATTGTATAAATTCAATCTCCTAGTATTATATAACTGCATAGCACATGTGTGTGAGCACTATGTACTTACCTATACCCCATTTGAAATAAGATTAGACATTGAAACAAACCTTTATGCAGTCCGTTCAACCGATTTTGACTTCTATACCGTAGGTATAAGGATGGCATTAAAAGCAAAAAAGGTTACACAATACCAACTGTCTACTGCACCTGCCATTTGTCATGCGACCAACGCAATAGTAGTCAAAATCGGTTGAACGGACTGTAAAAAAGGTTTATTTAAACGTCTAATCTTATTTCAAATGGAGTATAAGTACTTTAAAGCTACCATTTACTAGGTACGTCTTTCATTGACTTGAATGTGCCCTGGCGGCTGAAAGCATGTCATGCTCACTTTAATGTCTCGCTGGTGGTGGCGTGTGTGTTGGATCATTAAGTTCCCTTCAAAATGGTTGAGCTGAATGGTGCTGATCCATGCGTCATGTTCGTGCGTATTTTCTGACTGACCGACCCTTTAAAAAATTCAAAAGTGCCTGTAATTGGTTTATTTGAAATAAATGCTTTGAGTTTGAGTTTGATTTAAATAATTACATGGTTGAACCGGCAATCGAACCCGTTACATGAGAAAAATAATCACCTGTAGCTTATCATACCGATCGAAGGGCTTCATCATAAGGATTACTTTTTGCTAAATAACATAGTGTCACAAATAAAAGGAAGACCATGGTAGTATAGGAGAACAACATGTACACACGGACAGACACAAAAAGCGACTTAAATTTATAATATGTATGGATTATTTTTGTATCACCAAATGGGTTCAATAACACTTCTCAACTATTATTGTTTACTGTTATAAATCATCCTGAGGTCAACTGACAAATATTCATACAACTAATAGTACATAAAAATAGGATTCCTTGTTACTGCGACAACTCATAAACTATTGCATTAGGACTGAATATTATTAATGTGTTAACATTAACAGCAAGGTGAAAAAAACACCATAGCTATATAACATTATAAATGGGAAAGTGAGTTTGTTTGTTTCGTTACTCTTGCACACTAAAACAGCTGAACGGATTTGGATAAAATTTAGAACATGGGAAGACCTTGGCCTTGGTTAAATTGTGCACTTTTTATCTCGGTAGTAAGTTCCATGCATACAAGATGATATTATTCTGTTTAGAACAAGTTGTGCACAATTTCTGAGCAGTCATCTAACAAAAAGTACTAGGGTTGCATGAATTCATGATAGTATTTTTAGCTACTAACTAAATTAGCTACTAATAGCATTTCAATGAAATTTGGCACGCAGATAGTTTATATCCTGAATTAACATAGGATAGGTACTTTTATCCCAGTAGTATGTTTCTGTGGGATAATTTCCGACCCCCACGCGGGCAAAGCCCCGGGCAAAAGCTAGTTTGAAATAAAGTGTGAAAACTGGCAGTAAATCCTAAAGAAATGTAATTTGTAAAACTTTTACTTTTACAAAACATTGTATAACTTTACATGCAAATGACAATCTTATGCCCATCGAAATTGAGTATACTTTCATGTGCACTTTGCAAGGCAATCTTACTGCCCTAAAAACCTTTTTTTTTTTTTTTAACTAGGGCATCTCATAGTTGATTTTAGATGAAAATCGTAACTATTTAACCGGACTTTCCTGTGGCTGCCTTAAGCTACTACACTCAGGGCCTCCAGCCAGGGGCATATGACTATTCTAAATTAAAACTAAGTGAACGCTCGCTAAGGGCACCCCCTGTGGGGTACGAACCTCGGCTTAGGGCGTCACTGACGGGAGGACAGCAAGATGGGACAGGCTGGATCAATATAGGATCATTATTATTATTATATGGGGAATTTAAAGCTACGTGCTCAGCTACGGCGCGGGCTGGCACATCATCGGACAAGGCCCTAAAAACCAGTTTACCCGCTTTATTTATACACAATGCGCACATTACCGTCAACAAGAACAAAATCAACCGGCTTGTAACGAACTACGTAGAATTTTTTACCGAAAAATTGTAGGTAAACATATAAAATTGTTGCAAATTCGCGCCATCGAAAATATTCAACCGATTTTGAAGCATTGCGAATTGTACGACTGTAGTTAGCGATCGTAAATATAATTGAGGATGTTACGGACTGTTGTTACAACATAAATACACTTACCACGGTAGTGAATGTGTTCAGAAAGCTTTATAATCCAATTACAAACAGTTGTTGGCACATAACTTGATTATCTAGTGTATAGACCGCCACAAATTAGTAACCGTTATCACTCCAGACAGATGTTTCACCACAGTTTTAGTGTTATAGCACTCATTATGTTTTGAAACGAAATTAGCACAAGGAAAGGAAATCCAAACAACAAAAAAAAAAAACAGCAAACAGCCTCCTCCACTCGACGTAGTGACATTGACGTTTCTGTGTTGCAAGAGTCAAAATGAAAAGTGCCAAGTGAATTCCATTTATGTTTCAGAAATTATTTTATTTATCTAATGCCTGCTTTTACATCACAAAATAGGTGACTGTAGTAATGCAACGTTGTAAACTTCAACTGGTATTTGGTAAAATTATGAAACCCAAGAAATCTGAAGAGTAAATTTTAGATTAATTATTTTTGTCTTTATTAACAAAAGATAAGTGAAAAACGATTCTTTATTACTTTCATTATAATTAAAATCCTAATTATCTGGAATAGATCAAAAAATAAATAAGAATAAAAGTAATACCTTGTTTTACGGAGATCTTTAAATTGTTGCAACATTAACAATGTCAAATTGCGTTTTATTATTGCACTTTGAGGCAAACGATCTACACCTACGTAGGTAATTAACAAAAATTAACAGATAGCATAATTTTATTTTTATTTGAAACTTCTGTTTTATTTCTGCGTATTTTCTAAGTCAATCTATGGCATGAAACAATTTATCATTAAATTGTAACGCCAAACTTAACACTAAAAACTCTTTGCGAAATGTATAGGTAATCCTAACAATTTTATCATTTATCTATAGAAAGATAAATAGAAGAGCAGCTGATCCCTGATAACGAAGGCGCCACCTCTATTAGAATATTGAAACTAAACTTAACTTAGATAAGAACTATTAAGAATATTCACCCGCTAGGTGTCAACTGGTGACCTAGTTCCCTCGCCTAGTAAAAATAGCGGTCGACAATAGCTCAAACACTATTTATAGTGTGTATCTAAAAAAAATCTCAAATCACACACTGTTATCTCGGTTGTTTTTTTTTTAAACATCACTCGAATACCGTCCGTGTGTCAGTCACGTCGTGGTCCGTAGCGCGCAACTCACAAAACCTACCTATACAACATAAGTGCCACTGTAATCGATAAAACCTCGCGTTACAGACAATCAGTTGTTTTTTCGAGAATACCAGTGCCCTCTTAGTTGCCGCTAGAGATTTTAGTTTAGTAAACAAGGGAACATGTTATATTAGTGTTTTAAAGTGTTAGATACAATGGAAAGTGTTAAAAGGTACATAAGGAGTGAGTCTGCGAGTTGCGCTCATATGGTTGAAGAAAGCACGGCGAATAATAGGAAGACGGCGGACCCTCACGAGAAGCTGAAGGCTCTACTGAACTCTCCTGACGATGACACGGATGATACACTGCCTCCGTCAGATGCCCCTAAATTCGGGACAGTTATACACAACAGAATCTTTGTGGGAGGGTTCTCTTTGACCACGACTGATGAGGACCTGTGGAAGTTCTTCTCAGGGTTTGCGACCGTCACGGCAGCCCGGGTGATCTACGACCGAGCTGGTGTCTCCAAGTGTTATGGTTTCGTCACATTCGCCAGCCCCAGGGTCGCCAGGCTGATCGTCAAACAGGTTCGTCTCTAACTCTTTATTGGAAAACTTTTCAGTAACAATGTTGGGTGTATCCAAACGTTTAATTAGCAATCTGGGAGTTTTAATTCATGGTGTTTGTGGAATGTTAGTATTTTTTTCTAAAGGGACGAAAATTGTTTGGTCCCATTGTTTCGAATCATTTGGACAGGGACAATAAAGGACCGAATTTGTGGGACAGTTCGATATTTTGCTATCCGTAAGTACCTACTGCCTTTAACAACTCTGAATTATTTCAGGTAGGTACATAATTTACATAGTAAACGGGAATATTTTTGGCTGGGCGATGTTCTTTGTTTAGTCTTGTGATACGGAAATTTTCGCTCGATTTTCCAAGGCGTTTTCTTTACAAACATGAACAAAACATCGTGTTTTATTGTCTGATTAGTTATCTTTTGAGAAATAGATTATCAGTCTTAACTTTTATTTAATTTTCAACGCATTTTTTAATTTTTTCGGGACGAGTTCAAACCAGATGTAAAAATTTCAGCTAGTTACTGCAATTTTTTTACACCTCGACATTGAACTTCACTGCATTTAATTTAATGATAATTTATGCGATAATACAATATATTATCTAAAGAAGCTGTTATCAATAACGAAGGTACACGACGTTTGAATGACAGATTACTAACGAAGAATTGGAGCACAGTGGCTCAAGGTGGCGTTTTATCTGATACGGTGAAATTACTATGATTATTTTAGCACTATGCTTGGTAACATGTTATTAGTGCACGCGTTTTTAGTGATAAGAAATTATCATGTGTACTACCTACTATGGTACTACCTACTATGGATTTTTGCCATGTGGTTGCTTTTTTACCCTACTACGGCAAAGCCAAAAGGAAGGGTTATGATTGTCGTCTGTGTCTGCAAACGTCAATTTTATACCTATCTCTAGGACTCAGACCAAAAACCAAGACAGAGCGCTGCGCTGCGAAAAATACAGTGAAGTAAGTATGGCAAAACAACACCTCCGCTCTGTGCATACACGCTCACGCGCACACATTTACAATTAAACTACACCTCACTAAGTGCACACATGTTTAAGAAACCGGCCTCACGTCACTGTTGCGCTGTCTTGGTTTTTATTTGGTCTGAGCTCTAGGATGTAAAATTTCACTCACTGATCCTGTAAAACCGAAATCAACGATGATCTCCCATTATTTAGAGTCTCATTCGTGTGACCGTGCAATTCCTACATTCAGAAATTCTAGATCTCAAGGTTATCTGAAACCACGTGCGTTTCTAAAAACAATTGTTACGCAGATTTGGTTTCCTCGACGCCTTTTGTTTTCAATTCCAAAATAACGCCTTTTGTTTCGAACGAAACTTCACAACTTCTTAAACCACAGTAGGATAGGTAAATTATACCTAATTACTTACGTGACCTCTTCCATCCAGAGTCTTCAATGAACATTGACGATGTGTGCTTGACTATCAGCATGTTGTTAACCTAGCAGAGGATGCTACTCATCCTCCCGATATCTTTCAGGAATAAACGGCGCCAGTTCCTGTAAAATATCCAGACGGTTTCAAAGATCCGGTTTAAAGATGCTTAGCTTAATCTATGTTTAGGACCTTTTCTGATGAGTACCTAAGTACCTGCGGAGGTATTTTTAGGTAGCTGAAAGCGGGAGTAGGTAAGTTCTTATAAAAACAATTTACATAAACAAATTTTGAAAAAAGTTGTGCCCTTTAAGAACATAGGTAGGCATGGCTTTTTCATCCCAAAAACCAAACAAGTCCCTAATATAGCTTTGTTTTTGACCGTATAAGAACGATCAGTAAAAACTCCTAAGGATAGTCTTGGCTCAATGTGGAATGCATAGTTCAAAACTGTGGTAATATACGAAAAGGTCCCCGAAACGATCAATTGTCAATTTTTACGTGATTCATACATATTGATGCGCAAATTGATCGTCTACCAAATGGTATTGAAGCGATTGACAATATACAAATTGAAAGGAATTTATCAATAATGCAATTGATCGTTTCGGGGACCCTTTACAGTGGCACCTTGAGCAGTCAGTGTCGCTTCCACCGTGCTGACTGGCTAATATTTTGTCTATGACATAAACTATTCGAAAACGCAATGAAACAAAGGGTAGACAACCCCGAGGCGGCTAGTTGAAACGACAACCTTTGAAAGGTGAATGAGGAAAGTCGAGGATCGAGATAAATGCCGAAGAATCAAGCAGTGGACTGCTTATTGCTGATGATGACAATGAGCTATTCTCATACACAGTTCGAGTCGATGACAAGAGTAGGTCCAATGATAACGCCCACATTGCCGAACCCAAAACACACGTAGATCAATATGATCTAACACCCAGGTTTTTCTAGGTTAGTCGCGACCAATATTTGCATAAAACGTAGGAACGTTTCTGGCATATCTTGATTTAGATCAATCAAAACAGTTTTGGATCAGACGTACAGATAAGTCTAACGCGTATTGTGGGCGCACAGCTAAAATACAGAGATGTTTTTATGATAAGTATGTATAGCTAATATCTAGCTTATGAATAGTAGATATAGGATCTTAGGTGTTTAGAACAATATAAATACCTAACTACCTAACTTTTAGAAAAATGCAGTCGCACGGGTCGATCGGTCACGCTTGCCGCAGTCGGTCCGTGGATTTGTGACCATCTTGACATACTGAGACCCTCCGTGCCTCACAAAACCGTCGGTTCCGGCCGTCATGGATGTGGATCTTTGACAGTCTTTACGAGTCGTCAGAAGCCCGAAATTCTGATAGCCAGTCTTTCCCAGGGGTATCGTGTTACCCAGTAACTGGGTTGTAGTCAGGGTTTTATAACAGCATCTAGGTATTACACCTACTTCTAATCCTATACATAAATTAATGGCGTACTTAACAATCATAGAATAAAAAGACATTGAACAGAAGCTGCTTACTAAATTAATGATCATTAACAGATTGATTAAGTTGACTTCTAAAGGCAGACATTTTGTGAATAGCAAGTCAACTTGCAGCTAACATTTCCACGTTGCAAGTCAGTAACTGCAACTTATGCAATTAAACTTGAGAGTGGACGAGCATTGTTTTAAGTTTTGAATATGTGACAATGGACCACCAATGCTGTACAAGCCGAACACCTTCAGGTTGCGTTGCAACTTAGACGTCTTATTGAAGTTGGTATTATAACCTCGCTAGGTATTCTCAGCTAAATTGTAGGCATGAACAGCATCACCATCTTTCTTGTCGCATGTTACTTGGGGTCGACGCAACACGTTTTTACTTTCCATTCTCCCCTGTCAACCGTCACGCTATCATACACTCCTTCATGTCATTCCTCATAAAGTCCATCCATCTATACTTTGGCCTTCCTCTCCCTCTCCATCCATCAACATTTATATTCATCACTCTGTTAGTCACATGCTTTGTAGGCATCTACCATCGCTAGATGAAAAGTAAGTGAAAGATGGTATTGCTTGAAAGGGGGGGGGTGAATACGGAAGGAGAAGACATGCTATTGGGATGAGGAGATGGATATAGCGAACAAAAAATTAAAAAAAAATGATAAAAGAATGCTGAAGCTTTAAATACTTTCATGAGCAAATTCCCTCAGATTGCAACTCTGCTAAGTTGCGTTAAGGCCTACGCACATCGGACGGCGGGAGACTGCATCGAGGAGGATTTGCCGAGGTGTAGGTATCTCTTGGCATCCCGCGGTATGCCCCGGGGGAAATTGCCTCTCCCCCGCGATCGTATGCTAGCAGATTTCGGCGCATACCGTCGCATGCCTTGGCATCCCACCGCGGTATTCTCCATCGCGCTCTTCAATACCGCAGAGAGAAATCCTTTGATGCTCCGTGGCCGGCCTCTGAGCTCTGGAATCTTTATCTGGTTACCATTAGATACGTACGAATTTACGTTGGTGAATTTAAAATACTCTGCCCCGCCATCGCCATCCGCCGATGTGCACTCGCCTTTATAAAAGTTAGGTTATATTAAAACCGAGCTAGTTATTCTCGGCTACATTGTATCCACTATCGATAGATAAAATATCTGAAAGATATGGTTTAAAAGAGGGTGAATACTGAGATGATACCTCAAAGAGGTAAATGGAAGAGGATGGGATGTTGCGCCGACACCAACAATGCGATACATATGGACAGCAGAATGATGTTGATTGTTTTGACCCTGACCAAATAATGACCTTTGACCAAATAATGAAATTACTGGCGAATTTCACTATACTAATACTAAGTAACTGTGGCGGTTTAGATGACGTGCTGATCGCGTTCAGTTTTATCGGTGTAAGTCGCCCTTAATAAGACAGAAGAATGAATGTGGACAGCTATACTTGAATACAAAATCCATAATTATCTTGTTAAGGCCGTTGAATAATAACATCGTCATCAACTTCATCACAACGAAACAAGTAATTAGTGCTTTCATAAAGTTCCACTTTTAATCATACTTCAGTAATAACAGCCAAGCTCACACGTTCTGCTATCAAAATGAAAATCGCCGGGTCCCGAAATGTTCCAACATTTCCCGAATATTCACGATGATTGACGAACCGAATAACGGCGTGAAGGCTTTTGTGCTCGGGGACGCTGTTTCGATTACTGTTTCAGGAATATACAGTGTTGCCTTTTGGTTGTTTTGTGAAGACCTAGATGTTTACGTGGGTGCACCCACGTATCTAGTATCTAGTCAACATCACGCCTGTATTCCTTGATCGGGGCAGGCGGAGTGTATACCTATACGACACCAACATTTCACCAGTTATTTTTAAACCTATTGCCACTTACTGGATAAGTGGATACAATGCAGACTCCGGGCTGCTGCTGAAAAATCTTAATTCACCCAATTGCACTGTTCGACCTGGGAATCGAACTCAAGACTCTATGTTCAGCTGACGCACTTCAGAAAAACGAGGCATTCTTAAATTATCGGTTAGCTAGTCACGTGTGGAAGTCATCAAAACACAGCCTGTCATGAAAAAAATTGTCATCAACACCAGCGTATTGGTTGTTACAACGTTGACGCCTATTTTCTTTGCGTCATCGCATCGCACTGTATAATTATTTCAATCCAACAATTAATATGTATTTTACCTGACAATTGCTTTATTCGAGAAATACAGACGAAAAACTTTTTCAAGAAGGTTTTCTCTAATATTCCTTTCACTAAAATATTTGTATCTCCTAAATGAAGTGAAATATCAACACGGGTATTTTTGGAACGCTTTATTTGGGTTTAATCTATAAATAAAAAAATATAAAACTGGCATGTCCGCAACTAAGGCAAAATACTTCGACGCCTGAGGGTCCCTTTGTTTTTATATCTATTAGTAAGTCCTTCCAGGCAAAATAACACACTGTGCATCGGCACGAACCTAAACGAATCATAAAGTCAAAGTCAAAGGCAAATAATTTATTTCAAGTAGGCACATTAAAAGCACTTTTGAACGGCAGATACATAGAAATAGAAATAGAACTGATTCTAGTTGCCTCTTCCAAAAGTTAGTTTTCGTATGGAGAAGAATGGGCAAGAAACTCCACAATTACTCTTTAAAAAAAAAAATGTTTTACAATATTTGGTATACTTACATCAATTATATAATTACATGTGAAGACGATGCACCGAGAATACAATTACTGTACCACAATAGGTAAAAAAGAATTAAAAATGGAGCAATGACAAATAAATTATATACATATTAAGCTTATATTTTAACCACAGCATGAACGCTGTGGTTAAAATATAAGCTTAATAGCTAGGAGCAGAAAAAAATATCGTGCAAATACCTATTGCCATAAACACATATTAAAAAGTAATTTAAGAATAACAAAGGTTAGATGGCAACACTAGTTAAGTAGGTACTACTACCTGACGCTGATTTTCATCTACAGCTCGAGAGTCTCATACCATACGCTCAATACGTTTAACAATATGGCCACTATGCAATCCACAGGCTATTTCAATCCACCCCTACATCGGCACTCCTGCCCGTCCTCCTACCATCCCTTACCTACTCATTTTACGACATCAAAGCGAACAAAGAGTGACCTATTCTGTGCCGGAAAATAATAAAGCTTACTCCTTCATACATGACCTTTGGGCCAAACCTTGGCAATATTCCGAAAAGCTCAAGGGCGAGGCAAGATGGAGTAACTTCAGTATAAAATGACACAAACAAAATGTCTTATTTTTCATTGAAACTGGCATCGGTTGGTACAGTCAGCCCCAAAAAGATGTGTGTGTTAGTGAAATACATTGGATATAATTAATACTCTTTATAGTAAACCATTCGAATTACAGATATTTATTTATTTAATACTTTAAGCACACAAATATACAGAGGCGGACTTAATTGCATTTTCTACCAGTCAACCTAGATATCATCATCATCATCATCTTCCTGCCCTTATCCCATGTTACAGGGGTCAGCAACACGTTTTCTTTTTCCACTCTCCCCTGTCAACCGTCACGCCATCATTTACGCCCTTCTCTTTCATAATATCATTTCTCACACAATCCATCCATCTTTTCTTTGGCCTCCCTCTCCCGCTCCATCCATCAACATTTATATTCATTACTTTTTTAGTCACATGCGTTTCGTCCCTCCTCATCACATGCTCATACCAGGCCAAACGATTACCTTTCAACTTTTCCGTCACTGGCGCCACTTTTAAACTTCCCCTTTTATACTCATCTCTTACTTTATCCATTTTCGTCACTCCACACATCCATCTCAACATTCTCATCTCCGCTACATGCATTCTTTTTTCATCCGTCTTCTTCCCGGCCCAGCATTCCGATCCATGCATTACGACAACTTTAACTTGAGGGGCATCCGTGGGTTGCAAGTTGTTCCTGTGACCTGTCGCCATTTCATCCATCACGAGTTGATGCGGCGCGTTACGTCTCGGTCTACTCCGCCATCCCCTTGGACAAGCGACCCGAGGTACCGAAAATCGGAGCAGATCGGTAAGGGCGTTCCGGCGAGAAATATGGGCATAGGACTGGAGAGACCACCAAAATCACACACCATTTCACGAGGTACTCGGTCATAAGTCTTTTAGAGGTCAACGAATACCATGTGCCAGTTTTTATGCGTACCTCTGTATTTCTCGCACAGCTGGCGGATAGCGAAGATGGCATCCGTTGTTCCCCGACCAGGCATAAAACCGAATTGGTTTTGCGAAATTTCACTCTCTTCTCTCAGTCGCCTTTCAATAACTTTCTCCCAAGCCTTCATACTATGTGACATTAGCTTTATTCCTCTATAGATTTGTTTTAAAAAATAGGTACCAGCGAACTGTTACACCATTCGTCAGGAATGGCTTCTTCCAGCAACAACTTATTGATGAATGAAGGTAACCACGTCCGTCCCCTTCCTCCTGGACAGTCATTGCGCACGGACATGTTTACCCATATAGTCTATTTAATTAAATCAATGTTTAAATTTTAATATATAAACTGAAATAAATCGTCAAGTTTAATTTTCGAAAGTACCAGGCGCGCAAAGTGTTGCAAGAGATCGAGTCCTGCGGCGAGCGAGGCGAGAAAGCAAGTTGCTGTCGACCGCGCGTGAGTCAGTACCACCCGACTCCGCCCCCTACACTGACTACTATCAATTATAAGCGCCTAACAAATTACACCAAGCAACGTGTGTCAACGCGTCAATCACTTGTCAACTCCAGACATAAGGTGCTTATTTTTATCTTTTCAAAATGAAGCGGACGCCACCTAAACCTGGCAGTCAACCTAAACCTGGTAGTCAACCTCTTCTTCACCACAGTTCTGAGCCCGATTTGACATCACCAGTTTCGGAACAAACGTTAGACAGAATCACTTTGCGACAAAAACGTAAACATGATTCTGAACAATCAATTGAGATGAAATCTCTCCGGGAAGACATTATGTCATCACTTGATGCCTTGAGAAAGGAGCAACAAGAGAAATTTAGTGTGATGCAATGTAATTTAGACCAAATAAAGGTTCAAAATACGGAATTGAAAAAAACGGTTCAGTTTTTGAGTGGTAAATATGACGATCTCATGACTAAATTGGCCCATTTTGAGAATGAAAAGAGGAGCACATTGGAGTATGTAGGATTTTTAGAGGAAAAAGTCGAGATCATGGAACGAAACTCAAAATCATCAAGCCTAGAAATTCGCAATGTACCTAAAAAACCTAATGAGTCTAAGGATGACCTTATAGATATTGTAAAAAATCTGGGAACCGCTGTGAACACCGAAATACAAACAGGTGAGCTCAGAGATGTTTATCGTCTTACTAGTAACAGAAAACCCCAAAATGATGGGCCTATTACTGTCGAATTTACGTCAACCATAATCAAGCATAAACTTCTAAATAACATTAAAAACTACAATCGCGACCACAAGACCAACCGACTTAACACCTCAAACATTAAAATGCCGGGAAATAGTCCCATATTCATCTCTGAGAGTCTAACCACTAAAGCCAGGAAGCTGTTCTATCAAGCAAGAGAGTTTACAAAGCTAAATGCCTATGCGTACCACTGGACATCACATGGCAAAGTCTACATAAAAAAGGAAGAGGGAGCGCCGGCAAAGAGAATAACACAAGAATCTGACTTTGAAGGTCTAAAACAACAACAAAAATGACTAGATACACTAATTAACACCCAACAACGCGACCTACATAAAACATTGATGCTTCGTATGAAAATTGCATGCCATGTTAACTTCCCTGTATTTAACATAGTTCTAAGTATTTGTTTTTTACTTCTGTTTTTTATATTTTTGTACGTGTATGCCAACACACTAAAACCAAAGTACATTAGAATCTTATTTATACTATACAACCAATCACTACACATAACAACAATCAACAAACACAATACATTTAACGCATTACATCAGTTTTTACTATACACATTCACAGTTATCTCACTGTATTCTTTACATCACATTCACATATACATCACTAGCTCTTACCTGTGGTTCCGCCCGCGTGGAACCGAGATGAACAGTAGCCAATGCGTTGTTTCAGGTTGTAGACTGTCTATGTGCCAAGTTAGTTTCAAATCCGACCAGCCATTTTTGCGTAAAAGAGTAGCAACCATTCATCCATCCTTTCATCCACTCATCCTCTCAAGCTTTCTCACTTGTAGTATTACAAAGATTACTGCACGGTACCATACATGCTTGTTCACTTTGTGTTTGTTTAAACTCGGTATCGATATCGTAGATGAATTAGGTACAGAATACCTTATGACCCCCCAATCTGGTACACCCATAAAAAGACAATTTAACAGTGGATAGCGTGTCAGAAATTATTACCAATATAGATCGGCTCTCAGTCTCTACCACACTTAATTGTAACCCCGAAGAATGCACTAGCTATGTCACTAACCCTTCCAAGCAATTAAAAATAATTACCCAGAATATTCGCTCTGTTCATGCAAACCTCGATTCTTTCTTAACCCTCCTCCATAGAATAAACCTTGACTGCGAAATACTAGTACTGACTGAGTGCTGGCTGAAACGTTATAATGATTCAATCCCATCTATCGATAACTACTCTTATTATCAAACAAAAAAACACTTAAACCAGAACGATGGTGTAGTGCTTTATGTTAAAAATATAGAAAACTACACAGTCGAAGAACCTGACTGCTTAGATGCTAGTTGTCTAGTGCTAAAAATCGGCACCGATAAGGCAATAATATGTATCTATAGATCTCCGTCTTTTAGAGACGTAAGTAACTTCCTACGATCCCTAAACGCTCTTTTAACAAGCCTGATAACATATAAAAACATAGCTATAGTTGGTGACATTAACCTTGACATCGCATGTACTATATCTTCGAACCAAACCTCGGACTATCTAGATCTCATAGCTTCCCATGGCCTGCTGCCTGCTCACTCACTTCCCACTAGAGAGAATGCCTGTCTTGACCACATTATGCTTAAATCTAACTTGACTGCACTCACCATAGTATTACACGCATCCGTCACCGACCATAGCCCTGTAATGTTGTGCCTTAATCTAAAACAATACGTCAATCCACGGTCATGCACCACTTTTTTGAAGACTAATTACGAAACTCTTGATAGTGAGATGAAGAATATTAATTTCGAACCAGTTTACGAACATATCGACGCTAATGAAGCGACAAAAAGTTTAGTTACCACCCTAGCTAGACTCATAAATACTCATACTTCTATAATCAAGATTCCAAATAAAAAACGATTACTCAAACCGTGGATGACCGTTGGTATGCTACGCTGTATGCGTAATAAAGATGCAATGCACAAAAAACTCAAGCTATCTCCGAACAATGTTATATTAACTATTACATATAAAAGATATAGGAACTACTGCATAAAAATCTTAAAAAAACTAAAAAGAGATTATGACAGGAGAGAATTGAGTGAGGCTTCAAACGACAATAAAAAGATTTGGAAGGTGTTAAAGAGGGTAACTAATACAGACAAGCCAAACATACCCAACACTGATTTATTGGCTTCTACTACTTTACCTCAGCTCTCGGTTGACAAAGTAAACAAGTTTTTTGCCAACATCGGTAAGGAACTTGCTGATAACTTTTCCTGTCCACCGGGTAAATATAAAATCCCACCAGATATTACCTCCACATCTTCACCTTCACAATCATTTGTCATGTTAGACACCGATGAGGCGGAGGTTGGGGAGGTACTAATGTCACTTAAATCAGATTCTGCTATAGGCTGGGACAATATTCCAACAAAGTTTTTAAAACGCTATTCTTTGACACTGGTCCCCATACTCATACATATTTTTAATCTCTGTTTCCATACCGGCACTTTCCCCTTGTACTTCAAGAAGGCCATCATACACCCAATTCACAAAGGTGGGAGCAAAAAGCTTCTAAATAATTATCGCCCTATTGCTGTGTTACCTTCCATTTCTAAAGTACTAGAACGCCTAATCAACAAAAGACTTGTGACTTATATGGAATATAAAAAGCTTTTTTCTCCCAACCAATTCGGTTTTAGGCGCAATAAATCTACTAGCAGTGCTGTAATTGACCTAATCGACCATGTTACAAAAAATATTGACAAGAAAAAGAAAGTACTGTCAATTTTTTTGGACCTAAAAAAGGCGTTCGATACGGTTTCGATTTCTGACTTATTAATAAAGCTGGAGGAACTCGGGATTCGTGGCCAGACACTTAGTATCTTTAAGGACTATCTTCAAAACCGAACTCAGTGTGTAAAAATTCAAAATTACCTCAGTGGAGAGGAACCAGTGACATTCGGTGTTCCCCAAGGCAGTGTCATTGGCCCAACCCTATTCCTAATTTACATTAACGAACTATGTAATCTGAGTTTGGAATGTGGAAGTATCGTGGCGTTTGGTGATGACACCGTCCTTACCTTTTCTGGCGATACTTGGGATGACACCTTCGATTCCGCACAAAAAGGACTAAACAGTGTTCTACAGTGGCTCAAAAGACACATTCTCACAATCAATACCGACAAAACTAAAATTCTTGCGTACAGCTTACGAAACTCCACTCAACCTCCGCATTCATACGCTTTGGTAGCGCACTCATGTTTACTGTCTGGCACTGCGGCGTGTACATGTCCAAAATTGGAACGCTGTCGAACGATGAAATATCTCGGTGTGACTCTTGATGATGGCCTGAGCTTTGCATCTCATGTAGAGTTACTGACAAAAAGAATCAGAAAGCTGATTTTTGTCTTTAGTGGTCTTCGCCACATTGCAGAACCTCAAACGATTAGGTGTACATATTTTGCTCTTTGTCAGTCTCTCTTAACGTACTGTATAAGCGCTTGGGGTGGTGCACCCAAAACGGTACTTTTGAAGCTAGAACGAGCTCAGAGAGCCGTGCTGAAAGTTAGTACATTTCGGTCCATCCTATTCCCAACTGAAGAGCTATATAGGAACTGTAAAGTCCTTACAGTAAGACAATTATATGTTTTGCACATACTACTATATCAGCATCAAAGAACCTCCTATGAAATAATCACCACAAGACGCAAAGACAAGGTATGTCGACCCTTCCTCTGTAAATACTCTTTTACAAGAAGATTTCCCTGTTTCCAAGGTCCTCATCTCTACAATAGTCTTAACAAAATATTGAACTTTTACTCACTCCCTACAATGTCATTTAAAAAGAAAGTAAATAATTGGCTACAAACACTTAATTACAACAACACAGAAAACTTATTGTTGTCTCAGTATAACCCCCGTTAAACCACATTCTATCCTCATTTGCTCATTGCTCGCTACCATTCCCCACAAATATGGAAATAACACACACACGCACACACACACACACAATACACACACACACACATTACACACACACACCCACACACACACGCACCCCCTCACACCCCTGCATACACTACACTATTCCATTCATAAAATCTTTCGTTTTGTTTATTTCCTTTCCTAAATAGTTTATTTGTCCGTTTACCTATGCCATATAATGAACCAGTTGTATAATTACAAAATGGCACCTATGTATCTAAATGCAATTAAGAAACATCCAATAAAGGGTCGGGCCCAGCATATTTAACACAAGTTGTCTTGGCAACTTAGCAAGGGTGCTGGTGTCGCCACACTATTGTATAATTTTCTTTAAACTGTATGTACTACCATGTTTTTAAGGTAAAATGTAAAACTTGAGGCAAATAAATCATTATTATTATTATTATTTAAATGTCTTTGACATATCTCGGGACCCTGGGGTCCCTGACCTTTGGAAGGCGTGCGAGGGGCCGAAGCCAACTCGCAGAGGCCCCTTAGACATTTTTAAGTGTTGAGACACCAACCGACGATTCTCCCTGTATGCACTATGCAAGTGCAGCCAAGGACAACCCCCGATTGGCGTAGGACTATTGCATGATATGGAAACAAAGATATTTGATTATGGGTTTGGGTAGCTTAGTGAACTGGTTATCTTGAACTATGGAAAGACTATGGCCCCTGCCTGACCAATGTTTATAAAAATACACAGATAAAATGGCAGGGGGTGACTTGCACACTCAATAATGGGCCCCCGAAAACGGTCGCTAGCACATAGTGACGTAGCGACAAGGAGGCAACATGTCCTGAGGTGCTTAAGAGGAGTGGAGAGGTATTCCACGGCTATCAGGACAATCCCGGAAGTACGGTCAAGATCCCTACCAGCATCTTACTGAAATACTTCCTTCCTCCGAGCACGTTTGCTCTTGCGAATCTCCACTCAAGCCAGCCAATCAAGGCAAGAATGAGGTGGGAGCTCTGTTCCTCGTCAGTGTTCACTCCAGCCGGCCAATAAAGGCAAGCCTGAGATGAGGAACAAGACTTCTCCCGGGAGGTAGGGTCCGTGGGGTCGCTACTGCCCAACAGCTCGCCACAAGCTGCCCTGCGGGTTTTTGTATCTCTCTTGGTCTGGCTCCTCACCCTAGCCCCGTTCCGGCAAAGTAAACTCTGCCGGCACAGACCTAAAGTTCGGAGCGCACAAGCCCCACCACGACGTCAACGTAGAGATACGGCGGTGGGGTTATTATTATTATTATTATCCATCTACCCGTAATAACTTCCACACTTCAACTGGTATTCCGTCCGGACCTATTGCTTTACCATTCTTCATCCCATTTACTGCTATTCTCACTTCATCCATACTAATCATTCTCACTAGCCCCTCATTTACTGGTTTATTCTCAAGCAGACCACTCCAGTCATTTTGTTCATTCATCAGTCTTTCAAAGTAGCCCTTCCACCTATCCATAATTTTCTCATCTTCCGAAAGAACTATTCCAGCTTCATTCCTTATACATTTTATCTGAGAGACATCCCTCGTCTGTCTCTCTCTAGCTCTAGCAAGCCGGTATAGATTTTTTTGGCCTGCTGGACTATCCAGTGTATCGTAAAGCTTGTCCTGGTCTTTTGCTCTTGCTATGGCCACAGCTTTCTTGGCTTTTTTCTTTAGAGCATCATACTTAGTCTTTTTTGCTGCTTTCAAACTAACATTTTCGTCTTCAACACTCTGCCTTTCCTTGAACTTTCTCTTTTTGTCCTGCAACACATTCTTTATTTCTGTCGACCACCACCATGTATCCCTATCTATCGTACCCTTTGCTTTCGTCTCTCCCAAAATATAAACCAACCTAGATATAAATGTAGAAATTATAATAATTTGTATTATTGTAACTTTACATGTAAACACAGTTATGGAACAATGGTTGTACATTATAAAATTATTCCTTGTCCGTGTATTTTTTTTGGAGGGCTGTACTCGCTATTTATTTTGCTGATGGGTTTATTACTGACCTATAGCAAGGAATAAGGCATCTTCTCATAAATATAGAGAAGGAACGAGCATTCAATTGACGCCCGCGATTGAATTCATGAGTTTTCAAACCATTGCAAGTATAGATTTTCAAGACTTTAGCTAAATAAATAATGAAGGCAGACTTCCTATGTGGTTTGATTAATTAATTATGCAGCCACCGACAAAAGTCTATTAACATTTCGGTTTTTTAAATCTTAATAATTTAGCTAAATATGTTTTTTTTTTAATATGTTTGATTAAAACTGGAAAAGAAATCAAATTAAAAGAATATTAACTCTATTCTAATCTAGCTATTACATTTAGACCCCACCATCATGTGGGATAAATAGCTAGGAAGAGAGATAAATTGAATATTTTTATGTCAATTGAGATGATAACGTAAAAGTAGCAGTATTTATCGACTTTTGTCGTTGATCCTATCTACCAAAATATTTGTTAACCTCTATAACTAATAACTTAAAATAGCTGTTACATGTTAAATTTCTAGCAAATATAGGCGTGGGTTTAATGTAGTTTCAAAGGGGTACGATTTGAACCCACAACCTTTCGATCGATACTTGACTCTGTGGGTAGTTGTTATTATTAGGCAGGTAAAGTGTTTAAAGCCCTTTCCTAAAATTGATATTATTTACGTATAAACGATTTAAACTATTATACCCCTATATTAGTCTAATAATGACTGTTTGAATGTATTATTAGAAATATAAATATAAATAATTTATTTGCCAATAATGTAGGTATACAGATATGATGGTTATTTTGATGAGAGTCCCGATACATTTTGCCTTAAGGCATGCAAAATTATTCAATATAATACATTTACTAAACAAACCAAAAATAAACAAGAAAACACCATTCATTAAATAAATGTTAAATGCTGAATGAATGTTATTTATTTCTGAGTATATGGTACATTGAGATCTTACATTAAACACTGTTTCACACATACTACCATTGCTGGTGTAGAAATATTAAATAATAAGCTAATAATTTAAGTAGTTACATGCAAGTCAGAACTAGGTACATTAGAAGAATATTATATAAAATTATGAAATCCTGTATTAATTTTTATGTTTCATCAAAAAATGCATTATATATAATGTCATAATATCAATAGCTAAATTAAAAATATAAATCATAATGTCGAAAATATAAATCATAATGTCAAAGAATAAACCATAATGTCAAAATATAAATCATAATGTCAAAAAAAAAAAAAAAAAAATTACAATGTCCGAGAACTCATAATATTGTCAAAGTACTAATGTCATTATTAAGATTTTTAATTACATTATCAAAAAGTATGGTTTAAAAATTCATTGACGGAATAAAAACACATGTCTAAGAGCCAATCAAACATTTTACATTTAAACTTATTAATTGGTAACATTCTCAAGCCAGGTGGTAATTTATTATAAATTTTAATTGTCATACAACTGGCATTTCTACTGTATAATTGCAATCTCTGAGCAGGAACTAGTAATTTCCCGGCATTTTTTTTGTTCAGTCTTTCAGAGACTTGTTCATTTAATAAAAATAAATGAGGGTATGTTTTAACAAATAGACTAACTTCAAAAATATAGAGAGATGGGAGTGGGAGAATTCTTAATTCCTTAAATAATGGCCTGCAATGGTCCAAATATTCCGCTCCACTCATGGCTCTGATACATTTTTTTTGCACTATGAATGCCCTTTCCACATCCACTGAGTTACCCCATATCACTAGGCCGTAACGCAATACTGATGAAACATACCCATGATAAGACTAATTGACTTGGTCACGTGACATAAATAAAATAAAAACAAGAGCATCTTCCTACCTTCTGTTGGCTTCAACGCACAAAACTGCTGCATTCCGTGGAAGCTTTAAGTTCGCTGCCTCTCGCTGCTGGAACGACTTGCCACCTCCTTTTCGTGCTATAAATACAATTAAGACTTTTAGTACTACATATAAACAACATTTGATACGACTACAAAAGGAAAATAGTTTCTAAACTCACCTGGGGACTGCACGCAGTTGGTATTGGAGACTTTGGCGGAGTCTTATGTTCCTAGCAGCACGATTTTGCTTCAATCGATTTGTTTTACTCCACTGAATGCCCTTCTTCCAATTTACAATTAAACAGTCAATCACAACACTCAAAACACCTAGATAATATTTGTTGTACCACTTTCTTGCCATAGTACCTGGTTGTTTTATTCGTATTAATGCGTAGTGTAGTCTAACCAGAACATTAATAGAAGTGGTAGTGTATTTCACGTATTGTTTTTCCATATTTTACTTCTTTGATTACAATTACAACATGCCACTTTGACAGCTAAATCCACCGCAGATTCGGAATGCGTGAATCGTGAATGCGCCCGCGGCGCGCGGCGTCTCTTTGCTTGTCACCACAGATAACACCAATAGACAAGTGATGTTGGAACGTCTGGCGTGTTTCATGCACAAATTAACGTTTATAGTTACGGTTTTTATTATTGTATTATTTTTTATTGTTTTATTATTTATTTATTTTTATGTTGTAACCCATAAGGTAAGATTTATATATTGTGTCTGTAGGCGAGTCCGTGACATCACAGCGGGCCCTATCAGAATACCAGCGCTGCGGTATTTATTTATCTAAATATCGCAGCATTATGCTGAGGTAGGAGCCTTTTTGGCCTCGCACAGGTAGCCTAAGTATTTTTGTTAGTTTTAATTTTTCTTTTAATTTAATTTAGTACCTACTTACTTTATATTACTGATTGTTTTTCCTGTGCGTGTCCCAAATAAAATATTTTTCTTTCTTTCTTTCTTTCTATAAGCATTTAGGACTGCTGTTTTACTGGATACTAGTCTTAACTTGCGAAGAGCATATACAAACTTATCAAGCTTACTGCATACTCTTTCTACATGTTCCTTCCAGTTCAATTTGTTATCAATGACTATACCTAAAAATAAAGACGATGGTCCTGGTTGCAGAATTGCATTATTATGTCTAATTGCTGTTGGTATTACTGACAAGTTACTTGTTTGAAATTGAACTATTTTAGTCTTTTCAATATTAACATGAAGATTATTATCCCCCAGCCATTTTATTACATTAATTAATTCATTATTAGTATCAATTTCTATGTCAGTTTTGTTGGAACATTTTATCGTCAAAGTAGTATCGTCAGCAAATTGTATACATTCATATTTTAAACATTTTTTGAGGTCATTAATATATAATATAAATAGTGGCGGACCCAGTACACTTCCCTGCGGGACGCCAGAACCATTTATTCTTAGCTCTGAGCAATATGTCGTCCTAGTATCATTTTCTATCCTAGAGATAACAGTTCTCTGTTGGCGATTAGATAAGTAACTTTTAAGCCAATCATGCGCTTTGCCTCTTATGCCATATTTCTCTAGCTTGTAGAGTAGTCGTTCGTGTGATACGAAATCGAATGCTTTGCTCATATCTAAGAATACCGACAAAGTAGACATTTTTTTATTAAGAGCTTCAGTAATAAGTTTCACTAAAGAAAAACAGGCCAGAGTCGTTGAGCTGTTTTTCCTAAAACCAAACTGACTCTCCACAGTTAAATTGTATTTAGTTACAAAGTTATTTATTTTGTCATGCATTGCCTTTTCAAAAATTTTTGCAAAGATTGGGATCAGTGTAATGGGCCTATAATTGCCCATATCAGTACATTTGCCCTTTTTGAATAGTGGTTTAATTATAGACTCTTTTAGTCTAGATGGGAAAACACCTTCTTCAAAAGAGAGGTTTATTAGGTAGCTAAGTGGGGGTGCTATAATTTTCGCGCTTAATTTGATTATTGTAGTGGTTACTTCGTCATATCCGGTAGAATTTGTATTATTTAATGAATTAATTATTTTAATAACGTCAATTTCATTGACTGGAGTCAGAAATAAAGTATTTATATTATTGTCAATGTTAATGTTGTGTACGTCAGGATCATTATTGTTGGTTTTTTGTGTCAGCTCAATGAAATAATTGTTAAATTGGTTACATATGTCATTTGGATTATTGATTTTTTTGTCAAGGATTATTAATTCTTTTATATAATTGCTATTATTAGGTTTATTTAAATTATTTTTTATGATTGCCCATGTAGCTTTACATTTATTTTTAGAATTATTTAAAAAATTGTTGTTGTTTATCTGTTGTGATTTTGAGATGCATTTTTTTAAGATCTTGGTATAATTGAGGTATTTTTTTTGTGATAACCTTTACTTATAGCATCATGTTGATATTCGTAATATAAAGTTCTCTTTTTAATGCATGACATTTTTAAACCCCTACTAAGCCATTTGTTTTTTATGGGTTTATTGCTCTTTTTAACGAGGATTTCAGGAAAACATAATTTATAGAAGAGCACGAATAGGTCATGGAATGTATTGAAAGTCTCATTGCAGTATGTCACTTCGTAAATGTCAGTAAAACTTAATGGTGCTAAGCAATTTAAAAATTTTTGTATGTTGTCCTTATTATAATCCCTCTTCTTATCGTACCAGAATTTTAAAGGTTTTGATTTATTATTCGTCTCTTGAAGGTAAAATGTTAATGATTGTCCTGTATCATGATCGGAGAGAGCCAAATTATGTGTACTGCATTTCAATTCAAGTGCGGGAACATTACTGGCTATTTGGTCTATACTAGTATTTTTCCTAGTAGGCATTCTAACATGTGGTGAAATATTAAAATTGTTCAATACGGATATTAGTTCTTTTGAGTATTTATTGTCTTTTAATATGTCTATATTCCAATCTCCACACATAATAATATTTTTTTTAACTTTATGGGTTATATTGCGTAACAGTAATTCAAGATTTAAAAAAAATATGAACTCATCAGAATCCGGGATTCTATAAATGCACACTATAATTAGATTATGGCTCAATATTTCTATGCCACAGCATTCGAAACAAAAATCAGTGGCCAGTTCATCAGGTATCGGTAATGGACTAAAAATTAGACCTTTTCTTACTAAAACGCATGTTCCACCACGTTTTTTCCCGTGTCTTGTGTAACTAGCAGCTAAGTTAAAATGTGTAAGCGCTAGATTACTTTCATGTCCCGATTTTATAAAAGTTTCACTTAGACAAATAAAATCTATAAGGCCAATCTGATTTTCTAAGTCGGCAATCGTGATTTCGAATAAATCAATTTTATTCCAGATTCCAGCTATATTTTGGTGTAATAGTATAAATTTTTGTTTTTGTTTTATCCCAGAACTGCCGTCACTATCGATAACCTTATTACCTAACGGGGCGAAAAAGAGTTTTTTGGGAATTCTTTGGCGATTTCGGAGAATTACAACAGTCATATTCCGTTGGATAGGTCTCAATATCTACGAGTAGGCGGCAGAAAATACTGTCATAAATTCGTTTTTGACCGAGTTTGTTAAGTTTACCCGTATTATATGAAAATGTTTCATCGGATAGGTCACGATTACTGTCAAAAAAATAAGCATAACTATGGTTTTCTATGTCCATGTGAAGTAATCTATTAAACATTTCTACTTTATAATTGTGTATCAGAGCCCCTTGTATATATGTAGGGCAACATACAATGACATTTGTATAAGTTATATTTTTGAGAGTTTCTCTAATTAACCTGACCATTTCAACTGGTTCACCGGTGTCTTTAAAATCCCACTCACCAATCACAATGATACAATAGTCATCCAAGCTATAATGCTGTATCTTATTTACTATATTTGACATGATATCTTTTAAACTAATGTTACGTGACAGGTAATGACAGAACTCGAAGTGTCGGCCAAAAGTGTTTTCCAATATTTCTAGTGTACCGCTGTGATTGCAGTTACTGAGAACGCATAGCTTTCTTTTTCTCCTACAATCTTTTGTTATTTCTCTTTGATCTTGTAGTGTTTTCTTGTCTTTATTAATTGCTTGTTCAATATAATTGCTATACTCGGTAAATTCCGATGCCACTGTCTGTGTTTGCTTATCCTTATATATTGGTAACGAAACTTTTGTCTCTTTACTTGATAATAGATCGCAAGTTTCTTGAGATATTATAACATTATTCGCAACAAGTAAGTCATTGTTCATTTGTTCCAAGCTTAGGTTTTCCTGAACATCAGATATGGATACAGAGGTTTCTGTTTTTTTAGGAGACTCATCTAAAAGATCTGACTCTAATAAAATGTTTGAGCTCTCAATGCAGTCCGCTTCATTGTGGCCGGATGAGTATTCTTGGCCTAAGGATACACGTAGATTGTCCGTAATAGAACGTCTATTTTTTTTCCGTACAGACAGTAACTTTTGCCTTTGCGACTTTATAGGATTGGTACAAAGATCCTTCAACGTATTAATATAAACTTGTTGTCTTAATACTGTTTCTTTAAGTTCGTTGTTTTCGCATATCACCTTGTCCAATTCATTTTGTGTTAGTTCAAATTGTTCTTTTAACTGTGATATTTCAACCTTCATTTCTTCTAATTCATTTTTGCATAGACGCGTTGATAGATCAAGACTTCTTGTATTTAAGTCCGAATCTGTTTTGTCCAATGAGTCATTACTCAATGAATCTATTGACTTTGATCTAAACAACTGCTTACGTCGTCGGAATGTAACGTTGTGGTTTATTTCTGCAGACATAGTCAGAAACAACACCAAACAACTTACAAAAAGAGTTTACCAATCGTGGGGATCGAACTCAAGCCTCATCGACTACAGGTGTAGCTATATTAACGCCGGAGCTATTTGGACAATTAAGAACTCAGATGGAATAGTGCTTCTGTATGTAGTTAAGTGATTTTTAAATTAATAGATGCGGTTAAATATGATTCATGCATGGAATTTTTGCACAGTTTCTTTGTTCACTTGCTTTTAGAAAATAACACTTGTTTACTTATTTGGGATTGTTCCTCCACTTTTAAATGTTGATTAAGAGATCGTTATTGTTCATTCGTATTGATTTTTTTTCAATATTCACTATATTCACATTTGCTCATAACGTTTAACACTCATTTCATGTCGATGTTTTATTTTTATTTTTTGTTTATGAAACTCGTAGATAACACTGTCACTTAATCAATAGTCACTGTTTTATTGTTTAACTTATTTTTATTTACTTCTATAGTCAAATTGTATTTTTAAACAGATATTTTATACAGAGCGTTTTTACTACTGCCTTAGAACACCCTACCTGACCTGTTTTAATGACCTTGAATTTTGTTCGACATTATCATTATTAATTATGGCATGTAATTGAACCATTTGACATTTAGATAGATAGAAATTGATTGTATGTTTATTTTTCTTTTGATATGCTATGCCTATTTAAACTGATTTTATTACTGACGTGAAAGTTGACAGAATTTCACCAATTTGTTATTTTTAAACTTAAACAATTATATTTGTACGCCTCTGGGCAAAACATGGAGGATCTACCTATTTATAACACCTCACACTATGTGTAACTTGACCTGTGTTCACAAATAAAGCTTTCTGATTTCTGATTTCTGATTAAGCAACATTACAATCATGAATAAAAATACGCATATTGAAAACATTCGAAATGCAAACAAATTAAATTATTAATTTATTATTCTTCATAAAAGTATCTAAATAATAAGTGAGCATCAAATCGTCAGTTTTTTATTGTATAAGTAACACAGTTAGTAGGTGAAATTTCATCCTTCTTCATTGATTCTAAATGATTATTAAACTTGTTTTCTTTAAAATAAATGTATGCCAGTCCATGGCGAGACAGACGTGTTGATCATAATCTTTGTCTGATTTAAAACTGTGTCGCCTTAACTTATTGTAATAAATCTGTACTGGCTCATTCCAGAGTGTATAGATTTTAGAACTTATGTGTACTATTGACGAAATTCCCATCAAATCATCGAAAAGATGGGTTTCAAGTTTTTACAAATCTTTACCTTATCACCTTACTACCCAAAATGGTCCTTCGAGCCGGATGAAAGCACAAAAAAAATTGGAAGAACTTCTTAAGATCATTATTTTAAAATTATAAAAATGTATGAGCAACTAAGTAGTAGTTGGTTTGTAGGTAGTTATTTCACAAACAAAATAAATGATTTGTATAGCATATTCTCTCAACCAGTATAAAAACCCAGAATCTGAAACCCAGGACAGTATTAACTGAAGGCAAGTTTTCTTAGCGAAAATGCTTGTTTTGCTAATAAATCTTATTTACCTCATTCATTGTCAGGCATGCCGAGTGCCAGTGGGGGTGGCGGTGTTGCCAGCCTTCTGGGCACGTTTCCGGTTGCCAGTTAAGATGTTTGAATGAAAATGTTATTTTGCGTAAAAAAGGCTTTTTTACCCGACTACGGCGAAGCAAAAATGAGGGTTATGATTTTGACCGGTATGTATGTATGTGGTTTCTGTAAGTTAAATGTAGGGTTATACATACCTAGTATTGAAGATATTTTAGTGTACACAATATAAGGAATATTGTGTAGGCTTATTAGAATCTTAGGATAGAGTTTTTCAGAAATACCTAAACTATATCATTTAAACTTTATAGATATAATCTACCTGCCCTTGGAAGATGAGACAAGTCTCATGTTCCTTGTGGTACCTTTATAGATATGCAAATATTCTGTTGTGATATAGAAAGAAAGACACGTGCATTTAAAACAGACAAGTTAGATAGAATGCAACAAAAAAAAAATGTATAGGTAAGTATAATTAGAAGCACGGAAAAGTAGTCGGCAGCTAGTTAGTCTTGTCCTGACTGTGACAGGAAGACTTCTTGGCATGACGGTGTGCCTATGGGGGACCTACGGCACAGCGCTGATTTTGGTCTCCCGAAAAATTTCCTGACGTTCATTGTGCTCACATTTCCTAACATTTTCTACAAGTTTAAGAAAGATGAAGATAAATGAAATATTAACTATTTAATATAGATGAAATGGGTAGAAATAGGGTCTATTGAAATAATGATTAATCAGCCATGTCTAGAGTTTTACAATTTTACAAGTTTTGGCACGAATCGAAAGTGTATAATTGAGACAGTCTAATTAACTAATAGCTAACCTAGAGATATTGTTTCCTAATAGTTTGTTAGACATGATATTTTTTGATGTTCCCTAAGAAGATGCCACACATAAAAAGCGTCAAGCGACTGGTTGACTCTTCCCGTGACCAGGCCTATTTTTAACCAACTTCTTCAAATAGGAGGAGGTTCTCATATCGTCTGTATGTTTTCTAACCGACTTCTTCAAAAAGGAGGTGGTTCTCAATTCGTCTGTGTGTTTTTTTTTTGGCCAAAGGATCAGCATTACCATTTCACTCTGCAAAGTTGCCAGTCTTTTGGGCAACATTAAAAAGGTAAGGGCCTATTTACACAGACATAAGTGTGTATTTAATACGGGTCAAGGACTTGAAAAAAAAATTTTTTTTTTAATGTTTTGTCGTCAGAATGAGTCTAATTAATAATACTCGTCAGCTCTTCAACTCTTCTTGTAAATGAACTTCAAACCAGAAAACTGTCTCACTATCGTCAGCATCTGCCTAGCCTTTTCCCAACTATGTTGGGGATGACTTCCATTCTAACAAGATGCAGCTGGATACCAGTATTTTTCAAGGAGCGACCTCCACAAATAAGGTACTGGGTACCCCTTGGTAAGACTGATTCTCAGATTTCTGTCTGATTCTGGGTTATGAACTATAACTAGGTACCTACCTAGTTATAGTTCATAACCCAGAATCAATCCAATTATAATTGTCCAAAATAAATAATTTTATGCTTTAATTAAAAATAATAAGTTAGTAAGCTTTCTCTTAAAATGCCTTGGAAGCCTTCATATGACTCGGTCGTAAAAGTTAATGAGTAATAAACTAATGATTAACAAAAGGCTATCACAATTAATTATTAATTAACTCTTTATTAATGGACGTACGCCTACGTGTAATGTAATAAAATTACATTTTGAGAGGTTACAACTTTTTAGAAGCAATTTTCTGCTTCGAAAAAATGTTTTCGTGAAAAAAATTGCAGACGGGTCAAAAAACCCCTTCACCAAAATAAAAATGAAAATCACCTATGGAGGAAAAACGAAACGGGATTTTTAATCCTGATGTTACAATGGAAACTTTTCCAAGTCCGTTACGTTTACAGTTTCGAAAACATCTGGGGCAAATATAATTACACCAAACATTCTCCACTTTTCCCTCAATGCAAATAAGAGGTCCTAGAGGTACTTTACTAAATGAAACCATGTTTTTATGAGCGATACTACGTTGAGTCATCCGCTAAAAATGATAATTATGAAAAAAAATCTAGTTATAAAAACTAAAACCCAACTACGACTTAAAAGGTATAAGCAAGACACCACAGACAGACAAATTAAAAATCCGGAGTCACACGTGTTAGGGCATAAATCGAACAGATTACGTGTGACTCCGGATTTTTAATTTGTCTGTCTGTGGTGTCTTGTTTATACCTTTTAAGTCGTAGTTGGGTTTTAGTTTTTATTACTTGTTTTTTTTTAAATTCTTTTGGGGTTATAATATATATATTTTTGGAATGTGCTCATTAAGCCCTTTCATTTGATACCCAACATGGTACGATTAAACCATTTTTTTTTTTAAGTTCCTCACTTTATGTCCTCTAGAGGGCGCCATTTTTAATTTAATGTGTCTCCACATAGCCTATAACCAGCGGACAATCACGACGCTTCTAACGATACCTCATTTGTCAAATTGTGATAAGTGGTTTGGAAGATAGGAGGGAACAGATGAACATACATACATACATACATACCGGTCAAAATCATAACCCTCCATTTTCTTCGCCGTAGTCGGGTAAATACAGGGTTATTTTCTTTTCCAAGGCAGTATGTGCAGATTCTTATTCTTATTAAGTTATGTAAAATATTAATCTACGTTTACTTTGAGACAATCATTAAAAAAAAATCGAGTTATATAAAAAAAAAACACCTTAATTTTGAAAATTGTTTTTCTTTAGTGTCATATTAATTTTTATCCCATGTTTCCATATGCGTTTTTCCCTAGTTTAGAACTTTCTCATTCTGGCTATAAGAAGTCGGAAGAATGGTCTATTTTTTGTTTCATTTACCTATTCAAGGCTCTAGTTTTAAGGTGTCATACAGATCTTGATACGTACGCAGAAAAGTAAAAAAAATAAAAATAAAACCCTCGTAATGAGAATTCGGTTCATATTTTTGGAAAAGAAAATCTAGGGCAAATTGTTTTGCTCTCTTTCTTCAGCAGATTCTCTTCACCCCCTAAAATGGCGACAGTAGCTACCTACCTACCTACCTACCTACATACACGCTGATGTCAAAGATATATTTTTACCCCAAAAATGGGGAGAGATTAGAACGTCAGACAGGTGGCAAGTCGCAACCCACGTCATTGTCAACCGTGACGTCATATTAAAAAAGTACAGAACTTTTTACGAAATGAGGTTGGACATGTTTTTTGGGTTCGTTTCGAAGTAGAAGTTAGAAACGGTCAGAGTATATTATAGCTATGTAAAGATGTAAGGGAGTGGCAATCGTTTGTGTTGGTAGGAAAATACATATTATTTTTATTGATGAGAAGTTTTTTCAGACTACCACACTGAACTTCGACAAGCGGTACTACGACAAGATTTTATTTCGACATTACGGAACTCCGACACGTCTTATATTTCGACAATACTTTAGTCCGACACTACTGTACTTCGACAAAACGTTTCTTCGACATGAAATAACTATGATAAATACTCTTAACATTTAAAATGTCTGGGCATCCGATAATTTTAATTTAAATCTTAATTTGATTGACGCTTCATACAATGATATACTTTTAATATTAATGTACACATGGGATGTATTAAACGGGATTTATGGCGAAATGTGGATGTACACCTCTGCCTAACCTTTATGGGATTACAGGCGTGATGATATATTACTAATGTACTAAAACTAAATAAATAAAACCCAATTTATGCCCCAAAGACCTCCTGAAGGTAAGCTCCTAATTAATACTCGTATTTTTACCCGACTGCCCTAGAAGGAGGGTAATGGATTTTCTTTTAATTTCTATGGAAAGAAGAAATACTTACTCGTTGTGATATTATAACTAGACTGGAACAATCAATGTTTGCCAAAAGATAGAGCAAATCCTTAGCCAAGAATCCGTTTGGGTATAAAAACTCCCAGAAATTGGTCGCAATCCAGAATTACAGCAAGTTCGCTTTAAAACGGGTGACTTTAATACCCCCAGAATTAATTACCAGTACTTATTTGCTATCTACATAGAGCGGTATCCTTAGATAATAATTATTACTAGCGACCCGCCGCTGCTTCTCACGGTTTTACGACTTGACAAGACATCGAGATGTCTATATAGTATTATACACATAAACTTTGCGGGATAAGGTTTCTATGGGCGAATTTCACCAAACTTTTATACCGAGTATAAGTGTTATCCTGCGAATAAATTTTGAATTTTTGACAGTTTTTCCATACAAAAACTGTCAGACGACAATTTTATTCCACGGATAAAAGATATCTGACTTTGATGAAATCAGCCCTAAATGTACTTATGTATAGATATAGATTATACTACACAAAAGTTAATGAATGGCTTACAATACAATAGACGTAGATATACATACCTATTTAGTAACCTATTCCGCTCAAGAGTCATAAAAAAACCTGTAATACATCGACACGTGTTTCACCTCTCAACGAGAACTCTGCGTCCAGCCCAACACGTCGTGTTCTGGTTCGCGACTGGTCAATCGTCATCCTGAGGATGCCTCGTTAAGAAGTGAAACACGTGTCGATTTCTTACAGGGTTAAATATCTGAAGGACTTCAGTTTTTGAGGTATTTTTTCTGTTATCTTTCGTTTATTAGTACTGAACAATTTTTTCTTTGGCTTCCCTCTAACGAATTTTGTATCTTCGCTACTGCAATATACTTAGTTAAATTGTTAACTTTTAGCTATTATATAAAAAGCTTAAAAGCAGTTTATCGAAACATTTTGTGTCAATTTTGACGGTAGGATGTCTTGTGTCAGACAGTATTCATAAACACAACTTATGAAATGTAGCCGTGCTACCTATACTGCCTACCCTTTCAGGGAATACGGTCTTGATGTCCTACATCTGACTCCCAATCAATCCACCATCTCCCACCCAACATATACCACTTAAATACAAAGATCAAACACCTTTTACCACCAAAGGAGAGGATCAAGACCAACGCCTTCAAAAGCCGCGAGTGACACTCAAAGACTCGGCTCCTCAAGAGTGAGGGTCTGGTCCTCGAGGTGAAGTGGAATGTCTACAGCTCTTGAGACAATGGCTGACTTATATGGATGTATTTATTTTATGGAGGGTAGTGGATTTTTATTTGAGAGGGTTTTTTTGTAGGGAAATTTTGGTGATTGATTTTTAGGAAATTGGTGGTAGTAAGGTAATTGTGATAATATATTAATGCCTTAGCTATGAATATGCTTTTTGTTAGATATAGTTAGAAAACATCATTTAATATATTTTTTATGATATAAGATTTTCGTTCCGTTAGTAAAATACTGTTGTCCGGCTGCATCCGGTTAGACTGGAAGCCGACCCCTAGATAGTTAGGAAAAGTCTAAGCACGTGACTCGACGCGCATCAATATTCCCAAAATTCGTAGGAGAGAGTAAAAAAAAAGTAAGAAAACACATTTATTCGGCCGAAGTTTCCGGTAATTGAGTTGGAAAAGTGCCATAAAAATCATAACTCGTTATCATTACGAACAAAACACCGAACCAAAAGTCCAACTGACCTATTTTTATTTATAGACATTGCAGCTTGCATACTTTCACGAAATACTCAAATTCCCAAAGTTTCATATTAATCTTGATAAAAGAACCATAACAGACCGCGCCCCACAATATTTTATTAATAAAAAAATAAATCCAAATAATTCTCGTGGTCGAACACTTAAACGTAGATGTGGTTCCCGATATCGTCTGAAATGAAATCCATTTGTTACCGGTCGCGTGCGACGGGTAAATAATATAGGTGCGTTGGGGTAGGTCTCATTGTGAGCGGGAAGCGATTTGGTAACAGGCGTTAAAAGCGTCCAGAGTGTAAATAGAAACAAAACAATAACAATTAACTATGTATTTAGTTATTATTACAGTAACTAAAATTATGAATAAAAACGGACAATTATAGATAACACATATTAAAATATACAAAATAAACACATGAAAACAGTTAACCACACTTTCATAGATTCCTCTCACAGTACTTCTGACATACCAAACTATAAGCCGTGGAGGAGGCGTGAGAGCCTGAAGAGATGATCAGTTCCAACTGATGGCGCCCTCCGAATGAAAGCTCTATGTCGTATTACTATCAATGTTATTTTGAATAATATCCGATGCTGGGACAGTACAGGCCACATTATTTATTTCCATAAAACAAATAATAATGTTATTTCAATTTCTAAAATAATATTTAGCTATCAGTCTTAAAATAATTTTATTAACATGTACAAGTAAATAAAAAAAAAGGGCCAAGTGCGAGTTGGAGTCGCACACGAAGGGTTCCGTAACAGCAAAAAAACGCTGAAAAAACACGCGTTTCTTGTACCCCTTTAATTTTTAACACTAAAAAGGGTAGGGTACCCACATTTTGCCAGTTATGTTTTTTTTTATGGGTGTAATATACACCTCTTCCCAACCCTTCAGAATAAAGGGGCGCCGCGCAGAAGATTTTTAACAAAAAAAGATGAAAATTCATATAAAATTAATTGTGTAAGTAAGTATGCCTACTTACACAATGTAAAAGATTATTTAAGATGTAGATGTATTCCCTGGCGTACCTAATTATCCCTACTAATATTATAACTGCGAAAGTGCGTGTGTGTGTATATCTTACTTCTTCATGCAATAAACTACTGAACCGATTGTGATGAAACTTGGTATGTAGGTAGAGAGACAGAACATTTATTTTTTATATATAATAATATGCCAGCTATTGGGCGCCGATTGGGCACGCCACAATTGCGGCGATCAGTCCCCTCTTTGAGGAGTGGCTAGAGAGGCGTCACGGCGACCTCACCTTCCACCTGACGCAGGTCCTCACCGGACACGGCAGCTTCGGGAGGTTCCAGTGTAGTATTAGGCGGGAGGAAACGCCCGGGTGTCACCACTGTGTGGATCGTCCGGAGGACACGGTGGAGCATACGGTGGGAGTCTGCCCTGCTTGGGCGAGCACCACGGTGTCCTCGTGGAGGCGATTGGCGGCGATGACCTCTCGCGTCCGGCCCTGGTCCAGGCCATACAGAGCGAGTGGGCATGGGAAGCTGTCACCTTCATCTGCGAAGCAGTAATGCTCGCGAAGGAGGAGGTGGAACGCGTGAGGGAGAGCCAAAATTCGCGCACTCGGGCTCCTAATCGCTGCCGCAGGAGACGCTTTGGGCGTCTGAAATCCCAGGCGGATTTCCGGCCACCATAGGCGTGGGCTTGCGGACAGCGAGCAATAAGCTCGCCGTCCGATAAGGACCAGGCCCGGGTCGACGGCGCGTTGTGTTCCATGCGCGCCTGAAAGAGATGTTAGCACAATTGGCGAGGTCCGCTAGGACCGATTCCTGCCAGGGTTGCGGGAAAGTCCGAAAGGGATACCGGGGCCCTCGGCGCTTGGCAACAGGCAACTGAAGGAACACGTGTGGGTCTTAGTCAGTAAAAGTCTGAAACACCCTTCCGTTCCGCCCAGGGGGCCTAGACAAAATCCCTTTTCTGTAAGCGTTAACGCCAACGGAAAGATCAAATAGTATGGAGTTGACAGCAGCTTTCACGTGACATCTCTAAAGCTAATGTCAACTCCATACAATTTGATCTTTCCGTTGGCGTTAACGCTTACAGAAAAGGGATTTTGTCTATAGCCTCAGAACGGTAGAAGTCATTTTATGAAACCCAAACTAAAGAAAAAAAGGGCGTCGATGAGTTGCTTGCCTAGGGCGCTCTCGACATTTAATCCGCCACTGCCTTCGGGGATTCAAGGTGTTGTGTTATTTGGGAATGAGTCATCACACAGGGTATCAAAAAATTCTTCCAAATCGCTGTCAACAGGAAATAATTATATTAAACTCGCGACAATCTAAGAAGTCCGTTTTGACGTTTCGTTCTCGTACATGTAATAAAACGTTATGCCTTGAGAATCAGTTTTATGCAATGTAGATAAGTCGTCGATTACAAACTCTCTAAGTATGATCAATCGATATGTCTCGAGAATCAGTTTATAAGAAACTAATTTTCTTTTTCATCGCTACACAAAGCATTTTTATAGCTGTCAAAACGGACTTCTTAGATTGTCGCGAGTCTAATCGATAAATCAAAACAAAAGCTTTCGATAATATTAGGTATGTCAAACCTCTAAAACAGTAATTAATTCGTCAATTTGTAATCAGGAATTCCCAAATATCCTTGACTATTAATAAACTGCCTGTTATGTATAAATAAATCGCTTTTTTAATTGAATTTGTTATCGTGTTGGTTGATGATTGTGTTGACTTGTGAAAAACGGGTGCGATAGTTAAATATTCTATGGGCTAGGTGCCACAGTTATAAGAGGAGTTAGAGGTTCGCTCATTGTAAATTATTTTGAAATAGTATAATGGCATATTTTGCTGAGTACAAATATACATAATTTTGCTCGTGACTGTACCTCTTATGCCGTGATCCGACGGTGCATCATATTGCGGACGGACACAGACGAGCTCGCACGACGCACCGTGGGAAGGTTTATGGCGGTCTGTGGTCGTTTGCCATGCGTGTCCGTCCGCAAAATCGCGGATCTTCGGATCTCCATGAATTAAATTTCATCCTGTATACTTACTTATGTGCATTTTTTTCACAATTTTTATAGGTAGAAAAGATCCACGCAGTCAGTCGCACCCAACCCTTGCCTAGACCCAGATAGAAAGGTCGGTAAACCGGCTTAGCTAAATGAAATCTCAGATTTGTTTTATTGGCAATGTAAAAAATGTCTCAGCAGGTACTGGGACATTTGTTTCTGTCTCATATTTCAGGAGGCTTTTAGCTGCCCAAGGAGGACTCATTTTGAGCATTTGATAAATTGATAAATTTTGTATTAAAAATGTTAAAATTCATGGTCTTCCTTTTATTTTTGACACTATGTTATTTAGCAAAAAATAATCCTTATGATGAAGCCTTTCGATCGGTATAATAAAGCTACAGGGTGATTATTTTTCTCATGTAACGGGTTCGATTCCCGGTTCAACCATGTAATTATTTAAATATCTATGAATGCAGTTTAAATTGTTTTTTAAATTCAAATAATGTCTTCTTTCAGTAAAATGTTCCATCTACAATATTCAAGGTACTACCTCCATGTGGCATATCCGTGGGACGCTCTGTATAAACAAAAAATATTAACCGATACTTTTTATCTCCGTGCAATAAATAGCTATCCCTATACTTTACTGTTCGCCACTCGATGAATTTTAACATTCCGATCTGCACGAGCACAAATTATGCGATCAATTTTAAAAATAAAATAAAAATGCTGAAAACTACGCTTTACTTTATGAAGTATCAGCTTTTAACGATAAAAGAGAGAGAGAATCCATTAAAATGCTATAAAAGGTAATCATGTTCTTAGGGATTGCATTAAAATGGTCTCAACGAGTGGTGATACTAACTTAAATGTACATCGGGCATTCTCTAGGCAGTCAGCTCCGCTACCTTGCTGCTTGGCAGACATAAGCCGCTCTTCATTCGATACGAAAGAATGCTATCTCTCCATAGCACAACTCCTGCCTGTTTCTATAGTATTGATGTGTTCCGGACTTCCGGATTCACGGGTGTTATTCAGGCAACTGAGACTTTTCAACTTTTTTTACGCGGCTTGCGGTAGGAGTTGACTGGTAGAAATCGTCACGTAACAAAAAAGCGTTATGCCCCCTTCATGTTACATTTTGTCTCTGTCTCTTTCTGTTATTATACGAGTGTGTGTATGCGTGCGAGTATCGCATAGTCATTCCTGACGTGGGTCCCCCAACCGCACACGTTTTTTTTGTTTCTGTTAGATTCCTGAGAGTTGGGACAGGTCGATTTTCGCATCATGTGCCTGTAATGTTTAGAGTTACAAGGATCTTCAGTGCTAAATAGGTTTACCAGAGAGATGGACCGGAAAGAATCAGTGTAGTATTTTTGATTTATTTTTTCCTTTATTCGCTTTTTCACATCTTATTTCCCCCATTTTTTTTTTGGGTATGGGAAATCGTCCAATGACTTCTCCCGCTCTGGGTGGAGCGGAAGGGCGTGTCAGACTTTTACTGACTAAAACCCACCCGTGTTCCTTCAGTTGCCTGTTGCCAAGGTCCCGGTATCCCTTTCGGACTAACCCGCAACCCTGGCAGGTTCAAACACCCCCTGTATTCATAATCCATCTTCCATATTTTCTTATACTTAAACCCGTTTTCCACCATTTGACAGTATGTTGTTGTACGTTTTCTCATAAATTTCGTTGCTGGACGCTGTCCTAATTATTTTTCCAATACCGAGGTGACTGGCGAAAGCTTTATTGCTAGGCTGGCAATATTATCGATCTGATGGCCACTCTTTTGCCAAATCATGTCTGGACTTATCTGGTTTTAGTGCGCAGGCAGTGGCTATTAGGTGTTTCCTGTTTATCGATAGCTCTATTATTCTATACCTCAGTCGCTGACCTGGGTAGGTACTATTCATTCTTAGTTCTCATACAGTTACACTAGCTTCCGCCCGCGGCTTCGCCCGCGCGGTATGTCGATAAAAAGTAGCCTTTGTCTTTCCCAAGGGTGCCATTTATCTCCTTGCCAAATGTCGAATTCCGTTCAGTGGTTTAGGCGTGAAAAGGTAACTTAAAGGCAGACAGACATAGTTATTTTCGAATTTATAATATTAGTATCTTAGATTGCATTTTATAATCTAAGATTAGTATGGATACGTGTGAAGAATATTGATAATAATATCTACAACGGGTGCTAGACAGTGGAAATTGTTTATTTTGTATAAACTTACTGTCGTCAGAGGTCTAGGAAGATGAGCCTTCTTGTAACGAGTTATACCGCTTTCTGCATTAAACAGTGTCTTTCACACTGGTTGGTTGTTGATTGCAAACATTGTAATTGTCTGATAAAAGAAGTACTTAAATGTAGAGGGAAGGTAATTGTTTGAAAATACAACCATTGTCGTAACCTGTTTAAAAGCCAGTGACATCACAAGCACAATACACCTTAACTTAGAAACACAGCTAGCTCCTGGGTGAGTTGTACTATAATATGCGAATCTATAACAAATATAAATTACCCTTACTACTGCTGTCAGAAACAAAAATTCAACAACAAATTAACACATTACCCACAAAATCACCACACCACATCCGCCATGTTGAATCTATGATTGATCTAGCGTTTGTCTAGTTCGTCCTTGAGACTCAGACAGGGAAACGAACCTCTCAAGATAATAACATAAATCTCTGTGCAGGCGCCTAAGCGACAGCTACACTTTTTGCTTTATTTTGTAAGTCTGTTACTAAGACAGAATATTTTCTTCAGACTAGCGAGTGTGTTCTTTACTGTCTGAACTTTTAAAGGGACTCTGAACTCTGATATATTGAAATAAGATTTTGCCCGCGGCTTCGCCCGGGTGGAGAATAAAAACTATCCTATGTCCTAACCCAGGTCATGGTCTCTCCGTGTGCCATCCGTTCAACAGGTAAGGGTAACAGACAGCCAGCCAGAGTTACTTATTTATAAGCCTGTGTCCTTCCCCAGGATGCCATCTAACTCCTTGCCAAATCAGAAATCTAGAGAGAGAGAAGAAAAGAGGTATCTTGTCTCTTTTGTCGAAATCCGTTCAGTGGTTAAGGCGTGAAAACGTAACATACAGACAGACAGAGTTACTTTCAAGTTTTGTCTTTTTTCTTGTCAGGAATTTATAATATTAGAATAACGGATTTGTATGGATTATGTTCTTGAAACTATACGGCTAGTCAGATGTTTTTGTTTCGTAGTTTTCTATATAAACTTATCAAAACCCATAACACGATATCATATAGCCGACCCTTAATGCAGTTTCATTGTAGATTGCAAATAATTAAACTAGCTTCACCTTGCCAGTATAAAACACATAACAAAAAATCCACTCTTCCATTGAAATACAAAACGTACGCTAAATTATTTATTAAAAGTAAACAATAAAAACCTACAAAAGACAGCACTCACCCGCTGACTACCGAAGTAAATATTTGTCCCTCTCGAATTGTTTGCTGTAGCAATATTATATTCCAATGTAGTCCATGTTCCAGTAACTCGATATGTCGCTTCCAAGTTTCTTTTATAATCCATTTTATGATTGAAACCAATAATTTGTTTTTCATCATCATCATCATCATCATCAGCCTATAGCAGTCCACTGCTGGACTTAGGCCTCTCCAATTGCACGCCATTCAGCTCGATTCTCGGCAACTCTCATCCAGTTGCTACCAGCCACCTTGCGAAGATCGTCCACCTGCCTGAGGGCGTCCTACCTTACGTTTGCCGATTCGCGGTCTCGATGGCCGGCCCATTGCCACTTCAGCTTGCTTATTCTGTGAGCTATGTCAACAACTTTGGTTCTCTGCCGGATTACATCATTCCGGATTCTATCTCTCAGACAATTCGTCTTTAATCTTAGGATATTAACGCAGGCCTCGTCTATCTAGTGGTCGTGAGCGCGACTGCTCAAACTCAAACTCAAAGCATTTATTTCAATTAAACCATTTACAGGCACTTTTGAATTGTCAAGGAGTCGGTCAGTCAGAAATATGAAGCTAGTTGCCCATTCCAAAGCGTAGTAGGTACCTATGGAGAAGAACGGGCAAGAAACTCCACGGACACTCTTTTAAATCAAAATATTGTTACAAAATATTGGTTACATCATTTATGTTGAAATTATACATGTGAGAACAAGCTGCGAACAAGTGCTAAGCTGGAAGTCCTAGTTTGGATCGCCGTCTTGGAAAAGTGTTTCCTATTTGTAGATGTACTATTCCGTTCTGCCTACGCCTTTGAAAAACAAAAGTGTGATGTTACGTTAACGTCTCTTGCATTAAAACTTTGTTGACCGGTTCGTTTGTGGATATCCCACCACCATAACTATTTCTGCTACCTATGATACAGCATAATTTAATTTAATTTGTTTCTTTATTGGCAGACCTTGAAGTCCATAGTGTTAGTAATGACATGAAATGCATAGATATTGTGTTCCGTTAAACTTTCAGTAACTTACAGGTAAGTACAAACTTTTCTTCCTTGTTATTAGCAAAGCATAACTACTTTCCTACAGTTGGAACTCGGACTTGTTTTCTAAACTAAAACACAAAAAATCCCTTTGAGGCTGTACACGCCAGCCTAAAATGAAAAGTAAAAAATATGTCAAAGAAAAATATCAAACGGAGTTCAAAATAAAACAACCCAGAACCGAGCCTTTAATTACGTCTAGCCTCAAAGCTAAAAACAGACATAATCCTAAAATCCAGAACGAAACCGCCGTCATTAGGCTATCATTTCAAATAGTCGTTGTGTAAAAATATGGCCGCTACCACCTTCCAGTTTCAGGCTTAACCTTTTAGAGATCGTTTGACATTTAAAAGGTGAGCTTAAATACCATTGAGTTTGCTAAATGCTGCTTTAATACGTAGAATAGTTACCTACTCGTTAGGGATATTCTTTGGGTGAATAAGTTAGGGCCTCACTCACAACGAATAACGCGCGTAGAATTTAATTGAAATACCTATTTAATTGACCAATTATGCACACAAATATTAATAAGTACAGACAAGAAAAAAGGAACAGAAAAAAGTAAAGAAATCTCATCCAGCATACCTGCGATAGGAAAGTATATAAAAAAAGATGCAGACAACGTGTGTAAGAGTAGAAGAAAAAAAAAAAGTACATAAATCAAAAAACAATTCTGTGCCTCCTGTGATCAGTGATTTAAGTCGAGTTGTACACTTTTTGTGATTTTTACATATAAATTATCAGAAGAAAATTGCGGTTTTTTTGGTCTAACTCACATTCTTCTATCTGCTATAGTTTCGGAGATAGTTTGGTGCAAAGTGATATATCTGCCAGGATTTTGGCAAAAAATCGTGATTATAGATATATGTCAAGTTGTAACCCCTTAAAGTAATTGCTCCACACATTGTTTTTCGTGCTTTGTGGTATAAGAGTGATTATATTACTTTTCACATTTTTATTTTTCAGTATGTTTATCGTAAAAATTGAAACACAGCACACAAACAAACTGATAATTCAGGTAAAAGGAACATAATATTCTAATGAGTTATTAGATTTTTTACTTCTTGTAAGTATATCAGTTTACACAAAGACAACTTATAGGTGCAACATAATTTAACTGTACTTGTATCATTGTATCACGACATTTTAACACATATTGGAAATAAAAAAGGTACATCTTACAGGTTTTTCATGAATAACTTTAAAATTATATTATTTACCATACAAATTAAAATGCACATTGAAAGTGAATGTTTATAACTTCAAAAGAAGGTAGTTATGTGTAACCTAGCCAACATAGGTCACGAAACAGAATTTTTTAAATCTTGCTCTTGTTCTCCTGTAAAGTGTTGATTTTTGTATCACTTATCACAGGAGGCACAGAATTCAATTCCTATGTTAATTTTTAACCGAATTCTAAAAAGGAAAAGACATGCTTTCGACCTTTTTTAACCCCCGACGGAAAAAGAGGGGCGTGTGTATCTGTCTGCGCCATCGTAGCTGCCAAACGGCTGAACCGAGTTTGATTTTTTTGTTTTTGTTTGAATGTAGACTTGATCGAGAGTGTATGTGTAGCTATAAAAAAAAATGTTTTTGTCGGGCGTATTTAATTTTTTTTAATTTAAATATCTTGTTGTTTTCACAAAGCAGATTTTTCGTGTGATTCCATAGACTTGCTACGATTGCTAAAGTAGCTACTAACCTCTACTTAATCTTTCTAAGTACTTACTTCTAAGTAAGTAGGTGCGTACATACCTTCTTGGCATTTGGATATTACCTGTTTCTATACAGGATAAAGGAAAATGCGCTATGATTTTTATTGCATGATCTGGTCAAATACCCATAAATTTTATCTCATTTAATTTAAGGACCTATTTTATCTAGTAGGTGGCGTTCTGTATTTCTACCTACCCCCATGGGAGGAAGGCGTGAGTTTATGTATGTAAGAATCTTTACTTCAACTTCCTCTCGTTTAAAAAATCATAATCAGCTCAAAACAATCCCACTGCTGGGACACAGGCGTACTCCCTAGTAGGCCGTAATCCATCGTATAACCAAGTCATCATCTGCCTAGCCTTTTCCCAACTATATTGTGCTCGGCTTCCAGTCTAACCGGATGCAGCTGAATACCAGTATTTTACATGGAGGGACTGCCTATCTGACCTCCACAACCCAGTAACTGGGTAATACTAGTACCCCCTTTTAGTATACCCTTTGGTAAGACTAGTTGTCAGACTTACGGGCTTCTGACGACCCGTAACGACTGACAAAGATCCACAAATGACAGCCGGGACCAACGGCTTAACGTGCTTTCCGAGGCACGGAGGAGTCTCGGTATGTAAAGATGGTCACTCATCCACGGACCAACCCCGGCAAGCGTAGCTTAACCTGATGGATCGACCCGTGCGACTGTTATTACGTAGCCACGACCTCCTCGTATAACCAAACTCAAACTCAAAGCATTTATTTCAAATAAACCAATTACAGGCACTTTTGAATTGTCAAGGGCCGACCACTTCTGACTGACCGACCCCAAGGGGTCGGTCAGTCAGAAAGATGAAGCTAGTTGCCCATTCCAAAGCGTAGTAGGTTCCTATGGAGAAGAACGGGCAAGAAACTCCATGGACACTCTTTTAAATCAGAATATTGTTACAATATATTGTTTACATCATTCATGTTGGAATTATAATTAATATTGCAGGTTAAAAGCGTCCGTAAATAAAAGATAAAAAAGATACAAAACAATTCAAAAATTAAAATAAATTATAATAAGCCGTCAAGTACCCTATATTAATGAATGAATACCTAGATACATAGATAGATTTTTGATCCTCGCCCAACAGTTCCATTGTACTTGTAGGGGCCCTATCAAGAAACCTCGTGTCATAATCGATGTGTAGACACCCGTATGATGCGTTTATAATGAGAAACCTCCCCGTACGTGCAAGCAGTACGTTTTGATTATGACGTCACGTTTACAGCGCTTGTTATCGCGATTCACGATACATGCAAGGGTAATGAGGTTCTTGCGTGCATAGAAAAGGCAGTTGCTGGTAAATGGGTGCGCACCCTTTTTGTTTTGATGTTTTTTAACCGACTTCTTCAAAAAGGAGGAGGTTCTCAATTCGTCTGATTGTTTTTTTTTATGTTACGCGATTGCTCCGCCAATTATGAATCGATTTTGATGATTCTTTTTTTTGTTTGGTAGGTCATACTATATAATATACCTATCACAGTTGGTCCATTATAAATTTTAGTAAATTAGTATCACCCTTGGATTTGAATAAAGTCATAAAACTAAGTAAATATTATGTGCAAAACGATCATTTTCGGTTTTAAGATCGTTCGAATTTACGTTACGTTTACGTCGCGTGTTCGTGCTGAGCCCACCGATCACTTTGGGCAAAGTAATCACAAAGTTAAACTAATTCCCCAGAACCCTTTGCCCTATGAGACCCTGTGATAAATCTCCTGTATTTAGACCCTTCGTCTTATTTCTAAGGGATTTTTACCAAGTTTCTGTGAGCTAAATATTTGGTAAGCCTTTTGTGGGCAACTAATTTTGAGGTATTTGAGTTTGGTAATTTTCTGTGGGCTATTTCAGTGTTTAGTATCGATTTTAAAATTTCGCCGATATTCTGCCAATACAGAAATTAAATATCCATTTCTTTAAGTCCATTTCTACAATATCATATTACTAAAATCAAAAGTAAAAGTAATATTTCCATTACTTAATATCGAGTACTAATACTAGTAGAACAATGGGCCGGGTATAGAAGCTTTATTGTGAGTAATATTTAGCGTTTATTTCATCAAAATCAACCTACAGAATCAAAAGATATTCAAATTTAAACATTTTGTTAGAAACCTCATAGCGCCACGTGACGCGTCGAGACACGCGTGCCCGGTGGGATTGTTGCGGGGCGGTGTGGCGCGGGGGAAAGCGTACCTATAGGAATATAAGCGAACAGCCTGTCCCTTGCTGTCCTTCCCCAGCGATGCCCTAAGCTGAGGTACATACCCCACAGGGGGTGCGTGTAGACGCTTAGTTTACGGGTATAAGTTGTTTGCCCTGGGTGGAGGCCTTCATTTATTGAAGCAGTCCGGCTAAGCAGCCGACATCCTCGGAGATAGGGTAACATGCGATATGCCAAACATGCGACTTCGGGCAGACGCATGAGGGCAGATATCTTGAGAGTACCTACACAGCGGAAATAAATTATAATGCATAGGAACTAGCTGAAATATTGCAGAATAATCTCACAAAGACGGTGGAACAACGTAGAATATTCGAGGGAGTATGTCAAAGCGTAGCTATTGATTTGGGCCTGCCAGGGTTGCGGGTAAGTCCGAAAGGGATACTGGGACCTCGGCAACAGGCAACTGAAGGAACACGGGTGGGTTTAAGTCAGTAAAAGTCTGACACGCCCTTCCGCTCCACCCAGAACGGGAGAAGTAAATTGATGATTTACCACAATCAAAAAAAAAAAATATTTTGGGGGAAATCCTGTTTTTAGATGCACCCATCTTGGCCCAAATACGAAATTAATGCAAAATTGCTCGCGTTATTGCCTCATAAAGCATAGCAGCTACAGTGTTACCTGGAGGGACAACCGCCCATATAATGTTTAAAATACCAATTGACTTGGAAAATACGGAAAGCCCAGTTTACAATATTTTTTACGTGATTGCTGCTTACTTAGTAATATGGAATGACTGCACAATGGCAAACCGTAAGGCGATTAACATACAGCACCGCGCACCGCCGCGGTAGGCAGTCTCATTACGCACTGGCCTCTATTAAATCCGCTGATGCCTAACACACGTACACCGCCCGACCGCGCGGTCAAATTGATAAAGACCGCGGCGGTGCGCGGTGCCGTGTGTAAACCGCCTTGCACACGTACACCGCCCGACCGCGCGGTCTTCTGCGGGCAACTAATTTTGAGGTATTTGAGTTTGGTAATTTTCTGTGGGCTATTTCAGTGTTTAGTATCGATTTTAAAATTTCGCCGATATTCTGCCAATACAGAAATTAAATATCCATTTCTTTAAGTCCATTTCTACAATATCATATTACTAAAATCAAAAGTAAAAGTAATATTTCCATTACTTAATATCGAGTACAAATACTAGTAGAACAATAATAATAAAAATGAAACTAAAAGTATGCACGACCACCATTTAAGAGCCCCTATCAATTTCGCGGTCTAAAAACAGAAAATTCAAGTTTTTTCGGAGCCAATGTCTCAATATCCTTAAGATATCTGTTTTGTTTTTAAATGCAAAATCATTCATCACCTATTTAACTAGTAAGTCGACTAATAAAATTAAAACTAACTACTCAATATAAATTACGAAAAATAAAAGTCTATCACACGTTTTTACGTAAGCGTGAAACACTTGGTTTTTCAATTGCTTTCATAGCTTACTGGTAGCAAATATCAATCTGAGAAAAATCCTAAATACTGGGCATATAGTATATTAGTAAGGCGACTGATCATTTTTACAAAGTTTATTGAATTAGTACTTGAAAAAAAATGTGATCCACGCTGAAAAAACGCAATAATACCATGTGCAAAATCGTCGTCTACGCGTAAGAATTTGTTACATATTAACAATAAGTCCTAAATATTTTAAAATTTTAGTTATTTATCTACCAAATTCAGTTTTTATATTTTATTTTTGACTACTAATTTAATTATAATAAAAGATCTAAATAATGCCTTATAAACCGATGCGCTCGCTCGAGGCAATCAGTCGCGCCCGAGGGCTTCTCGACGTCGGACCTGTGTCGCCTGTGACGTTCGCCGCTGCCGCCGCTCCCGACGTAATTCGCGGAACCAGGCGTACTTTTGTACTAGAGCTAACCAGTTTTGAGACTGAGTACCTATATAATGTATGGTGTAATCCTTTTTGATTTGCTAATGATATTTATACATATTAATGTTTTGTATTATACTTACAGTAAAATAGTGTTTAATTTTTAGAAAATGAGTCGAATAAGTGAACTTTATTATCACGGAAGAATGAAAGGTAATAAAAAGAAAAAATTTAAAAGAACACGGAAGGCACGTGCAGTTTTTAGGTAAATAATAATTTTTGCCATCATCTTACTAATTAAGAAAATTGTTGTAGTTTACTATTATTTCTTTAATCTAATAATGTGTTAATTATACAGGATGTAAGGGTAAACACTCTTGTCATTCAAACCATGAGTAATTTAGTACCCCCCACCCGTGTTGAGACGCAAGTTCATTCGTCTTGTGGTAAAATTTAGATCTAAAAAAATTAAAAAAAAGTTGTAATTTTCCATTGATTTTACGTTCTATAAATGAAACCAAACCACTGTTTGCAAGGATAACAGTGTTTACCCTAACACCTTGTATTTGTAGAGAATTAAATAGGCAGAAATCTGCCGAAAATCAAATATTACCTGGAACATCATCGATGAGCGAAAAGGGTCGGGACACACGGTAATTCTTTTTTACCCGACTACGGCGAAGAAAAAAGGAGGGTTATGATTTTGACCGGTATGTATGTATGTATGTATGTATGTTCATCTGTTCCCTCCTATCTTCTAAACAACTCGAGCGCTGAAACCAAAGTGACTTTAACTTAAGTTTTCACTTTACGTCCAGCGCTCGGTGTGGTAACACGTCGCGTTCTGGTTTGCAATTGGTCAATCGTCATCCTGAGGATGCCTCGTTGAGAGGTGAAACACGTTTCGATTTCTTACGGGGTTTTTATGACTCTTGGAGAATAGTCAAGCGGAATAGGTAACTAAATATATCTACGTCTATTTTAATTTACTTTAATTTTTTACATAGTAATAATTATAGTTACATATATATAAATAATAAAGGATTTAATAAATAAACATAAATGTAAATAATAAAGGACTAATTAATCTCAATAATAAAGGAGTACAATAACACGTGTAATTAGTTTCAGACTTAACTTATATACGCTGGTCACATTTTATAGTTTGCTTTTACTACAGTGAATGCCATACTAGGTAACCATATTTTTATAGGGTACCTAAACATAGCTCGTCATAATCACAAAATAAAATCCATCCAGTATTACGGAACCTAGTAAGTAAAAACTCCTAATAATAGCAGTTACGGACCAAGATATTAGTTCGCGCTGCACCGTGCACAGCGCACACTACGACTGTCAGCGATACGTCGACCGCACACAGACACACTGCGCTCCGATAGTTACCTAAACTCGTAGCGCGCCGAAATTGATAGGGACTCTTAACGCGGACGCAAAAGCTTTCTGAAACAAAGCAAATACTTCAGGGCTGGCTAATGTAGTGACGGATTTACAAGATGGCGGTTTTAGGTGATGAAATCTTATTTCTAGACTTTGGCTTTCTCAGCTTTCTGTCTTTTTGGATGCTGGATATTGTAGAGGTATCAGATTTTTGTGTTTTGGCATTGTATTATATTTCTAACATAGCATAAAACACACCTAAGTAATTTATTTGTCCCCTGTAAAGATATTTTATAAGAGAGAGGTGGAAAGAGAGTAGAGGTCTTTGCCCAGCAGTGGGACAGTAATGGCAAATAATAAAATAAAAAAGGATATTTTATAGGGGGGATTAATAAATTATGTGTGTGTTAGGCAGAGGTGTAAAATACACAGTTTATTATCCAATAGTGTACATTTATAAATGAAGGGTCATCTGCAATAGTGATAAATGTCCTTCGTTTATCGTTCTGAGATAATCGGGTTATAAGATTAAAAATAATCGGGTTATAAGGTGAAAAAAAACACAGTGTTAGAGATAGGAAAACTCATTTATCTCGAGACTGGAAGCGATATTGCTAAGTTTGTAAACGTGACCATAAACTGCATATATCAAGTAACCGAATGACCGTACCTATTAGTTTGAATTTTAACATTTTTGGACATTTAGCACTACCTATTGCAGTGGACCCTTCAAATGTAAATAATAACGTTTAAGAGCAACCAAATGAAAAAATCATACTAAAGCAAAAGTGTCGTGTCGGGCAAAATGTAACATTTTTTTCGGCCACTCTCATTCGCCAAGTGTGCAGAGTATAACGTGCGACAAGGAACTTCGTTCCAAAACAAACCCTTTTTAACCGACTTCCAAAATGAGGACGTTCTTAATTCCTCTTTTTTTTTGTAAAAATAAGAACTTTTTACAAGACTGCGGAAATCCATTATAAAATACAATAGACGTAGATAGAGTAACCTATTCCTATTCTTCAAGAGTCATGAAAAACCCTGTAAGAAATCGACACGTGTTTCACCTCTCAACATCATCAACTGGTCAATCGTCATCCTCAGAATGACGATTGACCAGTCGCAAACCAGAACACGACGTGTAGAGACTTTTTTTTTTGTAAATCTCTGGCACGTCACTTAAATTCCCAGGTAGCTTTGAAAATATAGGTAACTTCCTACATACTTTTATATCGTCTTTCATGGAGACTTTTCAAATGCACTCCAAGTCTTTTTCGAGCTGAAATTATGAAAACAGTGAAGGAAGCATATCGTGAAAAATAATCGCTATAAGTATTATCCTTCAATTTTCAAATATAACTCGACAAACATTTTTGTTTGTATCGCTATGGGCTTGTTTATCCAAAAGCTCACTTAACTTTATTCGTATTATATTTATGCGGGATCACATAACCAATATATTCACGTCACAAAACTTAGAGACTAACTCGAACCAGCAAAAATGAGAAAACTTGTTTTTTATGTAGGCTTCGTAACTTAGGGAGTTGCCTACTGTACTTACCCTGTAAGCTATTTTGAAAGACGTGAAAATGTTTCTAGATTTTTCTTGTCGGATTTTTTCTGCAGGCGTAGCATGGTGCTTTCTATCTCTACGAAGAATAGATAGGTATAGCTTTTTCCATACAAAGTGACAGTTCGTTTCTTCATTTTTGACATCGCACCGTAGAAATCCTTCTACAATCTGTCATTTTGTCTTTCATTTCTAACGATCTTTGTCTAGGTAGACTATTTCAGACGAAAGTTTTCTATCCTTACTGTCAAAATTACACTGACAACCGATAAATCCTATGACAAAACAAAGAATTCTGAGTCGAATTATGTAGAAGAGTGAATTTCGTAAAAAGTGCAGTTGACTCTTTCTACTTTGCTGCCGTCGTACTGTCTACCTGAAACGTCATTTTTGTCTACTCTTCCGTCGACAAAACGGTGCTCATGCTTCGCCTGCTGATGCGGATATATTAATGAATATATGAATAGGCTTGATCCTTATTAGGTAAGGCCCGGGATATTCATTGATAAGCAAATTGACTAGGTACCTACTTAATTTGTCCGTATATTCAAATCATAACAGACGCCTTAGTGTGACTAGAGGCCTCGATGCGTAAAGTCGAGATGGTTAAAAGAAACTCGCACTAGGGCCTCTGTCATTCCATTCTTTGACAGTTGTTTGAAATGGTTGCAGCACGGCAAAATTACGTAGGGTGTGGTGGTGTCCCGAACCGATTATAGGTACTGTCTCTGGAAAATGATACATAGCTGTAGGTACATGTGGGTATGTTTGCTGGCATAACATTGCTGTCTGGAAATTTGTATACAACATGCATAAGTTTCTTGTGCAAATCGTGTCGACATAGGAGGAAAAGAGTCAAGAGAGAGAAAAGATATATTTATGAATAACCCTTTCTCCACGGCATTGAGCTCTTTTCATGTATGTCACGGACCGACATGAAAGAAGAAGACATAAGTTACAAAAAAAAAAACAACCGATTTCAAAAAAAAAACACTAAGATAGTGAAAAATTACTTTAATTTCGGAAGTCGGTGTCTTTGCTTTTCAATTTTCGTTTTTTGCCACCGACTTCCGAAATTTAAGTAATTTTTCACTATTTTAGTGTTTTTTTTTGGAAGTCGGTTGTTTTTTGTTGTGAAAAATAAAAACGACCCACACATATTCGTTTACCGTTATTTGCTAAGGAAATAACAGTGACGGAGTCAATTAAGATAATAATATCGTCTACATACGCAAAGTGGGAAAAATACGTAATTATTGAAGCTAACTCAAAAACTACGCAAGCAAAATTAATACAATTTATATGAGACCACCTCTGAAGCATGACCTACCAAACAAAAAAAGAATCATCAAAATCGATTCATAATTGGCGGAGTAATCGCGTAACATACAAACAAAAAAACATACAGACGAATTGAGAACCTCCTCCTTTTTGAAGAAGGCGTTTAAAAAGAAACCGACATAATAATCTCTCTTATGTCTCTTCAGGAAAGAGAGAGATAGAGAGTATATTACAGAGTCTAAAATATTAGAGAAAAAGTCCATTAAAAATGTTTTATACATCTACCAGCCCTGTTTCAAGCCTGTTATTAAAATAAAAACGACAGTACGAGTACCTCTAACTTTCATTTAGGTACCTATTGTTATGTTCTTTTATTTCCTCTTTCAACACAGAACATAAATCTGTCCAAGTTTATATTTTACACATTTTTATTTGAAAGGGTTTTTTGTGTGGGATTTTAATTAAAGTTTTGTGTACCTACTATACTTACTTAGTCATCTTTTTATTGGTAAAGCCTAGGCAGATGGTAAGCCATCCTTTTATTTAGGCTGTAAAGGTCCAACAAAGCTGTACTAACTTAAGCCTCTGAATGCCTTAATAGGCTGGGTTTACGCCCGCCGCACATGCTCACACTCGCACTCGTTCACGATACTGCGGTAATGTGGCACTGACATTGGTCCAAGTGTGCATCCGCATTTGCCGACACGACTTGTACACACGGCTACACATCAAGCTATACATTTCCAGTATAAGCTGACCTCGCATTGTACGGAAATCCTATACAATGCGAGATCAGCATAAACTGGAAATGTATAGCTTGATGTGTAGCCGTGTGTACATCAGTGGCATTTGCGGATCCGAGCTCAAAACTATGGCGTCTTGCACGTGTCAACCAATGTCAGTGCAACATCAGCGCAGTATTGTGAACGAGTGCGAGTGCGGCAGGGGTATTTGCCATAATCAATAAGGCAGAGGGCTTGGTAGTCGTAGGTACATATTGGCGATTATTTCAGTGAGTATGTTGTTTTTAGAGTTAGACTGGAAGCTGAACCCAGCGTAGTCATCGTAGTTGGGAAAAGGCTAGGCAGATTGATTCGATATTAGATTTGAAGCTGAGGCTGAAAAGGGATCTTGTTAATTTTATAAACAAACTCTAAATAGATCTAAAACCATAATACAAGTATAATTCTGATCAGTTCCGAAGATAATAATTATTATTATAATACACCAAAATGTGGTTAAGGTAGGAAACGTGTCAAACCCCGTTTCAGTGTACTCTATATACAAGTTTACCAATAAACTGTACCTCTATCTCACTTACACCCGATAACATATAGCTGTCAAATAGAAATGGTTTTGCCTATTCCCTGTGGCGTTCGCTAAAACCACAAAACCGCACTTTCGCGCTGTACATAATTTAGGAGGTATGCTATAACATTACTTCCAATCCTGTGTGAATAAGGTCGTCGGTAAAATATGCCACTTTACTTACAGATTGTAAGTTGTTGTGTAGTATCGTTTCGTTACTCGTAAGTTTTGTATGTAAGAATTGGAATAATAGTCTGTTGGTGACCATTAGTGGAAACTAAGGAGCAATGAAATTGTTTATTCTGTAAATAGGATATTGGAATCACTTTTACACGTCATATTAAAAAGTTGTAAAAATAAGCGAGATGAGGTCGGCGTTTCCTATCTGACTACTCTGAGAAAAAAGGCCGAAACAAACTCACGAGGTCACCGTCTCCTTTAAAGTCCAGACATAATCTTGGTCAGGCCATATGAGGACCATGTAGATAAGAGTCTGAAATGGTCTTTTGAGAAAAGAACCACACAGATTTGAGTGGACCTGTCCAGCCAGTGCAAGCATTTGTCAGTAATAGTGGAGCTCAACTCAGAACTTAAGGAGCTCAACGACTCGACGAACAATACCAAAGAAAGGACATTTGGGTAGGTCGCATAAAGTTCTCAAATTGCCAGACCTTCGCTAAAACTAACAGACCGAAAAATAAATGTCTATTTGGACATTTATTTCCTCACATTCACAATAAAACAATACTTTACAAGTAATCATCATGTCATTTTGTATATAATATTCAATAATGTCAATTTGTATATAAAACTGGTAGGTATATTTTTATGGCTTTCCATAATATTATAGAGCCGTAGTAGTATCCGAATAAGAACTGAGAAAGTGTTTACAGTTAGATGTTAGGATGTTTACTAGTGAGTGACCTACGTTAATTTGCCGTATAAAGCCTCTCCCCCACAGGCGCGTTTTTATCGCGCGATAATAACGCAAGCGTTATCGCGATATCTGTTTTCAGTAGATTTTGTATTAGGACGGCCTCGAAGTTACACACTGCTGCAATAGTAAAGCCGAAATAGGAGTAGGACGCGCGTTTCTCCATCCTGCGAAATTCCGATAAGTGTACTTTGAACATTTTATTAGGTAGGATGCATGTGATCTTACACACAACTACGTTATTATCGCGCGATAAAATAGCAGCTGTGTGCAAGGAATCAGCATTCCGGGGCAGTGGTCCAACTGCTCTGTACAACCAGTTGGACCATGGGTCTTTACCAGGGGTAGTTGTCCAACTTTAAAAACAGTTGGACCACAACACCTTTTGAGAGTTACGTGGTCCAATTCATTTAAAAAATAACTTGCCAACCCTAAAAACCTCAACTGCATCTTTATGTGGATAAATGTTTTAGAAAATTTAACTGTATCGAGTGAAATCGCACACAAAAGACGTAAGGTCCAAATTGAGAATGATGATTATATACGAGGAATTCAGGTACAACTGATTTCAGGTGACATTACTGTAGGTCATGCTTTAGATAAATTTCGTTAAATGTAGTAAAACATTTAAAAAAAGTAAAGTTTAAAAATTAGTCACCCGACTTTAATTTTGTTATTTTACTGCAAAGAGGTTCAATCTATCCGTAAACCAGTAGGTACAGCCACGAACTTTAATTGATGAGCCACCTGGCACTGTTCGTATTTTAGCCGTGTAATGCAAATCGGATTTATTCGGTTCCCGACACGCAGTCTTCGTATTAGAAGAAGAAAATTATATTTCATATCTTTACCGGTTGGCTAACCTGGGAGCCAGAACTACAAACTTGACAGAAGAGTGACTACCCAATGTCAACCAATTGCAGGTCTAGCAACAGTAACCTAGCAACGATAAACAATCGTTGCTAGGTTACTGTTGCGACAGAAACATCTCTGACATCGATATTTCAACTGTCACTGACTTCAGTTTAGTTTTCAGAATTATCGAGATAATGAGCTATGATTCAAAGGAGGTCGGTATCAAATAGATTTGATAAACTTAATGCAACATTGTATTTATTGTTAATTTTTTATCATTGAGTACTTATTAGTCAACCTCTATGGATAAGACTATTTCCGATTAAAAGTTGTGGTTTTTAGAGTTGGCAAGTTATTTTTTAAATGAATTGGACCACGGAACTTTCAATAGGTGCTGTGGTCCAACTATTTTTAAAGTTGGACAACTGACCCTAGTAAAGACCCATGGTCCAACTAGTTGGACAGAGCAGTTGGACCACTGCCCCGGAATGGGAATCAGGGCGCATTATCGCAAAAACGCTTGCGTTATTATCGCGCGTAAAAAACGCGCCGGTGTGTGACAGGTTTTAAAATAGCAATTTCATACAAAAGAACTGTCAAAGAATGACAGTTGTGATTTGAATATAAATATAAGGACAAAATTAATATATTACACGGACAATTTAAGTTGGTACCTAATTTGCTTAATAATTAATTTCCCTGACTTTATATAACGTGCAGAGCTGAACATAAGCCTTTTCACCGCCATAATCTCTTTACGCTTCGCAAAGGGATTAATAAATTAATCACAGAAGTATGACAGAAAAGTACCTACATATTAATTATGTTCTGCTATTAAGTCCAACTTCATACAAGCAACTCCAGTACCGGGCGTTATAAATATTATATCACATCGAGCAGTAAGTGAAAACACTTGAGACTTGAAACTTGAGACCTTGAAACTGACTTTTTGGTATAACGCTTTTTTGCTATGTGACGATTTCGATTTGTTATCCCTGCATGTTATCTACCGCAAATCGCGTTAAAGAACTTTACTCCAAAACATGCACTCACGCACGCACTCTAGGTACTCTTATTCTTGACACTTCTGCCTCTTCTTCTATCAAAAGAAGAAAATGACCACCTACATATTTGATTCGTTTTAGAATTAAAAAATAGGCAGACATGGGGACTGCCGACAGTAATGAAATTTAAAACTGGTTTTAGCGCCATCTATATTCTATAGTAGAGCATTACGGCGCAAGCATGTCGGTGACGCAAATCCATAAGTTTACCCCTGCCAAAAACCGCGAAGTTAACAGTCTAAACCGGCTAATCTTTTAACAACGGCCTGAGCTATTCCCGTATAGCTCGCGCACTCAAGCCTACAAGTTATTGATTCTAACTTCTGCAAAGGTATCCGTTTTGTAATATCAACATTACTTCGATGTTTCTTCCACAATATCTTCGTATCTTTCCTAAGAAAGATAAATAAAAGAACTCCGACACAGTTGTAAAAGTCGAAGTAAATTAAAATGGTGGATTAAGGAGGATTACGGTTTCCTGTTACGAATGCCATAAATAAGCTAAGAAAGGTGAAGAATGTTGTGTTGTGTAATAAATGAGTTAAAAGCGATAAACCAAAGGTACTTGTGTTTAAATTATAGCTCTCGTATTTTGGAACAGGCCAATCAAAACAAAATGTTGTACAGTTTACTTGCGGAAATTCTAGCAATCCTATTAAATCAAAAGGCTTTTTGTTTTTACCTCTTCTAATAACACCTACCTACTTGAAATTAACGCTATTTAAAGACCTGGAAATATTCGTTAATGTCTATATTACATTGTCGAAATGAACGTTAATGTCTATACATTGTCAAAATCATCACGCTTGATACAGACATTAGTGATCTCCTAAATGATACTAAAAGCAGAAAAGGGAACGTTACTCAAAATAAAAATAAAAAAATTATTCGTAATTATTCTACATATTTTAATATACATGAATAAACAAGAACTCTAGAAAGCACTTGATATTTTAATGTTACCTATTGATCTATATTGCTAATTGCCCTTACAAACTGGCGCGATATCGCGGGCGCGACAGGCAGAGTAACCCTTGTCGCGCCCGCGATATCGCACCTGTTTGTGGGAGCCTTTACCCACCAGCATTTACAAGCCAAATAATACCTAGATACTAATAAAAATCATAATAATAGTAGTAAATAGTATTTTTTATATTTTTAAATGTTTTATATATTTTTTTTATTCTAATATTTAAAAATATAATTTATATGTGTGAAAAGTGAAATAAAGAGACATAATAAAATTGTTTCTGTAATCTTAACAACAAACCTATTTTAATCCTCATAAGTATTAAAATCCTTTCCGTAAAATTCTGCGAAAACCCTCCTCCAAAGGTTTCCTTAAATATCCATGTAACAATAAGAAACGATGACCTTTTCGTAAGAACGCTTTTTAGGGTTCCGCTTCTTAAAATGATGGGCTAAAAATAATTGAGAGTGTGTTTGTGAAAATGTATAGGGTTAATTGCCTTTAGAATGGCACGAGAAAAGGAAGAAATGAAAAGAAACAGAATCTACAGTTTTCTGTTCTGCTAAAAGCTAATTTATGGTCGTAAAGGTCGAATGTCACATCATAGATTTTTACATTTTGTGATTACTTAAACTCACGCACTGTCTTATTAGTATTACTTGTAAAAATGTTAGGAATATTGTGATATCGTATACTTTTACAATGTTTGAAAATATGTGAGGACCATGTATCTATCATATAATTTATTTATTTATGTCATTGCTCCATTTTTAATTATTTTTACCTATTGTGCTACAGTAATCGTATTTTAGGTGCATCGTATTCACATGTAATAATATATTTGATGTATACAAAATATGTAAAACGTCTTTTAAATAAAAGAGTAACGGTGGAGTTTTTTGCCCATTCTTCTCCATACGAAGACTACTTTTTGGAAGGGGCAACTAGAATCAGTTCTATTTCCTTTATTTTTGACGTTCAAAAGTGCCTTTAATGTGCCTATTTGAAATAAATTATTTGACTTTGACTTTGACTTCACGACTTCAATAAAATTTATTATTTATTCAGTAAAAAGATTTTCAAGAGAGTAACGCCCTGATTTATCTATTAGGCAGGTCACTTCTCGATCATAAGAAGAAACGACTTAACATTCGCTGAGTACGTTTGTTCACGACCGATTCTTACAAGCAAAATATTCCTTGGCTATAACAAAAGTAGAGTAGGCGCTCTAAAAAGTAGTAAAAATTACTAAGAAACTTAAGTAAGTATTCATAAAATTTTGTTGCACTCAAAAAATTCATATTTGCAGTCCTTTAAAAAAAACTAAAAACTCCCCGAACCCTCTCGAAAGAATTTATTTCCGCTTGACCGATTTTTTAATATCAAATTCACTGAATCAGCTCCTTGTAAAAGTCCCAAAGAATATTGCAGAGAAGACATTGTTGGCAAAGTTTTTTGTAAGACTGAGGGTAAGTATATTACACGTCACACAATGTAGAATCTGAAGTACTGTCGACATGGTAACGGTTGACCACTTCCAACCTTATTGGTAAGGGCTTAAGGGTGAAAAGTGATCAGCTACCAACTTTATCGTGAGGACAGTCGACTCTTGACGTGGTATTCGATATTATGTATGAATATGATATTGTCAAAGTTTTTAGGACCAAGTGATGAATGTTTTTTGGAAAAGGATAAGTCATTGGATTTCTTTTCAGGATTTCAGGATGGACTCGTTTGGCTGAGTTAAATGAAGTTGTAAGTTTGTTGTATTTCTTGATTCAGACAAATGGGTTATTCCAGTCCGATCAAAAGAATATACCTACGTTTAATATAATCTATGATACAAGCCTTGAGCTTAATGTAGAGATCACTGAAAAATTGTCATTATTATCAATTTTCATGGTCATTAAAAAGAACCTATTGTTCTTTTTTGTAAATAAATAAATTATAAGTACTTTTGGAATTAAAAACTAATTTAAAAAGGTTGATCGTATTTGATCATAAATAACACGTGAGCGTAATCAGCCTATAACCTCTCTCCCTGAGAGAGTGTGGGCCGTAATCAACCACGCGACTGCGGGTCACCCACATTTCGCCATTTTATTGGTAGCAAGCCTATTGCCATCAACCGGGCACAAATCCAGATTCCGGACTGCTACTGAGAAATTCACAAACTTCGAAACAAAACAAAATTCGGAAATACTTTACCCTGCTCAGCAGTAGCGCTTGCGACCAAGAGCAACGAGCCAGTGACAGTTCCTAAATATACTAGTAAAGTAGTAATAATGTCAATATAGTATTAGAAACAATAAAAATCAAAGCGAAGCAAACGTTAATATTTTCGTACTTAATATCTCAGACGGTTCTAGAGATTGTAACGAATCTTTTGCGGAAGACATCGTCGAAATGAGGTCAAATATTGAGAAGAAATCTCTTAATAAAAATCGATACGACTCTCTCATCGTTATTTGTGTCCTTGTTATATCTCTGAATAAGTTATTTACGAAAGCTGAGACTACGAAATCCTGAAATAATCCTTCAAGAATAGACATAACATCGCGCTTGTAATCCCCCAAGAGTTAGGCAGAAGTGTACCTTAGTATGTGCACCCACATTTCGCCAGTTATGATCAAGTCCCATGTAATAGCGGGCGAGCCTATTGCCATCAATCGGGCACAGATCCAGACTCCGGGCTGCTACTGAGAAATTCTTGATGGAAAAACCCAATAACACTTTGCCTGACCTGGGAATTGAACCCAGGCCCTCATGCCCAGCAGTAGCGCTTGCGACCACTAAACTAATGGAATTTTATCTAAAAGATTTTTCTATTTTGTTTAATTACGTTCAAGTCTAAATAAGTCTTCAAAGAGAAGGTATTGAATAGTAACGATGTTGTACACGACCCAGTTTTACGCTCAATCTAGGGGGCCATTAATTAATTAAATGGCCCGAATCTTTTGTCATTTGGGATCGATATTATAGACACTTTTGTACAGACATCCCCAACGATTAGAGATGAAATCGCATCATCTTTTACGGATTAATTCTTTATTACCTAACTACTTGGACCTTGCTCATTAAAATCTACAACCATAAGTTACAAAAACAATAAAAGAATTTCACCATTTAATTTTTAACAAAACAAAAAAAATGGCTTCTTTAAAATAATTTTAATAATTATAAGAGTTTATTTATAATAAAGTACCTATTTTATCAACCTTGTACCTTAGCCTACGAATAAATATCTTTGTCATTTGTCTACTACATTTTAAGCTAAAAAGCTTGAAAAATAAAAATATTTTCATTAGAGCCACTACACGCTTGAATGAAAATATTTTTTATTTTCAAGCATTTTAATAACGCATCGAATATTTTCTACTGCATTGCTTTTCAATATGAAATTGTTCACATATTTTGATCAAAACAATTTTCGATACAACATTCCCCAAACGCATATTTCCCTTGTTATTTAAGTAACCTTGAATGCAAATCAAATCCAAATTCATAACGCCAATACGGAACCCATTTCTCGACCCACACACCTCTTTATTCTCTTTTATTACACTTAAGTACATCGTGCCCTATACCAAAATGTACTATTACCCTCAAAAGGTACTATTTAGGTCAAATACCATTCGTATACTTCCGGTCAGCGCCATTCATAACACGGAATGGCAAATCATTGACAGTGAAAAGCACTTTCACCGGTTTCACCCTTTTGTATAGTCGAACTCGTATTTGCGTTACCACCTGAAAGGTGAATGTCACTAACATTCAAGAATCCTTACATTTTATAAAACAAAGTCCTCCGCCACGTCTGTCTGTCCGTTCGCGTTAAACTCAAAAACTCCTCCACCGATATTCATGCTGTTTTCACCAATGGATAGAGTGGTTCTCGAAGAAGGTTTTAGTATTAGTATATACCGACACCGACGCAGGCGAAGTCGCGGGCATCAGCTAGTATGACCTATATAATTATCATACAACACTAGCTGCGCCCCGCAGTTTCACCCGCGTAAGTCTCGATCCCGGGGGAATATCTGGATTAAATGTATCCTATGGCCTATTCCTGGTCATTGGTCTACCCATGCACCAAATTTCATCTAAATCCGTTGAAACCGTAACGTAAATTTGAACGATTTTAAAATTGAAAATATTCGTTTCACACAAAACATAAAACTTAGTTTCAAGACTTTATCTTAAGGGTGATATTCGAATCAACGTAACGTCTACATCGTACGTCGTCGTGCTAGGCTCTCATGTCTATTTATCTTTGTGACAGTTAGATAGTTAAAATAGTAAAAATCTTCGTTCTACCAACAATCGTCTTCTACGATGTCCTTCTCACCGCTCTGGTTTCATTCACTCTTCTTTCTTCGTCCAGGCGGTCTTTCTTTGGAATGCGCTCCCCCTGGAAATCAGGACGGCAACCAGTCGCTTATCGTTTAAAGTCAAGGCACGTGAACATATTCATAAGATGTTGGCAGAATCATCCCGGCGCTAATTCGCTGGATTCGTTTTCTCCTCTATCTGTCGTTATTTCTCCTGACTAAGTTTTTTTTCTTTAGTTTATATTTATGTATGTATATGTGTATGTATTAATTAGTATTCATTTTTATTCAAGTTACATGTATTGTCTTATGTTGCACCTGCCATGTCTGTCTCTGCACCACCCTAAGGTTGACTGGTAGAAAATGCCTCAGGCATTAAGTCCGCCTTTGTACAGTAGTTTTTTACTTGTGCATAAAGTTTAATAAATAAATAAAATAAATAGTTTCAACCTTAGTAAAGTCTCCCATTCCCTGGAAATTGCTGTCAAAAGTGGCAAAGAAATTACGAGGTCAACTATACCTACAAACGAGGCAAGGTCGAACAGGTAGAATATGAAACCGAGACAATAAATATACTCTGTTGATATTTTTTTCGTTCCAGTTCGGGGTGAAATGGGGAAAGGTTATCGTCAGGGGTCCACGGAATTGAGGAGTGCCTTGTAGCGACTGTAATAGGCCGATATTGGGCGGAGAAATGTTTTTATTGTATGAGGATGGAAAAGAACGATAATTTATTGGTAGTGTTTGATACTGTGAGCGAAAATAACACGAAGGGGATCTTGGCTAAGCAATAACAGCCGAAAGGAACGATCGAAGATTAAGCTATGCTTGCCAAGGTTAATCAAAAGTCAACAATGCAAACTTGGCTGAGAATCTGCACTATATGACCGTCAAAATTACATTAAGAAAGTCCCCCTAAACGTCCGCCCTTCATCACTTCCTAGTGCTTTATCTGGGAAGAAGTGGTTGTTAGTCAGAAACCCAAAAGTCTGATAACCAGTCTTACCAAGAGGTATTGTGTTACTTAGTAACTGGGCTGTGGAGGTCAGGTAGGTAGTCACTCCATGTAAAATATTGGTAGACTGGAAGCTTACCCTAACATTAATGGGTAAAGCAGTTGCTGATGACTGACAATAACAAACGCCTAGAGGTTGCTTTGTTTTTTGTAACTAGATTAACCTATCAAGCCTCGAGTAATGATACGCAATTGTCTACCTATTATAACGAATGAGGCTATTATATTGAACGAGGCTAGGTTCATCGATCACTCGGTCCCTGCTAAATTGGTTTCAATAAACTAACCGGTCATGACTAAACTACAAACCAAACAGCTCTAACACATAGGTACCTTTTTTTTTTTTTGAGGGTGGGAAATCATCCAATGACTTCTCCCGCTCTGGGTGGAGCGGAAGGGCGTGTCAGACTTTTACTGACTAAAACCCACCCGTGTTCCTTCAGTTGCCTGTTGCCAAGGTCCCGGTATCCCTTTCGGACTAACCCGCAACCCTGGCAGGCATCGGTCCTAGCGGACCCCGCCAATTGTGCTGACATCTCTTTGAGGCGCGCGTGGAACACGACGCGCCATCGACCCGGTCCTGATCGGACGGCGAGCTACCCATTGCTCGCCGTCCGCAAGCCCGCGCCTATGGTGGCCGGGAATCCGCCTGGGATTCCCGACGCCCAGGGCGTCTCCCGTTCCGCCTCCTCCTTCGCGAGCATTACTGCTTCGCAGAAGGAGGTGACTGCTTCCCATGCCCTCTCGCTCCGTACCATGGCCTGGACCAGAGCCGGACGCGAGAGGTCACCGCCGCCAATCGCCTCCAAGAGGACACGGCGGGGCTCCGCCCAAGCGGGACAGACCTCCACCGTATGCTCCACCGTGTCCTCCGGGCGATCCACACAGTGGTGACACCCGGGCGTTTCCTCCCGCCTAACACATAGCTACCTAAGATTGTATTTGAAACTTTGACCTCCTGCCCTTTCAAACGCGCCAATGAGTCAGCTTACACCATTACTTTCACAGATCAAGATAACTGCGCTTTGCCAGCGAATCAGCAACGCTTTTACTCCGTGTTTCCACACTTTGCCAAAGCCAATTACCGGCAGGTTACAAAAGGTCTTGTAGGCAATGTTTTTGCAACAAATTATACTTGCAAATTGTCCGCATTTTGGGACTCTCGGCAGATTTTAGCCGAACCCTATTTATTTATGGATGTCGCTTAGCCGGAAATGCATGGTCGTCTATCTCGAAAGGGTTTGTGTCATTCGTTTAGGGTGGTATGTCACGGACATCCATCTAATCAGGGTTTTGCAGAGCTTGTTATTTTGAAAATGGATGTGGACTGTGGAGCACATTTTTGTTATTTAAACGAAACATTTCATTTTCAAAAAAAGTATGTAAGGATCGTAGCAGGTGGCGTTCAGTAGTTTCTGCCTAGGTTCATGGGGAGAAGCATAAGCTGTTGTGTTTGCCGCACATAGCAGCTTAAATTTTTGTTGCAAACTCTACCTATCTAGTGTGATACAAAAGATTCAAATGCTGGTGGTTATTATAGTGAGGTAACAGATTTTTATCCGTCTATTTTTATAAAGATCAATAAGAGATTAAACAAGGATAAACAATGTAACAAGTGCGAAGTAAAACAATGATGGACCATAAAAACTTTAGACGCCAAATATTGGTTAATCATAAAACTTGGTTTCACTAAAATGGCAATCATCAAAGAAGAAGAAAAAATTAAAACGTCCCACATTACACACCGCCAAAAGATATCATCAACATAATTACACGAGGCGAGATACCTCGCAGCTACACGTCATATCTCATCTCACAGCGAGTGACAAACCCATTAATAACGTACCTTAAGAGATTATATTTATAATGAATGTTTCTCGTTTCTTGCAGAGCGGTGGCGTGATGTTCTCTCCCTTAGGACGTCTGCGAGTGGCGCAGGCTGTCAGAAAACAGGTGAATATTAATCGGTTATTGTCGGATTAATAAGGGAAGATGGTCTAGTAACAAAAGGAGAAATGACCTGTCATTAAATTTGAAGGGAATGACGTAGATGTGATCATTAGAGGAAATAAAAGAGTAAAGTCCCAGTATCGGTATGATGATATTATCTAACCCAGTTAAACATAGAAATTAAGTCGTTAAGTCAGTAGAGAAAAAATAGTAGAAAAGATTATAAAGCAAAATGGTGTATTTCATAGCATTCTGTATTTTACCGTATTATGAGTTGTTGAATGGTACATAAATGAGTTTTATTGAACACAACAATAAACAACAATTCATACGTGTTTTGATAACATTATGTTTTAGAAATAAAATAAGTAGCACATCAAAGCAAGAAATGGCACAAAAGACCTTTTATCACAGCACACTCGACGTCATTTCTGCAAATAATGCTAAATACTTCAACAGGTTGACTTTAAGCATAGTTCGTCTACTTCCAGATGAGTCAGCTGCCAGTCCTGGGCACAGAGGCTGCTCCTCTTCAGGCTCCACTGTGCTATCAGCTGTTATGTGCCCCCCCTCTCGCCCCGATGCAGCCCTGTGCGCCTTGTGAAATGCCACCTCCGCCATACGCTGTGTATCCGATGCCGTATGATAGTGAGTACTACCCAAACTTATAAGCAAGATTATGTTCTACTTTATGGTCAGCAAAAAGAGTTTTCTTAGGTTGCAACCACACCGCAGTCGACTCGACGACATTCTGACATTATATGAGCTGACATATTGCTCTCTTATTTTTTAAGAACGTTCGCAGACGCATCTCATTCGCAATCTGTCAAAATTACTATCAATTTACCAACATTTTTGTCAAGTTTGACGTTTGCACGTTTTTTAAGTACGAGAATTGGCCATCTGTTTGCAGCCATTGGGGACGTATCATACATAATTTTGGAACTTAAAAATGCATTTTAAAGGTTCATGGGAAGAAAAAAAATCTATTTTAAGCATTATTGCTTAAAACAGTTACTTATCAACGCTTCAAGCTCCTACTTCTAAGAAATTATTTATTTACAGCGAAATACATATACATATAGACATAAAATAATAATACGCACATATTGTATACAAAAGAAGGGGGAAGGAATCATAGGAACCTACTACGCTTTGGAATGGGCAACTAGCTTCATATTTTCTGACTGACCGACCCTTTGACAATTCAAAATGCCTGTAATTGGTTTATTTGAAATAAATGCTTTGAGTTTTGAGTTTTATAGGGTATCAAAAATCTATTTGTTACTTGTCGAAACTAATCTTCATCATTTTCTTTCTCTCCAGCCACCCCAGCGATCTACGGGCCTCCAGCCCAGTATGCCTTGGTACCAGCTCCATACAGCACCCCATGTTGTGAGCCGTCGTGCTGCGCCCCCCTGGACAAGCAGCCCCGAGTGCCGCCGCCTCCGCTGCACCCCGCGTTCATCTACTAAACTCACCCCCTGAAGAAATATATTGAAGGCATTGAATAATATCTGAAGTTTAAGGTACTAATGTTGGTATAAAAGATAGTATTGGATAGGAAGAAGTTGTAATAAATTACAAAAATGGGTTAAAAAGTACAGAAAATATATAGCACTATGTACTTATGTAGTAGTAAAGTTAAAAGAAGTACAGAAGTTACTGATAGAACACATAGTGTTACTATACAAATTAAGGAACCGACTAAAAGTATGTCAGAACAATTTGGACATAATTTTGAACAACGAAATAATCAAATTACAGAGATATAAGTAGTTGTAGTGGAAGTTACAGATGCTAGAAGATGTCAAAACACCAGATTGATAGAAAAGTCTAAAAATAGTACATGATATGAAATCTTTGCAAGATAATGTTACAATGGTGATGCATCTTGTATCAACGATAAACGTAGTTTGTATTTATCAAAATAATAATACCTATAATATATTTATAACCTCTCTTTTCACTGTCAAATCTAGAATCCAAAATTTTATCAGATATTTTAATAATAGTTCTGATGTCAATGTCTTTAATATATTTCTCCATCCAAAATCATTCGCGAAGAAGATTTATTTACTAATTATATTCAGCTTCTTCGATGTATTCCATCTTGATTGCTCAAGTCTTCCAATCCAGTTCATGCTCACCCATCTTCAATACATTACTCCTTTATAAAGAAAGTATTTGTGAGTGATTGTCTGTGACTAATCAATAGACGTCAATCAGAGAGATGGTCAAGTGTTCAAGTTCACCCTCGGGTTTGTTTCGATTTCTCTGAATGTCTGGTTGCTTTTATTTATTAGATTTAAGATATTTAGCTTCAAATCGGTATATTTAAGAAACCGTGGATTCGTGCTATCGTTATTATTATAGTGAATCTTATTGGTGTATCAAATTGCTGTTTAAATAAAAATCATTTATCATTTTCGTGGCGTGTCTTGCATTATATAATTATGTCATCTATATACTACAATCTATTTTTATCAGACATGTACTTGTAAACATCTAAGTATGATACGAATTATATGTCATGGAATTTCGATTTCAAACAATGTAAAATCAAAATGTAAAATTCTTTAACATAATTTAATAAATTAACCTACTAATTCATTGAGTTGGTTTATAGGAATCTGGTGAAAAGCCCAAGCAAGATCAATTTGATACATCTGTAGTAATTTTCATTATAGTGTTAATATATCAAAACCAACTTAGGTGCGGATATATCTATCTTTTTAACTATATCAGTGTTAATAGTAATACTATTGTGGATGTCCAAACTTCTTAAATATGGTATAAATAAACTCGTCAAATTGACAGTCGTCTTTTGAATATAATAAAATAATTCAAGTATCAATGTAGTTTTTCATATCCGCACCCAAGTTAAATATATTAACACTTTGTTTAATAATACAACAAATGTGCGTTATGAGCACAACGAATTAAGCACAAAATCGGTTAGTTGCTAGTTTTAGATGACGTTACCTCTGATAAAAGACAGATTTGTTATTGCTTGTTATCCTTGAAAAGGATTTTTGTTTATCCTTAGAGTAAGTTGTTTTTTGAAACCCCAATGATGGTGCATAGGCGTCTTGGAACTGGAAATCGGAATAAAGATTTTGATAGAACAATTTGTAGAATAATCAGTACTCTTAATTGAATAAGTGGATATTGGTGTAAGAGAGATATATCGAAATATGTAATTGCTTGGAGCTATAGAAGAGAAGTTAGTCAGCGAAGTATTTAGAGATCTTTGGCGATTGGCTGCTTGCCTACTTGAGGGACCTAGTTTGAAGATAATAATAGTACTTTTAGAGACAGATTTTGGTTTCATTCCCAAGACGCCTATGACCTTCATGATCTAGAACAGAGAAAACAAAAAATATTTTTTAATATTATTTAGTTTTTACATGTTGCTGTTGAAATACACTGGGGTCCAAGATGTGATAAGGAAATGTGAAATTCAAAGTTGGATTTAAAGTTTTGAAAGTCACATTTCTAAACCCGTTATTGTTGTGTTGGAAATAAGAGTTAACTCAGTTTTTATGCACACATTAAATTTGCTATCTTGTAACATGTTTGAGTAAGATAGACATTCTGAAATAGATGGACGTAGAAAAGAAATAGGTAAGTTCTACGATAACAATATAAAAGAAAATGCAAATACTAAACCTAATGCAAACATCATCTTACTTGAACATGTTAATAAAGCAATCACTTATAAAAATTGTTTTTAAAATGTTATTGATCAAACAGAACTGTGTTCTCCACAAAGTGATTAACAATAGACTTATAACGAACCCATAAAGCAATGAAATCGTCAAGTATGTGATACGGAATAATTTGAGAAACGATAGCAATAGTTTTATTTAGTATATTAGAAGTAGATTCTTTTAAATCTTCATATTCTCATGACCCGTTGCATCGTCGTATTAACATAAATATCAAAGAATTTAAATACTTTAAAGATAAGGTCTCTTGCGCATGTGATAATTTCAGTGTCACGCGAGTTATTAGTCCTGTGGTGATTGTATTTCGAGTGTGTGGCTTATCTTACTGACCTAGAATTCTTGCTGATGCAATTGGGTTTTCATATAGTACCTACCAGAATAATAATAGGACCAAACAATGATTCCCAAATCAGATATGTGCAATAATCTTCGCGTCTGTCTAGATTAGTATATCACAAATCTCTATACGTAAAAATTGTTGTACTAATATTAATCATTTTGATATTGTATTCTATCACTTTTTATGGCTGCTAGTTGTGTGATGCTACGGTGAATGAATTTGCAGCTATTTTTCGTTTTGCTTCTCTATTTTCATCTTTGTCAACCTTTAGATTTGATTCTTATAATTTGTTATTCCGATGATCTCACTGGTTAGAAATATTATCACGTTCTCTTAATATTATTCAATCTTTTCTATTAGCAAGCCATCTCTCATTCTCTTTTGATATGTTAAGGATAAGTGCTATTTGCTAAAAACTTTTGCTACAACTGTTCTATCAGCAAGTTCATTCACCCCCGAGCACTGTCGATGTGGTCTTCTGCCTTTAGTCTTAAGGCTTTCGTCTCAATTACTATTGTACATCATAATTATACGATTAGTGTAACTGGAAATGCTGTCAATTTATCGTCTTGGATTTTTATAATATATGTATATGTTAAGTATAGTACTTAATGCGATGCTTCGCTCAATATATCATTTGTATCTTCGTGTGCTTGTAACTTCAGTTCCTTGATCTTGTGTTACCTCAGAAGCAAAGTTTATATCGAATCTATTGTCGTGTCATAATCTATCTATCGTGATGGTTCACGCGATGGAGTATATTTTACTATTGATTCATGAAGAAAAAGGCTATTAGTGGTATTTTTGTAAAGGAAGACGAGAAAGGATAAGCAGGGAAGATGATTTGAGTTTTGAAAGAAGCCAATGTTAGAATGAGAAAAAGAATTAAAAGATCAGATATACCATCTTATGGATGTTGATCACCTATGCCGCATTCTTGCTAATTCTTTGGGGATTAAATATGAAGCAAAAAAACACTTTGTCGTCGTGTGGACCAGAATAGCACTCATCGTAGGTATATATTTCGATGTTGCACTATCGATGTTTTGAGTACAAGGAAATCTATATCCAAGCTAAACTTTAGGTATATCTTTATCACTTTCATTGCTTTTATAGTTTTTGGCGTAAATGTATTTATATAAAGTAGTTGAGTTGGTATTTGCACAATTGCATTAACAACATAATTACTTTTTCTGAGAGATCATGTCTTTTGTATCTATGAATGTTAAAGTTGTTCATTTGTTTTCTAAATCTACCTTACTTTTCATTTAATCCTTGTGAAATTCGATTTGAATAAAATTGAAAATCACCTGTTTTTAACGTAGAGGTTATAATTTCAAGAGGATTTTAAAAATAAAGAAAAAAATGTTTAACAAAAACGGTTTTAGAGAGTTACCAGGTGAAAACAACGTAGCTGTTTTGTATGTATTTACGCCAAAAACTATCACTACGAACATAATACGTGGCCTAGATACATACTGCCTAACATATCGGATAACGAATCACTACGCTAAAGTTAGTTATTTTTGTTATAAATGTATATAATCTCTCGCTAGGTGGTTGTAGTTGTGTGGATGAATGTAATTTAGACAATATTAATGTAATTATAGGATAAGAAGATTAATGTGTATTTATTGAGATTGTCACTTAACTTAGGTCGGCTTAGTATTGTGAATCGTCTTGAATGGGACTGGCTTTAGTTTGAAGCATTATTTTGTCTATAGGTTATAAGTAAACGTTATTGTTTGATTATTTGAAGAAAACTATAAGAAATGAAAAAAGGGCTAGTAGATACTGAGGAAAATATTCCTTGTATTGTTTTGAAGCAAGCATATTTAAGGATATAACTATTCTTCAACATCAATTGATGATATCAACGTTATTTGATACAAAGCGATCATCTTACTCAAGGCAGTCAGATCTATTATCTCTTAGATCTCTCTTTTCTGTTATATCTTCATCTTTGAAAGTAACCGCGGACCTAAATGATTATGTATGTAATACATAATGATGTAGTCCAGGTTCTTCATCTATTTCTGCTAAAGATTTTGCTATAATCGAAGGCACTAAAGCCAGTTCTATGAAATACTTAAGTGTCGCCATTTGTGAACCGTAGTTATAATTAACTTTAGTGGGAAAGCTGTCAATAGCAGTAGTGACACTCACTCTATCACTGTCGGTATTTGTATCATCATTCTGATTATGTACTGGTTCGATTTTAACTATGATGGTCTTTTATTGTTATCTGAGGCTTTCATTTTCAGGATTGTCTTTTGGTTCTGTCTAATAATATTTCTTTAATCCTAACAAAAATAAACACACTTTGTTTGTGAAATTATTGTTAAGAAAGTCCTGTTTAGATTGAATTAGCGTGGAATTCCAAATTTTATAGAAATTGCTCTATAGGAAGATTATGCACAGAAGAAATATTTATCAAGAACGCTCATATTTCAACAATGGATTCTTACGGAAATATTATTTTCATGTTACCTACTGATAAACTTAACTCAATTCTAGAGATTTGGAGCAAAAATTATCTCTGTATTTCTCTATTCTTGTATATTATTATTTCTTCTTATAATATAAAGGCTCTAGAACCTTCCTACCCGTGTCCACATCATTGACTCATGACATACAGGGACAAAGACAATACAGTTGTTTTCTTTGTAGTTATTTTCTTAGAATGGTCATCATGAGATGTTCGTTACGTCCACTTATTATTTGCTTTAGCGGGTAGACAGGATTAGTGGTTATGATAAATATATATAGATAAGTCGTAAGTTTTGCTCGATTACGTATATTTTGAGAAACTATTATTATAAAAAACTTAGCTTTAGAATCTTTAATATCGTGAAGTACAGTTATAATTGTGAGAGAAATCGCTCGTATACACTATCAAAAATGAGTAATTAAGCAACATTAAAAACGGGACAGGAGAATGCAAGTCTATTATAATGGTATGACTGCACAATAACGCCAATTGGATGTTTCTCTTCAGGAGTTTTAAAGCAGATACATTTCCTACCACTATTATTATACCTTTATAACATTTAGTCTTATTCCTGTCTTATAATAATATTTCTGGTTATTTCAAAATCTACGCAATCGCGCAAAACTATATTTACTTCTACTAATAGAAAAATCTCGATGTTTACAAAAACAGAAATATCCAAAAAAAAAAAACTATAAAATAATAATTATTACTATAATAAAAACAAATAATCGTAATTTTTCTCAACTCCAGTGTCCGCAGCAAAAAGCTTAATAACTTAAATAATAAGTTACTTCTAGTGGTCGTTTAAGGATTGTCCAAAACAAGGCATCTGTGAACGTTTTGTTGATTTTGTCCAATTTTCGAATTGTATAACGTGCTGTTTGTTTTGTATAGTGGCGTTATGATGGGGAAGATTAAATAAAAATGATCTTTTCGGAAATAATAATAATAATAAGAAATCTTGAAAAAATATTTGGAGAGCAATTTATTGCTGAGTTAAATAATAAATAGTATTTTTGAATAAAGTTCTACACTGTTCATTTTACAAAAATACATATAAGCTGTTGAAAAAGTAAAATAAAAAGGGATTCACTAAGAAAAACCCATAATTTACAAAAAATAACGTCATCATTATGGTGAATAACATTTATTAACATTATTATTAAATAATAATTATTATTATTTGAATATAATAATAAAAATATTGGGACTGAAAAATAATAATGAAATCGTGGCGTCACTGTTCAAACGAACACATTTTTGATAAAACCTTTACAAATTTGTAGTCCAACGTTTTTTTGTTACGATAGTTTTACCCTTTTTAGAGATACGTATAACGCGAAATAAAAGAATATTATTTGTTGAATATAGAAAATATTTCATAGCAATATTTTTATTGTTAACTACTTTTAAGGTACCCTCTTAAAAGCTATGCGACATAGTAAACGGCTTTTTATATATCGACCAGTGTTTAGTACGTATGGCACATAATAATTATTATATTATTATTAAATAGTGAATTTAGAAAACTATTAAAGTCACTTATCAAGCTGTCTTTATACTGTATGTAGCAGAAATATAATATATGACTATATCTATCCTATTCTATACATGTTAGTATGTGACTCTGTATATTTCCTAATAACTATTAAGCGTGGACAAATTTTAATGTCGTTATTAATTTCTATGTTTAATAATAATATTAGAATATCTTCAATAATAATAATTATTATAAAATAAGTTACGCGCGCTATCGTGATCATTATTCAATCATTACGCACATAAGTAAAAAATAATAATATACGAATTAATTATAAGTAATAATAATAATTACACCATTGTATCATCGAATGTAATTGTTGATTGTTATATTATAATTATTATAATACAATTATTGTCTAGTTATTATGTATGTGATATTGTTATTGGAATAATAGATATTTTAAATGCTAATAAAGTAATTTATCTATTACCCTTCTTGTTGACTTGTGTGTGTAATAGTGTTATTAATTAAGACACTAGTTTTAAGTGAGAATTTTAAAGGTAATTTCAGAAAGTGGTCGTATTCGTGGTAATATAACATTTATAATATCAACCCTAATAACTGCTTGATGTGTTCTTGTAGGGATAAACGAAACATTTTTGGACATACAGCCTTTTGTCATTGGAAGATTTTATTAACTATTTCACTATAATACTGTTGTTTTAAAACATGAAAAATTGAATTCAAAAATATTATTTTCATTATTATCACTCTCGTTGAGTTATTGAATGCTTAAAAAAAAACAAATAAGTAACTAAAATACTATTCACTCCATTAGATTGCATTTTTAAATAATTTCATGTTTTAAAATTACATTTTTTACATCCTTAAATAGTTACCCTATACGAAAAACATCTGACAATAATAATCCTCATTATTAAATAAAAATATTATTATTATTATTGCCAGAACGTTGTCATTTCAAATAAAGCTTATATGTAAACTTAGTATGATCTCACATGAAAATAATAAATTATAAACGATCTATTTTACAAAAAATATCTTTCCTGGAAACTGTAATAGAATTTTTCTTTTTAAAAGTAATCTAGAAGCTCTCATATCACTTGCAATCTGCGAATCACTGTGAGAGGGTAGGTCATGAGCTCTCATTTCTAATGATCATAAATAGTGGAAATACAGAAGAAGATTCTTCAAATTTAATTCGTGAGAAATTCAAGAAAATATCGAGTTATTGTTGTTACTAATCAATTAGGTACATGGTAAAGGATACTGAATTTCAACCATAAATTAGTTTATGTATATGTCAAATATGTATTTATTCACGCCTACATATATTTTTTGAAGATCAACGAACAAAGTTGTAAAATTTGTACATACCCTTATATTAATTATTTTAATTTGCATAACATTATTTGGTCTGCAATTCAAACTCAAATTATCCAATAAAGAGCATACTATAAAGTCAAAATGAGTTGCTGTATTGCAAATGAGCGCTCATGACCTATTCTATAGAGCTAAGTACAATAATTAATATAATATTGAAGCAATAACGAATAAATTAATTTAAGTCACGTGTAATAAATTTAATTAATGTACAATTTGTTGTTTTTTGTTCAAAATCCTAACACATCATTCCAGCCGAAAGACGTCCACAGCTGGACATAGGCTTCCCCCAAGCACCGCAACTTCGACCGGTTCTGCGCATCCAGCGGATTCCTGCGGCCTTCACCAGGTCATTGGCCTACCTTGTGGGAGGCCTTCAAACGCTACGCCTTGCGGTCCCGCGGTCGCCAGTCCAAAACCTTTCGGCCCCATCGGCCTTCTGTTCGGCAAAGTTAAGTTTGGCAATTCTTCGGGCGATGTCGGTTACCTTAGTTCTCCTACGGATTTCTTCATTTCTGATTCGATCCCGTAGGACCTTATACTTTTACCCAATTCCAAATCCTCCTGTCTCTACAGGAGGATTTGTACAAAAGTATGCAAAATCATTTGCATTATGCAACACAAAACATAAATCTAATTATTAGCCATATGTCAGCTAGCACACGCTAATATACCAACCAAAAAAAAACGAGAACTATATGTACTCAAGCAGAAATAAAAAGTAAATGTAAACATAAATTAACTAAATAAAAGCCTCCAGGCACAAAGGGCGTGCCCGCCTACATATCACTCACTTAGGATTGGCACTTATGCTTGTAGGTTTATGTAGCTCAAGATAGCCTAGTGGTGTCCCCGTCAGACTGCCAAGTCATAGGTCTTGAGTTCGAACCCGTGCAGCATAAATCATCTCTGACACCAGGTTAGTCAGCAACCACACGAAAAAGAAAGAAAGTAGCTCCTGCTAACACAAGAAACGACGAATAAGTTACAATATTTTTATTGACTCTCGTTCGGCTAGTGGTCGCAAACGCCACTGCTGAACATGGTCCTGTGTACAATCCCTATGTCGGGCAAAGATTGTCCCAAGCATCCCCGACTTTATGTATTTATTTATTATATTATTTATGTACACACAGTAAAATACAAAATAGATATGACATAATTAAAATATGAGTACAAAGGTAATGCTTATTTCTTAAGAAATTTCTTCTAGCAGACCTGCGAAAGGAGAAATGAGAAAGAAATGTAGACAATAGTGTGTGAGAACAAGAAGAGAAAAACATGAATATGCGAAGTCTTAACTAAAAATATCAAATATACCTACACATATACGCAAGAAAATTAACATATACTTAAATAAATACATAAAGCTTAAATATATAAACAAATACACTATAGGTACCTATATAATAATATACTCAAAGTTGAGAGGAAAGATAATGCTCTTTTACACGAAGTTTGAATAGAGAAACAGTTTTCAAATCACGAATGCTAGGCGGAAGTGAGTTCCACAATCTTACAGCATGGACCTATTCAGTATTGTAATAGCTAGGCTTGCTCCTTCCTGGAATAAATACAGGCGAGGCGTGGTGTTATTACCCTACCTTTTTAACAAAAAGGTAATGGTTCATTTTCTTCAAAAGAGAAATTAATTGTGTGCCGGTATCTGCGACATGGTTATGTGACACCTTACTACCATACCTACCTGTACCTACCATATTTGGAGGACATTTCAACTGTGAAAAACCATCTTCAACTAAACTCGAGACAATCTAAGAAGTCCGTTTTGACGTTTCATTCTCGTACATATAATAAAACGATAAGCCTTGAGAATCAGTTTTAAGCAATGTTGATATGTCTTTGATTACAAATTCTCTAAGTATGTTCAATCGATATGTCTCGAGAATCAGTTTATAAGAAACCATTTTTTTTTTTATTGTCGCGAGTGTACGTAAAAAACTTGCGCAATGAATTTTCTGAACCAAAACCATATCAGGGATCTTTATTAAAACTTCCGCCCACTTATCCATTATAAATTACCCACAAGTCGAACATGAAATAAACCAACCCACCACGTGGTTGCCTCAGCTCCTTTATTAGACGGGTCACTGACCCCGTGACGTCGGCTGGTAGGCCCAGACAGCTAAATGAACTGGGCCTAAGCCTAAAAGCGTCATCTCATTTCCATGTGAGTCAGACGGCATAACTCACTACCATGACAGCGAACAGACTAATCGATTTTTTTGGCGGTTGACTCCTTTTACTTAGAAACAGACCATAGATTTTTTTATGCAGAGTCAAATTTTATTGCATACTAGCTTCTGCCCGCGTCTTCGTTCGCGTGACATTTCCTAGCGTGATGTTAAATAGCCTATAGAAATCCGACTGGTAGTTCCAGAAATTATAGCATTCAAATAAACAAACAAAAAACGTTTGTTATACGCTTTCACGCCGAAACGGCTGACCGGATTTGGATGAAATTTTGCACATAGGCAGACCTTGACATGGAGAAGGACATATATGCTACTTTTTATCCTGGATCGCAGACGAAGTTGCGGGGAACAGCTAGTAATATATAAATAAAACCAAACACGGAAAAATTAACATTATCTATTGGCCATACTTGTACCTAGTGTGTGGAAGTAGGTACGTCCAAAATGACATATACGGACAAAATGACACAGCTGGCTTTTTTCGAAATTCGTGGGCTACAATGCTGCAGTTATAATACCATCATGTGACGTCCGCCATATTGGTATACCTGTCAAATTGTTCGCGCCATTGGCTAAATCATGCTGGTGATAATGGTATGTACGAACGTGTTTTGTGCGCATAAAAGTTTTTTATTTTGATGGATTTCATCCTGGTTTTCGTGATTTTTGCGTGATTTCTATTACATATTTTAATGTAAATTAAAGAAGTGTAGCATTCTACTGCATTGATTATAAGTATTAATATAAATATCTCGTGTTTATAGAAATCATCACTTATTTATTGTTTTGGTAACATGTGGGGCAAAATGACATACTTATATCCGGGGCAAAACGATATGAAATGAAATGAAATTGTTTATTCTGTAAATAGGATATTGGAATCACTTTTACACGTCATATTAAAAAGTTGTAAAAATGTGCTAGATGAGGTCGGCGTTTCCTATCTGACTACTCTGAGAAGAAAGGCCGAAACAAACTCAGAGGTCACCGTCTCCTTTAAAATCCAGACATAATCTTGGTCAGGCCATATGAGGACCATGTAGATAAGAGTCTGAAATGGTCTTTTGAGGAAAGAACCACACAGATTTGAGTGGACCTGTCCAGTCAGTGCAAGCATTTGTCAGTAATAGTGGAGCTCAACTCAGAACTTAAGGAGCTCAACGACTCGACGAACAATACCAAAGAAAGGACGTTTGGGTAGGTCGCATAAAGTTCTCAAATTGCCAGACCTTCGCTAAAACTAACACAACGAAAAATAAATATCCACATAGTCCTCACATTCACAATAAAACAATACTTATAAGTAATCATCATGTCATTTTGTATATAATATTCAATAATGTCAATTTGTATATAAAACTGGTAGGTATATTTTTATGGCTTTCCATAATATTCAAAATGTCACAATGCTTAGCAGAGCGAGCAGCTCAATCCCATGCATTTTTGTCTTCTAAATAATCTGTGATTTTATAGTACCCTTTTTTACAAAGTTTGGTTTTAATACAGCTTTTAAATCGTTTAATGGGTAAGTTTCGAATGTCAATGGGAAGTTTGTTATAAAAGCGTATACATTGACCCATGAACGAGTTGCCTACTCTTTGGAGACGAGTGCGATGTACAGCAAGATTGTGTGTTATTCCTGGTATTTAAACTATGAATATCGGACATTTTCTTAAACTTTGATATGTTTTTGTGTACATACAATAGGTTTTCAAATATATATTGTGAGGCTATAGTCAGAATATCTATTTCTTTGAATTTTTCTCGAAGGGAATCTCTTGGACCTAGTTTGTAAATGGCTGGAACAGCCCTTTTCTGTAAAACAAAGATAGCATTAATGTCCGCACAGGCTCCCCAGAGAAGAATCCCATAAGACAGAAGACTATGAAAATAACTAAAATAAACAATTCTGGCTGTATCTACGTCATTTATCTGTCTAATTTTTTTAACGGCATAGGCGGCCGAACTAAGCCTACCTGACAATTTTTCTATGTGTGGGCCCCATTGTAATTTACCGTCAATGGTTATTCCAAGAAAAACTGTCGATTCAACGGGGTCCAACTCTATTCCATTAACTTTAACATTGGTAGATAGCTGCCTGACATTTGGCGTTGAATATTTAATGAGTTTAGTCTTTTTTTCATTCAAGAGGAGATTATTTACATTAAACCAATGCACAACTTTAGAGAGTGCATCGTTAACTTGTTCAAAATTGACTAACTGGCGTTTGATTTTAAAAATGAGGGATGTGTCATCTGCGAATAATACGATCTTATGATTATCCCTTATGTGGTAAGGCAAGTCATTAATATAAATGAGAAATAAGAAAGGACCTAGAATTGAACCCTGCGGAACGCCCATGGTGACCGAAGATCCTGCAGATCTCTTACCATTAACATCGACCCTCTGAATTCTGTTGTTCAGATAAGAAGTCAGAAGGTCGAGAGCCTTGTCCCTCATACCATGGTGGTACAGTTTCCTGATGAGAGTATCATGATGTACGCAATCGAAAGCCTTGGACAAGTCGCAGAAAATGCCAAGAGCATCCTGCGACTCCTCCCAGGCCTCGAAAATGCTCTTCAGTAATTCCACGCCCGCATCTGTAGTTGAACGACCCTTTGTAAAACCAAACTGTTTTAAATGGAGTAAATTATGTGCATTGAAATGTCCTAACATCTGTTTAAAAATTAATTTTTCAAAGATTTTGCTCAACGTAGGTAAAATCGAAATAGGCCGAAAATTCGTGGGAAATAAATTCGTGAGATATAATGCTGATGGTTCAGATTACGATAATGATCCAAAAAACAGACAGAAAATTGAAGAAGGCAGGTACAGAAGACTCATTACGATGAGGATTCAGATGTAAACGATTTTCCAAATGCGTCGAACGGTGTCGGATGCATTTACTGTAACGACCTTTTTCTCGTTCCAAAATGGCCACGGTGCAACAATTGTTCTCTGGCTCACACACCATATTCTGATGTACCCAAGAAGACCTTAACTTCGTCTTTGATATATGTAGGTACTTCACAATTTTCGTGTTTATTATGTACCTATGTCATTTTGTCCGTACTATATGGACAAAATGAATTTCCGTAGAGGTTTTTTTTTTTATAGTTCCTATTCAATTACAACTTTACGTAGGTTGCAACTAATGAACCAAAGATGATTATTCAAACTAAACACTGATTGGTACTATGTTAAATAAAAATATATGATCAAAAAACAAAACCATATGTCATTTTGGACGTACTTCCCCTAAATGTTTAGTAATCTGTGTGCGAATCAAACCCGTAGCCCGTAGAGCAGCGGGCAACCGGCTAGCCACAGCATCAAATTGCGCCATCAAAGTTGGCCAAGAGGTCGATGGACCACCTGATCATAATCTAACGAGGCTTGTGGCCAGACAAACACGGTGAGATAATATTTGTAGGTAAGGTTTGTTCCAAAAGTAACTGATGAGAAGTAAACAAATGGATCAGAAAACGTATCTATTGATGCCAATTTAAAGCGCCACTTGAAAATTTAATGGTTTTATTTTATTATTTGAATACTTAAAACCCGAAATTCTAATTTTAAATCATCTTAAATAAACATGTTTTTCATTTTTCGGCATATAGATTGGAATGCAGTGTTAGACAAGGGGGTTTGACGTCACGTTTTTTTTTTTTTTTTTGGGTTTGAAATCATCAAATGCCTTCTCCCGCTCTGGGCGGAGCGGAAGGGCGTGTCAGACTCTTACTGACTAAAACCCACCCGTGTTCCTTCAGTTGCCTGTTGCCAGGGTCCCGGTATCCCTTTCGGACTATTCCGCAACCCTGGCAGGCATCGGTCCTAACGGACCCCGTCAGGTGTGCTGACATCTCTTTGAGGCTCGCGTGGAACACGACGCGCCATCGACCCGGACCTGGTCCTTATCGGACGGCGAGCTACCCATTGCTCGCCGTCCGCAAGCCCGCGCCTATGGTAGCCGGGAATCCGCCTGGGATTCCCGACGCCCAGGGTGTCTCCAGCGACGGCGGTTAGGGGCGTGAGGGCGCAGGCCTTGCCTCTCCCTCACGCCTTCCGCCTCCTCCTTCGCGAGCATCACTGCTTCGCAGAAGGAGGTGACCGCCACCCATGCCCTCTCGCTCCGTACCATGGCCTGGACCAGGGCCGGACGCGAGAGGTCAGTGCCGCCAATTGCCTCCACGAGGACACGGCGGTGCTCCGCCCAAGTAGGGCACATCTCCACCGTATGCTCCACCGTGTCCTCCGGACGATCCGCACAGTGGTGACACCCGGGCGTTTCCTCCCGCCTAATCCTACACAGGTACCTCCCGAAGCTGCCATGTCCGGTAGGACCTGCGTCAGGCAGAAGGTGAGGACCTGCGCCAGGCGGAAGGTGAGGATGCCGTGGCGCCTGTCCAGCCACTCCTCAAAGAGGGGACTTATCGCCGCAATTGTGGCGTGCCCAGCACTGGGTTGCGACAATCGCACTCTCCATGCCGCCATGAGATCCTGCCGGAGCTCTGTCCGCTGTGCCGCGATTTCTCGCGGCAGCGGAGCTACGCCCCGGCGCGTTTGACGTCCCCTAGGCTTTTCAATCTGTATATTGATGGCCTCATTACTGAGCTCAGTAGCATGAGTGTCGGATGACGAGTAAATGGAGTGAGCGTCAATAACATCAGCTACGCGGACGATATGGTGCTGCTGGGCCCGAGTGCTGGGGCAATCAGAGAACTGCTCAAAGTTTGTGAGACTTATGCTGCCTCACACGGACTAATTTATAATGTCACCAAGAGTGAATATATGATCTTTAAAGCCGCTGGTAGCTGTGCGGACTCTGTTCCGGAAATAATAAGACTGAATGGGCTCCCGTTAAACAGAGTGTCTAAATGTAAGTACCTAGGGCATTTCATCACCGACAACCTTAGGGATGATATAGATATCGAGAGGGAGCGTAGGGAACTAGCGGTTAGAGGCAAAATGTTGGCTCGTAGATTTGCTCGGTGCTCTGATCAAGTAAAAATTACTCTTTTCAAAACCTCTAGTCAGAGCAATCTATGGGTCAACTACACCAAGAGATCGCGGGATACCCTGCGCGTCCAATACAATAATGCGTTCAGGATGTTGTTGCGACTGCCTCGTTTCTGCAGCGCCTCGGAAATGTTCGCTAAGGCCCACACAGATGGTTTTCAAGCCATCATTCGCAAAAAAATAGCGTCGCTGCTGAGCAGAGTGCGGGGTAGTCAGAACTATATCCTGAGAGCTGTGGCGGAGAGCTATACTCCAAATATGGGACATGTGACATGACTTGTGCGGAGGCTGATCAGGTAGGATACATGTTTCTTGTCTGGTCGTCCTCTGCATGGAATGCTCACTATTTCGATTTTAATACTACTAACACTAGAATATAAGTTATTTTGTAATACGAGTACTAACACGATATGGATCACTGTTGTCCGAAATAAATTATTTTTTTGAATTTTTCAATCACAGTTTAGTTATGTTGGAAAAAATGGTGAGTTATAAAGTTGAAACCTTCTTAAATACAGAATGAAGAATGTAAGAAGAATGTATTACTAATTCCCTTTAGTGAGTGATTCCGTAAGAATTTAACTCGAACAGGGTTTTATTTACACTTTCATCTGATACTTTTTGAACAGACTCTACCTACATACAGTTACTTACTGATTTTCACAAGTTAAAGGTGCCATTTTTGGTACTTCTACCATAAGTCATATGTCACACTATTCGACAAACAATATTCTAATCCTTACTAATATCCTTACTACTCCTTACATATTATAAATGCGAAAGTAACTCTGTTTGTATGTATGTCTGTCGCGCTTTCACGCCAAAACGACTGAACCGATTTAAATGAGTCTAGAGCCTGAGAAAGGACATAGGCTACTTTTTATCGACATACCACGCGGGCGAAGCCGCGGGCGGAAGCTAGTATTATTATAATCTCAAAATGAATTATCTAACAAGCTACCCTCTTTCATTCAAATTCGAACTTCGAATAAGTAACTAGAACAATATACTTAGCTAACTGATCCACTTCGTTACTAAACTCAATGTTAGGCCCGTTTAGTCAGCCACATACAGTTGGAGGCGGTCGGTACATCGCGTCGTATGTGGCTCCGAATTACCACCACTGCTACCCCCATTTGACTATTAATTGGCCGCAATCCAGTTAGAGAGATGGAGGAAGATTGGATGCGGCAATTTGTGCCAAAAAATATTAATAGAAAGAAAGAAAAGTAAGAAAGAAAAATTGGTTATTTTGCACAAATAAAACGCTCATTACAAAGGCTTGTTGCATATTTTATCTCTGATTTTGAATCACTGTCATAATCATAGTGATCTTTAATGTCGTCGCAATAAGGATTGCTGCTATTGACAAATCTATCAAAATCGCAATGATTTTTTTTTAATTCAAGTTTTTTCGTAGCCAATGTCTCAATATCCTTAAGATATCTGTTTTGTTTTTAAATGCAAAATTATTCATCACCTATTTAACTAGTAAGTCGACTAATAAAATTAAAACTAACTACTCAATATAAATTACACAATTACAAAATCTATCACACGTTTTTACGTAAGCGTGAAACACTTGGTTTTTCAATTGCTTTCATAGCTTACTGGTAGCAAATATCAATCTGAGAAAAATCCTAAATACTGGGCATATAGTATATTAGTAAGGCGACTGATCATTTTTCCAAAGTTGATTGAATTAGTACTTGAAAAAAAATGTGATCCACGCTGAAAAAACGCAATAATACCATGTGCAAAATCGTCGTCTACGCGTAAGAATTTGTTACATATTAACAATAAGTCTTAAATATTTTAAAATTTTAGTTATTTATCTACCAAATTCAGTTTTTATATTTTATTTTTGACTACTAATTTAATTATAATAAAAGATCTAAATAATGCCTTATAAACCGATGTGCTCGCTCGAGGCAATCAGTCGCGCCCGAGGGCTTCTCGACGTCGGACCTGTGTCGCCTGTGACGTTCGCCGCTGCCGCCGCTCCCGACGTAATTCGCGGAATCGGGCGTACTTTTGTACTAGAGCTAACCAGTTTTGAGACTGAGTACCTATATAATGTATGGTGTAACCCTTTTTGATTTGCTAATGATATTTATACGTATTAATATTTTGTATTATACTTACAGTAAAATAGTGTTTAATTTTTATAAAATGGGTCGAATAAGTGAACTTTATTATCACGAAAGAATGAAAGGTAATAAAAAGAAAAAAGTTAAAAGAACACGGAAGGCACATGCATTCTTAGGTACTTAAATAATAATTTTTGCCATGATCTTACTAATTAAGAAAATTGTTGTAGTTTACTATTATTTCTTTAATCTAATAATGTGTTAATTATACAGGATGTAAGGGTAAACACTCTTTTCATTCAAACCATGGGTAGTTGACTTAAATATAAAAATAAATGACCAAACACAACAAAAAAAAAACGTTATTTTCATTAAAAGATTTTTAAAAGTTTCTATCTGACACCGTGCTTGCTAGCTAAACAGCTGACTGACTAAGGGAGGGATCGCGCTCGCTGCCGGTCAGGTCACATCCCGTACCCCCCGCCCGTGTTGAGACGCAAGTTCGTTACCCTAGCGCATAGAGCAACGAACTTGCGTCTCTTGTAGTAAAATTTAGATCTAAAAAAAATTAAAAAAAGTTTTAATTTTCCATTGATTTTACGTTCTACAAATGAAACCAAACCACTGGTTGCAAGGATAACGGTGTTTACCCTAACACCCTGTATTTGTAGAGAATTAAATAGGCAGAAATCTGCCGAAAATCTAATATTACCTGGAACATCATCGATGAGCGAAAAGGACCGGGACACACGGTAATTCTTTTTTACCCGACTACGGCGAAGAAAAAAGGAGGGTTATGATTTTGACCGGTATGTATGTATGTATGTATGTTCATCTGTTCCCTCCTATTTTCTAAACAACTCGAGCGCTGAAACCAAAGTGACTTTAACTTAAGTTTTCACTTTGAGTCCAGCGCTCGGTGTGGTAACACGTCGCGTTCTGGTTTGCAATTGGTCAATCGTCATCCTGAGGATGCCTCGTTGAGAGGTGAAACACGTGTCGATTTCTTACGGGGTTTTTATGACTCTTGGAGAATAGTCAAGCGGAATAGGTAACTAAATATACTCGTATCTACGTCTATTGTATTTTACTTTAATTTTTTACATAGTAATAATTATAGTTACATATATATTATAAATAATAAAGGATTAAATAAATAAACATAAATGTAAATAATAAAGGACTAATTAATCTAAATAATAAAGGTCTACAATAACACGTGTAATTAGTTTCAGACTTAACTTATATACGCTAGTCACACTTTATAGTTTGATTTTACTTCAGTGAATGCCAGGTAACCATATTTTTATAGGGTACCTAAACATAGCACGTCATAATCACAAAATAAAATCCATCCAGTATTACGGAACCCAGTAAGTAAAAACTCCTAATAATAGCAGGACCAAGATTATTAGTTCGCGGTGCACCGTGCGCACAGCGCACACTACGACTGTCAGCGATACGTCGACCGCACACAGACACACTGCGCTCCGATAGTTACCTAAACTCGTAGCGCGCCGAAATTGATAGGGGCTCTTAACATAAGGTTGCTATTGGGTTGCTGCTCTCAGAGGTAACCTAACTGTGAAAGGAATGGTATCGTAGTTGGCTGGAAGAATTCTTGAATTAATTACTTATGAATACTTCTAGAGGAGTTTTAATTTTTTGATTTATTGCAAAGTATCGAGTTTTTGAGCAGGAGTAGAAGATATTTTTCAAAAACCAACACTGTCGAAATCTTGTCAATTTCGTATTAAACAAAATTCTAAAATGCAGCGTAAACTTAATTAAAAAATGAGTTATTTACCGTCCTTTTTTCAAAAATAGAATCTTTACTCAATAATTTTATAAAATATTTACTTTACTTGTCATCTTAAGCATTTTAACCATCACTGCTCCAAGTTCTATGAAACGAAATATGATCATGATTGTAATACCTAACCTTATTATAAATACTACCAACATTATTATTAAAAGTTTGAAACACTTTAATCTTGAAACCTTGTAATACCACATCCATTCAAACTATGTTCATTGACGACTACATGCGGCCTTGTGTAAGAGCTGTTTCTCATTGAACGCTGTGATGTGACTCTTTAATTTATTCTAAACGTACCGGAAAAATCTCGAGAACGTAGCCCGTGAAATTCTAATTTTCTTAGGTTTTAATTTGCAGGTCAGTATATGGTTGATTGTTGATCTATAAATGATTCGTGGTCTTAGCAAATATTTATTACATGAAACTTCCATTTTGTCAAACTGAATCTAGTCGGATTCTCACACATACCTAACAGGTCTTGCTGGAATGAAGGCAGCTACAGCAATGTCGAGTACCGGGATACAGTCCTCTGTGTGAGAGGGAGTGGGCCGTGATACTACACGCGCCTGGTGGAGGTCTGCGGGTTGGTACGAATTTGGGGTAACTGGTATTTGTTAAATCTCCCCACCGAGTCGTCATAACTATCATTTTCAACTAAGCACCAGATTTCAAAGACGTACATCACAAAAAAAAACACTTTTTCACCTGCTTTATGAGAACACAGCCTTACAACGCAAGAGGCAACCGCGCAAGATATGTAAATCCTCAAAAATATTATTTTTAATTTATCTTGGTCAAGTTGACTTTATTATCTGTCTGCTTTATGATGCAAGAGATTGTTGTAAAGGTTTATTTTTATTGGCAGTGTACGCGATACTGTTTGTTGGATCGCTTTATTGAGTTAAAATGGAGTCAAGAGTTTGTTGGTCGGGAAATTGATTATTTTTGTTAATGAATGAGTTTGTTTAGATTTAGGAAGTGGATTACATTTAGGATATTTCCGAAATTGCATGTCTTAGAACAAAAAAATCGAAGACGTTTGACTTCTACCAACCCACACTGGGTCCGCGTGGTAGATTCAGCCCACTCCCTCTTGAAGAGAGGAGGCCTGTGTCCCAGCAGTGGGAACCTTATAGGCTTAACGCTTACATTTATGCCTGCTTGCACCACAACTCACTAAATGCGTTTAGCGCTAAACATATTTCAAACATCGTTCTGTTTCTGTAAATCGTTTGAAGTTGAGTTGTATTAGGTGATTGTGAGTGAGTGCCTTCAGGACTTTGGTCAAATTATAGGCACTTACAACTTTTCAACTTCGCCTGTACAACTGATGCGCGTTGGCCGCCCGCACGCGCGGGGCTCTCACATGCAGAGATAGTCGTGTCTCGTAAGTGAACGCTTCAGCTTGGTCACATCTCGTAGGTTGGCGAACAGTATCGGAATAGGCTCTATCAACTTGATAAATCCAGATAGCCTAACTGTATGAAAGTATATGCAAGACTAGCTTTAGCCCGCGACTTCGTCTACGTGTAGCTCGAGAATTATCCTATGGGAACGTGCTAACATGATAAAAAGTCTATGTCCATTACAAGGTCATGTGTGTGTCCTGTGTGTTAAATTTTATGAAAATCCGTTCAGCCGACAACCAGAGTTACTTTTGAATTTAAACTTTGTGGTTATGATCCATTTCATAACCACAAAGTTTAAATTCAAAAGTATATTATTTTGAATTTTATTTTTTCACCGATCAAATAACAGTTTTATCGTGTTTTGAACCATTAATTTCTCTAAAAGAAGGATGTTTCAGACATATATTTTTTCAGAGCTTAAATGTACTCATTTGTTATTTAAAATTGATTCTAAAACAGGAAAATTCGGCTCAAAAAAGGGATAATTAATTTAATAAAGGTTAAATATGGATACCTCACTCAAAAAAATACCTTACTCAAATTAGCATAGATATAAGCGATTTGGTGTAAACTGTTAGCTTATATTTGATGAAGAAATGAATATTCCAGGTCATAAAACTGATTTGGAGGAAGAGAAGTAAGCCGTAAGTAACTTAATTTGACAAATAAAAACCCCATATTTTATTGTGTGTTCTTAAGAACTAACTCCACATTACTAGACCCATGACATACACATTAAGCCATAAATACACTCATGTACGAGCTAGTAATATATGTAAAAGTGTGGCCAAAAGTGTCCACTGTGTAAAGGCCATTAAACCCGAGCTGCGGGTAACGACCCTTGGGCTAAGGGATGCGATGCTGAGCATATGTTCGACACACCCTAGGAATGGGGAAGGTGCTAACTATTTGTGTAACTACAGATTCTTCTTACGACTGGGTTCCGGAGGCATTAAGATAATTACTTAGATTTCTTTTAATGTACGGTGTTTTTTTTATAAACCTTGCTTAAAGTTAAGTGACGTTCAAACGCCAAAAATGTAGTTAAACAGTCGCTAATAATTACTTAACTTTCAACGTTTATAAATAAACTCCTGGATACGTATAGTTCGATAGTTTCTGCATACCCATGCAGAAACTGTAAAACCGTGTGCGTTTCACCTGTGCACCTGCTAGGATTTTGGATTTTATTTGCAGCTAATGTTTATGTTAAAACATAATTATGTCAACAAACTACGCTGCAGACAAAAAAAAGGAGGAGGCTATACATTGTAGGCTTTTTCATTTTAATTTTCTGTACAATATAATTTTATTATTTATTTAGCTACAGATATCTATCATATTAAATACAGTATGCAAGGGTAAACACCGTTGTCACTCAAACCATGGGTAGTTGATTTAAATATAAAAATAAAAGACCCAGTAACAACAAAAAAAAACCTTATTTTCATTAAAAGATTTTAAAAAGTAAATATCCGTCACGGTCCCGATACTCATGGAAACGCTATTGATATGTATCCTTATATTAAAATAATAATAGACAATATGTTGTTATGTGTCATTCTATATTATGAATAAAAGTTAGTCTATGAAAGCTACTCGTCCTGTTTTATTAGGTTATGGGCGCAGACTCGTATTTCGCATTTAAATAATGTAATTTCATTGCAAAACCATAAAAAAAACTAAAGTACACGAAGTCAATATGTATGTACGTTAAAGTTCGGACTAGGTTTGTTCAGATTAAAAACATTGGAGTGCAGATTACAGTTTGTCGCATCAACGAGTTTTTGAACAATGGCCGGCAGTTACATTGTCAACGTACCAAAACTAAAAGGTCGAGAAAATTATGACGAATGGGCCTTTGCTGCACAGAACTTTCTTATACTAGAAGGTGTGGACATCGATAAAAAGCAAGAAGCCGCAGATCCAGACTGCGATGCACTAAAAGCGAAAGCAAAATTGGTGATGACAATAGATTCGTCGCTGTATGTTCACATCAGGAATGAAAAAACGGTTCAGGCAGTATGGCAGCGTCTGAAATCTCTCTTCGACGATTCAGGTTTTCAAAGGAAAATCAGTTTGCTACGGCATTTGATTTCAATAAGATTGGAAGACAGTGAATCTATGACTACATATGTGACTCAGATTGTGGATACAGCGCATAAATTACGAGGAACAGGATTTAATATAACAGATGAGTGGGTTGGATGTTTACTACTAGCAGGATTAACGGAAAAATTTGAGCCATTTATCATGGCGATAGAACATTCTGGCATGGCGGTTAGTACCGATGCGATCAAATCAAAATTGTTGGATATGAGTGCTGAGGTTGGTAGTAATGGCAACGAAAGTGCGTTTATTTCTAAAGGTTGGCACCGGAAAAAGAAGCAAGACATAGACATGTCAAAGTCAAAAACGTCAACTTTGAAATCTGATGAGCTTGACAAACCTGTCAAAACGATTCGATGTTATAAATGTAAACAAGTTGGTCATTACAAAAACCAGTGCAACAAGACAGACAAAGAAAGTACAGTATTCAGTGGTTTTTTCTTGAACTCGACATACAAGAAAACAGATTGGTACATTGATTCTGGAGCAAGTACTCATATGGTTGCCGACAAAGAACGTTTGCTAGATATTTCATACAATCCAACCGTGAAACAGATTATAGTAGCCAATGAAAAGACAGTACCAGTATTATGCTCAGGAAGTACCAAGTTGACAACAACAGTAGATGGTTCAGAGTTTGACATTACAGTGAAAAATGTTCTTCTCATTCCTAACCTCACTACTAATCTTCTCTCAGTTAGTGAGTTGATTCGAAACAAAAACAAAGTAACTTTTGAAGAAGGTGTTTGCTTAATACACAATCAGAAGAATATACTTGTTGGAAAAGCTCGATTAGTGAATGGAGTGTATAAGTTAGACATAAAACAAGAATGTTTTTTGGCCAGTGCAGCAATGCAAGAAACCAGTATGCTATGGCATAGAAGGTTGGGTCATGTCAACTGTAAGGATATGAACAGTATGAAGAATGGCGCTGTGATGGGGATTTCGTATCCCGAAAAGGCTGATATTGACAAGTTCCAGTGTATCACATGTTGTGAAGGGAAGCTAGCGAGATTACCTTTCCCACACAGAGGTTCCAGAAGTGACAGTGTGTTGAAGATAGTTCATGCGGATGTTTGCGGTCCCATGGAGACAGTCTCATTAGGAAAGTCAAGGTATTTTCTTCTTCTTGTCGATGACTACAGCAGAATGTCATTTGTCTACTTTATGAAGTCAAAGAGTGAAGTGATGATGTACTTTAAAGAGTTTAAAGCCATGGTCGAAAAACAGACAGAAAAGTCCATCAAGGTTCTGAGGACAGATAATGGCGGAGAGTTTTGTTCTTCAGAAATGGAAAATTTCATGAAGAAATATGGAATTGTGCATCAAAAAACAAACCCCTATACGCCGGAACAGAATGGCATGTGTGAAAGAATGAATAGGACTGTAGTGGAGAAAGCACGGTGTCTTCTTTTTGATGCTGGTATGAATAAGATTTTTTGGGCTGAAGCTGTAAATACTGCAGTGTATTTACGTAACAGAACAATAGCTTCAGGTTTACAGAAAACGCCTTACGAGCTATGGACAGGCAGTAAACCAGATGTAAGTCACATCCGTGTCTTTGGCAGTACTGCAATGACACATGTTCCTAAAATAAAAAGAACGAAGTGGGACAAAAAGGCACAAAAATATATTCTTCTCGGTAATGCAGAGAATACAAAGGGTTATAGGTTATACAATCCTGTAACCAAGAGCATTGTCATCAGCAGAGATGTTGTTATCATGGAGACCAATCAAGTCTCAGACATGATACAAGCTGTTGTGGAGGAGAAAGAGGAAGAAGTTCCTGGTGTTGCAGAACAAGATCAGTCTGCAGAAGATTTGCTGGACAGCACAAATGTTCCAAGTGATGAGGAAGGGTTGAATTCATCTAATTCAGAAAAGTTCTGTGACAGTGTGTCAGATCAAGAATTGAGAACACAGCCAGAACCAGTTGATTATTTACAAAAGCGTATTAGAAAACCACCAGAAAGGTATGGCTGGAATGCATGTGTGGCTAATGTAGGTATTCTCAATTACTTTACAGTCAGCTAGGGCATGGTATAGAAAGGTTGATAGTTGTTTACAGGAGCTAGGATATAAGAAATCGGCTCATGAACCTTGTTTGTTTGTAAAATCATCTGGAAATGTAAAAACTTTCATAGCCCTATTTGTTGATGATTTTTTTATCTTTTCTAATTGTAATGAAGAAGTGAATTATCTAAAAGGCCAGTTAAGTACCAGGTTTAAGTTGAAAGACTTAGGTCAATTAAGGCAGTGTTTAGGCATGGATATTATAATTAAGAAGGATAAAGTTTGTGTTAGCCAAGAGAAATTTATTGAAAGATTGCTAACTAAATTCAACATGGATGATTGTAAAAATGTTGAAACTCCTATGGAGGTTAATTTGAAACTTGTAAAAGGAGAGAATGTAATTAACAAATATCCTTATCAGCAATTGATAGGAAGCTTAATGTATCTTTCAGTCTTAACAAGACCTGATATATCATATTGTGTTAGTTACTTGAGCCAATTCAATAATTGTAATAATGAGACTCATTGGAAACATGCAAAAAGAGTTTTAAAATACTTAAGTTTTACAAAGTCTTTTGGTTTAATGTATGTCAAAGACAATGCAGATGTAGTTGGGTTTGTAGATGCTGATTGGGCCTCAGATACAGTAGATAGAAAATCTTATACTGGATATTGTTTCAAATACTCTAATTGTGTAATTTCTCATGAGTGTAGAAAGCAGCAGACGGTAGCTCTGTCTAGCACAGAAGCCGAGTATATGGCTATCTGTGAGGCCAGTAAGGAAGCTATATTTCTAAGAAAACTCTTATCTGAACTTGTAAGTAGAGGTAATGACATACCAATTGTATTGTATAATGATAACCAGAGTGCACAAAAACTTACAGAAAACTCAATACATCATAGAAGAACTAAACATATTGATGTAAAGTTTCATTTCATTAGAGAAGCTGTTGAAAAACAATTAGTTAAAATTAAATATTTAAATACTTCTGAAATGCCAGCTGATATTTTTACAAAGAGTTTATGTAAAGTGAAACATAATAATTTTATGAAAAAAATAGGCATTGTTAATTTAAAGTAGCTAGTTTTATTGTATTGCTGTTATTGGATTATTTTAATAAGTGGTGGTATTGATATGTATCCTTATATTAAAATAATAATAGACAATATGTTGTTATGTGTCATTCTATATTATGAAAAAAAGTTAGTCTATGAAAGCTACTCGTCCTGTTTTATTAAACGCTTCCGAGAGAGCTGCGAAACAGCTGACAGCCGGTCACGTAACGTCCCGCGCGCCCCGCCCGCCCCCGCCAACCGCCGGCCGCGGCCGGTCGTTGCCCTTGCGTGTAGGGTTTTTCGTGATAGATTTTCTTTAAAAAAAAAGTTGTATTTTTCCATTGATTTTACGTTCTATAAATGAAACCAAACCACTGGTATCAAGGATAACGGTGTTTACACTAACACCCTGTATATCTAAATAATTTCCATAGTTAAGAGCAGTCATAGAAGTACCAGGCGCTTTACTTTGTGTAAATAATTTCATCACCACTGCTCTCAAAACGGCGAACGAAAACATCGTGAGGAAACCGGCATGTCTTAGAACCAAAAATTCGAAGACATGTGACATCTACTAACCCGCACTGGGACCGCGTGGTGGATTACGGCCCACTCCCTCTCATAGGAGGCCTGTGTCCCAGCAGTGGGAACATTATAGGCTGATTATGTATAGAAGTACCTACCGAAAAAAATCAAGACCAAATGAGGGTAGATGAAAAATAAAAGATATATCGCAACGTCACCGCCAGTCTTCGTGGGACCGCGCGGTCGCGGTCGGTGCAATTCGAGTTCCAAGACGTTTCTTGAAGAAAAACCTGTTTATACCCAGTAACTACGTTGTGATGGTCAGATAGGCAGTCGCTCCATACAAATACTGGTATTACTAAACTGGAATGGAAAATTACAAATACTGGAATGGAAACTGGCCCTAAAGCTGGCCCCCATAGTTGGAAAAAAGTTAAGCAGATGATGAGTGAACCATGAACGTCAGTCACAAAACATTATTATTTACTGCCATACAACGGACATGCTGACAACATGTTCCATTTTCTAGATAACAGACGGCAACAGGATACACAGTAACGTTTTTCTGTATATCGTAAAATATACATATTATATATTATGTATATCTACTGTGATGACTGATTTATCATCTAATTATGATGTGACATTATTTCCTGCTTATAAGTTGAATCATAGACTTCTATGATTGGCGTTTTTCCATAGAAGGTATTGTGAGACATACTATGTACTCACCAAATACAAAAAAGAGGGTAGGAGGAGCTCGTGGCTAAGTAATAACAGCCGCACGGGCCGATACATCAGGTTAAGCTATGCTTGCCGGGGCTGGTCCTTGGATGGGTGACCATCTTTACATACTGAGACTCCTCCGTGCCTCCTAAACAACTTGCTTCTTTTGAGTAATGCAATGTAATTTTAAATAATTCTGCCAATAATTTGGCAACAATGATTATAATTTAAATTAGAAATTAGGACAATAGAGCAAAGCTCTTGCTTAATAAACGCAGCAAATATAAATACTGGTTTAAATCATCAAAATGTTACAAAACGTTCTTCTTTAATATCCTCTCACCCATCAAATTGTAGTAATTTAAATAATAATAATAGTCTAAATATAGTCCATCAGAATATACAGGGTGTGATAGGTAAGGAATTAGAATTGGAGCTGTTCATGAACTGTAGTTTTATTGATATCTATGTGTATATATTTATGTGTAACTGAACATTAGTTAAAAGTCCACCAGTTTATGTTCAGCTTTAACAACCTCCAGGTTGCCAACTCATTCAGCAGAGTTAATATGATACGCGGTGGCTCTCTAATAATTGTTCGTAACAATATGAAATTTAAAGAACTTAAGGATATTGTGAGCCTCTCTGTTGAGCGAGTTATTGAAATAGCTTGCATTGAGCTTGAGCAGTTCATTATAATAAGCGTGTACAGGCCCCCATATGCATCATATGATATTTTTGAGAAATCTATGGAAGAAGTATTATTAAAGACTTGTAGCAGTAATAAAACAGTTGTTGTCTGTGGAGACTTCAACATCAATATATTAGAAAAATCTGCTACAGTAAATAAATTTATAACTCTATTAAAGTCGTATAACTTGTACAATACATTCTCTGAGCCGACTAGAATAACTGCCACTAGTGCTACCTGTATTTAATTGACAATATTTTTACAAACTTAAGACCTTCTAGCCATTTAATTATAAATAAGTTGGACTCTGATCGCTGTGGCCAGTTAGTCACTTTTCCTCGGAAAATAGTCAGAGCTCAAAGAAAATTTGTGAGTTTTGTTCCTGTTAATAAAAGTAGCTTAGAACAATTTAAAAATAATTTAATGGAAAAACTACCCGGTTTGCCTTATCAAGATTATACCGCACTATTTAACCTCATCAATTATGAGTTTGGGAAGGTTTTCACCTCAAAAACATTGCCTGTTTGTGACCGCGTTATATTTAGTGATTAGGCAACACCAGGAATTTACAAAAGTAGGCAAAGGTTATTTGAATTATATCATGAAAAAACATATAACCATGATGAAACTTTTAAAGAATTTGTTAAGAAATATTCTAAAACTTTTAAAAGAGCCTGTTCCTCAGCAAAAGCCATACACATTAAAAATAAAAATAAATTTTCTGGAAATAAAATTAAAACAACCTGGAATATTATTAATTCTGAAACGGGAAGAACGACAGTACGGAATCGTGAATTCCATCTAAAAATCAATGATGTAGATATTAAGGCAGACGTGGAGGTGGCAACTGAGTTTGAAAATTTCTTCACTAATATTCCAATTTTAACAATCAAAACTCTGTCATCATCGTCCTCGACTTCTGCTTATTCAATAATAAAAGAATGTGTACCAGAATGTGACAAACTTTTTGAATTCACAATTGCTACTGCTAAAGACATTATAGAATCTTTTAAAGAACTCGATGTAAAAAAAACTGCTGACCTTTGGGGATTATCAGTACATACAATGTCTTCAATAATTGATGTTATTTCACCCTTTTTGGCAATTGTTTTTAACTCTTGTATTGCATCTGGTGTATTTCCTGATCTGATGAAACTTAGCAAAGAGATTCCACTGTTCAAGTCTGGCAGCACAACTGATCCCACGAATTTTCGGCCTATTTCGATATTACCTACGTTGAGCAAAATCTTTGAAAAAATAATTTTTAAACAGATGTTAAGACATTTCAATGCACATAATTTACTCCATCTAAAACAGTTTGGTTTCACAAAGGGTCGTTCAACTACAGATGCGGGCGTGGAATTACTGAAGAGCAGTTTCGAGGCCTGGGAGGAGTCGCAGGATGCTCTTGGCATATTCTGCGACTTGTCCAAGGCTTTCGATTGCGTACATCATGATACTCTCATCAGGAAACTGTACCACTATGGTATGAGGGACAAGGCTCTCGACCTTCTGACTCCTTATCTAAACAACAGAATTCAGAGGGTCAATGTTAATGGCAAGAGATCTGCAGGATCTTCGGTCACCATGGGCGTTCCGCAGGGTTCAATTCTAGGTCCTTTCTTATTTCTCATTTATATTAATGACTTGCCTTACCACATAAGGGATAATCATAAGATCGTATTATTCGCAGATCACACATCCCTCATTTTTAAAATCAAACGTCAGTTAGTCAACTTTGAACAAGTTAACGATGCACTCTTTAAAGTTGTGCATTGGTTTAATGTAAATAATCTTCTCTTATATGAAAAAAAGACTAAACTCATTAAATTTTCAACGCCAAATGTCAGGCAGCTATCTACCAATGTTAAAGTTAATGGCATAGAGTTGGACCCCGTTGAATCGACAGTTTTTCTTGGAATAACCATTGACGGTAAATTACAATGGGGTATAGAAAAATTGTCAGACAGGCTTATTTCGGCCGCCTATGCCGTTAAAAAAATTAGACAGATAACTGACGTAGATACAGCCAGAATTGTTTATTTTAGTTATTTTCATAGTCTTCTGTCTTATGGGATTCTTCTCGGAGCCTGTGCGGACGTTAATGCTATCTTTGTTTTACAGAAAAGGGCTGTTCGAGCCATTTACAACCTAGGTCCAAGAGATTCCCTTCGAGAAAAATTCAAAGAAATAGATATTCTGACTGTAGCCTCTCAATATATATTTGAAAACCTATTGTATGTACACAAAAACATATCAAAGTTTAAGAAAATGTCCGATATTCATAGTTTAAAAACCAGGAATAAACACAATCTTGCTGTACATCGCACTCGTCTCCACAGAGTAGGCAACTCGTTCATGGGTCAATGTATACGCTTTTATAACAAACTTCCCATTGACATTCGAAACTTACCCATTAAACGATTTAAAACCAAACTTTGTAAAAAAGGGTACTATAAAATTTCAAATTATTTAGAAGACAAAAATGCATGGGATTGAGCTGCTCGCTCTGCTAAGCATTGTGACATTTTGAATATTATGGAAAACCATAAAAATATACCTACCAGTTTTATATACAAATTGACATTATTGAATATTATATACAAAATGACATGATGATTACTTATAAGTATTGTTTTATTGTGAATGTGAGGACTATGTGGATATTTATTTTTCGTTCTGTTAGTTTTAGCGAAGGTCTGGCAATTTGAGAACTTTATGCGACTTACCCAAATGTCGTTTCTTTGGTATTGTTCGTCGAGTCGTTGAGCTCCTTAAGTTTTGAGTTGAGCTCTACTATTACTAACAAATGCTTGCACTGACTGGACAGGTTCACTCAAATCTGTGTGGTTCTTTCCTCAAAAGACCATTTCAGACTCTAATCTACATGGTCCTCATATGGCCTGACCAAGATTATGTCTGGACTTTAAAGGAGACGGTGACCTCTGAGTTTGTTTCGGCCTTTCTTCTCAGAGTAGTCAGATAGGAAACGCCGACCTCATCTAGCTTATTTTTACAACTTTTTAATATGACGTGTAAAAGTGATTCCAATATCCTATTTACAGAATAAACAATTTCATTTCATTTCATTTCCTCGGAAAGCACGCTAAGCCGTTGCTCTCGGCTGTTATTCGTGGATCACTGACAGTCGTTACGGGTCGTCAGAAGCCCAAAAAGTTTGACAACCAGTCTTACCAAGAGGTATCGTATTACCCAGTTACTGGGTTGTGGAGGTCAGATAGGCAGTCGCTCCATGTAAAATATTGGTATTCAGGTGCATCCGGTTAGACTGAAAGGCGACCCCAACATAGTTGGGAAAAGGCTAGGCAGATTGAAATACAAAAAACTTTTAATCTTATCTAACTAGCCTGTATTGTCAACATTACTACACAATTCTTCCTTTTACTAGTGCCGGCCAGTCCTGTCGGTAGGAGACAGGCCGGTCCCGCCATTTTCTACTTCAACTTTTAATATTCCACAAATTAAACCTTACCCAACACGACATTCACAGACAAACATACAAAACCTACTTGGACTTCTGCCCGGCTCCCAAGCATAAAGGGCGTGAAGTTGCCATTTTAAAATAAGCATACGCAATGCGTATTTTATTGGAGTTGCTCGCATTCTATTCCCACGCTTAGCTACAAAATAAAAGCACTAAATGATAGTAGCGACTGAGGCGACATCTATTGTAGGGATGCACTCAACATACACACCCTCCATACCCCTCCACATCCCCCAACACCCCCCCGTTCCCTATCAATCAGTACTGTAGCGCAAATGTGAAAAATCGAAAAAAACCGTCGCGAAATCCGCCTGTAGACTGGTTTAGAGTGAGATAACAGATGTGTCGGAGTAAGGTGGGAAAGAGGTGGAGAGAGGATAGTCTAAATTATTGTATTATACATAATAATATTCGGGTGGTTTAATGTATATGCTTGGGTTGAAGAATCGAAATTAATAGACTGATTTAAATTAGGTTTATGCGTTTTTTATTGGTAGTGGGATAAGCAGATCAAAACATTATGTTATCAGCAGAATGTTCCCGTTATCCGTCTAAGATAACTTGTACTTTGCCAAGTATTAAAAGCACGTCACTTGTGCAGTAGTTTGGCTTATCTTGAAGAATATTTCATTAATACGAAAGCTGAAGTGAGTTTTCAATCATAAGTTACATATTGAAGATTTCAAATTTACAAGTTGTGTTTATTTCTTCAGCATTTAGAATGTGTCGTTTAATTGACAAATAACGGAACCTGTCATGTAAAATTCCTACATTTGTGCAATTTACTAGGTATTTTTAAATCTTATAAAAACTATCATCTGTTTTCCCAGCATAAAAAAAATATTCACCTTCTGAAATCCTAACGTATACTGCAATACTATAATCGTATTGTCTCCATTTTCTTAGAGGACGCTTCGAGCGAGCCCACTACACACCCCTGCAAACTGGCTACAACCCATTCCCAAACCCAACCCTACTCCATCCAAATAGAGAAGAAAATCCACTGTCAGATTTTGCATCATAAGTCTTTTCGTGCCAAACCGTCGATTGCCGAGACCCGACGGCGCGGGCGGTCGAAGGAAACCTCACCACTTAATTTAGGGTTAAAATATACTTCACCCGATTCTGGATAGCGGGGGGAGCGGCGCTCAAGGTCGCATGGCTCGTCACGACACATGTCATTGGACTGGGTCTGGGTAAGACTGGTTGGTGATTATGGGAACTGGTGTTGGGTGTTCAATTTAATGTAGAGGTTCATTTATAAGCTCATTATGACCTACTTTTGTAGAAGGGTCATTGGATGATATCATTATTTTATAGATTCTTGGATATACACTCTTAATCGCCAAACTTGGCAGACGAGTTGGCGATTTTGAAAATAGATCTCGTTTACCTTTTACCAGTAGAGCGGAGCTGAGAACCAGTGAGCCTTGACATTTTGCCTTTTTTTTTTTGAGCCTTGGCAAGACTTCAAACCCAGGTATATTGAAAGAAATAAACCTGTGTGTGCCCGACAATTATGTATTGCGAAGGCGACGGCCACGTCTATTGGCGGTGCCCAGTAGTAGGACCAATCTACTGAGTAAAGCCCCTATAACGCGTACCTTGCGTGTACTTAATGACGTAGCAGACAGCATAGATCTTTTTACTTGTTCTCTGAGTGAGTTCTCAAAAACCGCGCTGTACATTATATGTTATGGTGAATAATAAATCTGTAATTATCGCCACACTATTGAATTAGGAAATTCCTGTAATGATAGTGATGATGAGTTAATAAATAAATAATAAATAATAAATTTTGAATAGGATTGACATAGATAAGCTTTTCGGTAGCATATTATGTCAGGCCCTTACGGTTTTAATTTATCCATCATCGTCACCGCTCTAGGCGCCCGTTTCCCTCAGGTTAGCAAACATTTAATTACATTCGTTAACTGCTTCATGCATCAACGAATAGGTTTTGTTTTGAAGGGAGCAGCGTCCTACTGTGACCAAAAAATAACTCGTACGATACCCACACTTGGTAATTATGACGATATCCACGTTTCTCGTAACTATTTACGTGTGGGGTACATACTTCCATGCCTACATTATATTACACCCTGTATAGATCGTTATCGTGATTTTTAGAGCTAGAGCAGTATTTATGGTCTCAACTTTCAGAATGTGCTTAGTGGCGTAGCTCAGCTTTTTAATTTTATTTAGCACTGATCTGACATATCGATTGATGAAAAAAATGGTCCAAGTATTGTTCTCGCAACTGAAAAAACGGGATCGTAAACCGTTGAGTGCCCACAATCCTAAAATAACAATAACAAATAATTCAAACACCCATTTACCATTAACATTTACCCATTTAGCCTGACACGAGCCTACAGTAACGTTATTTTAACTGAACAACAGCCTGCCTGGGATAAAAATGATAATGTAAACGTATGAATATTAAATGAACGAGAGACGCCCCGGTATAACTCACTGCACTCTCCATGTGTCGGTACAATTACAAATATATTATATTCAGGGACACTGCAAACTGCAAAAGTACAAACTATTTTTAAAGAATTTTTAATTAAAGCTTTATTCTAGTGATATAATAGAACCTTTGTAATAATTAGTGATCTTGAGTTTGATTGCAGGTTGGGCAAAGTTCTATTGGGTTTTCTCAGTAGCAACGCGTAGACTGAAAAAGTACACCGTTTGATGGCATTGAACTAAAACATAACAGGCGAACTGTAAGCCTTCGTACGCACGGACGACGATTTATTATCGAGAAACGTTTTTTTTTTAACTTTCAGGTCTAAGCAGAACGTTGAAAATCAAGTGCGCGTTTAAAAATAGCCCGTGCATACGTGTTATAATGTACATTACAACCGCGAAAAGAAACTTGGCCTTTAATTAATTAGTAGGTACTTAGTAAAACTTCTTGTTACAGCGTTTCGGGAGAAGAAAAAGGAAGGGAACGTCGTTTCTGTTCGGGAGTACCTATCTTCGTCCGGTAATCGTCATCTGCCTAGTCTTTCCCCAAATATGTTGGAGTCGGTTTCCATTCCAACCAGATGCAGCTGAATACCAGTATTATACGTTAAGCGACCGCCTATCTGACCTCCAAAACCTAGTTCCTGGGTTATACAATAAATACCTCTTGGTGAGACTAGTTATCAGACTTTGGTTTCTGACGACCCGGTACGACTGTCAAAGATCCAAGAATGACAGCTGGGACCAGCTGCTTAACGTCCTTTCCGAGGTACCTATTTTAATCCGGTGAAAACATGAAAATAAATCAATAATACTAAATGTATAGAGTAACATTTTTTTTAATACAACTTAGCAGACGTCGTATCAGAAAATGCTGCTCATAATAACATGGATATTTTAACTACCCATAAACTCTTTTTTTCCATTAGAGTAGGCCGAAACTTCAGAACTCCTGCTACGATTCCAACCAAGTAATCAACCAGACCAACTAAGTATATAATTATAAAAAAAAACAATCGACTTCCAAAAAAACACTCAAAAGTGTAAAATAACTTTAATTTCGAAAGTTGGTGCCTTTGCTTTTCAATTTTCGTTTTTTGCCACGGACTTCCGAAATTAAAGTTATTTTTCACTTTTGAGTGTTTTTTTTGGAAGTCGGTTGTTTGTTCTTTGTAAATGTTTTTATTTTTCACTTTTTATTTGTGGTACCTACCCCACATAAATTCGAATACCACTACCTGCTATGTAAATAACAGTGACGGAGTCACATAGAACATCGTCTACATATACTTAGTGGGAAAAATACGTAATATTGAAGCTAACTCAAAAACTACGGCGATTATACGGCTTGGCGAATAAGAATGTATATAAAAGTAAATAAAATTTATATGGGACCACCTCTGAAGCATGACCTACCAAATAAGAAAATAATCATCAAAAACGATTATTTTTGGCGGAATAAGCGAAAAAAACACACAAAAAAAAAAACGTACAGATGAATTGAGAACCTCCTCCTTTTTAAGAAGTCGGTAAGTAAAAATATAATCCACTTATAGCAATTAGCAAAAGGTCATCTGAATTCACCGTACCACGACTATTTATTAAAACTAACGTTTTACTATCTCAAACAATTTTCAAAGTATTCTATTCAATCATAAATATTATGCCTCTAATCCACCTGCCACCCTACATCACCGCACACAATCCCCAAACCACAGCCAATTCCATTCATACTCAACCATAAAACTCTATTTAAAAATTTAAAGAACTTTTCTTACTTAGGATTCATGAAATACATACAATATGACCAGAGCATCAACTACACAATCCCATGATAATATCCCCATGCAGTTTGCTTTATATATGGTACTAAAATACTTGACAGACATATTTATTGTCGCTTAAAAATTATTACACTCACATTAAATTCGGAGCTGTTAGCTGCGAATGTGCTACGAGACTGTAGTATCGTTCGTAGCGCGTCGTACAGGGTCTACGACGTACAACCTTATGTGCATGACATTAAGTTCTTGAATAGTTAGTGGGGGTATTAGTTTTGGTTCAAAATTAGTTGAAGTCTGTTTTGGTTTGAATGTAATTATGTACTTACTCATAAATAAGTTACATAAACATTTATTTCATTAATGTTACGGTGAAGGAAAGGAAAACATTTTAATGAAGCATTGACAGGAAGAGGAGTGGTGTATGCTTTATTGCATGAGATGAGGTCATTGCCCTAATGTTGTAGTAATATTATAGACTGATGTTTTATTAACTTCAGCCAGTTGAGCTTTCATCCTGCTGAGGAGGTCTTGCGGAGGAATTTGTTGCACCACTTCTTCATTCCAGTTAAAATAGATTATACCTAGATTAGTGATGTAACGCTAGCGGGCGTTTTGGGGGCTGTTTAAATTACTTATATATCTTGAGGCAGTGGTGGCCCAGTGGTAACGGCCCCGACTTACGAGTCGTAGGTCGGGGGTTCGAACCCAGGCAGGCGCTTTACTTTGTGTGAATAATTTCATCACCACTGCTCTCAAAACGGTGAAGGGAAAACATCGTGAGGAAACCAGCATGTCCTAGAACCAAAAATTCGAAGACATGTGACATCTACCAACCCGCACTGGGCCCGCGTGGTGGATTACAGCCCACTCCCTCTCGAAGAAAGGAGGCCTGAGTCCAGCAGTGGGAACATTATAGGCTGATTATGCTTTGTATCTTTGGAAGTTTAAGCATAGTGGTTTTATATTTTTTGTCATGTTTGATCCTTCTAACTTTTGAAGTTTGAAAGCATTGTATTTTACTTGCGGCCTAAATTTACTTGGAAGTTGATCTAGAGCATATACAGCAATTGATGATTAAGATAAATCATAGAAATTACCCACCAAGTCTTTGTTCCATAAAACAATAAACTACCGTCTTATCTATGATAGCTTGTAGTAAACCGTTTTCCTAAGTCATTTTTTATGTAGTAGTACATGATAAGTGGTTAAAAGATTTCTATGCATTTCTCGCCCAGTTGTCTGAGGAGCGAACGTCAAAAGTATATCTTTATATATTCCATAAGTGTGTGATTTAGGAGCCCAACTGTATTCCCCGGGATGAGGGGAAACATTTTGACTTCATTAGCATATGTTGGATAATCTTACTCCAATAATCTTACGATATAAACGACTAAGTTGAAGATACGGAGGGTAAATCAGATGAAACATTCTTGAAGATCAAACTTAAATATGCGCATTCAAGATGTATGGTAATGTATTTCATCAAAATTCTACAAAAAAGAAAACTCATATTTTTTTCCCAAAAACCCAAAGCGAATAAAACGGCGTTGGTAAAATCTATTATATCTAAGATTTTACTGTCTTAGGACATAGAGAACATAGTTTTTTTCTCCGTCTCGTTCCAACTAGTCATAATTTAGCATGAAACGTGCCCGTCGCCGAAATGAAACATATATATTCATGCTCTATAGTCTTCTAAAATACGAGGACGACTTAGACAGTCACGATCGACACGAAACATGAAAATATACAAAATGATCTGATTAAGTTCTTTTGAACGGAAATCTTTTTGACTAAATTGCATTCGACGAGCGTTGAGTCAAGCGAGCGGCCAATGAGGGCTGATGCGATTACTGCCTGACTCATAGCCAAAAAAGAACACGATGCGGCATTCCAATTGCAACTGTGTGTAGTATTTTCTCCCGATTATCAGGGAGCGTTTGAAGGATGCAACTGGGGGGGCGGGGAGGGCGACGGCGGGGGAGCGCGCGCCGCCCAGTTGAGCCGTGGCCGCCGCGCACACCGCACGTAAATGGCGCGCTAGAAACAACCAAATGAGTACTCCGCGAGACCAAACGCGAACCCTGTTCACCACGAGACGACCGGCCAGATACTGTTGACTGTGATCATTATTAGTAGTTTAAATTAATTAATCATCTAGTATAAGAGTGTTTCGGACTGTACCGGTTTGTGGGTAATGTGAGTTCAGATCGCGAGCGTGTGGCTGCGGATCACGTGCCCTACATTTGGGTGTCGTCGCCGGAACGCTCAAATGCTGCATTTTTACGTTTATTTACAACCAGGCAATGCTTCAGTAGTAATAGTCGTGTAGCCTTGCTTAATACGTAGTTAAGTAGACCTAGTGTTATTACTGTCATTAAAGTGTATCGTCTCGTAAAATGTTGATGTCATCTGTATCGAACGCATGCGATCTCGCAAAGCATTTGCGATTTGGACTATGTAGTGTTCATGTATCAGCTTGATGCGATTAATTGTGATCAATAAATCATTTAAACACTCTTTTTCATGTTTTTAGTATCACCCCCCGTCCGTTTACCGAAGACCAGCCAGTCTTTTGCACTGAGTGTCTTTGCGTATATTTATGTGGCGTAGCCGGTAGCGTTGTAGTTTGAGCCCTATTACTAGTGTTTAGAGTCTAGATTGGGGTGTGGAGCTCTGAATAGAAACATTAAACCCGAATGTCTGTAAATTCACCATCTTATTTCTTCATTTTTAGTTAGCTCCTCCGCAATGCTTCGCTAGTGGCTATATACATTTCACTATATGTAGTTTTTGGAGTGTGTAGTTTGTGTAGTTTGAGGTTGGAGTGACGTTGTATTGGAGTACCGTGAGCGATGCACGTGGCTACCTGAAGGTAAATAATTGCTCCCACGTGGCTGTGAGCTCAATTAACCTCCCCGTGGGGTCGGCACGCACACTTTCACTGATGGAAAACCTGTACAACTAACTGTTGTTATAAATACAACCATTACTGACGTCACCCTCCATTCGGTGTCACTAATTACTGATTTTCGGGTTGATTAGGTTTTCTGTTAACAGTTTTGGCATTGGATTTAATTCATTTGAATTTGAATGCGGTTTTTTGCTTTGGATTTGGATAGCGGATACTACCAAATAGAGATTTTTAAAAATTTTCTTTGAAAACTGCTACCTAATATTTTCTTAAAACAGAAACTCACAAAATACATTATAATTGAATAAATCAGATGACTAAGACCTAAAAAAGTTCAACCAAAGCCATGTCCATCAGTTTTATATACATAGATGAATTAATATTCTATTCGGATCATTTGGTAGAACACATTAGATACGTGGTGTGTGTGCGTCTGTGCGTGAGGGTGTTTGTGTCTGGCGGGGTGGATGGGTGTGCGAGGGGTGTGGGGGTGTGTGAGGCCCCCCCGGCGGCGCGGAGGGGGGGTTGCGGGCCGGCACATGGGCGATCGATGCGGGGCGCGTTGCCCGCGTATCATTTGCGTGCCACAGCTCTTCTCCCCTCTCCCCGGATTCCTTCGATGACCTACAGAGTCTAGGATCCCGACGGATCCCGTCAGATCATTTGTATTATATTGTAGGGAGCACGTGATACTCACATGGTTTTTATTGAGAGGTTATTTTCTTATGTCATGTCGATTAGCAATTATGTTTTATTTATTTAATTGTTATTGGTTTGTTGATTGCGTTCTTGCTTCGGGATATTCTAGTCGTTTGGGGTTATTTTATTTTTAGTTTTGACGCGCTCAATATGACAAGAATGGCTTTCAATAGCAATAATAATTATGATCAATTCGATTAGTTATGAAATCTTGCTGGTAATGATATTTAAAGTCAACTTAAGTTCACATGTAATAATAATGATTACTTTTGAAACTTAGTTTCTATGCAGTATTTAAATATATAAATTAAATAAATAGTAATTTGTACGAAAGAAAATTGAGAGCTGATAGTAAAATTTCTACGAATAATTTATAGTTCAATATTAGTTATATTATAAATTATAATGGATGCAAATTCTATAGACGAGGGGAACAACTTGTGATAACTCAATTGATCTGGTACAGCATCTTCGTGGAAGATTGCATATACACACTTATAATTTCGTATTTAATTTATTGTAATAATTAAATATTATATTGCTAAGTAAAATATGAACGCTTCCTTGCTTTACCTGCATATCTTAGATAATTTTTCAGATATAAATGTTGCCAGTTTAATTGTGGATGCTTTTAGTAAACTGATTTCTTTGTAGTAACATAATGATGTTACCATAGTTAAATTGTTTTCTGTTATTATTATTTGGTCCAACCATTTCGGCTTTAATTCCTTCACTTAAGCCTCTCATAACGAAAGTCAGATTGTATTACGAAAAGGTTTTGGCAGATAAATGATTAGTATATTGACTTACAAGATACTTTATATTCTGGGTTCTTCCTATTTCTATCTTACTTTATTTTCCGATAATTATTCATGTGCCAATTTCGATAAAATAATGCTTGACTGAATATCAGAACAGAAAAATGTAGATATTTAGTTGATTAGTAAAGATTGCATCATTTTTATTTAGATTTCGAAAAAACGCAGTACACTAAATGATTCGAAGTTTTTCAGATATTCATGTATCTAGGTATGAACATGATTATGAAGAATACAAATGCAATTTATTAAATTCTGCAATTTTTTTAAATTGGGAAATAATACGTACAAAACTATCACGTGACAGCACATCCCTTTCTTAATTGATACGCTATGTCGCAGTCCACTCATAGACACAATTTATGGACTCTTTGACCTTTTCTACATCTACCTCGAGATTATTTCCAACAGCCGTGATAGCTGTGTCGTCAGCAAAGGTAACCCAAACTACATTGACGGATTTCTCTTATTTTGAAATGGGAAAAAAACATCATATACTGTAGAAATTAGAACAATGACAACAACTATGTATTTACACACACAATATCCAAAACAATATTTTGACAAAAACTTGTTACCTATTTATCGTCGACAATTTTCAGAATCCGTGAACATCCACCGTTACATTTCCTTTCATCCATATCACAGGACGATCTCATTTACCTAATTTAAAGGGTCACTCTCCATTGATGGTGTATTAATGGCCTCGTCAACAACCCTTAACTTCCTTCCCGGTATTATTTGGGGAGCCCACATTATTTGGTACAAATTTTTCACGGTAATATTCTCCCTTCCGTAGCGATATGAGATCCGTTAAGCGTTGCAGCGGGAAAATGAAATCTGTATGGTGGATAGTCTTTATTTTATCTTAGAGTGAATATGTTTATATGGATTCTGAAAAATGTCTTAGGAGATTCTATTAATGTAAGTACTAAAGAAGACCCAGAGTCTACTATTTTGATCTTAGACGACTGCGATATTGGAAACTTGAATAATATTGACCATTTAATCATGAAAAACCCTATCTATGTACATAATTACTTCACATTTTAATTAAATAATGTTGTTTTCCTGAAAACAAACAAAAATGTTTCATAAAAAGTTCAAAGTTCAAATAATACGAAAAATATTTGTTTATGTTGAAAATTCTTTCATTAGATGTTATTTAAATAGATGGTTCAGATATTATATAAGAAGGATATCAGACACGTGGATTTGATAATTAAAAAAAAAATCAATAATGTCAGAGATGTTGCCTTTATAACAATATAAACGCAACTACCCTGTTTATCTGTCTATTAGTGTGCTTGTAACTCGAGAACCACTTTATCTGTAAATAAAGGTACTTTTTAAATGATTTACCAGAATAATACATTGTGATACGAGTGTGCTCTTTTGAATATTACATTCCAGGCGGTATTTTCGCGTGGGCCGCAGGCGAACGCGATAAGGTAGCCGAGAGTGTAATAATCAATGCACACGCGTTTCATACGACGTTTTTCAACACACTTGCGAGGAAAAAAACAGAGTTGTTGTAAGAACTTATGCTACAATAACGTACCTAACTATAGAGATGATAGATTTATAAATTTTAACTGACCTTTGTTGCCAGGTACTGACTATCCGGAGTTTCTTTTAAGAACTTTAGATTTTGTATTTTTGATTGGTAAAGTAAACCACATAACGAAAAAAATAGTAAATATTTATGGAAAATGGCGCGCTGGCCGCTGGCTAAACCAGCCAGCGGCCAGCGCGCCATTTTTTCCATAGGTGTAAATAAAGACACTGGCAAAACCGTTAGACAGCCTATACAAAAAAAAATAATTTGAATAAGAAAAGAAAAATTCATTATCACTAAACGTACCATGGCGGAGTCAAATCTATTTATTATTATTTACGCTCTTCTCCCCTACGTGAAATCCACATTTTTAATAATGATTACAAAAATGTTAACAAATATTTATTATAATTTATTCATATTTGGCGGCTGGTTTTATTTTTTCCGCTAGCAATGCGCGCGCGGGTGTAAATAAAGGCACTGGTAATACCGCTGAACAGCCTATATAAAAATATAATAATGTTAATAATACATAATACGGAAATGGGGTTAGGGTAGTGAACAATATAGACTGAAATTGCCACAGACGATATAAACCCATATTTAATAGTATAGATAGAGTTTTAATCCGCGCGAACGCGGTGGCACGCGGGGTCGGGCACGCGGATCAAGTGGCCTGCGCGCGTGCCACCCGCGGTCTTACCGGAAAAAAGCGCAAGCCTCTGCTCGGGTGTAAATAGAGAATGCTCATTTATTAGTACGATAAGTTCATACTAATTAATGTATTGAAAGTATCCCACAGACGTTTAGTTATGGTAAAAATATCCCATGGGTATGCATGGGATTTTTTTTACCATAACTAAACGCCACTGGTTTGCTTATGGTTCTTATTTTTTAATAAAAACTTGCTTTTGAGCGCTTGTCTTTGGTAAAAAGCTTCACCAAAACCAATTTCTATTGGATACAAATTCCATGCTGCCATGATAGTACTTACTAATTCCATACTGCCATGTCTGTACTCCGACTAGTAAATAGTTATCTGTGTGGTGTAAAGTAAAAAGCACGCTTCCATAATACACTGCATTATGAATCTAATAGCGGTTCAATAAGAGCCACTTTACGAGCAAGTGTGTTGAAAAGGTTAGTTATTAACCGACTTCACAGCAGAAGAGTGATTGGGACAGCCGCCCAAAATTATGATTCATCGTAATTAAATATTGTGTTTCACCTAGTTCAGGGGGGCCATTTCCGTATTTTTTAACAACGTTCGCAGACGCATCTCATTCACAATCTGTCAAAATTACTATCAATTTACCAACCTTATTGACAAGTTTGACACTTTGCGACTTGAATATGAACGTTTTAGAAGCTAAAGAATTGGCCTTCTGGTCAGCGCCGCCATATTTTATCGTCCAGACATCATAAACCTATTGAAGTGAAACAAAATATATCATAACGATACAATTACATAATAACAATATGTCGTCAGCAGAACAGACGGTCGTAATTCATGATCGATTAGTTTTAGACATGTGTTTATTGGTACGAGGTAAAAATCAAAACATTATTATTTTATTTTTACAAATAAAATACTTTTATGAAGATTAAAATAATGTTGATAATGCCAAACAAAACGTGTTATTGCAAACATTTACAAGGACATTTTGCATTAGACTAGGGTTCTTTGCAGAAAGCTTTCTTTAGTTTTATCCTTGTTTTTCAAACTGAACAGACAGCTGTTAGTTGCGCCACTTTTTCTTTACCAGCATAAGGAAGTGGTGAATAGCGGGCGTTTTGGGGGACTGTCTTATGTAATGTCCATTAAAGTCTACAATAAGTTACCAGGTTACATCAGAGACTTATATAAAAATAATATCTTTATTAATAAATTAAAACAATTTATATTATTCAAAAGCTACTACACTATCGATGAATACTTAAGCGATAAATTTCAAAAACAATAAAAATGACTGTTACCTAATACCTACATTTCACTATGAATATAAAAAAGCGCCTTCATCCTCTCTCCTGTTAAAAATTAACTTTTGCTGTGCCCGACAGGGTCCATAATTGATTCGATGTCTTAACGTACCAACTTATTATGTATACATTATGGATTGCAATAAAGTATTGAGTATTGAGTAATTTTGACTTTAAGAGTGCTGATTCTCAGCCTAGTTTGAATAAGAGACTTCTGATATTGATCCATTAACATTTTTCCGCTCAACTGTCGATTGGCCTTCTAATGGCCGATAACAATTAAAATTCTATTGTGTCTCGTTAATGACAGTTGGAGCTTTAAATAATTACACCATAATATATTTATATATTATTATTTAATAGCTACATAATATTAATTTATGTCGCTTTTCTACCTGTGTGATCGCGTTGTTCTTCTAAACTACACAACGCATTCTGATGCAGTTTTCACCATCATTTAGAGATTTTATTTCGGAAGGTTTACGTGAATAATACATTCATATTAAATTTACGTAGAATAAAAAATCTAAAGGTTTTGTCAAGTTGCAAAAACCGTGTGAAGCAGGGACGGGTCGCTAATTAATGGTTTAATGGACGAAATCAAGTAGAAAGGGATAAGTAGCTATGGTAAACAAAAATGTATAGATACTCTTATACACATAAGTTTTATGGCTCTTCCAGTTCCGTAGTTGAACACTTACAACCCTGACCCCTTAGATTATAAAGACATTTTATAATCTAAGCCTGACCCCCTATTAGCTTGAATCCTGTTTCTAGTTTTTGGAAAAAAAAAATCAGCTTTATAGATACAACCATCACACAATCTTCCCTAAGAACTCCGCCAGATCGTCGTTGCCAATTCTTATTGATGAATATCTCAAGAATTAGTGGTCCGAGGAGATCGCTCGACTGCCCCCGACCTGATTATAATGTCTAGACTAGAAATATACAGATCGACAGACACACTGGCTTCCTTATAGTTGGCATAAATCATAATGTTCCTAGACTTTTTTCTAGGCTGATGTAGTAGGTTTTTTTTGTCTGAAACTGCGGCTTAAAATGAGTGGATATGACTGTTCTTTCCTGCTTTGTATTACCTGCGATGTAAGAAGGTGATTTCTCCTTAACTTGTTATTGCCCACGACTTCTCTCGCTTAAAAATTAATTAACTTAACCCTCGCTCTCTTTGGAAAAGTTTTGTAAAATCGGAAACATTAAATCTGCCGAACATTATTTTACATAAAGTAATCAATGTTATGCAACCTTTTGGCGGTTGTCTTTTTAAGTTTTCATAATATAATCCACAGACACTAATAATATTATAAAGGGAAAAGGTTTTTTTTTCAGACATAATTCTTTATTCATAATTTTGTAATGAATAAACTCAAAAACAAATGAACCGATCTAAAAAAGTCTTTCACCAGTAGTATGCTATATTATCACTGAATAACATAGGCTATAATTTATAAAGATATCACGCGGGCGAAGCCGCTGCAGAAACTAAATGAAAATAATATCTCATCAACCTAAAGATATGCTTGCATATAATAATATAAAAGTGATACCTACTTGAACTTTTGCTCATTACTCAAGTAAAAAAAACCTAAATGTTTTTTTAAAACGTGAAAATGTCGTTCCCCTCCCTGCGAGTACCTGCATCTCTATCTACCCCATTTTTCATGTGACGTCACCCCTTTCTATACTTTAAAACCTGATCTCATTAAGAAACTTGTGAACTCTTCGCGAGCCACTGGATCTCGAAGTTTCCAACTTTTACAAAGTTTATTTAAAGTTTTTTTCAATGTCAACAAACTGTAATACGGTTCTGTAAGAGAATAAATTTGTTTTGAGGTAGACAGGTGATCGTTACGTTAAAGTAAGGAAAATGAATAGCTGACTGTTTGAATTTGGGAAACGTAGTTAAATGTTTTTACTGTTTCACCCACTGTGATATCGTATACTTTTACAATGTTTGTAAATATGTGAGCACCAGTATCCATCATTTATTTAATTAATTAATTTGTCATTGCTCCATTTTTAATTATTTTTAACTATTGTGGTACAGTGATTGTATTCTAGGTGCATCGTATTCACATGCAATTATATAATTGATGTATACAAAATATTGTAAAACATGTTTTAAAAGAGTAACGGTGGAGTTTCTTGCCCATTCTTCTCCATACGAAAACTACCTTTTGGAAGGGGCAACTAGAATCAATTTCTTTGTTTTTGACGTTCAAAGTGCCTTTATTGTGCATAATTGAAATAAATTATTCGACTTTGACACTACTGACTACAAGCCTCCTCTGTTTTGTGCACTTTAAAAATTAATAATGGTTTTATTAATTTTTAAAGTGCACAAAAGAGGACTTTTCTATTTACAACTAAAATCAATTTAATACTTAAACGATTTTATTTTGATTTTATTCCCGAATGGTTCTTCGTGCAACTTTTAGTTACTAAAGCTTTGGGGAACTTGAACTTGGGGAGATCGGGCATCACCCTTCAATTTAGTAGTTCCAAATGGTTTTTTTTTGTTTCCTAAAATCAAGCCCAAGGCTCTATTGACTACTTCTTTCTCATCGTTTCAATATTCGATTTGCATTTCCATCTACATTCTACTTAGTAAACATTTTAAATTCATTCACTGACAGACAGCATAAGGCACAAGCCTCAGACCAACAAAAAAGGAAAGACAGATCACGCCGTACAAAAGTGAAGCCACAAAACCAAGCTCCAGCAAGTAAACACACAGGCTCACGCACACACCTACACTAAAACCAAGCTCATCGCTCCTAGTACGTCACGAGTCGTCGTCTAGCTAACATCACCAAAACAAATATAATTATGCCTTCCTGTGTAGTGAAGACGTGTAAAAACAATACTAAATCACAGAAAAAGTCTCACGGAATCACTTTTCACTTGTAAGTACTTAAAATAACATCGTTTTTTAATTTAGATAACTATGAATTTTAGGTTATTTGGAACAAAAAACCTGAACGAATGAACGAACGAAAACAGTGACATTTAAAGAGCGAGGGTTGCCATAATATGATTTCAAATTTCCCCATTCGATATTTTTTACTTCGAGTAATTATATGTCTGTTTTTTATGCATTTAATATTTTAGATTTCCATGTAATACTGAAAATAAAAATAAATGGATAGTAGCTAACCTATTAATTTACTAACCTATTTATACACATATATATTTTTTTTTTTAACACTCAATTGAAAATTAATGGATAATATTAAGTGAAAGAGCGGGGTCTCCTAACACAAGCAATTCTTGCATAAAAGGTGATCTCATAAATGCACTTTGTACTTAATTGTTTTTTTATTTTATTTTGCAATGTAAAAAATAATGTTTTTGTTTCGGAATTCTTCCTAAAAATTGAGGTACAATACCATACTCAACAATATCTTACTCTTACAATATTAGCCTACTTAAAATATTATTCCCCAAGTTATAGGGAAAAACTTTAACGACTGACAACCCTTTTTACACACACATAGATAAAAAGGTGGCTTCACTTTTGATGTACGGCGTGATCTGTCTTTCCTTTTTTGTTGGTCTGAGGCACAAGCATACAATTTTTGCACAAGAGTTCCTTATATAACGAAAGTCAGCATTAAGGAAGGATTTTTTTAAATCAACCCCTGAAGGGGTTTAAAAAGGGGGTGAAAGTTCGTATGCAAGTTCGATATTTTTACCGATGGACAATTCTATCGAGAGCAAGACTTTAAAAAAAATATAAATCTCTTCGACACATAGAATGTAAGTAAAATCTTCATAATAATTGTCTCAGCTTGTCGAGCTGAAATACATTGAAATAGGCACCATTTAGTATAGTCAACTCCACTATCCCCTAACTGACGGACTAATATTTTTTAATAACGTTAATTATTCTCGTACGGATAACGCTCAAGAATGAACTTGAATAACAAATTAACAGTACACCTCGCTCCTCAGAGGTGTGCAGTAGCACCTACATTACCACAAAAATGAACCTTACTCACCAGGATATTATAGTGGACGTAACCTTGAAACACCGTACTATCTCAAGTTCGAATCCTGGGCGTAAACCGGTACTGTAAACATCAACTCGTTATTTATTACTGTCGATAACAAGACGTGGAAGAAAAACATCGGAGTAAGGAGTGAAGTGATTAATTCTGAGGTGTTTAGGTATGTTGTAAAAGTTGTCGTTTACATAGTAAATACTACACACTCACTGAAATACTACTAGTAGTAGTTATCGATAAAATTCACGTTGCAAAAGTTATGTTTACACTTGAGTTTTTAATAGAACTTTAACGAGCTACACTCACTTGAAATCCTAACTTATATTATATGCGAAAGTGAGTTGGTTTGTTTGTTACGCTTTCACGCTAAAACGGCTGAACGGATTTGGATGAAATTTGGCACAGGGGTAGACCATGACCTGGAATAGGACATAACCTGGAATACTTTTTACCCCGATATTCGCGCGGGATCGAGTCTTACGCGGGTGAAACCGCCGGGGTTTCACCCGCGTAAGACTCGATCCCGCAGCTAGTATTTAATAAGAATGAGCAGGGCAGAGCATTTGATGTCACAATTTTGCCCAACCTAATAATCGAACCCAGGACCTCATGCTCCGCAGTAGCGCTTGCGACCACTAGACCAACGAGACAGTCATTTGACAATAAATACCAAAAACTTATTTTTTCCACCCAGAACACAATTCAATAATCTAAAGCCAAAAAATCCATCATTCTGTTTAGTTTTACAAAATATTCCCACTATATTCTCTTCTAAACTATCTCAATCCGGCTTATCAAAGAAACCTCTGCAATCGACGGTATTCACAATTTTCTCCGATTTCAGCTAAAAGAAAAAGAAACAAAATAATATTATTTCTGAGAAACAGCGATCCAAGGTGACCGGGGTGACATTGGTCCAGACCGTCAAACGATTGGAACTTCATATTATTTACTTGAATTCTTGAATGTCCCGCGATTTTGTGCGCGACAAAAATGTACTATTTAGATGTAGATACTTGATTTACTTTAAGCACTACGAGTTGTTGATTTGTTTTTGAATTTTCGTTTTTTATCACAGACTTCCGAAATTAAAGTTACTTTTTTTTTATGACGTGTAAAAGTGATTCCAATATCCTATTTACAGAATAAACAATTTCATTTCATTTCATTTCATTTCATTTCATTTCATTTCATTTCATTTCACTTTGTAGTGTTGTTTTTTGGAAGTCGGTTGTTTTTTTTTGTAAAAAGTTTGTATTTTTCACTTTTTAACTGTGGTAGGTACCACAATTAACCACACAAATTCGAATACCACTACTGCTATGTAAATAACAGTGACAGGGACGACATCATTAAAAAGGCTAAGTGGGAAAAATACGTATTAATGAAGTTAACTCCAGACTACCCAAGCAAAGTACCTAGCAAACAAAAAAGAATCATCAAAATCAATTCATAATTGGCGGAGTAGCCGCGTAACAAACATACAAAATTATTATGATTTATAATTATGATTAAGTTACTGTTATCTTTTTGTATGCACGTGTTTCTGTGACAAATAAACCTATTTTTCTTTCTTTCAAAAAAGCTCGGTCGAATTGAGAACCTCCTCCTTTTTGAAGTTGGTCAAAAAAGCGTTATCATTTTTAAACATGTTATTTTAAACATTAGAGAGTTTATTAAAATCAGTAACATAATATTTCGGAGGTCGGTAAATTAGTTGACAGTAAAACATGAACAATAATAAAAAGAAAATTGGTCGGTTATTTAATCCTACAATTTCAGTACAAAAAATACTCAAGTAGGTAGTAAATAAATAATAAATGAATAGACAATAAAAATGTTGGAATGGACGGTTAGATAAATAGTTCAGCAGTTTATAGGTTAGGTTGGAGCCGAGTTGGTCACAGTAACTCAGCCAAGGCTACCCTACGAAATGGGTTAGGTTAGAACTGTGACCAACCGCGTTACTTTCAAGTTAGATTTCATCTCGACTGACTACGAATTGTGACAGGATTTTTATCTCACGAAGCGACGTGCTCTTTATTTGTGGTAACCAAGTGTAAAAACACCTGCTTATACACACATTTACAGTGTGTGTACCGTCCAAGACAATGGTAAAGTCGGAAGTGTGTGTGTGTGCGCGTATCTGTGTGTTATGTGCTGATGTTTATCGTCTTCACGCACACATTCACAACGTGTTTGTACACTTTGTTACCACAAGTAAAGCGCGCGTCGCTTCGTGAGATAAAAATACTATAACTGCCCACTGAAATAACTGAATGGGCAGTTACGTACTGGCCATTTAGTTATTTTACTGCTCAATTATTTATTTAATTAACCATTTTTGTTACGAGTTATTTTTATTTAGTTTATTGGTCAGTTTTTACTGCCAAACTTGTTAATAAACATGCATTTTGTATTTTTTTTTACTTAAACTACAATAAACAACTGCACATTTAAATCAATGCCATAAAAAATGTCTCGTAATGCGTTGTTTATGGTCAGTCAAATTAATTAATAATGGGTCTTTTTACAAAATATGGTGTATTATTAATCGCTTACTCTTTAATTCTGCAAAGATAGGCATCATCTCGTTACTTAGATACTGCTTATTTAGTATTATGAAACGGAATTTAATCAAATTTTATATAAGTTTTGTCATACGCTATTGGGTGGTAAACATGCGGGAGGCTTTCTTGATTATAAGTGGTCAACGCCACCTAAACTATCTTTCGAACGGAAACACAGCAAGGATGGATCTCGACAGTAGGAGGTCCCCCAAAACGATCAATTGCCATCAATATGTATTGTAGTAATATTTTCAATCGCTCCAATTGCATTTGGTAGACGAACAATTTGCGCATCAATGTGTATCAATCACGTCAAAATTGACAACAAGCTCAGTTGATCGTTTCGGAGACCCTTAATCAGTATGATGGTAGTTGGTACTTCCCCGAACGAAGTCCGTCACAACCTAGCTCTTTCTAGGTACTAACGTATAAAGAATCAAAAATATAGCATAAGGTGACCGCTCCGATATTGGATGCCATCCGATAATTGACAAACAGTCCCAAAGGGGCCAATTTGATTTTGTTTCTCTTTTTTGATTGTTTTTTTTGATATTTCGCTTCAAATCATTTTGAAAGAGAAATTAATTGAATTTCTGACACGAAAAGCTGTGATTGTCTGTACAAATTGACATAATATTCCGAATAAAATTGGTTGATTATTTCATACAACAGTTGACTTTTTCTCAGACTTACATCCTCCTAATTTTGACATTTTTGAGCCTGAAATTAGGAGGAAAAAAAGTCGTAAAGGAGTCAAAAAATTCTGAATTAGGAGTAAAAATTGTTGATCGCTTCTTGTGTTGTATTTATTTTTCTTTAATGCCAAATACAGGGATAGGCTCTTTTTGATTTAAACTAGGCTTATTCCAAAATGCAATTATTGTGTATTACAAAAGATTATCTGTAGTCAATTTCTTCCTTACCTTTTTTCCATTTGGATACCTTTCAATGAAATCTTACCCCGAAATAACAGATTAAGTTGATAATAACGAAATATTGATCTTTCTTCAGAATAATATAGTCAATAAATAGCTTCATTCATTCAAAATATTCTCATACCATTTCAAATCCCGCCATCTTTCACAAACAGACCGCATCAACCTCCCCACACGATACCTAAAACCCTTAATACCATGTTTACTCATCCGTTACGATCCACTGCATAACTTTGACAATACAGACTGGCACTATTCGGTATCACTGCATGCAGACTGGCGGTACTATTGGTACCGATAGTGACAACTGATGTATATACGTTTGTCCGAAGACCATTAAATTCGTAATAATGCGATGCAATTGCAGAGCTGAGTCGTTGTGACTTCTCGACGGCCAGGGCTGGCACGAGAGAGAAAAATGTTTTGTTAGTTGCGTAATATATTTTTTCTGGACTTTCCTTCAAAGCTAATATGTATTTGTATTAGGGAAGATCCCTATGGAAGAGTTCGTCAAAAATATTATTGAATTTTTGCACGGTGCATTTTTTTTTAAACTACTATTATTATACCAATCATAGCACTCGAGTTAAAAGGTAAATTTAGGCTATAAAGTAAAGTTGTTAACTATAACAACTTTACCATATAGCTTTAATTTGCCTTATTTCTTTTTTACTTTTCCCCAAGATGCTCTTCCACTAAGTAGAGAGAGCTTGTTGTGAAGAAGTTCGACCTGAGAAAATCTATTACCATTATTTTTTTGTATTTGCCTCTAACCTGTTATTAACACAAGTTTTACATAAAATCATAGCAGTAAAATGACAAGCAGACTTTTTAACACGTAGCAGTAGTATGCCGGAGAAAATAATATCAGACAGACAGAAAACAATGAACCATTGCAACGACAATTTCCGTAACAATACCTAACTTCTACGCCGAGATTTCCCCCTCTGAAAGTCTTCCACGTGACGTCACCGTGATATTCACAATCAGAAATACACAGGTGGTTGCTGTGTCCACGTGATACATTTGGTAAACTCTTTCATAAACTTGGAGCCTTTGGAAAATGTTCGGAAGCCTATTACTATAGTGGTTTCATTAACAGACAGCTGTGCCGCTGGGGAGGTTGTTGCGCCACTTCTTCTTCACAGCTTACGCACTACCTTTTGGAAGAGGCGACTAGAATTAATTATATTTTCTGAAAATTTTGAAGTTCAAAAGTGCCTTTTATGTATTGCTATTCGAAATAAATGACAAGAGTGAAGACAATGGTGAAGGGGGACTGTCTTATGTAATTTTGATTTTCAAAAAGTGGTGACTCTCAGCTTAATTTGAATAAATGACTTTAGTTAATTAGCATCCCAAAACACGGTTAATATATAATAAGAATATTGAGCGCACAACAACACAAAATAAAATTAATTTCCAACCCGAAACTGTCAACCCTCATCTGTGTGACTTAATATCTACAGGGTGCGGCTGTGTGCGTTCCCCCCTACCCCCTTCCCCCCTTTGGCAAGCTCCTCAGTGTACATACCCGTTATGTACTATGTACTATACAGTATACGCATTTTAACACCAGTTTATATATATACAAGGCAGAACCACTAGTGTTTGACCGATTTGGCTGCAACACAGTGGTATAATGCGTTTGAGTGCCTCAAGGATTTATGGGCGGACAGTCTTACAAGAGATTTATCGTTAGTTTTTGGTGAAAATCAGTTTAAGTTAAGTGGTGACTGCGATTGTTAATCGGTGTCGTTTGGTGATCAGCGAATCGTGGAGGTTTTCTGCCTAAGCTTTTCCCAAAAATGTAGGATGCATTGTAATAGCCTTCTCGAGAGGAGAAACTAAAATAAACAGTGTAACCTGAAACTGCCAGAGTTGCGGGAAAGTCCCAAAGGGATACCGGGGCCCTTGGCAACAGGCAACTGAAGGAACACGGGTGGGTTTTAGTCAGTAAAAGTCTGACACGCCCTCCCGCTCCACCCAGAGCGGGAGAAGTCATGTGATGACTTCAAAACCTCAAAAAAAAAAAAAAAAAAGTTTTGCCTGAAAAATAAATGAGCCTTGCTAGGCTAGTGTTATGAAGACTTCTATGGGTTTCTCTGCAACAAAATGGTTACACAAAACTGGAACCTTGGCATTGTTGGTTCTGATAAATCACATAATTAGAGTAATTGATGCTTTTAGGAAGAACCTTGGTACAATTATGGATTTGTGCTCGAAAACTTCCCTTAAGTGAAAACCTTAAACTACCTGATACATTAATGCTATAAAAGGTAATTGTTATCAGCTCAGCCCTTGACCTAACCTATTGTAGTAGATCTTATTCTATGCCCTTGATAATAATAGCATTGTTCACAAAAAGCCCCCTAATCCATTTATGTGTAGCGACTACACTTTAGCCTACGATGTAGCATTGCACGGCCTACGCCATAGTCGGGGCTACGCCGTAGCCTGGCCCACGACTTATCTGACTTACGCCGTAGCTCGGCCTACGACGTAACTTACTTACGCCGTAGCACGGCCTACGACGTAGCTTATCCTACAACGTAGCATGGCCTATGACGTAGCCTGGCCTACGGCGTAGCCTGGCTTACACCGTACGTCTGCGCTACGATGAAACAGTTGATTTCTTAATAGAAAGAATGTCATTAATTATTATTTATTTATTCTCTCTGTACCTTACATATTAAAATAAAATAATATAATATTACTGTCCGCCCGCCTGTCTGTTAATGCAAGTAAAAAAAACCGAACAAGTGCGTGTCGGAACACGCATTCTGAAGACATAAATTCATCCCAACTGAATGAATTTATCCCAAACTTAACATTGTAGTTGAAAAATGTTCTCCCATGCATCGATATGCATCACAGTCGATTCTCCAACTACAAATGTAAGTTTGTAATCGCATTATTTTGATTGTTATAAAACTGCAAATTATCAATTTTCAGATTTTTTCCTTTACTTGTGCTGTGAGACCTTGCGTCTTGCCAAATTTTATGATTCTAGGTCAACGGAAAGTACCCTATAGGATTTGATTTATTCGCGAGTATCAAAATATATCGCATAAATAGCCGTACTTTTTTATTTCGTTGACTTAGAAGCTTTATTTTTTTAGAGCTCCTAGGGACCATAGACCTACGTATTTGATATTAATTTCTACTTGATACGTCTACGGGTTCCTGAGAAAAAAGATATTTTTTTACTTTTGAGGTATGGAACCCTAGAAACAGCCTATTTGATGGTTGGCCATTTACTTCAACAAAACAGTAACAACTACAATTTAACTTAAGTAAAGTTACAGTAAACCATTACTAAAGTTATAATAGTTCAGTTAAAGTGAGAGTTTCTGAGTTTCCCGCAAGATCACAGCTACCCCAGCACTAGACAATTACCCCAATTTCTTCTAAATATTAGATCACCCTATTTTTATGTTTCCCGTTCTGCTACTGAAACCAATAGAGATATTTTTTTTTACAACACAACACACTACAAACTGCATATTTTCGGTTTGACATGCAGTTTTCAAGCAAATGTCATATTAAGTTATTTTTTATTCCGTTATTTTTTGTGTAAATTTTTGGATAACTGACTAGATTGAGTTTTGATGAAGCTTTTATTTTCATTTTACACTAAGCTGATTTTTTAATGGATAGTAAGTTTAAAAGGACAGCAGTGGTGGCCCAGCGGTAACGGCCGCGACTTACGAGTTGTAGGTCGTAGGTTCGAACCCCGACAGGCGCTTTACTTTGTGTAAATAATTTGATCACCACTGCTCTCAAAACGGTGAAGGAAAACATCGTGAGGAAACCGGCATGTCTTAGAACCAAAAATTCGAAGACATGTGACATCTACCAACCCGCACTAGGCCCGCGTGGTGGATTACGGCCCACTCCCCCTCATAGAGAGGAGGCCTGAGTCCCAGCAGTGGGAACATTATAGGCTGATTATGTAAGTTTAAAATTGTAAAAAGTATGTTGGTATTTAGTCGGTTAACAAACAAGAAAAGAAAGTTAAGTTTCTAACTTTGTACTTAACGTCTGTTTCTCAGTACATAGGAACAGTATATAAGGTCGTTTTATACGTTTTTATAGATACAAAGCCGTAGGTTAATGTTTATTATCATGACTGACTAGATCCGAGCCAGACATACATAATTATTATGTAAGTATAAACATAAATTAGTTTTAAATGCTGCCCAGTAACAGTATTGCGGAGGTCAGATAGGCAGTCGCTCCATGTAAAATACTGGTAATCAGCTACATCCGGTTAGCCTGGAGGTGGAGGCCGACCCCGGCAGATGATGATAACTGTTAAAGTATCTGCCGTAAATATCACACAAGAAAGATTCTCAAGAACAGAACTACACCTTAAAAACGAAATCAAAACTTATCACCATCAGCATAATAGCATAATCAGCCTATAATGTTCCCACTGCTGGGACACAGGCCTCCTCTCTGTGAGAGGGAGCAGGCCGTAATTCACCACGCGGGCCCAGTGCGCATGGGTTGGTAGATGTCACATGTCTTGGAATTTTTGGTTCTTGGACATGCCGGTTTCCTCGTAGTGATGAAATTATTTACACAAAGTAAAGCGCCTGGCAGGGTTCGAACCTACGACCTACAACTCTTAAGTCGCGGCCGTTACCACTGGGCTACCACTGCTCCTGAATCACCATCAGAATCACCATCAAAAAACACACGAATAAACAACATACTTACCTAATCAAATACGAACATTAAACTCAGCACTTACCGTAACACACATAATCTCTGCCCGGACATACGACATGCCCCACGTCCCGACTCCCGTGTTACTCATACAACAGCTAAAACTTAAAATTTGGGTCAAACTTTCAAGTATCTACTAGCCATTAGGGGCACCATTTTTAATCTGTTCACACGGGTACATCCATCATCTTTTAGATTGTTTTTCTTGTTTTTGTCTCGGTTTTATTTTAAAGAGTTTGGTAATTAAAATCATCATTAGGGAAATATTGTCGCAAAGGTCTTTGGAAACTTCTCTAACAGATTATTAAAACAAATCCCGGCCTAGTCCGACTCGGCCTCGCGCACGAAGGGTTCCGTCACTATCTATAAAAACGGCAAAAAAATCACGTTTTAAATATTTATTTTATTCTATTTTTTAGTATTTGTTGTTATCGCGGCAACAGAAAAACATTATCTGTAAAAATTTCAACTAACTATCACGATTCATGAGATACAACCTGGTGACAGACATACAGACAGTGGAGTCTTAGTAATAGGGTCCCGTTTTACCCTTTGGGTACGGAACCCTAAAAATGTAATATCCTAACCTAACTAAAACTCAAACCAAAATATGGCGCCGAAAAATTCGCTGTCGACTGGTAATGTACCCAAGAGACTGGCGGCATCGTTGCCACAATGTACGGAAATGCTTAGCCTCTGGCCAAGGTAAAAGCCAGCCCTTGGGTCACGGGAAGTAGCCAAACGGAACGGGAAGTAGGGAAGTAGCTCGTCGTCCGATCAGGACCAGGCCCGGGTGGATGGCGCGTCGTGTTCCACGCGCGCCTCAAAGAGATGTCAGCACAATTGTCGGGGTCCGCTAGGACCGATGCCTGCCAGGGTTGTGGGTTAGTCCGAAAGGGATACCGGGACCTTGGCAACAGGCAACTGAAGGAACACGGGTGGGTTTTAGTCAGTAAAAGTCTGACCCGCCCTTCCGCTCCGCCCAGAGCGGGAGAAGGCATTTGATGATTTCCCACGGAAGTGTCAACCAGCGTTTCGAGATTTCATTGAACAAACGATCTTTGTTTGATTTAAAATGTGGACTACTTGTATGATAAAATTGTGTGGGATGGTTTTATTCATTTTACAAGCCCTGCGCCCGCTCGAATTTCTGATCGGCCAAAATGATGAACGTCCATCAAACTTTCATCATCTATTTACCTCCTTTATAGAATACATTTTCAAAAATCCTTCCTTACTGTGCTCACTTTCGTTTTAAAAGGAAAACTTGTGCAAAATTTCATGCTTGCAGACCCAGTGGTTAAATATATATCTATGCTGGATACTGAATTATGTTGGTTAAAAACTTCACTTTTTATAAAATGGCCTTGCATAATTCAATAAACTTTCATTTTGACAGATCAACAATATTTTCAAGGTTATGAAACTCGACTATTTAATAAATCAGTCAATTAGCAATTTTAATAGATGTGAGTAACTCAATAAGTTCCAAGATTAATAATTTCTGTTGATTTTTCAACAAAAAAAACTTCCTACTAAAATACCAGCAATGTTCTCCATAATACTAGAGATTCCTCCACCATGATATGATGGCATATTTCTGGTTATACGCGAAGTAAACTCTTGATGTTTCCCGTAACATTTCACTATAAAACTTTTGGTTTTCTCGCGACTTTTCCTCAACCGTTTGGTTAGTCGTAAACCTTGTGCATGTTCAGGACTATAACATTCATAAAGTTGGTTATTTATGGCGCTTGTGCTTTTCGCTATACTGGTGTAAACATGATGACTTTAATCTTCATTATGATGATAATCAGCTAAGTGTATAGTGCAGTGGTAGAAATAGGGCTCTCCAACTGCACGATGCAAAAGTCGATTCCCATGTTCAGAATGCAAGAAAAACATTCCAATATCAACTACAAAAAATGCCATATTTCTCTTCTTTTTCGTGTGGTCCTGGCCTCTGACTTGGCTTCACAGGCCATTGAGAAATATCTCAAGAAAAAACGAACTTGATATTTTAATATTGTTTGTTTTTATAAGCAGTCAGGAAGGTGATGCTGATTTTGTGACCATTAATAGAAAAAATATTTTAATATGTGTGAGTACTAATTCTAATAACAATTGTTATTTATTTACTACGTAACGTCATTAGGGAAATATCTTTAACACTATCCCTAATCATCTTTTGAGTTTCATTATGCCTTTATTTCATTTTTCATACTTATAAATTATATTTTTAAATATTAGAATAAAATTATATAAAACATTTAAAAATATAAATGAGTTTCATTATTATTAGTAGTCATAATTATTATTTTACAGACTTATGATGAAACCTATGCAAATAAAGTCGTTTTCACAATAAAATACCTATAAAAATACAAATAAAAACATTTACGACTTTAAAAATCTCGAAACAGTAATTCGTTATACAACATCAAGTAACGACTGTACATGCGAACATCGAAGTCAAAACTGGGGTAATGTTAGTACCATAAAAAGACCCCCTAATTTTTCCAAACGCCACCAGGTGGCGTCACGATCGGAATCGTTTTTTTATAACCGATTACCCATTACTACGATCTGCCCCCTTGTGAACTAAACTAAAATTATGCCCCTAAAAAAATCACAACAGTTATAAAAAAGGAATTTTTAGCAACTTTACCATATTAGAAATATATATTTTTTCCCATGCCACGGGTTTACGATGTCAGTTTACGATCCAAGGTTTTACGATTTTTTTATATATACCCCAGACGGAATTATGGGTGGGGTAATGATAACGGTTATCAGGGTTCTGACAATCGGCAAATTATTATCGATTCATCGGCAGAGCGCGGGTGAAGCCGGGTGAAACGTGATGGTACACCGTAATAGTTTATTATTAACAACATATGTCACACGCTACGTGTTATTCATGGCAGGGAAACATATTTTTATGTGGTATTAGGATGTTTTTCGCACGTTGGTTCTTTTGTTGGGGCTTATATTTCTGTGGGAGCGTCTTATTTGGTTCTTGTTTTTCTTTTTCGGTATTGCGAAGTGCGGAGATCGTTGGTTAAATCTTTGCGGCTAAGGAGTTCTGTCGCATCAGTTTATAACTCGTATCTAGAACGATAGTCAACCACGAGGCTCGAATTTATATCTGAATAGATTATAGATTTCATATTAAATGTCGTCGTTGTGTTCTGTCAGTATGGGAAAAAGGCATGAATGTATGTTATGTATGACAGTTTATAATCGATTCTACATTTTTATTTCTGCCAGGTGTATCGAACATCGATTGGACTTTTGGATTGGATTTTTGGTCCTTCTTAACTTATTATTTCTTCCAAAAGTAATTATTTTATGTGCGATCAGTGAGTAAGATACTAAGATGGATAGATAAAATATGCTTTTTTATACACCAAAATTTAGCAAAGCTCGGTAAACGTTCAAGCACTACAGCGCAACTATTTACTTAATGTCCCTCGGCAAACTTCGTGTTGCGTAAATTGTCGGATTTCTATCAATTGCCCTTTGCACTCAATCGACTTCAAAGTCGATTGAGAGCATCCGGTCTACATCAAGTGCAAAGGGCAGCTGATAGAAATCCGACGACTGACGAAACACGAAGTTTGCCGAGGGACATTAAGTAAGTGGTTGTACTGCACAATAATATAAAACTACTTATTCCTACAATAACATTAAATCGCTACAATTCCAGCTAAATATTGAGCCAGGTGGACAATCGTAATACGATAGCCCAGTCCCCACCCTTCTTTGTAAGAAGTGTGTGGGAGTCACACAGCTGACACAAACTACATTTCATAATATTTTACTTCAATAACGACATAAGTACAAATATTTACACCATTTAGCTTTGTTACGAGTATAAAGCAGATTTTTCTATAACGTATTTGCAAAATATTATTCTTTGTTTGTTTTTTATTTATGTTTGGGACCTGCATTGCTATTCTGTAACCATCTCACCGTGAAAACTTAGGTGAAGTGAGCGTGGAGTGAGCTGTCATTGTCATCGATACCTACTGATGCTAAGACAGCGACAGTTCACTTCAAGCTCACTTCAACTAAGTTTTCATGATCAGATTTTTACAGAAAAACACACCTGTACCTACTTGCAGGGTAATTGTGTACATAACATAATTACAGCGGCACTGCCTTTGATTTTGCCAATACAACAACAAGCATTGCGTTATTCACGTTGTAGAGCAGACGAATTTTTCAAGCATATGAAGCATTGGATTAATAAAATCCTGTGAGTTGTGATAGATAGTCATAATCATCTGCCTACCCTTTTCCCAACTATGTTGGGGTCGGCTTCCAGTCTAACCGGATACAGCTGAAAACCAGTATTTTACATGGAGCGACTGCCTATCTGACCTCCACAACCCAGTAACTGGGTAATACGATACCCCTTGGTAAGACTGGTTGTCAGACTTTCAAGCTTCTGACGACCCATAACGACTGTCAAAGATCCACAAATGACCGTCGGGACCAACGGCGGAACGTGCTTTCCGAGGCACGGAGGAGTCTCGGTATGTAAAGATGGTCACCCATCCACGGACCAACCAACCGGCAAGCGTAGCTTAACCTGACGGATCGACCCGTGCGGCTGTTATTACTTAGCCACGAGCTCCTCCTGATAGAAAGTGTGTAACGTAATTGAGATACTGGTCTATGTCCAGCAGTGGACGCCTTTCGGCTGAAATGAGAATGGTGATTAATCTCTGTTGCTAAGGAACACTCAAAGGTGGTCTCTTTAAGTAATCGGAATAATTAGTTTTTTTTTTAAGTACAGGTGACCTTTTCTACGACATAATTAGGATAATTTAAATAAAAAACCTGATCCCCTTTTCTTTTTTAAGTTGTCCTCTACTACTACGACCGTTATCGTCACAAACTCAGCTAACTAGGTACCTATTTGTGCTTCTGCTAGAAGTAGGTTTGCGTCAATAGTGCATCGGTCAGGGTTCGACTTTACGACCTCGAGCTCGCCAGTCCGACGCCTTTAACAGCTTAGCGTTTGTTGTTTTTAATAACAGTTAAATCAGCTCAGTCGGATCAGTTTTAAGCGAAGTTTCTTAAATCTATAAGGTACCGTAAATTTTTTTTTATAATTCTTGGTCCAGTGTATTACGGGTAGTCAAGAGCCCAAACATCTGACAGCCAGTCTTACCAAGGGGTGTTACCCAGTAACTGAGTTGTGGAGGTCAGATAGGCAGTCGCACCTTGTAAAATACTGATATTCAGTTGCATCCAGTTAAGAGTCCAACATAGTAGGGAAAAGGCTAGGTAGATTGATTGATTTTAAAGCTATCCCACAAAAATTCCAATTTCGAACCTAGAATAAAAAAAGCCTCACTCGATTGACCGAGATTAATGTATCTAGTCGAATCATTGCGAAGCTCGATATCATTTTGAAGTAATGTTTGGCCAAGATAGCAAAGAGCTACCTAAGAATATTATTTTAATAATTTGTAATTATTTTTCTCATAAACCTTTTTATTGTCATTAAGTCTCAAAGGACAATTCTATGTATGTTTAGACAACCCGTAAAGCAACATGAGCCTGCCATAATATTTAACTTACATTAAATTCACGACTGTAATTATATACTGTAAGATTCACGACGTCAGATGTCTATTTTAAGCATGTCTGACGTCACGCCATACCTACCTGGGGTTATTTGAGGTCAAACTTTACCTTTTCTGGCATAAATGTCTAATTTAGGTACAGAAGGTACTTAGGTATAGAAATAGGAGATATAACTTTTAGACTACGAGTTTATTTTGGTTCGTAAAGAATGTTTTTCGTGGATGATCATTAATGTTATTTTTTGCTGAAGGTTTTTTAAATACTTCTAAACTAAGTTTTACTCTACGTCAAGCGCTCGGTGTCGCAACACGTCGTGTTCTGGTTTGCGATTGGTCAATCGTCATCCTGAGGATGCCTCGTTGAGAGGTGAAACACGTGTCGATTTCGTACAGGGTTTTTATGAGTCTTGAAGAATAGTTAAGCGGAATAGGTTCCTAAATATATCTACATGTATTGTATTTTTTTAATGGATTTCTGCAAAGTCACGCCTTAATCATATCTTAATATTATAAAGAGAAAATATGTTTTCTGTGCTAAGTTAATTATCAATGTAATATGCTCATAAATCTTCGAAGATCTAAGCGGTCACACAAACAGACACGAAAAAGACTTTTATACTAGGCGTTGTCCGCGTCTTCATCTGCGATCCAGGATCCAGGAAAGGAAACACGTAGTGTTAGGTATATGTTAGAAGAATAATGTACACATTATTGTTGCAATAGGTGTCTGTCGCACTCGTTATTATTTTGTCTCTAGCTGTTGCCCGGGATTTCGTCTGCGATCCAGGCAGAAAAGTATCCTATGTCCTTCTCCAGGTCCAGGTCTACCCATGTCCCAAATTTCATCCAAATCCGTTAAGCCAGTTTAGCGTGAAAGCGTAACACAAAACAAGCAAACTCACTTTCGCAATTTTAACATTAGTTAGGATTATGTATAGTTTAGATGCAGACATAGATACAAGCTAAACCAACAAAAAAAAAACTGAGCCAACTCAGAAACAGAGCCATTTCCCAATAAAAACCGTCAAATAATCTTCATATTGTTGTCGTTACCAACCAAACTATTCAAGGTAAAAACTTTCCAATTATTGGTCCTTGACCGTTGCAAAGGCGTCTCAAAAGACCAACTAAAATGCTCGTAATTCGAGTGAAATAGTAATAGTAAAAGACACAAGGATACATTATCGGGATCTAAACAAGAAACAGGATGTTTTCGAGTTCTTACAGACTTTTAGTCTAATCTGTGTTACATCTAACGAGTGGGTTCCGATTCTGTGATGTACCTTTAGGTGGGTAAATGTAATGATGTTGTTTTGTAACTTTGATTACACGAGCGTTTGAATCAAAGAAATTAATGTAAGTTATATTTAAACTGTTACTCATTTAAGAACCAGATGATTTAGCTTTCAAGTGGGTTATGAAAAGGTAATATTATAATCAGCCTATAATGTTCCTAATGTGCTTGGACACAGGCCTCCTCTCTGTGACGGAGTGGGCCGTAGTAATCTACCACGCGGACCCAGTGCGGGTTGGTAGATGTCACGTGTCTTCGAATTTTTGGTTCTAGGACATGCCGGTTTCTTCACGATGTTTTCCTTCACTGTTTTGAGAACAGTGGTGATGAAACTGGGATAAAACGGACGAATTTTGTCCTACCAATATTTTATTATAAACGTGAAAGTTTTTGAGGATGAACGGATGGTTGTTACTCTTTCAAACAAAAACTACTGAACGGATTCGGATGAAATTTGGCACACAGATTATTTATAATGTGGATTAACACAAACAATACTTTTTAGCCCGATATTCCCACGGGATCGAGACTCATGCGCATGAAACCATGGGGCGCAGCTAGTCTACTATAAAAATAAAACTCTTTCCTCTCCGTCTTCGTGTCATTTTGGAAATCGCAACCATTTTTAACGAACGAATAAAAAAATTGATTTTATTTTTAGTTGTAATTGACACTGCTAGTAGATATTGAAGATCGTATAGATAATTAGATAGTACACGATTTGTGTTCTTAAACCTTAAGAGCTAAGAACCTGATAAAAACAGGAGGTTCAACAGACTAACAATATCATTAGAGTGTAGGTGCATCCGCACTGGGTTGACATCCCGTTCAGTCATACTCAGCTCCTCCACATTTATTATGCGCACAATCAAAATGTGGGACTCCCTGCCAGCGTCTTCCACATATAACCCAACTGCCTTGAAAGCAAAAGTGAACAGGCATCTTCTGGACGCGCTCGTTCCATCATAGAACTCCTCCATCGTCTTCTATCAGGCGAGATCCAGGCCAAAAGCAGGCCCACACAGCACTAAAAATAAGAACATATCCACGTGTATATGCTAATCACCAATGATAAAAGAAACAGCCCAGTGTTCACCCTTCAAGTTAATAAAATATCTTTCTATTTACGTACAGAAAGCGTGACTGAAGTAATTTGTAGTACCATTTTACGATACACGTGGCAACTGTTTATTGACTACGAGTATTTACGTCCTTGTGTCCTATTACACAGTTTAATGTAGAAAGGTCTATAATATAATAATGAAGAAACATAATATAAAAATAATGCTTTATTTCACACTAAAATAGTCTTTCTTTTTCGTGTGGTTAGTGACTAACCTCGTGTCAGAGTTTTTATGCCTCCCATGGGACTCCGACTTGGCTTCACATGCCGTCGAGAAATATCTCTCAGGCAGGCTTGACAGTTTTTGAAGCAAGCACATCAATCAATCTGCCTAGCCTTTTCCCAACTATATTGGGGTCGGCTTCCAGTCTAACCGGATGCAGCTGAATACCAGTATTTTACACGGAGCGACTGCCTATGTGACCTCCACAACCCAGTAACTGGGTAATACGATACCCCTTGGTAAAACTGGTTGTCAGACTTTCGGGCGTGTGATAATTAAACAATAGCACATGAATCCGAAAGGTCAGAGGTGCCTGCCTTGGGTTCAAACTCGAGACCTATGACTTGGCAGTCAAACGGTCACACCACTAGGCAATCACTGCTGTAGTAACACATTATACAGAGCTTTGCGCGTAAGGTCAAATGTTGATGAATTTCATCTCTAAGCCATCTAGTGCTTGAAAACATTTACGTAATAATATTAAAATAAAATAACATCACGCCTGATTCCTGGTGCCTGGTGTATAGTACCTACCTTTGCCTTGTATTAAAGTGCAAGACCTAAAATAAAACTTAAAGCTTTAGTTATCAAGAATACAAAAAAATCTTAAATTGCAAAAATGTTTAACAACAATTTATTTTTCCATTATTGTATTTAATACGCTGCCTGCAAGCATAGTTAAAAACTCCCTCATCCCTAATACTTCGTGACTATTTAGTTAAACCATAAGGACCAATGAATCACTGTTCAAGCGGAATATTCTAAAGGTCTTATCTGTCTCAGTAACACATCTAGAACCAGCTATCTTCTTGCGTAACTTATTTTTGTAACCGATTACGACTAATCTGTTATATTTTGACAGTTCAACAACATTCATTGCGTTATGTACGTTGTTGAGCAGATTTTTTTTCGAACTTATGAAGCAATGGATTAGCAATTAGTTTCAAACCGATTTTGATTGATCGTGTATTAGGCAATTACGGTCCAGATGCAAGTTGATGTTGAAGAGAAAAAATCGAAATTCAAAACTAGACATCGTTCGAAATCTGTCAATTTAAAATCTAGATAGATTAAAAACTCAGTTTTCTGTCTAAAAACCTAGAAGTCAAGACCCCAAAAAACCCCAAAAAACATGGCCAAAAACTCCTCGTACCACATCATTAGGACGGACACCCAAACACAAGTTTTCATAGCTCGGGAGCGACGCGCCGCCGCCCCGAGTCCAGACTCCGCGGCGCCGCACAAGGCTGTCTGTCTAAGGTTAAGGACTGGCCAGCCTGCAGATTGATTAGGTTTATAGGTCCTGACGGTTCTTTTGGCAGCGAGGGTTTTTTTCTGGTTAAAATTTCTGGGTAAAATGGATATTTAAATTTGGATTTTTTGGTGGTTATGACCATAGATTTAAATAAATATTCTGTAAGATTTAAAAAGATTAAGACTTTACTGTTCTGTGGGTTAAGATCATAAAAAAATGGTAATCAATTTTTACAAAAATTGATAATATCGGCGAACTTAAGTGTGATGCACGTAATTTTGAAAATCCTTTGATAATGATTCCGTCAACCTTTTGATTAATAGTTTTTGAACTTATTGCCTCAAAAATGTTCAATCTATAGATAAGCCGCAAAGATCGTTTTATCCTAAGGAATACAATACATATGAAAACAGCTAGACATATTTTACCACTGTCTTCCGCCTGCGGCTTCGCCCGCGTGGTATGTCGATAAAAAGTAACCTATGTCCTTCCCCGCTATTGACAAATCACGCGTGAGAATTTGAACCTAAGTTTTTACCCGACTACGGCGAAGAAAAAAGGAGGGTTATGATTTTGACCGGTATGTATGTATGTTCATCTGTTCCCTCCTATCTTCCAAACCACTCATCACAATTTGACAAATGAGGTATCGTTAGAAGCGTCGTGATTGTCCGCTGGTTATAGGCTATGTAAAGTCACATTAAATTAAAAATGGCGCCCTCTAGAGGACATAAAGCGAGGAATTAAAAAAAAAAATGGTTTAATCGTACCATGTTGGGTATCAAATAAAAGGGCTTAATGAGCACATTTCAAAAATATATATATTATAAACCCAAAAGAAGTAAAAAAAAATCAAGTAATAAAAACTAAAACCCAACTACGATTTAAAAGGTATAAACAAGACACCACAGACAGACAAATTAAAAATCCGGAGTCACACGTAATCTGTCCGATTTATTCCCTAACACGTGTGAATCCGGATTTTTAATTTGTCTGTCTGTGGTGTCTTGTTTATACCTTTTAAGTCGTAGTTGGGTTTTAGTTTTTATTACTTGATTTTTTTTATGTATATAGTGAAGACTTGCACATATTTTTAAAGCATGTGACGAATTTAATTTCAATGTATGGAATGTACAAAAATGTAACGAATTTACTTTGTGGCGAATATACAATAACCCTGTAATACATACCTGCGATACAAGTAGGTCATTGAAAACACGTGGAATGATAAAAGAGTTTATTACAACCATAAGTAAACAAGTTTACTATACTCGTACGTGCGTGTGACAGTACAAGACATGGCGAAATGTGTCATCGCACAAGAATATATTTTACTAGCTGCGCCCCGCGTTTTCACCCGCAAAAGTTTCGTTCCCGTGGGAATATCGGGATAAAAAGTACCCTATGTTCTATTCCAGGTCACGGTCTACACATGCACCAAATTTCATCCAAATCTGTTCGGCCGTTTTAGCGTGGAAGAGTAACAAACAAACAAACAAACTCACTTTCGCATTTTTAATAGTAATTAGGATTAGGATAATACTTACCACCTTTTGTAACATCGCAGTCTTAGAGGACCTCGTGGCTAAGTAATAACAGCCGCACGGGTTATGCTACGCTTGCCGGGGTTAGTTCGTGGATGGGTGACCATCTTTACATACCGAGTCTCCTCCGTGTCTCGGAAAGCCATTGGCCCCGGCTGTTATTCCTGAATCTTTTGACAGTCGTTACGGGTCGTCAGAACCCCGGTCTGACAACCAGTCTTATCAAGAGGTATCGTATTACCCAGTTACTGGGTTGTGGAGGTTAAATATGCAGTCTTTCCATATAAAATACTGGTATCTATTCAGCTGCATCCGGTTAGACTGGAAGCCAAACCCAACATAGTGGGGAAAAGGCAGGCAGATTGATTGTATAATCGTATTTAAAGCAAATATGACTTGTGAGATAATGTGAAAACATTTATTTTATCTGAAGGCAATCGAAGCAAGATAGGTGCAGGTGGCCTTGTGTAGTTTATGTATGTGTATCTATTTCAGCTTATAATATTCCACTGCTAGGCAAGTTGCTCAACCCTTGATTTTCAAACTGCATGGTATTCATCGAAAAAATGACTGTCCTCCCACTACTGAGAGTTATCCAATTCAATCTGCTGTCAAATTAATTTGTCTGTTATTCATTTCAATAGTGTATTTGTTGGTAATTAATCACATACAATTTATCGATTCGTTTACCGACGTAGTAGGTACTCACATAAACGGGAACGTAACAAATTGAACATAATCGCACTCATTTGAAGCAATCGTTGTGATTACCATCTATTTTAGTGACCTGTAATTTAAATCATTAAAAATATTGTCAGGGACTACATAATATAATCTTACTAACATTTCAACGCTGACTGACTCGTTGGTCTAGTGGTCGCAGGCGCTACTGCTGAATATGAGGTCCTGGGTTCGATTCCCAGGTCGGGCAATTTGGGTTTTTCATTAGAAATTTCGTAGTAGCAGACCGGAGTCTGGATTTGTGCCCGGTTGATGGCAATATAGGCTCGCCCCCTATTACAAGGGACTCAAACATAACTGGCGCAATTTGGGTCTATGGTCCCTACGTTACATACACGTCTACCTAATAATTCAGGGATTACATGTTATGCGAAATTTTATTTTAACGTTAGGTTTTTTTATACTCATAATAAAAATTGATGCAAAAAAAAATCTAAAATAGAATAGAATAGAATAATTTTATTTTTGCAAATTATGGGTAGCATGAAAAGCACAGCTTACGTGCCTTAGATTTTTTCTGCATTAAAGGTTTGATTTTAGTTCGAAGATTTTAATTAAAATGTGTCTCATTTTAATTCCAACACCCTGGATTATTTTTATATTTATTGGTACAAAAACCGAGCTCGTGGCTAAGTAATAACAGCCGCACGGGTCGATCCATCAGGTTAAGCTACGCTTGCCAAGGTTGGTCCCTGGATGGGTGACCATCTTTACATATTGAGATTCTTCCGTGCCTCGGAAAGCACGTTAAGCCGTTGGTTCCGGCTGTCATTTGTGGATCTTTGACAGTCGTTACGGGTCGTCAGAAGCCCGAAAGTCTGACAACCAGTCTTACCAAGGGGTATCGTATTACCCAGTTACTGGGTTGTGCAGGTCAGATAGGCAGTCGCTCCATGTAAACTACTGGTATTCAGCTGCATCCGGTTAGACTGGAAGCCAAACCCAACATAGTGGGGAAAAGGCAGGCAGATTGATTGTATAATCGTATTTAAAGCAAATATGACTTGTGAGATAATGTGAAAACATTTATTTTATCTGAAGGCAATCGAAGCAAGATAGGTGCAGGTGGCCTTGTGTAGTTTATGTATGTGTATCTATTTCAGCTTATAATATTCCACTGCTAGGCAAGTTGCTCAACCCTTGATTTTCAAACTGCATGGTATTCATCGAAAAAATGACTGTCCTCCCACTACTGAGAGTTATCCAATTCAATCTGCTGTCAAATTAATTTGTCTGTTATTCATTTCAATAGTGTATTTGTTGGTAATTAATCACATACAATTTATCGATTCGTTTACCGACGTAGTAGGTACTCACATAAACGGGAACGTAACAAATTGAACATAATCGCACTCATTTGAAGCAATCGTTGTGATTACCATCTATTTTAGTGACCTGTAATTTAAATCATTAAAAATATTGTCAGGGACTACATAATATAATCTTACTAACATTTCAACGCTGACTGACTCGTTGGTCTAGTGGTCGCAGGCGCTACTGCTGAATATGAGGTCCTGGGTTCGATTCCCAGGTCGGGCAATTTGGGTTTTTCATTAGAAATTTCGTAGTAGCAGACCGGAGTCTGGATTTGTGCCCGGTTGATGGCAATATAGGCTCGCCCCCTATTACAAGGGACTCAAACATAACTGGCGCAATTTGGGTCTATGGTCCCTACGTTACATACACGTCTACCTAATAATTCAGGGATTACATGTTATGCGAAATTTTATTTTAACGTTAGGTTTTTTTATACTCATAATAAAAATTGATGCAAAAAAAAATCTAAAATAGAATAGAATAGAATAATTTTATTTTTGCAAATTATGGGTAGCATGAAAAGCACAGCTTACGTGCCTTAGATTTTTTCTGCATTAAAGGTTTGATTTTAGTTCGAAGATTTTAATTAAAATGTGTCTCATTTTAATTCCAACACCCTGGATTATTTTTATATTTATTGGTACAAAAACCGAGCTCGTGGCTAAGTAATAACAGCCGCACGGGTCGATCCATCAGGTTAAGCTACGCTTGCCAAGGTTGGTCCCTGGATGGGTGACCATCTTTACATATTGAGATTCTTCCGTGCCTCGGAAAGCACGTTAAGCCGTTGGTTCCGGCTGTCATTTGTGGATCTTTGACAGTCGTTACGGGTCGTCAGAAGCCCGAAAGTCTGACAACCAGTCTTACCAAGGGGTATCGTATTACCCAGTTACTGGGTTGTGCAGGTCAGATAGGCAGTCGCTCCATGTAAACTACTGGTATTCAGCTGCATCCGGTTAGACTGGAAGCCGACCCCAACATAGTTGGGAAAAGGCTAGGCAGGTGATGGTACCAAAACCTTTCAAGTTATTTTCTCGAAAAAATACTTAAAACGAATTTCAACCGACTTCAAGAACTGCAAGTGTCAATATTCCACAACAGCTCTTGAACGCAGTTTAGTTAAGCTGATTGCGTTCAGTTTCATCGGTAAAGTTCGCCTAAAGCTTTTAACTTCGAACAGAGGTCGATCTGCACCATTAAGCCTCTAAACAGTAGTACTCTAAAACATATAAATCTTTAGATCTGTATCATAATAATGTGTCTCAGGCAATCGGCGACCTTCAAATCCTCCTGTAGTAAACAAATTGTGGTCAAATCATGACTCATTCGTCCGTAGAATAGTAAATACCAGAAAATAGTGAAACTAGGATGTTCACACGTAAATAATATGAGCCTTTTTTTTTTGGGTGTGGTAAATCATCAAATGACTTCTCCCGCTCTGGGCGGAGCGGAAGGGCGTGTCAGACTTTTACTGACTAAAATCCACCCGTGTTCCTTCAGTTGCCTGTTGCCAAGGATCCCGGTATCCCTTTCGGACTTTCCCGCAACCCTGGCAGGCAAATAATATAAGCCTGTTAATGTCGTATTGCAGGGCAAAGGCCTCTTCTCATACAGAGAAGGCAGAAGCATTGATTAAACACTGAACGACACCACTCGCGCTGTGTGCAGACGGGCGTAGTCGTGCATGAGCGTGACTTCTTGGCCCATTTGTAGTCGATGGGGACTATTGCTACTAGCACCTGGTTACGGTATTTTTCAGCGCTCATGGTGTTTCTGATCCAAACGAGGTCTGTTCTTCCACCGACACGAATTCCGGCCCAAACCATAATCGTCCTGCCGTGGTATGGATGGACTTCCTGAGGGTGTTGCAGACGGCTCTCACGACCGACAACTCGCCATACGCGTACTCTTCGCGAATCGGGATGGAAACCGAATCGGGACTCATCGCCAATATCACTACAGACCACTGATTATCTTCCCAGAACGAATGTTCACGAGCCCATTGTAATCTCCGTCTGCGATTTCCTCGGCGTAGTGCTGGAGTACGAAGCGGTCTACGAGAATGAAGGTTAGCTTCATGCAGTCTTCTCCTCACAGTTTGGTCACTCACAAGCAACTGGTGCTCGGACTGGAGCCTTTGAACCAACTGCATGGCCGTAACATTTGGTTGTCTTCTCGCGGCAACTTGCAAAAATCGGTCTTGTCGTTCGGTGGTTATGCGTTTCCCGCCTGGGTTTCTTTCAGCTACTTCACCAGTAGCACGATAACGTGACCATGACCTTGAAATCACGTTTGGTTTTGTTCCCATCTGCTCAGCAATACTCCGTTGAGTAGCCCCAGCTTGGAGCATGTCTACTGCCCTTAACATTTCCTGTCTCGTTAAATGGCGCCGCTGCATGATGCATACAGTGTCATAGATTCTAAATAAACTGCTAACTTGTTTTAACACTGTAATCTGATACCAAAAATTTGCTAAAACTATGGTAGGTAAATTGAAACCTTCGAATTTCATTAAAGTTATGCCGCGCAAATCACTTGTTTTTAATTTATTTTTTCAAATTTAAATTTGGAATCATTCAAAAAGGCCTACAAAATGAGTTTTGATCAAAAGATTTTAAAACCGGTCGGTATTTTTTGAGTTTATGAACTTTATACAAAATATCCCTAGACGGTGTTGATGTGTGTAGTTGGGAAAAGGCAGACAGATTGTTTTTTTTGTGACATTTGAGACCTAAGATTTGCGGTTGCAGTTTGGCTAAGTATTCATGACATCTAATGTGAAGATAAGCAAGTTCAAGATAATTACTTCCAGACGTTTTTTATCAGTGTTTTTTAGCTAAACTTTTTTCAGTACAAACAGCTAAATGCTAGGTTACAAAGGTCCTATCAAGAAAATTCATACATTGTATTTTTTAAGTTTTAGCAAAAACGTTTCATCTTTGAAAAATGGTGTGCGATAGTTTTCAGTTTCTTTCAGCGCTGAAATTCAGTAGGTCAATACATCACTGTATGTGAAATCAAGCCTGAACTTTATTAATAAACTTATGCGCGCAGCCTTCATCCATTCCCCTTCAAATTATGAAGCAAGAATACTTGCAAAACTCGTGTAACATCACTACACTCCACCATTAAAAAATCACTCTTACTACGGGGGATATATGGTTGAAAATGCATTGACAGAAAAAAATTGAAGTCCACGCGATTTCCTTGAAGTTGTTCGTTTATAAACCATTTTTCTTTCTTTCCATATATTCGGTTAATGTAACAGTCGACGATGGCTCCTCTCGTCAAATGTTCATATATTTCCGTTGTTTATGAAGATTGCAGTAGATTTTTGTCTGTTGAAGTAATAGAGGCATATGGGGTAAGTTTCCCAATAGGAAGATGAGTTTGAAGAAGGGTCCATGATTGGATGCATGATTTTTTGATAAAATATGGCTGTTAGTGTTGATCCCGGCCCAAAGGAAATACTCAGTGTTAGGTATACAGGGTTTTAGGGTAAACACCGTTATCCTTGCAACCAGTGGTTTGGTTTCATTTATAGAACGTAAAATCAATGGAAAATTACAACTTTTTTTTTCTTTTTTTTTAATCTACTTTTTACCACAAGAGACGCAAGTTCGTTGTCCTATGCGCTAGGGCAACGAACTTGCGTCTCAACACGGGCGGGGGGTACGGGATGTGACCTGACCGGCCGCGAGCGCGACCCCTCCCTCAGTCAGTCAGCTGTTTCGCTAGAAAGCACGGTGTCGGATAGAAACTTTTTAAAATCTTTTAATGAAAATGACGTTTTTTTTTGTTGTGTTCGGTCATTTATTTTTATAGTTAAGGCAACTACACATGGTTTGAATGACAAGACTGTTTACCCTTACAGCCTGTATATAATAAAAGATATTATATTGTTCCATTATGTGTCTGTCGCACTCGTTATTATTTCCTTACTAGCTGTTGCCCGCGACTTCGCCTGCGATCCAAGGTTAATGAGCCTATATCGTTCTCCAGGTCTAGGTCTACCCCTGTGCTAAATTTCATCCCAATCCGTTCAGCCGTTTTAGCGTGAAAGCGTAAGAAACACTCACTTTCGCATTTATAATATTACTAGCTACCGCCCACGTGGTATGTCAATAAAAAGTAGCCTGTGTCCTTTCTCAGACTCTATCTGTGTACCAAATTGCATTTAAATCGGTTCAGTAGTGTAGGCGTGAAAGCGCGACTGACATTACTTTAGCATTTATAATATTATAATTTTTTTTATAGCGGCAATATAAATAAATTTTGTTACTTATTAAGGTTCATGATATACAGCACGCTGACAGACGAACAGACGTATGGACAGCGGAGGCTTATACTAATAGGGTTACGTTTGGCCGCCTTTGGCCGAAAAATATTCTGAAAAAAAGTTAAACAAAATTGCCTCTTCATCAAAGATCATCCAAATACTTTCAGAGACACTCTTGTGGGTCAAATAATATAACACAGACCGATCTCTACAGAAATTCCTAATGTAAGTTAAACGTGCAAAAATAACCTGAAAAACCATCCTCAGACACGACTCAGACACTATAATTAATTCAGAAAAAAAAAATCCCCAAATTCTATTTCAATACTAAACAGAGCAATTATCATGACAAAGGCCAAATAGCCCCGATAGTCACAAATAGCCCGGATATTGTATAGAAAGGCTATTTATACTTAGAAATAGGACGGTTCTCGTCTGTTTCCTAGTAAAATACGGCTTTTAGTGTATAGAAGCAATGTATTATGTATTGTAGGTTAAAGTTTTGTGGTGGTGTGATGATGTAATAGTTCTTTGGGATTTTTTTCTAAGAAGGGCATTTGGTTGAACTATTATTGTACATTGAATACGGGAAATTGAGTATATTTTAGTGGTTGTGCACTCTGTGATTCTGTGAGGCTGCCCTAGGCGTTTGCCCCTATGTACAGGGCTCAGGTATGGTGGGAGTACTTCACAAGGTACAAGGTTGCCCCCCGTATGTTATTCTGCCGCGCTCGAGTAACTCCCGAAATCCCCGCTAGGGCTCCCCTACCATAGACGGTCCCCCCACCAGTGAAAGGGTATACTTCACATAACCTTTTTTCCTGTTTAGCATCTAATCTTCACAATCCAATAGGTCCCCACGACGCTCGAGTAAATCCCCATTTAGCATCTTTGCCTCCCCTACTATTAGGTAAAATTCCCAAAAAAGGTTCGTTACTTTTCGTTTCCCTCTCTATCCTTAGTTTTTTTATACTTTAGGATAAGAAGTGAATAGTTTTGTAACATGTTGTTATGCAATTTACTTACTATCATTATCAAATATTCTAGTCTTTCAGTAATAAAACTATTCCAAAATTGACTCCACAAAAAGTCATCGTCCAAAATAAACATCAAGACATTGCCACTCAATTGCCTCCCGCCGCTACCCCTTTAACTCTGTGCCTAGCAATAAGTCTAAGTAGCAACGATCCCAGCCTATAAGTCTACTAGCAACACTATATCATTTTAATAGTACACTAAAGAATAGCCAACATTCCCTCGAATGCAGTAAAAACATTAATCTGGAAAATTTGGCATCAACGTTGTAAATTTTAATAGGATATCTTTCAACAATGGGGTACGTCCGTGGTTTATTCCGTGATAAAAGTATGTATTCCGCGGTTTGTTGTGACGTGTCCTGGCTATAAATATGGCCTATCTCTCATGGGTTTGTCATCCAGCCTGTAGGAGTACACTGCTGGTCATTGGCCTCTTAAATTGTCACTGATGCTCGGTCACTTACGTATGTCTATTACCAGAGAAAGTTTATCCTATCCTATACTATAAAATGAGCAATATTTGTATATTATATATCTATACATATTATAAACTAAAGTCGCTTTTCGTGTTTGTCTGTATGTCCCCGTTGTTCTTCTAAATCACGCAACAGATTTTGATGAGGTTTTCACCATCGTTTAGAGAATTTATTCCGGAAGGTTATACGTTACTAATAATGTAACATGCAACTAAGAAATCTCGATGTTTTGTCAAGTAAGAAAACCCTTCGAAGCAGGAGCGGTCGCTAGTAGGTAATGTATATTTGTAATCACGTTCTCAAAAACGGCTCTAAAGATTTCGATGAAAGTGGCAACTTATGGGTTCACGGGGTGAAAAATCGATCTAGCTAGATCTCATATAGGGGACAATTCATATTCTCCATGTTCAAAGCCTTGGGAATGTGATTCAACGTAGCTGGATGCTTGATGCTACGCTACCTGGATAATATGTTTATCTATTTTCACCCGAGCTGTATAATAATATAAGGTTAATTATGTATCGGGTACCCTCTCACGGAGAGGAGACCTGTGTCCCAACAGGGGGAACATTAGAGGCTGATTATGTATGCACTTCATTTTAAACCTTTATAACTGCTTAACAGGATATTAAAAAATGAAAAAATAGACACTGAAATATCTTTTATTTAGAATAGTACTATAGCTATTGCAATTTCATCCAAATCCGTTTAGCCGTTTAGTCGCGAAAAGGTTCAGACAGACAGACAGAATGTTTCTTTCGCATTCATAATGTACCTAGGGTTTTAATAATGATTTGCAATCTTAAAATGATCAGGGGGCCTACCAGCACCGCTTACAACAGTATTATTTTAATCTTACTTCGTGGGGGAAAGAGATGGAGCTATAGGTCCTGTAGAGCTTCATCTCTTTCCAAAACTGAAGTAATATTAAAATAATACTGCTGTTAGCGGTGGTGGTAGGCCCCTGATCTCAAAATGAGAGGACGTACTAACACAGTTACCCTACACCTACGCGTTATGACTAAAGTTTCCCGAAAGAGAATGATATCTCTTTTAAATTGTCAATTGATAGCTTGGTGTTGCAACACCACCAGGGTTGCTAATGACCTGCCAGGGTTGCGGCAAAGTCCGAAAGGGTTACCGGGACCTTGGCAACAGGCAACTGAAGGAACACGGGTGGGTTTTAGTCAGTAAAATTCTGACACGCCTTTCCGCTCCACCCAGAGCGGGAGAAGTCACTTGATGATTTCCCATCCTCAAAACAAAAAACAATTGCTAATGAGATTAATCATAATCTAACTTTTTGGATGGTGGGCAAGAATATATGGGAGCTGGTCCCACGACGCCCACAGATAAAACCACTGTAGTTTTGAAGACATTACGTCTCCCTTCACTCAGGCCAAGGCACATCAAAATCTATCCCAGGGTTATTCAGTTCTGACAATGTAAGGTCAGGTTAGGTTTGGTCCTTTTTTTAAAAAAAAAAAAAAAAAAAGGTTTGGTCTGGTTAGGTTAGGTTAGGTTTTTAGCGGAAAGGTGTGTCACCTACAGGGGACGCGACGGCGGAGGCCATTAAAATCTGTCCCGGAGGAACCGAGCTACGTGCATCTGAAGTATTTTTCATATCATTAATATCTCACCTAACCTAACCTAACTTATTCAGCACGGCCAGCCAGTACGTGTGCATTACTTAAAAGAGCAGATTAAACTGAACATTTTTTATTACGACACCATCAAAATCTGTCGACAACGGGTGAGCCGCATACTTTGAATGTTGTACATCAAAATATGCAGGGTCTGTCCGGCAAAGAGCTAGAGTTAAGTTTATTTATGGAGAACTATGATGTTCAGGTGTTATGTTTAACTGAACACTGGTTGAAAGAACATGAAGTAGTGTTTATCAATGATGATAATTTTACTGTACAAAGTGCGTTTGTAAGGAAAAGCGCTATTCGCGGTGGCTCTTTAGTTCTTGTTTCAAACAAGTTGAAATGTAAACAACGTTTTGATTTAGTTAATCTCTCTATCGAGCGCACTATTGAGTTGTCTTGTGTTGAACTCGAGCGATACATTATAATTTATGTTTATAGACCCCCCTCTGGTGATTTTATTCGTTTCGAATCCGTAATGGAGGATTCACTTAATAGGTTAAAAGCAAGTAATAAAAGTATTATTTTATGTGGAGATTGTAATGTTAATATTTTAGATGTTACTCCATTAAGTATTAGACTTCTTAATCTATTTAGGTCTTATAATTTAATTAACTTGTTTTTTGAACCTACTAGGATCACGGCATCTTCGTCAACTTGTCTTGATAATATATTTAGTGATTGTGATGCCAAAACTAAATTAGTGTTAAGTGACTTAACGTCTGACCACTGTGGTTTATTATCTAGCTTCCCCATGCCATTAAATAAAAAGCCGCATAAAATAGAATGCAGGCCTTATACAGCTAGTCGTTGCAATAAGTTTAAAAATAGTATAGCTCATAAAATTACTCCATCTATAGTAGAACACGAGAATCCTAATGAAATATATGGAGCCCTTTTTGATGTTGTGCAAAAAGAGTACCTATCAACTTTCAAGACCAAAACTATTAACTTTAATGGCACCTCCGTTGGTTTTAACCAATGGGCCACTCCGGGTATTTATAAAAGTAGAGCGAGACTATACGAGTTGTATGGTTTGAAAAAATACAGGTTTGATACTCCTTTCCTAGAATATGTCAAAAATTATTCAAAATTATTTAAAAAGGTTAGTGCTTTTGCTAAATCTAAATTTTTAAGCGATACAATTAAAAATTCCAATAATAAAGTAAAAACCACTTGGAAAATTATTAACAATGAAACGGGTAAATCGGTTAAACAAGATAAACAACTTGAGATTATGGTTGACCACAAATTAGTTAATAAAGCAGCTGACGTAGCTGGGGCATTTAATGAGTTTTTTGCCAACATTCCTATAACTACGACTCGCTCCTTAAATTCGTCCCCGTCTAAAGCTGAGAACCTTTTGCACGGTAGTGTGTCTAAAAGTAGTCGCTTATTTAGCTTCGAACATGTAACGCCTCGTGATGTAGTTAATGTTTTTAACACACTCAAGTCTAAAAACACTGGTGATTACTGGGGCATCTCCATTAAACTTTTAAGTAATATAATAGACATTGTAGCCCCCTATCTTGCTGTCACTTTTAATAAATGTGTTGATCTAGGAACTTTTCCTGACCTCATGAAGAGTAGTAAAGTCATACCATTATTTAAGTCAGATAGTAAAAATGACGTTGGCAATTTCAGACCTATTTCTATCCTACCTGCATTTAGCAAAATATTTGAAAAGTTAATTCTCAAGCAGTTACTAAGACATTTTAATTTAAATAGCCTCCTTCATAATGAACAATATGGCTTTACTAAAGGTCGTTCGACTACAGATGCGGGTGTTGCTCTGCTGAAACACATATTTAATGCATGGGAGAACTCGCAAAATGCTATTGGGGTTTTCTGTGATCTCTCCAAAGCCTTTGATTGCGTGCACCATGACACGCTTTTGCGTAAACTTCGTCATTACGGTGTGCAAAACGAAGCTCTGAACGTTATAAATTCTTATTTACAGAATAGGTTCCAATGTGTAGATGTTAATGGTGTGAAATCTTCTGGGCTACCAGTTCAGTTAGGTGTACCTCAAGGCTCCATACTGGGTCCATTCTTGTTCTTAGTGTATATCAATGACTTACCATTCTATTTAAGGGGTGTCTGTGAAGTTGTACTGTTTGCAGATGATACCTCTCTTATTTTTAAAGTAGACAGGAATAGGCAAGATTTTGACGATGTAAACAGTGCACTCTCAATGGTAACGGATTGGTTTACGACAAATAACCTAGTTCTCAATGCCAAGAAAACGAAATGTGTAAAGTTTGCCTTACCGAATGTCAGAAATCTAGGACCCAACATCGTCTTAGATAAAGAAGTGCTTGAAACTGTAAACTCGGCAGTTTTTCTGGGGATAACAGTAGATGCCAAACTTCAGTGGGGCCCACATATATCGAGCGTAGCGGGGAGGCTCAGTTCGGCCGCTTACGCCGTCAGAAAAGTAAGACAATACACTGACGTTGATACTGCTCGGCTAGTCTATTTTAGTTATTTTCATAGCGTTATGTCCTATGGTATTCTGCTGTGGGGTACAGCTGCTGATATTCAAAATATATTTGTCCTACAAAAACGAGCTGTTCGAGCAATTTACCAGCTAGGTGCCAGAGTTTCTCTGAGAGATTTTTTTAAAGATATTGGTATTCTCACGGTGGCATCACAATTCATCTTCGCCAACATCTTATATATTAGGCAAAATATACACTTATACACTAAAAACAGTGATATTCACAATGTTAACACTAGGAATAAGGGCAAACTACGAGTTCCCTTTCACCGGCATCATAAGGTTCATAACTCATTTGTTGGGCTTGGTATAACCTTTTATAACAAGCTACCCTCTTCTTTGCTAGATTTGCCTTATAATGCGTTTAAAGCTAAAGTAAAATGCAACCTTTGTTCAAAGGCTTACTACTCCATTAACGACTACTTAAATGATAAGAGTAGTTGGTTGCTGTGATTAACTCAAGACAATGTTTATGTTCTTTCTCCAGAATTAGCTTACCCACTGACAGGTTATATAAGTTCATATAAAGGTCATGGCCCATCAAAGTATGAAAACTATACCCACGGCGTACAGAAATGAAAAAGGGCTGGATGTACAGAGAAATATGTATAGTTTGCAATGGTATGTCTCGCATTACTGTGGGGATTGTACATCATGGTAAAAAAAGAAAAAAATAATTATTTTTATGTGAATGCATAATATGTGTTGTAGGGTGATTATGTACAAAGTGAAGTATAAAAACCATACCCACGGCGTAAAGAAGTGACATAGGGTTCTGTTTACAGAGTTGATAGTTCACCTAGAGAACAATTTTACCCTAACACATCCTTAGACATCAACACAATAAAGATGGACCTGCAGCTTTTTTGGACTATGTGACCATACCCTTACATTAACTACTTAACCTTAGATAAAATAATAATAATGAGTTTTACAATCTAAGCTCGTAAATGAAGGGAATTAGTGATAAGACAATAAAACTATTCCACATGATCTAAATCTAAAGGTATGGTCACATAGTCCAAAAAGGCCGCTGGTGCATCTATATTGTCTTGATGTCTAGCCCAAAATAAAAAGTAGACAATGCTTGCTATGTGCGCGCAGCTCCCGATGGTGCGGCGGCCTTGAATGCACGAGCAGTAGTACCCCTCGATACCCTCTCGTCCATGTCCATCATGTCCCGTTGGATTTACTAAAATATAACAATAATATTGTTTGTTTCTGACATGGCGTGATTGGATTCTCCCTCTAATCAAAACTTTGTGGTCAACCAACACTCGGTGTCGAAAAATGTCGAAAATGTACAGACCATTTGGTCGCATATGCTCATGGCAGTACGATCTGGCTATTCTCAAATGATAAGTGCCCAACGTAAACAGGATCAAATCTTCATAGTTCAGTTGTGGAAAATCATCAAACGTTACATCATTTCCATGAATGGGAATGAAAGCTACTCTTTGCCTATTTAGGCGGTTTTGTTCCACATATTGTGCCAGGTTATTTTCTTGATTTATGTTTTCATTGATAATATTTATAAATTGCTGGCCGTATAAGCTGTCCTCGTATGGGCGCCGAGTAGCGTTAATAATTGCTGCAGTTATCCTAAAATCTGATATCATATTTGGCAACGCTACATTAAAATATACGTGTCGAAAGATTTTTAAATCTTTTTTAAATCTCCCATTTATTGTCTCGACCACCCATCGAGTCATAGTAATAAGTCTGGACTTGTTTGCATCAGCTTCTGACTCTAGATGGTGGCATTTGCGGATTATAGCCACGTTCTTCAATAGATGGTATCGCGTCCCGAAAGCCAGGTCCAATATAAATACAGTCCCAAGCAGAGTTTTTTAGTTCCTGACTTTATGTCCTCTAGAGGGCGCCATTAATTTAATGTGACGTCAAATAGCCTATAACCAGCCCAGTCGGAGGACTGCGAGGGCCGAAGTGAAAACTGCGCTTTTTTTTTAGAAATGGCATCTCTTTGTTTACCTCTGAGGTCGTGACTACTTAAGCGGGCTATCCTGTGGCTGCCTTAAGCTAACTTAAAGCCTCCAGCCAGCCAATTAGTATTATAATTATAAACTAGGCGACTTCTCGCTAAGGGCACCCCCTGTGGGGTAAAAACTTCGGCTTAGGGCACCGCTAGGGCCCGGACAGCAAGATGGGACGGGCTGGATCATAACTGGTGAATACTGCGCGAACAATACTATTCTACAGCCGTACCATCCACAAAGACGCGCCCCTCTCCGCGATTGCTGTACTTTAGTACGGAGCGGAGCAGAGTGGGGCATCTTCGTGGATGGCACTATCTATAACTGCAAGTGTTACGATATTTATTTGACTGTAAGTCAACTACAATAAAGTAAAAAATGCGGTTTTAGTACATTCAAAAATGTTATATCAAAACTTTTCTATTTTTTTTACGGGTTCTCCCAGTGATTTTCAATATTTTTTTTATATAATATAAAAAGTGGGATAGAGGGCTATAATTTAAAACTGATTTGGTTTTTGTACGGCAACTTTTACCAACCGGGTCATATATGGGCCATGACCTTTTTTATTATTTTTATTTGGACTGTACTTATAGTCAATTTTATTTTAATATTGATTTTAATTTAATTTATTGATGACTCATTACAATGTTTTCTATATGAGTTGTATTGCAATATGTGGTTAGCTAGCGACCTCGACAATGGATAATTATTATTTTTGCCTGAGCAACCGGCAGCAGGTTCGTCATGCTCCCTTAGATGTCACTGCTTGCGGTAGCGTCGGAGGTCGGGTTGTCTCCTTCCCTCAAATATGGCGAGGGGGGTAATGGCTGATCTTTGCGTTATGCTCGTGAACGGGTGCTGCTTGTGGTGACTGGTCGTCTTGCTGATCTCGGTTTTGTTAATGTTATTTTGTTAATGTTATTAGTAATTCATTTTTATTTATTTACTTCGATGGTCCTAGTTTATCATTTATAACTTCCAGTTGCAGCTATAAATAGCTACATGTAAGCGGGCACGCCCTTTGTGCCTAGAGGCTTTTATTTAGTTAATTTATGTTTATGTTTATATTAACTACTTATTTCTGCTTGAGTAGGTACATATAGTTCTCGTTTTTTTTTTATATTATTCTTTTTTTTTTTTTTTGGTTGGTATATTGGCGTGTGCTAGCTGACATATGGCTAATTAGATTTATGTTTTATGTTGCGTAATAATGTAAATGATTTTGCAAACTTTTGTATAGAATCAAATTTTTCTAACTGAACAGACAGCTGTGCTGCTGGGGAGTTTGTTGCGCCACTTCTTCTTCCCAGCTAAAGCACTAGGAAGTGGTAAAGGGTGGGCGTTTTGGGGGGACTGTCTTATGTAATTTTGACGTTCGAAAAGTGCTGATTCTCAGCCTAGTTTGAATAAATGACTTTTGATTTTGATTTTGTCCCGGTGGAACCGAGCTACGTGCATCTAAAGTATTTTTCTCTGTCCGCAGCTAAGCTCAAACACTGTTAGTACTAGACAGCTGTTATCTGGCATGGATAGACATATTAATCACGCCGAAAAAGCAGTAATATAAAATCACGAAAATCATCTTTGTTAAATGTTCAGTGTTATCTGCCCTTTTATGTAATTCACACGTGGTGGCTGGCCGTGCTGGGACCACTCTCGCCCACTCAGATAGCACTTAAAAGCTGAATATTTCGTAAACGGATCCCTGAATCCGAAAATGGTTTTCACAGACTCACAATATTTTCAAACGGCCTTTCCAACGACACCCCCACACCATGGGATAGAGAAGAAAAAAAAACACCATCCCCACTTTACTTGTAGGGGAGGTACCCTAAAAAAAGATGATTTTCGTGATTTTATATTACTGCTTTGTCGGCGTGATTAATATGTCTATCCATGCCAGATAACAGCTGTCTAGTAGTAACAGTGTTTGAGCTAAGCCGCGGACAGAGAAAAATACTTTAGATGCACGTAGCTCGGTTCCTCCGGGACAGATTTTGATGGTGTCATAATAAAAAATGTGCAGTTTTATCTGCTCTTTTAAGTAATTCACAAGTAGTGGCTGGCCGTGCTGGGACCACCCTCGCCCACCATCCTTTACTTAATCAACTCTGCCTACCACATACAGATAACACGCATGATAAACCTCATAATTAACGCAACGTAATCTAGATCCAGACCTCAGAGAGATCTGTTTTGCCTAGACACTATGTAAACAATAGTGGTGACGTCACCGGTAAGTGCGGTAGGTAACCTTCGAACAAATTACGGTGATTGGTCAGATAGGGGCCGGTTCAATAAGTTGATTGTAAAGGTTGTGAAGAAGAAAACATAGGCAGTGTATTCGACTAATGTCAACTTTAAAGCGCTGGTAACTAAGTTAACTTTTGAATTACAAAAACTGTAAGTAGTGATTTTAGGCTGTTGCAAATGAACATGATAAAATGAAACACCGTTTTTAACTGCTCTAAGAAAATGATCATCCAAAGAAGAATACATAGACCACTGCATTGTATTTGCAAATGTCAACTTTAGGGGCTGGTAACTAAGTTATCTTTTGAGTGACAAAAACTGTCAGTAGGTATCTAGTGACTTAGTCTGTTGCAAATAAAAATGATTAAATGATGATCGGTCTGAAATCGCCTTTCCTTCTCTGTATGAGCATATAAAACAGTGCTCAGGCCGAAATACTGAGTGACTGAGTAACTAATTAATCTTATTAAAATTATCACATAAAACTCTGTTCATCTGTGTGGTTTTATTCTCTCCATTTTAATGACAATAGTCTCGCCCTGTGTTCCCAACTTGGCACTAAACATCACAGGCCAAATGTTGGTGCGCTATAAGTACATCTCTGCATACCCCGTGGAAACAAGTGTGGTGTTATGATAGTTAATCTATGACCTCACTTGTTTATGACCTCACTTGTTTCAGTAGAATCTCTCCGATAAATACAACTTCGCTGAATCAGAGCTTACATCACACATTCATAATATGATCAACAAAACTTGTCTTAATTCTTCGTCTGTACAACGTGCCGCTACCATGACGACATTAATTTAACACGTATCCGATTTCGCGTATTCGTTTTAGGATTATATTTTAATTTCATTAAATGTTATTATTTATTGATTTATTTACAATTTTCTAAATTACCATCCTGGAGCAACCTGTACTTAAAGAACTGTAGCGAAGAGTTCATTTGCCGGGGTCACGAATCATATGTAGGCGAATAAAAGGAAAGCCGCGCAATATCCTAGAAATTATGCCGACAAAGGATCTTGACCGATGGAACGTAAGCCAGCTGGTAGGTACCTACATGAATGAATCTTTTACAAAGAGTGATCTCAATTTTGGTTATGTTTTTATTATTTAGTTTGTTTGAAAATTATTTTTTTTCAATTTACGAATTATTTTATTTTATTATAATTTGTATGGTTACTGGCCACTAGCCCTACCCGTGTGTTAAATTAATGTCGCCATTGTAGCGGCACGTTGTATATCTAGCTTATGCCCGCGGCTTCGGCCGCGTGGTATATCGATAAAAAGTAATCTGTGTACCCATTTAAATCGGTTCAGTACCTAGTTTTGGCGTGAAAGCGCGACAGACAGACAGACAGAGTTACTTTCGCATTTATAATATTAGTAAGGATTAGAGTCGTATTACGTGTCTGTCTGGATGACCGTGTTACTGTGAGTTATCAACTTACTTCATAAAAATCTTAAATTCATTCATTCCATTTCAGTAATCTCGATATTTTGTCAAGTCATAAAAATGAACCGTGCGCAGCAGGGGCGGGTCACTAGTATATGAATAATTCTTAGTCACCTAATTCCTTAGAACTGTTGTCTAAATATAATGCATGTATCGATTGTCTATACGAGGTGAACGCAGGCGACAGATTTTAGTGTGTCACAGTGTCACAGTGGACTTAATTAATCATTAGTTGAGCATTCTAGGCATCAGGTTAAGCTACGCTTGCCGGGGTTAGTCCGTAGATGGGTGACCATCTTTACATTCCCAAACTCCTCCGTGCCTCGGAAAGCTCGTTATGCCGTTGGTCCCGGCTGTCATTTGTGGATCTTTGACAGTCGTTTAGGGGTCGTCAGAAGCCTGAAAGTCTGACAACCAGTCTTGCCAAGGGGTATCGTATTCCTCAGTTACTGGGTTATGGAGGTCAGATAGGCAGTCACTCGCGCAGACTGGAAGCCCACACCAACATAGTTGGGAAAAGGCTAGGTAAATGATGATGAGAGCATTCTAGCACTATTCTAATAGGTACGTCTTAGTAATTGCATAATAAGTCTGCCAGCATGCTTAGCATGACAACAATAGAAACGGGTTTTGTCGATGTAAGAATAGACATAATGACAGATAAACAGTCACAATCTGTCACTTTGTCTATTCTTCCGTCGACACATTAAAAAAACAGTCACAATCTGTCATTTTGTCTATTCTTCCGTCGACAAAACCCGTAGAAAACCCGTTTCTATGGTTGTCATGCTACGCCTGCTGGTATGTTAGAAGAGTATAGATGCGGCTTCTTCTTCTTTTCGTGTCGATGAATTTGTATTTAATGGGGCATGGACACAAAATCACGACACTGATGCCGCTATTAGCGTGGCGACCCACTGGGCTCATGTTAACATGTTAACTTAATCTATTTACCTAATTCAATTAGAAAAGTTACTTTTGAAAGCCAAGAATTTACGTATACAAGGAACAACAGCAGCACGTGTAGCATGTCCAACGTAGAAACGGGTTTTGTCGACGGAAGAATAGACAAAATGACAGATTGTGACTGTTTTTTTAATGTGTCGACGGAAGAATAGACAAAGTGACAGATTGTGACTGTTTATCTGTCACTTTGTCTATTCTTCCGTTGACAAAACCCATTTCTACGGTGGTCATGTTACGCGTGCTGAGGCTATATCGGCATAACTCGTGCCAACACGAGAATACGTAATCCTCACGATACTTTATTTTTTTAATGTGGCCACAAAGATGTATATTTTCCGTGCAGTTCCCTAAACCAACGTTCTAATAAAGACACGACTGATGTTCATTATTCTCGTCGATTAAAATCTCAATAAATACCTAATCATAATAATCACGATTAAATAATCGCTTGTCTGTGTACGCCCTAACAAGGGGAGCCAACCCGTTCATTACATAACTAGTGTAACAACACCACATCACGGACTACCCTACTATTAAGTGTAATTATGTGACTATTATTTAATGTAGTCGGGTAGGTTTAGGGAAATGAGATGTTATTAGTGTATTTAGTGCTTTTTAATTGTTGAATTATGGTTGAGCGACACGTGTAGAAACTGTAGTGTGATCAAGTATTTTTGGTGGGAAAAATTGTGTAATGGAGAAGATATTTTGGGGGCGTCTCAAAACACAAAAGTCGTGAATTGTAATCATAAAATGTATTTTAGTATGTTATAATTTGCATGCGTTTTTTGAAAAAATATATATTTGTTTGCAATCCTTTTAATTCAACAATAAAACTGATCGCGATCAGTACATCTAAACCGAGTTAATAGCTGTCAGTGCCAATATTCCAATGAAAATAATGACACTGACAGTCCTTAAACGTGGTTTGTGTGCTGATCACGTTCAGTTCTATTGGTGAAATTCGCCCGTTTTGCATAATGTTATGTTTAAAATAAGAACTGATGTACTCAGTTATTCTTTATCACATTAAGCTCGTAGGGGATATCAGTTTATTTTTACGTTCATTGATAGTGTTGTGTAGGTGTTTTATAGACCCCATGAATCGGAATCGAAATAAGAAATGACCCCAATTACTTGGTAGGGGGCTACCCACACTTATTCCGCCTGTAGTATAGCACCTCTGCCTAACCCTTCGGGGAATACAGGCGTTATGTTTATGTTGGTTGTTGTTGAAAAAACAATAACGTCTATACTTCATCTTTCTCTAACATAAAATCAGGGTTAAAATCACCAGTAACTTAATACTTGATAGCCCAAAAAGTGTATAAAGTACATAAGATCGTGTTATCAATTAGTAGACGATCCATCAACTCGATCCTAATCTAGATTGAAAAGATTTAGGGGTCACTGCTGTGTCCGTAATGCTGGGGCCACATTGTCGAGATAAGAAGAACAACACTTAGCGCGTTCTCTCTCGTAGACCGCTCGATGGCGAAGACTTTTCGCTGAGAAACAGAGACCGCACGAAGTGTAGTTCGCTTTATCGCGACAATATGGCCGTAGCAATATAGTCGACCTTGGAATTGCTTTACCACTTTGACAACGATTCCCAGTAAATTGAAAGACTTAGGGTCAGCTCAGACCGCGAAGTGAAGCGATGCGACGCTGCGCGCTGCGCTTTTTAGCAAATATCGAACTTAATTTCTTCACGAAAAGGTATAATTTCAGTGCAAGAGTTACCGAATACCTAATAAAAAAGTGCGCGTCACTTCGCGTCTCGGTGTGAACTGACCCTTAGGTTGAAATTATCTATTAGTCACATTCATAAATACTTATATTATCTTGTCGTGTTATGACGTGCAGGTGACATTCACAAGCAATAACGAGTTCCACAATACTTATGTATGTTTAACATAACAAGGGTAGTTGAGTCTATAGGTATTGGCTAAACTTACTGTGGAATACAGACTTTTAATAGGTTCAGTCTAACAGGATACGAGTAACATAGATCTGCACTTGGTTGATATCCCAACAAATTGCAGTCAGGGGCCTAAATCGGTCACTTTAGCAGAATCATTGAAAATATTACGAATCATCGTAAAATGTCACAAACTGACAATTCATTATGATCTGTGTGAAATTCGTATTACGAAATAATTCATCTGTTTGACAGTTTTCTATGGAAATTCGTAAAACGGGCCGCACAATATGAATTGCTTTTATGTCAAACTATCTTCCGCCCGCGGCTTCGCCCGCGTGGTATGTCGATAAAAAGAAGCCTATGTTCTTTCTCAGGCTCTAGACTATCTGTGTACCAAATTTCATTTAAATCAGTTCAGTATTTTTTTTTTGACAGAGTAACTTTCGCATTTATAAAATTAGTAAATGATAAATGATAAATGATTTATTTCTGTAAGTAGGTTTGTACAAACACTTTTACACGTCAATCACATTTTTAAAACGAGATGAGGTCGGCGTTTCCTATCTGACTACTCTGAGAAGAAAGGCCGAAACAAACTCAGAGGTCACAGTCTCTTTTAAAGTCCAGACATAATCTTGGTCAGATTATGAGAAGACCATGTAGATTGGTGTCTGAAATGGTCTTTTGAGGAAAGAACCACACAGATTGAGTGGACCTGTCCAGTCAGTGCACGCATTTGTCAGTAATCGTGCAGCTCAACTCCGAATTTAAGGAGCTCAACGATTTGACGAACAATACCAAAGAAAGGACATTTGGTTAGGCCGCATAAATTACTCAAACTGCCAGACTATGATTAATTAAAATTAAGAAAAAATAAATAATAAAAAAGAAAAGAAAGATCCACATAATCTTCACATTCACAACAATTAAAAATAATATAATACTTTACAAAGTAAATATTCATGTCAATGTTTGAATAAAATGTCAATGTAAATATAAATATAAAAATCCGGAAATAATCTTGGTCAGATCATTTGAGGACCATGTAGATTTGTGTCTGAAATGGTCTTTTGAGGAAAGAACCATACAGATTTGAGTGGACCTGCCCAGTCAGTGCACGCATTTGTCAGTAATCGTGTAACTCAACTCAGAACTTAAGGAGCTCAACGACTCGACGAACAATACCAAAGAAAGGACATTTGGGTAGGCAGCCTATAGTACTCAAACTGCCAGATAAATAAAAAATATGATCCACATAGTCCTCAAATTCACAATAATTAAAATAATAATAATATTATACTTCACAAAGTAAATATTCATGTCACTGTGTAGGTATATAATAAAATAAAAAGTTACCAAAAATAACAAACCGCGTAAGTAATTTAAAACCAATAAAAAAATAAAAAAATGTAGAAATTGGAGCAGCTCAATCCCAAGCCTTTTTGTCCTCAATGTAATCTTTAATGGTATAAAACGCTTTTTGGCACAACTTACGTTTAATGAATGTTTTGAATTTAATAAGGCTTAGATCTTGTACATTACAACTTGATTTTACTTGACGTCAGTGTGATGCGTAGTTCGCATGTGGCGATGTAGATGCCACCACGAAGTGACATTCAATCAGCAATAATGATGATAGGAAAAGTAAAAAATAATAAGTAAATAATAATAATAATCCATTTATTTCAGGCGACTCAGGCCCATACATAAATACCTTAACCTAAATAATATAGATATTTTTATTATAGTAACATAAAATTATCGTACACGAAGTGATGACTGTGTCGGCGTCGTGTTGCGCTGCGTGGTGTCGCGTAACATTCCACGAAATCGTCGGTATGCCACACCTTTCAGCCAAAACTCTTCTTTCATGAAGGATTCTAGGTACTGAGTTGGAACCCGCACCACAAACGACTTGAAGTTTATGTTATGGCGCGACTCCAACTTCTATACTCTCAAGGTCCACTTGGTCTTGGTTCTGATGTATTCCACGATGTCTTCAGTCATCGTGGAGTGATGCAGACGGGATACGTACAGCTGCGTCGACGGTGTAGCAGGACGTAGCAACATAAAAAATATATGAGACTGACATCGAAAAGCTTATGTCAATCCTGTTGAAACAAGTTAAAGAAATACGAAACGCTTTGAAGGCGATTGCCACTAATTATCTAGGCCTTTGGAGGCTAGATTTGCGCTTTGTTAATGATCATCGGTTCGCCCTTTAGAGGTACTTCGGACTTTAACATAACTAATGAAATGTTGGTGTAGTATTGATACAGCTCAGCCTACACCTTCGAGGAACACTGGCATGATATTATAAATTACTTTAACAAAATCTCTAAACACCATTTTGCATTCTATTATCCCTCAAACCGTTCTATTCTTCGCATGTGTCTCAGTTCCCCTGTCCTCCATTTTATGGTGTTGCTAAGGGAAAAGTTCGGGAACGTTACTCTTATAACTACTTTATGAATAGGCTTTTTGTACACAAGTAATGGTGCAGTTATTTTGACTTACTATGATGGAAAGACCTTTATTTTTTCATGGGACTTCCCGTTTGGATGTGTAATTGGATTTTTTGTTAAAAATAAGACTATGACGGTAATAAGTTTCATATGAAGTTGAGGCTGTGCGGCGATGTTTCTTTTCAGATTTTGAGTTCAAGAAACTATGATTCAACTTGAAAAGTTTTCAGGTTTCATAAAACTTTATCGCTGATAAGTACATTCGCCAGATTTCTATTCATCATCATCATCATCAGCCTATAGCAGTCCACTGCTGGACATAGGCCTCTCCAATTGCACGCCATTCAGCTCGATTCTCGGCAACTCTCATCCAGCCGCTACCAGCCACCCTGCGAAGATCGTCGCTCCACCTAGCCTGAGGGCGTCCTACTTTACGTTTTCCGGTTTCTATTTGAACGCGCTAAATTGAAATGCTTAACAGAATTTATTTACGTTTTTACCAAACTCTAAAAGTTAAAATATTTAGTTACTAGACACGTTTATTACATCTGCGTGGCGTTCTCTAGTTTCTGCCTACCTACATAGACAAATAGGCGTGAGTTTATGTTTGTATATAAATAAAATGAAAATTGGGTTTTAGAAGAATGCTAAAACCAAAATCATTATTTTATATACATCTTACACTAAAATAATCATAATATGTCTTACAAGTATTGTAAAAAAGGGGTGGAAAATAATCATTAAAGTGCATCAAAAAATTGATCCGCATCGCTGTCAGTAGGAAATGTGCTAAAAAGTCAATTGAAAGCCAATTTTTATGTCGCTTCTTACAAAGTCATGAAAAATTCAGTATCCTAATCCTAACTTAATAATATTATAAATGCGAAAGTGACTTTGTTTGTTTGTTTGTTTGTTACGCTTTCACGCTAAACCGGCTGAACGGATTTGGATGAAATTTGACACAGGAGTAGATCATGACCTGGAATAGGACATAGAGTACTTTTTATCCCGATATTCCCGCGGGATCGAGACTTACGCGAGTGAAACCGCGGGGCGCAGCTAGTAATATAATTGTCTGCTATTTGTAAGTATCGTATGTACGTAATGTAACTTACATTATTTTACGGTCCACGTGCTACCTCTAAACTACCAATAATAAATATTAATATAAATATTAATATATATAATAATACAAGTAACATTAAACCTCTAGACTCGCCCCCAATTTCAACCCCAATCATCGACGAAGTCGGTATAAACAGCAACTTCTCAATTAAACAAGAAACGATAAACAAATATACTCCATTATAACTGGAAGTAAAACATCCATTATTGAAGAAAACATTGAAATGTTTTTGTCATTTTTTTCCATTTCAAGTTTCCTTTTAGTTGTTAATCGTCTTGCTTTTGTGGAAAATTTCTCACTAGCAGCACCCCGCGGTTCCATCCGCATAAGTCCTGATCCCATGGGAATATCGGGATAAAAAGTATTCTATGTATTAATCCAGGTTATAAACTATCTGTGTGCCAAATTTCATCCAAATCCGTTTTCTAGTTTTTGCGTGAAAGAGTAACAAACATCCATCCATCCATCCTCACAAACTTTCGCGTTTATAAATTTAGTAGGATAGGATTGAAGTCATTCAAAATGTTTTTAACTTGAAAAAAAAATATTTGACTTTTGCTTTTGACTTTGATCCTTTCTCGTTACAGCAGTACAGCACACATACTTCTCAACAGCCTCATATTAGTGCTTATGTCTATTCATATTATGCATGTATAATGACCTCCTTTCTACCCGGGGATGAAACAGCATTTTCCTCTAAGCACATTTCATCCCCAAATGAGCGAACATTTTTTAAACTTATCACAAGTTATTGAACTCTCATTGGCCCACTTTTGAGTCGAAACTTTCCACTCCATGAATAACGTTCCGAGTTTGATTCCCGTGCAGTGCACCGAGCTGATTCAACGTTATTGTGTTGTAAATCATATTATAGTTTTGTTTGTTATGTATTTTAATGTAAGCAAGAGTTTTGCGCGGTTGCGATATTTTGGTGAAATTAGAGGAAGTTGAAGTTTAGTTTTAGTTTGAGATTTTGTTTAGATGATCGTATTTTGTCATTTTGTGTCTTCCATTTCCATTAGATGAGTTTTAAGCTCTAGTCAAACTGAACCGAATCCGCGTGGGATTACCTCGCGCCGATTGTATCAACTTATTTGTAAGAACATACAAGTGCGAATAGTTGCGTAACTTCCTAATCATTAAGGGCGCACCCTACCTCAGATTTTATCCCGCTCGCACCATACTACTCGCGACATGAGTGAGAACGAGACGGAGTGGGGGGGGCGCTAGCGGCTCTAAAGCGTCGAAAAGTTTAGGTAATTGCTTGTTACGGTGAAAATAATGGTAATTAAAAAAAAGACACACATAAGACCTGCTTTATAGTTAGTTCAGTTATCATGCAAAGTTTCATGATCTAATTTGAAGTATTTTTTGAATACCAGCGGTTTATAATTCTGTGCAGAGGTAACTTTGGATTTTTTTTCTATCGAGAAAATTTTATGTAATCGTGTTTTCACCCCACTGCCCTAGCATCAATCCTCAACTTTAACATATATTTATTTCAAAATTAATGCTGCAGTATTTTCGGCATAACAGAGGATCATGCTAAGCAATTTGTGATTGGGTGCGCCTTTAAAACTATCGACACGCGCCGTCGCGTCTCATGCGAGTTTCGCCTCGATGTGGCCAGAGCTTTAAATCATAGAAGAAAAATACTATGTATTATGGGTTAGGTTAGATAGTACTATGTCGGTAAAGTTGAAGATCGAGCTTTAAAAAAAAACACGTAAGATAACGAGGCTTTCAAAATTTCAGTTTGAATATCGACTGCAAGGTAACATAAAAATGATTCGTTAGAGATCTCCAAGAGTCTCAAATTAAAGACCCCCTATATATCTCAGATTTTATGTGAGACTAGCTTTAGCCCGCGGCTTCGCCCGAGTGGATGTCGGAAATTATCCTACAGGAAATGGAGAGGTTATGGGACATAGGATACTTTTATCCCGGTAGTACGCTACCGGGATAAAAGTATCCTATGTCCCATAACCCACGTGGTCTGTCTAAGCGACCTAGGCGTTACGGCGTAAAAGTAATGGTCGCTGCACACAGCGGGCGCGGTGCGGCGTGACCGGGCGGCGACGCGACGCTGAGCAGTTGTAATGTACTAGTTACTATGGACGACGTCACACAGAGCCGCCGCGCTCGGCGTGACGCGAACCGTCGCGCCACGCCGGCGTCGCGCCGAGCGCGAATACAACTCCGACGCGGCGGGGCGCGGCGCGACGGGACGTTTTTGATTTATTTCATGCCCCCATTTCCGTTTACGTTGTTTTTCTTAGATAGCGCAAATAAGAGCAAGAGCGTTTCCACGTCTGAATCGCTCAACATCTTTTTGATGAATGAATCGCGTCGCTAAACGGTCGGCGTGAATGGGCGCGGCGGGACGTGATCGCGCCCGCAGTGTGAACGCTCCCGTCGCGCTAGCGCCGCGTCGGCGCCCGGTGACGCCACGCCCGCTGTGTGCAGAGACCTTAACAGACATGAGACAGCCAGTAACTTTGCTTATTGCTTTACCATAATGTGTACTTTGGTGGTAACTATATAATTTAGATCATTATGGACCCTGTAGGGCACAGCAAAAACGTAGGAGAGAGGATATTATGGTGATAGTGTGGACAGTATGAACAGCAGTATGAAACTGTCGGAAAGATTAATGAAAAAATATTGTATAAAGATTAAAAAACTATGGCGCATAAAATCTGAGATATATCAAAAACGTCAGGTGCATAGAACTCGCAACCAAAGTATGTTTCAATAAGCAAGAGGAATATGCCTTATGCTCGGTTCAATAAACAAAAACGAATCGTTTTGCATACCAATGGTACCAATTTTTATTGCTAAACTGGGTATATAATGCTACGGCTACACTTCGCGTTATCGCGAACTTTTCTTCGTGCGTTTTCTCTCGTACACCCCTCGATTACTCGTTGAGAAACAGAGAGCGCACGAAGAAAAGTTCGCGATAACGCGAAGTGTAGCCGTAGTGTAATAGAGTCGTAAGTTAATTTTACCTGTGATAGCGACTTCCATAAATCCATATGCGAGTGTCTACTATGCAAAGCTATGAGGTCTTCGCTCCATTAATGGTAAAGATACAAGAGTCTTTTTAACCAATAATGGTCCGTAAATTATTCTCAAACTCAAAGTATTTATTTCAATTAAACCATTTACAGGCACTTTTTAACTGACTGACGGCACGGTTGGCGCAGTGGCTCAGCGATGGACTGCTGCGCAACGTGTCGCGGGTTCGATCCCCGCACGGAACAAATATTTGTATGATCTGCAAGTAGTTGTTCCGGGTCTGGGTGTTAGTGTATGTGAGTTTCTATGTTTGTAAACGCACCCACGATACAGGAAGAAATTCTTAGTGTGGGGCAACGTTTTTTAAAAAAAAAAAAAAAAAAAAAAACTGTCAAGGAGTCGGTCAGTCAGAAATACGAAGCTAGTTGCCCATTCTAAAGCGTAGTAGGTACCTATGGAGAAGAACGGGCAAGAAACTCCACGGACACTCTTTTAAATCAAAATATTGTTACAATATATGGGTTACATCATTCATGTTGAAATTAAACACGTGAGAACAATGTAGAAAGCACGTTAAAAGCGTCCGCAATTATAAAATAAAAACAATTCAAAAATTAAAATAAGCCATGGCAGCTAAGAGATGACCAGTCACAACGGACGGCGCCCGTTCACGAACATGACGCATGGATCAGCACCATTCAGCTCAACCATTTTGAAGGGAGCTAAATGATCCAACACACGCGCCACCATCAGCTTGACATTTCAGTGAGCATGACATTCCCAGCCGCCAGGGCACATTCAAGTCAATGAGAGACAGATTACCCGGTAAATTTTAGCTCAATAGTACATAGTACTCACACCTGTGCTATGCAATTATATAATACAAAGGAGATTGAGTTTATACAATGCAAAGATGATGATGATCTTAAAATCTTCAGCAGCTCCAACAGTATTTTCGAATGTTCATTAGTTAGTTGTGGTTGTGGAACAGGACCAGCATTAAGCCAAGCATTTTTATCAGAGATGTAATCCTCCAATACGTGCGTTTTATACAAGTTTTGAATTTCGTCTCATTCAGTTGAAGAATGTGGGGAGGAATTATATTGTAACATTTTAAACAGTACCACATGAAAGATGAGTCTACTTTAGCCAATCTGAAACCTGGTTGAACTAATAGGTCCCTATTTCTAGTACTATAATTATGTCTATCACCACTTTTACTAAAAAGATGTAAATTTTTTCTTACGTGCATGATATTTTCATAGATATATTGACAAGGTACTGTCATGATGTTTATATCCTTAAACAGTTCCCTTAAAGAATCGCGCCTGCGGAGATAAAGATAAAGGAATAAAGATAGACTCGTTGTCTGCAGCCAGTCCCCATAGTAAAATACCGTAAGACATTATGCTATGAAAGTAACTAAAATAGACCAGACTCGCGGTATCTACATCAGTAAATTGACGGATTTTTCTGACAGCATATGCTGCTGAACTTAGCCGTCCTGCAAGAGATGTTAAATGAGGACCCCATTGTAGCCTTGAGTCGAGCGTGATCCTCAGGAAAACAGTTTATCGACGAAATCTAGTTTCTCTTGATTCAATACAATCTCACAATCCCTACTTTTGACATTAGGCAAAGTATAGGAACCGGCCATTAATCTGTATAGCACATAACATTCTTTAGTTTCTAAAATAGGTACAATTATGTGAGTAAATGTTTCCAGTGACATAAACCTTAACTAATAACGTTCCCTAGACACCAAAACCTAATTATTCTAACACCAACGCGTAAGTGTCACATGTTAAAGTTAGCACAACTTAAGGCGAAAGCGTCAGGGTAGCCCGTGAAACTCAAATTTTCTTTCGTGTTTTGTAATGTGCCAGGTGCCAATGTTAGTACCATGTTTTATGTTGATAAAAGTATGATTCACGACCGTAACAAGTATGTAGTTACAGAATTATAATAATCATCATGATCAGCCTATATTGTTCCCACTGCTGGGACATTTGTAGGCCTCCTCTTTGTGAGAGGGAGTGGGCCGTAAACCACCACGCGGGCCCAGTGAGAGTTGGTAGATTTTTTCAAAATTTTTGGTTTTAAGAAATGGTTTCCTCATGATGTGTTCCTTCACCGTTTTGAGAGCAGTGGTGATGAATTATATTTATGAAACTTATCAATACAACTCTCTAGGTTCAAATTACCCTATTGAATATCTAATTCATGAAAACATGACATTTGACATCAATTCTAACTGAGAGAGTGGTATTGATGATTCTAATGATTATAATTCTGTAAATATCTCGTTTTTGTTGTCGCGAATCATATTTTGAATCAAAATACAACCTGGCACTGATATGCTAATTTGGAAAGGAATTTCCTGGTACGTTAGCGCATCCTCCTTAAAGAGGCAATTCTCCTAATGACGTTACTCCAGTGATACTCGAACAGCTTAGCATTATCTGCTCCCTGAGGCACACCGGGTGTGGGCGTACCCTTATAACGTTTTAGACTATTAGAGTAATGAGTTTCTTGCACTAAGCTTTTAATGGGGATTTGCTTGTGATACTTATAATTGGTGATTTCTCGAAAAGATTAGGGAAATCTTAAGTTCAAAGGTAGTCATGAAAAGGAACATGAAACTATAGTCAATTTTGTTTTTCAAATGTGTTGACCAACATTAAATATTGAGCAGGCGCCTCCTGACTGCTTATTGCGAAAAATGACTACTTATTTCCAAATTATTTTCCAAGTGTAGTGTTAACGGGCAGGGTTTGTGTGCTTGTCATTGTTGCTGTCAATGTAGGTCCATGTGTTGTGAATAACACATTTAAAAGCATATTGTGGCTGAATGAGACTATTAGGCCTTTAGGAGTATGAGGAACAGGGTGTAAAGTTCACTCATTGAAAAGGGAGGATCCTCCTACCCGACAGTTGTTTGTCTGGCGGGCACCTGCCCAACGATTGATGTTGGTTTCTTGTATATATGTCCATTGCACGGTAAACTCTAATTGCAGGATTTGTGTGACGTCAGGTCTTTGATGCGTAGTTCGCATGTGGCGATGTAGATACCACCACAGGGCTTTGGTATTTTACTTGTGGAAAGAATTATATGTAATACTTAGTTAGACTTCTAGGTCTGCGTCAGAAGGGCTAAGAAAAAGTAGTGATTCATATTGGCAAACGTCCACTGGTGAACATGGGACCTCTCACTATAAAGTTATTACAGTATGTTGTTATTAATGGACAGAAGAACGTAGATTTTCAGGCTCCTTTTGCAACCTCTTTCCCCGTCTCATGATGAAGAAGAATTATTAGTAGAGAGAAAATATCTTTGAACCAAAACAAACTGCTTCAAATCAAACCGGTTTTTCCATAAACATCTATACTAATAATAATGCTGAAGTGTTTGTTCTCCCCTAAGACGAACCACTGACCCTAAGGGTTATCAAGTGAAAGCGCGGACGGGCGATGCGATGTGACGCGGTGGGTACGGATGCAGTCGCGAGCTGAAGCTAGTGACACATAAATAATAATAATACAGGTGGCAAAATGTGGGGATACTCTACACTCTGCCTAACCCTTTGGGCAGTACATGCGTGATATCTGTTAGCATAATATCGCCATACGCAATAACATTTGACATTTCAATCCAAAATGACCGACCTAGATCTAAAATTACAGTTCGCAAACTTACTATAATAAATATTTCAAGTTAAATTGCAAAACATTGACTTATGGCGCTTTCCAAATTTGTTCGTTGGTGAAATGAAAAGTCTAATTTGCTGAGTTATCTATTTGGATTTTTCTCATAACACACTGTGGTCGTAAATTAATGATTAGTGTATTGAAAAATGCAATAGACGTAGATATATTTAGTAGATATATTTATTCGGGTTTGCGACAATTCAATCTTCAAACAGCTGTTTCCTACATTTTTACGAGCTATGCGAACATAAATGTGGCAATTTTTTTTTTCGCGATTTCTTTTTTGGTCCCATAGTGATAGTTGTTCATAATGACATTCAGTTTAATCCTGATTTTGAAAATCCCACGGCTTCACGGTACAATGACCCCATATGAGGATGCCCACGAATTAAATTTCATCCTGTATATTGATAAGGTTGGTAGTGATTTTTAGGGTTCCGTACCCAAAGGGTAAAACGGAACCCTATTACTAAGGCTCCGCTGTCTGTCTGTCAGTCCGTCTGTCACCAGGCTGTATCTCATGAACCGTGATAGCTAAACAGTTGAAATTTTCACAGATAATGTATATCTATTGCCGCTTTAACAACAAATACTAAAAAACAGAATAAAATAAATATTTAAGCGGGCTCCCATACATCAAGCGTGATTTTTTTACTCGTTTTTGCTCGATATTGAAAACGGCAACAGGTAGACGCTTGAAATATTCACAGAATATTTAGTTACATATTCACTTTAAAAATAATGAATTGAATTAAAATAAAACAAATATTTAAGGGGAGCTCCCATACAACAAACGTGATTTTTTGGCGTTTTTATAGATAATAGTACGGAACCCTTCGTGCGCGAGTCCGACTCGCCCTTGGCCGGTTTTTTAAAGGTTACTTGTGTGTCTTTACTTGTGTGTAGGTATCTATTAATGGTAATAACTTGGAACGTCTGAACGTAACGTCTGAATCCGAACGTCTGAACTTGCATAAAATGTCCTTAAAAGGTAAAAAAAGAACATTTATTCACACACTCAACGCACAGTGTGCTGGGTCTAGGAACATAATTTTATTTTTATTTTATGGATTTTTGAAAACCGCTTTAATTTTAATTGTAAGAAATGAAAATGTAGAAGTTTGTCATTTACGGTTCGTTTATAGATAAATTGGCATTTATTCATTCGTTTATTCGGCTTGTTTTTATATAAATTGACATTTAATTTTCCGAAAGTATACGCAATCTGAAACCGTGAGTGAGTAATACAAACACTAATTTCCTTCCAGAATTTTCCTCACTTTTGTGTCCACAGACAAAAAGCCTTGATCTTTATTTTTTTTATGTGCGTAGATCAAAGTGAAGAATTGAGATCTTTAATAAGGACCGCCCACGTGTGACTGGTGATATGTATAGTTGCCATGGAGGTTGTAGATCTAGATGTGCTAAAAGCAAGTTTGAAGGATGAGCCTACTGGTTTTGGTTTTGGGAGTATGAGCGTACTTGGCTTATGATGTTAGTTATGCAGTTATTTAAGTTAAGTTATGCAAATTCAATATATTTAACAAAAGATTGAAGGAATATCTGACACAAAAATGCTTTTACTCGGTTGCAAAATACTTAGAATGAAATATTTGGTAAATATGATAAATGGATAATTACTTATGGTCATTGAAAAAATGCTTATACAAAAAGCACACATACATACACTTACACATAATATAACAAAATAAATGAATAAAATATAATAAATAATTTAATGTATTAACTAAAACAAGTTAATAAAATATAATAATTAATACACGTAAATAAAATAATTTAACCTCATGATATTAATTAGAATAACTACATAAACCTAATACTAGTAACATTATCGATAATAATTATATTTGTTTAACAAACTTGCAATCCAGTGTACCTACTCACTGGATGCTTGTTTTGTCCAATCTTTTATGTTGCCGTGCCCTAACTGGGTTTCATATTGGATCTTACTCTATTTATCTATGTAACAGCTGTTGTACACATGAATGCAATAAAGAATTTGAGTTTGAGTTTGAGTTTGAGCAGTTTGTGTTGCAATAAAAAGAGGGTTATATTTATTTCTAGGAAAACTATTCTATTTATTTATCTTTTAAAAGTAGATTAAAACCAATGACCCTTTGATCCTCTTTTTTTACTAACATTTTCTTTCTTGAACCCACGTTTAAATCGATACTTCTCCTATCTTCCTGACGTCACATTTAGTACCTTCTGACATCTTTGTATTTCAGGCAAGATCGCCCCATTGATAGACAATTTAATACAAGTATATAATAAGTACCTATAGGCACACCGGAGTATATAATAGAAGTCCCTCAGGTTTCTGCTCAGTTCTGTTCTAACTGTCATCAAAGGTACAAGTGGTTTACTTGAAAGTGGTTCGTTTTAGAGTTGTTAATGAAGTCGTTGTTTTAATTGAAAGTGTTTTATGAGGTAAGTGGGTGGTTTTATGTTTTAGAGTCTGGGTTGAAGGGCTGTTTTGAGTAAAGGGTGAAATGTAAAATGGAATAAGCTTTTTAAGTTAGTATTATGAGGCATGGTTAATATTTTGCTTTGGGCTAGTGTTATTGGTACATATTTTCTTTGTTTTAATATTAATGATAAACATTTAAGGATTTTTTTCTTGTACCTACATAATATCAAATATTTTATTTTAGTGTTAGATTGTATATACAAATTTAAGATTTGTCAAGCAATTGTAATTGAATAAATAGATAATATCTCTTTTAAGGATTGATTTCGTACCTAATAAAGTTTTTTAGGGTTCCGTAGTCAACAAGGAACCCTTATAGTTTCGCCATGTCCGTCTGTCTGCCTGTTTAATTTATAAAACACTCGATTCTCAAACGATCGATTCATCATAAGACTTGCTTTCTATCCTTTTTCCGTTCAATGAAATAAACCATCATAATGTCGGTTAACCTCACTTCCAATATCTGTGTTCTTCACACACTAAGACCCTGCGTTCTTCTAACAATCTTCTCCTACTCTGTCCTTCTCATACTTCTGACTTTGTTCATTCTTCTTTTCATATTCAGTCCATTCTTCTTTGGAATGCGCTTCCTCTTGATATCAGGACGGCCACCAGTCGTTATGCATTTAAGCGGAAATTGCGGAGTTTTTTCTCAAAATAAATAGAGTAGAGTCATGTCATCACCTCTCACCCTTGAATTTGTATGTTATATATATATATATATATATTATAGTATTTATTATAGTAAATATATGTGTAAGTATATGTATCATAAGTTTATAGCTTATTTATGTACTGTACTGCTTTATCTATAATGCAATATGATATATTATTATTTTTTTTTTTCTCTTTGTTCCTCTCAATTAGAGCACCTGCCATCTAATCTCTTCACCACCCTTGGTTGACTGGTAGAGAATGCCTCAGGCATTAAGTCCGCCTTTGTACCTTTTTTAGTGCGAAAAGTTTAAATAAATAAATAAATAACCTCGAAGGGTTAAAAGGGTAACAGAGTTGCCTCACCCTCACAATAGCATAAAAGATCTCCTCAGGGGTTAACGCTTTCCAAGGCACGGAGGGGTCTCAGTATATTATGAATGGTCACCCATCTACGAAGCGACCTCGGCAAGCGTATAAGGTCGGTATGTAAAGATGGTCACCCAGACCATCTTTACATATCGAGACTCCTCCGTGCCTCGGAAAGCACGTTAAGCCGTTGTTGGTCCCGGCTGTCATTCGTGGATCTTTAGGCACCCAATAAACATTTACGACGTTGAGTAGACGTTTTGGTGGCAAATTAATGTTATTTAGTATAATCGTATAAATCTCATAAGGACGTTTACTCGACGGCATTAGGGCCCATTTTATTCAACTTAAGTTGCTAAGAGTTTCGTGTAACAGTCATATAAATACCTACTTAGTCGCATAGTAGTCATATACACGTCGGCGATTTGACTAAATATCATGTAATGATAGCTGTCGCGGCGTGTATTCGACTTCGGGTCGAGTTATGGTACACAATATGACTTTTATATAATGTAATCGTTGTGTTATTGTCATTTAAAGATGATGTTCATATTGAACGAAATTATATTGTAACAGATTATATCACGTTAATTTAATATGGCGGTGTTTTTGACAGCTGAGTTAATATTGCATTTTTTCTTTGTTATTTGAGGTAATAAAACCATTTTATCAGTTGTAAACCATTGTGCAATCAAGTTTACTGATTAATGTGAGGTAGGTTTGGAACAAATTTTTTATGCGCTTTTAAAACTCTTAACGTTTTCACATATTTTATTAATAATTTTATTAAGTGACTGCCTTATATGACAACTACATAACTTCCCGACCTATAAACTGCGTGTTCATTGTAAATGTTTACGCCATTACAGTTGATTTAGGGTTCAGTAATAAAATTACAAACGCTTAGCTAACTTAGTTCAAAGAATTTATATTAAAAAAATAGAATATTTGTTTGCGTGACTTATAACTTAGTTAACTCCTCTCAGGTTCCTTGCTGCAACGCGTAATTCTTTTAGGGCCCGCTGCTCGCCCGACATCGCGCCCCGGAGGCCCGCCGCGTGTCAGCGGCTCCGGGTAAAACCTCAATATCTTGAGTTATACTTATCTCAACTCGATAACGTAAAGTAGTATGGATTCTTGAATAAACAGACCACATAGTTATCTATATACGGTGAACGGATGAATACAATAGGATTTACAATAATACAATATTATCGTAAAGTGCGTGGTAGTTTATTTGTTCTTATGTTTTGACGATTTCTGTTAAAAATACTGTTTCTATTGTTATAAAATTTTGCAGGCAGTATTATGAATAGATAACGAATCTAAAAAAAATAACAGTTTGAGATAATAACAGAAAATAAAACACAAAATTATTACGTAACTAGAGGTCATCTTGACCTTGATTTCAAGGACCGTGTTTTGACGACAAAATGTTGTTATTATGTCGTTATAGTAGTGAAAATCACTTACAAATTGATTCAATTACACTAATTAATATTTTATAGTAGCTTCCCACGCTGTAAACATCATAAAACAAACACTATTCACATAATCACCACCACACTCAGTACTTTCACGACATTTTTTTGATACGCTAATTTTGCACACTCAACTTATGTATTTTGGTAATATTATTAATTTGATTTAATATCACTTCACGACGATTACCGCAGTAAAAACACGAAATAATTATTAAAATATGCACGGAGACCGTCCGCGCACACCCGCGCAGGCGCTCTGACAGATGACACTGTCAAACGTCAATTTTTATTTTTTAAATATTATTTTTTAGTGGTGTTCCATGCACAGATTAAGCATTTAGTAGATTAATTTGACGGGAATATCATCCAACTCTAGAGTGCTACTGCCCATAGACACTATTAACCCGTATTTCAGTAGAAATAGAGATCTAAGTTGCGTGGCATCGACTGATGCATTTTATGCATCAGTGGGGATATTTCCGATTGATGCATCGCGTGCATCATTAGGACTCACGCGGTTAAGTCTAAATAATATTTTTGTTTTAGGTAAACCCCACAATGATCTCTAATTATGCGGATGTTGATAAGTTTTTATCAAAGATGGACTTCATTGAAATGATACACGCACATTTGAAATGGAAAACTTGAAATGTGAATTACGTTCCTGGGATAATTAAAAAAATGAAACAATTTTTTCTTTCAACTACATAGTAATGTCATGAGGTCCCAACTCGAACTAATTATAATTAGTCTTGAAAAAAAATCATAGATGGCAGCTTAATGTAACAATTATGAAATTAACAATTACTAAAAAGCGTTATACGGCAAATTTTGGCTATAGTAATATTAGTAAAAATCAAAACATCTTTGTTTAATGCTGATTTATGACTTACACTCATAAATCTCGTATTCAACAAAAAACTTAAATTAAGCCTTTTACTTCAATTCGAATCCTTATAATGATAAAGTAGCTATCTGTTAATCATTTGGTTGAGAGCTCTTTGCAATAGATGGCGTTTTACTAAAGTGATGACAGGTCACTTTAAACTTGAAATGTTTAGTCGTTTCATTAAGGAAATCAAACAACATTTTTTTTTATCTAGTACTTTACGTAGAAATATAAGAATTGAACGCCTCGGAATAAAAAAACGTAAAAAAAGGAACAAAAATCCTGGAGTCACGCGCCTTGAATTGAATAAATTGGTAGTTGAAAGAAAAGTAGATTACGCACCTTGCTAAAAGTGAGTTACTGATGCACGAGGGTTATGTTGGTGCCCGAGCGTATGCGAGGGCACTAAATTAACACGAGTGCATCAATAACTCACTTGGCGCTCGATGCAGCAATCTACTATTACTACCTTTTTTTATTACCTCCTTCATATAGATTTATTTTGCTTTAATGCAACTTGTGGAATATTAAAATCAATAGCCCACTTTTTTAATAGTCTCTGAAGTCATCATTGTTGGTTGAAGTGTCTTCTTTATCAACATTATCTTCATTTTCGGATGACTTCAACTTCGAAAAATCAACAAGCGTCCTAAACTTTGGAAAATGAACTGCGGGGCACACTTGTAGTATTTTGGTTAAATTGATTAGACAAATTTGCATTTAAATGTAAGAACCTTTCTTATTTTCCTCACTCTCAGCTTGAGCTCTATTACTTTGTATTAAAGTACGCGAAAATTGTATACAAGGTTATTATAAACCTTTAATATGAGTATTAATTAAGTAGCGGTCGTATTATCATGTTTGTGATACTTTAGGATGTATACAGGTCGCACTCGTAATACTTATTCGACTTATATATAATGTTAACAAATACTACGTGTAAACAATTATTATCCGTTTAGTAGATGTTTAAAAGGTAATTATATGACAAAATGTACAGTTATATGACGTTTATACTACGAAAACGTCTAGAGGACGAAAAGTTGTATAAGTAAGTTTTATAAATGTCGAAATAACGTCATATGACATTATTATACGCCAAAAAATGTTTATGACTATTCGGACATATAATACACCTGACATGACGAAGAGTTAAAATAATGACTATAAAATAACTTTAAAAAGACTTAAGGTCATATAAAAGTTTGATTATATGACAAAAATGTTTGTTGGGCAGTCCTTACAGTCGTCAGAAGCCCGAAAGTCTGACAATCAGTATTACCAAGGGGTATCGTACTACCCAGTTACTGGGTTGTGAAGGTCAGATAAGCAGTCGCTCCATGTAAATAATAGTATTCAGCTGCATTCGGTTAGACTGGAAGTGGACCCCAACATAGGGAAAAGGATAGGCAGATTTTGTTTTGTTCTCTCATTGTTCTTTAACTCTACATAAACCACTGAATATTTATCTATAAGCATACGTCTTCAAGACGTTTCTTAGTTAAAGGGTGTAAAGTTTCACTATTTTTATTGATCGTTACTTTTTACCCGACTACGGCGAAGAAAAAAGGAGGGTTATGATTTTGACCGGTATGTATGTATGTATGTATGTATGTATGTTCATCTGTTCCCTCCTATCTTCCAAACCACTTATCACAATTTGACAAATAAGGTATCGTTAGAAGCGTCGTGATTGTCCACTGGTTATATGCTATGTGAAGTCAATTTAAATTAAAAATGGCGCCCTCTAGAGGACATAAAGTGAGGAACTTAAAAAAAAAAATGGTTTAGTCGTACCATGTTAGGTATCAAATGAAAGGGCTTAATGAGCACATTTCAAAAATATATATATTATAACCCCAAAAGAATTAAAAAAAAAAACAAGTAATAAAAACTAAAACCCAACTACGACTTAAAAGGTATAAACAAGACACCACAGACAGACAAATTAAAAATCCAGAGTCACACGTGTTAGGACATAAATCGAACAGATTACGTGTGACTCCGGATTTTTAATTTGTCTGTCTGTGGTGTCTTGTTTATACCTTTTAAGTCGTAGTTGGGTTTTAGTTTTTATTACTTGTTTTTTTTCGTATTTCTATGCATGCATTGTAGCAAGCAACAACAAGTTTTTTATATTAAACTTGTTTGAATCCCAGGGGGCTAACCAACCAACCAACTCTTAGAATAGTATTAATTATAATATTACTTCAGTGTACGAAAGAGATGGATAGCTCCATCTCTACAGGCCATAAAACTTCATCTCTTCCCTATTGTAAAGGAATATTTTTTAAAGCAATACTGTTTTAAGACACCCCTTAAACCAACCACCACTGTGATTGGCCCTTGAATCTTTAAAACCACCAATAGTTACCTTTATTAAAAGTGTGTACAAAAGATATAAAACATCAAGTGCGGTAAACAAGTAACAATGTAACTGGATTTACGAGTTCACCTTTTAGTGTTAAAACTCAGGTTTCACAGTTATTTACCTTTTATGTTGAACTGAAAATTTACGATCTTATCATAATTCTAAATTAGCCCTTATTCTAAATTAGCTGCGCCCCGCTGTTTCACTCGCATAAGTCTCGATCCAGTGGGAATATCGGGATAAAAGGTATCCTATGTCCTTCACCAGTTAGGATAAAATATAATATACACCCCTTTGCAAAAAAAACGGGCACCTTAACAGTCATTGGCTTTTGTATGGATAATATTAATATTTTTACTATGTCATTAGCATAAATGACTAGTAATTTGTTATAATCAATAAGAATATAGTTTTTTGGCTATACCCCTCTTCCAGCAGCGCTACAATTTTACTAGCTCTTATTGCTTTTTCTGCCATTACAATCGACACAAAGATGTCACTTTTAAGTCACAATAAGGCTGGATTCTGCGACAAACATAAATTATTCTAATAAAAATAACGATAAGTTAGTTTTAGTTGCCAGGATAACCTTCTAACCGCAAACCTGCAAAATGTTAGTAAAAGTCACAAACGGAAAACGGGATTATTATTGTTTTTAAACAAAAGTTTCAAATTTCGAATTAACTTTTTTCTTACCCAGATTCTTTATTAAGTGCCAGTAACATAGTTTGGCTATTAAAACCTCTTTACAACTAAATGATTACCAATAATGTACAAAAATCAAAACCGCCCGTTTTTTTGCAAAGGTGTGTATAATAAATACGGATTATTTAGGGATTAACCGGATGCAGCTAACTACCAGTATTTTACATTATGGAGCGACTGCCTATCTGACCTCCACAACCCAGTTACTGGGTAACTCGATACTCCTTGGCAAGACTGCTCAAACTTTCGGGCTTCTGACGATCCGTAACAAATGTCAAGGATCTAGAAATGACAGCCGGGACCAACGGCTTAACGTGCTTTCCGAGGCACGGAGGGTTCTTGTTATGTAAAGATAGTCACCCAGCCACGGACCAACCGCGGCAAGCGTAGCCTAACCTGATCGATCGACCCGTGCGGCTGTTATTAGTTAGCCACAAGCACTTGGAAATATAACCCATTCCCCCACGTGTCGTAATGCCCACCTTTACCTTACCTCTAAACCGTATCGACAGCTGATATTATTATTGTTTCTTATTTTTTATTGATTATTTTATGTCCAAGAGCAAAGTCAAAACAAAAGCTGTTAAAAAAAGTCTTTTAACAAAAACTGTACGTGTTACACAAAGGTCGGATTTATTTATAAGATGCGTGGAAGTGGTTTACCCTCTTTAATAATATCTTATGCTATTTATAAATGTTATATTGACAGGATTATCTATCAACATATCTATCGAGAGCTATTTAAAAAAATGTAAGTAGTTCGCTTGGAGTGCCTGAGGCTCTGAGCCGGTTGTGTTATGTTTTTTTCCCGACTACGGCGAAGAAAAAAGGAGGGTTATGATTTTCATCTGTTCCCTCCTATCTTCCAAACCACTTATCATAATTTGACAAATGAGGTATCGTTGGCAGCGTCTTGATTATCCGCTGGTTATAGGCTATGTGACTGTTATAGCGTCCTCTAGTGGACATAAAGTGAGGAACGAAAAAAAAAAATTGTTTATTCGTACCATGTTGGATATCAAATGAAAGGGCTTAATAAGCACATTTCAAAAATATTTAAATTATAACCCCAAAATAATTTTAAAAAAACACGTGTGGCTCCGGATTTTTAATTTGTCTGTCTGTGGTGTGTTGTTTATACATTTTTAGTCGTAGTTGGGTTTTAGTTTTTATTGCTTTAATTTTTTTATGTATCAAATCATATATGCTTTTGTTAAACTTTCAAAATGACTTTTTAAATCGAAAGTTCTTCAAAAGATTCGTAGTCTTAAACCGTACTATACAACCAGCTATTGTGGACACTAGAAAAGAGATACATAAGAAAAACTAAGTTAAGTTTACTAATATTGATTTTAATTAGTCCACTTTACTATGAGTTTACCAGCGTTAAGGGGAACTTACACACGACTAGCCCCAAAAAATCTTCATCTTGATTAGAAGGGTAAAAATCTGAACGGAGATATTTCAGATTTTTCTTTCTTTAGTGAAAAATTGAGTAAGACATTTCAAATTAAGCTTAGTGTAGTGACGGTCGTTTTATCGAGAACTAGCTGCACCCCGTGGTTTCACCCGCGTAAGTCTTGATCACCTGAGAATATCGGGGTAAAAAGTATCCTATGTCCTATTCCAGGTCATGGTCTACCCATGTGCCAAAATTCATCCAAATCCGTTCAGCCGTTTAAGCGTAACAAACAAACTCAGTTTCGCATTTATAAGAGGATGAGGTAAGCAGAGATACAAGTTCACATTAACAACAACAAGTTAACAGCAGATTTCAATTTAATTATCTTTTTAATTTAAACCGGTAGTTGCCAAAAATCCCTCGGAAAGCACGTTAAGCCGTTGGTCCCGGCTGTCATTTGTGCATCTTTGACAGTCGTAACGGGTCGTCAGAAGCTCGAAAGTCTGACAACCAGTCTTACCAAGGGGTATCGTATTACCCAGTTACTGGGTTGTGGAGGTCAGATAGGCAGTCGCTCCATGTAAAATACTGGTATTCAGCTGCATCCGGTTAGACTGGAAGCCGACCCCAACATAGTTGGGAAAAGGCTAGGCAGATGATGAGTTGCCAAAAATCTATTTAAAAAAAAAAAACTTTCAGAAAAAAACCTTCCAAAGCACACTTTTTCCTCCATTTAAAACTCCAAATAATTAATCCTATAAATATCTAAGTGGTTCCACTAATAAAATTGAAAACCTCCCAGCTGGGGATGGGGTGGCTAACTGGCCATCAGTTTAAAAGGGTGCACTCCACCCCACTGCCTTTTAAAACTTTTACTTAGCTAAATGTCTACGGTTTTCCGATTTAAGTAGGTAGCTAGGTACCCAAAAGTTTTACATTAGGGGTTTTAACAGTTAAAGCGACATTATATAAAGCAAGCAAGCAATATCAACATTGCCTGTCTGCATTTAGGTATGAGCAGTGGTGGCCCAGTGGTAACGGCCGCGACTTACGAGTTGTAGGTCGTAGGTTCGAACCCCGACAGGCGCTTTACTTTGTGTAAATAATTTCATCACCACTGCTCTCAAAACGGTGAAGGAAAACATCGTGAGGAAACCGGCGGCATGTCTTAGAACCAAAAATTCGAAGACATGTGACATCTACCAACCCGCACTGGGCCCGCGTGGTGGATTACGGCCCACTCCCTCTCATAGAGAGGAGGCCTGTGTCCCAGCAGTGGGAATATTATAGGCTGATTATGTTATGTTATGTTATTTAGGTATGTCATACTGTCAATCTGCCTAGCCTTTTCCCAACGATGTTGGGGTCGGCTTCCAGTCTAACCGGATGCAGTTGAATACCAGTATTTCACATGAAGCGACTGCCTAACTGACCTCCACAACCCAGTAACTGGGTAATACGATACCCCTTAGCAAGACTGGTTGTCAGACTTCCGGGCTTCTGACGACCTGTAACGACTGTCAAAGATCCACAAATGCCAGCCGGGACCAACGGTTAACGTGCTTTCCGAGGCACGGAGGAGTCTCGGTATGTAAAGATGATCACCCATCCATGGACCAACCCCGGCAAGCGTAGCTTAACCTGATCGATCGACCCGTGCGGCTGTTATTAGTTAGCCACAAGCACTTGGAAATATAACCCATTCTCCCACGTGTCGTAATGCCCACCTTTACCTTACCTCTAAACCGTAGCGACAGCTGATATTATTATTGTTTCTTATTTTTTCTTGATTCTTTTATGTCCATTCTGTTGGATCTACCCTTGCGGCTATTATTACTTAGCCACGAGCTCCTCCTGCTATGTCATACTGTGCAAAACCTAATTACAGGGTTGCTAATTAAAAAATGCTTTAGCACCCTAATTACGTAAGATACACAATCATTGTAAATAAATCCATGGTAAATCTTATCTCATTAAAAAACGATATATCAATAAAATAATCAAGAAAAAAAACACAAACGCTTTCTTAAGGGCGGACCCAATCACAAATTGCTTAGCATGATCCTCTGTTATGCTGAAAATACTGCAGCATTAATTTTGAAATAAATATATGTTAAAGTTGAGGATTGATGCTAGGGCATAGGCGAAAACACGATTACATAAAATTTTCTCGATAGAAAAAAATTCCAAAGTTACCTCTGCACAGAATTATAAACCGCTGGTATTCAAAAAATACTTCAAATTAGATCATGAAACTTTGCATGATAACTGAACTAACTATAAAGCAGGTCTTATGTGTCATTTTTTTTAATTACCATTATTTTCAACGTAAAAAGCAATTACCTAAGCTTTCCGACGCTTTAGAGCCGCTAGCGCCCCACTCCGTCTCGTTCTCACTCAGGTCGCGAGTAGTATGGTGCGAGCGGGATAAAATCTGAGGTAGGGTGCGCCCTTAATTGAAAAACTTCGGCATAGTCGAGCAGAAGTATATTCGTCACCTCTGACATTTCATCAATTTCATCGTTAAGAATTTAGGTTTTAAAATAGGTACAGTCACGGACTTTAATTGATGAGCCACCTGGTACTGTTCGCATTTTAGCCGTGTAATGCAAATCGGGTTTATTCGGTTCCCGACATGCAAAGTCATATGTCTTCGTATTAGAAGAAGAAAATTATATTTCATATCTTTACCGGTTGGCTAACCTTAGAGCAGAACTAAAAACTTGACAGCAGTGACTACTCAAAGTCAACCAATTGCAGGTCTAGCAACAGTAACCTAGCAACGATAAACAATTGTTGCTAGGTTACTGCTGCATAGTAACGTTAGCGTACGGAGAAATTCTCTGACATCGATATTTCAACTGTCACTGTCTTCAGTTAAGTTTTCAGAATTATTGAGTTAATGAGCTATGATTCAAAGGAGGTCAGTATCAAATAGATTGGATAAACTTAATGCAACATTGTATTTATTTTTATCATTAAGAACTTATTAGTCAACCTCTATGAATAAGACTATTTCCGATTAAAAGTAATTTATTTGTCATCTTGATATTTCAACTGTCACTGTCTTCAGTTATGTTTTCATAATTATTGAGTTAATGAGCTATGATTCAAAGGAGGTCGGTATCAAGTAGATTGGATAAACTTAACGCAACATTGTATTTATTTTTATCATTGAGAACTTATTAGTCAACCTCTATGGATATTTCCGATTAAAAGTAATTTATTTGTCATCTTGATATTTCAACTGTCACTGTCTTCAGTTATGTTTTCATAATTATCAAGTTAATGAGCTATGATTCAAAGGAGGTCGGTATCAAATAGATTGGATAAACTTAATGCAACATTGTATTTATTTTTATAATTGAGAACTTATTAGTCAACCTCTATGAATATTTCCGATTAAAAGTAATTTATTTGTCATCTTGTTTACGAGCTTGCGATTTGAGTTCGTGTTTAATCGTGTAATCTCGTGAATGTATGAAAGTAAACAAGATGACAAATAAATTACTTTTAATCGGAAATATCCATAGAGGTTAACTAATAAAGTCAACCTCTATGGATATTTCCGATTAAAAGTAATCTATTTGTCGTCTTGTTTACGAGCGTGCGATTTGAGTTCGTGTTTAATCGTGTAATCTCGTGAATGTATGAAACTGCATAATTGAAAAGTTTGAAGGTGGTTCATCAATTAAAGTCCGTGACTGTACCTAACAGACGAGAAAGCCTAAATAAAACAATAGAATATCTAAAGTTTATTTCGTCGCGCCTTAAAAGGTTTTCATTGAAAAGCTCTTAGTATTTCAATGAAATTAACCCTCCAATGCCAAAGGTCTTTTGAATAATATTAAAGTAAGTTTTGCGTGGGTTGTCTTTGGAGTCTTAGTTGTAATAGGCTTATAATGTTTAGGGCTTGAGTTTATTTAAAGAAAATATTGTAATAATTTCTTTTAAAGAAAATAATGTAATAATTTCTTTTAATTTACAAAAGAATATGGTAATATAGCACAGCTATTTGGAATAAAACATAAAAGTTAAAGTTAATTCTTATTTTGCCTTTACAATTATTGTGGCATACACAAACTTTACCTTTGTTCCAACCAACGCCTTTATTACCCGACTTCAGAAAAAGGTGAAGGCTATTCGGCGAGTATCTTTTTTATTTAAAGGAGAAAGAAGAATGTAAAGTGATGTGGTCCATAAATATTTTTACTTTGCCTGTTTAGTTTTGATCTTCAATAATACGTATTTACTCAATACTCAATACGTTTATGTTGATGATAATACAGCTCCATTTTCACTACCGTGTGGAGCGAACATTTTGTTCAGAGCAAATGTTTCCTATTCTGCGCATTTTCGCTCAAAATAGAAAACATCTATTTTCACTACAACGAGAAAATGAATGCTCGCTCGCCGTGACGTCGTTTTCACTGAAAGAAGAGCGAGCGAGCATTCATTCGCCGAGTCCAACCGATCATCACTGAACAAACATGTTCCTCGCTCAAGTGTTTTCATTTACCGCGCGAACAAACGCTTGCTCGCTCAGAACTGTTCAGAACGCTAAGTGAAAACGCAGCTTAAAACTTCCTGTCACTGTTGTGTAGTGGCATCCGAAATTTGTGTGAGCACTACAAAGACAGCAACTAAAAAGAAAAAAAAAATTAAAACCGTTTTTCGAAAGTCTGTGGAAAAAAAGAAAATACAAAACCAAAGACATTGACTTCCGAAATTAAAACAATTTTGCATTGTTTTTTTGGGTAGTTGTTTGTTTTTCTTATAATTATGTGCGCTGCCGCTGTGTCAATTCACTTATTTATATTTTGCGTGAAATATAATATATCTTTCAAACAATGTTTTTCTTCAATTCGGAAAATGAGCCTTATGATCACATAACATCCAATTTGGCTACAACAGCTACACACATTAGCACAGTTAACATTTCACGGTCATAGTTCTCCCCTTGAGTATATTTCATATACCTACAGCTCTGGCCGCGAGCATTACAGGGTTGAATCCATCGCGTGTCGGCATTGAACGCCTTGAATTACTAAACTTATTGACAGTTTGAAAAATGATTTATTGCATAGTAGCAGTTTGCCCGCGACTTCGTCTGCGCGGGTATCGGACTGCCAGGCGTGGTGTTTATTTTAATTTCTCGTTCGTCTTAGGTAAATATCGACCTATTGATATTTATTAGTAGAAGTTTAGAGACTCTCACTTTAATAAAATTCATCATCTGCCTAGCCTTTTCCCAACTATGTTGGGGTTGGCTTCCAGTCTAACCGGATGCAGCTGAATACCATTATTTTACATTGAGTGTCTGCCTATCTGACCTCCACAACCCAGTAACTGGGTAATACGATACCCCTTGGCAAGACTGGTTGTCAGACTTTCGGGCTTCTGACGACCCGTAAAAAGGAGTCTCGGTATGTAAAGATGGTCACCCATCCACGGACCAACCCCGGCAAGCGTAGCTTAACCTGATGGATCAACCCGTGCGGCTGTTATTACTTAGCCACGAGCTCCACACACACACACACTGCCTTTAAAATTAAACATATTCAAAATATAATAATTTAAATAATTAATACAAGACTCTAAGTTAGAATTGGAAAAAGCAAACTGAAATTCTCTGAAGATGCATCATCATCATCTTCTGCCCGACTTCTGCCTCACTTTGCTTGTGCCAATCTGCGTGCTCATCTAGGTGGCAACAATGTTATGGCAATGTGGTGGCAACACACGGTAGCAACAATGTCGCCTCCCCATCTCGCCACCGAAGAAGATGCAACTATGCAATGCATGTTAAGTATTCCATTGTTTTAAAAAGTCTTCTTAATTTTTTCATCATTATCAGCAGGGCTAAAATCTCATGTGTTGTAACCCAGTGTTCCTTCTTTTAATCCAATATTGTTCAAGTCTTTCCGACAACTTTAATTACGTCATCGAACCATCTTTTTTTTTTTGATTATGGCAAATCGTCGAATGACTTCTCCCGCTCTGGGCGGCGCGGGAGGGCGTGTCAGACTTTTACTGACGAAAACCCACCCCTGTTCCTTCAGTTGCCCGTTGCCAAGGGTCCCGGTATCCATTTCGGACTTTCCCGCAACCCTGGCAGATCATCAACCCATCTAACTATCGGTTCACCATAGAACATTTTTGGTCCTTCAATACAAACACAAGAGGAAAAATCTCAAACGATGTCCCATAAAAAAATCAAAGTAGACACATCGATAAAATAAAGTCATAAAACAAAAATATACAGAACACAGTCGGACAGACGAAAGTACCGATGGGAAAAGTACCGTAAAGAGCACTAAAAAGTGTCGGCTTCGTAACGAGACCTTTAACTAGAGTTAAACCGTGGTACCAAGGTAAAACTTGACGTGAGAGTCAGTCATAAAAATGGTGGGAACAGTGCAAGGAATGAGCGAACAGCGGTTTAAGGAAAATTAATTTATGGCGGTACTGAAATTGTGACCAGCCAGTTTTAACACTGGTTTTCATGAGAAAGAGAGCAACACACTGGCTTGATGGGATTTTTTTAAAAAGTGGAAAAAAAAATCAACCAAATACTTAGGAATTATTGATTAGTATTTAGAAATGATAATTTCGTTTCTAACTTTTCTGCCAAACATCATTAAAATGCTTTTGAGATTATGGGTCACCGATGCATCACCAAAGGAGATCATTCAGTTTGGGCTAAATTATGAAAGTACCGGCCAAACAAATAAAATGATATATGTTATTTTCTTAACTTTTCTCTAGGGCAATCTCATCAAATCTGTAGGGCAATTCCCTGCGCTATTATACGATTTTGAAAATTACTGTTTTTAGTATGTTTTACTTAATATAATTAATACTTATCTAATTAGTAATAAAAAATGAAGAGAAAAACGTTTCGGAAGCTTTTTTTTTGATTGAAAAAATGTATGGACGATGAATGATCTCTTTTGTGTATTGTGAGATCCTAAAGGTGTCCATGAGTCTTATTTATAGTTTTAATATTCAATACTGTTATACTTTCATAAGTGCTGTAAGTTTTCGAAAAAACATTTGTACCTACTATACTATATGGACTAAGTTGTCTGAAATAAAAGATATTTTATTTATTTATTACAGAATTATTAATTTAAAAAGCACTAAAATTATAATACCCTGCCCTGCTGTCATTTAAAACTAGCTTAGTACCTACTTTATTTCTACAAATCTTCAATTCCTAATTAAAATATTGTTCAATCAACCTTATCAGACTCTACCCTAGATAACAAGATTTAAAATGTCACATAAACTCATTCTCTCTCTTCTCTCCCCCATAAAAATCAATCACTTACCCCAATCCGCTTCATCCTCTACTTGAATCCATCCCCGGGAGGGTGTCACCCTATCCGTCCTGCCCTTGATATAATACCACGATAAATCAAGCGAAAGTAACGGATGGCCTGCTTGTCTGCTTACCCGATTTACTTCGTAAGTTAATTGCGTCATTATGTGTTAGTGTTTTGTGACCTTGAGCGTATTTCCACGTGTTCTTGTATCTGTGAAGGAGTATTCAGTCCACTTCTGTGCTTATTTCTTAGCGTTATTCTACCTCAATATTTTCCAGAGATGATGCTAATACCCAGTTTCTAATACGTTTATGTCCAAATCATGACATAGGGTTCAAATCCTTGCACAAGCAAAAACATTTTTTACAAAATAAAAACAAATGACTTCTAATAAAAACAGCAGAGACCAGTTTAAAAAAAAAACAAAACTGTTTTTATTTTTCACTTTTTAGTTGTGGTACCTACCCTACACAATTCGAATACCACTTGCTTGTAAATAACAGTGACGGAGTCAAATAAAAAATCGCCTACATCGACTAAGGGCGAATTTCACCAAACTTTTATACCGAGTATAAGTCTAATCCTGCAAATAAATTTTGAATTTTTGACAGTTTTTCAATACAAAAACTGTCAGTCGCCATTTTTATTCCACAGGTAAAAGATATCTGACTTTGGTAAAATCAGCCATAAGTGGGAAAAATACGTAATAATTGAAGCTAACTCAAAAATACGCAAGCAAAGTTAATAAAATTTATATGGGAGCACCTTTAAAGCAAGACCTACCAAACAAAAAAAGACTCATGAAAATCGATACATAATTGGCGGAGTAATCGACGAATTGAGAACCTCCTCCTTTTTGAAGAAGTCGGTTAAAAATAACAGCACCACCCTTTCCATATTCAGAACTGTCTAAAGTTTTTCTTGTTTGATTTCCATATATTTATTTTATATGGAAATCAAACAAGTATTATTTTCAAGATTGGATGAATACCTAAACTATGTCATTAATGAACAGTGATCTATTTTTAACAGATAATAATATGTATTCAAATCACAGGTTTGCCCTCGACAACTTATTTATTGTATCTATAAAAACATTGTATTTAAACCCTCGGGAAAAATTTACGACATTTAAACTGTGTTACCAAAGGAAAATGCCATTAATACCATGATAATCGACAGTAAACGGTTTTAACTTTTCAATTACATTAATGAAATAGATTCCTTTGACCCAGTTAACAATTTCCGCGGACATTAGGGTGCTTGGACTTGAAATATTATGGTATTTGATTTCAAATATTTAAGGGGTGATAGACGATAGCTTTTTGTTATTTTGGCTTCCTATTAATTTGCAGAAAATCTACACCTTTTAAATGTCATAATTGTACAAATAAGGTAGCATTAAACAGACGGGTACCTACATTATTATTTTATGCATATGTTATTTTAACAAAATGCTACACAATATACAACTATTTTTAGTTTCTAAAAATCAAATCATTTATTTGCGTGAATGTGGGTACATGAGGTGATACATACAGCAAAAGGTCATTAAGCCATATCCTATCTAAACAGGTGTGCAAATCTCTATTAAAATAAAAATAATGCTTACACGTATTGGTATTTCGTTCGTGTTTCGTTTCGTTCGTTCGTTTTAGTTATTGTAACTGGTGAAATGTGGTTGCTTCTGTCTTACCCTTTGGGGAATATAGGCGTGATCTTATGTTATTTAGATATGCAATTAAAAAATGTTAGTGGCTGTCCAAATTGCGCTTCGCTTAAACTGAAGTCAGATTTTCACCTTATATTATAATATCAACATATATATTTTCAAATTATTTCGTCACAGCATATATAATTTCATTCGCATTATGACTTTTGTTTATTTTTTTTTAACATTTCTTTTCATTTCTTTTGTCAAAGATGTTGGAGTGTTGAGGTCTGACAGAACGACTGAACGACAGAACAGAAATAGTGCGAGTCTGACACTTGCGGCTGACTTCAAACGGAGCGTCTGACCGTCTAACTTCAGAAACCAAACTTGTGGGGACATCGGTATCTTAAGGTTAGACCAACAAAATCTAAATTATTTTCTTACTTTAAATTATTTTGAACAAGAGGTTCTGGGTTCTTTTATTTCTGATTCACACAAAACGTTGGTTAGACAATAAGTTTAAAACTTTAGTTACTTTGGTCCTAATGGCTGTCTTATTCAAGATCACATTATTGTCAATCTGGGGGCCAAGTCTACTAATTTACAAACGGGTCAGTGGTCTCGCAATGATGAGTTTTTGACAGATTTTATATGGCATATCTGTCAAAAACTGATCATTGTGAGACCACTGACACGTTTGTAAATTAGTAGACTTGGCCCCCTGGAAGATGATTTTCAAATCCATTATACAATAATAGACGCTGCTGATCTCTCTTTCTAACCAGAGGAAGTACTGTTATACTTACAAAATAATACATTCAAATAAACAAAACATTTGTAAAAAAATCGTAAAATAATGCACTTTAATATTTTTGGAACTGGCAACCCTATCATAGTGTTAGAAGATGTTGACAACGCAAATATTCCGCTGGCAGAGCTTTGTATACAACTGAGGGTACACACAACCACATCGCTGCGTTCTTGTAGCTTGCTCTTCATATTTTGTTTTTAACTTTTAAAGTTTTGCTGTGAGACAATCTAGCTTGTAGTTGAAACAAAATAGCCGATTTTTTGTTATGATGCTATTATAAGCAGATGAAATGTGTATTAAACAGCAACGACACTTTCATAATAATTTATCATCTAACATTTTATCCAACAGACGATTTAATTGAACAGAATGTTTAGGTGTTAAGTTCGGAGAAATATAGTCTAATCTAATATTTGGATGTGAAACTTTGACCCTTACCTGTGTTCTGTTTGTTTTTCGTTTTTAAAGCATCTAACCGTTAACTAAACCTGGTCCTTCGATCCTCAGGCCCGGAGATGTCGCGTTGGCGCGGCTTCGATGGCGCGGGGTGAACGCGCGCCGCGGCTAGGCGCCGATGCGCGCCTGGCTCGTCGTGTGTGCGGCGCTCGCGCTGGCGCCCTGCCGAGCGACCGCGGCGCACTCCCACCAGGACCCTGCGCGGCTAGAGCGCATCAAGTCACAAATATTAGCCAAGGTAATGTAGGAAAATGATAATCTATAAAGACACAGAGAACGTGAATCCTACCTTTCCTAAAGATCACTCACAAGGAGAGCTATGCTAGCAAATGGTGCTCTAAGGAACAAAAAATGCCAGTAAAATTTATTGAATCGATAACCTCAGTATATTGACGATCAACAGCATAGCGATCACAGCAATCACTTCTTCCTGCCAGGGTTGCGGGTTAGTCCGAAAGGGGTACCGGGACCTTGGCAACAGGCAACTGAAGGAACACGGGTGGGTTTTAATCATTAAAAGTCTGACACGCCCTTCCGCTCCGCCCAGAGTGGGAGAAGTCATTTTAAGATTTCACAACCTCGAAAAAAAAAAAACCTATCACTTCATGCATACCCTGTAGTTACAGAAAGTTCTTCGTCTTAAAATACAGATGCAATAGAATGAACGTCCTGTAAGGGTCTAAGAGATATAACTGGCCGTTTTTTTTAGTTCTAGCGGAGTTTCCTACTCTACCTTTCTTGACAATTTAGAACCCCTGTAATTTTTTCCCTCTATCTGTACTAATTTCGTTCTCCTTCACCAGCTGGGGCTCTCAACGCGACCGACGCCGCTAGGGGCGCCGCCGCGAGACGTTGTGCGACAGATATTAGCACGAGCCGCCGACCCGCGGCCCCCTCCCCGCCACCACGATTCAGACACCGAACACGCTATGAGGGAAATCATCGCGATAGCACATAGAGGTACCAACATACACACAAACAAATCAATTAAAAAAACATAATATACGCTGACGTCCAACAGACATGACAAGAGAGTATTCATCCCAGACAGAAAGACTGACGAAATGAAATACAAGAACAGAATATGCGCAGACAGACTCAATGACAAAGCATACAGACTTTCTAGGCATGTCATGAGTAAAATCGTCACGATAGCACATAAAAATTCTAATCCACGGACAGAAAGTCGAATACCTACGTGGAAAGACTGGCAGACAAACAATTAAAAGAATATAGCTGTTGCTCGTGACTTCAAAGTCAAAGTCAAATAATTTATTTCAAGTAGGCACATTAAAGGCACTTTTGAACGTCAAATACATAGAAATAGAACTGATTCTAGTTGCCCCTTCCAAAAGGTAGTTTTCGTATGGAGAAGAATGGGCAAGAAACTCCACCGTTACTCTTTAAAAAAAAAAAAAATGTTTTACAATATTTGGTATACATCAATTACATGTGAAGACGATGCACCGAGAATACAATTACAATAGGTAAAAAGAATTAAAAATTAAAAATGGAGCAATGACAAATAAATAAATTAAGTATGTGATAGAATCATGGTGCTCACATATTTACAAACATTAAAGTATACGATATCACAATATTCCTACAAACTTGCAAGTAATACTAATAGGACAGTGTGTGAGATTAATTATCATAAAATGTAAAAAAATCGATGATATAAAAATAATAAATTTTACAACTAGATTAGCAACCAGTTTGATTTTGTCCAGTACTTCGACTTCGTCTGCGATCAAGGATGAAAAGTAGCCTTCTCCAGGTCATGATCTACCCATGTGCCTTATTTCATCCAAATCCGTTCCCCCGTTTTAGCGTGAAAGCGTAACTAACAAGTAAACATACAAACAAACTCACTTTCGCATTTATAATATTACTAGCTTCGTCCCGCGGTTTCACCCGCATAAGTCTCGATTCCGTCGAAATATCGGGATAAAAAGTATCCTTTATCCTTTTCCAGGTCATAGTCTACCCATGTGCCCAATTTTATCCAAATCCATTCAGCCGTTTTAGCGTGCAAATAGTGCGCGCTGACTAGCTTCCCCTCCGTTCCGCGGCAATGTAAATTGAGCCATAGGAACAGTTGTCAAGATCACGAATTGATGTAATAGACAAACTGACAGTCTCTCGCGCAAGTCAAGAAAGGCCATCTGTCACACAACCGGACTAAATGTTATTGTAGAGCAGGTAATTCCTACTCACCAATCCGTCACCAAAAACGAATAAATAGGTGAATACTAGCACTGTAGGCGACTAAATCGTATCCAGCCTGTCCCTTGCTGTCCTCCCCCAGCGACGCCCTAACCCGAACTCCGAACCCCACAGGGGGTGCCCTAAGTCGCTGTAAGTTTTAAGTTTTATGCCCTGGAGGCCTTAATTTATTGAGAAACCCACAAGAAAATCCGTTTAAGCAGTTGACAACCTCCTAGGTGGACGAGAGATACGAAATTTCCAAAAAAAAAAAAAACGAAGATTTTATGATGCAAAAACCAAATATAACATCTTGACTCAGCGATTTATTAGTTATCTGATTTTAAGGACCAAAATGAAAGTTTCTTGCTCCACTAAAATAATTCCTTACCAATTTAATTATTTTGGTCTTTTTAAAAATACCTTATGTAATCACTTTCTCCATCCTGAAAACCGCGAAATAATTTAACTTAACACCTCCTCACAAACGGAAATAATGTTTAACAAACTTAGACTTCTATCCGATAGTAAGTTTGCAAAGTTTCCAAGATGGCCGCGCAGTGCTAACTCGTGGTTCCTCTTTTAAAAACAAAAACTTACTATACCTAGAAAAGTTGCCTTACCTTGGGTATGGATTAGCAATAGAGTGAAGCTATACAGTCAAAATTGTGACATAAGTATGAGATGTCAATACAAGTGTCAGCAAATTCGTTTGTTTTAGTTGTAAAGCTGTCACAAGTTGCTATTAGTATTTCGTTCAAACGCTTCTTACTAAACCGGTTTTCTTATGCAGGGTGGCTTCATGTAGGTCGACATTTCTAGTCTCACTCAACATACCCATAAAAACCTTTAGCCTCGTAAAAATTAAAATAATTTTGCCATAGATCGAAGCAAAATATGATAAAGTGTCACCTATACAAATCAAATGCCGACACAAAATATCTGTTACCATTTTACGTCCACCTCAGTGCCCACAATACCGCTCTATAGCTAATTCATACCACAAGTAACTTGTATTTTATTGTGCCCCAGAAATGGGTCACAAACATCATTGGCAGCTCTATAACGTCCACTTGGGGTAGTAACTAGCTAATAATATTACGTCTAGACTTAGCCATTCGAGAGCCAATTATGTGCTTTGGCATAAATACCGACTAAACCAGACCGATATAGAATTTTTTTGACAAAAACTGCGTGATAGACATTGGCTGTTCATCAAAGTCTGAGTACTGACATCATTTTGTTGTATAATCGTCTGGTACACTTAGCAAGTTTGGTACCATCAAAAGTTTTGTTTAGTACACTGAGTTGAGACCTAGTTTTGCCAGTTCGTTAAACATCGTAAGAGCGTCTGCGAATACAGAAATGAGAAACACAGGAACAGGAATCAGAATGAGAAGTTTTAGGAAATGTGGAAGTGAACACGATTTTTAACAACCCGAATCGTTAATAGATTTGTTTTCAACAAGAATTGAAAATAATCCTCGATTGCAATTATAAAGTTGTACGGTAACTATCATTGCATAGGTAGTTAAAAGTTAAAGCGAGTAGCGAAAAAATAAAATAGTCTAAAAAGTACCAAACTGTTTTAACCCAATAACGACTAGCAGTGAAACTCTTTTAGTTGACCAGTACTACGAATTAGTATTTGGGAAATGTTTAATTGATCCTCTAAAAACTTATGGACCTTCTAATGATGAACACTTTGTTTGAATTAATGATCCTCTAAGAAATCTGACTACTAATGATGCAAAGCTTTTTTAAATAAATGAGCCTCTTTTTAAATTTCTGGCCTTTTTTCAAAATCCTTGGCTATTTAGTATTTTTAGGACCCCAAAAGAATAATATGAATTATTAGAGGTTCACAAAAATTCATTATATTAGAGGGTTAAAAAATATTTTGGGGTCAAAATCGGAGTTATTTGCAGTTCCATTAAACAGGTACATGCCCTAGTATTTTTCCCACCACTATCGCAAAATTTCCCTGGTCCGTGTCACGTTTGGCCTACTGTGCGATATTTACATATTCGATTTGTGATTCCGTAGTTATCTGTCCATTGTCTGGGCCTTCAATTTGAGGACTGTCTTGGCACTCGTTGTACATCATAAATAATCATAGTCCATGATATATACTACAGCCATTTGAGGACTTTCGCCTTTTTATTTTCGTGAGATTGATTTCTGGTCCTTCGGTACCTATTTGATAAAGATAAGATAAAAGATAATTTATTTTGCAAATATGGGTAACAGCAATTGATGACAAAAATATTAAAGTTCAGCTATATTTTACCACAAAGGCATGCAAAAGATTTAACACATTAAACTTATAACTAAAAACATTTTTTTTATTTTGTTTATTTAGTTATTTGGTTTAATTTTTGTTGAAATTATTCTTTTAATTATTCTTTGACTCTTTTATTTAATTTATTACATTATTGTTTAATGATGCCTTTCGAATTATTGGCTGATAATTCTTTGGGAATCAACTTTATCTCTAATTTTGGTTTATTTTATTTAAAGACTTAGAGACTTCTGACGATAAAAATACTTCCATACGATTTAACACTCAATCCAATTACTATTTGTACAAGTACTATGTGTTTTCGAAATGGCCCATCAAGCATTTCTATTGATTTTTACATATGTATATAAAGTATTTGAAAGAATACAACCTAAAATTACCTATTGTTAAATGTTTTTTGCAAGTATGTTTTCAGATCAACTGACTTTTCAAAATGTGGAACGGGACTAAAAATGTGAGTAACTTTTCAAAAGAATTTAAACAATGTGTACCTGAATTAATGCACATTATAAAAGTAGTTTGTTCGGAATCGTGTACCTACTGAATCCATTTATGTCATAATTTTTTATCCCAAAATAATTAAATCTACGTAAATTACAGTCACACTTCCTCACACACAGTCAAAACAAACAAATAAATAAAACAAACAAAGTACGCTAAGCTAGATCCTTCTACGTGTGCGACTGTGCGCGTGCGTAGATTAGTAATGTCACCACAATTTGCTCCCACAATTAGTATAACCAAATTAATTAATAATCAATGTTTTATACATAAAAGTAAAAAGTCTGTGTATGTATTTTGATACATTTTGTGACATAATATTCTAATTGGGGCATTTAGTATTGTGCGTTAATTCCGGGACATGCTGTATTTATCAAATGTATATTTTATAATATTATACAATTTAATAATAAACTAAACTATGGTGATTGTTTTTTAGGTTCATTGAAACTGGAACTGGGACATGATCCTTTCGATTTACACACACATACCATTTTATGGAGGAGTTAATGTTCGTAAGTTTTTATTTATTTTCTCTTAGTTTAGTTACGTTACTTTTTTCAGACAACTAATGCTGACACTGCTACTAAAATTAATAAAAGACAAATTGGTGGAAGGACTGGTTGATGATTGTCATGAATACTTTTGAATATACATAGACGACGGACTGAGATGGAACCGACAAATTGACGCCGTCACTACCAGAACTTTACGTCTTATACATATTTTTAAGTCTCTTAGAGAATCCGCCGGCCTAAAAACTCTTAAGATGGTGTACCTCGCACTATGCCAATCAGTGATTGGTTATTGCATAGTTACGTGGGGCGGTGCGGCTAAGACTAGATTTCTGAGGGTGGAAAGAGCACAGCGAGCTATTCTTAAAGTCATGACGAAAAAGCCCTACCGGTATCCAACAACTGAACTCTTCTCTGACTGTAAAGTACTTACGGTCCGTCAGCTTTATGTGCTTAAATCCACCCTTAGAAAGCACGCGGGCCTTCCTCCTCATATGACAAACAAACGCACGTACGTTCCACCAAATATACAACATAAGACCACGTTCGCCAAACATCAATATTAAATACTAAGTACCCATATCTATAAAAACATTAACAAACATCTCAATATCATAAATCTAAACTCAAATGCACTAAAATCTAAAGTAACAGAGTGGCTGCTCCTTAAGGATTACTCTTACACGGAGTCTTTACTCACCTTTCTTGTATAATACTCACACACCTACACCCACACCTACACACACACACATACACTCACACCTACACACACAAACCACTCACATACACTAACACACAACATACAATTTTACTCTATTATTACCATACAGTAGAATGACACAGTCCACTTGAGATATAAGTTTTTGTTGATTATTCACCGTAAACTACCTCTTATAATACAGGTATACCCTAGCTTAAGAGGTAGTGAATATTATTCTTGTACAGATTTTGCAACAAACTATAAATGTATTTTCTATACCAAATATCACACTGTATTTTCAAACTCTGTATGTTTTTGGATAAATAAAGATTATTATATTATATTATATTATATACTTAATGTAGGTAAAGTCCGTAAAAAACAATTGCTAAGCAAATTGACCTTTTAAGTCAATTTTCCGTGTTATAATTTTTAAAGAATTTATTATAGTTGTGTTTTAATTAATTTATGGTTCATTTAAATACATGTAGTCAATTTTCTTAACTATTGATTTCCCTGACTTAACTCACAAGTAAAATAGCTACTATTTACACAAGGTACAAAGTAAGTATATTAAATAAAACATACATATAAAACTGACTTCTTACTAACATAGTTGTAAGTCTTACTAACCATTTTTGAGTCATGATACTCTAATAAAGAAAATTCTATTTTATTCTAAAAACAAAAAGTCAAAGTCAATTTTTTTATTTCAATTAAGTAGGCACTTTTGAACGTCACAATTTATAAAAAAATAGAATTGATTCTGGTGAGACTAACAGAACATCAATTACTTCAACTGCTGCTAAAAAAGATAATTATATATTTTGACATACCCTTATAGGTGTGGTCAATTGCCAACACCTGTCTTAAGCAAGCGTTCGAAATACTTACATTTTCATATAATTCAAAAAATAAAAAAGCTACAACAATGTACCTAAAAACTATTGTCTCTATCGGCGTGCCTCTTGGCAAAGGCCTTCTCTAACGATTTCCACTGTTGCCCGTCTTGAGCAACCCTTCTCCAGTTTGGTCCTGCTGTCAATTTTATTTCGTCTTCCCACTTTGTGTGTTGTCTTCTTCGTGTTCTTTTGCCGAACCTTGCGTACCATTTTGACTCTCTTGCTCCCTTTGGGCAGTAACAGGCTAGTATTATAACGTCGTAACATCGTCGTCGTTTATCGCTGTTTTTGTTTTTGTACTTGTGGGGCAACATGACTCTATTTTCTCCCAGTAATCACTTACAAACTTTAGGTGTACCTACCACTATGTAAGTAACAAACTATTTTATCAATATACCCTTCAAAGTTACGCCGCGGAGCTTCGATACCCGTCACTATGTAACGTATAGATTTCTATGGGGTTATGCAACCGGGCCATTTGGGCGCTCGCCAGAGACTACCCATTCTCTAGCCAGAACCACATAACGATTTATGTCATAGTTTTTAACCGTTTTCAAAATGCAAAACCTTTTGAAATGGGAAATTGGAAATGTCCTAAATGTATTGAAAAGATGTTTGTTGGAATGTACAAAAATGAATTTAAAAAAAAAAAAACAGTAAGTATTGATTTTCCACGAAATTATAATTTTGCAGGATTGTATTCCTAAAAGTAGTAGGAGTTGTGTATTGGTAATAATTTGTTATACGAATAAAATAAAAATGTAATAGAGTTGTGTATTGGTAATAGTTGTGTATTGGTAAAAAAGAAGAGTATTATGAAAAAAACCGGCCAAGTACGAGTCGGACTCGCACGCGAAGGGTTCCGTACCGAAACAAGATCGGGCAAAAACCGCCGAAAAAAACATGTTTCTTGTATACAAGAAAACATGTTTCTTTTTATTATTAACTGTTACAACGACAATAGAAATACAGATACTACAATAGAACGACAATATAAATAGAGATATAGTTGTCCAGACAGACGGAGGACGGACAGCGGAGGTTTTGTGTTTCGCAGCCTTCGGGTACGAAACCCTAAAAAGGGGGTCATATTTTAAGCAAGCATATATCCATTTTCTCCAAAACCGAACACATTTCATTTCACCACTTTTGTCTGCTTCTCTAATTGCAGTTTTCAATCCGCAGTTTTATCCCCAAAACTCATCGTTAACTGTATATTCCAAGTTAATTTATGAGACAACTGACCGGCGTCGTCGCAGCAAACTATCGTAAACCTTGACAGAATTTTTCAGTATTGCCAACTCGCAGAATGCTTTTCTTCCTCTTTGTGAGAAGAGCTCAAAATTTATTTTTGCTTTATTTTAAACTGGTATAAATTAAATATCAAAAGGTATTCCATTCTTCTCATCTCTCTTCTCCAAAATTTATCCACGTAAACTCCTCTCACTGACGTATTTCATAAGGTCATCAGGTGCACAACAGGTGACAGGCATTCCAATATACAAGGATAATAAGATTCTTCTCAATCAAAAAAAATCGGGCAGACTGTATCAGGGACGCGGCCGCAATGGAGTACTTGAAACGTCTTGTAGGTGTCTAATAAGCACTATAGTGCTTGTAATCTAGAATATAGGTCCTGATGGATAGTCAATGAAATACATATACACAAGTAGCATTTATTTACATATTTTATTCAAACTTATGCTTATGTTATAGTTTAATACTCTTCAAGTGGTTCGATGGCCGCCTCTTCCACCTCAGCCGTGTGCTGGGGCCTGGCACTGGGCCTCTACGTATATTGCTGCACCAGTCTTTCTCATTCAATGCGAATGTTATAATGTTGTTATACAGGATTGTTGGTGAGATGTTGCAGTTACTCTTTTAACCTTTCCTTTATGTACAGACCCACTCAATTATCTAGTCGAGATCAAAGGTACCTGCTTTGATCTCGGCGGAACGTATTCATCTCGGTTGAGGGCCAGAATCTTTCTCTCTTGCTACCCGAGCTATTGAACGCCAGTTTTATATATTACATATCGCACGCGGTGGCGTGGCGCCATAGTGGAGCAGTCGTCAGTCCACACCATTAGAAGTTGTAGAGATTAAAAGATCTCTACAACTTCTAATGGTCACAAGTATGAGTTTTATGTATCACACCTAATATATCGTCGTAAGCTCTGTCAAATGCGGCCACTACCGCTCTAATCAATGTATTTCTGAGTAATCACTAAAGAAACACAGCGTGCGATGGTAAAAATTCCAAATGCGTCGTGCTGCGCGCGATTACAGCGCCATTTACGCCTACGACATGCACTACGAGTTATAGCTTTTATCCTCTAAATTATGGTAATAAAATAATGCCGCTAGATGCTATACCTCCAAAGTAACAAGCCATAGTAATAGCCCGATATTGCCATAATATATTTCGTTACATAATAATGATTTTTGCAAGTGACCGATATGAAAGACGTTTCACGTCAAAAGTAAAATTGGCTATGTTCTAGTAAATATAAATTGCAGTGTAAATCTCCACCGAAAACAAAGCCAACTCCTTTAAATCTCCAAGCTATTAAATCCTTAAAAATACGCATTCCTCACACAAGCGCATCTCGACAATTTAATGGCAACTTCTAAAACTGTCATAAGAAAAAGACGAAAAAATACTTTGTATCAAGTGCCTGCTTGAAAAAGGCCAAGTGCCTACACTTGAGCTAATAAATAATAAAAGGATCACTGGTTGAGGCCATTCCCATACATTTTGGGCTAAGTTATACTATAAGCGGGTAGAAAAAAGCTTAAGCGGAGCGATTTACAGTCAACGACGAGAAAAAACCACCGCATTCTCAGTTCAAAACGCGGTCCTTCGAGCCGGATACTTCAATGCTCACTTTTCTCGCTCCACTATTTTGATGCCCGCTTGCAAAGAGATAGCAGCCTTATAATTATGCGACGCATTCTTTACATCGTCCGCGATATATCAAAAATTATGCCTTTTGCAAAGCCATAAAATTTTAAAGTTAAATTTCTGCGCTTTGCCGATTTTAAAAGCGGCAGAGCCTTGGAACGGTCGTTGGCGCGGATTGTTGCCTCGGTTCCATTATTTGGAACATTCGTATTATAATTTGAATACTATAATACTTTTACAAAATGGGTAATCTGAAGCTTTCGAGATATAAGCAGTACCTCGATCAAAATAGTACGAAGGAAGGTGTTTCTATCGTATTACCCAGTAACTGGGTTGTAGAGGTCAGATAGGCAGTCGCTCCATGTAAAATACTGGTATTCAGATGCACCTGGTTCGACTGGAAGTCGAGACCGCCCCGGCCGTATATAGTTGGGAAAACGCCTGGCAGATAACGAGTTATAGTAATTGGACAATATTTCCACAGAAATAGTTATTAAATAGATATTACCTTATTAAATAGTTATTACCTTATTAATTAACGTTGACTTTTTTTCTTTCAGCTAAAGGTGAAATAATAAATGGCGGTGCACCGTAACGAGATGTTCTGAAACTTGAGCTAGTACCCGGTCAACGAACAAGATGGCGCTGCTAACCTCGTCGTGGAGGATAGCGGTAAGTTTTGTAAATAAATAATAATAGGTTCATAATAATGCAATGTTTGTCATAATTCTCGCGAAGTGGGTTTTGATATAGTACACCCACATTTCGTTAAGACCCATATGTAACAGGTATTTCGGCAGTTATGTTTAAAGTCGATAATCAATCGGGCACAAATCCAGACGCCGCGCCCAATAACACTTTGCCCGACCTGGGAATTGAACCCAGGACCATTACTTAAGGTGAAGTGGTTCCAAAGCAGATGTTTTGATCAAAATCAATCAAAATCAAAAACAATGTTTCTCTAAAAAAAACAACGTATTTGCGTATTTTTTATTATGATTATGGAAATTGAAGATTTTCTTTAGTGAAGTATGAGGCCCGAAACACGATTAACAAAACTTTCCTCGATACAAAAAAACTCCAAAGTTTCCTTAAAATCTGCTTTATTAAAGAGAAAAACCTATTCCAATCGATTGTTATCAAAGCAATTGTAATAAAATGTTGTCTACGTGTTCACTATTAAATACTTTAAGGGATTATGGACTTATTTTTCTAAATAAACACAAATAAAATTTTAAAATTAAATATTTGTAAACATAGTGCAATAGAATTGCGGGCGGGCGGGGTCATACAACCCCCCTCGGCTCCGGCTCCCGTCAGTCCCACTTCGACTTAAGTAGATAATTACCAACGTAACTTACGTCTTATAGTCTGACCAGAGGCTATAGACAAAATCCCTTTTCTGTAAGCGTTAACGCCAAAGGAAAGATCAAATTGTATGGAATCGACATTAGTTTTAGAGATGTCACGTGACTGCTGCTGTCAACTGCATACAGTTTGATCTTTCCGTTGGCGTTAACGCTTACAGAAAAGGGATTTTGTCTAGGCCCCCTGAGACTATAGACAAAATCCCTTTTCTGTAAGCGTTAACGCCAACGGAAAGATTAAATTGTATGGAGTTGACATTAGCTTTAGAGATGTCACGTGACTGCTGCTGTCGACTCCATACAATTTGATTTATCTTTTGGCGTTAACGCTTACAGAAAAGGGATTTTGTCTAGGCCCCCAGGACCGCTGTTCCGCGCCATGAATGCGTGGCGAGGTGGGGCGGCAGTATTGACCAATGAGCGATGGAAGGGACGCCGCACGCTATGAGTTTTGACGAATTACCAATTAACGGCATGCACTGCCTCCCCGTCTCGCCACACACATAGCTCTGGCGTGGAACAGCGGCTCGGTCAAAGTGTAAAACCATACAAGTTTCCACAACCTACTGTTTACAAATCTGGTCATTTAACCCCCAGACCACCTCGACACTAGGATGTTAAATAATATCAATATATTGGAGAGAGATAACGAGTGACATTTGTCTCTCTACATTATATTTACTGAGTGATTTGTGCAAGTACTTCATTGTTATCAGCAAACTTTTGTTTTGCGTTTGAGATTCTGAGCCTGAGACCTTAGTGCGAGTTTCTTTTAACTATCTTCACTTTACGCATCGACCGCGTTCGGCGCTCCGATGGGCCCTTCATCAGTGAAGGCCAGTGAAGGGCCAATCGGAGCGCCGAACGCGGTCGATGCGTAAAGTGAAGATAGTTAAATGAAACTCGCACTAAGGCCTCTGTTCTCCACGGTAATACAAGCTAAAATCCTAATCCTTACTAATATTATAAATGCGAAAGTAACTCTGTCTGTCTGTCGCGCTTTCACGCCAAAACTACTGAACCGATTTACATAAAATTTGGTACACCGATAGTTTAGAGCCTGAGAAAGGACATAGGCTACTTTTTATCGACATACCATGCGGGCAAAGCCGCGGGCAGAAGCTAGTTGCTTATAAATTATTATAATGGTTATAACTATAAGATTAGCAGAGTCAGCGAAATAGCACTTAATAAAATTACTTCACAAGTCAAGATGTATGTTAATTTGCCTGGAGTTATTATTACTGTGTGATATTATATTACCACACAATGATTAAAATACTTAATTAAGACGATTATAAGATCAAAACAAACGAATTAAAAGAAAAGGTAATTTACTAGTCAATAAGACATAATGATGTAACTTTTTTCGATTGCCTTATTTACCGTTAGGTTGAAAACGACAAAGAACCCTAGCACAGGCATGGATCTACATCCTGGCAGGGCTGCGGGAAAGTCCGAAAGGGATACCCGGACCCTTGGCAACAGGAAACTGAAGGAACACGGGTGGGTTTTAGTCAGTAAAAGTCTGACACGCCCGCCCGCTCCACCCAGAGCGGGAGAAGTCATTTAATGATTACCCAACTTCAAAAAAAAAGGCATCGATCTACATCGCTGTAGCTTTTTCATTGACAGCTTTTTTTAAACTCAATAATTGTACGCAAGGAGATTAAAACCGTTCAGTACACTCGTAATTTAAAACAGATTATGGTTTTACCTAAATGAAGGGACAAGGAATACACCACACCTCACGCATCACAAGTAAAAATATTATAGGTACGCTCAAAATATCGCATATATCATGCTAAAGTAGCATCGTAAATTTCTGCTGTTGACCATGAGCATCCCCATAGATCCAGCTCTTATTACTATTGGCACGCCTAGTAAGCGAATATTAATTTATCACACCTATAATAACCAGATAGAAGTACGGTAAAGTGTGCTAAGGGAGAATGATATTAACGAGGCTAGTAATATATATCAAACTCAAACTCAAACCATTTCTTTCAACTCCTTAACAATTCAAAAGTGACTGAATAGTTATGGAGTCGGTCAGTTAGTCAGAAAGTTCCAAAACATAGATCTCTACGAAGATGAACGGGCAAGCAACTACAAGGAGACTCCTTATGAGATAATTATTACAAAATCAAAATTACAAAATAATTATTACAACATTATTCTATAATTATCCTATACATCTCTGTCTCGTCCTTCGGGGAATACTGGCGTGGTAGTATCTAAACTATAAATTTTGTCTAAGATTTCGATGGGAACGACTTTTTTTTACATTCAAGACGATTGTTATTTTCCTTGTGCGCATATCTACTGTCGAATGCAGGCGGGTAGTTACTTATGACATGGTCTCCCCTAAAGAGGGATAAAACTCAAAGTCAAATTACACGGCAATAAACTAATCAATCTCACATCTTGTCTGCTAGATGCTGGAAAACCAGTGGCTAACCTTAAACATTATCAACTGTGGGGTAAACATTAACCATATTACCACAAAACCGTTTTTATCAATTGTTTAGCCTAAACACCTTTTAAATATGACATTTCTGTATGGAGTTTGACATAAAACTGACATTACAGACGCGTTGAACAAGTGTCTAAGTTTTTGTGGTAAGGCCGTAAACAATTAACATTTAAATTAAACATTTAACAACATTCATTATGTTATTTAAGCTGTGGAGTAGACATATTTTTCAAACATTAATGTATTAGCAACTTCCTTCAAAATCCTTTAGCTTGTGATTGAAAATGGCAGCCTGTTCCGTCAGTTTTCACGTAGATATGAGACACCCAAAACCAAATGAGGTAGGAATTCATTGGGCACGGTAAAGGTGGATAATCTATTCTATGGGTTGATAAATATTGATGACTATGCTGTCCTTAGTTGCTGAGAAAATCCCGGCTGTCATTCGTATATCTTTGACATTCGTTACGGAACGTCAGAAGCCCGAAAGTCTGACAACCAGTCCTACCAAGGGATATTAGCCAGTTACTGGGTTGTGGAGGTCAGAGGCTATAGACAAAATCCCTTTTCTGTAAGCGTTAACGCCAACGGAAAGTTCAAAAATTGTATGGAGTTGACATTAGCTTTAGAGATGTCACGTGACTGCTACTGTCAACTCCATACATTTTCACCTTCCGGTGGCGTTAACGCTTACAGAAAAGGGATTTTGTCTAGGCCCCCTGAGGCTGTTGACAAAATCCCTTTTCTGTAAGCGTTAATGCCAACGGAAAGATCAAATTGTATGGAGTTGACATTAGCTTTAGAGATTTCACGTGACTGCTGCTGTCAACTCCATACATTTTCATCTTTCCGTTGGCGTTAACGCTTACAGAAAAGGGATTTTGTCCTAGGCCCCCAGGTCGGATAGGCAGTCGCTCCATGTAAAATACTGGTATTGCATCCGGTTAGACTGGCCGACCCCAACATAGTTGGGAAAAGGCTAGGCAGATTGATCGAGTTTCTGAGAAAACGTTGCCTATTCTTCGTCGTAACTACAGTCAGTTCAAAGCACTCTTTTATCTTTTTACGTCTAAAATTCAGTCGGTACCTACCAATCGTTTTGAGTTCAATGTCGGCCATTGCCACTTTTTAATTATCTCTCTAATTTGTTTTTTGTTCTGCTGTTATTGTTACGCATGTATTTCATTATTTAACGGTTAGCTACTTATTTAATTAATGTTGTTTATTACAACCGTCGATTCTAACATTATTTTTCGGTTTTGTACGAAAGTATTTTTCAGTACGAGTATTTCGTTAAGGAAACGATGTTATAAGTTCTTATATTATTATTATTCACAATATTGAATACGGGAACACGGTTTTGTAGTTCGCTTGTCAATTCTGATTTTAATTACTTACCTCCATATAGTTTTAAAAGGTGAGTTTTGGTGGTTTTGGTTTTGTGATGAAATTTTTTAGAAGTTTTTAGAGGAAGAATTAATTATTCCCCCTTATTTTTTTTTATAATAGGCATTCTTTTTACTCACTCAAGTCACTTACACTTTTATTCTGAGAATAAAGTTTTGTTCTATTCTTTCCAAGGTTGTTAAGTTAAACGAGGCCAAAAAGGTCGTAATGTCGAATATTCTTTCTTTAAAATCCTAATCCTATAGTTTACAATAATACATTAAGGGGCTTCGACCCCTCACATGCCTTCCAAAGGTCCGGGACCTCAAGGTCCCGAGCTAAGTTAAAGACATTTTTTTAAATAATTATACTTATTATTATAAATGCGAAAGTGAGTTTGTTTGTTTGTTTATTTGTTACGCTTTCACGCTAAAACGGCTGCACGCATTTAGATGAAATTTGGCACATGGGTAGACAATGATCTGGAATAGGACATAGGATACTTTTTATCCCGATATTCCCACGGAATCTAGACTTACGCGGCTGAAACCGCGGGGGGCAGCTGGTTGTTTATAAAGAAATATTAAGGGCTGAAGGGTAGGTACTCAAACGAAGGCCCTATGTCCAAGATACACAAACAGTACGGGCGCGTGTATCAGTGTTCTTGACATTAAACTCTATGTTCCCGAGTGCAAATAGGAATATTTCTGAGTGCGACCCGCTCTTATCAAGCTACTGATAACCCGAACAACGCTCTCTGGCAATTTATTACGAATATATGTAGTTGTCACGGTAAGAAACATGGAGCGTGTTCGTTTAGTAATGGTCATCATTTTTACTTAGTGACTGAGAATTGAGGCTATGAGAACCATAATGGCCTAATTGCAATGGACAAGCCTTTTGAGAACCATAGAAAATCAATATTTTTTAATCAACTAGCACTCTTCAGATTCCACACTTTTATTACTTTAACCTATATTTTAATTAACTTAACTGAAAAAAAACATAGACTCAACTTTAACTGGAAAAATCAAGGCCCTATAATGTAAAAAAAATTGTAGGCCAATATGGTTCTCATGGCCTCAATTGTTCTCACGTATTGACGCCAGCATCATGAGGAAACCTCGTGCTGTGGAAAATATTAACAACAGCAAGGTGGGAGTGTGGCAGACTGACCAGGGTGCGTTGAATATATAGTCTGTTTCAAAGTATCCGATGATAATGTAAACAAATGGACCAGAAAACATACCTGTGTACGACAATTTGTAGCGCCACTTAAAAAATTGAGTGCTTTCATTTGATTATTTGAATACTTAAACACGAAATTCTAATTTTAAATCATTGTAACGATGATTTTCATTTGACTATTGCGGTAAATTTCATAACCTCAATTTTTGACGATGATTTTTCAATAACAATTTATTAATATTGTTATTCAAACAATAATGCTGGAAAAATTGGTGCGATTTAAAGTTATAAACTTCTAAATACAGATGAATCTCTTACGAAGTCTCTTTAGTGAGTGATTGCGTCAGAATTAGGTTTGTTTACACTTGCATCAGATACTATTGGAACAGGCCATACATGCCACTAGTGGAGGACATATTTTTGCACCCTGCTTCATAAAAAAATACATTATGAATTCACTCTCAAAAGAAAGTCTCAAACCTTTTTAATCATCAATTTATAATGTTAGAATTTTACACACCTAGTGAGAAAAACATCATGAGACTATAAAAATATATTCACTCGGCCATAACTTAACACTTTTAACAGTCAGTAACTTGGAGCAGTCCCATTATCTATTTACAAGCTTTTTTACTTTTTTTCTTATACTAGAAACATAGAAATTATGGAAGTTAATAAACACTATATTTTCCTCAAGTTTTCTAATGAATAAGCTAAGTTGTTTATTTCTTCAAAAATTGTAAATATCAGCGCATTTCCCGGAATGCTATCAGTTCGCAGAATAATAACTTCTCGACACATTTCTAATAATTGTATTAACAACACACATTAAATAAAAATAGGAAGGATTGTTATACTAATTTGCTTCCTGAAAACGTTTGTCTTTGGCATGTATTTAATCGAATATCAAATAATTCCCATTTTACTTTTATAAAAATATGATTGAACGCTCTAATAAAATGATTGCGCCTCTTTTCGTAAACCTCAAATAATACCTATTTTGGTGTCCCAAAAATACTAAATTAAATAGCCAAGTAAGTCAATAAGGATCAAAATAAATATAGGTATTTCCCTTCTCTTATATCAGAAAAGAGATAAAATTGTATTAATTTGATTTTTCTTAGCGTTTCGGTGACACATTGAGCTCCAAGCACCTCAAGCTCATCAATAGTGCTTACGACCAAAGAGGCAACCTTCATCATCATCATCATCTGGCCTGGGTGGGCTTCCAGTCTAACCGGATGCAGCTGAATACCAGTATTTTACATGGAGCGACCTACCAAAGAGGCAGCCTTCGTTACGTATAAAACCGTCAAACGTAGTCAGATCCTATTTTCAGCTATGTAGGTACTTTGACAGTTAATTTTGTACCTTCACTTAAAGAGCATTTTCCACAAGCCGCTCAAGGCCTTAAAAGAAAGAAAGAAAGGAACATAAGTTTATTTGTCACAGAAACACGTGCTTACAAAAAGATAATTAACTCGAGTAACAGAACAATTTAATAACACACAATAGATTTAATATAATCACGAGTACAAAACGGAAATAGTCGGCTGCTGCAGGCATGTAATGACTGGTTCAAGAAGGCTTCCACTCAGCATGATGCTGTGCTATGGGGACCCACAGCACAGCGCTGATTTTCAATGTCACCCGAAAACAGATAAGGAACCTATTTCTTTTCTTTTGTGTACCCAAAGGGGAAAACTGGACCATATTACTAAGGCTCCGCTATCCGTCTGTCTGTATGTCCGTCTGTCACCAGGCTGTATCTCATGAACCGTGATAGTTAGACAGTTGAAATTTTCACAGAAGATGTATTTCTGTTGCCGCTATAACAACAAATACTAAAAAATAGAATAAAATAAATGTTTAAGGGGCTCCCATACAACAACCGTGATTTTTTTTGCCGTTTTTATAGATAATGGTACGGAACTATTCGTGCGCGAGTCCAACTCGCACTTGGCGGGTTTTATTCATTCCTATCTTTTAATTTCTGATGACATCCGAACATCAGTTCCTGTGTTGAACCACGAGAGGTCAACGTTTCCAAACTCGTGGCAAAATAAAACCTTGAACGCATCACATAATAATCAATCAATGACTAATATTTTCTTCAATAATTAATGATGAGAAACACCACGTGCACTGCATCCGGCAGCAATTAGATAAAATACTGCAAAACACACTAAATACAATGTTGTTTGATTGCAACAATCAATGTTTTATCAATTTGTTGATGTTTCATTAATTAATTGAGCGAATCGATTGCTTAGAGAAATTCATTCATTGCCTATTGTTCTTGCATGCTTTGGTGTCATGCGAGGTCAAAGGGCTTGCTGTATCCTGTTTTCTCAAAGACCACCATCGGAGCAAATGATGCACATTATTTTTTTTTTCTTTCTTTACTACCAACTTTACTCAAGCGAATCTGCGTTTTCTCCACCTAGATTCAGTAACTGTGTTATGTCTGATGTTTTTTTTTCGGGCCCGGGCTCTTTTTGACTCTTTCCCACCTTCAATAGGCCTAAGACCAGGGTTAGTGGGATTTTTGGTCACGATCTGTACATGGGAGGAGCACCGTTACCTCTCAAAAGACCGATCCCAAACCACCTGAGGACACATCCCTAGGGAGACTGTAAAGGAGTCTACCTGAAACCTAACTGTGTGTTCTAGGCAGCACGAGACCACTGTACGCCGTCTTCCCTGAGGTCAGGTTTCGCGTACCTAGGAGTCTAATCCCCGACTTATATTCCGAGAAAATACCACCACCATAACAGACCTATTTCTGTCACCAAACAGGGATGCCGTGTTCGGTTTGAGGGGGGTACCGGTGTCATTTTAGACTCATCAAGTCAGGAGACTAATGTCTGCTGTCCAGATACAAAGCTGTAATCAGCTTTGTATCTGGGGATGGTCATGCACCACGCGACCGCCAAGTGAATTGACACATTGGGTGGCCTTCAATACCTATGTAAATTCACCCGCCCAAGTTAGTAACGTTTACCTTTAAGTATAAGATAACCTCCCTAGAACCACGTGTACTAATAAGGTTCAAAGTTTGCTAATATAAGCGTCACATATCAACACGTTAGTTTACTTAGTTGACGTCTTCAAGTAGTGATAGAAAATTGTGTGTTATGTAGAATTTAAAAAGGTATAAGTATATTAGGTAACGGGTATGCTCTATGCCCGTTTTCACTAACACTTGGTGACACCTAAGTGAATGTGTAAGTTAAAGCGTACTATTGGAATTTTCACACTCAAACCACGAGTAAAAAATTCAATATTGCCATAATAATGAAGACATTTTAAGTGTCACCTAGGTGTAATTAAAAACGAGTATTACGCACTATGAAAAACTCTTTCAGAGATGCTTTAAGAAAACCTCTACAAATGACTATACTTTTATGTGCGTCGGCGCATCAGTTATGCTTGCTATTGACAACGTTGACTATCGATAATCTTTTCTCTAAAACATGAGCTATTCTCTTTCAATTTGCGCGAACATAAGAGATGAAAGAGCTGATACATTTTCGTGATAGAAATTAATCTGCCTAGCCTTTTCCCAATTATGTTGGGGTCGGCTTACAGTCTAATCGGATGCAACTGAATACCAGTATTTTGGAGCAACTGCCTATCCGACACCACAACCCAGTAACTGGGTAATACGATACCCCTTGGTAAGACTGGGTTGTCAGATTTTTGGGCTTCTAACGAAGTGTCGGTGTGTAAAGATGGTCACCCATCCACGATACGGCAAGCGTAGCTTAACCTGAAACAATTTCCAGTGGTGCCTGTTGTGAAAGGGATTCTTCATGAGCATAATCTACATCTAAACATTACAAAAGAACGTCGGATAGATCTTGTACGAATTCCACCATCATTTACACCATTTATCCCGGAAGGTTTATGTGGAAAAGACATTCTCATGTAACATAGTACAGAAATCTCAATGCTTTGATATGTCACCATTGAATCCGTGGGAAGCAGGGGCGGGTCGTAATCAGGTCATTTATACAGACAGATACTAATCAGTCTGTATAAATGACCTGTGAATCGAACCCAGGAACTGCTTAGCAACGAATGTGCATACTCATCCCTGCATCTAAATTTAGCTTCAAAAACAACCTCAATATATAAAAATAAGAATCATGAACAAAGAATAATAAAGTATTGTTTATTCGTTCCCCGCGTATCGAGGGAGCAATGTTCTTGAACAATAAACAGGCACTATCACAATATGTGATTAATAATTGTGCTACAATTTACAATTTGTCATAATTATTAATTTGTTTGTCACTTGGGGGGTTGTAAAGCTGGAGAAATTGGATTTAATCTATCGTCGATTTCAAACGAAAGTCAGTATTCTTCACTACCAATGCAAATAAAATATCATTCATAAAGGAAAAAATTATATCGAATTGAAAAAACAGCCACAAAATTGAAATGAAGTGAAATTAGATTCGTAGAATCTAAATTCGAAAAAGGGTACATTAAAATTAGCTGTTTTGCAGGGTCCTTAGAGAAAGAAGATCAAAACTCATTATTATATTAAAACGTTCAATCAAATGTAGGGAAGATTCTACTTCTAATCACTTATTTACGAAGGTGACGCTCAGATATCTAATAAACCTAGATATAGGTAAACATTCAAACAAGCCATAACATGAGAAACATAGTGACTGTATCTCGTAGGCATCTGCTATCACGTCTAGTCCGACCTGTATCACAATTTCCTTCAATTTTATGATCAGGTGAAAATAATACCTACTTTTTAAGACGTTCTGCCAATATTTTTACACGAGCGGCCTGTGGATGACACTAATGGAAAATAGAGGCAATAATAAGCAGTGGACTGATAGTATATTTCGTGGTCAATATTTTTCACAAGCCAAGTGACACAGTCCCTACAAAACCATAAGCCGTTACTATATCAATGACAGGCATGTGCAGCAGGCCAGATGCGACCTCTTCCAATAGAAACGATACGCAGCGAACTCACAGAGTCCTGCGCACCCAGTTTAATGACGCTTTTAGGATGCTGTTGGGGCTGCCGTGGCGCAGCAGCGCGTCTGGTGTGTCAATTATAACAATAAAATAATAAAAAGGTTCAGTACCTACATTGTTAACTTCGGAATAAATTGGTTGCTGAAGCGCGTAGGGAAGAGTTTCAAGCCATCATCATGGGACGAATGATTATTTATTTTTCGGGATTATGAAGTTGGTCCCATGGAGAAAGTTGTTCAGTTTGATGATCTGTGCCACACCCTTAATGTAGACCACACGTTTCTAATACACCCTGTATATAAGGTGTATCTTTCAATACACGAAATCTCTTCAAAAAAGTCAGCTGTTCCCTACATTTATGTTTCGGGTTTTTGGTTGGTTTGGACCCCTTAAGAGATTTCGTGTATAAAAAGATACACCTTATATACAGGCTGTAAGGGTAAACAGTCTTGTCATTCAAACCATGGGTAGTTGACTTAAATATAAAAATAAATGACTGAACACAACAAAAAAAAAACGTTATTTTCATTAAAAGATTTTAAAAAGTTTCTATCCGACACCGTGCTCTCTAGCGGAACAGCTGACTGACTGAGGGAGAGGTCGCGCTCGCGGCCGGTCAGGTCACATCCCGCACCCCCCGCCCGTGTTGAGACGCAAGTTCATTGCCCTAGCGCATAGGGCAACGAACTTGCGTCTCTTGTGGTAAAATGTAGGTTTAAAAAAAATAAAAAAAAAGTTGTAATTTTCCATTGATTTTACGTTCTATAAATGAAACCAAACCACTGGTTGCAAGGATAACGGTGTTCACCCTAACACCCTGTATAGCCCTCTTCACCATATCCGGTGACAGCGACCCAGACTCATTTTCATTCCTTTCGTGAGCTCTGCTCATTCGTATGTTCATTATGTAATACATAAACAAATTAACTATCTTAGAAACTATTGAAGTCGTTAGAGTTTAATTAATAATACCTATCTACTACTACGTACCTAGATAAACAACATAACTCATTAGTGCTCGATACTCGGGGCTGAGTGTCTCACTGATGCTACCTCATAATGATGCTATTTATTAACTATCTATTTCTAACAGAGTGATCCGGTAATGATTAACCAATTATTATTCCTCTATACCACAGATGAATACAGATAGTTCACTCCGCACTTAGGTGTGAAGCTACAAGTACGCGGCGGGCCCGTCTTGTCGGGCCAATTAGAAAAGAAAAAGAAAGAAAAATTGTTTATTCTGCACAAAAAAAACGCACACACAACGAAAAAGACAAAATAAAAACTAAACAAAAGTAGCCAAAAGCCTCGTATACAACAAATAAAAAATAAAAAGGTTTGACAGTGTTGGTCATAGTTCAACTCCTTGATGTTTGTTCATTGGTTGATGTTGAAGGCCTGTTGCGACATCGACAGTGGCAAATGACAAGAAATAAACTTAACAACACAAATTATTTAAAAAACAAAAAACCGGCCTGCTAAAACGCATAACTTAAAAGAGTAAAACAAGCATTATAATCTGTAGAATGTTGGTATAACAGGCGGGAAACTAACAAAAGTTACACCATATTTCAGGTTATTGGTTTGTTCCCCGCCTGTAATACCAAAATTCTATTTTTATTTATGCATTTTTTTTTAGTGTAGTATTTCTTCAAATGACTTCTGAGGGCGTGTCAGACTTTTACTGACTAAAACCCACCCGTGTTCTTTCAGTAACCTGTTGCCAAGGGTCCCGGTTTCCCTTTCGGACTTACCCCCACTGATTACGGTTTCCCTTTCGGATTTACCCCCACTGATTACGCTACGTGCTCACCAACACGTACATAAAACTTCAAACCGAATCCGAACGAACCGTCGATCCATTTACAGACTTTTTCTTTTCGACGATCCTTCCAGGTAGTTTACGAGTAAGAAGTTTGCTCTAGTTTAAACAGTTAATCCTCTATTGTTTTAAAGTTGTAAATATTTATAACCGATATAAGCAAGTGGGAAGCGTAAACCACCCCGATAGATAACCTCTTTTAATGGTTTTCAAAAGTCTTAAGGGTCCATTTTGTTTTGTTAGCATGACTTTTTATTGCTTCCATAGAATCCATACTTCCACACTAATATTATAAATTCGAAAGTAACTATGTCTGTCTGTCTGTATGCCTTTTCACGCCTAAACCACTGAACGGATTACGGGCAAGGAGATAGATGGCACCCTGGAAAAGGACATAGGCTACTTTATATCGATATACCGCGCAAGCGAAGCCGCGGGCGGATGCTAGTTGTACATAAAGTAAGTATTATGGCAGTCAACATTTCATTTGTTTAAAGTTAAGTCTTGGGAAAGCCCAAGACTTAACTTTAACCAAATGAAATGTTTACATAACTGTTTACTATCACATCACATCCTATTAGCTTATAGCAGTCCACTGCTGGACATAGGCCTTTTCAATTGCACGCTATTCCGCTCGATTCTCAGAAACTCTCGTCCAGCTGCTACCAGCCACCCTGCGAAGGGCGTCACTCCACTTCAGCCTCAGGGCGTCCTAGGCGGTCTCCACTCAAGTACACGTTTACAGTAAAAAATATTAGACCCGATATCGCGTTTCTTCAATGTAATATCTATTATGTAGGTATGTTTGTAGCGCACGTGACTTCGGGACTTTCCCTGTAACGATACCAGTTTCACGTTTTAGAAAACGGATGCAACCATGCAGTCTCCATATACAATGTAGGTTATAATAGGTACATTGGAAAAAGATTTTTAATTATTCGATTTAATTTTGGTACTCAGCCTGAGTTTTCCAGTTTCTAAAGTTGTCTTATAAGCTTCTTCTTAGCTTGTCGAAGGTAAATATTGTATGCGCGATTCTCTAAGGGAACTGTTTAAAGATATTAATATCATGACGGTACCTTGTCAATATATCTACGAAAACATCATGTACGTAAGGAAAAATCTAAGTCTTTTCAGTAAAAGAGGTGAAAAACACAATTATAGGACTAGGAATAGGGACCAATTAGTTCAACCGGGCTTCAGACTGGCTAAAGTAGACTCATCCTTCATGGGGTACTGTTTAAAATGTTACAATAAAATACCTCCCCACATACTCCAATTGAATGAAACAAAATTTAAATCTTGTATAAAACGCACACTATGCCGCCAAGCATATTATAAATTGGGAGATTACATCACTGACAAAAATGCTTGGTTCAGCGCTGGTCCAGCTCCACAGGGCGCATAAACTAATTGATTAGCATTCGAAAATATTGTTGGAGCTGCTGAAGATTGTAAAAACTATCTTTACATTGTATAAATTCAATCTCCTAGTATTGTATTCTACATAGCACATGTGTTTGAGCACTTTGTACTTACCTAAGTAATTTAAAGCTACCATTTACTAGGTTCGTCTTTCATTGACTTGAATGTGCCCTGGCGGCTGAGAGTATGTCATGCTCACTTTAATGTCTCGCTGGTGGTGGCGTGTGTGTTGGATCATTAAGTTCCCTTCAAAATGGTTGAGCTGAATGGTGCTGATCCATACGTCATGTTCGTGAACGGGCGCCATCAGTAGGGACTGGTCATCTCTTAGCTGCCACGGCTTATTATAATTTATTTAAATTTTTGAATTGTTTTGTATCTTTTATTTACGGACGCTTTTAACCTGCACGTTTTTCTACATTGTACTCACATGTATAATTCCAACATGGATGATGTAAACAATATATTGTAACAATATTCTGATTTAAAAGAGTGTCCATGGAGTTTCTTGCCCGTTCTTCTCCATAGGAACCTACTACGTTTTGGAATGGGCAACTAGCTTCATCTTTCTGACTGACCGACCCCTTGACAATTCAAAAGTGCCTGTAATTGGTTTATTTGAAATAAATGCTTTGAGTTTTGAGTTTTTTTGAGTTTTTTGAAGAGAAGTAAAATTTTGGGTATTTTTACATCCTATTGAAGTATTGTATACAGTATGTTAACTAACAAAGGGCGTTCCCGTTAACCTGCAATAGTATAGCGTTACATGCAAAAAAAAATATTACCATTAAAAAAAAAAAGTTTATTTTATTTTTGCTTGGTAAAATATTCACAAAAAATGTTAAATTGTTACGGAAAATAAACTCTCTGTACACGCCCACATGCAACACTTATTTTTCTACGTTGAAATATAAGTGTGCGTGTATAGAGTGTTTCTTTTACGTTTTTTAATCGTTTTGTGAACATTTCAAGACATAAAATATATATATATTTTTTTTAAGTGGTACCTAATATTTTTTTTTGCATGTATACAGGCTATACTATTGCAGGTTAACGGGAACGCCCTTTGTTAGTTAACATACTGTATTGTATTTAGTATGAGCAGTGGTGGCCTAGTGGTAATGGCCGCGACTTACGATTTGTAGGTCGTAGGTTCGAACCCAGACAGGCGATTTACTTTGTGTAAATAATTTCATCACCAATGCTCTCAAAACGGTGAAGAAAAAAACATCGTGAGGAAACCGGCATGTCCTAGAACCAAAAATTCGAAGACATGTGACGTCTACCAACCCGCACTGGGCCCGCGTGGTGGATTACGGCCCACTCCCTCTCACAGAGAGGGGGCCTGTGTCCCAGCAGTGGGAACATTATAGGCTGATTATGATGATGATTGAAGTATTAGTAAATTGCTCCTAGACTCGCAGGGCCAGTTTAGGTATTTCCTCAAAATCGGATATGGTAGAGCGATTATGTTCTGCGTAACAGATAATCCTTCAGAGGTTCAGTGTCTGAACTATAATATTCTAAGAATTTGTGTTAATGAGATTTTGTCTGTAGATGCACTGATGCTTTCTTCCAAATACACGTAGATAGGTACCTACGACAATAGGTACATTGTATTAGGTAGATCCCTCCTGGTTTTAAATGCTACCCAATACAACCTTGACACACCTAATATTGCTTGACCCTACGGTCTCCCAACCCTTAACCACGACACCCCAACTATTTACCTATATTATTACCCTATAAATGGGGACAAAAGCTCCCCCAAACGTATGTCAACCTTTCAATGGGGGGTAATCTGAATGTACAGCGAGACAACACTGCCTAAGTTTTTAGGTATCTTTTAGGGATTGCCGTATAACTTTGTCTTTATTATAGCATAAGTTTGTGCTTGCAGTGGGAAGCTACAGGCTTATGCTATGGGCACGTACTATATGAAAATAGTTGATGGTAAAAGGGTTAGTTTTTCAAGTTTGGTAATGTTAATTTTGTAACTTTGTACTTGACATAAATTATTTTTGATTTAGTACTTAATTTTCACAATGAAAATAAAGGCAGGACGTGGTATCACCAGCCAGGTGCGCGCGAATGTACATTATGTACCTACTATAGTACGAGTATCTATCCTCCCGGGCCCCCGACTCATAGTGGAAGGAACTGAGGGGTTTAGTTGCTAGAATCTAAAAGAAGTAGGGAGAAGGGCAAGCAATCCCTGAGGATTTTCCCACAAAAGCAAAAAAAAGTATGTGGTGCAAAATTAATAAAATTGAGAATACGAGAACCCGACCTTTGATTTGTTATCAAAGGTCGTATTCTCAAAAAATAGGTCGTGAGTTTGATTTCCATTCGTTTCAGTACCTACACCTGACATCTGACAGGACTAGTACAACTAATATTTGATTAATAAACAAATAAACTTTGACATAAATAACTACAATATTCGTGGAATCTTTTGAGCCTAGTAACAGTTCAGTAGGATGTTTTGATGCTCCAATTGGTTGACCTTAGAAATTAGTCGCTCAATTACTTAGTAGTTCTTATCTATTTACGTTAATATAAACTACATTATAATATTTTGCATGTTACGACATATTTTCTAACACGACAAAGTGTAATGTTCTTCTTCTCATCTCGGTCTGGCAGCAGCTATTTTAGTCAGTTAGCTAAGTTTGTAATGGGGCTAAAATAGTAAAATATGTCCTGGATACGTAAGGGTAGTACCGTTAATTATGGATATACTTTGAATTATATGCCTAGCCTTTTCCCAACTATGTTGGGGTCGGCTTCCAGTCTAACCGGATGCAGCTAAATACCAGTATTTGACAGTAAGACTGGTTGTCAAACTTTTTCGCGCTTCTGACGACCAGTAAGAACTGTCAAAGATCTATTAATGACAGCCGGGACCAACGGCTTAACGTACTTTCCGAGGCACCGAGGGGTCTTCTTGGTATGTAAAGATGGTCACCCATCCACGGAACAACCGCGGCAAGCGTAGCTTAACCTGATTGATCAACTCAAGTGGCTGTTATTTCTTAGCCACAAGTCCCTCCTGCTTAGATGGATATACTTCGTATGTGACTCAAAAAATATTTGGAATGATGTCAGGACAACAGAAAGCGTGTTTGAGACTTTGGTCCTTCGAGCTGATATGCCTTCACTCATCAGAGTTTCTGGGGCAAAAGAAAACCTGTTTATCGAAGGCGTCGGTCGGAATGGCATCGAGCTATTATCTTGACTGCGAAGGAAAACATACTGACGAAACGGTTAAAACGGTCACGTTAGCAGAATCATAATATGAAAATATTATGAATCATCGTAAAATGTCACAAACTGACAATTTATAATATTATGATCTGCGTGTAATTCTTATTACGAAATAATTCATTAGTTTAACAGTTTTCTATGGAGATTCATATAATGGTATACAAATTATTATTGCTTTTATTTATGTCAAATTATAGGAATTGCTACTGACAGCTGGGATTCAGGAAATGAGCTGCTTTTAGAGGAACTGCTAATGTGGCCGGTTTAGGGCCCCTGTTCTGTGGAAATCTGAACTCTGAAATCTGAACTGATCAATGATTTTTCCTTCACAAAAAAAGAAAGGGCTTTTAATATGTAGCAAGACAGCAACAACAAGACGATATTTAACAACTGACGTCCTAATGATAGGACTTTTAACGGTTCCTTACACAAAGTGTACCAACGGGACCCTATTACTAAGGCTCCGCTGTCTGTCCGTCTGTCACAGGACTGTTATTTTTTGAACCGTAATAGATAGACATTTGGAATTTTTTGTGTGCCGCTATAACAACAAATAATGAAAACGTATATAATGTCTTAAATATTGTACGGTGGTACAGAAGCTTTCATGTTCGATTTTTTATTTATAGCTCACATATAATGAAAAAAGAAGAATAACATCCATTAACTACCACTATCTTTGTATTTACACATAAGTACATGCTAAAATCAACTACCTACTCTAGGCTTAATTCAATACAAATTGCTGATAAATATATCTGTGCGACCCTTGTAAGACAAGCGTTAATCACTCTCTCACACATACTCTCTCATTTTGGTCTATAAACATACTGATAGGGTACATAAAGGTATGTAAAGGGAAAAGCACCCATCAATGAACTCGACCTTTTACCACTAACAGCAATCGTGCTACCCAGCAGTAACTGGATTGTGGTGCTCAGACCGGCAGTCGCTCCATGTAATAATACTGGTATTCAGCTGCAGCTGGTTAGACTGGAGGCCGACCCCAAAGCGCCCTAAACAGATTGATTTAAATTAACAAATAATTCCTAATTTTAGGAAAAACTTAATTCTAGGGGCGTATTTTTTCTATTAGTTTAAATTTTTTTTTTTTTAATATTATACCCCATTTTTGGTCCTTGGACACGAACGCGCAAAACATTAAACTAATGCGTACAGTTAGTTTTACGCATAATACCTACTATGAGTCGTCTTTTGTCTGTCTTGTTCTATAAAATTACTTCTCGTTTCCCCGAAGGGTTGGGCAGAGATGGCATGGTTAGTTCTATATTTAATTATATTTGGATCAAAACTTCACAAGTCTTAGTGTACCATAGAAAGGGTCTGTTGTCGTTGGTCACCACGTGTATTTAATCCGGAGCTAAATAATTAAAGTACAATAATATGGTACACAAACACATAAATACACGGTAATCGATCAATACTTTATAGAGCTTAGTAGCACAACACCCTTTGGTGATAATAATAATAATAAGAAGTAAGGATAGGAAATAGCACTTCATGTATGTTTTACTTTATCTACCTCCATACTATAAATCCTCTATAAAAGTTTCTGAAACAGTTAGCTTATTGCCAACATTAAAATATCCAGTGTCATAGTAACCATTATAGCATCCAAACGGGTGATATAATGCTGTACTAAATTTCATAATGCGAATCATTTCAAAAAAAGAATGCTGTCCTTATTATATAACAGTTGCATAAATAACTATTATTTGTGTTTGTATTTTTATCTTTATCCCCAATGAAGAGTTAAATTATCAAAAGAACACACCTCCATAACCAGTATGTTATTACAATATTTTACTACAGCCCCGTATACAATGTCTTCTTGCATGACCATAACCAGCCTGTAGCGTTCCCACAGCAGGGACACAGGCCTCCTCTCTGTGAGAGAGACTGGGCCATAATCCACCACGCGGGCCCACTGCGGACTGGTCGATATGTGGAATGGTGAAATGACTTCTCGGTATTGTTTTATTTGAGGGTCTTAACAACCTCAGCATCAGCACAGCCCGCCTTGATAGGAACATGAGATAGCGCTAGGATGTCGCCACACGTTGCGTCCCACACCCGCCTTCCATCGTCACACAACAAGCCGTTATACATACTAATACTTATTATAAATACAAAAGAAACTCTGTCTGTCTGTTATCTTTTCACTCTAAATTATACATTAAATGAGGATACTTTTTATCTCGATAATTTCCGACCTCTACGCGGGCGTTGCCAAAAGCGGGTGTGCTATAATAAGCATGGTTTATCCACTACAGTTGTTCATCGAGAAACATCATTAAAAAAATGTGGTCCTTCTACAAAGCTTCTGAAATGGAACATGATTAATATCGTCTTAATTTAAGTTTCGTTACTGAAACACAAGAGGAAACTGACAATCCTATTGGTTTAATCCTTTAACCAGCTTTTATGACTTCCAAGAGAAGAAAGGGTAGCGTAAATCCTTACTGTTAACCTCACAGCATTTTGTTACTAAGAAGTCGTAAAAATATTTTAACAAATAGCTTTCTTTTAATAACTTTTACTACAGCATACACCTCTGTATGCTGTAGTAAAAGATATTAAAAGAAAGCTATTTGTTACTGTTACTGAAATACAAGGGGATACTGCCAATCCTATTGGTTTAATCCTTTAACCAGCTTTTATGACTTCCAAGAGAAGAAAGGGTAGCGTAAATCCTTACTGTTAAACTCACAGCATTTTGTTACTAAGAAGTCGTAAAAATATTTTAACAAATAGCTTTCTTTTAATATCTTTTACTACAGCATACAGGGGTGTAAGCCCTAGTAAAAGATATTAAAAGATTACTAAGAAAGATAAATAAAGTGACGAACTTTTGTTGTCAAACGAGCTATTGATAAGTTTTCCACAAATAAAGTGTATCAAAATGATTATAATTAAAAGTGGTTGAATAAAAACGTCAATAAGACTACCAAAACAAATTGGTCTTATAACATTAGTTAGCAAGTTTTATAATATCTTCCATTCTACAAAAGCACTGTTTTGAAAATAAGTCCAAGGGAATAATGAATGAGTTTGATCAAAAATGTCGACTGCAGATTTTCAGCGACGTACCTTTGTAAATAGTTTATTTAAAAACAACATTTTTTTATATTATAATTATTTTATGCCGTGCAATTTTATCAATAGTTTATTTTTATGTTAAAAAGATATCGAGCAATAGGCATAATTATTTTTCTCTACGTGACCAAGCCAACACTGGTCCAATTACTCCTAAATCTAAATCAAATGAAATTGTAACTTCTAACTATCCCATAATCTACAATAGTACAATACCTATCGACCTATGACCATAAACTTATCAATAACAAATATTCTTATTAGATTTTGTATCCACAATTTGGTGGCTCCTGATTGGTCGAGCTCAAACGTCTATAAAAGAGGAAGTCGTGGGTGACTCCGGCGCATTTACCTACAGAAGCAGGTAGCCGAGGGACGTATTATTGTAACAATAAATAAGACTGATTTTATGTGTTACTTTTACCCCTATCAAGATGGGGAAAAGTAGTATTAGCGTTTTAAGTGTTATATTATTAATTTCCGTTTTATGGAATCCAACTTTCGCCAATGGTGAGTGATTTTATTTTGGTCCTTTTGTATATTTTTTGGTCTTTTGTTCCTGGTTGTGTAATTTTACTTAATTTTATTATAAAATTGAACCCATCGTTTTCTTAAACAAAAATGTTTAAAAGCTCCCCGCATGTTCAGAAAAGAGCCTCTGAAATGACTTAATTATTACATATTATACTATACTATATTATAACATTGTGTGCTTAGTAAATTATTTTACTTAATTGATAATTATATTTATATAACTTTTAATTTTCCAAAACTTCCCGTATATTTCATGAAAATCAACAGACAATCTTTTCTATTAACCAAAAGCTACCATTACCTACTAGCTTTGCGCACGTTAGATTAACTACAAAATATTTCTCACAACACATTCTTCCTAAATATACATATGCTATATCGTAGACTGCAAAATCCGAGCCCAACCAAAATTAACTAAACTAAAATGGTAGTTTCAGTTATTTCTTTCCAACTAAAACTAAATTCAAGGAGCAGTAATAAAAAAATATTTAGTATGTCGTATAATGAAACTACTCAAAATCGTGATCAACTGCTAACCAAAAATGGCTGATACCTTGCATAAAAACTTGTATACATATAAGAAACAAATCCAACTCCAATTAAGTTAGGAAAAGACCAACTTGATAAAAATAAAAATACTTTAAAAGAATCTTTTGACCCAAATCCAGATAAAAATTGAAATAATTACAATGTAACTTGATAACCTTGGCCCTTGTGTATTTAATTATACAGACAATTTATTAATTATTTGAAAAAGTAATGGAATTAAAAAAATATATTGAATTTGATAAATTATGTTAGCTCTCTATGAGTCAGAAAGATAAGAACCTGGTAATAGTGACGAGTATAATATAATATAAAGAGTTTTTAGTATTAAAATAATAAATACTAGGTATATCGCGGATGTGGTCAGAAAACTATTTAAAACTTTCATTAATGACGTGAAAGACGCAGCAAAAGACTTATAAAATAAAATCTACATTGGTGACTCATCAGCTTGAAAAAAGCTATATAGACGTAAAAACTCACTGTAAATATAAAATATTATGTACAGTCAGGGAAATTATTTGTTAATCAAATTGACACCCTAGGTCAATTTTTTAATTAATGCTGAACCTCAATATATATCTTTTAGACATAGGTACCAAAGACATCAAAACTGAATTCTACCTACAAACAGCCAGCATTCCGCAGAATAAAACCTCTCAAGATAATAAAGGAAAAAAACAAGAATTGTCAAAAAAATTCCGCGTTAGCTACAATGAAGAACAAAGTGTAGTTAAAGACCACGATAACGTTTACATTAATTTATTTGCTGCAAACATTGATAGTACTCATCTTTGACCTGAGATTGTAGTATCTCCTTCCAATGTCTGCAACGAGTATCAAGTCATAGGTATTTATATTTAATGTTGCTGGATTAAGCCGCTTATTTGTTCAAGGAATAAAAGTAATAAGTATTGTTCTTCCATCTTCTTTCCCTAAAAGAAGATTAGGATTATGATCGTGACGACTCTCGTCAACATCATCATCTGCCTTCTTTTTCCAACTATGTTAAGGTCAGTTCCCAGTCTCAACGGATGGAGCTAAGTGACTGTCTATCTGACCTCCAATACCTGATGATTCTTACAAAGAACAAAATTGTAGAGTATTTTCTACTAAATAATGTTTTGGAAAGTAAGATGTGATTTCTTTCCTTTGTCAATAGAAAGATTTCTTACTTCAAAAAACGAAAGTACAGAAAGCCCTTTGTTACAAAAATATACTTAGAGTGAAGTTTCTTCTCAACATAATTTCATATCAGCTTTCAACAATGTTTTATCACCAAAAAGCCTTGACAATGGGCAATGTTCACCGATGATGAAACTATTATTTATATCACTATTATTGATAACTTATTCGCTCTTTAGCTTAACATTATCAGAACTGTCTGTTATCAAACCTTTGTTCTTTATAATTGTATAATTGACCATTGTGTGGTCTTTTGATACGGATGAGCCACGATTATAACAATCGCTGAAGGTCGGTCTTCCACAAGGTCAGAAGCAAAGGATAGGAGGATTATAAAATCTGGAAACACGTTAAGTTCGGGTGAAAATGTTGAATTTAAAGCAGAGCCTTTCAGATATATTTAATGCTGGTCTTAATTTTCAAAATGAAGAGCATCTACAAGATTTGGAAGAAACGTATCCTTTAGCTATACGTTTTTTTTAAACTAAATCAACTACTGAGTCAGTAAATTCATTTCTACAGCTTCATGCAAAAGATTTCCCAATGCTAAGTATTTTGACAATTCAACCACTTTAATTGCGTTATTTACGTTGACAAGCGAATACGAAATTCCTTCAATATCCTTCGTACTGTGATAGAAAGTGTGTGCAATTGAGGGCTGTACTACTAACAAGTATTCATTTAAAATGTATTCATCGGAATGATATCCTAAGTATCGGACTCCCGTCGTCATTACATCAATTATATGCATCCCAGCTGTGTACGGATGTGTCAGTTTAGCGATCGCTCTTAGATTAACTGATGTTAAGAGCTTTGTTCCGTTCCCGGTACATTACCAACCCGAATTCATGACATGAAAATATTTGTAATGTGTTTTGTGTATAACGAGAATTTCGAGCTTCTTAATATTAAATTCTGATAAATTAATTTCCAATATAATAATTTCAAAACTTTGTATCAAATATGATATGAAGAAGAATTAGTACGGACACCCAATGTCCAAGCCATTTAGAAGGATTCTTACGTACATACTTTTTTCTTTAATTTCTTTGTTACTTCATCAATTTTTACATCGTCAACACCTGAAATAACTCCAAGGTCTCAAAAAGAACAGTCCAGAGATCTAGATATGGGTCGAATATGATTTTAATTTAGAGGTCATTGTGGCGGGTCGCCAAACTCTGGCTCCTGTCTTGTCCCCTCGGTGGGGCAAATTGGATAATCGTCTGTTTATCGAGAGGGACCGTGGTTGAGAGGGAGAGTGTTCCTGCGTTTGAGAGACAGACAGAGAGAAAAGCTTTCTAATTCGAATCATGGTCACGATCGATCATTTCTAGGACCTTTGTCTTGCTCATAAGGATGCAATTTCGGTTAATGATTCGACTATCGGTTTGAGGCTGTGACGACAGCAGATGACAAGTTTATAATTTGTACCCTAACAATACCTGGATGTCTAGCGTTTTTACAAGATCTACTATCAGTTGACTTACTCTTTGTTGTCTCTTTAGTTCAAAAACCTGCATCCCAACTTCGTATAGATCCATCACATTTATTGATAAGCTTTACTAATTAAAATAAAAAGTAACGCTTCGTTACTTTCTTCTTCTTCCCGTTATCTCTAGGTAAGTAATGAAAGCCTTGAAGTCACATATGTTCCACTATCATATCTGAGTCATACTGCATATGCGTGTGTTAGATCACATTTGACCTCATTGATCCGGGATCTACTTTATTGTCAATGTTCAAGTTAATAGCGGAATTGTACCTTGAACTGACTGTTTACGGATTCTAATTACTATTTACTTAAATGATAGCTTAGTGATCTCATTTCTTTAGCTTATCAGGCTTTCTCCTGGCAGAATTTTCCTAATAGATATTGTTTATCGTTATGTTGTTACCTGAAATCCATCTTCCATTTCTTTATAATCTATCACTTGCTTTGTAGTATAAATCTCTGATTTATGTGTCTCTGTGTCATGATTTTCAAAGCATTGATTTAGGTTTCAGTAAAAAGTCATTTTAAAATTTACCTACCTAATTCTGTACACAAAACTTTGTTCAAAAGCAAAATCGTGTAAAGGTATGACTTCCGTACTGAATGATAAATATTAATATCAGTTTAAAACTATTATCTAATTACTGGATAGAACGTCCGTTAAAGTAGTCACTTCATTTAGCCAAAAACATAAAGTAACTATGTGTTGTCCATACGTGTTAATAACTTGTTATTTATTTAGATCTAATGAATCCTATTCATAAGGTTATCAATACCTAGCACCTATGAACTTAACATATTTTTTAATTGTTTATATTGTAATGGAAAATAATTGATACAATTCACTCTTGATAAAATATTATACCAGCTAGGTTTTTTAATTATAATAAGTTAACTGTTTTATAATTATATTGCCACTATTCCATTATAATTGTTCTGTTTAGGCTTTTGTGTTTGTCCATCACAAAAGAGCTTCGCAACAAAGAGCTTATTGTCATTATGTTTATCAACACCTATAATGAGTTTGTAATTATTCTTAACTGTTATAATTAAGTAATTGACACAAATCGCTTTGTTTGTTTCAGATAAATGCTCTATAGGATGCAAAGGATGTGAGTATTTCTTATTATCTTTCTCATTATGACTGTTTTCCTTTAAATTACCTTTAGAGGCTTCGTTATTATTAATTCCTTGGTTGCTATTTTCTTCTTTAAAACGAACTTTTTCTAAAAAAATATCGACGAGATATTTAAATTCTTTATCAACCAAACCTTTTTCGATATCGTCACTAATGTTACAATTCCTAGAATCCGATTTTTGTAAACTTCTGTTTTTTTCTGTATACTTATTCTGTCTTTCCTCTCCCAGCCCCAACGACTCAATCATTCCTGAACGGACATAAGTACAACTATGGCGTGGAAGGTATCGTGACCATTTACCTAACTGGAGCCTCCAACCAAGAGACCAGCGTCAAGCTCCTCGGTCAGGTCTCTGTGGCCTCCGTCGGCAACTGCGTACATGAGCTGGCTGTGCAGAACTTGGTGATCTCTGGCCCTGATGGCAAGGTTTGTAGAAATTATTACCCATCTTGTAGATATAAGTTATAATATACTTAAAGTTAAATTAGCGTTCTTGGCACAGACTTTGGTGTGTAAAGGATCGTCTAGATCCGAATATTTATGAAATTTTCAGTAGGTATTTTGATAATTATGTAATAATTTCATCTTAAAATGATAAAAGAAAATCTACATTTATTATAATGTTTAAGATAAAGAAATGGCTCTTCATTGTCATATTTTTCAGAACAAGGATAAAATAAAAATTACTATGAATGTACGTTCTCATTACCTAACTTACGATACCAAAACTGAGTACCAAAATAATAAACAGTCACGTGAGCGAAGCCGCGGGCAGAGCTATAGTTATAAGTAAAGTAACTGGTAACGAGAAAAAAAGGTTATCATTACTCTTAAAACAAATGATAATTTTGTTTATCTAGTTACCTTTCAAAGTTCACTTTTTAATTTTGTGACATCTTTTAGTTTACAATTATAAGCATCGTCTAACCTCTCCTACTTACTTCTAGAAACACCAAAGCCCGCCCGGCATTGAGAAGCCAATCCGCTTCACCTTACAAGATGGTCGCACTGGAGCCGAGATCTGCGCGGAAGAGGGCGACACCCGCCGCTCCCTCAACATCAAGAGAGCTATCATCTCGCTGCTGCAGACAGAACAGAAGCCTTCCACTCAGGTAAACCTTCGAAGGAATCACGAATTTTAAAAAAGCAAGCACTACCCCTATTGCTTTATTCTTGCACACTCCGAAGTATTTTGAAAGTAATTCCTAATCCATTATTTCATATTTATTTTTGAAAAAATTCGAGAGAATGTAACGTAACATCATGCTTGTTTTCAAATATGAACAGTACATTCGCATTCTAACATTTTGTTTATTGCTACGAATCTAAAATTAAAACTGACTCAAGTAACTTCTATACTATTGTAATATACATATATGAAGATTCTAATCTGACCTTTTCTTTCCCACAGGTGGACATCTTCGGAACATGCCCCACAGAAGTGTCTTCGTCTCAGGAGGGCAACGCCGTGCTGGTGCACCGCAGCCGCGACCTGTCCCGCTGTGGGCACCGCGAGCAGGGCAAGAACGACCTCATCACTGGAGTCTTCAACCCTAAGGCTGTAAGTATCCTGGTCAATGAACTAAGATAAGTCATTTTAAAATGTAATGTTTATATTATATTTGGGGTTAGCAACGTTAAATATTTTTTTAGAAATATCAAGATATTTGTAGGCACTCTAAATACCATTGCTAAGTCTTCTTCTTCAACCCATTTTCACCCACTGCTGGCTATATCAGCCTTTTCTTCCAGTTAAATAGACTAGTCTAATTTAGACAATTTTACTTTTACCAGGAAATCAAGGACACTCAAATTCTCCAATCCTCGATGAACGTAGAAACCAAGGTCAACAACGGCGTCCCTGAGAAGGTGGCTGCGACAGAGGAGTACCTGTACAGGCCCTTCTCTGTAGGAGAGAATGGCGCCAGGGCTAAGGTCCACACCAAGCTGACGTTGACTGGCAAAGCTAGGGCTGCTAACAACCCAAGTAAGATTTGAAGAATTTATGAAAACGGTTATATTTTAATTTAAAAAAAAAACAATTTTTAACATAGGACGACATCAAAATCAACGTTGTTTTCATAAACAGAGATCAGTGTCTTTTGGTCTACGTTTTGTGCACCTCATATCTAAAAATATTCTAGTGGATTTGTTAGAAAAGCCAGCCTTATAAACATATTAAAGGTACTCCAAATAAAAAAATAATTGAGTAACTTTAAATAATACCTTAAATTTTGTAATTAATTAAAAAGTCAAAGATCAATACTAAAACATCACCAACTCTGTCTTCAAACGTCCTAACCACCACATCCCTCCACCAGGCCGCTGCACGGAGACGCGCACCATCATCTTCGAGAACCCCCACGGCGTCACCAACACCAAGAGCAACATGCAAGCAGCGCTGAACTCCGTCAAGGAGACAGCCAAAACCGTCGCCACTGAAGCCGGCTCCAAGTCTGCTGGAAACTTCGCCCAACTCGTCAGAGTAAGGATCCTTAACTTTTGGAAAAGCAGTAACAATAAATTCTCAAAACTGACATCCTTAACATCCTAACAAATTGTTAAATTCATTGATCTTTTTTAATCAATCACTTATCATCAAGCTAAATCTTCAATCTTTAATTTCTTTCGTAATCTGGTTTCCATAAGCTGGTTACTAATAATATTGAATGTTTCAGATCTTACGCACGACCACCAAGGATGACCTCATGAAGGTCTACAGCCACATCAAGGGAAACAACGTTGAGAAGTAAGTTTTTATCTTCCATTATTTTTATATTGTACAATTCTTTTTCTCCCGGTAATTTCATTGGTTTCATTGCATAGCTGATGTAACTATAAAAACTTATAAACGGTATTCTACAGTTCCCAATAATTCACTCTGTTATAAGAAATGGATACCTAAATCTAAAATAAATCACAAATTCTCAAATTCTTTTTCGACGACTCACTTACTAAGTTCCTTTATCATTAAAGCCTAGAATGTTCCTAACTAATTCCACCTTTTTCCACCAGGCGTGTCTTCCTAGACGGTTTGATCCGCGCCGGAACTGGCTACAGTATTGAGGTTTCCATCCAGCTGCTGAAGAGCAAGGAGTTGGGTCCCATCGAACAGAAGCTGGTCTTCCTCTCTCTGAGCAACGCCAGACACGCTAACAATGATGCATTGAAGGCAGCTGCTGTAAGTATTAAAAAAAATGAAATCCAAAACATTGTCAATTTTTATAGTTTATGAAGTATACTGGTTGGATTGAAATTAGATAAGATCAATAAAAAGACAAATAATGTTTTACATACCTGCATATTAAGCATTCATTCTGTCTCTCTCAACTTCAAACCATTGACAGAAACGGAACAAAGTTTTAAATTTGTTTAGCTAAACGCATTCAGCGATTTGTGGTGCAAGCGGGTCTAAATCTTTGAAATATCACAGTCCACCACAACTTCTAAAAAGATGATCTCCAAAATAGGGAAAAATTTCATACATATTTATGATTGCCTTTTACATTGGCAGATGTATCGAGAAAATATTTTTATCAAAAAATAAAACGATATTAGTATTGTAATAAAACTTCTTACTTACAGGGACTCTTGGACTTGCCGAACCTCCCCAAAGAAGTGTACCTCGGCGTGGGTGCCTTGGCTCGTGCCTTCTGTCGCGAGAACCAGTGCAGCCACACCAAGAATGACGGTATCGTCGCCCTGAGCAACAAGCTTGGAGCCAAGCTGCAGAACTGCAAGCCGAAGACCAAGGTTGATGAGGATAATGTGAGTATATTGAACGTTTTGATACCTGCTTACTGAAGATGGCGGTAAAATTGACTCAGAATCTCAAGGAATTGCTGGCTTATTGCGTTAGACTCTGACGGACTAATTTTCCAAACATATACAAATAAACAAAAACAAATGCTTCATACTACTTAAGTAGTATGCAGCGATAGTTTTAACAAACGAGTGTATAACGCAATTAGAGTCCTGGGGTGTGATTCTGTAAGACCTCATTCTAAACTTCGAATCTGAATCCGCTGTGAATTTCTTGATTAGCATTCTAAAAACTCGGTTGATACACTAGCGCTACCCTTGCGTGCGTGTCAGCGAGTTGAAGCAAATTGACCGTGAAATTTTGACAGATAAAGTATGAGATGACGTAAGAAGTGGCATTCAGTAAGGTAATTCCCCCGTCACTTCGAAGCTCACTTCGTACTCGAACCCGATTGAAAATTCGAAGTGAGAGTGAATAGCGATGTGAGATGCGAGTCAACAACTCGCATTCACATCGCTTTGAATTTTACGGATCGACGTACTGGGTTCAATTCCCCATTAAACCAAAATATGAGTGACTTTTTGGTTTTGAAAAATTAATCCTTTCTGACATTTTGTAAATTGTATTACCCACCTTAAATCTACCTTTTTCTTCTTCATCACCAGGTCATAGCAGTTCTGAAGGGAATCCGCAACATCCAACATTTAGAGGACTCTCTGATCGAGAAGCTGGCCCGCTGCGCCCTGGACAACGGTGTCAAGCCTAGAGTCAAGGCTGCAGCGCTTGAAGCCTTCCAAGCTGATGCCTGTGCTGCTAAGGTAGAGTACCAGAAACTTATAATAGAAAAGTTTTGATACTATTGTTAATAGTGAGGAGTCTTGATGATTTAAAACTTAGGTAGAACAGAACAACTGAACAGCTTTCTTATTTTTTTAAATTGTCATCATATATTTATGCCACTTACTGAGGCAGGATACAGAGATACCTACCCACATAATAAATTTCGTGACATGTACCTTAAACCGGTGTGCTCAAATAAATGTGTTTGATTTAATTAAACAAATGTATTTTGTGTTTTGATAGCAACTAGTTCTAATTTGCAGTAAAAAGAAGATTACGTTAATACTAAATAAATTAATGTCAGGCAAAACACTTTTTTCTCCTCGTTAGTACTTAGTAGTAGAATTCAAATCAATGGTAACAAAGCTTTGCTTACATAAAATCGTCTTCTTCATTATAATTATCTGCTTCCATGTTTTCCCTTATTCTCCAAACTCTCCTACTTCCATTTTGTTACAAATAATTAATCATTACTTACAAATAATTTTCTCAACAGCTGAAGAAGACCGCCATTGACATCCTGAAGAACCGTCAGTTGGACTCCGAGATCCGCATCAAGGCCTACCTCGCCATCATCGCCTGCCCTTGCGCTGGCTCCGCCTCCGAAATCAAGAACTTGCTGGACTCTGAGCCCGTCCACCAAGGTAATTGATCTTTAACAAAAATCACGTTTTAAAATTAAAATGTATACCTAAACTTTTCCAGTTTTACTTTGTCACATTTAAATTACAAGTATTTTTTGATCTCTACAACTAAAAGATTTAATCACAGAGTTACATTCACGAACGTTATAAAAATAAATCTACAAACTCTATAAAGCTTGAAATTGATTCATCATTTTCTGACAAATTCTCAAAAAAAAATACCATTTACAGTAATTTCATAAGTCAAGGAATTTGGTAGACAATTTGCTCAACAATTAATTTCCCTCCCTCCTAACCTTACCTACAATACATTTTGTTCATCGTAATGTATAAAGAAAGTTTATTATACCATGTCTCTCCCACTTTCCCCCTTCTAGTCGGCAACTTCATATCTACGTCCCTCCGCAACATCCGCGGCTCCTCCAACCCTGACAAGCAGCTGGCGCGCCAGCACTACGGCCTCATCCGCACTCCCAACAAGTTCAACACTGATGTCAGGTAAAATGATCATTTAAATTTTGATTGAAAGAATACTCTATTTGTCCTCATCGATACCAAAAGGAGATACATTTTCGTGCCTTCGACACGAAGAAATAAAGAGGAAAACCAAAATGGGTGATATAATGGGCGGTCTTATTGTAATCAGCAATCTGTATGACAACCTTATGATGGACAGAAAGTGAGTGAGGAATCATTATGAGATTAAAAATCAATCATCATGTTATTATTAAATTCATTACAACTTTTAAAATCATTAGTGGAACATTCAAACACCCTGCAGGTTTAGGCAGAGTACAAACAGACTGTATATATTCTGATAATCATTCTGCTCCTTATCGATTTTTAAACCTTAGTTGACTTATTTACAATATTAGCAGCAACAACCACGTCATCACCATTTCCTTCTTCTCCAGGAAATACTCTTTCTCTGAGGAAGAATCCTTCAACATTGATGCCCTGGGTATCGGTGGGAATATCGAGAAGAACGTCATTTACTCTCAGGACTCCTTCCTGCCCCGGTCTGTCAACGTGAACCTGACTGCTGAAATCTTCGGACGCAGCCTGAATGTTCTTGAGGTTAGTATTTTTGCATAAAGAAGACTATCCATCAAATTCTCAAGTAACACTTTACTTTGAGACGCTCTTTTAAGTTTTAATATCGCAAAATGTAGGCCTAACTAATTCAGTTGCGTCGTGTGCGGACCACCATTGAAATACTACGACATTCTTACTATGACATTCTAGCTACTCATTGCATTTGAGTATTTAGCGTTTTGTAGCCTAAACAGATGCGAATCCACTATAGTGATTTCAGTCTCTGCAATTTCTGTGTTCACCGTTTACAGTAAATCTTAATTCAACTGTTTTTAAACTTTAATTTCAATAATTTAAAATGTAAATCTATGTTATTTTAATGATCCAAATATTCTCTACCAGGTTGGAGGTCGTCAAGGCAACTTGGACCGTGTAGCCGAGCACCTGTTCGGACCCAAGAGTTTCCTACGCACCGAGGAGCCTCAGTCCCTTTACCAGAAATACATCGTGGAGAAGTTCAACCAGTACAAGGACAAGGTCGAGGGAGGCCTCCACAGAGGTCGCCGCTCCGTAAAGAGTGATGTCGATAGTTTTGACAAGAACGTAAGCCTTTTTCTCCACTATTTCCTGGGCTGACACGATAGGACGAAGACTATTGTTATTTCATCCTTTCATCTCTAGGTCTTTGTTGTGATGCATTTCGATTTCTTGCAACACTTCTTCCAGCCCCGTATTCTTATGTTTAAGACATCACATTTGGCACATTTAAAAAACAAATGCCGTTAATGTTTATAGTTTTTGTTTTACTTAGATAACTGTTTATATCCGATACAAAAAAAGAAGTCCTTCATGGTGTGTTTTAAACAATGAGTCTTGTCTAACGTTCCGTTTTATTTTTTAAGTGAATCGTGCGATAACTATCTACTTCATCAAGTAGCCAAAACATTTATACCATTTTTTCAACCAATAGCTGAAAGCCGAAGCAACACCTTTCAACAACGAACTAGACCTGGACCTGTATGTCAAACTGTTCGGAACTGACGCCATCTTCCTGTCTCTTGGAGACGACAAGGGATTCAACTTTGATAAGGTTTTCGACGATTTCATGCAGTTCTACTTCTACAAGGGAATGGACGAGGTGAAACACTTCCAAGTAAGAACGACTTTCTTTATTTTACGAGTTTTTAATGGTTATTTATGCAACTGTTATATAATAAAGAGTATTTAAACACGAATGTATCACATGAGTGTTTTAATACCTAATTATATACAGTTGCATACAAGATTTTATCTACACCCATGATATGAATCCTCTATAAAAGTTTCTTTGCAATACCAATATCGAACAAAAATGGCGCGGAACGACGTGAATTCGATTTTTTCAAATTCGAATGTGTTTTGTTTTTAAATTACGGTGCTTTGTTAGTGAAACGCTCGTGAATGACAATATTCTTTTTTTGAAATGAGTTGCATAATGAAATTCAGTACAACATTATAACACCCGTTTGGATGATATTATGGTTACTATGACACTGGATGTTTTAGTGTTGGCTATAAGCTAACTGTTTCCGATACTTTTATAGAGGATTTATAGCATGGGTGTAGATAAAACTAACAACAGTACTTCTCTAACCGACTTCATTTAAAGTTCACATCTGCACGCTTAACATGACCACTTCTGTTTCCACTTTGCAAAGACAAAGCGACATTTTTTATTCATGCTTGACATCGCGTCTTGGAGTTCGATTCTTTTGTTTCTACGGCAATTGTCCTCCGCGTGCTGTTAATTGAAATGTTTAAATTGTTAATGTTTCTTTTTCTACTACAGTAGCATCATTGAACTTTGAACCTAATAATTTATTCCACCTTTGCAGCAAGAATTCCGCGCCCACATGCTATTTATCGACGCCGAGCTCGCCTACCCGACGTCCACCGGCCTGCCCCTCAAGCTCGACATCGTAGGCGCCGCCACCGGCCGCCTAGAGCTCGCCACCAACGTCGACATCCGCCAGTGCATCCACAGCCCTAAAGACGCCAAGGTTGACATCAAGCTGGTCCCCAGCACTGACATCGAAATTACCGGAGCCCTATTGGTCGATGCTGATGCGATCGCCGCTGGTCTCAAGGTTATCGTCAACCTGCACAGCTCCACTGGTGGTCATGTTATCGCTAAGGTCCTGGAGAACGGACGTGGTTTCGACCTGCAAATTGGACTTCCCGTCGACAAACAGGAGATCATCACCGCCTCCAACGACCTGGTCTACTTCTTCTCAGAGAAGGGACAGCCGGAGAAACATACGCCGATTAAGATGGACAATGTTGTGAAGGAGAACACTGGATGTTTCGACCAGGCTGCTGACTTCATCGGATTGACTGTCTGCGGAGAGATGACTGTGCCTTTCACTGTCTCAGGTAAGTTTTTTTTTGTAATTTTGTCAGACTATGTCCAACCCATTTAAAAAGTTATTACAGCAAGCTACTTTTATCACTTTGCCTTAAAATAAAACAATTTTTACTTCAGGACCTGATGCCCAAGCTTCAATCAGCAAGTACCTCTCAAGCTACCCCCTGACTGGAAAGACCAAGTTCCGCGTGATGTTGGAGAAACAAAACCTCAGAGGATACCACATCAAGGGTGTGCTCCGCTCAGACGAGGCAGCCGGCAGGGAATCAATTGAACTGCTGTTCGAGGCTGAAGGTAAAGATCATAATATTACCACCCTTATTAATAAAACCAAAGATAAATTTAAAAAACATCACTCATCTAGATGAATATCTGTAGCTAAAGAAGTTTACTGGTGGCAGTTTCTAAAACAGATTCTTATGTTTAGGTGCCAAGTACGGCCGTGCCCAAATCAACGGTGAATATGTCTACAACAAACACGAGATGGGAGCTCAACTGTCTCTCAACTCCCCATTGAAGGTCGTGTCAGGCCAGGCCACTTTTTACCGCAAACCAACCGAAATGACCGTCCTCATCAAGGGCAAGTACGACGCCAGCGAAATCTATGGCAAACTTGGTTTCAACGTCCAAGGAAACGCCAATCGCAAGGTTTACAAACCCATTGCTGAGTACCAGATGCCAGGAGAGAAGGACAAGCACAACATTCCCATCTCAGGTCAAGTTGTTGAGGAAATTAGTGGTGGAAAGACCAAGTACTCCATTGAGAACATCAAGATGAACTTGCCAAGTGTTAAGGAGCCAATTTGCATCGATGGACACTTCACCAGCAATGCCGACAGAGATATTGACTTTGATACCACTGTTAAGGACTTGGCATCCCTCAAGGGATCCGTGAAGAAGAACGACGTCAACGTTGAGTTCCAAAACAAGTTGAATCCGTTCATCAACTTCAGGTTGAAGGGACACTTCGAATATGAACCTATTGTAAGTAGATTGCCTTTAAATTACAAAACCAGAAATAACACATCATGAACAATATTGATACTAACTATTTTTTTTTTTTGTACAGGTTCGCAATGAAATCGACTTGGTTTACGGTGGTGACCTCCGCAACAACCGCAACCGCATTGTCTTCGGGCAAACGCTCAAATACCACAAGAACTCCCCCGAGGACTTCAACGTTATCACCAAGAACAAGTGTAAGTAATGCTTCCTTCCTTTCGGAAATTCGTAAATCAAGTCCTAATGGAGTCTTGATAGATTATAAGAAACTACTCAATCAAATAAGAAATCACATGATATCAAATGAGCATATAATTTACTGTTCCCTCATACAGTCGAAATCTACGCCATCCCCCTGAAGATCAGATTTGACGCCGACATCGACCCCAAGAAGGTTGACATCGAACTCGATGGTCAGTACATGGACAAGAAAGCAAACTTCGACCTGGAAGCCAGACAGCAGATCAAGAAACCAGGAGACTACAGCATGAAGATGAAGGCACTGTACGACAAGAACGGAATCGAAGTCTTCTCCAAGAGAGACATCGTTTCTGCTGACAAATCCAACTTGGAGAACTACATTGAGTTCAAGAATATTGGCAGATACGAATTGTCGGGAGTGTTGTTACATAAAACTAAACCTAATGACATGAACGTCGGTGCTATTGGACACCTGAAGGCGTCTGTTGGCAGCAAGACACAGGACATCAAGTAAGTTCCATGAATTTGTGCAGAAAAAACAATCTTTCTTTCTTCTTTTTCTTTCTTTTCTTTCTTGAATAGTTACCAGCTAGTTACAATATAAGGACGTCAGTAAAACGCATAGGTACTAGTAATCTGACTCGTTTAACGGATCATATTTTCGTACCTACCTTTAAATCTGTTTCTTATACATGTCATTTTCTTCTTTTTCTCTTATTAAAGCTTCATAAAATCAACATCTATCTTTTTCACCAGATTCGACGTCGGAGCAATCCAAACCTCAGCTTTATATTCCTCCCACGCCAAGATCTCCGACTCCCAGGGTGATATCATCGATTTCCTCCTGAAGACGACTCGTGGCGCCAACGCCAATGGACAACTGAAGTTGATCATCAAAAACGCCATCTCTGCTAACGGTCAGTTCAAGGTTACCGATAGCGACGGTAAAGGCAACGGGATGGTCATCGTTGATTTCAAACAGGTGAGGGATTCAGGCCGATTATGCTTTATTCATTTTGAATGACACCTCTAAGTGCAGCAATAAAACTGAGATTAGTTAAATTCTCAATTTAGGTACAATATTTGGAAACCAAAAATTCAGTTTTAGTTTTTCCGTCATAAAACTATTTATAACTAATCTTTTTTCTTCCAGGCCCAGCGCAAGATCAAGGGAGACTTCAAGTTCATGGCGAAGGCCCCGGCCTACGGCGCAGACGTCGACATCTTCCTGAACTACGAGAAGGACAACAACGACAAGGTCCACTTCAGCACCAACTCTAAGAAGACCGACAAGATGGTCGACTCTAAGTAAGTTTTTTAGGGCCTCACTCATTTTCCTTAGAACATTAATATCAATAATTTGCCTAAAGAAAATATACAACGAAAAGCTTTTAAAACCTTTCTGAGAGAGGCCTGTGTCCCAGCAGTGGGAACGTTGTAGGCTGATTATGCTTATGCTTTTAAAATCTCGTATTACGATCGGCACTAACCATATTATACAAGCGAGTAACTCAAGCTGTGGCTAAAACATTATCGGGTCGGCAACGTGGTACCGGGACCGACGGCCCAGGGTACGCCGGACATTCATTTAAGAGGAAACGATTAGATTGAATCTAGAAACAAAAAAAAAAGAACACGTTTGTATGGAATCCACGCTATCTACTATTATTCCTCTCAAGTATCGTCAGTCGATCAGATCAGGTCAGTGGGCCTAAAACGGCCACATTAGCAATTCCTCTAAACGCAATTAATTTCCTGAATTTCCAGCTGTCATTAGCAATTCCTCTAATTTGACACAAAAGCAATTTATAATGTGTGGACCATTTTACGAATCTCTATAGAAAACTGTCAAACAGATGAATTATTTCGAATTAAGAATCGCACCACAGACTACTTAGAGAACTAACGAATCGCACGCAGATCTTAGTAGGAATTGTCAGTTTGTGACATTTTACGATGATTCATAATATTTGTATATTATGATTCTGCCAAAGTGACTGTTTTAAGCCCGCAGGCCTATGTACCCCATTTAAAATCATTCCCAACAGCAGAAGCCCGGCAAATATTTTGTCACTTAACTTCATACGATTTTTACAGGAACAAGTTCATCTACGCTGGCAAGAAGTTCGAGCTGAACCTGCACCAAGACGGAGTGTACTCCCCGATCGGCAAGACCCACGGCGTCGTGGAACTGGTCCTGCCAACTGACAGGTGCCTCACCCTGAAGGTGGACCGTGACATCACGCAGAGCAATAACGTAAGTGGACGTTGTCACACACTTTTGTTTGACACTTTGTCTATAGTGACTCCAATTGTTGGATGGAATGTTGGTGTTTTATTCAAACTGTTTCAGTCACTTTTTTTTCTGATAGTTAATTAGTCACTTTGTGGGCCTAGTGAGGATTTAAAACCTAAGTAAAAAATTAAGGAATATATTTGGATGTTACTTAATTTTTCAAGGCTTGGCATACCAAACCACGTCCGAATTTTCACTTAGCTACCTATTGTCACTATTACAACCATGGAAACGTTCTTCTATATTGCCAATTTCTTTACAGTTTTACTCTACTTCATTCTCCACTCCATAATTTCTCCACAAAACTTCATTTAACCTCTCAATGTTGTCTAACAGAAATACAACGGCCACGCTGAGGTGATTCTCTCAGACGCCACCAAGCGCGGAGGCCCAGCTTCCATCATCGCCTACAAGGGCAAGGTCACCAACACCAACTTCGACAAGGAGCTCATCAACTACGAGGGTCAGGTGGAACTCAAGCTGAAGGATGGACAGAATCTGCTGAACACCTTCGCTGTGAAGAACAACCCTGAGGGGTCTGACAAGTTCAAGTTTGACCTGAAGGTGAATTATTATGACCACAGGATTTTTATTTCAGCTCCTTTTCGAAGGACTGTTCACATGAAATCCAGTAAAGATTTTGTATGCGAGTAAACGTATTTTTTTTTTAATTTTTGTAGTTTGACCTCGAAATTTCATTATCAACCTAAGGTTGAATGTCACTTGCACGTCATGTAACGACAAGGTTATGTGACAGTTATAACTTCAACCTTAGCGACGCTTCAATTTACTAGGAATTGTTGTCAAAATCAAAATTAAAAAGTATTTATTCTAATTAGGCTGCGTATAAGAACCATTTGAACGTCAAAGCTACTTTATTAGGACAGTAAAGATAAGCTACTTATACCATCAACATCTTCGATTTAATCAGGTTTACTCTATCCTTAGTTAAATAATTTTATACTAAAACAGAAAAGCCTAGTATATAATAACCACAAACTTTGTTTTATCATCACAGAAAATTGACACTCCAGTTTCTCACCAAATTTTTCTTCCCCAGTACGACATTACCGGTAACCTCTTGCCCAAGCCTGTGTCCCTGCTCGCTTACTACACCTACTCTGATTCCGTGACCATCAGAGATGACAAATACCGCGTTAAGGGAGGCTATGGAGACGACACCAACTTCGAGCTGACTGGAGTTTGGGAGTCCAACCTCTTGGAGGGAGATAAGAAGTAAGTTTTCCTCATATTTTATAAGAATGAGAAATAAAATAACTTCTGATAGTGTTGAAAAAATTTGAGCTCTGCATGTCAATGTAGGAATACTTTCATGATAGTAATTTTTATCGTCTTTAAAAAGGAAAATGAATGGATGAAATCGATGCGGTTTGGACATTAATTAAAGTCAAAAAATCGTTTAATGAGTAACTTTGAAAGTGAAAAGAATTGCGGGATGATTTGCAATAAGCAGATAACTTTTATAGGAATAAATATTTCATTGAAACATTTTCAAGCTGTCATAACACAAGTCGTATAATATCTACTTAATAATAATAATTATGAACAAGGGAAAATTATAAAGGGCATCAAAAAATAAAATTCGTCTGCATCGCTGTCAACAGGAAAAGTGCCTAAAGGGCTGGCAGCATTGCCACGTTGTATAGCAATGCTGATTCTTTGGCCTAAAAATAGGCCAGCCCTCTGGTCACGTGAAGAGTCGACCAACCGCTTGGCGATGTCTTGAAAAACCAAGTGGGCACTCGGACCCCATGGCCCTGGTCACCCACCTGTAGTCTCTTATGTAGCTAAAGAAACTATCACCAAGCTTATCTCTTTATGACACTCCCCCAGATACCTAGATGACTTCACTCTCAACGTCAGACTGCCCTTCGAGAAGGCGCATGACATCAAGTGGGTATCTACCGTGAAATTCCTTCAACCTGAGAACAAGGATACCGCTGAGGTAAGCAGAATTTTTAGTAAAAAAAACTACTTTAGTATGAAATCCAGGTTGGATTTCATATTAAAGTCGTTTTTTTCTCGAGAACCTCGTAAATCAGTTAGCATAGCAACCCCAGATTCTTCCGTAATAACACCTCATTCTGAGTTAAAAATTCAGTAATTAAGTTAGTTAAAAATAATGAAAATCAGTAAAGACGTATCCGGCATTTATTTTTATATAATCTGTTATTTATTTATTTAACGTGTCCTATTCTATTTTGTACGACAGACCCAAAAAAAATACAAGCATTTTTTTTATCTTAAAAAAAAAAACACTTTTTGTCATGATTTAGGTAAAGTTATAGTCATTTTTATAAACGATCGAGTACAGTAAATCAGGAAGCTCCACCAATTCTCCCACAGTTCAACATCGTGGAGTCAGTCCAAGTGAACGCTGACGTGTACAAAATCGACGCTAGCGGCAAGGTCGGCCCCCAGACCGGGCTGTCAACTGTGAAGCTGCTGGTGCCTCATGTGGACCCTGTGGTCTTGGACGTCAACTACAAGACTGCTCAGAATGGTTAGTACGATTATGTTTATTCTTTTTGCTTTTGACGTGACTTAAATGGAACGTTTACGTGTATGCACCGATTATCATGGGGTTTTTATTTTACATAGCAAATCATTAATGACAAATGTAGAAAGGTGACCTAAATATTAAACGGCAATGCCTACTAAAATATTTAACTTTCCCCACCTAACCCAAATAAACAGTGTTTTATTTTTGGTTAAACGCAAGATGGCGGTCTACAATAGTAGTCTTTTACAAAATCCTTAATTCACTTAACAAAGATTGATTGATGAGATGCCTTATATTCAAATGCATCTTTTTATCACCACCATCTTTTAACCGGCGTAATTCCGCAGGAGATAAGAGCGACAACCACGTGGAGCTGAAGGCTAAGTACGGCAAGGGCAAGTCTGCCGTCGTCTCCGTGGACACCGCTTTGGCCCCGCGCGACAACACACTCAGCATCAAGGCCAACGCGCCCGGTGCCGAGGGGCTGAAGAAACTCGAGTTCACTGTGCACTCCAAGGTGAGTTTGGCATCAAATAGTGTAGAAGAAAAAAAAAAAAAATATCTGTCCATTCGAAATACTGAAAATTGCTAAAATCTTTACAATAACCTGATTAAAAAACAATATTACAAAAAGGCCGATTTACCTCGATTCAGTATGTCAATCCAGCGCTAGTATATATAGAACCCAGGGAAAAGTAAGCAGCTGTTCTATTCAAATATTGGATGCTTCACACTGGATTGGATTGAAAAGTATAAAATTTACATTGGTTAAATGTCGATTCAATCTATTATGGCTGAAGTCCAGATACAGGATACAGATATACATTATATCCATGTAAATATGCCGTAGATAAAGTCTGTTTGTGACATCGTATCTCCCAAACGCAAGAACTTATTTTAATGCGGTTTTATCATATTCTTCGTTCCAACAGAACCCCGCTCCGGATACCTACAGCTCCACCATGCTGGTGGACGCCGATGGCCGCATCTACAAGACGGACTCTACCTTCGTCTTCTCGAAGGCGCATCCTCAGATTGATATCAAGTACACCAGCCCCACTACACCACAGACTAGCAGGTAATTTATCATTCTTCTTCTCTTGTTTGTACACGAGGTAACAATACTAGCTGGTCATTGCGGCGTGTGTTCATATAAATACCTATCGCAAGCTTCAAGTGCAATGTTTAATTGTTTGCACTAAGTAAAGTATAATTATTATTGGTGCTGGTCCACTGTTTTCTTTTTCTTATTAACATTAAGTAACCTATCCCGCTTAACTATTCCTCAAGAGTCATAAAAAATCCTATAAGAAATCAACACCTCTCAACGACGGATTCTCAGGATGACAATTGACCAGTCGCGAACCCGAACACGATGTTTTGCCACGCCGGTGTATTTTATATTTTGGATTTCTGCAAAATCACACCTGAATCAATTAACTATCTTTTTTCGTTTATTTAAAACCTAATACTGTCAAAGCAGTAAGTAAAACCTTGCCATAAAGGCACTGTAAATGTCATATTGTTACCACTAAAGTGCGGTTGACTTTACATCGTCATTATTAAATGGTTTTTGTCTGCACTCTTATTGATGAAAAACCAAACTCTTTTTTTAACAAACCATATCAGTTTTAGTCCAAGTCTCTTTACCAACTTCTCTATCTTCCACAGGGTATACGTCAAGGGCAGTTCCCTAAGCTCCACCCAAGGCAAGGTCGAGCTGAAGATCGAGAACATCCGCGACATTTCCTTCGACTGTGTCTCCGAAGCCAACGTCCAGAAGGACAACGTGAACATTAAGGTGTCCGCCAACTCCGAGAAACTTGGTCTGAAGAACTATCTGGTCGAGATTACCAGCAAGGACGCAGGAAACGGCAAGCGATTGGAGTTCCACGCTACTAATGACAACAAGAACGTCCTCAGTGGAAGGTAAGGATTTTTACTCTTTTATATTGTTATTTTCACTGTACACTGTCTTCTGTACTCTTTGTACTCCACTCGTGCTTTACTCTTTCTACTCTACTTTCTTGGCCCAATGTTGTAAGAGATAATGAAACCGACTATCGTCAGTCACACCATTTTGTAAAATTATACTTCTTCCAAATCTTATGCAAATATGCACTCGTTACCCGTGGTCCCGGTGGGTCGATCCATTACCGGGTCCATGGTGTCATTCATAACTTCAGCAATTTAAGCATCACCACAACAGATAATCTTGATAACATCCTCAAGCTCATTGTGTTTAGACACCAAGTATTAATGTCATTCTTTATCATCCCCAGCACATCCTACATCAGCAAGCAGGAAGGTCCTAAGATGATCATCGAAGGTTCCGGCGCCGTCAAGGTCAAGGAAGAGCAGAAGTCTGCCAACTTCAAGTACATCCGCACCATCCTCGGAGAAGGAAACGAGAAGGGAGTTGAGGTTCGTGTCTATTGCTTAATTTTTTTCTGGCTATTAGTAAACCATCGTCCTTACATATTATAAAACAAATTCCACCGCCGCGGCTGTCTGTCGTCCTGTTCGCGATAAACTCAAAAACTACTGCACCGATTTTCATGCTGCAGGCGTAGCATGGCGCTTTCTATCTCTACGAAGAATATACATAGCTTTTTCTATACAAAGTGACAGTTCGTTTCTTCATTTTTGACATCCACCGTAGAAATGTTTCTACAATCTGTCATTTTGTCTTTCATTTCTAACGATCTTTGTCTACGTCTTTTTGTAGGTAGACTATTTCGGAAGAAAGTTTTCTATACTTACTGTCAAAATCACACTGACAACCTATAAATCCTATGACAAAACCGACTAAAACAAAGAATTCTGAGTCGAATTATGTAAAAGAGTGAATTTCGTAAAAAGTGCAGTTGACTCTTTCTACTTTGCTGCCGTCGTACTGCCTACAGGAAACGTAATTTTTGTCTACTCTTCCGTCGATCAAACGGTGCTCATGCTACGCCTGCAGTTTTCACCAATGGATAGAGTGGTTCTCGAGTAAGGTTTTAGTATATAATAACCGACATCGACGAGGGCTAAGCCACGGGTATCAGCTAGTTTTTCTATAATTTTAAGTAAGATCTCGTATAAAGCACTCGCTCCGGTCTAAATTATCAACATTTCTATTCGTTTTATTAGCCCAGCCTTTTGTAATGTAATCTTTTACATCAGTATGAGTTTAAATTTGAAGAGTTTAATTAAAGAATTTAGAGCTGTTACTCTAATATTCGATCATCAATTCATCAGACTGTTAAGATCCATTTCGAGATACAGAACAATGCACTTTGTTACCAATACTTCCAATTTTCTTACTCGTATCTTCATCATCAGTCTGTAGCTGTTCATGTCTGGATGAACATTATGCCTCTCCAATTAAGCGATAGGGATTCTCATCCATCCATTACATTATATCTAACTATTGGGTGTACTGATATTATGTTAATCAATATAACCTGACCCTCTCGTATTCAGACATTCTTTAACATGGCTATCGGAGAGCGCAGCTACGTGGCGGAGTCTCGCGTTACCAACCTGGAGTACAAGAACTCGTACGTCTACTGCGAGGAGAAGAAACAGTGTGCTCATGCTGAACTCCACTCCAAGATCGATATGTCCAGTAAGTTTGTTGTCCACTTCTTCTTTCGTGTAGATTGACTTGATTGAATTCATTACCACTTATCTCATAAAAGAGAGAGAGGTATTCAACGTTCAAGGTCAACGTCAACTCAATTATTTCGAGTATGCCAATAAAAGGCATTTTTGAACGTCAAATAGAATTGATTCCAGGAGGTATCAAATCTATTTTCCAAAAGTTATATTCGTATAGAGAAGAATGGTTATAAAACTCAATAAATGTTTTACAATATTTTGTAGGTATACCTACATTTGTAGTTAAATGTGAAAGCGATCTACCTGTACTTCATTTGAAATAAGATTAGAAATTTAAACAAACCTTTTTACAGTCCGTTCAACCGATTTTAACTTCTATACCGTAGCTATAAGGATGGCATAAAAGCAAAAAACTTTACACAATACCAACTGTCTACTGCACCTGCCATTTGTCATGCCACCAACGCAATAGAAGTCAAAATCGGTTGAACGGACTGTAAAAAAGGCTTATTTAAGTGTCTAATACTATTTCGAATGGAGTATAGAATAAAATTACTGTACCTACTCAATAGTACAAAGTATAAAAAATTAAGCAACGGATTATTTTGATTACCAATTACAATAATAAGATAAAGTCTTTGAGTAAATTCGAGAGGCAATTTTACTCGTAAACGGATAAAACAATACTCTATGCTCGGACATGAAAACTACGTATTATCGAGTTATAAGGAATCTGTCATTAGCCATTTTCTTCACCAACTACCAACTCTACCAGAATAACTAACTATATTCTTATCAACAATATTTAAAAAATCAGTTATCTTGTTACCTTGAAACAAACATCCTAACCGTATGTTCCTTCCACCAGAACCCGGAGTTATCACCAACATCATCAACGCCGGCTTCGACCTGCGCAAGCTGGGCATCGCCCCGGAGTTCGGCCTGATGATCAAGGACGAGGTGTCAGACCAGAAGCTGCCACAGTACACCCTGGACCTGCACATCAACAAGGAAGATAAGAAGTACCATATGCATGTTTACAACACACCTGAATTTGGAAGTAAGTAGACCTTGGCCACTATGTAACCATATTTCAGGCTATCCTGACTTGTCATCACGCATGACATCCCGACATCCCGACATCCCGACATGCAAAGACATGTCGATCTAACTCAAATCAGCCGACCAGAATGTAGCCAACTGGACAGTTCTATCATGGCTTGTACATGTACTGGAAAGTGATATAGCCAAAATCCTAACTTTAGTAAATTCACCTAGCAAACCTACTTAGTTTGCAAAAGTTACTAATAACCAAAACTTGATGACTTTCAAACTTGTTGAAATTCATATTTGATAATATAACTAACTAATTATTTGATCATCAAGTTTTGCAACAACAAACTCAATGCTACAAAGACAAAGTGGAAAAGTTATGTGACAAATTACAAATTCAATTCAAAACTGCAACTAAAAATATTTAGGACCTTTTTGGTAATAAATGGTCACTCAAAAATCAACTTAAGGTACAAAACAGTTATTAGTTGAGAGTTGAGAGAGCAAATAAATATATTCTATTCTTTAATTTGTAATTGAATAAAAATGATTATGAATTCAAGTATAGTTTGTAGTATGCACTCGTTTTGGCACACTTTAGCTTTAGGTAACGACATGACCTTTTTAAAAATATCTAGAAAATTAAACAAAAACACACTAACCAACCATCCACTTTCAGATGCCAAATCTGGAATCACCATCCAGCTGCCTCAACGCGTCATGGCTCTAGAGTCCGTGGTCAGCTACCCAACCAACAAGGGTCTACCCTTCCCGGTCCGCGGAGAGATCTGCCTCGACCTGGACAAGAACAAGCAGGGCCACAGGACCTCTGCCAGGTTCCTGGTCGATTTGGACGTCGCTAACGACAAGCAGCAGTCTGCTGTCGCTGAGTTCGGTTTTAACCATCCTAAGTTGAACAAGGTATGATATTCCTCGACTTTTTGCATACAAAAAACTATTTTCTTAGCATTTCTTCAATCCCTAAATTACTTATTTTTGAATTGTGATTTTTATTTCTTCCTAAATATTTTTGACAGTCACGGAATTGCTCTACCTACATAAATTTTGCAACTCATACAAACTTGCGCTTGATTTTTACCAGGGCACTGCATAAATTAAAATAAAACCAAAAATGTGACAACATCTGAGGCCCTAGAAAAAGTGACATTCTATTAGCGATAACGATGATGGAAAAGGCAAAAATGTATAGGACATAAGCTATCGAAAATCTTATGTCAATTCTGTTCAGTCGTTGTAGAAAAATGAAACGCTTTCGAAGCGATTGTCACCATGTAGATTGGTGCCTAGCCCTCTGGTCTAGCATGATTTTTCATAGATTTAACTCAATAGCACGGATATGGGTCTATTAATAACTCTTACTACCCGAAATTAATTCTTACTCTTCTGTACTCTATCCTCCAAAACAATCACATTTAACTAACACATCGTTCTTCTTACCACAGGAAGCCGTAGTGAAGATCCGTGGAAACCTGCAGCGCCCTCAACAGAACTCAGTCAAGATCGAGACCTCAGCATCCATCTCACACCCAGTTCTCGGAGCCGTAAGTTTTTTTCAACTATCTCTTATTTTTATAGAATAAATAACATCTTTTGTCTCTTTCTGGATGAATATTAGACCTGTTTATACTCAATAATTTTTATTTTTTACAGGATCGCGAATCTAAATTGTTGTTGGAGGGATCACCGACACACATCAAGGTCTTGGTAAGTCAACATCATTGATTGAATCATTCTTCTTAAAACACATATAAAATTTTCATCTAGTTTTAAAATACTCAGACAAAAGAGTCAATCATCATTTTGAAATGTTACTATTCAATTTTTTTTTTTTTTACAAAACAGTCGCTATCTGCAAGTTTACACTATTAACTGTTTGTCAAACTTTACCATCAACAGCAAAATTGAGAATTTCCAAAAAACTTGTAACCTATCAATTTCACTTTATGCTCATTAACCAACCTTAACTAATAAAACCTAATTCTTCCAGATCAACACACCCCTCGTGAAGGTCATTGACGTGGAAGGCTCAGCTACCATCAACGACAACCTGCAGAAGGGCGAGATGAAGGTCTGTCTGCTGGAAGGCAAGCCAGTCCGCGTGTCCGCCATCGCCAAGGACTACCAATACTTCGAGTTCAGCACAGGTTATAGCGGTGATTAAGTTTAAAATGTTTGGTGTCAGGAGATCACCAAATTTTTTGAAAAGTCACAGAGTTTTGTTCAACTTGATATTTCTCTTTGACTGTTATTGGCTTTCGAGTTTTAAATGAGTTTTTAGAATATGTAAAAAGCATTGATTTTATGATGCTTGCTTGATTGACGCTTCGTGTCACGGGCTCGATACTCGATTCCCAAACGGAACAAGTAATTTTCTGGCCAAGTTGGTTCAAACCCTACTGCTACTAGAAACACACGTGGAACATTAAAAAAAAAAACACGATCAGTCCTCTCTACACCTAAAACTCAAGTAAATGGCAAAGAACCAAAATAGTTACCAATACATGGACCGTCTATCTAACGACTTATCCTCAACAGACGAATCTGACCGCAAGCTGTCGGTCGTGGGCCACATCCAGCCTGAGAAACGCGTGGACATCAGCGCTGACATCATCCTCGGTGGTGAGAAGAAGAACCTGCTCCATGGAGCTCTATTCTTGGATGATAACCTCGTGAAGAGCGACTATGGCGCGTCTAAGGACAACTTCAACTACTTCTTGGTGAGTTAACATGACGTAAAGCCTTAGTTCCCAAGGGAGTAGGAAAAGTATTTAGTAAACCCTATGTAGCCATTAACAAGCCCTAAGTAAATAGGAGGTGAGCCTATAACATTAATGGGAATAAATACAGACTCTTGGCTGTAAGTTTACAAATAGAAAACCCAATTATATTTTTCATGTTTCATGTTATATTTAATTAACTTAAACATCCCCCTCCCCCCTCCTTCGGGGGCAATCGGGTAAAAAAAAGTAAAATCTCTGCTGTTTGGACTTTTGACTCCACTTTAAATGTTAAATGATGATGATTTTATTTCTGTATGTAGGTTTGTACATACAATTTTACATATCAAAACTAGATTTGACTACTCTGAGAAGAAAGACAAACAATATCTCTCTCTTAAAGTCTACATAATCTTGGTCAGATCATATGAAGGCCATGTAGGTAGATCGGCAATTCAGCAATCATATCAATAAATCTTAACTAATACTCTAAATACTAATAATCTTATCTTATACTTATATCCTTAGGTATATTATATAATCCTTTTTATCCCCAGACTGCCCTACGCAAGGACCTGGACAACCTCGAAGGTCGCATCAAGAATCTGGGCGAGAAAGCCAACAACGACTTCAAAGCGGTGCTGCAGCGCGTGGAGCCAACCTTCAAGAATATCGAGAAGTCCTACAGCGAAGAACTGGCCAAGTTCTACAAGGAAATCGCTGATGATAAGGTGCTGAAGGAGATCTCGGAAGTACTGTAAGTAGATTTTCTATATTTTTTCTGAACGGAGACTTTTGTGAGCTCTAAAGAACTTTTTATACCCACATATTTATAAAAAAATAGTAACGAAGTCAAAACTGTCCATTGTTTTTTTTTTTAATTAATTGCTACGAGGTTTGGGAAGGAGTCTCGTCTAAAACATAGTTTTTAGAATTTGAGTACGTTTGTCTGTTTGTCTGTATGTAGGTATGTTTCGGATTGGCGCAAAAACAACCGATCGGATTTTAATGATATTTAGCACACAGGTAGTTTAAAACCTGGATTAACACGTAGGGTACTTTTTATCCCTGTAGTACGTTCCCATTGGATATTTTCCGACATCCACACAGGCGAAAGCGCGGGAAAAAAGCCAGCTTAAACTTTAAACGCCTGGCAAGATAATATAATGAATTATTTGTAGGGGCAAAATACTTTAGTTTTGACAACTTCATGATGATTTTGTTCAAGTTCATACTTAGGTAATTTATTTCCACCATACCCGAATAATAACTTGTTTTATAAATTCGGAGCGAATTTAACTGAACTCTTTAATTTCAGAAACGTGATCGTGCAATCCATCGCCAAGATCTTGGATACAGTGATGACCAGCACCAAGCCCATCGTGGACACCATCGTCAACTCCTACATCAGCATTGCCAAGCAAGTCCAGGAGATGTATGAGAAGAAGGTACGTTGAAAATTGGTTCTCTAGATAAGAGCAATTATCTACCAGAAAAACCCTTAACCTAATAAAACTAGCCAGTGACGGTTTTTGATAAATGTGTTAACGAAAATTTTTACGAAAACACACTATCGTACTTGCCTACTTGAAATATTCCCGTTATCATGATTGTACTAAATTTAAAAAAAAAAAAGCTAATAAAAAAATCGAATGTAATAAAAAATAAGAGAAGAGAGTGAGTGAGTATGATGTGAGTTAATGTTGTGTTTGTGTGTATTGTAATTCATAATTATGGCCAACATTTTAGAACTTATTCGAAATAGTAGAGTTTGAGTTCATTGTCTCGACAATATAGTAGATTCTGGCTTACTAAACTATCAGTGGCTACCTTATCCCAAATAAATCCTTACAAAAGTCTAATAAAAACCTTTTTCTCCAGTTCGAGCCCGTCATAAAGCAATTCTACGCAACATTGGCCAAATACTTCAAGGAATTCTCAGACTCAGTCATCGACATTGTGGCTCACTACGCGGCCATCGTCACTGACTTCTACGAGAAGCACAAGCCTGAACTTGAGGAGTTGACCAACACTCTTACTGCTATCTTCAAGGGTCAGTAATGTTTCTGAGGTATTTTGTCATGGTAACTAATGCTGTGGCGGTATTTACATCGCCACATGCGAACTACGCATCAAAGACCTGACGTCACACAAAAATCCTGACGTCACATAAATCCTGCATCGCGCAATTAAAGTTTACCGTGCAGTGGACATATATACAAGAACCCAACATCAACCGTTGGGCAGTTGCCCGCCAGACACAACACCCGTCTGGTCGGAGGATGCTCCCTTTTCTATGGTGGATGAGTAAACTTTACACCCTGTTCCTCATACTCCTAAAATGCTACTGCCTAAAGTGGTATTTACCAGTTTATTTTACTGACAATAGAAATTACCTACTATAAGTATATCCGTGAAATCTACTCTTTCCTAGTATTTTTACTATCTACCAGTTGATTTAACTATTCACTAGACTAATAAAAATGTTGAACATTTAAATCCGAAATAAAAAAATCGAAGAAGATCGATTATTCACGTCACTAAATAGTAATTATTTTTTGTATTGTTTAGACCTGACTCGTCTCCTGGTCGCTCAACTCAAGGAGTTCCGTATCCGCTTCGACGCTCTGACCAAGGAACTTACAACTACCATCAAGGATTTGCCCATCTTCGCGCTCATTAAAGAGAAGGTAAGCAGAGAACGACTTCCTTTATCAATACCGGAACTTATAAAAAAAATTCATCTACAGAAAATGCATAAGCGTTTTCACATTATGTAAAAATTTACCTTTTTACGAGAAAATTACTCTAATTGCTTAGCAAAGCTAAAAAAAAGTTTTTGGAGACCATTGAAATTCATTTTGGAGTTAAAACGTCGTCTCAAGGAGGGGAGTGAAAATCCATATCTTCCAAAACAATACCTACCAAAATATTTGTCTATATACTTAGGTATTTACACTTATCCAGAAATCATGATCTGTATATTTCTGCCGTATTTTGAAGTACCGAGGTCCTCATTTTTCCTTACCAAAAGAGGACAGATGCTATTTCTCCTGTATAGTTCTATCTCCCTCTCGCGCTAGAACAACGTTGTCATTACTGTCAACTCGTCATAACACTGATAATTTCCGTCCAGTACCAAGAGCTAGCAGTACCAGACCAGGCGGTGGCCCTCCTGTCCGACGCGTACAACACCATCCGCGCGCTCATCCCCACGCCGGAGATCCGGGACTTCACTGACGCTCTGCACTCATACATTGCCAAGGTAAGTCCGACATCATCTTCAAACCATGAACAACAACCATGATATTCTATTCCGTCTAATATTTGGGCATTATTGATCTGAAAAATAATTCAGAAGACACAAAAATATAGTTCCTGTCTGAGATGTTTTCATCAACTCGGGTTCTTACATTTAAAGTATTCAAGATTTTGAACAGCGAGAATTTAAAAAACATCATAAAATCATAATCAAAACCAAGGAGCAAAATATTACTTGCTCCTTCATCTCTAATGAAAAAGTCAGTCTGTATTTACATACGTGCTGGTTTATTTGTCCCAATGAAACAAAGACTTCGCTTCATACAGAGAAGCGCCACCAGCTGTCCCAATTCATCACAATCTACAGCAGTCCTTCTAATAGTCCTAATCTTCTTCTTCGTTCTTCTAGAAACTGAAACAAGAGAAGGTGGACGACAACAAGGAACTGCGCGTCATCTACCAGAAGCTGTCCACCGCCATCACGTCGCTCATACAGTTCATCCGCGGTCAGCTCGGACAATTCGGAGTTGGTGCCGGACCTACTGGCTTCAGTCCTGTGAGTATTCGGATTTTTTAAAGTAAATTGATAGCATTAGTGTTAACTTCTTATTTGTCAACCTTCACAGCAAGAATGAACAGGCATCTTAGAGGTACGGTCGTTCCATCGTAGACCTCATCTAACACTTTCCACTAGTGGAGTTGAGGTCATAAAGTGGCCCAATTTTTGTAAATCATAAAAATCTGCTTTTCTTGTTGTAGAAAGCTTTTTTCTAGACCTCCTGGTGAAAAATCTTGTCCAGGAAAGTACTACCGCCATACATAAATTCAGTTTGAAAAGTATGGGTGCCTGTGCACACACTGGCACATACGATATTATTTTAATCGTTGCCTTTGCGCTGGCAACACATTTGTAATGCCTCTGTGTGGTAGAAGTCCGTAGGTGCCAGGGACCACTGACCGTAAAACTGACACACTCCTTCTCTCCCCAGATCTCCTTCACCCCCGGTTCCCTGTCATCGCCATCGTTCGGCAGTCCGCCGTCGACCAGCCTGCTCAGCAAACTGTTGACCGGCGACGTTCCCGATGTCCTCGCCCTCATCAAGGCATACAGACCCAGGAGCTTCAACCCGCTGGATGAGGTGCCCGCTAAACGTGAGTAGATTTTGTAGATTTTGGCATTATGAAATGTGTATTATACTAGTAGGGCAGTAATATGACGCATGAGTCTGTCACACAGCTATGAGTGACAGAGACAAAATCTGTTTTTTTTTCTTAAATTCAATGTACCTTATTAATAAAGACCGGGAAATGTTCGTAGTCAGAATCCTAGATATAAAAATATAGATATTTCAAACGACTATCCTATTAAGAAATGTGATAGTTTGAATGTTTGTTACTGAATCAACACTTTTTATCCTATTAGTTCGTCCCTGTGAGATAATTTCCGACATTCGCCGCGGGTAATGGCTAGTTCAATAATAAAATTCAATGAGAGAGATCCGTTTTCAATTAATCCAATTTTGTATGATGCGTGTTACCACGATCTATTAAGCAATGAAGCAGTCGATAACGGTGCACGCTTGCCGAGACTTTGCTTTCCCTACACTCGTATAGTAACTTTAAAAATATCCTGAAACACATTTCGGCTCCTTTGTAACTAGCCTTGGATTCTGTTCTGTCTTTCTGTAACCGACATCATTTTTAGTATTCAATAAATTCTTGCTCATATTCACCCCCATCTCCTCTCCGCAGTCCGCGCCGTGGTCGTCAACGGCCAGCACATCTTCAGTTTCGACGGCCGCCACATGACGTTCCCCGGCAACTGCCGCTACGTGCTCGCTCACGACCACGTCGACAGGAACTTCACCCTCATGATACAGCTCGTCAACGGACAGCCCAAGTCTCTGATCTTGGAAGACAAGAGCGGTTCTATTGTAGAGCTGAAGGATAATGGACAGGTGAGCACCATTCTTTGTAGGCCTTATAACTTCGCTGTATTCTCCTCCTCAGAGAAGTAAAGAAAAAAAATGAGTTTTCATGATTTTAGATTATTATAAGTTAATGAGATCGTCCTGTATGTACCCTTAGTCAGTAGTGTCCAGTAGAGTCTTTGGGCCTGACCCGATTTTGAAACCACATCCTTACGCTTGAAAACCAAAAAGAAAAATAAATGATTTGTTAAAAATCGTGTTTATAACAATCTTATAATATACATGGTTATTATTTTGTTAAACACCAACAACCTCTTAAGGAGTCATTGCTAAAAAAAAATCAGCTGTTCCCTACATTTTGACGAGTTATGCGAACATAAATGTACGGAACAGCTGTTTTTTTTCACGATTTCATATTTGTTTCCATAGTAAAAGCTGTTCATAATGATGAATACAATGACTCCTTAAGAGGTTGTTGGTGTTTTACCAATAACCCTGTATAACAATCGCACAACCTAAACTTCTGGATCTAGAAACGTGTAATTTTGCATAAGGGTTACATAAACATATAACGAAAGTGAACACTAATGAAGGATTTTAGAAAATCATTCCCTTGACGGGTTCAATGTGGAATGAAAGTAATAAAATACCATCAGTCATATGAATTGTCCCTAACTAAATGTACACTAACCCAATCCTATTATTTGCAGGTGACCCTGAACGGTGCCGCACACGGATTCCCAGTTGAGGAGAAGGACTCGTTCGCTTTCCGCCAGGCTAATGGCCGCATTGGAATCGGAACGTTATACGGACTTATGGCTTTCTGTACTGCCAAACTTGAGGTATGCACCCATTGGATCTATCTAGTGTACCATTTTTCCAATAAATACATTTATGTTAAAATGGCATACTGTCAATGGCATAATGTCCTGGACCAACAAAGTCTTTGCGCCGTCTTTAATTTACAGATAATAAAGATGTATTAAGATCTTTTTCACTGTGTATTTAATAATGTTGCGTGTGCGCAGGTGTGCTACATCGAAGTGAACGGCTTCTACCTCGGTAAGCTGCGCGGTCTTCTCGGAGACGGTAACAACGAGCCCTACGATGACTTCCGTCTACCCAATGGAAAGGTACGTCTTTATTTTTTGGTATTCCTAAGTATTAAATTGCAGCATCATTTTTTCTTACCTTGAAATAGTTTACGAAGAGCCTTCTGAAAAATTTAGACTATGAAAGTAGTTACCGGTATAATTACAGGCACTTTATCTCTTTGATCGGCAATCTGAACGATTCTTGTGGACTTCTCAGGGAACATGGTAGTAAATATGACTGCGGTAACTACGAATTTACCGTTGATGATCCGTCCACCTACTTGTTGCTAATAACATCAGCGTTTTATGGCAGCAAGAACATTCAATCCTTCCACTAATTATAACTTTCCTTCCAGATCTGCTCATCAGAGAGTGAATTCGGAAACGCATACCGTCTGGCTAAGAGCTGCCCCCAGGTCCAGGCTCCGGAACACTCCCACCACCAGCTCCACAACATGGCCATGCCACCCGCGTGCGAGGAAGTCTTCGGAGGAGCCTCACCGCTTAGACCACTGAGCCTGTTCCTCGACATTGCACCATTCAGGTACACCTCAGGGACAATACTGGCAAAGCCACATCATAACATTTTTGTACATGATTAGAGCCAAAGCCTCTTCTTGTAACCAGAAGGAACAAGTAAATCTTGTTAGAGTCAAAGATCAAATTGCTCAACATTATCACTCTGGATACTAATTGGTTTGAGAGTTAATTCTTCTAGGGCCTAAAAGAATTGACGAACAAAGAAGTATTTATTAAAATAATCAAATCTTCCGTAGATTAAATACGAAATCTGAGCAGAGTTCCTAGACCACGAGTTACATGTTGTTAGATAACATAATTTATTCATCTTCGAAATATTTATGTATGACAATTTTATTTTACTTGCGCATGTGGAAGTAACACACATGCACCTTGTTCTAACAAGTGCATGTGTACTAGTTTCGTCTCCCGTCATTTCAATGTCATCTCCATCTAAACCAGTATTACAAACAGCAATCATAACCCCTCCTTCCAATGAACAGACAAGCCTGCATCCACGCATGCTCCGGCGACTCCAAGGAAGCCCTGCAACAGGCGTGCGACCTCGCGCGCGGCTACACCGCGCTGGCCGTCACCGGCATGCTGCCTGCTGTCCTGCCCGAAGTCTGCGTGCAGTGCACGGATGCTGATAAGCCCAGGAAAGTGGGAGAGAGTTACGAGCTGAAGGTTCCCAACAAGAAAGCTGATATTATTGTGGCTTTCGAGACTACTGTTGTAAGTGTTCAATTTAAATCTCTGTTTAATTCAATTCAGTTCTTTATTGCATAACATGTGTTTCACACGATCCTCATAATAATAATTGGACTGACTGATTCAGCCATATAGGCTTTACTGCTAGTTTAAGACAGGTAATTTCAAGTCATTTTAACTCTGCGGGCAAAATCAAATAACATCTCTAAAGTCATTGAGTTATTACTAAGTGTAACTTGGGAGGCGTTTAGTTTCCACGGGATTAATTTATTTTTAGAATTCAGTGTCTTTAAATTCTGACTAACTTGGCCTAACTCATACATGCATACAAAAAAAATCACCGAAAAAGAAGCCGTCTAATTTCATCCAATAATTTCAGGATAACGAGAAGAACTACAAGAACATCGTGGTTCCCCTGTTGGGACAAGTGCTGGACGGCCTGAAGAGCAAGCACTGCACCGACGTGAAGGTGTACCTCGTGGGCATCACCCCCAAGTTCCCCTACCCCATCCTGTATGATACTGATGGTGAGTAGACGTTGTTACATCATTTAGAAGAGAGCTAGTGGTTTGTTGGAAATGGTATTCTTTGATAAATCTTTGGTCTTTGAAAAAAATAATTCAATTTTAATATTTTTGTTTTTGCGGGACCATTACGGGCAGAAATCGCACTAAACAGAGAAGTTTGGAAGTATAAGGGGAGACCTTTGCTCAGCAGTGGGACATAATGTAGGCTAACAAAAAAATACTAACTGAATATTTAATAAGATTCTGAGAATAGTAGAAAAACTGCTTAGTTGCAATAATAAATTGCCACATAACTGAAGCGCGCCATGTCAATTATTCTAATTTAAACCTTATGGTATTGACCATAAAACTTACGTAGCGTGCACTCGTGCTTTGCTAACATTTCTGTAACCTCTGTACGATATAACCTCCTCGTACGATATAACCTCCTTTTGCATAGGTACTTTCTGTAACCAGCAATAACCTTCATCATATCATTACAGTAAGACTGAAGACCGCGAAGCCTGTGTTTGGCGACAAGAGTCGCTACCAGATACTGGCCGACCCCGCCAAGAACAAGGACTTCGCTAACAACCGCTACATCAACGAGGTGCTCTCCATCATCGACCGTATCAAAATTGAATTCGGTAAGATATCTCACAAAATATAGTATGACATGTTGTGTAGTTAGTCACTTAAATAAGGATGACCACGAAAAATCGGAAAATGGTTGATGATCGCATGTTTATTTTCTTCTTATCTTACAATGTTGTGTAAACTGGCAACATTTTGTATGTAAGTAGAGTCAGGGAAATTAATTGTTAATCAAGTTGAAAATATTAAAATGCTGAACTTTATTTTATTTCTCGGGTCGAACTGTACAATCTACCTAAAGATTACAAATGATTCGTTAACATACGGTGGGGTCTCAACTCGAACAAATTATTATTAGTCTTGAAAAAAAATCATAGATGGCAGCATAAGTAACAATTTATGAAATTAACTATCACTAAAATGCGTTATACGACAAGTTTTGGCTAAGGTAATATTAGTAAAAATCAAAACATCTTTGTTTAATGCTGATTTATGTATTTACACTCATAAATCTCGGATTTTCAACAAAAAACTTAAATTAAGCCGTTTACTTCAATTCGAACCCTTGAATGATAAAGTAACCATCTGTTAATCATTTTGTTGAGAGCTCTTTGCAATAGATGGCGTTTTACTCAAATGATGACAGGGTCACTTTAAACTTGCGTTTATATGTCGTTTCATTAAGGAAAATCAAACAATTTTTTTTTTTAATCTAGTACTTTACGTAGAAATATAAAAATTGAACACCTAGGAAGAAAAAACGTAAAAAAGGAAGAAAAACATCTAGGAGTTTTGCGTAGTATCTAGGCAAGACTCCTAGATGGCGTTAAAAAAACTACAGTCTCTGGCAATTAGTGAGTCGCTGATGCTGCCATCTGTTAAAAAAATGGAGGACGAAAAATAGCCAGCTCAATAACCAGACTTAGGGTGGTGTCATTTCTTTGTATGGGATTGGGTATCTGTACGTAGTATTATAATATCTGTGATACGGGTACAGTTTATGGCACTGACAATAACCTTATCCTCTATCTTCCAGGTCTCACCAACGTCGTAGCCGGCTACCAGTCCATCTTCGACCTGCCCCTCCGCGCTGGAGCCGTCAAGCACACCATCAGCGTTGTTGGAGAGGAATGCATGAGTCAATTCTTCCTGGTAAGTTTCAATGCAACAACATTCGGACCCTTGCTTAAACGATATGTATAAGTAAGTCTAGTTTATAATCTGCTTGAAATTGTCTATGAATTTTACTACAACTTTTGTCTTTTTTTTAACATAATTAGCCATTATTGTATTTATCAAAACTTATTTATAATGCAAGTAAATATCCCTACAAACAGGAATTGTGTTTATTCTGATTTCATTATCTATGATTACATACGTATTTTTTTTTCTCTGTATTTTCTTCCTTTGTTTGTTATTTATTTGTTACTCATTGCTAATTTTGCTTTTAGCTCGAGGTTGCCCGTTCCGTGGCCTACAGCGTTGCTTTCGACAACATGGCCTACACACACTCCATCGTGACAGTCACACCTGAAGGATCCCTTACAGTTGGCAATGGCAAGAACGCTGCCCAGATTGTCGGTCAGTACAACTTTTATTTCGTATCGGTTGAAACTACATAATATATAATTATTAAAATAGCTCAAACTATGGTAATTTATACTACCCAGTCACCTAGGTGGTAGCAAGGCTCTAGGTGATAGGTGGTGGTTAGGTGTTATCCCAAAGAAAACTTCAAAAAATAAGTTTTCTTGTAACTAAAATGTAAATTATTTTCTTCAGGCTACACCGAGAAGGCTGTTATCATGTTGGGAGACAAGAAGGTCGGCAAGGATGCTGAGAACCTCAGGAGCACGTTCACAAGGACACCTGACGCGTGCCGAGACTTCGTCGAGTCGGTGAGTCTACTACCCATCTCATTTTTTAACGATACTCCGTGTTGTGGCTGCGATTTTTATGAACACAAACCACAAGAAACACAATTAAGTTAGCTTCAATACCGACACAGTATCGACTTATGAGTTATGGCACTGTAGGAGAATGAACCGAAACGATTACAGAATTCGTGTTTTTTTTTGGTTAATCAAAACGTATAGGAAGCAACAGCTTAGCTAGCATGATCTCAAAAGACCTTAATAGCAACTTTATTTTATTTTAATTATCAAATATTTTTTAATCTTTTGCCTTGAGGGCTCTATGTTATCAACTTTTGAAAGACTTTTGTAACCAAATTCCAAAATCAATCTTTAGTTCAAATCTAACCTCCTTTCTCCCACAGACTGACGGCATCGTGTTCTCTGCGACGAACTACCACGCGCTGAACGCTGGCCAGCAGAAGCAGTTCCTGCAGACGGCAGCCGCAGCCATCAACCAGAGGATTATGCACGCGACCATGGTGCAGGACTGCACCTGCGTGTACGCAGACCCCTTCAGGGTCCGCTCCGTGTGCGTCACCAAGGATAGGAAGGAAGTGGTAAGGAAATTGATTTAAAAAAATATGTTATCTCTTGTACCTTGTTAGTTCAAACGATCGCTGAGAAATCATCCAATGACTTCTCCCGCTCTGGGCGGAGCGGAAGGGCGTGTCAGACTTTTACTGACTAAAACCCACCCGTGTTCCTTCAGTTGCCTATTGCCAAGGTCCCGGTATCCCTTTCGGACTTTCCCGCAACACTGGCAGGGAAAGACTGAGGGCTAAGTTCAAATAGTTGCACAGAATTTTATTTTTGGAATCTGAAACAAATGAGTTAATAATAGGCTCGCCTCTTTAACACGGAATCTATTACATAACTGGCTGAATATGGGTGTACTACAGGTATTATATTTATACATAGCACTCCCTAAAACGTTCGTTTATCTTTTTTTTATATGCTCGTTCTTTGTTCACAGGCTCGCAGAAGGAAGTAAGCTCTGCACCCGAAACTGTGATCGAATCGTGCCAAATACCAAATACTCTAGCATTATGTAGTCACGTGGGAGCGAGACGCACATATACAACTATAAGTGCGTCCCTCTCGCACGCTTTCATCAAATAGTCTCCCACGGATATATATAGCATTGTAGTATCCATTGCCGCTTCGGCATTCAATAATTTAACGTCATTTAATAGTAGACCAGCATTGGATGGTAGTTTTATAGTGTTGTATGTTTCCGTGGTAGAAATAATTAATTATTCATTATAATTGTCATCAGCAGAATCTGTTATATTTATGAATTGCGCGTACCATGAGGTATTGAGTGATCATGATCGACTCTATATTAGATTTAATAAAATATGTTATTTAATACTTGATTTTTATTTTATTTCTACTGTGTAAATACAGCTCGTGGGTCGATCCATCAGGTTAAGCTACGCTTGCCGGGGTTGGTCCGTGGATGGTTGACCATCTTTACATACCGAGACTCCTCCGTGCCTCGGAAAGCAAGTAAAGCCGTTGGTCCCAGCTGTCATTTGTGGATCTTTGACAGTCGTTGCGGGTCGTCAGAAGCCCGAAAGTCTGACAACCAGTCTTACCAAGGGGTATATCTTACCCAGTTACTGGGTGGAGGTCAGATAGGCAGTCGCTCCATGTAAAATACTGGTATTCAGCTGCATCCGGTTAGACTGGAAGCCAACCACAACATAGTTGGGAAAAGGCTTGGCAGATGATTGCAGATGAGATGTATAAATACATGTGAAACACCTTAGTGCATTTCATCAAATACGCTACGCCGCTAGGGCACCACCTAATAGGTCCATTTTTTTAATGTAACAGTGGAGCCAAAATTCCAGCAAAGGAACTATTCGATGAAAAATTTCGTGAAAAAAATAAAAAACAAATGTATAAATCAGCTCTTTATTACAAAAAAATATTTCAATTACAAAAATAAATCCATTTAACTTTGGCATCAAATCAGTATGGAATGTAATTACTTCAATAAAGATAGAAAATGGCTACATTAAGTTGGTTTGATAATTAAAATTTTTCAATTTACGAATTATTTTATTTTGTTATAATTTTTTCTGTTTATTGGCCAGTAGCCCTACCCGTGTGTTAAATTAATGTCGCCATTGTAACGGCACGTTGTATAGGAATGTGTCTATGTGAGCGAGTATCGAGATTCGAGCAGACGAGCATTGTACGCGGCCGGTTGTATAACCTCAATACTGAACTATGTTGTAATTTTTTTAAATGAACCTTGCTTTAATTATAGCACGTTTAGATCGATAGCTACTTTAACCTGTATAATATGCTTGGAATGTAACGTGTAAGTTATTTTGTAGTAGTTAAGCCGTTAGTAGACAGTCTTGCGCACCCACTTCATGCGCGGACCTCTCTGAGACATGATCTTGACGGAGGCACTGGCAGCGCCTTTCACTACGTCTTGGATCTGAAAGAAAACGTTATTTTTTACTAGAAAAACGCCAGTATAAAATGCTTACAGTAGATTTCATAATTTTATTGACTCATAGCAACACTGCACTTGGGTACCATATAATAAAGGTTGGTATTTTTGCAAAAAGATCGACATTGGTTTTAAAAGTTTTTCAAAAAACTTTAAAATACAAGAGATTTGAAGAGCCCATAGTTGGATAACTTTACTCAAACAACATTTGGTGTTTGGAACATGGGTAGACCATGACCGGGAGATGTGATATTTTTCAGCCTGAATCGCAGACGAAGCCGCGGGCAACAGCTTGTTTTAAAAGTAAGCTAAGTAATAACAGCCGCACGGGTCGATCCATCAGGTTAAGCTACGCTTGCCGGGGTTGGTCTGTGGATGGGTGACCATCATTACATATCGAGACTCCTCCGTGCCTCGGAAAGCACGTTAAGCCGTTGGTCCCGGCTGTCATTCGTGGATCTTTGACAGTTGTTACGGGTCGTCAGAAGCTCGAAAGTCTGACAACCAGTCCTACCAAGGGATATTAGCCAGTTACTGGGTTGTGGAGGTCAGGTCAGATAGGCAGTCGCTCCATGTAAAATTCTGGTATTCAGCTAAATCGGGTTAGACTGGAAGCCGACCCCAACACAGTTGTGAAAAGGGTAGGCAGATAGATTTGATACTTACACTCAACATCAAACTCTGAGCGTTGCCCACAAGCATGTCCAACGCCTCTTTGTCTTCTTGTGTACCTGGACAAACAAAATAACGATAAGAAAGGCTAGAAAACATGAAAATAAAACAGTACACAGAAACCTGAAAAAGTATTACGGGGATTCACTCTCTTGCTAAATTAAATTTTTCACATTCCTGTTTAATTTTTCCGATTTTTCTTACACCTAGTCAAGTTTGTTGAAAAAGCGATAAGTGAAATGTTGTTTTAGTACAATGAACTGTATTACCGTGGCGTCCGAGTGAGAATCCTTTGACCGTGGTCAACATCTTGAGCTGACCGCTAATGGTCGGGATCCTCTCGCAGGTTTGTAGCAGGTTCTAGAAAAGTACATAAACATAATAATTTATCAGTTTTTAAAGATGTACTCGTAGGAACTTCTTAAAACCGGCCAAGTGTACCATTATCAATAAAAACGAGAAAAATATCTCGTTTCTTGTATGGGAGCCCCCTTAAATATTTATTTTATTGTTTTTTAGTATTTGTTGTTGTAGCATCAACAGAAATACATCATCTGTGAAAATTTCAACTGTCTAACTATCACGTTTCATGAGATACAGCCTGGTGACAGACGGACAGACAGACAGCGGAGTCTTAGTAATAGGGTCCCGGTTTACCCTTTGGGTACGAAACCCTAAAAAGAGAAGATACGAGCATAAAGCACCAGAAAGATATCGGGGAGGTATAAATGCAGGTCTTCAACTAAAGTAATACTAACCGTTTTGATCCTGTGGTCTGTACACTCGTGCGCAAGTTTCTTGGCAAGTCGCGCGACTTCGTGCGACTCTGTCACTATGGACTTAGAAGTCGCTAGGACTTCGCGTTGCTTGTCTGTAATACGAACAAAAGGTTTATTTCAAACAACTGTTGATGTTGATGATGACCAGTCTTATCAAGGGGTATCGTATTACCCAGTAACTGGGTTGTGGAGGTCAGATAGGCCGTCGCTCCTTGTAAAATACTGTTATCCAGCTGCATCCGATTAGACTGGGAGCCGACGCCAACATAGTTGGGAAAAGGCTAGGCAGATAGAGTGATTGAGTGGGACCGTAAACGAAATTCCAATTGATGACTGTATATTATTTCCTTTCTTTCTGTGTTTCTTAGTTACCATTATTCATGAAGTTGGACAGCTTGGCCATGAGCACGGCCATGCGCTTGGCGACGGCCACGATCTCGTTGTCCCGAGAGGACCAGTCGCGGATGGCCACGTGCAGGTTCAGCGCCTCGTTCTGTGGGGACACGCCAATGTCACAATATTAATGAAATAAGTTTTGACATAACATAACATTACGCCAATCTTCCCGGAGGGTTAAGTTAGGGAGAGATGTACCTATAGTACACCTAAATTTCGCCAGTTATGATAGGTCCCATGTTATAGGGGCGGGAGTTTTATTTTGTACTAGCTGACCCGACAGACGTTGTCCTGTCGCGCAATTTTCTTAATTTTTTCTTTCATAAGAACCTTCTCCTGACAATAACAAACACAACAGAAAAAGAATTAGCGAAATCGGTCGCCGTTCACGCGTGATGGCGTGACCAAGGGAAATAGGGATTCATTTTTATATAAATAGATTACAACATTTCACTGCATTCTTTTATTTAATCTGATCTTAGGTGAGTCAATTAGCTATTCTTATTTCGGTCAACCATTCACAGTAGTTTACAGTATAAAAGAGTGTTTTTACTTAGCACATTTTAGTGTTGATTTAATCAGCATTTCAGAAACTGGGCGTTAGTATCTGTTAAATACTGTCAAATATCATAATTATTCTAACCATTGTTTTATATTCTGACATTCGAGAGATATATTACACTTACATAGATGGGTTGGTTCGGTCCCGGTTGGTTCTTGAAGATAGTCTCGCCGCAGAGGAGCGATTCCACTTCCTCGGTCGCTTGCAAGATCTGTTAAATAAATAAAGATTTTGTGCAATCATGTTTCATAAACACTGCTCTGAAAATTATGAAGAGAAAATATGATAGAATGGTCCAGAACTAAAGATGCTAAAATAATATGCCAATTTGTAGTGCCAGTTACAAATTGAGTGCTTTGATTTGAATATTTAAATTTGAAATTCTAATTATAAAATTATCAGATGTTTTTATAACCTCAATTGAGAGTAATTTTTATAACCTCAATTTTCCTCGTTGATTTTTCAATGAGAATTAAATAATCTTATTCAAACAATAATTGGAAAATGTTAACCTTACGAATTCTATTTAGTGACCTTTACCGTAAAACCCTGTTCAGGTGCGCGTGCGCAGTGTTTGTTGTTAATTTCATCCAGAATTCCAGAGATATTTTAGGAACATGGTCTTTCACACCGTATTTCGGGTAGGGCGGCCAATCTCAACGGAGACTAGCCTTCGTCGCGGGAGATATTGTAGTGCAGCCGTGTGTGCGCAGACACAGGTGCAGTCTGTCCCCCCCCCGCGCGGCGCAGGCGCAGCCGCACGCGCCGCGCGGGCTACACCGCCAACTGCCCCACTCCGTGCTGTTGTTGCTGTTGTGCTGTGCTGTTTGTTTGTTGTGTCCGGGTTGGAGACTATAATGTTATAGGTAAGGGCCAGTCGTGCTACCTTGGCCGTGGTATCCTTCCAGTCGGGCATCCTGCTGGCGCGCGTGTCGGCGGCCGGCGTGGCGGCGCTGAGCTGTTGTTGTGCTTCGCTGAGCGCCTTCTGCAGCTCGGGGTCGCTGCGGGCCGTGCGTGACGACATGCCCACGTGGATCACGCGGTTCGCTAACCTGGATACATACAAGATTTTTTTACTCGAAGAGATCTTCATCTTTTTTCAATATTACTAGATAAAACTCAAACAACTTCATCGTTTTTATAATAAAACTCAGACAACTTCATCGTTTTTTTTAATAAAACTCACACAACTTCATCGTTTTTTTAACATTAATCGATAAAACTCAGACAACTTCATCGTTATTTTAACATTACTCGATAAAACTCAGACAACTTCATCGTTTTTTTAACATTACTCGATAAAACTCAGACAACTTCATCGTTTTTTTTAACATTATTCGATTAAACTCAGACAAATTCATCGTTATTTTAACATTAATCGATAAAATTCAGACAACTTCATCGTTTTTTTAACATTACTCGATAAAACTCAGACAACTTCATCGTTTTTTAAATATTACTTGATGAAACTCTTTTTTCGTTCATGTCCGTCACTAATCGAAAAATAACATAAAACGAAATGTTGAACGTTTGCGCATTGTATTTGATTCGAATTGAAAGTGTTTCATCCGAATTTTAAGTGTTCTAAACTCTTAAAAATAGAAATTCAAATCTTGTGCCCAAATCTGTTAGCAAATAAATACTATTTCGAACCGTCATGTTGTAACGTTTTACCGTTACCGTCTTCATAAACAACTGAATGACAATAATAAATGTCAAGTCAAACCACAGATGTAATACAATTAGGGACGTCTAAGTTACTAAACGTAATTAGTTAGCTGTCCGTGCTAGTGTTTCACGCGGTCGACGCACACTCACATAGTTCAACAAGTGATTACAACCGCACTACCGCAGATCTTTACTAAGCTCCTACGCTCCTAATAGCGCAACGCCATCTAACGAAAATATCAGAAATGCAATGCATTTTGTCAGTACAAGAACGAGATATCTCGATTCAAAAAATTCACAAAATAATTAAACAGAGCGCGTTTAACGAGAAATTTTTAGGGAGTGGCATTTTACAATTCAGAGTTTTCGCTCACGGCCACTAGAGGAAATTGGCCGCGCGGGTGTAGAGCTTCAAACGAATTAGCGAAAAATCGTCAGATTATGAATGTAAATACCCCTTTATTACATAAACAACTAGAATCTGAGAAAAGTTAACAAGGGAAACAATACATTTTATTTTATTTACAACTGCCAGTCAGCCATTCAAATTTATCGTAAAGGGAAACATTAGAATGTTTGAAAAAACTATCACGTCGTTTGTAATTTATACTTATATCTGAGCGAGCACGGCCTAACGTAATTATGTGTTTCTTATTTTCAAAACTTAACCTTGGAAAGCATGTTTCCTCACAAAGAAACAACGAACCTAAACAACAATGTATAGGCTACCACTAAGCTACCAGACGGGCCGCACGCGGGCCAAAAGACATTGTAGTTAATTAGAAAGTCCTTGACGAATTATTGCCGCCATCCTAATCCTACTGATCGTACTAATAACTTTTCAAATCTATTTAAGAAATTTCAACTTATTAACTATCTACTTACTTACCCCAAATACATAATTACAACGTACACTTTCACTAAAGTCAAAACACTTTAATCACTGTTTTACGAGGCATGCCTTTTAAGTTCTGTCGTTTCCATATTTACTTATATTATAATTTTGAATTTGGAACTGTTCTATATTCGAATGTGTTTAAATTTGGAATCTCAAAACAGTTGAAAGTATTAGGATTAATGCTATTGTTTAGTCACAGCGTCGATTGGAATCTTTCAGGTTACGTACGAAAATGAATCTCTTTTCTACAACTTTAGAAGAGGCTTGACACGGCTTCAGTGTTTTGAAGAGCTAACATCTGTATTCAGTGATGAAGCCCCATGTCTGCGGACTGTCGAACGCTGGTATTTAGAATTCCAGCGTGGACATACTAGTGTTAGTGACAAATCTCGCGAAGGACGCCCAAAATCCGCCTTCACTGAAGATAACATCATTGCTGTGAGACAACTAATTCTCGAAGATCGTCATGTGACGTATCGCGAGATAGAGGCTCTATTAGGCATCTCAGGGACAACCATTCAGAAGATCTTGCATGAAGCGCTTGGTGTGAGAAAGCTAGTTTGCCGTTGGATACCGCATCTGCTTTCCGACGATCACAAGGCGGCCCGCGTCAGATGGTGTAAGAAAACTCTGCAAAGGTTCAACCGAGGACAGTCAAATCACGTCTACGATATCATCAGTGGTGACGAATCTTGGATCTATGCCTACGATCCTGATTCCAAACAACAATCTACAATCTGGGTCTTTCAAGACGAGCCAAAGCCGACTAAAGTTGTTCGTTCTCGAAGCTCTTCAAAGAAGATGGTGGCCACGTTCGTTGGAAAAACGGGCCATGTTGCGACTATTGCACTTGAAGATCGTAGAACGGTTAACGCAGAGTGGTATACCACAGTTTGTTTACCACAAGTCATCGCCGAACTTCGAAATTCTAACTCAAACCGACGCATCATCCTGCACCACGACAACGCAAGCTCACACAGCGCTCGTCAAAAGATTGAGTATTTGAAGCAGGAAAAAGTAGAAATTCTTGACCATCCTCCATACAGTTCTGACCTAAGCCCTAACGATTTCTGTACATTTCCTAAAATTAAGAAAAGTCTTCATGGTCAAAGGTTCCAGTCCGCTGAAGAAGCAGTCGACGCTTTCAAGTCAGCCATTTTGAACACCCCACTTTAAAGTGGAATAAATGTTATAATACCTGGTTTGAGCGAATGGAAAAGTGTATTAAGCTACGTGGTGAATACTTTGAAAAACAATAAAAAGTACTATAAGGTTCTAGTTGTGTTTTTTTCTTCAAACGACAAAACTTAAAAGACATGCCTCGTATACCAACAAACTAATACTACTACTACGATTCTCGTACTGATAAACTAACGAATTCAATAAATAATACGAACAAAATGCAAATTAACTGCAAGTGTAAACAAATTATAATGCGATTACGTCAAACAGCAACCACACAATAGCGTCGCCCTGCAGCCCCGGATCTTCAATTTTTTTTAGGCGGGGCCAAATCTGATAAAATGCCGCCCCCGCCCACTTATATTTATTTTTACCTATCTTTATAATTTATTTAAGCCTATTTATTTACAGATAAACAGGGTGTTAGGGTAAACACCGTTATCCTTGAAACCAGTTGTTGGTGTCATTTATAGAACGTAAAATCAATGGAAAATTACAACTTTTTTATTTTAATTACATTTTATCACAAGACTACTTTTACCCGACTACTTTATAAAAAACACAGGATAGGATTTAAAATAAAAATCAAAAATTTCATTTGTGAATTGAATTGAAATTACAATTTTACTCTTCGAGCTTTTTGTTCTGCAAATAAATCTATGGCTTTGTCATAATTTAGCTCTTGTTCAATTCGATTTTCTCTCGCTATTGCAAAGACTCGATAAGCATTCCTGCCTCATAGAAGATCGCAAATAATTTATAATTAGTTTTAGTTTGCTAAAACTTCGCTCATTGCGGATGTAGTAGGAAGCGTAGAGTACACACGGCTACACATCGAGCTATACATTTCCAGTTTATGCTGATCTCGCATTGTGTAGGATTTTCGTACAATGCGAGGTCAGCTTATACTGGAAATGTATAGCTTGATGTGTAGCCGTGTGTACCTAAGCCCCTAGGTATCGGTCGAGTTGCGATGGCCACAGTAAAACAAGAGTGAAATTTCTATACTTGTACTACTATTTATTCTGTGTTTAAAGTTAAGTAAATGATGATAGTTGTCCATTGGTCTGTAAAGTGTGAATTTTGCCGCCCTCTGAACTTGCCGCCCGGGGCATAGACCCCGGCTTGCCCCCCCCTAGATCCGGGGCTGTCGTCCTGTCCGAACTCCGAGCCGAACGGATTACGAAATTCAACGAAAACTACCGAACCGATATCGCTGCATCTCGTTCACGCGCACGCAATTTTAGATCGCTTTAGGTACCATAACTCGTATTTGACCGGCTTGCTTGAAGCGTATGAAACCGGGGTGTCACGTGACCGAAGTGACGTCATGACGCCTTGATTTTTGAAGGAGCGATAAGCCAGCCGCGCCGCCGAGTTATTTTAGAGAATTTTTTTTTGCTGTTGGGAGACAATAAATACAAAACATTGAATGTAGGCGTTTTGTATAGTTTTAATTATATGGTGTATTAAATACCTCTAGTGTGATTACTGAACAGGCATTTTAAACACTACTGACTGTGACATTTTTCAATGACGATAGAGTGGTTTTGTTTCGAATTCCAGAAGGGAAGCCGATAGGAATCGGCTTGTAGGGTAGCTTCGTCCCTCTACAGCAAGCTCCGTGTCGGGTACCCTTTTTACCCGCGTGGCCACGTCGAGCACCCTACGGGTCAGGCGCGAACGTCCGCCGCCCGTCACCGCCCTGGCGTCAGCAGCGCGGCACACCCGCCCAGTCATCACCACACCAGGCTGAGCCAGGAGAGTACTGCGTCACTCCCAAGGAGATTGAGAAGATTGTGACCATAGACGTTCCCACCCCTTTCTCGTATTTAATAAATATTTTATGTTGACAAGGTTGCGTGGTTTTATTTGTACCCCCACGTATACTCCATCCGTCACACAAACCAAAGAAACGATGTATGGACTGCGTGAAAGATGATATAGCTAGAAAGGGAGTGACTACCGAGATGACGACGAAAAGACATGTTGCGCCGACACCAAACAAATTGGGATAAGGGCAGCAGAATTATGAACTTCGGACCGTCCGCGTCACTTCCATTCTCTAATGCCTCATTTACATTCAGCCCATGCCGCTGCCCCTCGCGCTGCCGGCGATAATCCCCTAAACACTGCTGCAGCAGGATCGAGAGGAGTGTGTGTTTACATACTGCCCTACCACTCACTTCGCTTTCAAGTTTCGGCAATGGCAGACGTCGAAATAATTACAGCGGCCGTGCTGTGTCGTTTTGCGATACATAAATATGTTCGATATTTAAAAAGATATCGAATACAGAAACAAAGTTCGTCGTAGACGATGATGGATGATATCTATGCATAGTACTGAGCGACGGAGCAGAACGTAAACACGCACTGCCGCTCACGCTGCCGGTCCTTTGACTTCCGCGCAAAAAACCGCCATTTTGGCAGCGCGAGTGGCAGTGGCAGTGGCATGAGAAGTATCGTGTTTACACAGTAAACGTCTACAAGTCTACTTTTACAAAAAGTCTACTTTGTAAAGTATTATATTATTTTTATAATTATTGTGAATGTGAAGATTATGTGGATCTTTCTTTTCTTTTTTATTATTTATTTTTTCTTAATTTTAATTAATCATAGTCTGGCAGTTTGAGTAATTTATGCGGCCTAACCAAATGTCCTTTCTTTGGTATTGTTCGTCAAATCGTTGAGTTCCTTAAATTCGGAGTTGAGCTGCACAATTACTGACAAATGCGTGCACTGACTGGACAGGTCCACTCAATCTGTGTGGTTCTTTCCTCAAAATACCAAGATTATGTCTGGACTTTAAAAGAGACTGTGACCTCTGAGTTTGTTTCGGCCTTTCTTCTCAGAGTAGTCAGATAGGAAACGCCGACCTCATCTAGTTTTAAAAATGTGATTGACGTGTAAAAGTGTTTGTACAAACCTACTTACAGAAATAAAATCATTTATCATTTATCACACACGTCCTGCCCACTTCCCTGCTCATTTCGGCTGAATGTAAATTAGGCATTATATTTGCAGTTTTCAGATCCGAAACCAGCAGAACCCTTTCTAAAAATAATTTTTTCTGGAGGTATCCGTATTATAAAGAATATTATAGTATGTATAACTCACTTGGTGATGGCGGCCGACGTGTGCGCACACTTCATGGGGTCGTTGTGTTTCGTGGACTCCTCGCGCATGCGCTCCATGGTCTCGCCTGCAAAATATTATCAGCTTTATTAGTCCTAAACTGTGAATTTAATGTTAAATATATTCATGCTTACAGTGTTTTCATTTGTCCATAAATATTTATCAAAATCTTGTCTTTGTTTTCAATCACAATAAATAAAAACATATAAGTAAACATAATTAATAAAAAAATAAAAAATTGAATTGAAATGTGATTAAAATCATAAAATTAAATTAAAATTTGATTATAATCATAAAATATAATTAAAATGCCTAATAATACGCCTGCCTCTGAGTAACTTTACCTGCAGTCTGCACAAAGTCCATTGGATCAACGGACTGGTCGCACAGGTCTCGTATCTTGGACAACGACTCTGCATATCTTGTTAGCAGGCTCTTGTAGTTCTCTATCACGGCCTTAAAATTAACATAACATTGAAAATAATGACTTCAACGGGATACGATGTCATAAAATCAAAATTATGATTAAATAAATTATAATCAAAGCAATAATTTGGTAAGCCCTCAATCTTACCTTGTCGTCCGGAGATGCAACTCTTTGCTGTGCCGCCTTCACTAACATTGGAGCCAGCAACTCCGCCTGAAAAGATAACAATGTTTTAATTTTATAGCTTACCTACCTATTTCAGTTTTATCCCCAAGATACAGACTATTATAACTCTAGTTTGGGTTCCCTGGCAAATAATACACGGTGGTGGGTCATCGACGCAGAACCTGTTACCATGAATTCAACACAGATCATTCTGGACCCTCCTGGGTTGAAATTTTGCGCCAGTTATTAAAAAAAAATCTGCAGTTTCCTATAAAAGTAATCCTGACCAACGCGGTCAAAATGAACAGCAATTTTTTCTTCCAGGTCCAAAATTCATGTTTGTGCGTCGATTTCCGTGCCACCCTGTATATTGTAACCTAGCTGTAGGTAATATTTTAAGCTAATCATGTCGTCTCAACTTTGTGCTAGCCTGTGAACCTGCTTACGTTATTACCTGGACAATAAAATATTTTCTATTTATTAAGAATCTTTTTATAAAGATAGTCTTTTGCATTATTATCCAAATAACGTCGCATTTTACGCATAAAGTGACGAGATCATAAACCAGTCGACTTTTTACCCGTGATTACTTAAAAAATCCCAGTCTAGCGAAGGCTTTAAAAGTGAAACGTGCGTGGTAAACTTTGCTTGCGCGATGCAGGACTTTGCGTGACGTCAGTGAGATGCGTAGTTCGCATGTGGCGTTGTAGATGCCGCCACAGAAGCATACCTTTCCAAGTAGTACATGATGAGGTGCTTACCTGTTCACTGCAACTATTGAGCTGTGTGCTGACAGTCGTTCCCGCGTCCTTATCAGTGTCTGCGATGAGTCTGGCTGTCTTAGTGATACGGCCTAGTTGGGCCAGTAGCTCGGCTATCTTCTTTTCCAAGAGGAACTTGCGTTTTGATTGGTCTGGCAAAGTTCAAAAATACGTTAAAATATTTGGCAAATGTGGATAACATAATATACATTGATGCTTGGTCTTTCTGGTTCAGAAATGGACGGGCCCGGAGCGTCCTAAAATAGGGTTGAGCTACGCGATGACTGGTGCATGCATGCCGCCTGTCGGGACAGGTCAACTCAAAGCTGCAATGGCTCTTTCTTCAAGATGGCCCTTCCAGAGATGGCCCTGCATTGTTAGACTCACATAATATGTTAGTAACATTGTTTGTACTTTAAAAGAGACCATGACCTCTGAGTTTGTTTCGGCATTTCTTCTCAGAGATCAGTCAGTTGAAATGCCAGCAGCATCTAGTTTAAAAAAAAATGACCATATTGACCTGTAAAAGTGTCTTAGAAGATCTACTTACAGAAATCAATCTACCTGCCTTTTCCCAATTATGTTGGGGTTGGCTTTCAGTCTCACAGCCTGCAGCTGAATACTAGTATTTTCCATGGAGCGACCGCCTATCTGATCTCTATAACCCGGTCACTGCGTAACACGATACCCTTTTGGTAAGACTGGTTATCAGACGGGCCAAGGGTAGCTTAATCTTCGACAGACCCGTGCGGTTGTTATCATTTAGCCACGAGGTCCTCTATCTACTAAGGTACAGAAAAAAAAACCGTATCAGGACCTACCCTGTTCATAATCAGCCACTAAGTCCAGGTCCGCGAGTGGTGCCTCAGCGTCCATGAAGTCCTGCACGACCCTGGTGACTACTCCTCGCTCGATGCCCTTCTTAAGCTCACGAACACGCTCCATCAGCGCACTAGGAAGGTAAAGGAGATTTAAGATCATATTTACGGTTTTTGTGACATAGGAAATCTAGATTCAACGACAAAATTCGTAAGAACATGATAACTTTCACTTTTTTTTAAACAGCTTTATTTTGAAGTAGTAAGTCCATGGCGAAACATGTAAGATCATAACTATTGGGTCCCCACCTATAAAATTGGTGTTTTTTTCTCACAAATAGAGAACATCGTCACTTCTATGATTTAAAATATATTCACCAATTGCTTGTTTCGAGCTTCTGACTACCCGTAACGACTGTCAAAGATCCACAAATGACAGCCGGGACCAACGGCTTAACGTGCTTTCCGAGGCACGGAGGAGTCTCGGTATGTAAAGATGGTCACCCATCCACGGACCAACCCCGGCAAGCGTGGCTTAACCTGATGGATCGACCCGTGCGGCTGTTAATACTTAGCCACGAGCTCCTCTCACCAATTGCTTGATATTATATCGAATAATGACCATCATAGACAACTACCAATAGTAAAAAAACCTTATTACTTATAGTTTTCTAAACATAAGAAATACCTTAAAAATGATTCCTCATTTTGTTAGCAGAAATTACCACTATTTTTTTTAACTTGGCCAAATCTTATTTTTGTTGCTTAATCTAAGTGGCATACGTTAGTTTTTAAACATTAGTGCATAAAAGTTTTAAAACATTTGTGTGCATGGGTGTTATATAAATTAAGAAAATGTTAGTATTAAAAATGCAACTTCTTTAAAATTCCCCATACACAACGCTGATTTCATAGATGGGGACCTAATATTAACCCGTCGGGGATTACAAACGTGATGTTATGTCACATACACACAGCAATATTATTTCAAACTGCTTCTCTACATACCTGTACTGCTCATGATCATATTTCTTGCTACACTCAGTGAGCAACTGTTCAGTTTCCTTCACCAAGTTCCTCATGTCCTCCTTTTCAGTGCCTTTCAGATCTTCCGTTACCTGAACGAAAAATATCACATAAGTACCGAAAATTTTAAAAATTGAGCATTTTGAACGCGCCTTAATCCCGCTAAACACTAACGCACCCTTAGCGTTCGGACGCACGGGGCGAGCGGGCGGCCGGCGCGCGCGATGTCGGCGACAGATCATCGTTGCGCACACGTATTAATGTTGCTATCGCGTGTGTCCACAATTTGCGGTATAAATTACATTATGTTGAGACAGTACACATTACAACAACAAGTTGAGATATTATTATATATGGCCCCAACACAGAAATTAAACATTCTTCTCTCCACATTCTCCACGTGGTGAGAAGAATTCTTTCTTCTACGCGGAGCAAAATAGTAGGCGATACATTATTAGATTCCATACTGGGAACCCTTGATATTTATCATATTAAATGTCCAGCAGTGGATGTCTTTCGGCTGATATTATTATGATGGATCCAAATTAAAAGAGTAATTTGTGTACTTAAATAGCTGCGTTTTTACATTTTACTTTGACTTTCTTTTTTACCCGACTGTGGCGAAGCTTAAAAGGAGGATAATGTTTATTTATAAGATTACGAAGAATCCGAAAATATTAAGAATACGAAGCTATATTATGACAGATTTTTGATGTTTATAAAATGACTGGTGGAAGTTTTACTTACCTTGTTAGCAACTTCAATAAGGTTGCGTACAGCTTGCTGTCCGTTTGTCTTCACCTCTGCCTTGGATACGGGCTTGAGGAGCCATTTGGACGCAGAGTCGAACCTGACACACAAACATTAATAAATGTTTTTAAATTTTCATTTAAGTTACTTTATAATAAACTAGCTGATGCCCGCGGCTTCGCCTGAGTTTATCGCGAACAGACAGACAGACGTGGCGGAGGACTTTGTTTTATAATATACAGGGTGTTAGTGTTAGCACCGTTATCCTTGCAACCAGTGGTTTGGTTTCATTTATAGAACGTAAAATCAATGGAAAAATACAACTTTTTTTTTTAAAGGAAATCTACATTTTTCCACAAGTATATTTCACCCTACACGCAAGGGCAACGAACTTGCGTCTCAACACGGCGGGCGGCGGTTGGCGGGGGCGGGCGGGGCGCGCGGTACGTTACATGACCCTTCAGTCAGCTGTTTCGCAGCGCTCTCGAGCGCGTATCCATGAGTATCGGGACGGTGACGGATATTTACTTTTTAAAATGTTTTAATGAAAATAAGGTTTTTTTTTGTTGTTACTGGGTCATTTATTTTTATGTTTAAGTCAACTACCCATGGTTTGAGTGACAACGGTGTTTACCCTTATATACTGTATAGTGATAATATAAAATATTGAATCGCCCGGCTTACATGAGACTGGTGAAAAGTGGGTGTACAGTCACGAGCAATAATATGTATACACTTAGCAACTTTTAAAAGTGATTTTCTCCTACTGTATTGATTGTAACTTTATAATATTACGAATATAGTATTTTGGAACCCCTATTATTATGAAAAAATTATCATCTGAAAGTTACAATTTTAATTCCACGAGAAAATCGTTATGGAATTTTGCTGAGTGTATACATATTTTTGCTCGTGACTGTACAATTGGTACACCTCTGTCTCCTAACCCTTGGAGGAATACAGGTGTGATGTTGTGTATGTGTTGTAATCATGGCATTATGAAATAGGCAAGTGGGTACTTCCATGGTTTCAACAGCTCAATAGTAGATATCATCGCGTGCATTTCCGAAGATAGTCGATGATTACCGAAGCGCATACTTTTCCTTGGACATCTGTTAGCACAACTCGTGCGCACTAACATGGCACCTGTCTCGGATCTCAACACTCCCCCGCTGCCCGCGCGGGGGAGGGACACACGTCACTGAGCCAGGTGCCACGTTAATGCGCACGGGTTGTACCGTTAATTTAAAACATTGATTGATACTCACTGTTTCTGAACATAGCTCTTCTTTTCTTCCTGTAAAAACGGTTTATGAATTAGATCGTAACGAACTTATTAAAAAAACGAGGCAGGCTTACAGTAGTCGCATATGATGTGTAATATCTGACATCTCGGCTGTCGTATATAAGGTGAATCTTTTCATACACGAAATCGCTTAAAGGGTCATTGTACTTATTATTATGAACAACTTTCACTATGGGCCCAACCATGAAATCGCGATAAAAAATCTGCTGTTCCCTACATTTTGACAAGATTTGCGAACATAAATGTAGGGAACAGCTGATTGACTTTTCACGTCACGCATCATCATCCTGTTCACAACCTCTCGGAAAATGGGTTGGTGCCACCTGACGGCCAACTCTAGCACTACGCGCGCTCATTGGTCAATCAAATAGCGCGCGCATCCCCAGCTTCCTGTTACAAACTTCCGTCCCTTCTTACGAAATCCCTTAAACAGATTGCAGGAAAGCGAGAGGACACATCAAAAATATATATTTTTTAACCAACCATTCATTTACAACCAACTTTTAATTAAGTAATATAAAATAAGAATACCTCTGAATCGTCTGTGGAACCTTCTATAAGTTTGACTCGCTGGCCACTGGTCCTGCAAATACGATATCATTATAACTTTACACCAACATAAAATCAAGTTAACGTCTATCACTGAACTGGAGACGGAATAGGTTCTTCTTTTGCTTTTCGTGTCGATACTACTTTTACTCTTTATATCGTTCTACTCTTTTTTTATTACAAAGCTAACTAGCTTCAACTTTTTGACTAACTGACCAACTCTTTGACAATTCAAAAGTGCCTGTAAATGGTTTAATTGAAATAAATGCTTTGAGTTTGAGTTTGAATTTATTACTTTTTATTTAAACTAGCTTCTGATACTCATAAATTCTGTGAGTTTCGTCAACTTACTTAAAAGACCAAGTATTACTTACATAACTGGCGAAATGTGGATGTTTACTGTATAGATACACCACTGCCTAACCCTTGGGGGATTACAGGCGTGAAGTTATGTTTTTATTACTTACTTGACATTCTTGAGCAAGTTCTCGAAGGCGTCGAGCACGTCCTTCCGTTTGTTGAACATCACCCATTTCATCACTTCCGGCTCGTCCGGGGCTGACTTCACCTGCTTTATTAACTCCTCTGTGTTTGTGAGAAGAGCTCTGTGAATACAAATAGTTTTTTGAAGTGAAAACTTTTTTAGGCGCGTTGAGCGAACAAAAATCATGAAACTCGCGTCATCGTCACCGAATGCTTTCCATGTGCTTTACATATACTGTGTATATATGTGTAGTTTTTGGGTGAACAAAAATGATGGAACTCGCGTCATCGTCACCGCACGCTTCCCATGAGCTTTATGTATACTGTGTATTCACAAGTTACTTAAGTTTTCACTTCTATCGACAATCCCCAAAGACTGCCGCATGTTTTTTATCATTATTGTTTTGGTCGAATTACGAAACGCAGCTCAATTTAAAGACACAGCTAAGACTCATGCTGTCTCATTCACTTTAGGGGATCCTGTAGAGACAAAAAGACTAGGAACGTCATAAAGTAAGTTGTCCTGTTTAAAATAGGCTATGACACTTTCTAGATATGCGAAGTTACTCATAGTGCTTTTTATCCTTTTTTGTCAGATTACAAGTGTGAAAAACTTTTCAAAAAAAAAAAAAAAAAACTAGTACCTAAAAAACTGGTCAGATTTGAATAATATACGAAAATACGTTACTAAAATAAAAGGGTTTCCACAAAATAAAACCAAAGGGTATCGTATTACCCAGTTACTGGGTTGTGGAGGTCAGATAGGCTGTCGCTCCATGTAAAATACTGGTATTCAGCTGCATCCGATTAGACTGGAAGCCGACCCAGATTGATTGACATTAGTAAAATAAAATGAGAGTCCGTTTTCTCGACATATCGAGAAAACGGACTCTCATTTGTAAAATTGGTTTTTAGAGTACTCACAGAGAACTTTTCATGACCTCGTCGACTTGCGCCTGAGTTTCGGCAGAGACTTCGCCTGCAGTCGGTACGAGGTCAGGATGCTCTATCAAGTTGGAGGCATCGTTGATATTGTCCATCAAATCCATCACCTTTGATATTATTCCCTCCTAAACGAAAAAAAAATAAAGCATTTTTTTTGTGAATTTTAATTTTAGTTTAAATAAAAATAATCATAAAAATACAAAAATATAATATTTTTTTTTGCATTGGGACAGTAATGGATTATCAAAATAAAAAATAAATAACTTCATCATATACTTCCACTGATGAGCTTAGTCCTGTCACAAGGTAGATCGACCGATAATGCGAAAAATAAAAATTAAACTATAAATTTAATATTTTCAACCATTTGATTCATTTTTTTTAGTTTTGTAGGAAAAAAGTTCTGTCGCTGTTACATGGAGGTCTACTCCTAAATCACTCACATGGCTTTTTTATCGTAAAAAATCTGTGGGCTTGCCCTGATTTTGAACCCTAGGCCCGCCACTGACCTTATCATTAGGGTTTCCTGCCACACCCTTGAACAAAGCTCCACTCGAGCTATTGATCTCCTTCCTGCACTGTTTCAGCATGTCCTTGAGCTCTCCATCTTTGGTCTTCTTGATACCATCGTCTATGTCCTGCAGGAGATCTTGCACCTGGACCTTCAGCACTCCTGTCTCTTCTTGCACCTGAAATAGAGACACATTAATGCATGCATCAACGATATATCAGTCTCCTTGGATAATTTACTTAGTGTGCAGAAGTTATCTGGTTTTTTTAATATTATTCGATGGCAAGTTCGACCAAACTTTTATAACTATTACAAGTCATAACTAGTCCAATGATTGAGGAAGGTTATGGGCTATTTAACATCACAAAACGCTTTTTGCAAAAAGAACGCTATGCGAAAACGAAATTATAGCGACGCGGTGGGTCGGGGGCCAAAATTTCAAAAACTTGGACAAAGTCGTGAACAGAAACTAGTTTATAATATATAAAATTATGATATTTTCAGACAAAAATAAGCTGCAGCAAGTCATCAGACTCCACAGTTACCTGCTCTTCATGAGTGGCCATGATGATGGACACACAAGTCTCCTCGACTCCTCCGACAGCTTTGTGCAGTTTGGCCACATCCACTATACCTTCCTTGCCTATGGAAATATCTTTCTCTGATACAGATATCTGTAGAATAAATACAACATACATTAGAATAGAATACTCTTTATTATTTACACCATATGAATTACAAATATACATTTTACATAAGTCATATCGCTAAAAGCGATCAACACCATAATCAATCCAATCTGCCTAGCCTTTTCCCAATTATATTGTGGTCGGCTTACAGTCCAACCGGATGCAGCTGAATACCAGTATTTTACATGGAGCGACTGCCTATCTGACCTCCACATCCCAGAAACTGGGTATTACGATACCCCTTGGCAAGACTGGTTGGCCGGACTTCAGGGCTTCTGTCGATCCGTAACGACTGTCAAAGATCCACAAATGACAGCCGGGACCAACAGCTTAACGTGCTTTCCGAGGCACGGAGGAGTCTCGGTATGTAAAGATGGTCACCTATCCATGGACCAACACCGGCAAGGGTAGCTTAACCTGTTGGATCGACCCGTGCGGCTGTTATTACCACGAGCTCCTCAACACCATAATCAAGCCTTGTTTTTTGTTAATAGGTGGCTAACAAGCCGCAGACTGTAAGTGGTCACTACCGCTTTTCTGCAATACAGAGTCATCGCAAGTACTTTACCATTCCAGAGACAAACTAAATACCTACTCCTGCATGCTGTATTTTGATTCAATTATTTCGGGATTACGATGTTGGTCCTATGGGAAAAGTTGTTTAGTGAGATGGTCCGTACCACACCCATATGACACACCTTTCTGATACAAGCTGTATATAAATACTACTACAGGCTGTAAGGGTAAACACCGTTGTCACTCAAACCATGGGTAGTTGACTTAAATATAAAAATAAATGACCGAGTCACAAAAAAAAAAACGTTGTTTTCATTAAAAGATTTTAAAAAGTTTCTATCCGACACCGTTCTCGCTAGCGAAACAGCTGACTGACTGAGGGAGGGGTCGCGCTCACGGCCGGTCAGGTCACGTTCCGCGGCCCCCGCCCGTGTAGAGACGCAAGTTCGTGGCCCTAGCGCATAAGTGAAAGGGTGAAATACTCTAGAGGTAAAACGTATTTAATAAAAAAAAAGTCGTAATTTTCCATTGATTTTACGTTCTATAAATGACACCAAACCACTGGTTTCAAGGATAACGGTGTTTACCCTAACACCCTGTATACTAAGTACTAAAGTACAGCTTATAGTACAATAATTGCGGAGTGGGGCGCGTCTTCGTAGATGGCATTACGTATAATTTTGGTCATTGCTGCAAAAAATAGTAAACAATCATCGAGGTATACAACTGACCAGATAAGCAGCTTGAGCGGCACACTCAGTACTGTTGCTGACTGCGGAGGCCACGTAGTTCAAACTCTTGAGGAACTCTTCGCGGGACATAGCCTGGTCACTGTTTAGTTTGTCTGTAATAATTATAATTTAGAATTTAACAAAAATACATCTAATTGACGAAACCCAAAGCATGAATCCAGCTTATGAAGGGGCACGATTCAACATTTTTTTTGCCTGATCTTACACTCTGCTTTGTAGTGTATCTAAATTCCTAAGATTGAGTAGCAGATTTACTAATCAGCGAGTAGACCAGGCAAGACGTACATAACAGAGGGAGTGAAACAACATTTTAAACAGGGTTCATTTTTGAACTGGTAACAATTAAGTCTATCAAGCAAACGTGATAAGATTGCAAACTGTATTTTTTAAAGTTTGAAAAACACTACATAATATTATCACGTCTATTTTCCCCGAAGGTATAGGCAGAGGTGTAGTACACCCACATTTCGCGGTTACGTGTAAGTTACGGTTAGTTCTTGAAAAAAAAAAAGAAGTTTACTTTAAAAATATTGTTTATATGAGTACTCACGCAACACATCTCTCTGCGACTGCAGGGTATCCACACAGTGCACATAAGGCAAGGCTCCACACGGCTGCGGCGATGCTTGTAACAAGCTTCGTTGTAGTTGTAAGGACCGGTGCACTTCACCGCACTCTTGGTTCACGCGTCCTGCTGGGTTTACACTGCGTACCTGTAGACGAGAGAAATATAGAGAATAGAAAGAGATTACAAAAAGTGGCATGTGAACGCGACGAGAGCATTTGGATAGGATGTAGTTTACAAGGCCTAAGAGCCATTACACACGATGCGGTGAGGCGGCGGCGCGGCGCCGGAGCGGTGTCGCTGCGGCAGCCTACATATAAAAATGTATGGTGTGGCACACGGCGCCGTCCGGTGCGCTCCGGCGCTGCACCGCCATGTCCTGTCCGTGCGTTGCGGCACCGCACTCACCGTGTGGTCGCAAGTTCGGCGAGATGACCTGCGATGCGGCGCCGCACCGCATCGTGTGGCAGGGCTCTAACTCTACAAACCTCATATCTTGGTCAAAATGTATGGCTTGGCCGTTCCATTGAAGTATTTCATGACACAACATTAAAGACCTGTGACTTAATTTCTGGCGATTGAGTAAAGCTGTGATCGAATGGTAGCCAAGGTTAGGCCAAAGAACCACTAACCACAATGTTTTTGACGGTGACTGGTTTCTTTTCGTTTTATGGGGGTTGGAGGCTGAAATTACAGATTTCTTCATTTTTTTGTTGTTTGTGTGCCTGCATACAAAATTTCAGCTTTCTAGGACTTCGGGAAGTGTCCTAAAGGTTTTGATTTTATTTTTCACTTTTTAGTTGTGGTACCTACCTCACACAAATTCGTATACCGTTATCTGAGTAAATAACAGTGACGGAGTGAAATAATTATATCGTCTACATACGCAAAGTGGAAAAAATACGTAATTATTGAAGCTAACTCAAAAACTACGCAAGCAAAATTAATAAAATTTATATGGGACCAACTCTGAAGCATGACCTACCAAACAAAAAAAGAATCATCAAAATCGATTCATAATTGGCGGAGTAATCGCGTAACATAATATATACAAAAAAAACATACAGACGAATTGAGAACCTCCTCCTTTTTGAAGAAGACGGTTAAAAGGGAAGGTAGTGCCCCCCACTTTTTGTTTTTGACTCATCTAGGCGGAGGCACTGCCGTGCCCCCAGATAACTTTTAACTGTCAGGTACTGCTATTTCTTGAATATTATGTGTGCATAAAATACGAACCAATTTATTGATAGAGTCGTTGAGGTGGCGGCACGCTTCCAGAAGCTTTCTTCTCGCGTCATGGTGGTTAGGATCCTGAAAAAAAGCAAGTCTTTAGTTTCTGTTTTCTTAAATTAAAAGAAGATAAAGAGAATAGGAAGAAGAGGAACAAGAAGAGGCTAACAAAAAAATCAAATATACATTTTATCAATAACAAAAATAATAATTATATAGATGGCGTATAAAATAGTTTTTCTACTATATTCACCTGACAGACGAGTTCTGAAGTCTTCAGCAAGTTGTAGGTCGCGAGGCACATCTCGTGCGAAGCTTCCTCGATATTCTTGCATTGGACGGGTCTCTGAAATCGACGAAACACAATTCATAAATGAATTCACTATTAGGGGCAACAGAGAAAAATTGGGGAAGTGGAAAAGCATGGGATACATAGAGAAGAAGAATGGGTGTAAGGAAAGGGTGGTGGTACAGACTACTAGAGGTAAAGTTGTTTGTAAAGTCTGTTCCAAAAGTATCAGATAAATTTATAAACTGCTGCGCGCAAGCGACTCCGGCCGCTTAGTTAGAGCGACTCCGGCCGCATAGTTACTTTCCAATACCGCAGCGCGCGGGCCACTCCAGCCAGCTGCGCGGCCGTGTCGGCGGCGGCGTGCAGGCTGCGCGCGAGTGACTCCTGCCGCCTAGTTAGAGCGAGTCCGGCCGCATAGTTACCTTCCTATCCCGCAGCGCGCGGGCCACTCCAGCCAGCTGCGCGGCCGTGTCGGCGGCGGCGTGCAGGCTGCGCGCGAGTGACTCCGGCCGCCTAGTTAGAGCGAGTCCGGCCGCATAGTTACCTTCCTATCCCGCAGCGCGCGCGCCACTCCAGCCAGCTGCGCGGCCGTGTCGGCGGCGGCGTGCAGGCTGCGCGCGAGTGACTCCGGCCGCCTAGTTAGAGCGAGTCCGGCCGCATAGTTACCTTCCTATCCCGCAGCGCGCGCGCCACTCCAGCCAGCTGCGCGGCCGTGTCGGCGGCGGCGTGCAGGCTGCGCGCGAGTGACTCCGGCCGCCTAGTTAGAGCGAGTCCGGCCGCATAGTTACCTTCCTATCCCGCAGCGCGCGCGCCACTCCAGCCAGCTGCGCGGCCGTGTCGGCGGCGGCGTGCAGGCTGCGCGCGAGTGACTCCGGCCGCTTCACGCTCAGCACCACGGTCCCGCTCATTGACGACAGCTTCGTGGATAGCTGGTGCAGCTTGTCTTCTAGTTGTCTGTCATTGAGAGGAAGAATGCACTCAATAAATAAGTACAGTAAAACTTTTTTCTTAATGTCCCTCGCCAAACTTCGTGTTTCGTCACTCGTCGGATTTCTGTCAGCTGTCCTTTGCACTTGGTGCAGATCAGACGCTTTCAATCGACTTGGAAGTATATAGAGTTGTAAATACTCTTCTAACTTAATATAATTTATTTATTTTAAAAATGGGAGGAAATAGTTTAAGGAAAATAGTTTTACAGCTCTTTAAAGTTCACACGGAAATCAAAACAAAACAACAATAAAGTACTTAGTTCTGAATTCAAATTATTATAGACGATAAATCTAGTAAATTGATGGACATGGAAATTACATTCGTTTATATTCGGAAATGCGATGATTCCCGAGAAAATAGTTTTACTGTACCCTAGTCATGTCAACTAAAATATGTAATAAATTATGGGAAATAATTAAAGAGGAACTAAAATTTTATATATTCAGAAATATACTAATACAATTTCTATAATCTCGTAATCATCTCATCCCGCCTCGTATCGTAATCGAGGAAATATAATCAGCCATCCCATACATTTGGGTCGAGTTGACGTTTAGTATGGGACATTTAATTTTTTTTTCACGATTATGATTTCAGTCTCAAACAGAAAGTTGTTCAGTTTCACCATTATATCTGACCACACCTTTTTGATACACTCAGTATATTGAGTATAATGTAAATATCTCTCTACTTTATTTTTGATCACTACGAGATACCTGATTCTTCTGAACTGAACTGAGTGTGCATATTAAACAAGATTTATACATTCTGAGGTGACATCTTTTTTAAACCGATGCCGTATTTTGGCGTCGCATGCCTCGTCAGATAGTTTCATCGATGTCACATATTTGTGCTGCTACTTATATGCCTTGCACACGTGGCATAATATATTTTTTGCTGTATTCTTGAGAACAGATATTTAGGAATGCAATATAAAACCATTATATTATTGCCGAACTGTCAATAGTAATATATTTTGTGCTCGTGACTGTACAGTCACTTCCAAAATATGTTATTTTGTCTGGTATTTTAGTATTTCCATGAGAGAATCTTATTTTTATGTGTTTACATAACTCGAGACTCGGGATTATTGGTGTTTCGGAATTTCTGCCTACCCGTATCATACATAATAATGGTATTCTTCTGTCATTATTGTATATTTATATCTACTTACTTAGGAGTACCCTCGACCGGTTGCGTCTTACACAGTAATAACTTGTCGATATCCTCTGCGTTCAACACTGGAGTGTTTAGCTTCCGCGAAGAAATCAACTCGTCCGAGTCGTTAAGTTCCTGAAAATGAGGAAGATAAAAATTCTGTTAGGTCTTGAAATTAAACTAGGATTGACTTTATATTAAATATATTTTATGCAAAAGAACAACACGGTTCTCTCCCGCGCACTCCCGAATATTAGTGTCGTTTATCGACCACTTCGTGCCGATCGCAAGTGCTGCCCGCCCTCATACGCATAGAGTTGGGACAACTTGATTGGGCCTTTCTGACTCTCCTACGTCCTAGTAGGAGTCTTCAAATGAATTCCTAGCTCCTTGGGCCCGTCAGCACCGCCGGGATTTCAACTGCTGATCTCGTTATTATCCCTAGCATTTCAACTTTACGTTTAAAAAAAAACTGCGTTTGAATCAGTTTCTTTTTTGTACACACAGTATAAAAATTGGTCCCAGCTGTCATTCGTAGATTATTGACAGTCGTTACGGGCAGTCAGAAAACTTTATGTCTGACAACAACTTTTGACGAAGAGTATCGTATTTATAAAATACTAGCTTCCGCCCGCGGCTTCGCCCACGTGGTATGTCGATAAAAAGTAGCCTATGTCCTCCCCTGAGATGTCATCTATCTCCTTGCCAAATTTTATCGAAATCCGTTCAATGGTTTAGGCGTGAAAAGGTAAGATACAGACAGACACACAGACAGACAGAGTTACTTCGCCCACGTGGTATGCCGATAAAAAGTAGCCTAAGTCCTCCCCTGGGATGCCATCTATCTCCTTGCCAAATTTTATCGAAATCCGTTTCATTTCATTTCATTTCATTTATTTATTTTGTGAAACATAGGTGATTACAGGTGTTTTCGAAATATAAATGTCTATTGTACAAACCATGTCCCGCCGATAGGCATACAAAATTAGATTAATATGAAACAATGTCAAATTTACAAAAAGATGTCAAATTATACAATTGTCATATTATTAAAAATATAAAATTTAAAAATTGATCATAATTTGTCATCCAGATACTCCTTGACTGAATAATATACCTTGTCATTTAGTAGCTTAAAAATATTACTTTTGAAATCGTTATAGTTCTTACTATTTCTAATATGACAAGGTAATTTGTTGTACAGTTTTGGTGCCATTGCATAGACACTTTTATAAGTAAAAGCAGTTCTGGTGGTTATTGTTATTAATTTATCTGAGCGACGTTGACTTTCTACATGCTTAAACAAATGTACATTGGTTTTTACAAACATCAAAACCTCATAGATATACAGCGACGGTACTGACAGAATATTTAAATCCTTAAAGTGTGGCTTACATGTATCTGTTTTTCTTAATTTGCAGATGGCTCGGATGCATCTTTTTTGTGCCAAAAGTACGGAGGATATATTTGTAGCATTACCCCAAAATATGAGTCCAAACCTTAATGTGGAGGCTACATACCCATGGTATGCCGTTAGAAGGGCAGTTTTGTTTGCAACTTTACCTAACATATAAAGGGCGTAAGAAAACCGGTAAAGTGTCAAACAAACACTATCAACTTGAGTTTTCCATGTCAAATCATTGTCAATGTGCAATCCTAAAAACTTTGTAGTGTTCGTTTCTAGTACTGTGTCTCCTTTGTATCCGATTTGGTATTGTGTTGGTTCTCTTTGTCGAAGTTTAAAATTCATTATTTTAGTTTTAGTGAAATTAATTTTAAGGTTGTTGTCATTTAACCATTCTATGATTGACACCAGGTCGGTGTTTATATCTGATTCAATTTCTTTCAAATTACCCTTGTCGAAAACAATAGTGCTATCGTCTGCAAATAAGCACATTTGATGACTAGTTACATTGGGGAAATCATTTATATAGCAGATAAAAAATAATGGACCTAACACAGTCCCCTGTTGAACACCATACGAAATTGTTCTCGTACTTGAGGAGTATATTGTTTCAGTTTTTGACTTAATGTTGACTTGGCTAATCTGAGTAAACTGTTTTCTACCTTCTAAATACGATTGTATGAGGTCCAGCACATTACCTCTAATGCCGTAGCTATAGAGCTTTTTTAATAGTAATTTATGGTCAACATAATCAAAAGCGCGCGTCATGTCCATGTACATTGCTACAACCGGCTTTCTGTTGTCCATGTTGTGGTGTATCTTTTTAAGGAAATTGTACACTGCCATATTAATAGTTTTATTTTGCCTGAATCACATTTGTTCCTCACAAAAAAATTTGTTTTTTTTCAAAATAATTATTGAGTCTATTATAAATTACTTTCTCATTTTTTTTTGAAAATATAGGAATTAACGCTACAGGTCTAAAATTGCACATTTTTGTTTAATCATCTTTTTTGTGTAGTGGCTTGATAATCGATATTTTTAGAGCTTCTGGAAAAACTCCATTGTGTATACAAGCATTTATTATATCGCATAACACTGGCGCGACAATAGGTCCTACTGATTTGATCACACTGGTCTTGATGTCATCATACCCTGTGCTGTTTGTGTTTTTGAGGTTCTTTATTATAGTTATCATTTCTTTTGGGACTACTGGTTCCATGAACATAGATTTGTGGGATTTTAAGACATTCGTTTTATTATAAGTTTGACACTTTACATTGGATTGGCCTAGGTCTATGAAATAATCATTAAAGTTTTGCGCATACATTCGTTGTTTACCTCAATAGCGCTAATATGTGTTTTTGGCACGTTACTTTTCAGGTTGTTTATTATTTTCCAGGTAGCTTTAGACTTATTATTGCTGGTTTCTATGTAGTAGTTGTTTTGTGCTTTTTGTGTCTGTTTGATGACGCGGCGGTACCGGGCGCTAAATGTTGATAAAGCGGATTTTGTGTCTTTGTTTGGGTTTAGCCTATATTGCCATAGCAAAGACCGTCTCTTTTTGCTGCAGACTCTAATGCCCGGTGTGATCCACTTTGGTCTATAAGTTGTCGGTATTTTGCATCTTACTATTGGGAAGCATAGGTCGTAGAAAAGTTTGAATAATTAAAAAAACGCATTAAACTTTTCATTAGGGTTATTTGCTTCAGAAATGTCTGAAAAGCTCAAGTTGCCTATGCATTGCCTAAAACGATACATGTTTTCCTTGCTATAATCGCGTTTTTGAACATAATAATATTTCAATGCACACGTTTGTTGTACTGGAAACTGCATCAATTGCGCTAAATGATCAGATACCCCCAATTCTAGTATCTCACTATTACAACCTCGTATATTGTGAAAGATATTATCTAGGCAAGTACCACTACTGGGTCTAGTGGGTTTCTCTATTTCGATTTTAAGATTAAACTCCTTTAAGAGACGTTTAAATTTAGAGGAATACTTCGTTTTTTGTAATATATCAATATTAAAGTCACCGCAAATTATAATTTTATGTCCATTTCTATAGCAGATTTGTCCTAATATATACGTTAAATTGTCAAAGAATATTTCCATTTTGTTTGGTCCTGGCACTCTATATATACATACTATTGTAATTTTATGATCCGTTAGCTCAACCGCACAGCATTCAAAAATATTGCAGACACTTGCCACTTTCACAAAATCTATCTCTGTATATCTAATATGGTTGTGTATCAATATACAAGACCCACCATTCCGTTTTTGTCTAGTAAAGGAGGTAGCTAATGTGTAATTTGGAATGTTCAAAAGATCAACATCGCTCATCGTCATATTGTGTTCTGTAAAACATAAGATGTACATATTTGCCACTGTTTGAAAGTGTCTATAAATTCCGTTATTATTTCACTCTTAGCCAGCAGTCCATTTACATTTTGATGTAATATACGTAGGTTATTATACACGAAAAAGATTGTTGTCCTTAGAAGTTTGGCTAATTTGAGATTTTTTTATTACGGGGAAATAGTATGGCATAGTCCCTATTTTTTGCGGTAAGGGGTTAAGTACTATTTTATTCTTAGTATTAGTCAACATTTCTACAGTCTGAGACTTAAAGTAGTAGGGCATTGTACCCTTTTTAGGTATACAGTTGCAATTCAAATTTAGGGTATTGTTTTGTTGGCTTAGGTTTTTAATACTCTTCTTAATTTCGGAAAACTTCAAAAATTTGCTATCATAGTCATTACAGTCAATTACATAGTTAATAGTTTTACAAATATCCTTAAGTTTAAGATTGTTACAATTTATATAGGAGCAATTTTTGTAATTTTTACATATTTTCAGTATGGAATTATTTACCTTGTTTACATCTAGATAATTGTTTTTAGTTATATTTAGTACAATAATGTTGTTACCGCAAAAATACTCTATAATTTTTTGAATTTGTGCAAACACTGATTTTTGGTTGTAGTCGTTTTCACCAAGAGATATTACAAGCTTGTCATTGGTTGCTAGATTTATACTTCGATAGTTTTTACTATGTCACTGCTCAATGCATTTGGCTTCGTTTCGCTTATAATCGCATACTTCTCATATTGCGTTGTTTTTCTTGAGTACAGGAGAGCTGAGGCAAGGCCTACACATTGTTGAGCTCCGAGGATAACTAATTTTCTGTAATCTGCAGGTTTTCCTTTCTTTTTGATTTCATAGGCCGGTATTATCTGCAATTCCTGCGTATGTGGTAATTCCTGGGTATTGTATTCCTGTACTTGTTTTCTTTGGCGTTGTCAGTTTCACTTGTAGTATTTCAATTTGTTTTGTTAAGCTTGTTATTTCCTTGCTTGCTTCATATAATTGTTTTTGCAAGTCGTTTATTTTTCTATGTAAATTTGCAAATGTATAGTTGTGGTCGCTTTTGGTATTAGGTGTTGAGGTTGGTGATGAAGGGGTAAAGGATACGTCACTGTTTTGGGGCAACACAAAACGTCCTGAAATCTTTTGTATACTGTTTGGTTTATTAGGAGTCGTCGTGGAATGACATAGTGATTTTAGAGCTGAGATTTGAGTAGTAAGATGTTCAATGGTTTAGGTGTGAAAAGGTAAGATACAGACAGACACAGAGCTACTTTCGGATTTATAATATTAGTATAGTATGGACAGTTGTTTTTTGTCGTAAATACTGACCTTGAGTAAAGTATGCGCTTGTGTATCGATGCTGCTCGTGTCAAGTTCACGTGGGTGCTGTAAACTGCAGCACACGTTTGTGAGCTCCTGCGTCATTCGCACCATGTTTTGTAGGGTTCCGAGGTATCTAAAACGGGAATTATAAATATAATTTATAAAATAACAACATGAAACGGGTGGCTAAGTCATAACAGCCACACGGGTCAATCGATCAGGTTAAGTTACTTCTCGCGGTCGGATCGTGGATCTTTGACAGTCGTTACGGGTAGTCAGAAGCCCAAAAGTCCGTAAAGTAAGCCCGTCCATTAATGACGTCAGCTTAAAATGGGGTGGTGAGAGGTGCCCAGGAAAATCTTACCAAATCTCATTTGAAGGGAGGGGGGGGAGGGGGGGGAGGGGGGGGAGGGGGGGGAGGGGGGTCAATGAAAACCTTACGTCAACTTTGTAATTTAGAGAATAAACATTATTATACGGATAATTAAACAAAATGAATGGGAAAATGTCGTGTGTGTGCCGGGGAGTCCTGGGTAAAGATAATATTTTCTCTATAGAATTTTGGTATTGCAGGCCATTCAAACCAATAACCTGAATTATGGTGTTTAGAGTCATGAGGAGGGTGGCAAGTTCACTCGTCCTCTATAGGTGCACTTTTGTTTCTTGCCAGCGATACCAAAATTCTATAGATTATAATGTTTGTTTATCTCTTTTCAGTATAATGTTTTTGCAGTTGAGTTTTTTTTTGTACTGACATTTTCTTCACTTCACTCTCGTCTACAGCATCAGTCTTCTCCGTGGCGGCGCACGCGACGGCGTAGTGCGCGAGCGCCGCGCCCAGCGGCTCGGGGTCGCCCCGCACGGCGCGGGCGCGCGCGCGCCGCACGCGGCCGAGCGCGCGCCGCGCCACGCCCTCCGCGCCCAGCGGGGAGGCGTATGTCTGGGGAGGACATGCTGTTTATATACAAGGGCTTATTAATTAGCCAGCGAAACTCCGGAGGCGTGATCGGTATCGACATCTAGACATGGCGAAAAAAAGCCCGTCTAGGGTGGTTGAGTGGTACGAAATATTATGTATATTTAATCGATCCAAAGTAGCAACCGCAGATATACCTGCGGTTGTAATCGAACTTTGTTTCTCTAAGTTTTTTCGATAGGTATTGGGTACAGTCAGCAGCAAAAGTCGATGATCACATTCAGATTTTCAAAATCACTGTACACTATATCACCCATAAATCGCTCAACAAGATAGGGCGCCAGTATTGACTGAACAACATTAAAGTTCAAAATTAACTGAACACTACTCGTCAAAAGTCGGTGAACACTACTCGTCTAAGACACTGAACACCATTTTTTCAAAAATTGCTGATCGTTATAATATCCGAAAATATCATAACATTCAGTTTTACAAAAGTCACTGAACAATATAAAATGCTTGTTTTGTTTATCTAGTGTAATCACGGCAACGTCAAAAAATAACTTAACATCATAAATAACAAAAGTAACTGAACATTACTTTGTTTCGGATACGTAGCGTGTAAACTTATACTAAGTATCAAAAGTAGCTGAACTGCAAACTAAAAAAGTGCTCGTTACTATCTTCCGAGTTATAAATCCAATCCAATCTTGTCCTACCCAAACTAAAAACTTTTTACAAAAAAAAAAACAACCGACTTAAAAAAAAACCTGTCTTTGCTTTTCAATTTTCGTTTTTTGCCACCGACTTCCGAAATTAAAGTTATTTTTCACTTTTTTTGTGTTTTTTTTTAAGTTGGTTGTTTTTTTTTTTGTAAAAAGTTTTTAATTTTCACGTTTTAGTTGTGGTACTTACGCCACACAAGTTACTACCTGCTATGTAAATAACAGTGACAGAAACAAATAATTATATCATGTACATAGACTAAGTGGGAAAAAAATCGTAATATTGAAGCTAGCTCAAAAACCATGCAAGCAAACATAATAAAATTTATATGGGACCACCTCGGGAGTATACCCTTTTGAACTAAAAAAGAATTTTAGAAATCAGTTCACAAACGGCGGAGTAATCGGTGAACATACATAAAAAAAATTAATTAAACCCAAAAAAAAAATAATTTTGTTCAGGGGCTTTAGAGATAAACGATGGTATGCTATTTTTTTTAAATACAATAGACGCTGATATATTTAGTAACCTATTCCGCTTGACTACCAGAACGCGACGTGTTACCACACCGAGCGCCGGACGAACGATGGACGCAGAGTATTACTCTGCGTCCATCGTCCATCATCGCGTTCTGGTTTGCAATTGGTCAATCGTCATCCTGAAAATGCCTCGTTGAGAGGTGAAACACGTGTCGATTTCTTACAGGGTTTTTATGACTCTTGAAGAATAGTCAAGCGGAATAGGTTACTAAATATATCAGCGTCTATTGTATTTTATAATGGATTTCCGCAAAGTCACGCCTGAATCAATTAACTATGCTATTTTTGTCAAAAATTTGTTCAGAGACTTTAGAGACGAAGAATGTTATGCTTTTTTTACTATAACTTTGTTTAGCGACTTTTGAAAAGTGACGGTCACCTACTTATGACCTTTTATGATAATATCGGCGTTTTACCTGAAATAAAACGCTTATTAAACTTCTTACCTTATTCGAAGCATAATTAAACAATTGAGATAGGCTGAACATAGTTTCCTGTGCCTTTTTTTCCTTACGTTTCTAGCGATATAGCTGTCTCGCTCTCATGACGTCACCAGGTCAGAGAGGGGAGCGCAATATTGAGCGCGCGCGACTCGGTCTTGTTCATTGGATGATTGACTATGTCACTTACCAGGCAGAAATTACTATTATGCTTCGAATAAGGTAAGTAGTTTAATAAGCGTTTTATTTCAGGTAAATCGCCGATATTAAACCACTTGACCGTTATTCGAAGCATAATTAAACAATTGAGATATGTCTGTTATCGCCTGGTGACGCTCATGCATGACGAAAGCCAATGTGTAGGGAAAGATCAAGAAAAAAAACAGAAAGATAGTAATTGCACATTGTTTTTTAATACAAAATATAGAAAAATAAAATTATTAATCTGGTTTTATTATAATTCTGAAGTGTATATTATTAGTACTTATTCAAGAAAAAATCAGTAAATCAACTCTATAAGATAGGGTTAAAGAGAGCAGTAATGCTGTTACTCTTAGAAGAGTCCAAAACCTGTCGTTTATAAAATCGAATAAAAGTGTTGGAAGACCTCCAATTTCCCCGAGCCAATATATCTTCCATGGGGAAGTTGTCTAACCAATTTTTGGAAGCAACAGCGGAACGGACACTTCCAGGAGTAGCAACAATACCTGCCTGACGCATCAGAGTCTTAATCCAGCCTGCAATAACTGTTCGTGAGGCCGCACGAGCTTTACCTCTCATATTGATAAACAAGTTAGGACATTTAGCTTCCTGACGTCTAGTGGAAAGCAGTAATACGGTCTGTTCAACCCAATACACAGGGTCCAAGTTCCTATTATCATTATAAAAATTGTCAGATAAACTGTGTTAGATGGTCAGATGCTCAATCAATACAGTATGGTTTAGATTGTGGCGTGAGGCAGGGGGGGTTGACTTCACCCTCTCTATTCAACCTGTACATAGACCGTCTGGTTGGTGAGCTGAGTAGCACTATGGTTGGTTGTTCTGTGGATGGAAGAATGATTAACAACATTAGTTATGCTGATGACATGGTGCTGCTCAGCCCATCAATCTGTGGACTGAGGAAGTTGTTGGCCATATGTGAGAGTTACGCGGAGGCTCATGGGCTGAGGTATAATGCTACTAAAAGCGAGGTGGTGGTTTTTAAAGTACGTAATAATACACCCACGAATATACCACCGGTGACGTTACAAGGAACACCATTAAAACTCGTCACTCAATTTAAATACCTCGGTCACGTGGTCACGGGTTCTCTCACAGATGACCAGGATATAGATAGGGAGCGCAGGGCGTTGGCAGCCAGATGCAATATGCTTGCCCGCAGGTTTGCGCGGTGCACTGACGAGGTAAAACTGACGCTCTTCAGAGCCTACTGCCAGTCGTTTTACTCGTGCAGCTTGTGGGTTAGGTATACGCAGAAGGCTTACAACGCTCTGCGCGTACAGTATAATAATGCGCTGAGGATATTGTTGGGGCTGCCTCGGTTTTGCAGTGCATCGGGCATGTTTGCGGAAGCACGAATAGACGACTTTCATGCCATCATGCGCAAACGATGTGCATCGATGTTGCGGCGATTCAGGGGTAGCCCTAACAGTATTTTAGCTACACTGGCGGACAAGGTTGATGGACCTTTTATCAGGCTTTGGGCTGGCAGACATGTGCGTGCACATGTTCATGTAGCCAATTAATGTTTAGTATTGTAGGTATTGTTATTGGAATTTACTAACATAGGCTAAGTTCAAACTAACACTATATGGATCCCATGCTTGGTCTGAAATAAAAATTTTGAATTTGAATTTGAATTTGAATTATTTTTAAATAATCTCCATCCTGATTGCCTATAGTCAGATGAATCAGTCTTAGACCCAAAGGCTGGCCACAAAGTTATAAAATCATGGTCTGGTGATCTAATATAATTCATGTTATCGGTCATTAGGAGTGTCAAGTCATGAATACGCCTACCAGAACAGAGTAGTAAGAGGGCAGCGGCTTGACTCGATACATCAAAAATATTGTCATGATTTATCGTTCTATCGCCAAGAAAACATACAAAATCATCAATATTCCACACGGGTAACTTAGAAACAGTTGGTTTTTTAATTAAAATCGATTTCAAAATATGTTTCACTAAAATATGATTACTTAGAACTCCTGAATCATTTACATTACAAAGGGTGGAGACCACAGACTTATGTAACATTATTGTATTATAAGACAGTTGATGTTTTATATGCAGATCAGCCAGAAAACGAGCTAGGTCAGACCCTGAGGGATTCTCAGGGTTAATATAACTAGATCTACACCATGAAACCCAGCGATTCCATGCGGGTTTGTAAGTTCTCAGGGTGGAAGCGCGCCAAGAACTTTTTAAAAGATCTATCTGACAATTGTTCCAATTACCTAAATGATTTGTCCACCCCCACATTTCCACACTTCCAACACTAGATCCTGGACGCGAGGAGGTGGTAATCCCGTTGTCACATCGATTAATACTTTGTTCAGGTTCTGTATTGTGAACGGTGGGGCTAGAGCCCGGACTTTGAGATCTCCGCGCCAAAAGACTCTCTCCCATCTCGGTGCTACTATCAAGTAAATTCCTGATGCCTGATTGAGGGAGCTCAAAACTCTGGGCATCAGAAACGGGGGCGGGAACACCCATGCCAGATCGAATTTCCAAGGAATCGAGAATGCGTCGTGGGCTACAGCTTGTTTGTCGTTCTGATCTTTCGATATGTAATGAGGGACTACGTGGGCGTTGCTGGAGGCAAACAGATCCACTTGGGGAATTCCCCATTTGAAGAATATTGTCTTGGTGATCTCTGGCATGAGATGCCATTCGGGGACCTGGCGAAACCGCGATAAGTGGTCGGCATGGTTGTTGTACCTCCCCGGAATGTAGTACACGTTGTTATGAATTTGGTACTGATCTACTAAACAAAACAGGTCGTATGTTATGTCCATCAATCGCGAGGATTTCGTTCCCCCTTCGTGACGGAGATACGCTACTACCGTGCGATTGTCGCATTGTATGGTGACCGTGGATTGGCTTAGATAAACGACATGACCTTGAAAGACCTTCAATATTGCTAACATTTCTTTGACATTGCAGTGACAATTCTGCTCGTTCTGGGACCATGTTCCCCATAAGGACTGGTTGTCCATCTGGGCACCCCAACCTAAGTCGGAGGCGTCGGTCGTGATAAAATGCGTTGCTGGTGCGTGGTGTAGAATTGACGAATGTTGTAAATTGTGGCACCACCACTGTAGGTCGCCTATTGCATCTACAGGTACTGTTGATGCAGTAAATAAATGAAGCCTCAACTTGATAATTAATTAGTGTATTACAGATACAATGTGAGACGACATAAAAAATGGTTGACACTTTACACGCGATCGCGACATTTATCAGATCGATCCGTGACGTGTGTTCATCGCTAGAGGGCGTGCGCGCCGGCCGGCCGCCGGTGCCCGCGCCGCCCCCGCGCGCCCCGCGCGCTGCGGTAGCGTTCATCGCGTTTTAGGCGCGTTCAGGTACCGTATATACCTTGACAGAATTGTCTAATTGCAGTGTGTTTAGGAAATTCAATAGAGCTCGATAATGCAATCTTCCTCTTCGGACACCAAAACTCGCAAAGTTTAGTGCTCCTATTACGCTCTGCAACTTCTTTAGGTCTGTCTTCCCCAAATCTACGATTTCGCATATCTTTGATAGTAATGAGGGTATTTTCTCCATTGGCAGACGTTTGAGGTTTAGCCAAGGATCCCACAGTACTCCTAGGTAAACCAGGGATTTCTTTGGTGTTAGGATAGATTTTTCGAAATTTATCTGCCAGCCCAGATATTGTAATGTTTTTACGAAAAGACTCACATGGCCTGCGAGAACTACTGGGTTTTGGTGAGCCAGAATAAAGTCGTCGAGAAAGACCAATATTCTCACACCTTGGCTTCTCATTACTTGAGCAATCCAATTTGTCAAACTGGCAAAAGTTTTTGGAGCCGTGCTGAGACCGAACGGTAGGCAAGTCATTTGAAGAAGCTGTTTTTCGTAAATAAGGCGTAAGAAGCGCCTGTGAGGCTTTGCTACCTTTAGATGAAAGTAGGCCTGTGATATGTCCAGCTTGCACATCCAATTTTGGTGCTGAATGAAATCTGGGACTCTGAACACATTTATTAGACTGAAAGGGGTGGTCAGTACGAATTCGTTTAAAGCCTTTAAATTGAAAATCGGTCGGGCTGACCCATCGCTCTTTGGTACTAGGAAGAGGGTAGATAAGAAACTTGGTGTTGGGCTTGCAATTTCCAGAATTCCTTGATTCAACATTTTTTGAATAATAAAGGTCATTTCTGGTGACACAGGTGTGTTAAACGCCTTGTTGTGTAAACTGGGCATGATTAAGGGAGGTTTTTGTTGAAAAGGTATACGGTACCCTTGAATTATTTGAATTAGGAAATCTGGTGCTTGCATTTCTTTCCAATGATTGACGAAATTCGATAACTGACCGGCTTGAAATACTTTCATGTCAATATCTACTTCTTTTGGCATTGAAGCCTGAAGGTGATGACCTTCGCTTATTCCCGCCACGTTTGTGAGCGTGGTGTCTATAGTTTTGTCTTGCTCCGCGGGAGCGAAACGAACCTCTATCCAATCTGCCACTACCCTGTTGAGGATGGTTGTCCTTGCGAAGGACACTGTATATTATGCTGCAAAAAGCCACCCTGCGGGGGGACGTTACAACTTTGACAGCCTTGTGAAGGCATGTTTGAGATATAGTTCTTACCCTGCGAGGGTGGAACTGAATATTGACCCTGCGAGGGACGTATGACCCATTTTCCAACTTGTGAAGTTGAGGTATTACCGTAAGCCAATTTTGTAGATGTACCAGCTGATCTAGAAGCAGGCCTGAAAGGACTTTTTGATACCGCCAGCTTTTTCTAATGCAACAACTAACTGCTCAGAGTTAAATAAGCTAACCTCAGATGGAGGTATTTTCTTTATTGCTGCTTTAATTAAGAGATCGCGAACTGCATTAGTTATACTACGAGTATCTCTGCGCATCTGAATGGTTTCAGCTCTATGCCCACAAATCATTTGCAATAGGTCTGCCGAAACCTTGCTGAACTCACCAGAAGTAAAGATGTCATTCAGCTTTTGGTTTATAGCCTCCAAGCTAACTTCTTCGTTCTGGTCTCGGACCCATGACAAAAACGAACAAAGTTCCTTCTTTAAGGACTCTTTTTGTTTTAGAATACCGTAAGTTAACGAAGCATACGCCCTCTCCGAGTAACTTAGGTGTTTTAGTGTGTCATAGGGTCTAATCTCCTCGTTTGCCTCGAGTTCGACGAAACCCGGGCTATGGTTATACGATTTTTGTGTTTCCGCGTAACGTACTACACTCCAATACGGTTTATTAAAAAACTGAATTTCTTTTAAAATGTTGAAGTAACGCTCGTCTGTTTTTGGAAGAGCCGGTTCTTTAAGCTTAGTTTCAACATCTAAGTTATTTAAAAATCTTCCAGTTCAAAATCATCCTCAGCGAAGAGGGAAAGGGTGTCATCAGCCACCGGTATACAATTATTAATATTATGTTTCAGTTTACGCTCCGAGCGGCGACGCTTGTTCTTGCCCCCCTTTTTTTTAAGACGGCGGCGACGCGCCTTCTTATGCTTAGACTTATGGTCAGAAGAACTAGATGAACTGGAACCGGAATCGCTACTATCAGAGCTAACTACTACTGCTGCTGCTGCTGGGATGTGAACGCATCCGTTTGGTAGTAGATTTTTGATTATTAGCAGTATTCGAACTATTCGAAGGTCCTACGACCGGTTCATCTTGCGAAATCAACGTTATTTCTTTATCCATTACGTATTTGGTAATACACGTACAACAATTGAACACTTATGGAAAGAATAAACAACACGCGAACGGAAAACCGTTAATTTTAAAATATCAACGTTGATTCACTGCTTCGATTCACTTGGTATTATTATTCACTAGAAACAGTAAAAATAGAAAGGAAAAATAAAGACGGTTGGAACAGAAGTTTAAATAACTCACCTGCTAAGCAGCAACCGTCACCGGCAAGGAAAAGAACGCCAATGAACAAGACCGAGTCGCGCGCGCTCAATATATCGCTAGAAACGTAAGGAAAAAAAGGCACAGGAAACAAGGTTCAGCCTATCTCAATTGTTTAATTATATTCGAATAACGGTCAAGTGGTTTAATCATTCATTTCTGGCGCTTGTCATGTTGAGCGATTTAGGTATAATACGGTGTACAGCGATTTTGAAAATCTAAATGTGGTCATCAACTTTTGATGCTGACTGTACCTATGAAATTGGCGTTATTTGTCTCACTTATAGAGAACCTCGTCTCTTATATGATTTAAAATATTCATCAATTGCTTGGTATTATAATGAATAATGACCATCATAGACAACTACCAAAAGTAAAAAAATCCTTATTACTTATAGTTTTCTAAACATAAAAAAATCCTTAAAATTACTCCTCATTTTGTTAGCAGAAATGAACACTGTTTTTTTTTTTTTAACTTAGCCAAAACTTATTTTTGTCGCTTAATCTAAGTGGCATACGTTATCTTAGTTTTTAAACATTAGTGCACAAAAGTTTTAAAACATTAGTGTCAATGGTTGTTATATAAATTAAGAAAATGTTGGTATGAAAAATGCAACTTCTTTAAATTTCATAGGTGGGGACCTAATATTTGAATTTGTCTGTTAATCTCTGTTATTTGAAAAATCCGATAATTTATTAATAAAATAAACAAAACACTAAATATTTTCACAGTACCTTCTTCTCTTTCTGGCTCTTCCTAGCGGCTTCGTTAGCGAGCGGCAGCATGACGGCGTTCTGGAAGTGGTCGAGGTTCTGCAGCGCCTCGTCGAAGGCCGCGCTCTTCGTCGCCATGATGTGACTGTGTACTGCGAACCTGTGGGAAGAATGTTACCATACATGGTATAAAAAAACTTTAGCATTCAAAAGTGCAATGCACGGTCAAAATGTATGGAACAGCTGTTTTCTTTAATAACCGGTCAATAATTTCTTCGCTGGTGCGTCCTAGACTCATGTGCTGAATTCATGGTAACACTGAAGCGCACGAAAAATCCCAACAAGTTTGGATTGTTTGTGTACGTTTACGTACGACTAAACCACACCCAGTCTGGACGCTCCCTTTGTACTTCAAAGGTCGGGATCATTCGTGCGTGTTCGTATGTGTTCACACAAATTAAATTCGTTCGAAAACGTGTTGAAACTGCGCGCGGCCTTAAACTACAAGCTATCGTTAATGGTTTCTTCCTGCAGGTCTACTCCCTAAACACGAAATCCGAAGATTCGGCCGATGTTACGGGCGATTCCTACTCCGTATCACCTACGGAGTTAAGATTAATTTGGGGCCCGATGATCTAGGAATTTATGACAAGACGATTTGACAGTTGTCCTTACACCCATGGCGCGAATAGCTAAAGGTTAATCGTAGCAAAAAAGTTTGTGCTCGCGAGGTCTACTGTTCGCAGAACTACTAGTTATGAGGTTTTTAAAAATAAGAAAAAACGAGAATTACCCCTCGGATCCCACATCGTTGTTACTTCTACACTAATATTTTAAAGTGAAAAGATTTGTATTTTTGTTTGTAATGAATAAACTGAAAAACAACTGGACCGATTGAAAAAATCTTACACCGGCAAAATGCTATATTAATACTAAGTAACACAGGCTATAATTTATAAAGATACCATGCAGGCGAAGCCGCTGGCGGAGGCTTGTAAATAATAATTCGTTTAGTAGTAAAACGTTATCTTACCTTAGCAAGTGGCAGCTTTCATTCAAAGGCAACGCCTTCGCTCGGAGCGCTTGCTTCGCCTTCTGGTCGTGGACGCCTTGTATGGCGCCGTTTATCTCCTTCATCATAACATCGCATTCCTGCAAATATGATCAGTTGAAGTTGCTTCCGATCTCCAATCTCAGTTTTTAAAACAATAAAAATATGTTTTCCAGAAACTAGGGTTCAATCTTTTAATTACAGTACGGTAGTAATCATGCCAACCGTCAGTAAGGTTTACCATTATTTCTATCTGTAATGTTTGGCATAGCTGTTATAGTGATTTCTTTGAAAAAAACATTCTGTATAGTTTACACATTTTTACCGAAGTATGGTCGCCCTAAGAAATCCTTAACTACAATGACGACGTCAAAAATGACACGTTAACAATACAGGTTATAAGGGTAAACACCGTTGTCACTCAAACCATGGGTAGTTGACCTAAATATAAAAAATAAATGACCGAGTCACAAAAAAAAAAATTATAAATAGTTCCTATGCGACACCGTCCGCACCACGTCGGTGGTGAAATACTCTTGTGGCAAAATGTAGATTTTCTTTTAAAAAAAAGTTGTAATTTACCATTGATTTTACGTTCTATAAATGAAACCAAACCACTGGTTTCAAGAATAACGGTGTTTACCCTAACAACCTGTATAGTGATAAAGACAGCTACTGTTGAAAAGAGAAAAAGTTCCAAAATTGATGAAGGTTTTTGTAAGGTGATCGTAAAGTCAGGGAATTAATTGTCTGCGCGCGAGTGGTAGTCACCGCCTGAGGTATGTGAGCGGGGGAGGGGGAGGAGGGCGCCGTTGACAAAACCGTCAAAGTCAAAGTCAAAGTCAAATAATTTATTTCAAATAGGCACATAATATGGCACTTTTGAACGTCAAACAAAGAAATAGAATTGATTCTAGTTGCCCCTTCCAAAAGGTAGTTTTTGTATGGAGAAGAATGGGCAAGATTCTCCACCGTTACTCTTTTAAAAATGTTTTACAATATTTTGTATACATTAATTATATAATTATATGTGAAGACGATGCATCTATAATAAGATTACTGTACCACAAAAGGTAAAAAGAATTATAAATGGAGCAATAATGAATAAATTAATTACCAGATACATGGTGCTCACATATTCACAAAGATTGTAAAAGTATACGATATTACAAACACTGTAAGTAGTCCTAACATTGTTACAAGTAGTACATACAAATAAAAAATAAAAAATAAAAAAAAACTAAATTAGCTATCAGTTTGATTTTGTCCAGCGTCTAAATCGTCCTATGGAGCAAGACCAGCATGTTTCCAAGCATTCTTATCTTGGATATAATCCTCTAATTTGTAATAAGCTTGTTTACAAAGTGTACTTTTTATATGAGTTTTAAATTTTCTTTCATTTAATTGCAATTGCGTCAGACTGAGTTAGCGTTGCCGACGTCTTCCTCCTCCGTCTCACCGCTCACACCTCAGGCGGGGTGACTAGCAGTCGCGCGTGTACTATAAGTAAATGGACTACCAACTTAAATCGTGCGTATATCAAGGCACAACTGCCATTATTTGACAGTTATATGAAATGGCTATAACACGGCAAATTGACGTAGGGTGTCAATTTGATTATCAATTAATTTGCCTGACTGTACAAAGGACTTTGTAGTAGGGTGGTTACCTGTCCAAACACGTCGATGTCCATGATATCATCGGCGCTGTTCATCACCGTCACTCCGTCACCGAAGTTATCGGGCGGGTTGATCAACCTCGACGCGTCCTCGCTAATCTTACTGGACAGCATTTTGATATCCTGTGAAAAAGAAAAAATCTTCATTATAATCTGCCAGCGTTTTACCAACTATGATAGGGTCGGTATATTAAGTTAAAAAGACCATCTCAGATAATAATCTGCATGGTCCTCATATAATCAGACCAAGATTATGTCTGGACTTTAAAAGGGACTGTGACCTCTGAGTTTGTTTCATTTCGGTATTTTTTCACAGATTTGTCGGATATGTAACAGAAACACCGACTTCATCTAGTTTTAAAACGTAATTTATTTTTGACTGGTAGAAGTATATTTTATAACCTGCTATCTCTGCCCCACGGTTTTGTGGCGGTATCTACATCGCCACATGCGAACTACGCATCAAAGATCTGACGTCACACAAATTCCTGACGTCACATAAATCCTGCATCGCACAGTTAAAGTTTACCGTCAGTCCTAGCCTAGGTCATGATCTACCAGATTTCATTCAAATCCGTTCAGCCGTTTTAGCGTGAAAGCGTAAAAAATTCACTTTCAAAGTCAAAGTCAAAGTCAAATAATTTATTTCAAGTAGGCACATTAAAGGCACTTTTGAACGTCAAATACATAGAAATAGAAATAGAACTGATTCTAGTTGCCCTTTCCAAAAGATGTACAGTTGAAGCGAAACGAAGAAAGAGCTAAAGCTGTAACTTACATCAGTAGTTCTCTTGCCAGCGGGCCCTTCGTTCTTCTTAGCAGCCGACTGAAGTTCACCAGCCTCCTTCACCAGGTCTTGAAGGAAGTCCTACAGTAATAACAGGAGATATAAAAACACGTGATTCTGAACTTATAGAAACAAAAATACCAATAATTATTTTAAGACTAGCTTCTGCCCGCGGCTTCGCCCGAGTGTTTGTTGGAAAATATCCCATGAGAACATAGAACCGGGATTAAAAGTACCCTATGTGTTAATCCAGGTTACCTATAAAGTATCTGTGTGCCAAATCCGTTCTGCCGTTTTTGCGCCAATCCGGAACATACATCCAGACAAACAGACAAACGGACAAAACTTCTTTGTTACTATTTTATTATATGAATAGATTAGTAGCTACCGCCCGCGGCTTCGCCCGCATGGTATGGCGATAAAAATTAGCCTATGTCCTTTCTCAGGCTCTAGACTATCTGTGTACTAAATTTCATTTCAATCGGTTCAGTAGTTTTGGCGTGAAAGTGCGACAGACAGACAGACAGACAGAGTTACTTTCGCATTTATAATATTAAGTAAGGATTGTCTCTATATTCTAGAGTAAATAACAATAAATAACCAAAAATTCCTGTCTTCACTCGACGCATGCAATATGTAGATTGATATCCTGGAAATCAATAGAGCTAAAACCTGCAATAACATACCCTAAAGTCCACAATGTTGTTCTGTTCCTGGCCGGCTCTTGAGGGTCTGGTCTGCAGCAGTGTCATCTGCAGGTCCTGGGTAGCTATCTCCAATTCTTCTCGCTTGTTTTTGTCCTGTAGTTTGTAAAGGCATTTTATAAGCACAGCCTAACCATGGTTTTACGACAGAAGTTGGTTCACAAAAACCAAGATGGCGGATGGGGAATACCTAAGCGTAGTGATCACGTGGTCCTTGGCGTTCATAGTAACGTATTCCTGTTTTCGCCCTGGTCAATGATACTATATTTATTACCCAGTAACTGTGTTGTTTATTTATTTTATTTTATTAGGGAAAAACAAACAATTGTACATTTTGTCTTACATCTAAGTATACAATAAATTAGGTTGTTGAGGTCAGATTGGCGGTCGCTAAATGTAAAATACTGGTATTCAGCTGCATCCGGTTAGACTGGAACCCGACCCCAACGTAGTTGGGAAAATGCAGGCAGATGGCTGATGTTCTTGGGACTTACATGAGCAGCTCGCTGGTACCTAGCGTTGGCTAGGTCAAGCGCACGAATGGCGTCCTCGAGTCTGTTACTGTAGTTGATGTACTCCTTCCTCTGTTCCGCAGACATTTCCCCGTATTCCGCCATGCTCTGCAACATATTATTTATTTTATGCCTTTGAACAGGTAGAATTTTGATAACAAACGACCACACACAGTGCATGCTAAGTCATTAGGAACAAATTATGAGTTTATACATGCGTTTTATTGCAAGTTTTTAAAATACTTAAATGATTTTATTTCTGTAAGTAGGTTTGTACAAACACTTTTACACATCAATCATATTTTCAAACTAGATGAGAAAAAGGCCGAAACAAACTCAGAGGTCGCAGTCTATTTTAAAGTCCAGACGTAATCTTGGTTAGATCATGTGAAGACCATGTTGTCTCTGAAATCGATATGATGGTGTCTGAAATCGATATGAAGGTGTCTGAAATCATCTTTTGAGGAAAGAACCACACAGATTGAGTGGTTCTGTCCACGCATTTGATACACATATGAAAGCAATTAAGCACATATTAAAACCTTTCGAACCCAAATATAATCTCAGCTCGAAAAATTAAATCTACGTCTACACACAAAACCTTCAAACCCTTATTAATAAACGCGGAGTAAAGTTATGCTAAACTTAAACCCTGAAAAGTAAAACATAAATCTGAAGTTAATATTGGTAGTAACCTTACACCACGTTTATAAAAGAGTGTCAGAGACTAAAAAATATACTTACCATATGGAATCAAAACTCCGACTGCGCAGAAGCGACACTGGATGCGCCGTATAAATGCCGTCTTGTTTCAGAATTTAACATAAAGCACAAATATATTTGTTATTAGTTACAAAATGAATAAAAAATTAAAACAAAATTAGTCACATGGGGAGATTTTCATTCAAACATAAACCAACCTTAGCCGTCTCAATAATCTGAACAGTCATCTTCCTCAACGGAGAATCCAGGTTCACAACCTGTTCCACCGCCTTCGTCTTTCCAAGTTTCCCTGCTTTGATATCCTTCCTCAACCTCTCTACCAGGTCTTCAAGATGACCAGCTTCCTGGGTCAGTTTGTGGACGGAGGGCTGCTGGGAGGAAGCCAGAGTGGCCCAGGTCTTGGAGAACTTGGTGAGAGATGCGGATAAGTTGTCTGCTGAGGTTACGAGGGTATCCTGGCAGGTAGCGTGGTGGATGGTTGGGGCGATCAGCTGTGGAGAGATTCATGTTTTAGTAGTTGATTGAAGATATACTTTTCCAACACGTGACATCAATAGCAAGCAAACAATTTTTTTTTGTAAGTTTTCTAATAAGTAGTTGTGATAGGACTCCATGAGTGCCGCATTTAGACATCGCGTTCATTCGCAATACTTTTCAATAATTTAATAACTGAAAATGCATATTGGTTACGGTCACAAATCATATTTTGACTAACATGCAACCTAATTACTGACCTGAGAATTGCAAAAAAAACTTAATTTAATAAGAAATAGGCGCTAGCGTTATCACAAACAGACTCGTAACCAACCACTCGCGTTATCTTTAGACTATTTGGGATGTTTGACTTTGTGCACTTTCTAGTCCCAAATGCTGGCATATGGTGCTGTGGCGGTATCTACATCGCCACATGCGAACTACGCATCGAAGACCTGACGTCACATAAATCCTGCATAGCGCAATTAGAGTTTACCGTGCAGTGAACATATATACAAAAACCCAATATCAATCATTGGGCAGTTGCCCGCCAGACACAACACCCGTCTGGTCGGAGGATCCTCCCTTTTCTATGGGGGATGAGTGAACTTTACACCCTGTTCCTCATACCCCTAAAGTGCAATACTAGTCTGCACACATACCTTGGCAGTATACACCAGCTTCCCGGCCGCGTCCACACAGCTGGCGCCCGCAGTACAGATGTGCTCCACACAGGCGCCCGGCGCGGCGCCCCCGGGGCCACTGGCGGCGCCCCCGGGGCCACTGGCGGCGCCCCCGGGGCCACTGGCGGCGCCCCCGGGGCCACTGGCGGCGCCCCCGGGGCCACTGGCGGCGCCCCCGGGGCCACTGGCGGCGCCCCCGGGGCCACTGGCGGCGCCCCCGCCGCCCCCGGCCACGCGGCCGGCCTCCAGCGCCAGCCTGAAAGCTGTGTCTCCGATGGCTTTCGCTCGGGATATCACCTGGGGAAAACAACAGGCCGCTTAGTCTGAAAAAAGGTCAAGACGTTTACAGGTACTATACCTATACCTGAGACCCTAGTGTGAGTTTCATTTAACCATCTCGACTTTACGCATCGACCGCGTTCGGAGCTCTGATTGGCCCTTCACCAGTGAAGAGCAGTGAAGGACCAATCGGAGCGCCAAACTCGGTCGATGCGTAAAATTGAGATCGTTAAAAGAAACTCACACTAGGAGTTATAATAGTAACACTGATATTACATTAGGGTCAGTCCTAAATCTTAATGGTAACACACATACCTCTTTCTCCAAAGCCGGGTCAACCTTACAGCTGACCACTCTAAGCAGTTTGACAGACTGGTCACCAAACGATATGGCTGCATCGTTCAGTTTCTGTGGAACCACAACACATGTTATCTAAATACTAAGTACTATCTAAGTACCCGTTTTCGAATCCTGGTTTAATCTGTCTCATAGATTGTTATCATTATTATGTAATATTTAGTAACCTATTCCGCCGCTTAACTATTCAGTCATAAAAAAACCCTGTAAGAAATCCACACTTGTTTCTCGTCTCAACGAGGCATCGTCAAGATGACGATTGAATTGTCGCGAACCCGAACACGACGTGTTGCCTCGCTGAGCACCACACGCAGACGCCCGACAACCGCATTAATATAGGATTACTACTCGGTCCACGTCGGCCCGGATCGTTATCAGCGCGATTATGATTTCTGCAAAGTCACGCCATTTTTTTTTTGGGGGTGGTAAATGATCAAATGACTTCTCCCGCTTTGGGCGGAGCGGAAGGGCGTGTTAGACTTTTACTGACTAAAACCCACCCGTGTTCCTTCAGTTGCCTGTGGGTTTTAGTCAGCTAAGTCACGCCTGATCAATTAACTATATTATTATGTCACTTACCTTCACTTCCTCCTTACTCTTGGCCGCGTCACAGATGCTCTTGGTGGCTTGGCAGAGACCTGCCATGTTGTCCACAAACGGCTTGCGAGTGTGCTCCGGCAAAGAGCTGTAGATCGCACTGCCATCTATACAAAACACCCATATTTTACTTATTTATTCAGCAAAGTTAAAGAAATCAGTCAAGTCATATCAACCAGTACCGACAAGGGCGATCATGTTACCCTGGTTGTGGAGGTCAGATAGGCAGTTGCTCCAATAACATAGTTGGGAAAATGCTAGATGAACAAGAGTTAGTATGAAGTTTTTAGTATTTATTGTTATAGCGGCAATATATACATCATCTGTGAAAATTTCAACTGTCTACCTATCAAAGTTCATGAGATACAGCCTGGTGACAGACAGACAGACAGGCGGAGCCTTAGTAATAGGGTCCCGTTTCCAAAAACCTAAAAACTGAAAACAGCAGCATAATAACAAAAAATCTTTTTATTTTTTTTAAATGTCTTTCGCAATTACACTATAGCGATAGGTTTGCACCTATAGGGCTAGTCAAGAAGATGGATGATCGATTACTGAAACAGTACACTAGTACGTATTGCACAGAAAGTGAAGACGCGCCCCACTCCGCGATTACTGTATTGTTATCTGTTCTTTAGTACGGAGCGGAGCGGAGTGGGGCGCGTCTTCGTGGATGACACCATAAATTACCATTAACGACGCTCTTGACAGATTCTGTAAGAGCAATAGTAGGTTCCATCGCAGCCTTGTAGTCCAGTTTGTCTGCATCTAAAACAATGAAACGAGCACTGTATTCCATTTATTACCTACCTACGGATTGGACCGCAAACATGCATGAGGCTGAAACCATCCAGAATCATAAACTTATGACCGTCGAGTCCCTAAATCCGTTGTATGAGTCGATGTTCTCTTAGAGACACGCAACTTAGAACAGTATTTACTGCCAAAAGAGCATCCAGATCGTTAGTGATAGTTCGCATGACCACCACCACCATATTACTGAGTAGAACGACTTTACTATTCGCATTGTAATGTATTTACGTACATGTCTGGCACACTACCACAGACAGAACTGCGCTTCACTAGCCAATCTATTGTGTAAAAATCTCACTGCGAAATCTTAGGTGAAGTGAACTGTCATTCCAGCTGATGCTAGGGATTAACACTATAACAGTCGTGGTATTCTGTAAATATCTCACCGTGAGAACTTAGGTGAAGTGAGCTTAAAAGGAGTTGTCACTCTACCTGACGCGAGGGATTGACAGATCACTTCACCTAAGTTTTCACGGTGAGATATTTACAGAATATTTTGGGCTGGTCCCGGTCCTAAGGAACTGTATTTTTTGTATTACTTTTACCGTACGCAAATTACGCGTTTCGACGTGGAGTTGCGGATTATATCAGGCTGGTAGACAATATAACTTTTTCCATTCACTAATTTACATGAGGTAGTAACTAATACTTACAATTGGCAGCAACCAAGGCGGCCACGTGTACTCCGGCCCTGGCCAGACTGTCTTCCATATGCTGTTCCCTCCGCGCCACCTCCACGGCAGGGAGAGGCTTACCGGCTGTGGTAGTCTTTGCGTTGTGTAACTACAATTTTAATATCAGTTTTATACTTTTATATCTCAGATATACAGAGAAATAAACGTAAGTATAACTTGAGAACGGCTGCGTTAAATTGGATAATTCTTTTTTTGTTGTGTTAGTTATTCTCAGGACAAGGACATATGAAGGCGTAGGTGTAGGGTACGTAGGTAGGTAGGGTAGGTAGGTAGGTAGGTAGGTAGGTAGGTAGGTAAGGTAGGTAGGTAGGTAGGTAGGGTAGGTAGGTAGGTAGGTAGGGTAGGTAGGTAGGTAGGTAGGTAGGTAGGTAGGGTAGGTAGGTAGGTAGGTAGGTAGGGTAGGTAGGTAGGTAGGTAGGGTAGGTAGGTAGGTAGGTAGGTAGGTAGGTAGGGTAGGGTAGGTAGGTAGGTAGGTAGGGTAGGTAGGTAGGTAGGTAGGGTAGGTAGGTGGACCGTAGATAAGTCCTTAGTGCTACACGTGTGAAGCCGGGCGGGCTGCTAGTATTCTATCAATCTTTCAAGGCTTGCTCCCTACCACTCTGAGCCCATCTTCTGCAGTCTTCAGCCCCCTCTCTGCGCTGTCGATCATCTCACAGAACTGCTTGTACGCTCTCTTCTCCTCTTCAAGAGCTGCCAGCGCGTTCTTAGCGTCGACACCTACTATTTCCGCTTTGTCTGAGAAAAGAAAACTCAAAGAATGCACTATACTGAATGTTTTTTTACAGTCTATTAAAACTTTTTACAAAAAAAAACTACCGACTTCAAAAAAAACCCTAAAAAAGTGAAAAATAACTTTAATTTCGGAAGTCGGTGTCTTTGCTTTTTAATTTTCGTTTTTTGCCACCGACTTCCGAAATTAAAGTTATTTTTCACTTTTTTAGGGTTTTTTTTGAAGTCGGTTGTTTTTTTTTGTAAAAAGTTTTAATTTTTCACTTTTTAGTGGTGGTACCTACCCCACACAAGTTACTACCTGCTATGTAAATAACAGTGAAGGAGTCTAATAATTATATCGTCTACATAGACTGTGGGAAAAATACGTAATATTGAAGCTAGCTCAAAAACTACGCAAGCAAACTTAATAAAATTTATATGGGACCATCTCGGGAGTATACCCTTTCGAACTAAAAAATAATTTTCAAAATCGGTTCACAAACGGCGGAGTAATCGGTGAACATACATAAAAAAAAAAAAAAAAAAACAAACATCCGAACGTAGTACCTCCTCCTTTTTTGAAGTCGGTAAAAAATGAGGAAAATCCTTTCCGTTCCTTTCCGTTCGTTTTTTGTGTACTTCGTAATTAATGATAATAATGTTATATACCTTACTGTCAGCTGTGAAGCTACCTTATATTAAATAATTAATAAAGAAATAAAATCGGTATCTGTAGGAGATACCGGAGGAACTTTTTTTTGCACGTTGCGTTCTATCGTGTCTGCCTAGTCCCATGTGAAGAATGCGTGAGTTTTTGTTATTTTGCTTTCTTACTAAACTTTTTGGTCAAGTTAGGGTGTCCATAAAAAATAGTAAAATCGACCCAATTGCTCCTCCAATTTACCAAATGCTCATCGCCTCATTTTATTTTAAAGATTATTATTTTCATTGTATCGGAAAATATTGGGTAAATTTTACAAATGTTTGAAAAAATCTGGCCAACTGAAGTGGTTCCATAGACCGCTTTCTCGTTTGCTATAAAATTACATTAAAAAAACAAGTATCTTACCCTGGCTCTCCTCACCGCGGAGAGTATCAAGGAAGTTTTGCGTAGAGTCTGCATCTAGGGAAGACCTCACTGCATGAGCAACAGTGTGCTTTGGATCCCGCACCGGCGTGGGTGGAGGAGCCTTCCGTACTGGAACTGCTGGCTTCGAACCTAACACAGAAACTTAAGTCTTCAAGGGCGAAATTTACTAAACTTTTATACCGAGTATAAGTCTTATCCTGCGAATAAATTTTAAATTTTTGTCAGTTTTTCCATACAAAAACTGTCTGACGACAATTTTATTCCACGGATAAAGCCCAAAACACACACAGAGCGGGTGCGGGGCGGGAGCGGGTCGGGCGCGGGAGTACGGCGGGTGTCATAAATTGTAATTCAAGGAATTATATGGATGTCAACACACAGAACGCGGGCGCGGGTCGGGCGCGGAGCGGGAGCCGCGCGGGAGCCGCGCCCGCCACCCGCCGACACAACAGCGCGGGGCGGGAGCGGGTCGGGCGCGGGAGTACGGCGGGTGTCATAAATTGTAATTCAAGGAATTATATGGATGTCAACACACAGAACGCGGGCGCGGGTCGGGCGCGGAGCGGGACCCGCGCCCGCTGACACAACAGCAGGTTGTGCTATTCTGTAAAAATATCTCCGTGAAAACTAAGTGTAGTAAAATATCAAAGTGAGCTTAGAGTGAACTGTCACTTGCCTTAGCATCAGTAGGTATCGATAAGAATGACTCACTCCACGCTCATTTCACCTAAGTTTTCAAGGTTAAATGGTTACAGAATAGCAATGCGGGTGAAGCGTCGTTACATTCGTTGCAATACACGTATCGATGATATTCTCCATATTGATGTCTTTTTTTATTAATGTCATGAACCTACAACCTTTCCATTTTCGCGTTCTTCTTTTTAAAATAAGTAAAAATAATAATTCTTCGTCCGTGTCAGAATCACCCGACATTTTCACACTGCAACCGCTACCGCTTGTCAAAGTACAATCGCGCCCGACACGCGCCCGACCCGCTGCCGCCCCGCGCCCGCGCTCTGTGTGAATACGATGAACCGCGCGACTCACGCGATGAAAACGACCCGACCCGCTCCCGCCCCGCACCCGCTCTGTGTGTGTTTTGGGCTCTAAAGATATCTGACTTTTCCTTAAATTTTTTGCAATTTGCAGGTCAGTTTCAGTATAGTATGTTGATCAAAATATCATTCGCGACCGTAACAAATATGTATTTATATAATTATATGAAGTGGAATCATCAATACAACGTCTCTCTATGTAAGAATCGCCCTCAAATGATTTCATGAAATAATCGTATTAGGGCAATTTGAAGTTTGAGTTTTGATACTTTAGATTTATACAATATGTAATATCTCAAAGCTGCACCCCTCGTACCCCTCGTCACACGATGTCACAATTTGTTGACCCCCTCCCTTAACGTGTGAAGTAGTTTATGGATGGCTTCTTAGACATTACTACAAGTAGTCTTACCTTGCGACCCCTCCGGACTCATGATGGTCACCAGATTGCCTGATGCGTTGGCAAGCTTAGCCGAAGCCTCGTTCAATTTCTACAAAAAAAGAGGATATTACAGCATAATCAGCCTATAATATTCCCACTGCTCCTCTCTTCGAGCGAGTGGGCTTTAATCTACCACGCGGGCGTGGGCAGTGCGGATTGGTAGATGTCACATGTCTTCGAATTTTTGGTTCTAGGACATGCTGGTTTCCTCACAATGTTTTCCTTCACCGTTTTGAAAACAGTGGTGATGAAATTATTAACACAAAGTAAAGCGCCTGTCTGGGTCGAACTCACGACCTACAAACTCGTAAGTTGGGGTCGCTCCACTGGGCCACCACTGCTCTAATATTACAGCATCCGTGTCTTAAATATTACACATCGAGCACTAAACAGAGGCTTTGAGGGGCTTGTGGTGGATCAATCAAAGTTAAACAACTTTTGTCGAAGTCGAACCGTAGTGGATGGGTGACCATTTAATATCTATTTTATACCGAGACTCGTCTCTCGGGATTTCCAGCTGTTATTCGTAGATCTTTGACAGTTGTTACGGGCAGTCAGAAGCCCGAGAGTCTGACAACCAGTCTTCTGGTTGTCAAGCCTAGACTTTTCCCAACATGTTGGGGTCGGCTTCCAGTCTAACCAGATGCAGCTGAGTACCCGCAGTAGCAGCAGTAGTATTTTACATGGAGCGTCTGCCTATGGAATCTCCACAACCCGATTACTGGGTAACATGATATCCCTTGGTAAGACTAGTAGTCAGACTTCTCGGCTTCTAACTACCAGTAACGACTGTCAAAGATCTGTCTAAAAAAATCAATCAATCTGACTGTCAAAATAATACAAAAAATAACACTGTAATATCTTATCTTAACTAAAACTTTTACCAACAAAACAATATGGCGTCGGATACGTCAGCATCGAGGTCGACTGGTAATGAAAAAAACTAGTTTCATCGCGACCCCTTGACTATTAAAAACTGTCTGTAATTTATTTATTTGAAAAAAAAAATGCTTATTGAGTTTGAGTTTGAAATGTACTCAGTAACCGGCGGCGTTGCCAAGTTCTAAAAGAGTTGTAAATAAATAACGCTACCTTCGGTTGCCCCGCACTGTTACAGATGTCGCGGCTGGCGTCGCACAGCTCGCGCAGCCGGCGCAGCGTGGCGCCCCGGCGCGCCGCGTCCTGCGCGCCGCACGCGCTGTGGGCGGCTGGAGGATACATTAGGTTTATATATATTATTCTATATTAGACAGGAAAAAAGAGAGACAAATCGTTTATTCTGCACAAATAAGACGTACAGACACCCACGCTCAGCAGTCACGCTACCATTACTAGGCCGACTTTTTCTTCTTGCTTTCGTGTCGACCGTACTTTGATTTAGCTTCGTTTTTTGTTTGAGCCGAGTAAGGCTTAGCGACTCCCCTAGAGGTCGTGACACATAGTTTGAAAAACACTGACCTAAATAATGCCCCTGATGCTGCAATCAATGTGCCTGTTTAATGAAACTACGCTTTGTACTTGTGGAAATAACTGTATTAAAATAAATCAAAATAAACACTAATCGGTTTGGCGTGAAGCTAATGATAGCTTGCATTTAAACGGAGCAACGCCATCTATCGAGTGATGCGGAGCTATTACCGAACATTCTGCCGGCCAAGGACGATGCAAGTCCTTCAAAAAAAGGTTATAAATTGAACACAAATATAAGTCTACTTATTAGGGTAATATGCACAATTTGGTTATTGGTCGCTCAGTGATATGATCTTTAATCTTTAAAGTGACAACACGAGTCACTCCATCTTTGCCTGGATGTTTTTCAAGCACACGTCCCAAGAACCATTTCCCCGGAGGTAGTCGTTCGTCTTTAACTAACACAATGGTACCCACTTCAATGTCAAGCTGTTGTTTGTTCCATTTGTATCTATGCTGTAATGTAGTCAAATACTCCGCTTGCCAACGTCGCCAGAGTGATTGCAGCATACGCTGGACAACTTGCCATCGATTAAGGTGCGGAATGTGAGTGTTTTCTAATCTTTCATCAGGAACTACAATGGGAGGTTCCCCTATAAGGAAGTGGCCAGGCGTTAACGGAGGTTCACTTAAGGACGAATCAATTAGAGTAAGAGGACGTGAATTTACACATGCTTCTACTTGTGTGAGGAGAGTATAAAACTCGTTGAAAGTGAGACAACTTTGACCAATAACACGTTTTAGGTGTCCCTTTACAGATTTGACACCGGCCTCCCATAATCCTCCAAAGTGTGGAGCTCCGGCAGGGATGAAATGCCAGGTCGTGTGATCATTAGCAAGTAATTCTGCTATCTCGTGAACCAAATCAACTTTAGAGTTTCGAAATTGGAGCGCCATCTCTCTTGAGGCACCTTGAAAGTTGGTTCCACAGTCACTATACATATCTTTACAGTGCCCGCGACGAGCAGAGAAACGCTTGAAAGCCGCCATAAAAGCCATAGTACTTAAATCTTCGACTAATTCCAAGTGAATAGCCTTTGTGACTGTGCATACGAAGAGACTAATGTAAGCTTTACTGGTGCGAGTACATCTACCAGAATACAATTTCAACGAGAAGGGTCCCGCGAAGTCCACTCCACAGGATAGAAATGGACGTGCTGGTTTAACTCTGTACGAAGGCAAATTTCCCATGAAAGGGGGTCTTGGCGCGGCCCTTTGTTTAAAACACGGAATACATTTTCGAATTAGTCTCTTAATTAGTCTTTTACCACCAATAATACAATATTTTAAGTTTAATATATTATGAGTTAATTGATATCCACCATGCAACGTTCGGTGGTGAGCATCTGTGACAACAAGTTTAGTGAAGTGGCATTTACTTGAGAGGATAACTGGTGACTTAAAATCCAATTTACCCTGAGCATTAGCGAGTCGGCCACCAACTCTTAATATATTTTGGTTATCAATATAAGGCTGAAGGGAAAACAATTTACTCGATTTGGAGAGAGGGTTACCAGCTGACAATAATTCAATTTCAGGCTGAAAAACACACTGTGACAAACGGATACATACATTACGTGCGTTTAACAATTCATTTGCAGTTAAAAAGCTTGTCCAGTTTGTAGCATTTTTAAAAACCCTTTCTTTACACTTTTGCGCAAATCTCAAACAATAAGCGGTAACGCGTACTAATTTAGTGAAACTGGAATAGCGATTTAAATGTGAGTGTGGATCATCAATTTGATTGTAAATAGTGGCATGAGAAGCAATTTTAGACTTAGACTCTAAAACAGTATCAGGTAAGTTATCAGAATACACAAACTCAGATTGAGTTCTTAAAAATTGCGGTCCTTCCCACCATAGTGTTGACTCTTTCAGCTCTTTTGGGTTCATACCCCGCGAAGCTAAGTCCGCTGGGTTATCAGGTGACTTGACATGATGCCATTGACTACTATTAGTGACATTTAAAATCTCAGTGGTACGGTTAGCAACAAAAGTAGTCCACGAATTAGGATGTTTACGTAACCAAGCCAGCACTATAGTGGAATCAGCCCACGCGTAAATCTTACTTTGTTCAATTGGTATGCTAGTTTTAATATCAAGTAACATCTTAGCCAGAAGTACTGCACCGCAGAGCTCTAAGCGAGGAAGCGAAACTTGTTTGACTGGAGCAACCTTTGACTTAGCCGCGATAAGACGCATTGTGATAGCATTGTCGCCCAGAACTCTAAGGTAAACAACACATGCGTAAGCAGCACAAGAAGCATCACAAAACCCATGAATTTCCATATTCAATTTAGCAGGTAACAAGCCAAGCCATCGAGGAAGCTGTATAGTATTCATGTGTTTTATGTTATTGTGAAAAGCACACCATTCAACTCGCAAGTTGTCAGGCAAAACATCGTCCCAGTCCAGGCCAGCCAACCACAGCTTTTGCATGAAGATTTATAGTACAATGACCACAGGAGCTAGCCAACCTAGTGGGTCGAATGTTTTGGCGATAATAGACAACACTGTTCTTTTAGTAATAGTACTATCAACAAGGGAATCAATAGACATTTTCAACTCAAAATTATCACTGTGCGGATTCCAAGAAATGCCCAAAGCTTTAATAGCGTCATTCATTTGTATGTTAACAACAGTTTGATTAGATTTATCGGCCTTTGGAATTTGTGACAATACCTTTGCACTGTTTGACGACCATTTGTGTAACAAAAATCCACCTTTTTGTAATAGTTCAGTCATTTGTTTTTGCAGAATAATTGTGTCGTCTTCATTGAATGTCCCTGACATCAAGTCGTCCATATAAAAATCTGTACGCAGTAGCGGCGCTGCAATAGGAAACTCTTCCTTCTCATCATTGGACAGCTGATGCAAAGTTCTAATTGCAAGGTAAGGTGCACAGGATGTTCCATAAGTGACGGTAAGTAGAGTCTGTCAAGCGAGTCTTGTCCCATGAAAAAGGCGGTAAATTTTAAAAAATTACAGGGGTCAACACTTATATAGTACGCTTAAAACTGGTTTGATACTTGAATTTTTGTAGAATAAAAAATCTTTGGGATGAATTAAAAAAGCGCATCCTCCAAGGCACCGGTTTGGAATCTCGGAGACACAAAATATACGGTACAAGTACCTACATCCCCGGTAAGTCCCCAGATGAAGGTATTTATTAATCACAATCAGAACTAAAAACAGAATCTAGAAATTCAATGCCTTCATAAGGGAAATCACTGTAAGTATCATCATTAGTCATTACGCACAGAAATTATGAAGGGTTCCAACTCCGTTTCGGTTATCCTGTCCCTTACTTTAAATTCATGACTAAGATGTCTGAATCTAAATCAACACAGTAAAATTAAAATATGTACCTAAAAAAAATTCGGTAATTGAGCTAAAAGTATCAAAATGTTGTAGACTAGAACTTGTGACATATGACAATCCGTTTGACAGATAATAGTATTGCCATTTTAAGAAATCAGCTAAATGGTCGTGGACATGATTCGCTTGACAGACTCTAACCTGTATTCTTTAATTGCTGCATCTGGTTTCTCTCGCCACACGATTCGTTGATACTCTGCATCACTAGGATGAATTAATATCTGCCTATAAATTTGTTGAATGTCCGCTACCAAACAAACTTTATGTGTTCTCCACCTCGTTACCAAATCCTTTATATCTTGTTGCAAGGGTGGACCAATCATCAGTTCATCATTCAAGGTCGTTCCTGTTCCAGGTTTGGCGCTACCATCGAAGACTACGCGTAGCTTCGTGCTAGTGCTGGACTCTTTCAAGACAGCGTGATGAGGTAAGTAGTATTTATTATTTGTGTTTATTTCCTTTTCAGGGATGACTTCCATGTGTGCTTGTGATTCATACTGCCTCAAGAATTTGCAGTATTCTTCTCTAAATTCAGGTTTGTGCTTGAACTTCTTCTCCATTTGAGTTAAACGGTTAATTGCTAAACCCTTGGTATCACCTAGTTGGTTCGCGTTCTTGAAAGGCAAACGAAGTATGTAACGACCCTCAGCGTTCCGAGTGTGAGTTTCTTTGTAATGCTCTTCGCACTGAGTTTCCAATTGTGTAAGCGGTCTTGTAATCTGTGTGTGTTCCTCCAGTTCCCAGAATCTCCTGAGCAACTGGTCAGTCTCTAATTTAGTATGTGAGACAACAACATGATTTGAACTTTGTGAGGCATCATTACATGTTTGTCCTGAAATCAACCATCCAAGATGTGAATTAAGTGCAATCATTGCGTTGTGTCTATGTAAACCATCCAACATTAATCGTGAGTGTACTTCTGCCCCCAACAAGATATCTATACATCCTGGCTTGTGGAATTGTGGATCAGCAAGTTTCATGGTACTCAGAAGAGGCCAGGAATCCATAGATACTTCATGTGTGGGCAATAATGAGGTCAATCGTTTGAGTACAAAAGCTTGTGTAGTAACTATGTGTGAAGAATCATAAATAGAGTGAAATTCAAGGTTGACCATCGACTTCGTTGTTATTGTTTTCTCGTTAGATATCCCAGTAATTTTACCATTAACAGCAATGCGATCAAGATGCAGCAGTTGCGCAGTTGTTTCAGTCACAAGTGATGCCTGGGATCCTGGATCAATCAAGGCTCTAAGTTGGTGAGTAGATCCATTTTTAGCAATAACAACAATACGAGCTGTCGCTAAAATAACTTGTTGTACATTATTTGTTTCAGCTTTCATGGTGACAGCCTCGCGTGTTTCTGGCTCACTCTGTTCTGTAGCTGTGCTTGTCTTGGCACGGGCCGGGTTCGTATGATGCAAGAGTGTGTGATGACGTCTACCACATTTCCTACAGCTTGTGCTTTGCTTGCAATGACTCACTGCATGACCCTTAACAAGACAGTTAAAGCAGATGTTATTATTCTTGACAAAATCATAGCGTTGTGAGATTTCCAAATCAGAAAATCCTTTGCAGTGGCAAATGTAATGGTGGTGTGAACAAAAAGTTTCAATTTCAGTGGCGAACGATTTCATTGGAACAGATTTTGCTTGGGTTGAAGTGGGTTTCACTGAATCCTTTTTTGTTGTATCCTTTCTAGCACTGTTGATAACTTCCATGGCTCTGAATCGGCTTTCTAGTAGTGAGGCTAAAGTCTCAAAGGTTGGTATGTCTCGTGATGAACCAAGGGACTGTTCCCAAAGTTTGTGAGTTTCAATGTCAATTTTAGAGACAACAATGTGAACTACTATAGCATCCCACTTGTCTATTTCAACACCAAGATTACTTAGCGAATTCAAGCATTCGCGTGTGGTGTTTAGAATTCCTTTCAGGCTTTGAGCACATTCGTTAGTCATTTTACGCTGATAAAGAAGGCGATTCAGGATGTTACTGACAATTATCCGCTTATTTTCGTAACGGTTTTCAAGTGTCTCCCAAGCCTTATCATAGTTAGCTGCGGTAAGTGTGAAGTGTTTTAATAGCTGCTCAGCCTCGCCCGTAATACTGGACCTCAAATAATGGTGTTTCTCAATTTTTGATAGGTTATTATCATTGTGAACAAGGGATGTGAAGATGTCTCTAAAGCTGAACCATTCAGTGTAGTTACCGGAAAACTTAGGTATGTTAATCGGCGGTAACTTCGTTTTGTTTTTTATCCCTTCAGTTGTTTCGTCGGGACATATGACCGAAGTTGTAGCCTGCTGTGACCCCTTTTGTGTCAGCTCGTTCAAGCATTCTTTAATCGCAGTTTTAAAATCAAGATAAATTTCTTCGGTCGCATCAAAATTTGCAATAGGATCAAACTTAACTTGTTCTAGAAATTCCTTGGAAACACTCTTCAAAATATCGTCGTGTTGTTTATTAAACGTATCCCAATATTCAGTCAATGTGTCTAATCTCGTTTCTAAATAACCTCTGGTATAACGCGACTTTGAAGTTTTCTTTGTGTTGCTATACAACTTCTCAGTCCGCTCACTCAATTGTTTTTGTGCAGTACACAATTGCGACATGTTTATAGTTAAGTTAAATCAATTTGCTTCTGATAAAAAACTGGTGTGAAGTTCGTAAATCAGAGAGAATTGGCTATGTCACTGAAGTTAAAATTTCCAAGTGTCCAAAACTAAGTCCCTATTCACTTGTAAATGTTCACAGTCTTACCCAACAGAGTTCAATCCATTTCATACCCACTTAAACACTTTTCACCACTTACACTGCACTGTTTTTGATTCACTTCACTTTTTCACTTTTTCCGACTTCGAAGGACCAATGTTTAATGAAACTACGCTTTGTACTTGTGGAAATGACTGTTTTAAACCTTGCGGGATGTCGCTACGTCCCCGTAAGGGGGCGTGGCGTGCGGGGTCGGGGCTTCGCCCCTTGCCCGCGGGTGCTTTACCGCGGCCCGCAACTGCGGGCCCGTCACTATGTTCGCCGTATAGTGGGCTATTGGTATTATCGGACGCGTTAGTTATAACGCGTCCGTGTAAGTGGTTGCTCTGAGTGTTTCTGTAGGCGCGCCACGACGCTATGTCCATAGCGCCGCTTTCTTCACGACATCTCGGCGGTCTGTCACCGCCAGGTGAGACCCCCAGTTTCCTGGGGGAGGCCCAGCGGGTGACGACCAGCGACGGAGATGCCGACTCGACGCTCCTACAGCGTAAAGGTGTAGTTTTCCCTCGCCCCGGTCACAGATCTAGCCGTTCGCGGTTTGAGGGAGAAACTGACTGTTTTAAAATAAATCAAAATAAACACTAATCGGTTTGGCGTGAAGCTAATGATAGCTTGCATTTAAACGGAGCAACGCCATCTATCGAGTGATGCGGAGCTATTACCGAACAGTGCCCAATTGATTGCAGCATCAGGGGCATTATTTAGGTCAGTGTTTTTCAAACTATGTGTCACGACCTCTAGGGGAGTCGCTAAGCCTTACTCGGGGGGTCGTGGGCAAACGAAAAAAGGCAAGTGTTTCTAGGTCCTACACCACACACTAAAAATAGAATTTCAGTGAGAAGGACAAGAAGTTGTAGAAGGACAAGACCCTGTAGAAGTTAAAAAATTCTAGGCCCTGGGGGCCTAGAATTTTTTAACTTCTACAGGGGTCGCGGACTCAAAAAGATTGCAAAACACTGATTTAGGTCATCAAAAGTGCAAGTGAACATACAAGCACTAGGACACTCCAGCATGTGGGACATAGCCACACTCGCACTGGGCGTTGGATGGATCGATCACCCACTTCGACAAATTGTATTTGCAGCGGCCTACTTTAACTAGGTACTAGGCCGACTAGTCGGTAAAACATAACATAAACAAATATACACCAACCTTGTACTACTTGCGGTATCAGCTCAGTGATGGTTGTCACGGCGCGCTCTGCCGCCAGGTAGTCAGGGTTCTTGGGAATATCTACAGTACATATTATATTAAATACATAAATGTGGAAATAAACACATTTACAAATCTCTTTATTGTAAATAATAATATACATAAATATAAAGGTTTTTTTGTTAGAAAAACCAATTCTGGGTTAACACTTCGAGGGACACCAGACGTAATAATAATAAAACTTCAATGGTGTCTCGTTCAGTGAAAACAAACACAAATCTTATATTGGAACAAAAAAAAAAACTTAATACAATTTTTGTGTACGTTAATACTGCGTTAAAGGGGTGATACACGTGCCAGCAAGTCCGCGTACATATGGCTCGGCGAGCTTACTCGCCCGTGTGTCATGCTAAGTATGCGGACTTAAAAACCGCCGAGTAAGTTCAACGGCGAACCAACTTTGATATCGATGATTCAAGTTTGAAATTTTAGCGTAGCGTAAATTTTTCGTAGCCCGCCAAGGCTCGTTGTCTGTCATCGCCCATCGCCGCGAGCCAATTTGACAATGAAATTTTGAGCAAGCTTCACGTGTGTCACCGACGCCGGCGAGCCGAGTAAGGTCGCGAACTTTAAGTACGCACGTTTATCACCCACTTTAGTTTAGTAACTGTGCCGCAGTTATTAGCACCCACCCCAGGAGCGTCAGACAACTGAGCTCCAAAATAACAATAATTTTGGTTAAACTTATATGTAGAAACTAGACATGTGCGGGTATGTATAATAACGTAAACTACTTTTAAGAGCCCCTATCAATTTCGCGGTCTAAAAACAGAAAATTCAAGTTTTTTCGGAGCCAATGTCTCAATATCCTTAAGATATCTGTTTTGTTTTTAAATGCAAAATTATTCATCATTTGTTTAACTAGTAAGTCGACTAATAAAATTAAAACTAACTACTCAATATAAATTACGAAAAATAAAAATCTAACACACGTTTTTACGTAAGCGTGAAACACTTGGTTTTTCAATTGCTTTCATAGCTTACTGGTAGCAAATATCAATCTGAGAAAAATCCTAAATACTGGGCATATAGTATATTAGTTAGACGACTGATAATTTTTCCAAAGTTTATTGAATTAGTACTTGAAAAAAAATATGATCCACGCTGAAAAAACGCAATAATACCATGTGCAAAATCGTCGTCTACGCGTAAGAATTTGTTACATATTAACAATAATTCTTAAATATTTTAAAATTTTAGTTATTTATCTACCAAATTCAGTTTTTATATTTTATTTTTGACTACTAATTTAATTATAATAAAAGATCTAAATAATGCCTTATAAACCGATGCGCTCGCTCGAGGCAATCAGTCGCGCCCGAGGGCTTCTCAACGTCGGACCTGTGTCGCCTGTGACGTTCGCCGCTGCCGCCGTTCCCGACGTAATTCACGGAATCGGGCGTACTTTTGTACTAGAGCTAACCAGTTTTGAGACTGTGAGTACCTATATAATGTATGGTGTAACACTTTGTGATTTGCTAATGATATTTATACATATTAATGTTTTGTATTATACTTACAGTAAAATAGTGTTTAATTTTTAGAAAATGGGTTGAATAATTGAACTTTATTATCACGGAAGAATGACAGGTAATAAAAAGAAAAAAGTTAAAAGAACACGGAAGGCACGTGCAGTTCTTTGGTAAATAATATTTTTTGCCATCATCTTACTAATTAAGAAAATTGTTGTAGTTTACTATTATTTCTTTAATCTAATAATGTGTTAATTATATTTGTAGAGAATTAAATAGGCAGAAATCTGCCGAAAATCAAATACTACCTGGAACATCATTGATGAGCGAAAAGGATCGGGACACACGATAATTCTTTTTTACCCGACTACGGCGAAGAAAAAAGGAGGGTTATGATTTTGATCGGTATATATGTATGTATGTTCATCTGTTCCCTCCTATCTTCTAAACCACTCGAACGCTGGAACCAAAGTGACTTTAACTTAAGTTTCAATTTGCGTCCAGCGCTCGGTGGCACACGTCGCGTTCTGGTTTGCAATTGGTCAATCGTCATCCTGAGGATGCCTCGTTGAGAGGTGAAACACGTGTCGATTTCTTACGGGGTTTTTATGACTCTTAGAGAATAGTCAAGTGGAATAGGTAACTAAATATAATTATCTACGTCTATTGTATTTTACTTTAATTTTTTACATAGTAATAATTATAGTTACATAAATGTAAATAATAAAGGACTAATAAGGAATAAAGGTCTAATTAATCTAAATAATAAAGGAGTACAATAACACGTGTAATTAGTTTCAGACTTACCTTATATACGCTGGTCACACTTTATAGTTTGCTTTTACTTCAGTGAATGCCATACTAGGTAACCATATTCTTATAGGGTATAAACATAGCACGTCATAATCACAAAATAAAATCCATCCAGTATTACGGAACCCAGTAAGTAAAAACTCCTAATAATAGCAGTTACGGACCAAGATTATTAGTTCGCGCTGCACCGTGCGCACAGCGCACACAACGACTGTCAGCGATACGTCGACCGCACACAGACACACTGCGCTCCAATAGTTACCTAAACTCGTAGCGCGCCGAAATTGATAGGGACTCTTAAGTAACTTTTTTTTCAATATTAATACTTTTTTAACCTTCAACGGAATAAGCTGTCCTTTGTACATCCGCTGTTATCCTAATGTGGTAATATTAGTTTGGCAATTTTTGTGTACAATAAAGACAATGTAAGAAAGAACGGATTTTGAAGGACATTAACCTTGAGTGGCCGCGGCGAGTGCAGCGACTGCCGCGTTGAGCTGCGCCAGCGCACGCAACAGTTTGTGTTGCAGCGTCGCGCCGTCAGCTTGGTTCAGCTTCTGACTTACCACCGGCTGACAAAGGAGATGGGAAATAAGAAGAGAGAAAGGAAAAAAAAATCAGCTACTGCACTATGTGCTGTGTGTGTGCTTAGCATAATGCTGTACTATAGGGGACCCACAGCAAAGCGCTGATTTTCAGTGGTCATCCGAAAATGACTTGCGGAAGCCAAGTCCAGGTATTTGTGACTTACTACCGATTGCCAAATAATATGGGACATACAGGGTGACCCATGAAACGAGGTCCAAAACAATATTTTGGACGCCAAGGGCTTCCCAAAACACCTCTATGTATATTCAGCGATTATTTATAGTTTAGATGTTAGACTTTTAATTTCTTTAGAGAAGTTCTAACTTCACTTTTTTATTTTTCTCTTTGTGTCGCATTTTTTTTAATTATACTTACTTATACTATAGTCTACCCTCGATAAAAAGTATTTATTAGCAAGCGTTACCTTCTTCATCTGCTGTTCAGCGGTATCCACATGTTTCTTAGCTCCAGACACGTTGCTGACGAACTCGATACGTTGTTTCTCTTTCTGTGGCGATAATACCACATCTGTACCTAAAAGAAGATATTTATATGTCAATCGAATGTTAGTGTGATCTATTAGAAATGTGAAGATGTTACTTACTAAGTCCAGGTCCGCGCGGGCGATTTTTTCCCGCGACGATATTTTTTGCGCACTGGATTTTCAACTCACTTCTTAGCGCCGAGGTTTCAAAATCGAACAGTGTGTTTTTTTGACGCACTCGGATGCCCTTTGTTGGATTCTCAAAGGTCAGCTCAAAACCGACAGTTGAAAATCCAGTGCGCGATAAAATACCGCCACGTTTTTACGTCCGTGCGTAAATGGGCTAATTGTGCTGTAAATATTGCAAATTTTGTTTTGACCACCCTGTATACACTTTCATGCTGTATACTTAGGTTATATTTTATGTGTAGATACATTTTATCACACAAGGTGAAACACGAACATTCTAAATTATCTACTTTCAAATTCATTTACTGTCATACAACACAGCCTAACCCGCTACGTCTAGAACATGAAATCTTTCACAAGAGTTCGTTATATGACGAAAGTGAAAATTCATCCCCTAAAAGGGTGAAATAGGGATGAAAGTTGGAACTCACCACGTTGAGCTGTTTTGCAAGCTTCCACAAGGTTGTCGAGACTGTCAGCAAGCTGTGTCTGATCACTCAACACTCAACCCACTCCACTCGAAACAAGGACGCTTACGTTTCGGCACATTTCGTTACATAAGAGAGAAGAAAGATCTCTTTCTATCTCTCACACGAAATCTCTCTTATTCTTTATTTTTTAAGCAATTTCACTTATATCACGTGAACGGTGCTGCAAAAGCAATTTTTTTTTGGCACGATCGTACTCACCACCTTGTGCAGACTTGCAAGCTTGCACAAGCTTGTCGAGACTGTCAGCAAGCTGTGTCTGATCACCCAACACTTGCTGCTTCATCTCAGGACGCTTCGCAAGGTGCGGCGCACACGCTGACGTCAGCTCTGATGCTGCACTGCGCAGCTTCTCAGCTGCTGAGATGAGCTCCTTCTGGCAGTGAGGGTCTCCAATGGTTGGAGCTGTTGTCTGGGGAAGGAGTGGGTAGAAAATTAGCTTGGTTTATCAAATGCATCTCAAACCACAACGATATCAAGACAAAATAGTCCTTATTTAAAATTCTAGGTATTAGGACAAATTCTAGCCGGAATGAGCGTTTCTTCTCAGCAAGAAAACATATTCAAACAATTAAATCCTAGCGGATAAATTGCACGTCAGTGAAGTTTCGTGGTAACTTCGCAGGCGCACAATTTATCCCCTAGAAAAATTACGCGTGCGAAATTCCACCGCTTTATTCCTTCTCAATTGTAGCTAATCTAAACGTAGTATGTTGTCTAAACACATTTTCGAGGGAAAAATTGTTGGACCCAGAAATCATCTCCCAATATCCTTCTCACCTGCGCCACAGTCAGTAGCGCCTGCGCAGCATCAGCAGCGCGGGCCCCTCGGCTGTCGAGCTCGGCGGCTGCGCCAGCATCCGGGACCAGCTCTGTGAGACGCTGCACTTGCGACAACAGCTCGCCCGCCTTGCCGCATGATGCAGCTGATAGTGCTAACACCTGTGAAAAGTCATTTTTAAGGTGGTGGTACTTGGTCGCTGTTTTCAACCAGTGAAAACAAAACCCTTCTAGAACAATCGGGTAACAATAGCTCAGTCTCATCCCACTTCCTCACCTGTTTCTCGTGCACATCTTGAGCTTTAGGACTGACGGTGTACACCAGCTTGCCGGACGCCGCCGAGAACTTGGCAGCGGCATCGCTCAGACCCTGCCACACAAAAGATAAGGAAATTATATTTATTTTTTGTAAAAACTATGTTTAAAAGTTTCATGGAAGATAAGTAATCTAAAAACAGCTCACAACTCACCTGCCCTTGTCCCACACTGTCACATATCCAGTAATGTACCAACAGCTCACAACTCCTTTTCACACTACACAGTACAATAAAAACACATAACAACACACATACAGCTACACTTCAAACTATGTAAGAAGAAGAACATCAAAGTAAGAATCCCTTATGTACCCTATTGCTCTCTGCACGTCTCGCACGGGTGTGTCAGGCAAATACCTCCAAGCAAATCTGCAGCTTTAATTATTGCCCTGTCAGCACTTACTCTCAATATAAATTTTGATAATGGATAAAACCGATCTGCTAACCGAAATAGACGAGACGCTGAGCATATCATGCCGCACCGTCGAGAAACTAGAGTTGTGCGGGAATTTACTTCTGGAACATAACTTCAGGGTATTACATTCAAATATCAGGAGCTTACAAAAAAACTTCCTCAGCCTGCAAGCATCGTTATGCCGCCTTGACTTTGAACCTGATATAATTGTCCTGACAGAATGCTGGTTAAATGAAAACTCCGTCATTTACCAATTGCCAGGTTACAAGAGCTACCATACAACCAAAAAAATCAACAAGAGTGGGGGAGTTACTGTTTACATTAAGGATCTCTGGCCCGTGTCAGTCTCCGAACCAGAATTTGATGATGCTAATTGTCTACAGATTAAGCTTCACAATAAAATTACAGTCCTCGGTATATACCGCTCACCTTCATTCACCAACATCGAACGGTTTTTAAAGTCTTTAGACGATTCCTTAGACAAATTAAAAAACGAATCATGTGTCATTGTGGCGGGTGATATTAACATTGGCTTACTAAATGACTCGCCGAATGCCGTCCATGCAACATATCAATGTTTGATGACTGAACATGGGCTACTGCCGGCTATCACTCACCCAACTCGAGGAAAAGCCTGTCTAGACCATGGCTACATTAAACTAAAAGGCACTAGCGCACAGGGAATCGTCTGTGAGGCCTCGGTAACGGATCACCATCTAGTGTTGCTTGGAATCAACTTCTCTAACCCAAAAGTAAAAAATAAAAACAGACTCAAAACTAAAATCGACTACTCCATGGCGGTTGAAGAACTAAGGCAGCTCGACTGGACTGATGTTACCTCCACAACAAACATTGATGATGCAGTACTTGTTTTTAACAAGAAATTGTCAGAAATAATAAACAAACACACCTCAACAATTACAGTCAGTCGTTCAAAATTTAATTTAAAACCCTGGATTACGCCAGGCCTTATTAGATGCATCCGTCATCGAGACATTCTCCATACTCAAACAAACCAGCAACCAAAAACATGATGTTCTAAAAATTATCTACACAAGATACAGAAACTACTGTAACGACATTCTGCGTAAGCGCAAAGCCGATCATGACAGGAGGGAATTGGAAAGTAATAGCAAAGAACCAAAAAAGCTCTGGCGGACTATTAAAGAAATATGCCAAGTTCCTAAACGAACCAGCGACAACCAAGAATTGCTGAAATATAAAGAAAACGACAGTATCTCCATCGATAAGTGTAACGAGTACTTTATCTCAGGTGGTCAGAACCTTGCAATCAACATCTTAAACGGCCGGGCGACCACTGGGAATGAACAGTGCCTTGGTCCTGAAGGTGAAAACCCACCTAAAGACTCACTGTTTCTACACCCTACTGACTACCATGAGATTGGTAACATCATAGACAATCTTAAAGACGACAGCGCTCCAGGTCTCGACGAATTTTGGCCTCTGCTACTTAAACATACAAAGAAATACATACTGGAACCCCTAAAACACATTTGCAATCTGAGCATGGAAACTGGAACCGTTCCTAATTGCTGGAAAACTGCTGTTATCACGCCCATTCACAAAAATGGCGCCAAGGATACCCTTGATAACTACAGGCAAATTTCATTGCTTTCCGTGACATCTAAAATCCTAGAAAAACTTATAAACAACCGCCTCGTAAGCTTTCTAGAGAAAAACTCTTTACTCTCAGAGCGGCAGTTTGGCTTTAGGCGAGAGAAGTCTACTGAGCAGGCCGTGAGTCTGCTGACTGCTATAATGTCTTCCAGCATCGACAAGGGCCACCGTTCAGCTGGTGTCTTCCTAGACCTCGCCAAGGCTTTTAACACAGTGTCCATTCCTACACTGTTAAAAAAACTAGAATCCTTTGGTGTCAGAGGGCTGTCTTTAGATTGGTTCAGCAGTTACTTATCTGGTCGAAGTCAGCTCGTCAAAATTGGGGATAGCGTCAGCGGGAGTCATCCAATTGCATACGGGGTGCCTCAGGGAAGTATTTTGGGACCTACCCTCTTCATCATGTCCATGGACGACATTCTGAGGCTTAATATTGCACAAGCGGAAGTCATCTGCTACGCTGATGATACTGCTATTATTTTTCATGGAGCTACTTGGGAAGAAACGCTGGAAGCAGCTGAAAAGGGAATGAGTACCATTGCAACATGGCTAGAGCAAAATCTCTAAGAACATACAGGAGGTCAGGGCTGTGTTGCAAGCTGACTTCGACAATATTACCCGATGGGCGCACGATAACGGTATCATACTAAATCTAGGTAAGACGAAAGTGATGCATGTGCACTCGCCGCACAACCTTGTGGATAAAAATGTCGGCAGTGTGGATATAGGTATAGTGGGCCACACCTACGATTGTATGCACGTCGGAAATGTCAACTGTGTCTGTCAAGCGGTGGAGTATGTCAGTAAATTTAAGTATCTAGGTCTGTGGGTGGACCGTAACATGAACTGGAAGACACAGGTTGATACAGTGTGTACAAAGCTTAGGTCAGTGTTAAGTAAGTTCTATATGCTGAAGGCACCGTTGAGTAGGAAAACGCTGCGTGTCATTTATTTTGCCCTCGCCGAGTCATTGCTAAGCTATGGATTGAATACTTATGGCCGTACATTTAAAACCTATTTGAACAGTATAAAATCGCTGCAAACTCGATTTATGAAATACCTTGTTAACCCAAAAATAAAACTCGAGTGTAAAGAAAATTATGAAAGAAAGAAAGAAAGAAAGAAAGAAAGAATAACGTTTATTTGGACACAGTTCGTGAAAAACAAAATACAAATAACAAAATAAAAAAAAATAAACAATTTGAAAACAATAGTGTGCGCCTCACGGCTGCGCCAAAAAGGTTCATTTCAGCATTAATGCCAGACAGGTACTGTCTGACGCTGGTTTTCTAATGAACCTTTAGTGACAAGCGACGGGAAGTACAAACAGTTTCAACATACCCAATAAATATTTTAACCATTAGGTACCTATTAATAAATAAGCTACTAAAAAAAAGGAATAAAAAAATAAATAATATAAGTAAATACAACAAGAACCGTCTCAGCAAACCCGTTTAGCGATTACATCAATCAATGCGTGCACGGTGCACTCACAATGCGCTACAGGCCGCCGAGCGCGGCGGACAACCCACCGACAGTTAGGTATTTAGTTTGTCGAAGAAAGAAAATACTGTGAGTGAGAGTGAGAAATACTCATAAATATTATTTTAATTTAATGTTTTTCGGGGGTAAGTGAAGTACCCACTTATAACCATAGATGAAGTAGGCACAAGCTTAATAGAAGAAGGTAAGCGTCATTTAATTTTAGTTCGATAAATAATTTTGCTAGGTTGATCAATATTTTAGTTTCGTGTTAGTGTAAAATATCATAATTAGCTCCTTTTTGTTCAAGTTGTCGATTTTTGAAAAAGGGCGGCTCCATCTGTACTCAAAAACAAACATCGTTTTCGGGCATCGTCGGCCAGGATTTGATTAATAAAATCGAGGGTTCATGATGCGATCTCGACGCCGGCTGTGCGTCACAGGCGCAAGTAGGCCAGGCATAATGGGTAAGAACGAAAACAACGCGTTATGATTGAACAGAGCACGAGATATGATTATGACTTGTTTATGAATAAATAAAACGAAATTATAGAATTATTGTGTCTATGCTTCTACAGGTCTCACAACTGCGACAGCACATAGTAGCACATAGTAGGCGCCACGGATGGCACAGCAGCGTCATCGAGTTGGGACAATTGAGGCAGCAACGGACAGAAAATCACCGAGCGCGTGCAACTACCCGCATACCCAGAACATAATTTGCGTGACACGACAGGAATTATGTATTAAGCTAAGTACTGTAGGCATTTCATATAAGTGAAACATTTAGGGCGACCATGTCTAGTTTCTGTTGTGAATCTATCAGATACTGCCGTAAACGTGTTCTGAACGTGTGGACAGTGCCCAATATCCTTAATGGTGGCGGGATATTATTCCACACTTTAGACGCAGCATACCGGAAAGTGCCTCTGAAAGCTGCTGTCCTATGAGACTGTGTGGAAAGTTGTTGTGCACATTGCCTGGGCGCGCAATCTCGTCTACTAGCCATCCAACTAAGCTTGTCGTACAAATACTTCGGCTTCTTAGACTTAACGATTCCAAAAAGCAGGCACGCTAGGTGTAACTTTCGTCTCGACTTCATCTTGAGAATAAAGTGTTTGTTAAGAAAGGGGGTGACATGAGTTCTAGGGGGAACTGAGTAACAGAAGCGCGCACATGCATTTTGGACTCTTTGTATAAGTCGATCGGTACGAGCCAGCAATCGTGGGCCGTACACCGTATCAGCATAGTTTAGTTTAGACAGGACAAGCGTTTCAACTAGCTGTTCGCGAAGTTTTTCAGACAGGAATGGTCTCATTTTGTAAAGCAGTCTTAGACGATAGAAACAGTTTCTTACGGAGTTAGCAACGTGTTTCTCAAATCTAAGGCTGTTGTCCATACATAACCCAAGGTTTCGCGCCTCATTAACGCGTTCAATAGGCTCTCCCATTAGTGTCAAATTAAGACTTAAAGGTACCTTCTTCAACTGCTGCCTCGTACCAAACAACATGTACTTGGTTTTTAAAGGATTTAATGCCAAACAATTCTCATCAGACCAGGCGGCGATTCTTTCTAAATCATCGTTTAGGTCTCTTATGGCTAATTCATAATCATCTGGTTTGAAAGACAAATACAGTTGTACGTCATCGGCATAAATATGATACTTGCATTTCTGAAGGCACCTTATTATGTCTGCACAATAGAGAATAAAAAGAATCGGACCCAAAATTGATCCCTGAGGAACGCCTCTCTCTATAGACGTAAGGGCTGATGTTAAGGTAGAACCATCCGACAAACGCAATTCTACAAGTTGCTTTCTGTTACTGAGGTAGCTGTGGAACCATTGAATGGCATTATCGTCAAAACCGTAATATTTTAACTTTGAAATTAATAGTGAAACATTAATGCAATCAAATGCACGGGAAAAATCAAGTAGCACCATCAGTGAACACATGCCCTTATCTTGGGCTGATAGAATATTGTCCGTAACATCCAGCAAAGCCGTAGAAGTGCTACGTTGTTTCCTAAAACCGGATTGAAGATCAGGTAACACTTCGTTCTCCTCTAAAAACCGAGTCAATTGCCGGCACACTACCCTCTCCATCACCTTTGAGAGACACGGCAGAATACTGATCGGCCGCAAGTCTTTAACTTCTGTAGGGTTTGGACTCTTAGCTAGTGGTCTAACTGTGGCAATTTTCCATTGGTAAGGAAACTTTGATGTCCATATGGAATAATTAACAATATAGGTAATAGTAGCTAAAGTGTGCGGCAAAGTCAAATTAAGCATACGTAAGGTAATGTTGTCGTAGCCCTCGGCATTTGACTTCAGGTCAGAAATAATGCGGGAGATGTCATTTTGGTCTACTGGAGCAATTGTGAAAATTGCTTCGCTATATCTGTGGGTCTCATAGAATGATATAAGCGATGTGCTAGCTACCGGGTTGCCAGGGACATTCAAAAAAGTGTTATTTATTACGTCTGGATTTCTAAAATGTGGGGGAAGGTCTTGTACTTGCTTTGAGGGTGCAAACGTGGATTTAATGTTTTTCCATAATAATTTTGGATTATATATTTTATTATTGATATTGTGCCTAAAGTATGCTATTTTTTCATGATACAAGGAACTTTCCACCAAGGATTTTAATTGTTTATAGTAAACTTTTTTTGTTCCCGATTTAGTATTCCTGTAGTTGTCTAATGCACTGTCCCGTAACTGCATCATGAGGCGGATAGTGTCCGTAATCCAGGGATACGATAATTCCCTAATACGACAACTCTTGAGTGGCGCGTGGACATCAAACAATGATACTATACATTGATTAAAAGTATCAACCATGTCATTCACATCGGTAGATTCATAAACATGACCTATGTTAGATTGCGACAAATCTGTATTAAAACTATCCATACATATGTCTTTTATCGGCCTAAATTTGGTTACATATGGTATAAATTTGTCCCGCTTTATGTTAAATTCACTTACTATAATAGAATGGCCTGTAATCGAACCAAAGGATTCTACAGTAGTATATCTTGCCCTAAGGTCTGTGCACAATAGGTCGATAAGAGTCTCACTCGTATCCGTGAAGTGCGTCGGGATCGTAACAAGTTGAACGAGACCTACGCAATTTAAAAATTCTTGTATTTTTTTGGTTTTAGTTTCATTTATGTTGAGCATGTTCACATTGAAATCACCGAGCAAAATATAATGATCACAGTTTCCCAACGTAGCAATGGTGTTCGTGACGGCATCAAGGAAGAGATCTAGATCCAACCACGGTGGCCGGTACGCTGTACCAATGGCAATTTTTTTCCCGCTTAGCGAGATTGTCAGCCACATCTGTTCGACGGAATCGAACCTGGGATCAGCCATGCCAGTACAGATACGCGCGCTCAGACCCCGCCGCAGATAAAACCCAACGCCCCCACCACGTCCCGCGCGAACAGCTGACGGCCGCGGAGTGTGACGTAGACGATAGCCGGGCACGACAGGCGCCCGCCCCTCCTCCCCAGGCCGAAGCCAAGTTTCGTTTATAGCCATTAAATCAAACTTATATCTGTCAATTGCACAAATCAAATCATCATGGTCTGTACCCAGAGAACCTGCGTTATGGAAGCCCACTTTAAAATAATTTCCACCTTTAGGCATCATGACTATAATTTAAAATTAATACTACAGGCAAAGTTAACGCCAACTTCACTTTTAATGCATATTCATTCAAAATCCTATCAGTTTGTATACGTATAGTGTGTAATAATGTTATTAATAGAAAAATTGTATAGGTATTTGTAAATATGGGATAGTTAATAATGTGTATATGATGTATAACAATAATAAGTAGAAATGTAAATAGGATTGAAAATATTGCTAGATGTAGGATAATTTTGTAAATAGTTAATATAACATTATGGGCATGCCGAAACCGGTTTACTAACCTACTGAGATGCGCGCGCGTAGCCGCCGTGAGACAAACAAAATAACATAACATAATATCACGCCTGCTTCCCCGGAGGGTCGGGCAGAATGAACACAATAAATAATAACTATAGGAATAGGACCATGATACGATTGCACCATAAAATAATAAAATATGTGTCATCGGTATGTTAAAAACTAAAAGTAATAAGTAGAATAAATTGAAACAAAAACAGCAGGAATGATAAGAAATAAAGGTAACAGTAAAACAAACATATTTAGGCCTTGTGGCTGTCGGTAACCGGTACAGGTACGGGTACAAAGATGCGCTGTACATCAGCCTCGCAGCGGATTTGGGAAGTGGCGTCCCCGGGTTTGTATCGGGCAAGTATACGGCCTCGTATGCACCATACAAATTGCCAACCGAGCCGGCCGCCGGCCTCCCGCGCCATCCGAAACAACTCACGATTCTGCTTGGTAAGGCGTTCGTTGACGTAGTAACGCGCTGGCAGACCGGGCATATCGAGATCAGCAGAAGTCATGCCACGTCGTACTCGTGCGGCCCGCAACATCTCGTCGCGCAGATCGCGGCGCGCGAGGCGGACGACGAGGAAACGCGGGCGGGACTCCACCGGCGCTGGCTGCGTAGCATTTATGCGTCTGCCTCCAACGCGCTCGGCACTCACAATATCGCGCGCCTCGATCTTTAGGCCCATCTTTGATGCCACTAGCATAGCCGTATGTATGGGGTTTTCACCACTCGGTTCTGGCAAGTTTGAGATTTGAATATCAGTGGCCAGCAGTTCCTGATCACGGTCATTCAAATCGTTTCGTATTTGGGTAATTAATTTATGCACATCCGGCGAGACTTGGGGTTGAACCAATTTTTGGTTCTCCATAACGGCCACTCTCTCCTCCAACCTACTCATACGGTCATTAGTGGAGTTTAATGAGGATCTCAGGTCGGCGAGATCATTTCGCAGTAATTGGAATTCACTCCGCACCGTGTTAATAAACTCTTCCTTAAATTTCCTCAGCTCGGTAGTGATATCCTGAGTGAGCTCATGTGTGGCATCCAAAGCGGTGGTATTTATTGGACTAGTTTCCATCAGATTTACAGTTTTACTGCTGTCATTCAGTGGTGCCACTGCCTGGCCTCTCACTGGCGTATCGGCCCGGTTGTCCCGCACAAGGTTCTTTTTACACTCCGGGCAGTGCCAGGGGGATGGTAATAGGCCTTTCCCGTGTATTCCAACGCACTGCCGATGATACCAATGTGGGCAGATGTCGCATTTGGCCGCATCCGCCGCCGCGAGAAATTTACCGCAGGCATGACACTTTACCATAGTAAAATTGATGTGTCGTTTGCGCAATCGGTCCACAAAACTGTTCACTGAGAAATCAATAGACGGCGCTGTAAATGCGTTATGGTAGTATCACAGTGTTGCAGCAAGCTGTGCGCGTGATACCAATCGATCCACAAAATGGTTCACACGGGAATGAATAGATGGCGCTCTTTTCAGTTAATGCGTTTATGGCAGTTTTGACGGTGTTCTAGCAAGGTGCGACACCATAAGACGAAACACAACGTCACCGTAAGGCTGCACACGCACTGAAAGTTGGTCACACAGTATTTTCAGTAGTTATGTAGATAAGACTGTTATTAATTGTTCGTATAGGGTAGAAAAATAACAGTACCCAAAAGGATTATGCTTATTATTGTTTTTTTATATTGTACACAGCACAGAATCACTAGATAATAGTGACACTTATAAGTTGCACTTATTAATATATTTTCACAATAAAGTTTTTGCAAAACAAGCACTTGTTTTTTTTTAAGATACGTAGGGATATTTTGAGACTGTTATGTACTTAGTACCGTCACGTTCACCTCCGACTTTTTGTTGTATGTAAGGTGCTTCCCGTGCATGAAAAGGTCAAGTACTTGGTGGTTCTAGACAAGTTCTATAACGACCAATTCAAAGTACATGTGCAAAACACTTATAATACTAGAAGTGTTAGAGAACGTAAATTCGTGCGAGCACCAGTAAAAAATTACTATGGCAAAAGAACCAATAAGTATTTGACCCCTACACTGTTCAATAGTATTGACTGGCTGAGAAGAGATAATATTGTAATTAGCAGGCGAACACTGGGGAGTAAATTAAAGGCTGAACTGCTGAATGCAATGGTCGCAACATGTGACAATAACTAACAGGAAGAGGGACAAAAAAAAAAAAAAAAAAAAACACCAACAAACTTACCGTCCTTGTACTATGTTTCTACCTAAGTACTTAAATATGTTTAATTAGATCGTGTAAACCAAATGTTTTTAAGACGTTTGGCAGGTTTATAAAATGTGTACAATGTTTGGTCAAAATAAATGTTTTTTTTTTTTTTTCTTAACATTGAATTTGAAAAAACGAATTTCTTGACCTTTCACGTCACTCGATCTAGTAAACCAAACATTGACACACTAAAAGTACATAACAGCAAATGCAATGTCTTAAAAGCAGCAGCCGTCTCCGCTAGCGACTGCAAATGCAACGAAATTCTGAGAGTAGAAACCACAAAATATTTAGGCGTCATAATTGATCAGAACCTGTCTTTCAAAGCACAAATTCGAACACTCGCAAAAAAAACTCGCAAGTTCATTTACATTGCGAAACTCTTACGAGTCAGTGCTCCTAAGCACATATGTTTACAAGTTTACATCTCTCTATGTCAGTCTGTCCTACAATATTGCGTAAGTGTCTGGGGCAGCGCTTCCAAGACATGCATGCTGGAACTGGAGCGAGCCCAGCGGGCTGTCCTCAAGGTACTTCTGGGTAAGCCGCGGCGTTTCTCTACGGATGAACTATACACGGAATCTGGGGTTTTACGCGTACGTCAGCTGTTCATCCTAAGGTCACTTCTCAACCTCATAAAAGTCAACACAGAACGCTCTAGCTGCAGTAAGAGGGGTAGAAAAACAGCTGAAAGAATCCCCCTTCCAAAAACAAAAACCTTCTTTGCGACCCGGTTTTCGTCGTATTTACCCATACGCGTGTTTAATGCTATAACCAAACCGTTCACTGTACCGAGTAACTATTCTGAGGCCAAAACTAAACTAAAAGTATGGTTGCTGGGCCGGACTTATGAGGAAACAGAAAGTTTACTTTGCTGCACATAATTAAGACTCACAGATAGAACACACTCACACTCACACCACACACTCACCTGTTACTGTTTTTGTATGTATAATCTAGGTTGTTTATTTTCTTTGCACTTAATAAAAACGTAAACTGTCAAAATGGTGTAATGAACTAAATTAATAAAAAATCTTGCGCTAGCAGAACGGAACAAATATTGTTAACCTTGGTATTGTTTGGGTCACCAAGATACAGGCTGTGCCTAGTTTGGGACCCGCTGTCTAATCTGTTTAAGTCTTCTGTTAGTGAGAATTTCATACCATGCTACTTGTATATTTAAGAACTTTGTGTATGCTAAATAAAATGAATTTGAATTTGAATTTGAACTCACCTGCCCTTGTCCCACACTGTCACGAATCCAGTAATGTACCAACAGCTCACAACTCACCTGCCCTTGTCCCACACTGTCACATATCTAGTAATGTATCAACAGCTCACAACTCACCTGCCCTTGTCCCACACTGTCACATATCTAGTAATGTACCAACAACTCACAACTCACCTGCCCTTGTCCCAAACTGTCACATATCCAGTAATCTACCAACAGCTCACAACTCACCTGCCCTTGTCCCTCACTGTCACATATCTAGTAATGTACCAACAGCTCACAACTCACTTGCCCTTGTCCCACACTGTCACATATCCAGTAATGTACCAACAGCTCACAACTCACCTGCCCTTATCCCACACTGTCACATATCCAGTAATGTACCAACAGCTCTCAACTCACCTGCCCTTGTCCCACACTGTCGCATATCCAGTAATGTACCAACAGCTCACAACTCACCTGCCCTTGTCCCACACTGCCACATATCCAGTAATGTACCAACAGCTCACAACTCACCTGCCCTTGTCCCACACTGTCACATGTCCAGTAATGTACCAACAGCTTACAACTCACCTGCCCTTGTCCCACACTGTCACATATCCAGTAATGTATCAACAGCTCACAACTCACCTGCCCTTGTCCCACACTGTCACATATCTAGTAATGTACCAACAACTCACAACTCACCTGCCCTTGTCCCAAACTGTCACATATCCAGTAATCTACCAACAGCTCACAACTCACCTGCCCTTGTCCCTCACTGTCACATATCTAGTAATGTACCAACAGCTCACAACTCACTTGCCCTTGTCCCACACTGTCACATATCCAGTAATGTACCAACAGCTCACAACTCACCTGCCCTTATCCCACACTGTCACATATCCAGTAATGTACCAACAGCTCTCAACTCACCTGCCCTTGTCCCACACTGTCACATATCCAGTAATGTACCAACAGCCCACAACTCACCTGCCCTTGTCCCACACTGCCACATATCCAGTAATGTACCAACAGCTCACAACTCACCTGCCCTTGTCCCACACTGTCACATGTCCAGTAATGTACCAACAGCTTACAACTCACCTGCCCTTGTCCCACACTGTCACATATCCAGTAATGTACCAACAGCTCACAACTCACCTGCCCTTGTCCCACACTGTCACATATCCAGTAATGTACCAACAGCTCACAACTCACCTGCCCATGTCCCACACTGTCACATATCCAGTAATGTACCAACAGCTCACAACTCACCTGCCCTTGTCCCACACTGTCACATATCTAGTAATGTACCAACAGCTCACAACTCACCTGCCCTTGTCCCACACTGTCACATATCTAGTAATGTACCAACAGCTCACAACTCACCTGCCCTTGTCCCAAACTGTCACATATCCAGTAATCTACCAACAGCTCTCAACTCACCTGCCCTTGTCCCACACTGTCACATATCCAGTAATGTACCAACAGCCCACAACTCACCTGCCCTTGTCCCACACTGCCACATATCCAGTAATGTACCAACAGCTCACAACTCACCTGCCCTTGTCCCACACTGTCACATGTCCAGTAATGTACCAACAGCTTACAACTCACCTGCCCTTGTCCCACACTGTCACATATCCAGTAATGTACCAACAGCTCACAACTCACCTGCCCTTGTCCCACACTGTCACATATCCAGTAATGTACCAACAGCTCACAACTCACCTGCCCATGTCCCACACTGTCACATATCCAGTAATGTACCAACAGCTCACAACTCACCTGCCCTTGTCCCACACTGTCACATATCCAGTAATGTACCAACAGCTCTCAACTCACCTGCCCTTGTCCCACACTGCCACATATCCAGTAATGTACCAACAGCTCACAACTCACCTGCCCTTGTCGCACACTGTCACATATCCAGTAATGTACCAACAGCTCACAACTCACCTGCCCTTGTCCCACACTGTCACATATCTCGCGACTCGCTTCACACAGCGCTCGCAAGTCGCGTAACATGGCGGCTTGTTCCTCGCCCGTCTTAGTGCCGCAGAGAGTGTGAGATTCTGCAGACAAAATATAAGAACTCAATGAATTTAATTAATGGATATTTTAGGAAATACTCTCGTTTAAAATGAGAGACAAAGGCATCTTATCAATTCGATAGGAAACGAACGAATTATAAAAAACGAATTAACTTTTCTGTACGGTTTTTCTATTGCCAAATTGTTATTGTATGTTTTAATGCGTTAATTGGAAACAAAGTTGAGAATTTTATTTATCATGTATACGGAACACGGAATATTGCAATGCTGCTGGCCGCTGGAAAATGTTAAGTACGGCCTGGTAGGAGTTATTTTTCCGCCAAGTCTATGAAAATGTCTGACCTTGTACAACTTGCGGCGTCAGTTCAGTGATAGCTCTGACCGCTCGGTCTGCTGCCGCGTAGTCGGGGTGCTCGCGATCTGTGCCAACATACAAGGATTAAAAGAAACTCGGAAATACTCCGGCGCAAAATCATACTCACTGTACTATTGAGAATTTTATACCAGGAAACCCATCAATATTGACCGACTCAGATATCATACAGGGTATGTTTTTTACTCAAAGCAGTAAAAGAACAATTCCATTTATTACACCGTTTACACCGGCGAAAAAATAAACTGAAAGTCCTATTCCGTTAAAACCATTTCAGTCAAAATACGCTCAAAAAATTACTAACTAAGAATTGGCTTCAACCCAACAATTAACGAAGATCAATCAAGCTGCTATAGTTTTACGTTTAGTAATTAATTTGTTTGATTGGCGCCGGCTATCAGAACTGCACGTGCGCCAAGTTTTAGCCGAATCGGTTTACCGGTTAAAATGAGTAAGAGTGAGAAAAATCAATCAACCCCTATTTTTTACTCTTAAGGTTGATGCGCTAGGGTGGCCCGCGAAATTCAAATTTTCTTAGGCTTTTTGCAATTTGCAGGTCAGTATCAGGTTGTATGTTGATCTAAATAGCTCATGAAAGTGTATTGAATGACTATTTCATGAAATCATGACATTTGGCACTTTCATGAACTTATAGAGTTGTATTGCTGATTCTAATGTTTATAATTCTGTAAATCCATATTTGTTACGAGCGCGAATAATATTTAGATCAATATACAACCTGATACTGACCAGCAAATTGCAAAAAACGTAAGAAAATTTGAATTTCGCGGGCCACCCTAGCGCATCCCCCTTAAGGGTCCATTTTCTTTTTTTTTTCAATTTTAACCTTTTTTTCTTCGATTAAAAACACTAAATAATATGTAGATTGTTCTTAACAGCATTTCGAGTGTTTCCTTACCTGCAGTGGCAGCAGCTAGTGCTGCGACTGCCGCGTTGAGCTGCGCCAGTCTGTCGGACAGCTTGCGCTCTATTGCTGCGCCGTCTTCTTGGGTCATCATTTGACGGATCACCGGCTGCCAAAACAATTTAACAAACACTTCTGAGTTTCAGACGAATACGTGGTGCAGATACACAACACATGAAACAGTAAATGCAATGTATTCGTCGCGCGTCTAACATCAGAGCAAGTTCGGGTGAAATGGTCGAAACTAGACAAATCTAAATAAAGACAGTTTGACAGGTATAACCTCCACAGGGTGCCTGCATGTATAAGTTACAACCACTACCCGTCTTACAACAAAATGATTCAGTTTTTTATTCTAACTGACACACAAATCCTGCATCGTGCAAAGACAGTTTACCGCGCGATCGACATATTTAAGACTTCCCGACATCAATCGTCAGGCAGTAGCCCGCCATACACGACACGGAGGATCCTCCCTTTTCTATAAATGAGGTTGAGTGAACTATACACCCTGTTCCACATACCTCTAAATTGGTGACCTCGACGTGATAAACCGCTGTCCCGCACGCTCCGCACGCGTGCGGCTTGCGGGCGCAGTGCGGTGCTCATTGGTCAACGCTGCCGCCCGCAAGCCATATACCTAAGGCTAATAGTAAGTAAGCCTAAGGTAAATAAGTTGTACTGCTGACCTCTTTCAGCTGTCGCTCGGCCGCACCCAGTCGCTCCTTAGCTCCGGACACGCTGCTGATGAACTTCAGACGCTGCTTCTCTTGTTGCTGAGCTGATGGCACATCCACCCAGTTACCTGTGTGACGTAGCTCTGTATGAGAATCTTAGCGTATTCGATCATAATAATATGGCCGAGTCAAATAAATTTATACGTTTAAAACAAGCACTAAAATACCGTTTGGAAAGTGAGACCAGTAAACATACAACTATGTTCAACAGTGGGTGAAGTTGGGCTGTGGGAAGACGGATGTTTCTTTATATCCTCTTAAAAACCCACTCAACTCGAAATTTCAAGGACGTGTTACGTTTCGACACATTGCTTTATATGAGAGAGAAGAAAAATTTATCTCTTTTTTAAAAAAAATCAGTTCTATCACGTGTTAGGTGCTACTTGCATGTGTAATTTTTTTTATGTCTTTATCGTACTCACCACCTTGTGCAGACTTGCAAGCTTCCACAAGCTTGTCGAGACTGTCAGCAAGCTGTGTCTGACCACTCAACACTTGCTGCTTCATCTCAGGACGCTGCGCAAGGTGCGGCGCACACGCTGACGTCAGCTCTGATGCTGCACCGCGCAGCTTCTCAGCTGCTGAGATGAGTTCCTTCTGGCAGTGAGGGTCTCCAATGGTTGGAGCTGTTGTCTGGGGAAGTAATAGGTGGAAAATTTGCTTAAATGGCTTCGAGTCAGAGATAATAATACTAAGGAAAAATCTGAACAAGAATGCGGCATAACTTCTGCCTGTCATAACAATGAGTTGAATCAAAACGTCCTACAACAAAGAGGTGACAGACATGTGATATCTACTAACACCCATCGTGCCCGCTTGGGATGTAACGGCCCGATCCCACACACAGAGAGGAGGCCTGTGTCCTGTTGCAAGATAAAGTATTCAGAAAGTACTGTATTTAGTTAGTAAAACAAGCGCCTGGGACGTCTCTTCTATTGACGTGATCACGCAAGCAAAAATTCCGCCATGTTTTCCTACTCCGATTGGTCCCTGTAGTTTATGTGGAGTCCGTAATCTCACACATGAAAGATAAAACATAAACCCAGAAATCATCTCCCAATATCCTTCTCACCTGCACCACAGTCAGTAGCGCCTGCGCAGCATCAGCAGCGCGGGCCCCTCGGCTGTCGAGCTCGGCGGCTGCGCCAGCATCCGGGACCAGCTCTGTGAGACGCTGCACTTGCGACAACAGCTCGCCCGCCTTGCCGCATGAGGCAGCTGATAGTGCTAACACCTGTGAAAAGTCATTTTTAAGGTGGTGGTACTTGGTCGCTGTTTTCAACCAGTGAAAACAAAACCCTTCTAGAACAATCGGGTAACAATAGCTCAGTCTCATCCCACTTCCTCACCTGTTTCTCGTGCACATCTTGAGCTTTAGGACTGACGGTGTACACCAGCTTGCCGGACGCCGCCGAGAACTTGGCAGCGGCATCGCTCAGACCCTGCCACACAAAAGATAAGGAAATTATATTTATTTTTTGTAAAAACTATGTTTAAAAGTTTCATGGAAGATAAGTAATCTACCAACAGCTCACAACTCACCTGCCCTTGTTCCACACTGTCACATATCCAGTAATGTACCAACAGCTCACAACTCACCTGCCCTTGTCCCACACTGTCACATATCTAGTAATGTACCAACAGCTCACAACTCACCTGCCCTTGTCCCACACTGTCACATATCTAGTAATGTACCAACAGCTCACAACTCACCTGCCCTTGTCCCACACTGTCACATATCCAGTAATGTACCAACAGCTCACAACTCACCTGCCCTTGTCCCACACTGTCACATATCTAGTAATGTACCAACAGCTCACAACTCACCTGCCCTTGTCCCACACTGTCACATATCTAGTAATGTACCAACAGCTCACAACTCACCTGCCCTTGTCCTACACTGTCACATATCCAGTAATGTACCAACAGCTCACAGCTCACCTGCCCTTGTCCTACACTGTCACATATCCAGTAATGTACCAACAGCTCACAACTCACCTGCCCTTGTCCCACACTGTCACATATCCAGTAATGTACCAACAGCTCACAACTCACCTGCCCTTGTCCCACACTGTCACATATCTAGTAATGTACCAACAGCTCACAACTCACCTGCCCTTGTCCCACACTGTCACATATCTAGTAATGTACCAACAGCTTACAACTCACCTGCCCTTGTCCTACACTGTCACATATCCAGTAATGTACCAACAGCTCACAACTCACTTGCCCTTGTCCCACACTGTCACATATCCAGTAATGTACCAACAGCTCACAACTCACCTGCCCTTGTCCCATACTGTCACATATCTAGTAATGTACCAACAGCTCACAACTCACCTGCCCTTGTCCCACACTGTCACATATCCAGTAATGTACCAACAGCTCACAACTCACCTGCCCTTGTCCCACACTGTCACATATCTCGCGACTCGCTTCACACAGCGCTCGCAAGTCGCGTAACATGGCGGCTTGTTCCTCGCCCGTCTTAGTGCCGCAGAGAGTGTGAGAGTCTGCAAACACGATACACGAACTTAATGTATATCAATAATGGGTATTTCAGGAAATGCTCTCGTATAAAATGAGAGATAAAAGCATCATACACATTGGATAGGAAACGAACATTAAATTAACTTTTCTGTATGTTTTTTTTTTGCAGAGATTGTTATTGAATGTTTTACGTGCGTTTATTGTAAAAAAAAATGTGAATTTATCTTGAATACGGGACATGGAATATTGCAATGCAACTGGCTGCTGGAAAATGTAAATAACGGCCTGCTCGGGATGATTTTTCCGCTAAGTATATAAAAATATTCGACCTTGTACAACTTGCGGCGTCAGTTCAGTGATAGCTCTGACCGCTCGGTCTGCGGCCGCGTAGTCGGGGTGCTCGCGATCTGTGCCAACATACAAGGATTAAGAAGAAACTCAGAATTGTACGGAGACAAATCCATACTCGGGGCTGCTAAGAATTTTTAATTGATTGGTTGGACTAACAACCAACTAGGTTGTTAGTCTAGGGGTTGCAAGTGCTACCGCTGAGCATGAGGTCCTGCGTCCAATTCTTACCTTGGGCAAAGTGTTATTGGAATTTTCTACCAGATTGTTATATTACCCAGTAACTCTGATCGACTCTTAGATCACCCAGAGTTAGTATTCGCTCTACCGCTACAATAAACCAACGAAACAGTAAAATAAATTTCCATTGAAAAACACAAAATACTTAGATTGTTCTGAAATTCACCGGAAATCATGTTCTCAAATTCATCACAATTTTAAGCGTTTTCTTACCTGTAGTGGCAGCGGCAAGTGCAGCGACTGCTGCGTTGAGCTGCGCCAGTCTGTCGGACAGCTTGTGCTCTAGGGCTGAGCTATCTTTTTGGTTCATCATTTGACGGATCACCGGCTGCCAAAACATTTGTGTATGTTAATTCCACATAAAAAGCGTTACAAACACTGTTCGGGCGCCTCCAATAGCAATCTTCGGCTGCTGTCGTGAGACAACGGAAGGCGGCGAGCGGCGGCGAGAGGTGCGGCGTGCGGGACGCGGACCGTCGGGCACTTGGCTACTGAGCTCTGACGACGGCACGCGCGCGCACCCCATACGTTTACCAACACAGTTTTATTGTACCTTTTGGATTAAATTCACTTTAAACTACAGTCCACTGAATTTTAGTAAAGTCCTTAGCAAGGTCCCTAACAAACACTTCTGAGTTTCAGACGAACACACCAAACAGTATTGAACGCAATGTACCTATTCGTCTGAGGTCGCGCTTTTATGATCAAAGCAAGTTCGGGAGGAATGGTGGAAACTAGATTCATCTTATGGCTGGGATTCTAATCAAAGAACTAGTTTAGTATTATAGAATAGAATATAGAATTTATTTATTAAGTATAAAATTGGTAAAGTATTAACATAAAATCTTAGAAATAATTTACAAAGGTATCATAATGTTAGATGCCTGTACTAGGATAAACCTGTATCACAGGCGGCATGAGTTCACACTTTATGGTAATTATAAGGACAATAAAATTGTTAACAATATTTAACATTAGAAGTCTTGAAATAATGACAAAATTTAATTATCATATTATTATGATATTATTGACGTTCTAAAAGTGCTTATTCTCAGCCTAATTTGAATAAATGAGTTTTGATTTTGATGTTACAACTAAGTATAGACAGTTTGACAGGGTACCTGCATATGCATTCAAGTTACAAACACTACCCGTGTCATCACAAAACGATTTCTAACTTTAATTCAAGCATAAAACCTTCGGTCCAGTTTCTGTATTTCGAACCGTAATCCAACTGAAGTAAAGTGCTGAATACAAAATTGGCAACTTATATATAACCGGTATTACAGTCAGTGTTTGTAATTAAACTTTGTCAGCATAAAGTTCAAAATTCAAAAATGGATTGTTTATTTAGTCCTGGGTCTCAAGATAAACGTCTTTACGTCATATGTAAAATGACTTGGATTTTGTTTTATAATAATAGAACAAACTTTAAAAAATATATGTACTGCTAACCTCTTTCAGCTGTCGCTCGGCCGCACCCAGTCGCTCCTTAGCTCCGGACACGCTGCTGATGAACTTCAGACGCTGCTTCTCTTGTTGCTGAGCTGATGGCATATCCACCCGGTTGCCTGTGTGACGTAACTCTGTATGAGGATCTTGAGTGTGACGTCCTGTTTCGGCACATTGCGTTACATGAGAGAGAAGAAATATGTCTCTCTCTGTCCACACTAAATCTCTCTTATTCTTTATTTTTTAAGCAATTTCACTTGTATCACGTGTACGGTGCTGAACGCGCAATTTCTTTAATGTGTTTATTGTACTCACCACCTTGTGCAGACTTGCAAGCTTCCACAAGCTTGTCGAGACTGTCAGCAAGCTGTGTCTGATCACTCAACACTTGCTGCTTCATCTCAGGACGCTGCGCAAGGTGCGGCGCACACGCTGACGTCAGCTCTGATGCTGCACTGCGCAGCTTCTCAGCTGCTGAGATGAGTTCCTTCTGGCAGTGAGGGTCTCCAATGGTTGGAGCTGTTGTCTGGGGAAGAAATAGGTGGAAAATTTTCTTAAATGGCTTCGATTCAGAGATGATTCAACTTTGCAAGTCATACGCGTATTCGTTAGCTCTGACACATAATTCAATAAAAGTGGTAAAAAGTGACTATTCCTGCCATAAAGTCACACCAAAACAATCAGTGATTACCGTACTTTCGATTGTGCTAAAAGAATTACAAAGTGCTAATGTTTTGAAGTGGTAATTTGAATAAAAGTGCAAAGTAAAACTGTTAAAGTTTGAATTAGCCGGAACGTTTCGAGTTAACAAAAGACTGACCTTTGGACTCCTAATGAGTTTGTTGCCCGCGCTCCCCACAAAATATCATTACAATAGCTAATTTCGCTGTTACCATAGGCGTATGCGTAGCGTGTGGCGTTAACCGCTTCACTTACATAACTGTGGTAGGGAGTTCTAACCCAAATCACACCGTGCACTTTTTGTTATTTTTAATTTTTCCGTTTGCTTTTTTCAAACTTCGTTTACTTGTTTTAACGCATCATGCCTCGTGTTCAACGCACTCCACCTAAAGAAAAAGACATTACAAACTTAAGTCATGTTCAGTCTGAACCCGATATGCTTCATTCCTCGACCAAGTCGCCTGAAGTCGCAAATGTTTGTGTCCGGCCCAAGCGTCCACGTCTGAATAGCTCTCCCGAGATTGACCATCGCCTTCCGGAATCAACCGTACTTGTTGACACCATCCGTCAAGAGATGCGCGCGGTTATATCTACGGAGATCTCAACAGCTATAAAAGAATGTATTGCGATAGAATTCAACGAGATGAAGGATTTATTCCGGGAACTTAAGGAATCTGTCAAGTTTATGAGTGATGATTACAACCGCATACAATCTGAATTAAAAATATGTACAGAAAATAACAAAAGCCTAAGTAAGGAAAACGAGTCCCTTAAGCAGTTGGTTTCGGACTTATCTGGGCGTGTTAATTTAATCGAGCAATACTCCCGCCAGCAAAATATTGAAATTAACGGTGTACCAGAAAACAAAGCGGAAAATTTGGTGAAGACGGCTGTGCAGATGGGGAACGCGATTGCAAGCGTAATCAGAGAAGAAGATATACTGTCGGCTGTGCGAGTGCGGAAATTAGACCCCGGTAATAGTAATCCTAGAGCGGTTGTTGTTAAGCTGCGCACCACTCAAACGCGGGACGTAATCTTAACCTCGGTCATGCAATTCAACAAGTCACACCCTACTGAAAAACTAAATTCGCAACACCTAGGGTATGGCGGTCCCGCCAGGCCTATATATGTGTCTGAACATTTGTCACCCCTTAACAAGCAAATCCATGCGGCTACTAGGAAGGCGGCTACTGCAAAGGGATACAAATACGTGTGGGTTCGCGACGGTAAAATTCTAGTAAGAAAGGCTGATGGAGAGCAAGCCAAACACATAAGAAGTTTAGACGCTGTTGCACTACTCTGAAACCTTCTACTAGAAACCCTGCTACAATACCGTATACAAAACAACAACATTCACCGTCTACTACCAAAACTTTAGGGGTATGAAAACAAAATTGAACATGATTGAATTATCCATACGATCACGCAGCTATGATGTTATTATCGGCTCGGAGACTTGGCTAGATGACAGTATAAGTGATGGCGAAATATTTGACTCTAGGTATAACGTTTATCGTAGAGACAGAGTATCAACCGTGAATAGCGGCAAAAGAGGAGGGGGTGTACTGATTGCTGTTCTGAAATCAATAGACTCTGCCCGGATGTCGCAGTGGGAAACAGATATTGAAAACTTATGGGTCAGGCTCAAGACTGTTAAAGGCCACAACTTAAACATCTGCGCAGTGTATCTTCCCCCACCAGTTCAGCATCGTACACTTGACTCGTTCAAAAATTGTCATCACAAAACCTTAGATTTAATATTGTGTAACTTCTATGGAGGAATTGTTAGTCTATGTAATGACCCCTTATCAACAGTAGATGTCTATCACCCACCCCTCGAAATACTAATAAAAAACTTGTCCCCCGCGTTATTAAAGAGTAAGATTCGTGTTAGATACAACTTTAGAAAAGGCTATTATACTTTAATCAACGCTAAGATTCGTGAAACTGACTGGACTAATATTTTCTCAAATTTGAACGATGTCGATGCTATGGTGACACACCTATATGAACACCTTAATGATGTAGTTGACGAGCACGTACCAAGGTCAAAAAAACTGAGCCTTAAATATCCCTCCTGGTTCTCTAAACCTCTTATTAGACTCCTAAATGAAAAAGAAAAACTTAGAAAACGGTATAATAAATATAAGAACCCAAGGGACCACTTTGAATATAGACTATTGGAGGGGAGATCTAAAACCATGATTAACAGCTGCTAAAAAACTATATGAGCTTCACGGAAAAGAGCATTAGACATAACCCGAAACACTTTTGGTCCTTCGTCAAAGCGAAAAAGTCCAAATCTAACGACATTCCCTCGGAAATGTATCTAGGAAATGAAACAGTGTCTACTGGTGATGAGGTCTGCAGCCTTTTCGCTAAGCATTTCTCCTCTAACTTTACTCCCTCGATTGATTCACCTGCTGTAGCTCAAACAGGACCCAAGTATCACCAACATGCATTAGGTAGAGTAGTATTTACGGAACGAGATGTCCTGAAAGCGCTCAAAAACCTTAACATCTGCAAGGGGCCGGGGCCAGATGGTTTGCCGCCGTTATTTTTAAAGAAGTGTGCTACTAGCCTATCCTTACCGCTTAAAATAATATTCAATCATTCGATCGAGACATCACAGTTTCCGACGGAATGGAAAATGGCAAATGTCGTGCCGATTTTTAAGAAGGGAGATTCTAATGACGTACAAAACTACCGTCCTATTTCGCTCCTTTCAGTCTTTGCTAAACTTTTTGAATCCTTGTTATGCCCTTTTCTTACATCACAAATTAGTCCTCAACTAGTACCCCAACAGCATGGTTTCTGTGTTCGTAAATCTACGACTACTAACTTGGTCCACTACGTCAATGAAGTAAGTAAATTGATGGACTCTCGTGCCCAGGTAGACTCAATTTACACTGATTTCAGCAGTGCGTTCGACAGGGTGGACCATAAAATCCTCTTAAACAAGCTTGAAAATTTCGGCATATTTGGTCAGTTGCTTCTTTGGTTTAAATCTTATCTCACAGATAGAAAGCAAAGAGTGGTGGTAAAGGGCTATGAGTCACCCGTTTATTTCTCCACGTCTGGCGTCCCCCAAGGTTCGCACCTGGGCCCAATTCTTTTTCTAATGTTCGTCAATGACATAGTTCTCTCAGTAAAGCACAGTAATTGCTCTATTTTCGCTGATGACTTAAAGATCTATAAGGAGATAAACTCAACCGTCGACGTTCACTTACTCCAGGATGACCTCGATGCGGTTCACGATTGGTGTTTAAAAAACCGCATGTCCCTCAACGTCAAAAAGTGTTACCACATAACATTTACCAAAAAACGGAAACCATTATCTACGTCGTACTCAATAAATGGGGTAACACTTCAAACAGTGGACACAATTCGTGACCTGGGAGTACAGCTCGACTCTAAACTCACATTTGTCAACCACATTGACAATATCACTGCCAAAGCTGCAAAAATGTCTGGCTTTATAAAAAGGATATGCCGGGATTTCCAGTCCATCTCCACCCTGAAGGTGCTCTTCAATACTCTTGTGAGAAGTCTACTAGACTACGCATCTCCAGTTTGGAACCCGAGTTACCGTGTTCACGTAGACAGGATTGAACGTATCCAAAGAAACTTCACCAGATACCTTCGTTTTAGAAGCTCTAGCTGTCCACGAGATTCTTCTTATGGTCAAAGGCTTACTCATTTTAACATATGTTCTCTTGAACATCGAAGAGACGTGACCGACCAAATCCTTCTATATAAAATTGTTAACGGATTACTAAATGTCCCCGATCTTTTGTCGGAATTAAATATAGCTGTACCTCGACAGAAAATAATAAGATCTGGTCGCGTAACCATTACCTTTGCCACAACTGCAAGTCGTACTAACCTGGGTAGCACAGCACCCATGAACCGCCTAATGGGAAACTATAATAAAATCGCTACACGTACCAATAGCATCGACATCTTTTCTAACCCCTTTCGTCAATTCCGTACGAGACTTTTAAACAGCTCGGATTCACGAGACCCCTGTGCGACACGAACCGTCTTTTTATAAAGTCGTATCCACATCCATATCGTTCTTTCTGGGTCTTTTTTGTTATTTGGTTAACTTAAGCACGTTCCATCATATTGGCTCGTTTTTCTTTTGTTTTGTATTGTAGGATTCAACTAACGATACGTAAAACGCCCTATAATCATTAAGTTCTCTTAATATAGTGCTGTGCACTTCTGTAAGTGACGAATTCACGATACCTAATTATATGTAATATTTTTTGTGTATGTCTTAGTGAGTAAGTCGTTGAGGTGCCATATCAATAAATAAATAAAATAAATAAATAAATGATAATGCTAAGGAAAAATCAGAATAAGAATGCGGCATAACTTCTGCTTGTCATAACCATGAGTTGAATCAAAACGTCCTACAAGAAAGAGGTGACAGACATGTGATATCTACTAGCACCCATCGTATCCGTTTGGAATGTAACGGCCTGATCCCACCCACAGAGAGGAGGGCTGTGTCCAGTTGCAAGATGATATTTAGTTAGTAAAACACGCGCCTGAGACGTCTCAGCTATTGAAGTGATAGCAAAATTCCGCCATGTTTTCCTACTCCGATTGGTCCCTGTAGTTTATGTGGAGTCCGTAATCTCACACATGAAAGACAAATAATCCTTCTCACCTGCGCCACAGTCAGTAGCGCCTGCGCAGCATCAGCAGCGCGGGCCCCTCGGCTGTCGAGCTCGGCGGCTGCGCCAGCATCCGGGACCAGCTCTGTGAGACGCTGCACTTGCGACAACAGCTCGCCCGCCTTGCCGCATGATGCAGCTGATAGTGCTAACACCTGTGAAAAGTCATTTTTGATGAGGTCGTATTGGTCACCGTTTTAAACCAGTGAAAACACAACCCTCCTTCTAGGACAATCTGGTAAAAATAGCACAGTCTCATCCCACTACCTCACCTGTTTCTCGTGCAAATCTTGAGCTTTAGGACTGACGATGTACACCAGCTTGCCCGACGCCGCCGAGTACTTAGCAGCGGCATCGCTCAGAACCTGCCACACGAAAGATTAAATTAAATTTATTTTTGTAAAAACTATGTGTAAAAGTTTCATGGAAGATAAGTAATCTACCAACAGCTCACAACTCACCTGCCCTTATCTCACACTGTCACATATCTAGTAATGTACCAACAGCTCACAACTCACCTGCCCTTGTCCCACACTGTCACATATCCAGTAATGTACCAACAGCTCACAACTCACCTGCCCTCGTCCCACACTGTCACATATCCAGTAATGTACCAACAGCTCACAACTCACCTGCCCTTGTCCCACACTGTCACATATCTAGTAATGTACCAACAGCTCACAACTCACCTGCCCTTGTCCCACACTGTCACATATCCAGTAATGTACCAACAGCTCACAACTCACCTGCCCTTGTCCCACACTGTCACATATCCAGTAATGTACCAACAGCTCACAACTCACCTGCCCTTGTCCCACACTGTCACATATCCAGTAATGTACCAACAGCTCACAACTCACCTGCCCTTCTCCCACACTGTCACATATCTAGTAATGTACCAACAGCTCACAACTCACCTGCCCTTGTCCCACACTGTCACATATCCAGTAATGTACCAACAGCTCACAACTCACCTGCCCTTGTCCCACACTGTCACATATCCAGTAATGTACCAACAGCTCACAACTCACCTGCCCTTGTCCCACACTGTCACATATCCAGTAATGTACCAACAGCTCACAACTCACCTGCCCTTGTCCCACACTGTCACATATCCAGTAATGTACCAACAGCTCACAACTCACCTGCCCTTGTCCCACACTGTCACATATCTCGCGACTCGCTTCACACAGCGCTCGCAAGTCGCGTAACATGGCGGCTTGTTCCTCGCCCGTCTTAGTACCGCAGAGAGTGTGAGATTCTGCAAACACAATACACGAACTCAATGTATTTTTTAATTAATGGATATTTTAGGAAATACTCTCGTATAAAATGAGAGATAAAAGAATCATATACAGTGGATAGGAAACGAACATTAAACATGACAAATTAATTTTTTTGTACGAATTGTTATTGTATGTTTTAGATGCGTTTATTGTAAAAAAAATGTGAATTTATCTTGAATACGGAACATGGAATATTGCAATGCTGTTGACCGCTGAAAAATGTTAAGTACGGCCTGGTAGGGGTTATTTTTCCGCTAAGTCTATGAAAATGTCTGACCTTGTACAACTTGCGGCGTCAGTTCAGTGATAGCTCTGACCGCTCGGTCTGCGGCCGCGTAGTCGGGGTGCTCGCGATCTGTGCCAACATACAAGGATTAAGAAGAAACTCGGAATTACAGGGGCGCAAAATCATACTCAGGGGTCAATCATACTGTTGAGAAATTCTCATAGCAGGCATACCCGTCAATACTGACCGACTCAGATATTACCCAGGGCTTGCACAATGGACATGACATGCAAGCATGCAAGGCAGAGGATTGGTACTACAGCGGTCTACACTAGTCCAACGAAGCTGTAACACACTTTTTCGGGTAGGCTTGTTCTGGTTGCAAAATCGAATATTATGTAAATACTAACTTCAGCCCGCGGCTTCGCCCGCGTGGTATATCCCTATGTCCTTTCGCAGGATGGCATCTATGTCCTTGCCAAATTTTATCGAAATCCGTTCAGTGGTTTAGGCGTGAAAAGGTAACATACAGACAGACAGAGTTACTTTCGAATTTATAATATTGGGAGTATGTATTCGGGAAAAGCCGCTCGGCCTAGCTCAAATTGTGCCGATCTGTCCCAAACATAACAACGAGTGTAGACGCGGAACGGAGCTTGCCAATCGGCATGAGTAGCTTAGTCATCCAACAAATACTGCCAAATCGAATGTCATCTTCTGAAATTGATTTATTTATTTATTGGCCTATCTACCTGTTACAACCAATTACAAACACAAGTCAACATACAAGCTAAGTGCACAATATTAAGCGATAGACACAGCATGCAAAAAATATTATTACATCGTAGAACACAGAAAAAAAAACAATTAGTAAGTACAGAAATGACACAATATTTTTACACAATTTTTGTACAATTTAATTTTTTTTAATCAAAATCAAAAGTCATTTATTCAAACTAGGCTAAGAAACAGCACTTTTCGAACGTCAAAATTACATAAGACAGTCCCCCAAAAACGCCCACCCTTCACCACTTCCTAGTGCCTTAGCTGGGAAGAAGAAGTGGCGCAACAAACTCCCCAGCAGCACAGCTGTCTATTCAGTTAGAAAAAAAATGATTCTATACAAAAGTATGCAAAATCAATTACATTATGCAACACAAAACATAAATCTAATTATTAGCCATATGTCAGCTAGCACACGTTAATATACCAATAAAAAACAACGAGAACTATATAGTTCTCGTTGTTTTTTATTGGTATATTAACGTGTATTAATTTATTTCTGCTTGAGTACATATGTACTCAAGCAGAAATAAAAAGTAAATGTAAACATAAATTCACTAAATAAAAGTCTCCAGGCACAAAGGGCGTGCCCGCCTACATATAGCTATTTTTAGATGTAACTGGAAGTTATAAATGATAAACTATACTACTAGACCATTGAAGTAAAATAAATAATATGTAGGTATCAATTTTCGAGTTTTCGCTAGCTAACCACATATTGCAATACAACTCATATAGTAAACATTGTAATGAGTAGATTATGTCAATAATAAATTAAATTAGAAAAACATTAAAAATAAATTGATTACACAGTCAAATAAAAAAAAAAATACCTATATGAACTCATGTAACCTGCCTGGGTAAGCTAATGCTGGAGAAAGAACATAAACATTGTCTTGAGTTAATCACAGCGCCCAACTATTCTTATCATTTAAGTAGTCGTTAATAGAGTAATACGCCTTTGAACAAAGGTCGCATTTTACTTTAGCTTTAAACGCATTATAAGGCAAATCTAGCAAAGAAGAGGGTAGCTTGTTATAAAATGTTATACCAAGCCCAACAAATGAGTTATGAACCTTATGAAGCCGGTGAAAGGGAACTCGTAGTTTGTCCTTATTCCTAGTGTTAACATTGTGGATATCACTGTTTTTAGTGTATAAGTGTATATTTTGCCTAATATATAAGATGTTGGCGAAGATGAATTGTGATGCCACTGTGAGAATACCAATATCTTTAAAAAAATCACTCAAAGAAACTCTGGCACCTAGCTGGTAAATTGCTCGAACAGCTCGTTTTTGAAGGACAAATATATTTTGAATGTCAGCAGCTTTACCCTCATAGAGGGTGAAATATGTCATGTACTTGCTGCTGTATAACACCTCATGCCTACCATACCATATTTCATGCGAATAAATGATTCTTATTCTTATTCTTATTCAGAATACCTTAGGACATAACACTATGAAAATAACTAAAATAAACTAACCGAGCAGTATCAACGTCAGTGTATTGTCTTACTTTCCTGACGGCGTAAGCGGCCGAACTGAGTCTCCCCGCTAGGCTCGATATATGTAGGCCCCACTGAAGTTTGGCATCTACTGTTATCCCCAGAAAAACTGCCGAGTTTACAGTTTCAATCACCTCTTTATCTAAGACGATGTTGGGTCCTAGATTTCTAACATTCGGTAAGGCAAACTTTACACATTTCGTTTTCTTGGCATTGAGAACTAAGTTATTTGACGTAAACCAATCCGTTACCATTGAGAGTGCACTGTTTACATCGTCAAAATCTTGCCTATTCCTGTCTACTTTAAAAATAAGAGAGGTATCATCTGCAAACAGTACAACTTCACAGACACCCTTTAAATAGAATGGTAAGTCATTGATATAAACTAAGAACAAGAATGGACCTAATATAGAGCCTTGAGGTACACCTAACTGAACTGGTAGCCCGGAAGATTTAACACCATTAATATCTACACATTGGAACCTATTCTGTAAATAAGAATTTATAACGTTGAGAGCTTCGTTTTGCACACCGTAATGACGTAGTTTACGCAAAAGCGTGTCATGGTGCACGCAATCAAAGGCTTTGGAGAGATCACAGAAAACCCCAATAGCATTTTGCGAGTTCTCCCATGCGTTAAATATGTGTTTCAGCAGAGCAACACCCGCATCTGTAGTCGAACGACCTTTTGTAAAGCCATATTGTTCATTATGAAGGAGGCTATTTAAATTAAAATGTCTTAGCAACTGCTTGAGGATTAATTTTTCAAATATTTTAAATGCAGGTAAGATATAAATAGGTCTGAAATTACCAACGTCATTTTTATTACCTGATTTAAATAATGGTATGACTTTACTACTCTTCATGAGGTCAGGAAAAGTTCCTAGATCAACACATTTATTAAAAGTAACAGCTAGATAGGGGGCTACGATGTCTATTATATTACTTAAAAGTTTAATGGAGATGCCCCAGTAATCACCAGTGTTTTTAGACTTAAGTGTGTTAAATAAAAACATTTACTACATCACGAGGCGTTACATGTTCGAAGCTAAATAAGCGACTACTGTAATAGGTTTTCAGCTTTAGACGGGGATGAATTTAAGGAGCGAGTCGTAGTTATAGGTATGTTGGCAAAAAACTCATTAAATGCCTCAGCTACGTCAGCTGTTTTATTAACTAATTTGTGGTCAACCATAATCTCAAGTTGTTTATCTTGTTTCTCAAGTTGTTAATCACAGCATAGTGAGCATTTCCTTACCTGCAGTGGCAGCAGCGAGTGCTGCGACTGCCGCGTTGAGTCGCGCCAGTCTGTCGGACAGGTTGCGTTCCATTGCAACTCCATCTTCTTCCTTCATCAGTTGACATATCATCGGCTGCCAAAACAAATAAATAAATAATTTCCCGCAGCACATACTTTTCTTGGGATATCTGTTTTGTCAATTCAATAGGTACAACCCGTGCGCACTAACATGGCACCTGTCTCAGATCTCAACACTCCCCCCGCTGCCCGCGCGGGGGAGGGACACACGTCACTGCCTGCCGAGCCAGGTGCCACGTTAATGCGCACGGGTTGTATAACCATCGCAGGATGTGCCACGTTAATGCGCACGGGTTGTATAACCATCGCAGGATGTGCCACGTTAATGCGCACGGGTTGTATAACCATCGCAGGATGTGCCACGTTAATGCGCACGGGTTGTATAACCATCGCAGGATGTGCCACGTTAATGCGCACGGGTTGTATAACCATCGCAGGATACTCTACATGAGTAAGTAATTCGCACACACTACGCATTTAATCGGATGAAGGACACTGAACGACACACAATAGAAGTTTTATTGTTATTACGGCTTAATTATGTTGAGAGTTTGAGAGCAAGTTTTTATAAAAATAATCTACTTATACAGGGTAAGGGTCAAAACCGTTGGTCAAACCATGTGTAGTTGACTTAAATATAAAAATAAATGGAGAAAAAAAAAACATTATTTTCATTAAAAGATTTTTTAAAGTTTCTATCCGACACCATCCGCAAATTCATGGATATGCGCCCGAGGTCGCCGCCCCTCATACCTAACTACACAACACATGAATAAATACACAATAGGGGTCGCGCTCGCGGCCGGTCAGGTCACGTCCCCCGCCCCCCGCCCGTGTTGGGACGTAAGTTCGCTGCCCTAGCGCGTATGGTGAAATACTCTTGTGGTAAAAAGTAGATTTTCTTTTGAAAAAAAAGTTGTAATTTTCCATTGATTTTACGTTGCATAAATGAAACCAAACCACTGGTTTCAAGGATAACGGTGTTTAACCTAACACCCTGTACTGCTAACCTCTTTCAGCTGTCGCTCGGCCGCACCCAGTCGCTCCTTAGCTCCGGACACGCTGCTGATGAACTTCAGACGCTGCTTCTCTTGTTGCTGAGCTGATGGCACGTCAACTAAGTTACCTGTGCGACAAAACTTTGTATGTGAATCGTGGCGTATTACGCTGTATAAAACTATACGTTTAAAACAAGCCGGGACATTTGGTAGGAAGTTGGTGAATATATCAATTTTGCATAAAATAACGCTGTATGTAAAAACATGCTGTATAGTACAGAATCATTTTGAATAAGAACACACTGCATATAATCATTATGAATGAGAAACCGTTGTATATAATCATTCTGTATAAGTACACAAACATTTTGTTTATTTATGACGCTGTAAAAAATCACGCTGTCTTATAATTATGACACGCAGTAATTTTTTTTATTATATGTTATCTACACCCATGCTGTAAATCCTGTATAAAAGTTTCTGAAACAGTTAGCTTATTGCCAACATTAAAACAGCCAGTGTCATAGTAACCATAATATCATCCAAACGGGTGGTATAATGTTGTACTGAATTTCATAATGCAACTCATTTTAAAAAAAAGAACTTTGTCATTCACGAGCGTTTCAATAACAAAGCATATTTAAAAACAAAACACATTCGAATTCGAAAAAATCGAATTCATGTCATATTCATGGTTTTGTTCGATATTGGTATTGCAAAGAAACTTTTATAGAAGATTCATATCATGGGTATAGATAAAGTCTTGTATGCAACTGTAAATAATTAGGTATTAAAACACTCATGTGATAAACCCACATTCGTGTTTTAATACCCCTTATTATATAACAGTTGCATAAATAACTATAAGACGCTTTTACAAGTCAATTTAATTTTGATTTTAATTTGCACTAGCACTTTGTGCCTAAGTATAGGATTCCACTAAAAATGATCTTGATAGTGACACGCACCGCTAAGTCCTGCCTGGCACGCGTGCACGAGCTTGTCGACACGGTCAGCAAGCTGTCGCTGTGAGCCCAACACTTGCTGCTTCAGCTCAGGCCGCTGCGGCACGAGCGGGCCGCAGGACGCGGTCAGATCTGACGCTGTGCTGCGAAGGTTCTCAGCGGCTGAGATGACTGCGGCTGAGCAGGTGGGCTCTGATATGGTAGGACTTGTTGCCTGTATGTGGGAACAATTATTAGAAGTATGAAAAATATTTGGTGAAGTAGAATATTTTTACATACATGTAACTGCTGTTGTGTTTCCATGAATAAGAATTTTTGGACCAACTCTGAACTAAAACTGATTGGCAGTTTCATACAAGTAGGTAAGTAAATAACAATTTGATTATGTGATACATTTTACCCACATTTGTTCTGTAATTATCTATTACTTTCTCTCAAATCGGCTTAATATTACATTGTTAATACGAGAATGAGGAATGCTGTCCCACCATAATACAGTTTATAACTAGTACGGGGGTCAGGGCGAATCGCTTTCGTAACAACCGCTAAGTAATAATGTGAAATGAGTTACTAATTGGGTATTTAAGATTCATAGTAATTATGTTCCTACTAGTGTATATATTATAAGGTTGTTATTCTTTTGTTAAATAAATATTATATTATATTATTATACAACCATACAACATTGCGACACCTACTCAATCAACATGACATGTGAAACCTAGAGGGTTTAGTATCGGGATTTCGGAGTTGGTGCCATGGTAATAGTTGTTCAGTCACGAGCAAAAATATGTATACACTCAGCAAAATTCAATAACGATTTTCTCGTGGAATTAAAATTGTAACTTTGAGATGATAATTTTTTCATAATAATAGGGGTTCCAAAATACTATATTCGTAATATCATAAAGTTACAATCAATACAGTAGGAGAAAATCACTTTTAAAAGTTGCTAAGTGTATACATATTATTGCTCGTGACTGTTCATATTCATTAGTGATTTCATTACTACCTTGTATCCTATCCTATCCTATACTAAATGCGCAATATTTGATTATTAAACGAACTTACCTGTAAGTGAAGTTCTATCCCAATTATATGAGTACGTTTCATTCGAAGATAAATTATAGACACATGTAGTACCTTCATTGTACTGGCAACTTCGCACTTTTAAAATATTAGGGTAGATTGAAAAACTTTCCCGCTCGCGCTCCGTCCGACCCGCCGCAACGGCGGCGACGCGCCTCATTCTTTAGAGTCCTATTACAAAATTTTTAGATTTAGGGCTCAGGGAAGGGAGGGACCTTTATCTTCGAATGAAACGTACTCATATAATTGGGATAGAACTTCACTTACAGGTAAGTTCGTTTAATAATCAATTATATTTCGTACGTTTCATTCTTCAGATAAATTATAGACACATGTAGATGTTTAGAGATTAAAATTTTGTAATTAGATAGTATTAAATAAATAGGATTGAAACTAGAGTTTTATTACTAGGAATCATTTAATTAGGTAGATACTCAACACAACTTCAACATTCTTAGGTTTGTACAAAACATAAAATTAAAAATAAATGTAAATATTTTGCTCTTTTATAAAACAACATTAATTTAGACACTTGTAAAGAAATTCAAGAACAATCAGATAAATGAATACTCTAATCACAGGTAAATAAAGTCCCGGTTGTTAACCAGGGAGAAAAACTGATCTTGCGAAACAAGCATCATCGTTCACTGGACGATTATAGAATTTAGCAAACGTCTGCGACGATTGCGACCAACCAACAGTCTTCCTGATGACGTCAAGCGAGACGCCTTGCTTGCGCGCCGTGGATGTGGCAGCGTGTCGGGTGCTGTGCGCACCAAACGTCGACACATCCACGCCGCTTTCTGCGAGCACCTGTTTTATCCATCGGCTGATGGTTTGTGTACAGGTGGCCTTGTATGGTCGCTTGTATGTCATCAGAAGATTTTCAACTGTATTTGGCCTTAAATCTTTTGTAATCGACAAATAATCTTTCAAAGTAGTTGCTGGACAAATATTAATGTTTTCTTTGAAGTAAGGAAGGAATAAAATTGGTTGGTCACGACCGGGAGCAGATGTTTTAATGATATCGGAAATTATAATGTTGACTCCGTTAGGACTAATATTAATGTTTTTTATTTTAATAGACGTAATTGTTTGCGCTCTGTGAGCCGTGCATAAGGCTAATAATATTACAAGTTTCTGAGAAATCTTTTTTAAAGGTAGTTCTATATTAGGGCCCCATTGAGCTATATGTTGTAGAACTATTTGTGGGTTCCACGTAGATGCGTATTTTGGGATGTTTGGCCTTAATTTATAGGCTCCTTTTAATAACCTTTTGATCTGTTCATGAGATCCTAAATCATCGCCAAATAGTAAACTTAAAGCCGAACGGTAACTATTAAGAGAGCCGTAAGCTGCACCTTTATTAAACTGTTCGGTCAAGAATGATAAAACTGACGGTATACAAGATTTGTATGGATCTATTCCATTGTTAAGGCAATACTGCCACCAGTTTTTTAAGGCCACACCATATTGCTTCAATGTGTTCTTGGCTAAAGATTCCATCATTAAATCCAAAGAGGCCATAGGGACACCTCGTTTTATGAACGCTTTCCTGATAGTTTCGCTGCACCCAGGGTAACTCCTTTGATTTGTGGATTCCTAGAGGAAGACCATATATTGTTAATTTCGGAATTTAGAAATATAATATCTGAAGTGAGCAACTTTTGTAATAGAGGGAACCAGGGTTGCGAAGGCCAATAGGGGAAGACAAGTATGCCTTCGGCCTTATCTATGGTGACTTTTTCTAAACATTTTAATATTAAGGAAAAAGGTGGGAAGGCATAAAAGAGCATGTTATCCCATGGAATTGTGAACGCGTCTATAGCTACGGCATCTGGGTCTGGTTTCCATGATACGTATTGATGGCATTTGGTATTGGTGCGAGAAGCGAATAAATCGATATCTGGTTTGCCTAGTCTAGTCATAATTTTATCAAATACTTCATCCGACAATGTAAGTTCTATGTCTTTGTTAATCTTTCGAGATTCTTCATCGGCTTCTTTATTATCTTTACTTTTAATATAAGAGGCAGTTAAAAATAAATTTCGTTCTTCGCACCAACTCCAGATTTCTCGTGTCAAGTCGTTTAAATGGGGGTATTGGATACCACCCATGCGATTAATGTAACTTAATGCTGTGGTATTATCTATACGTAATAGAATGGAACAGTTACGTATATCGCGTGCGAAACATTTGAGACCAAAAAATACTGCCAGCAGCTCTAAATAGTTGATATGGAATTCTAACTCCGTTGACTTCCATTTACCGTTAACTCTTTCGTTATCGCAAAATGCGCCCCAGCCAGACCTGGAGGCGTCTGTAAAAATTTCTAGTTGAAACTTATCAGGCCTTAAAGAAGTAGATGTCAAAAAAATGATCTGGGACCACCATTCCAGATCCGGCAGTATTACAGGCGAAGGACTAAATTTAGATTCGTATGTCTTATAAGTCTTTAATGCTAAGTATTTTTGTCTCTCGAGACGTTTGGTATACACCCAACCGTATTTAACCGCAGGACAGGCGGATGTTAAAACACCGATCAAACTGGCAAACTCTTTAATAGTGCAGCGTGGTAAGGAAATCCACTTTTTTACTAATTTTAAAATATGTACGCGTTTATCATTCGGTAAGGATAAAGACATGTTATTAGAGTTATAATTAAAACCTAGGAATTTAGTCTGTTGTGATGGTTGTAAAGAGCTTTTTTCGACATTTATCACGAATCCTAAACATTGTAAAAGTTTAACAGTCTCCTCTACGTTATTTAAGCATTCCGTATACGTAGCGCCAATACATAACAAATCGTCGAGATATACAACAGATGAATAGCCGCGATATCTGAGGTGAGCCACAACCTCTCTCATAATTTTCGTAAATGTTCTTGGTGCCGATGATAAGCCGTAAGGCATAGCTTTAAATTCATAAGTTAAATTTTCACCGGTTTCATTATGAAATTGAAATCTTAAATATTTTCTGTGTGATGGATTAATTGGTACCAATAAATATGATTCCTTTAAATCGATCGTGGCCATAAAGCCGTTATGAGGAATTAATTTGCAAGCTGTTCTATAGTCCTCCATTTTAAAATGATTTTGACTTACGAATTTATTTAGCAATTTTAAGTTTAAAATAAATCGTTTTCCGCCATTTGATTTTGAAGTTAAAAATATTTTAGAAATAAATTGATCTGATTGTGGTTCACATTCATGTATCGCGCCTAATTGTAACAAGTTATCGATCGCCACAGACATATCTCTCTGTTCTTCATTCGTAAACGTGTTAGAGGGTACAACATGTTGATAAACTTGTTCAGAAAATGGTATCACGTAGCCATTTTTAATCCAATCCAAGATTGTACTATTACTAGTGATGTTCATCCAACAGTTGTAAAAATATTGCAAACGACCTGCGTGTACCTGTATCGCTAGCGTCGTGTCTGGGCACGGTGCTTGCCCTGGCCGGGGGAAGCTCGAGGTCGCGTCGTCGTCGGCTGCCGCCGGTATGCTGCCGCTGCTCGTGGATAACCTCCTCGCCCCCCCCTGCTCGCCGAGGCATAACGAGGGGGGCCAGTCCCGTTTCCCGAAAACCGAGTCCTCGCTGTCGATGGTCCAGCTGTGGGTGCGGGTAAAGACGTCGCCCTTTGAGCGGATTTTTTAATCAGCGATCCTTGTCGCTCAATAGCTTTAGAAGCTCTTATAGTTTCTGAGAGCTTTTCTCCGAAAAGCGTCTCGTCCCTTTCGTGGTCTTTTATAAGTGGCGTAAAAGACTTGTCCAGGCAGGGAGTTATGAGTTTGGTCCTCACCTGAGTTTCGGTATAATGTAGGTCGGTTAGGATCCTACAGCTATCAGAAAGAATCCTAATAGCCTGAATTTTATCATCTCCTAGAAGAAGCTGGGTAATAGCTTTATTAAGCGCGCTTATACCGAGGCCCAGTTGATCTTGTTTCAACTGTATATTTTTATCACGGTTAATAATTATTTCTGAGACCGCAGCCTTAATTTCTGGATTCAAAGTAGGCGCCCTAAGGAGTTTGCAGTTTTCCGGTATCTGATACTCTTTAAGTATTTTTTCTTTGAGGTCCTTGGTAAGTCCTTTTTTTAGTAAAGGAATCCAACGTTGTGCTAAAGTCTGGTGTATGTTTTCGCCGTAAATCGGTTGTTCATCCGTGGTATCGCCCAGCGCTGATAGTAATTCCGGATCGAGCTGCGGAGAATCATCCTGCGCTAGTTGAATCGGCGCCTCTGGAGTCATTTCAATGTTTTCTTGAACGTCATGAGATTCAACTGGAACGTGAAGCTGCGTCGCCGTGATATCATCTTGTATGGTTCCGTCGTCTGAAACGATTAACGTTTCGAATTTAAAATACTGTTTTTTTTTTTTTTTTTTTTTTTTTTTTTTTTTAACCCTCGTGTTGACCCGCAGTCAACCTCCAGGCATATTTTACACATCGTGCTATACCTTCGTGATACCCTCAAAGTGATATCCTCCAGGCTAGCTTAGAGATGCTAATTTATTTATTCTGAACCACATATCTTTATATGTAGTATAAAAGGTATCACGTACCTTTACACAGTTTTGGTTGTAACTCGTACACGAAATCACTTAATAAAAAATACATCATAACTAACCTTGATTTTTCTCGGAATCCGACGAAGATGAGTATATAATCACACGACTTCGTTTTTTGTTTGCACTTTCTTTAAGTCTTTTAATTTTATTTTCATAGTAACTAATTTTGTTATCAGCGCTACGCTTAGACATAATGTAAAAATAATTTGAAGATAATTTTAACGAAATATCACTGAATATAAAAGTATTGAAGAGTGAGTGCTTGTTGCCACGCACAAAGAAAGAATGAGGCGCGTCGCCGCCGTTGCGGCGGGTCGGACGGAGCGCGAGCGGGAAAGTTTTTCAATCTACCCTAATATTTTAAAAGTGCGAAGTTGCCAGTACAATGAAGGTACTACATGTACTGGCAACTTCGTCTATAATTTATCTGAAGAATGAAACGTACGAAATATAATTGTATACATACATATTTGTAATCACGTTCTAGAAAACGGCTCTAACGATTTCAATGAAAGTTACAACATAGGTTTACAGGGGCGAAAAATCGTTCTAGCTAGGTCTCATATCCGGGACAATTAGTTTTCTTTATTTTCACCCGAGCAGACCTGCAGCAAAGATTTTCGCCCAGGCATAATCCAGGATAATCCAGGGATAATCTACACTAATATTATAAAGAGGAAAGATTTGTATTTTTGTGTGTATGTTTGTAATGAATAAACTCAAAAACTACGAATTTTATAGGCTGATTATGTTATGTTATGTATGTTAATATTACTTATCAGAAAATATCTTACGTGTGCAACCGCATTCAAAGTATCCGCAGCATGTTGCACCCGGGCCCCGCCCGGGCTCAGCTGCGCGGCCGCGCCGGGGCCCAGCTGTTCCGACACAGACTGCACGCGCAACAAGTGCTGAGATGCCTGCGCGCACGCAGCCTCGGATAGCTCCATAACCTGTAAAAAAGTGTATGATTGATACGATGTGGGATGGCTTCTAAGTAAGTAAATAAAGTTCAAGGAAATAAATTGACTACCAACCAACTTAAATTGCCCGTATATTCATATAAACACTGTCTTTTTTTGACAGTTATAACACGGCAAATTGGCGTAGTGTCAATTAGATAAATAATTAATTTCCCTGACTGGTGTAATATTGAACACGTTCGAAGCGGCACTTTCGCTTCTATTTAAAGTGTTACATCATTACTGTAATTTTTTCTACGTCTGGATCATGCCCTCACCTGTTTCTCCTTCGTCTTGTCAGCTGCAGGACTGACGAGGAACACCAACTTGCTGGCAGCCTTGTTGAAGTCCGTTGTTTTTACTTTAGGACTCTGCAACATAGTTAGGATTTTTTTTATCTAAGAACTTAAACGACACACTTTTAATCAAGAGGAGAATTCCACATACGCCTTAGTACCTACACAAATGTAGATAAAAAGATAGATAGATAAAAAGTTTATTTGATGACACACGAAAGACATAATAATATATATGTTCTACATTCGGAATGAAAATACATTTTTATTTTAACTGTACAGCGGCACCGGTGATTAAAAAATCGTGTGGAAATCGGCTGTCATGGTCTGGGCATGTGATGCGGATTATAAGGAAAATGTTGCTCGTGAGGAAAGTTTTGATTATGAATATGGATGGCTATACGAGTAGGGGAAGACCAAAGAAACGATGGATGGACTGTGTGAAAGATGATATGGCTAGAAAGGGAGTGACTACCGAGATGACGACTAATAGAGAAGTATGGAGGAAAGGGACATGTTGCGCCGACCGCAAATAAATTGGGTTATGGGCAAGAGAATGATGCCGTAATAACAGCCGCACGGGTCGATCCATCAGGTTAAGCTACGCTTGCCGGGGTTGGTCCGTGGATTGGTGACCATCTTTACATACCGAGACTCCTCCGTGCCTCGGAAAGCACGTTAAGCCGTTGGTCCCAGCTGTCTTTTGTGGATCTTTGCCAGTCGTTACGGGTCGACAGAAGCCCGAAAGTCTGACAACCAGTCTTACCAAGGGGTATCGTATTACCCAGGTACTGGGTTGTGGAGGTCAGATAGGCCGTCGCTCCATGTAAAATACTGGTATACAGCTGCATCCGGTTGACTGGTTAGGTTAGGTTAGGCAGATGATGATGATGGGGAGGAGAATGATGATGCAAGGATAACACTCTGTCAACAACTTACAGTTTCCGTGTTCTCACAAATACTGCGGCTGGCTTGACACAGCGCCTTCAACTCGGCCAACATGGCGGCCTGGCCAGCTGCGTCCTTTGTGCTGGATAACTTGCGTGAATCTACAAGTTTATCAACATTATCAATACCTACGCATGAGCTGTCGCATTTTTCCGGTGAAGGTAAAGTCTAATAAATTCCTTATTTCTAATTGCTTTTAGTACCATTTAAACGAATATCAACTTTACACTGGTGCTAATTAAGTTGATTTCTGAATGACTCATACCTACCATTAAAAAAAGTCATAAAAATATTTGAAGTTGTAGGAGAAACTGACCTTTACGCGTCGATGTTAAAGTTGTTTTTCCAGAAACCTATATATGTTTACATGTTTGGAAACTAAATCGTGAACGCAGTATATGCAGAAACAGAATCCCATATTTTATTTTATAAGCAACTAGCTGACGCCCGCGGCTTTGCCCGCGTGGGTGTCGGTTGTTATATACTAAAACCTTCCTCGAGGACCACTCTATCCATTGGTGAAAACCGCATCAAAATCCGTTGCGTAGTTTTAAAGATTTAAGCATACATAGGGATATAGGGACAGAGAAAGCGACTTTGTTTTATACTATGTAGTGATGAACATTTACTGACCTTGCACAATCAACGGCATCAGTTCGGATATTTCTTTGACAGCTTTTTCCGCTGCCGCGTAGTCAGGGTTCTCAGGATCTGGGGACACATCATCAGTAAAACCAACTTTATTTAACCCCATTAAATATTTGAAAGGAGAACGGCAGATTTCGTACCGCCAACTTTAGTTGGTGTTTCGCTATAAGACATTCAGCACTTATAAAGGACCTTAAAGTAATTCTATTTACGTATTTATTATATTTTTAGAACTTTGGAAACGTTTAAAAAAGGGATTTTAAAAATGATAACAATTAAATAACTAAACGTTAATTTATTGACAACAAAACGCAATGCACATTTTCAAAACTAGCCATGTGTAAAATAAAACCATATAGTGGTTGATGAAATGATATTTCAAGAAAATCATCTGTCACTTGTCAATGGCTTCTTTGCTGTTTTATTGAATTGCTGTGTGTGAATCCGTTTATGCATTTTTAAGTCTTTTTGATTACGTTGATACGCTGAGTTGAGCATTTTTCCTCCGTAGCGATTGATATTGTTGGCGTTACTTTGCGAATGGACGCTTAATAAGTGGTATTGTTGTGACAATTGTGAAAGGACGCTCAATTTCATTCTTGTGCATAGTGTGTTGGATTTCGACGAGATGTCGAGTGTACAGTACACATTAATTGCAACCTGAGTTTGTCTAGCATGAGACGGCACGCTCTAGGAGACGAGAGTGAGGGCCTGGTCAACACTATCCGATTGTGGAAATAATATGAATGGTCGGGAAGCAATATTAAGTTATTGCTGTAATTGTATCGTGTGGGGTGCTGCTCGCATGTACTGAGTATCATTTGGTACTTGAGTTATGCTCGCCATGAGGGTATGACGCGACCTGCTCCCTTCTTAGATGAAGTGATTTTGCGAACATTTTGAATGCATTAAAATAAAAGCTTTTTTAAACAAAACTATTGTTTTATTTTACTGAAAACTATACAACATATTATTAAAAAAAGGTTTAGATAGTATGCACCTTATTTACGTAAAATATGAATGCATTTTCGAGGTACCCATGAATAATGATAAGGGATTATTAGCATTAGTCTATAAAACTCGGTGAGCATCTTGGCTGTTCTTAACGTCGACAGGATCAACCACAGACTAAATATGACGAATAAAAGGAATAATAGTGACTAAGTACGTTTTAGTTTGTAAACAATCACATTTGACAATCAACTGTCATCTTACAATATACCTACTTATCTACCTCAAAATGTAACCTCTCATACATAAAATAAAGTAAAATAACTTTTGAACCCTAACATCTAAAAATCGGATAATTTATAATCTATTTATTGATGATATTATCTATCGACTAAATATAAAAACAATACAAAACACGAAAATTAACAGCGGTACAAAACTTCCATACTAGCCTGCCATTCTTCTTTTATGAAGGGTTTTTTTATTTATTTATTTATTCTGAACAAAACTACATTTGTGTCGAATACAGGATATACAATAATAATAATCAATAAAAGTTACAATTAATTAGAAGTTAATGAATACACGGAATAATAATAATAATCAATAAAAGTTACAAATAATATAGATAAAATGTCAAAAATAAGAAATCAACTTAGTAAAAAAAAAAATTAAATTACGTGTCAAGAATGAGACTTAAACAATAAAAAAAGTTACACTGTGGCATTATTTTTGTCCCTAAAAAACTCTTCTATACTATAGTAGCACTTCGTCAATAGGAATGAGTTTAATTTGAATTTAAATATTCTTGGACTATTCATCATTTTTAGTTCTAAAAAAAAATTTGTACAGACTGTACTTTAGAGCTATGTTTGACAACATTTAATTTTGGCTGCAAATAATTAGGCAAATCTTTCCTACGCGTTTCCACGGTTTCCATAATTAGGCAAATCTTTCCTGCGGTTTATAAATACCCACTCATTTATCAAACACAAGGCTATGAACTTTGTATTTAGTAAGAAATATGACAGCTTGGCCAAAAGAAAATAAACTATCTCTTGTATAGCGCCCTGGAAAAAACCTAAATACTTTACAATAACCATTCTGGTACAATTTCGGATAGTCTAGTTAGGCCTCGTAATTGCTTTATTACTTCTGACAAAACCTCCCAGTAACTTGAAAATTCACTAAGGTGCCAAATATCTAACTGTCACATTGGTATTAATTAATATATTTATTTTATTTATTTATTTAAATCACAATTATAACACCTTAACAGAATCATCCAAAGCGATGTTATAAGTACACTGTTTACACAAATTAAAAACATCACTTGTAAGCAGAATTAAAAAGAATTGTATACCTACCAAGTCATATAACAATTAATATAAATATGTCAAATCTTATAAGATGGGACCTTTTTCAATAAAATTTTGTGGAATTTTAATGAATTTCGGCAGGTTTTGGCCAAATATATCCTCCGATATCGTAATAACATTAATAATACGTGCCGCTCGAGACATAGGGGTAAACTTGAGTAGGTTAGTCCTAGCTACCGGCACGTCTAATAGAGCGGGGCGACTAGAATAGACTTTAATGTTTTCCATTATGTCGGTATACTGACCAGCCTTAGCAGCGGCGAGTGCGGCGACTGCGGCGTTGAGCTGCGCCAGGCGGTCGGACAGCTTGTGTTCCAACGCTGCTGCTTCCTCGGGGTTCATTGCTTGTTTTGTCATCGGCTGGATGGAGAATAGTATGTTTTTCAAATTATGTAATTTACTAGTTTTACTAACGAATGTGTTCGATAAATAGCGCCCCATGAAACTATTTAGACAAGCGACACATAATATCTCAAGAAATACGACGTAATTAGGGCCAGACATTGTTGAACCTACTATGCTTTGGAATGGGCAACTAGCTTCATCTTTCTGACTGATCCCTAGACAGTTCAAAAGTGCCTGTTATTGGTTTATTTGAAATAAGCTTTGAGTTTAAGTTTGAGTTAAATATTGCTGGTAATTTAAAAAGTTACACAATTTGGCATTTCATACATCATTCAAAAGAATCCCTCAAAACTAAAGGCTGCCCGAAATGAGTGAAGCTCAAAGAATAAATGTTACGAACTTTGTCAAGCTCCATTTAAGTACCTGTTTATCGAATGCTCGTAGGCGAATGCCCATGCTCACAAATGCTCGCGGTAGAGACGCCCCTTAAAGCCAACCGCACATAACAGCCGCAACGAGTCGCAGCTCAACACATTTTCATACAACAACGCACGTGCGGTACGGGTCGCTAGTAGATGTAGAGTAGGTTCATAGAATATGTACGACAGTGGTGAAGGAGGATCACTGCAGTGTGTTGCGTTGCTGCGCGCGCGCAAACCTGCGCCAACCTTTAGTAACAACTGTTTATTACCTGTTTCAGCTGCTGTTCGGAGTCGTACAGACGGTTCTTAGCTCCAGTCAGACTGTTAATGAACTTGAGTCTTCGCTTTTCTTTCTCAGCGGGTGATAAGGTACTTTGAGTACCTGTTTTAACAAAATGTTTATTTTATTTTATATCGAATTGTTTGGAGTCACACTGTATTAAACTTATTTTTTTAAACAGATAGGCAATTCTCTTACCTATTTTTTAAAACGAACGTTTTTAATTACGGGAATTGGCATTTGATTATTAGAATTTAAACAGGGTGATCATAATATTTTTTACAGACTGACTAAAATGAATACAGAGTGCTTTTATTTAACACAGGCTGTTCATAAAGTATACATTTTTTTAAATATCTTTATCGTACTCACCACCTTGTGTAGACTTGCAAGCTTCCACAAGCTTGTCGAGACTGTCAGCAAGCTGTGTCTGATCACTCAACACTTGCTGCTTCATCTCAGGACGCTGCGCAAGGTGCGGCGCACACGCTGACGTCAGCTCTGATGCTGCACTGCGCAGCTTCTCAGCTGCTGAGATGAGCTCTTTCTGGCAGTTAGCGTTAGCGATGGTTGGAGCTGTTGCCTGCGTAGGAAATTGGATGTTCAGAACTCGAAATTTATAAGATTTGGCCCTTCTTAGTATCACTGGTTTTGCTGCGAAATTCGATACACTTTTATTCATTGTTCAGAGTCAGCATGTTGTAGCACTGTGTAAGCTACGCCGTAACGTAGCACGAGATGAGCTACGCCGTAGACGCTTACGCTACGTGTCTGTCTACGGCGTAGACACACGCGTAGCGTAGTAAGACGCTTCGCGAGTTTTGCAGATTTTACTCGTTTTACTGTTCGAGTAGAACCTGAAGAATTATATTAAAAAAATATATATATTTAATTCAGGACAAGGATGTCTACCTTTATTGTCACTTCCCATTCTGTGAATATACACGTAAACAGTCTTTTGTTATAAAATGACATAACTAACCTGTGCGACGGTAAGTAGCGCCTGCGCAGCATCAGCAGCGCGGGCCCCTCGGCTGTCGAGCTCGGCGGCTGCGCCAGCATCCGGGACCAGCTCTGTGAGACGCTGCACTTGACTCAACAACTCCGAAGCCTTGCCACAGGCATCTGCTGATAGACCGATCACCTGAAATCAAACAAATGATTAATACAGGCTGGATTTTTTAGACGGGGCAGTAAGGGCTAACTACCAGTGTACAGTCAGGAAAAGTGTAACTATTCGAAATCCAAGGTAGTTCGCAACGCAGTTAAAATAAAAAGCGCTAAATTGAGTTCAGCCAAACACATCTAACTACAGTTGTAAGATTATAAAAGAGACTGGCAATTTAAAGGCCGTTTACACCTACATAATGTAAACTGAACTTAACTTTGTAAAACTTTGAATTTAAACGAACACGAGCTGTCTCGTATCAAAATAGGTAATAGAAACTGAAATCCGTAATAAAAATAGAATTTAAGTTCCTCACCTCATTTTCCTTATCATTGTCAGCGCCGGGAGAGACGTAGAACACCAGATTCCTGGATGCGGCAGTGAATCTGGCAGCAGCATCGCTCAGACCCTGCAACAAATTCATTTTTAAACTAGCTTCCAACCGCGTCTTGTCGATGTAGCCTATGGCCTTTCCCAGGATGCCATCTATCTCCTTGTCAAATTTTGTCAAAATCCGTTCAGTGGTTTAGGCTTGAAAAGGTAAAATACAGACAGACCGAGTTACTTTCGAATTTATAAGTATGGATACCTGTTTTACCACTAAATCTGATTGTTTTTTAATTGAGGGCTGACTATTGATGTTTTTATTTGAACTGCACGTAGGACGGTCCAAACTCCCCAGCAATCACGACCATCGTTGTAAAATGGCAAATTTTCAGAAATGTATGTTGATTTTTGCGTTTTATTTTTCAATAATGTAACTTTGAAGCCTCTAAAGTATTAGTAGTTAACCTGTGATTTTGTATAAAATATAATATAGCTTTATCATGCGTTCGCAATTTAGTTTCCAAACATGTAAAAAGTATGTGTTTTTGGAGAAATAACTTTAATACACGCACATAAAGTTCAGTTTGTGTTACAACTACAATTTGCTGTATGTACTGGTCATTCTGAAATCAACTTAATCAACACTAAAACAAAGTTTATATTTGCTTAAATGGAAAAAAACATCAAGCAAATATGTATTCGTATATGGAATAGTTGCTAGCTCACCTGCGGCTGCCCGGCACTGTCACACAGCTCCTTACTAGCGTCACACAGCGCCTTAATATCTTGTAACATGGCGGCTTGTGCTGCGTCGTTCTTAGTACCACACAGTTTACGAGAATCTGCAACATTACCATCAGCTCTTAGCAAAGGATTACTCTAGTACAATTCATTCAAACTTAATGGTGGCTCGGAAGTTATCTACTCGCTGCGCAGTATCGCACCCCTCACAGCGAATCGCCTCATTTTCCGGGCCGCCATCAACTTTGATTCGAACTGTAACAGTGCTCATTTTGAAAGCGAACTCATTTGGTTTTCAAAATTGCGATTTTCACTAAGTATTTGCGGGCATCAAATGTGCGAGTAGGACGGTAAACTTTTGTACTGGATTTGAATAGTCTTGTGTCGTCCAATGATTATTATAAGTAAAAAGAGATAGATAGGTTAAAGTGACAAGTCAAAACTTGGCTATAATTAACCTAGTTACGTATCGTCCTGTCTCTTTTTCGCTCCCGACAATTTCGACATGCTGTCCTACTTCCACGCCAGGGGCGTTCTTTCCATAGAAGCGGAAAAGCCCGGCTTGCCTTCAAAACAGAGCCAATAAATTAAAAAAAAAAATTCTATAAACTTCCAAGTCCAAGAAATTTTTACGATTTTGATACTATTAGTATGTACTTATTTTGCAAAATGTTCTAATATTTAAGCCCGGCTTTTGAGATTTTATGAATGGAACGAATCGTATTTTTGCCGCGATGTTGACCCGCGTAAAGTGAGTTGCAAGTCCGCGACGCGACTCAATTTGTTATTGTTTTGAAATAATTTGAGATCAGTATTTTATTTTCCAGCTGTGGTAATGAAAGTACCTAGTTTTATTATTGTGGCTATGTCATTTCATAAGCTTAGTAAGTGGTTATAGTGTGGTTTTTATCATCAAAATGTGAATTTCGAAACTGTGTTCGAAAAGTTATGTAAATACATTAAGTTTTCTGACAGTAAGTAACTCTTTACTTCACCGTAATCAACCCCAATTATTAATTTGTACCTACCTATTACTCGGAAATAAAGACAATTTTTGTCAGTCGAAGAATATATTGAAATTGGCATTCGATTATTTAGATATGAGTTGAGTATGACAAACTTAGGTAGTCTGGTGTCATGAAAGACATCCAAATTTGTATTACATATACAAATTTTGATATCGTGGTAGTGTTTTTTGTATGGCAATTGTTGTTTTGGTAAATCACTGAAAAACAAACCATCTTATCAAGATCTCAAAACACAATTTATTTTCGTATCGAAGATATTCTTCATACCTAGGCGTTTTGAAATAAAGATTAGAGTTGGCTATTGTCATTATGATTAAATATAAAATGTTATATACCTAATGTAATATCTCATTTAACATTTTCAACAAATCGATAATTTGGGGGCCATCTAGCGGATTTTGATAGAATAATTTTGCATGTGACAAGCGAATATGAATTTATTATGGTGAAAAGGTCCTACTAAGCGGTGTGTGTTACACGCATTCGTTATTATAGATGGCGCTTACGAAAATTACGTACTGATGCTTGAAATATGTAGAACTCTTCGCATTTTAAAGGATATCTAACCAAAATTATAATATGGTGTTACCATGAACAACAAAGAAAATCCGTAAATCGCTCACATGGCTGTTTTATCGTAAAAAATCTGTGGGCTTGCCCTGATTTTGAACCCTAGGCCCGCCACTGTTCCACGCGTCATTCCTGTATGACATTATGCAATGTTGACCTACCCAACATTCGATCTTCAAAACTAAAAACAAGCTAGGCAGAGATGTACCCATAGCCTACTATGGGTACATCTCTGCCTAGCTTGTTTTTAGGTACAACTACATTTCGCCGCTTATGTCTAAGTCCCATGTAATAGGAGGCGAGTATATTGCCATCAATCGGACACAAATCCAGACTCCAGGCTGCTACTGAGAAATTCCTAAGGATTTATTAATAAAATAAGTAATTAATGTTTGTTTATCAATTTACCTTTGACGACGTGCGGCATCAATGAAGTGATAGTATTGACGGCTTGCTCGGCAGCCGCGTAGTCGGGGTTCTCGCGATCTATACAGGCATAATTATGTTTAAATGACATAGCTAGTTAGTTTCTTAAGCTTTTGCAAAATTAATATAATTATTATAGAAAGAGTATGAGAGATTGAGTAGAGTAGAGTGAGAGCAGTGGTAGCTCAGTGGTAACGGCCGACTGACGACTTGTAGGTCGTAGGTTCGAACCCTGCCAGGCGATTTACTTTGTGTAAATAATAGGTCTTTACCTATGAAATTGCCGTTCTGCAGTACTGGCCATTTCAAATCAAAATAATTTTTGTTTGGCTAAGAAAACTAATTTCAAATTAATTTTATTTTAAAAACATGGAATTCGTTTTTCAAAAGAAGTCATTTGTTTAATGATTAGTGTTACATTTTCATCGCATTTCAATCTTTTTCGTCATCATGGATACGTTAAAAATTCGAGTAATTATGGAATATGAGTACCGTCGTGGCAGCAACGCGGCACAAGCGGCACGCAACATCAACGACGTTTACGGAGCTAACACTACAAACCAACGCACCACCTGTTATTGGTTTGCTCGCTTCCGTTCTGGAAATTTCGACCTGAAAAATGAACCTCGCGGTCGTCCGAAGACTTTGGTCGACAATGACGAATTAAAGGCGATTGTGGAAGCTGATGATACACAATCTACGGCTGAATTAGCAGCAGCTTTCGACGTTAGCGTCAAAACAATATTGCTCCATTTGCGTCAAATTGGCAAGGTAAAAAAGCTTGACAAATGGGTGCCCCACGAACTCAATGGTCGCCAGCACGAAGTACGCGTCGAGGCGTGCCTTGCACTGCTCAACAGACACACAAATGAAGGAATTTTGAACCGCATTGTTACCTGCGATGAAAAATGGATTCTGTTTGATAACCGCAAGTGCTCAGCAAGTTGGTTGGATCCTGGTTCAGTACCTAAACAATGCTCTAAATGAAAACTTACCCCTAGAAAAGTGATGGTCACTGTTTGGTGGTCTAGCGCCGGTGTGATTCATCACAGCTTCTTACCAAACGGGGTGAGCATAACTGCAGATGTGTACTGTGAAGAACTGAACACAATGATGGAGAAGCTGGCACATCTACAACCAGCATTGGTCAATCGCTCGTCTCCGCTGCTCCTGCACGACAACGCGCGACCTCATACTGCACAGCAGACGGTCTCCAAGTTGCAAGAACTGGGGTTGGAAGCTCTCCGTCATCCGCCCTACTCACCAGACCTTGCGCCTACAGACTACTACTTTTTCCAGAATTTGGATAACTTCTTGGCGGGAAAAAAATTCAATACCCGAGAGGCAGTACAAAATGCCTTTGAAGAATTTGTTGCCTCCCGTCCAGCTGATTTCTTTAAGAAGGGCATCAATAAACTGCTACTGCGTTGGCAAAGATGCATTGATTGCATGGGTGATTACTTCGATTAATACAAATAAAAAATACATGAAAAAAAATCGTTTCAATGTTTTCATACAAAACGGCAATTTCATAGGTAAAGACCTAAAATTTCACTACCCCTGCTCTCAAAACGGTGAAGGAAAACATCGTGAGGAAACCGGCATGTCCTAGGACTAAAAAATCGACGACATGTGACCTCTACCAACCCGCAGTGGGCCTGCGTGGTGGATTACGGGCCGCTCCCTATCACGGAGAGGAGGCCTGTGTTTCAGCAGTGGGAACATTATAGGCTGATTATGCTTATGCTAGAAAGAGCATGTGTTGGCGATTTTAATGGGCAATGCTCACTAACCTGCAGTGGCAGCGGCGAGTGCAGCGACAGCCGCGTTGAGCTCCGCCAGTCTGTCGGACAGCTGTTTTTCCAACACTGCCGCGTCTTCTTCCGTCATCATTTGACATGCCATCGGCTGTGAGATAAGTAGCGATTATTATTAAACTTGCGAACCGCTCAAAAACAGCTGTTCCCTACATTTATGTTCGCAAAGCTCGTCAAAATGTAGGTAACGGCAGATTTTTTTTCGCGATTTCAGGGATTGTTGTAGTGGCATAATTCATACATTCTATTACACTAATAAATGTATGAAAGGGTTGGTCCCACAGTGAAAGTTGTTCATAATGATGAGTACACTGACCCCTTCAAATATTTCGTGTATGAAAAGATACACCTTATACTTATATATGTATATTGTATATTGTTTCGCCGTTTCCTTCAGTCTGTTTTTTAATGGTAAGGCAAGGTTCTTTTTTTTTTTTTAAGTGTTCACTCAATGAATGCAGCTATATAGTATACATAATTATATTATACTAGCTGCGCCCCGTGGTTTCACCCGCGTAAGTCTCGATCCCGTGGGAGTATCGGCATAAAAAGTATCTATACTATGTCCTATTCCAGGTCTAGTCTACCTCTTTGCCAAATTTCATCCAAATCCGTTCAGCCGTTCACGCGTGATGGCGTGACTAAGGGAAATAGGGATTTATTTTTATATATTAAGATTATACAGGGCGACCCACGGATATGCCACATGGAGGGAAAGTACCTTGAATATTGTAGATAGAACATTTTACTGAAAGAAGACATTATTTGAATTTAAAAAACAATTTAAACTGCATTCATAGATATTTAAATAATCACATGGTTGAACCGGGAATCGAACCCGTTACATGAGAAAAATAATCATTCTGTAGCTTTACCATACTGATCGAAAGGTTTCATTATAAGGATTATTTTTTGCTAAATAACAGTGTCACAAATAAAAGATGTGAAATTTTGTTCAGAAAAATGATAAGCTGACATTGCCGTAAGGACATACAACTGACATTCAGTTACATACATTTAGTTTACAAGAACCAGTATGAAAGTGTCCACGAGCTACAAGCAGAACTTAGACGTATTATTCTAAATATCCACCACAATAAGATCAAAAAATCGACAGGGAGCGAAATAATCAAAAGAGTGCGACTTTGTATTCAACAGGAAAGGACTCATTTTAAGCATTTGACAAATTGATTGATTTTGTATTAAAAATGTAAAAAATCATGGTCTTCATTTTATTTGTGACACTATGTTATTTAGTAAAAAATAATCCTTATGATGAAGCCTTTCGATCGGTATGATAAAGCTACATGATGATTATTTTTCTCATGTAACGGGTTCGATTCCCGGTTCAACCATGTGATTATTTAAATATCTATAAATGCAGTTTAAATTGTTTTTTAAATACAAATAATGTCTTCTTTCAGTAAAATGTTCCATCTACAATATTCAAGGTACTTTCCCTCCATGTGGCATATCCGTGGGACGCCCTGTACAGTAGTGCCTACCTTAGTAAGTTGTTGCGCCGCGGCGTCCAAGCGACGCTTGGCCCCGCACATGCTCTGCACGAACTTGAGACGTCGCTTCTCTCGTTGAGCTGGTGAATCACCGACCGAGTCTGTTCCAAGTCATTATATTTTTATTAAATTAATACAAAATTAGGTGGAGGTGAATACGCTTCTATTGAAGAAACTGAAATACTATTTCCGTCCTTATTAAATGTCTACCCGACTACGGGAAGGATTAAGAAATTCCTTAGCTTTTACAGATGAGAGCGACTGGTTCTATGAAACCGACGTGTCGCTAGCTACGGAAAGTATTTCATAGAAATATATAGAAACCAGTCTTGTCGCCGCGACCCGTCGCGTGCTGCTGCCGCCTGCAGTCGGCTACGGCATGGTACCTTTACATTTAACTACGGCTATGATACCAGACAGGAATATTTTCCCCTTTTTTCCTCGTAGTCAGCTTTAAGGTCTTTGACTTTAATTTTAAATAACTAACTTTTAACACTATACCACGCATTGCGTATTTCATTTTATTCACCAAATCACAAGATCGATCAACAGTCTTTACTTACCACCCATCTCACAGACATCAGCCAGCTTGCCCAGACTGTCACTAAGCTGCCTGTGCGCACCCTGCACGACTGCACACGACTGCTGCAGCTGCGGCGACTGCTGCGACTGGCAGCAGGAGGTCAGCTTGTCTGCTGACCCCTGCAGCTTGGATACGGCAGAGCTGAGGGCGTCTCGGCAGCGGGCCTCGCCTATGCTTGCGGCCGTCACCTGTATATATCACATAACTTATCATAACGTCTGTATTCTAGTTGTCTATTACTCGAGACATCGTTAATTCCAGCTATTGGGTCCCCACCTATGAAATTGCCGTTTTTTTCTCAGAAATAGAGAACCTCGTCACTTCTATGATTTAAAATATTCATCAACTGCTTGGTATTATATCGAGTAATGACCATCAAAGACAACGACCAATAGTAAAAAAACCTTATTACTTATAGTTTTCTAAACATAAAAAATACCTTAAAAATGACTCCTCATTTTGTTAGCAGAATTGACCACAATTTTTTTTTTACTTCAGCCAAAACTTGTTTTTGTCGCTTAATCTAAGTGGCATACGAAATTTAGTTTTAAAACATTAGTGTTCATAGTTGTTATATACACCGTGGCATTTTAATCGTCTTACAAAGGTGGTCCACTCAATTTATCCGACATAAAATACCTCCAGACACGATTTTTTTTTTTACCATTAATTAATATAATAGGTACAAAGAAAAATAAATATTGCATTAGAATTCTGAAACATCCTGTTATTAATGTTTACGTATCAAACGGTAGAACATACCTACGCAGCGCACGGGTCGAGTAGATCATTCCAATACCGAAAGCCAATCAAGCATAGTCCACGTGGACTGTCATCCAATGAGGAGCTCTAATGCTATCCTTTGAGTAGAGCCGCGCGTGTCACGCCCCGCCCCTTTCACTCGAAAAATAAGTGAAGGTCAATCTCGCTCGCAGCGTCTCAGTTGCGGCCGAATACCGGAAGTGGAAGTGCGCGCGCGCTACCGGATATCAAACGTTGTTCGCGATCGTTACAGTGCAAGAAGTGAATAGTTCCTCATAATCATTGTGAAGTAGGTATTCACAATGATTATGAGGAACTATCGATACTCGAATATCGAGTACCTACAAATGGTGCGCCTGTACGCAGTGAGTGGTGATAATTTACGGAGAGCAAGGAGATTGTACGCTGCTCCAAATAATCTGAAAATGTTACGCAACCGAGGTGTGATCAACCCGCAAGTGCCAGGACTGCAATTTCAGTAACTACATATCTTTTGTTTGTTATTTGCTAGGTGAGTAGACATGAGTCAAATTTCTATCTTCAATAGGGTCGAACGAAGACAAATTGATCAGTTATTGAAATCGGCCGTATGTTTGTAACTTTCTTTTTTATTAATCTGCACTTACTATGTACCTACGTATCTAACACAACTTAGTTTTGGTTTTATTAAGAATTAATTATGTTATTATAAAGAAGGAAGAATTGGAATTAACTAGCTTTTATGTACAAACTGCTACGTAATGAGAACATTAAGGCTCTTACATACTGGCGCGATTCGTCGCGCGACGCGAATTATGACAAAACAATTTCTGAGAAAACTTCACGGCGAACAATGCGGCGGCGTCGCGTCGCGCGGCGAATCGCGCCAGTATTTAAGAGCCTTTAGGATTGCAATAGTAAGAAACACATTTTTGCAATAGGGGGAATGAACTCTGTTAAAGATGCCGCCGCTTCAGTCCGTGCCGCCTTTGGAACGCAATGCTCGGACCGCGCTCATAACAGGGTGTTTCAAACTACGTCATGCGTCTTACTATTGAATTTTTTTTTTAATTACTCAAATGTTCATAAATACTTATGTTTTTTTTTATGAATGTGTAGTAGTCATTGGATACATGAAGTGGGCTGCGGATGAAAGACGATTAAAATGCCACGGTGTATTATAAATTAAGAAAATGTTAGTATGAAAAATGCAAGTTCTTTGACATTCCCCATACAAAACGGTGATTTCATAGGTGGGGACCTAATAATTGTCAAAAGCTAATTGTCATTAAAGCACTATACTTGAACCGAAAATATTGATTATTATTTAAATCTGTCTATTTTTGAAGACATTATGAATATTAAGTTTGTACAGGTTTGACATTTATTTTGAGATGGATGATAGATCATGTGGGTCAGCTATCATCATCATCATGTTGGGGTCGTGGTCATATTTTTATTATTAACTAGCTGCGCCCCGCGGTTTCACCCGCGTAAGTCTCGATCCCGTGGGAATATCGGGATTAAAAGTGTCCTATGTGTTAATCCAGGATATAAACTATCTGTTTGCCAAATTTAATCCAAATCCATTCAGCCGTTTTTGTGTGATTGAGTAACAAACATCCAAACACACAAACTTTCACATTTATAATAATAGTAGGATTAATAAGGACAAGGCTGGCGACCTGTGCGACAGCCCGCAAGGCGTGCGCGTCGTCGTGCGAGCGCCGCGCGCGCGCGCCGAGCTCGCCAGCCGCCGCCGGCTCCACGTGTTCCTTTACACGCTGTGCTTGTGATACTAGCTCTGCGGCTTGCTGGTGTGCCGCGGAGGATAGGTCCAGGATCTATAAGCATACAGGGGAGTAAAGAGTGATGCGGGTCCTTCAATACATATGACCGCCACATAATGCAAAAATAAATTAGAATAAAGCCGTATATTCACTAGGGCAGCTATACTCTAAGTGTGTTCCGCGGAACCCTAGGGTTCCGTGATAACTCTGTCGGGGTTCCGTAAGAATTTAGAAAAAAAAATCAAAACACCTCTCTCTGGTCGCTCCGCGGCTGCGCGGACTCCGCGGCCGCGCGGAGACAAAACGCTATGAACGTTATTTATTTATTTATTTGTATTTGTAGAAACATGTGTTACAATAGCTGGTACAATATCTCATAAGTTTGGTATCAACAATTTTATACTTGTACAACCCGTTCGCTCTAAGTTTGCCGTTCTGTGGAATGCGCGTACCCTCCCCCACGTGACAACAAAACTTATAATGTGTCATAGTTTTACCCAAATATTACAATTTTTATTGTTACAATTAAATAAAAAATATTTTTATATTATGTTTTGCTGACGCTACTTTTCGAACGTCATACCTATCGCCAGCGGCAAACTTAAAACGAGCGGGTAGTATACTTGTGAGCGCGTAGTCTCTTTGATAAAAGCCGCCTCTGAATTAGACGCTATAGTTGTCAACAAGCGACTTTCGACTCTAACTTCAAAGGATAAAGTCGATATTGTTTACAACGCAATTTTTAAATTTCTGTTTTTATTTTTGCTTTTTGTTTATCAAAGGTGCCGACTCGAGTATTTTCGAGAATATTTGAGATCGAGTCTAGGACTAAGTATAAAAACGTCGCCCATCGTCAGTTGACGATTAGCGTTCGGAGCGATAAGTTACTGCCTACTTACAAGCTCGCTAGCGAGAAACTAGTGTTCATTGTTTTACTGCCTGCTGTATTCTGCTGTCTCAGTTTTGTACATTTCTTCACCGTAGGTACTAAATTTAGTCTCTTATACGCAGTAACGATTGTGGATTATTTAAACCCCACTATCCTGACGTGTAACATTATAAATAAAGAAGAATGGAACGTTGGCTTAAAGGTGTTAAACGTGTTGCAACAACATCTTCTAATGACGCTGAATGTTCAAAAGCAGTGCGCGCGGAGAATATAGCAATCACCGATTCAGAAGATGATGCCACGACGTCAAGCTTGACGGTTTCAAAGACGAAAAGAAGGAAGTATGATGAATCTTATATCAGTTTCGGATTTGTTGATTCCAACGGCTCACCTCTCTGCATGCTCTGTAGTAAACTGCTTCCTAATAGTTCCATGGCACCTGCCAAATTGCGCCGACATTTAGAAACTGTACACCCCGAGTCTAAAGACAAGAATAAAGAATTTTTTGTTCGCAAAAAAGATCAGTTATTAGAAATTCAAAAAATATGATGCATGTAACACAAACTATCAGCGAAAAGGCCACGGAGGCATCATATTTAGTTAGCTATCGCATTGCACAAGCAGGTGAAGCGCATACTATCGCTGAGAAATTAATAAAACCATGTGTATTAGACATAACAAAATGTATGCTCGATGAAAAATCTGCAAAGCATCTTTCTACTGTTCCGCTATCAAACGATACTGTTTCACGACGAATCCATGATCTGGCAAGCTACGTCAAACAAGAACTAGTTACACGTCTACAAAATACACGATTCGCCTTGCAAATGGACGAGTCGACTGATGTCGCTGGGTTGGCTATCCTGCTGGTTATTGTGGGATATCCATATAAAAGTTCTTTTGAAGAAGACATGCTTATGTGTTCATCGCTGCTTACAAACACTACCGGGGAAGAAATTTTTAATAAAATAAATATATTTTTTGAAGAAAATAATCTCAGTTGGAACAATTGCATTGACATTTGTACAGATGGGGCCAAGGCGATGACAGGTAAAACAGCAGGAGCAGTGTCACGAATTAAAAATAAAGCGCGTAATTGTAGTTCTAGTCATTGTATTCTGCATAGACAAGCACTTGCGATGAAGCAAATGCCGTCAAATCTATAAAAAATTAGTTATGGATGAAGCGGTAAAAATAATTAATTTTATCAAATCACGACCACTACAATCCCGATTGTTCTCATTATTGTGTGAAGATTATGGCAGCAAACGTAAAACACTGCTGCTCCATACAGAAGTGCGATGGCTGTCTCGGGGTAAAACTTTAACAAGGCTATTTGAACTTAGAGCCGAGTTACAAATGTTTCTTTCAGCAGATACTTCTTTTAATTTGAAGGACCGTTTGTATGATAAAACTTGGTTGTTCCGATTGTCTTTTATGGCGGATATCTTTCAAAAACTTAACGAATTGAATTTATCGTTGCAAGGTAAACAGACAACAGTGTTTCAGGCCTATAATAAAATAACTGCTTTTAAAAGAAAATTAGATTTTTGGATCATTTGCATTGGTAAGAAAGAAATAGAAAGCTTTACGTTACTCAGTGAGTTTGTTAGCGAAAACGACTCAGTAATGTTTGAAGATGATGTGTTTGAATTGGTCCAATATCTCAGTTCGATGCGCGCATCTTTTGAAAAGTATTTTCCCGAAGAACACAATACAAAAATTAAAGTGAATTCATGGATTCATAATCCTTTTTTACCCAACTTGGAAAAGCCTGAAAACATGTCAAACGAGATATATGAATCTCTTTTAGAAATGTCATCAGACACAAGTATGGAGTCACTGTTCAAAACGACGCCTCTCAATGATTTTTGGTGCAGAATCCAAGATGAATATGCAATGCTTGGCCAAATGGCTCTGGATATTCTGCTCCCGTTCCCAACTACATATTTGTGCGAAACAGGATTCTCTACCTACGCAGCCACAAAAACAAAATATCGCAATAGACTGGACGCCGAAGCTGATATGAGACTCCAACTTTCTTCCATCAAACCTGATATCACCCAATTGATGAAAAATAAAAAACAGTTTCATACCTCCCACTAGTAAGATTTTTTCTTTTTTAATGTTTTCTATTGTTGTCCTTGCCAAGTGGTGAAGTAAATAATAATTAGTAACTGTTACATTGTACTTTTATTATGCTGATTAATAAAAAATACACTTATAAAAACAATTGTTTTATTGTAGGGTTCCATCAAGTATTTTGCTTCCCAAAAGGGTACCGTCATTTAAAAAGTTTGAGAACCACTGCACTAGGGCAAAATCATACGCAAACACGTGGCTCCAGAGACAACGCAACCTATGGCCGACGGTTAATTTTGTTGCTTTCGATGTCGCTAGACATGTCGCACAACTTCCCGCGATGTCTCCGGCGACAAATCTCGGGAAATATTTATCCCTTATATTTATTATCATCCTATATTTCACAAAATAAAATGGAAAGAATATAGTTTACTCACATGTTTCTGCTTTCCCTTATCAGCGCTAGGACTGACCAGGAACATCAGTTTACCGGACGCGTCAGCAAAGTTGGCAAGTGGTTCACCCTGGGCCTGGAAACAATACTATGTTTTAATATAACATCACGCTTAAGGTGTAGGTGTATAGAATGGACACATTTCGCCAGTTATGAAGTACTTCGGGGTAAGTCTGTTACCATCAACGCTTGGGGTCCAGAATCATGTACTGAGTCCATGGTAACCGGTTGCACGTCGATGTTCCCGCCACCCTGTATAGTCTCCGTGCTCCTACTAAGAAATTCATTAACCACTAGACCAACACTATAGGCAAGGTATAAACGTCTGTTACAATGCATGTGCTCGAAAAGAGCATTTTCAAAGCAGCCTAATCGTGCGGAAAGTGCCACTTTTTCGCACTAGTGATTTTTACTTTAGTAAAACGTTGTATGGTACCTACACGTTCACAAGATAATTTCCGGCTCGTGTCGGAAAAGCCACTCGTAGGAGACGGAGATCACCTACTTTCCGCACGTATATCATAAATAACTAATAAGAAGCACATACAGTATGAACCACATCAAAAATCGCTTGATTAAACAGTTTGTTTTCTGAGAAAGAAAATCTCCATATGCCATAATTATATCGAAGAAGAGTAAAGAAAATAATAATCATTTACTAACATGTTGGTACCCGTCTCCCTCGCACATGTCTCTGGTTGCGTCACACAACGCACAAAGGTTCTTCTGCATCGCGCGGCGAGTTGCCTCGTCCTTGTCGCAGCTTACTATCTCAGTATCTGAAATATTACGACATCAATTTCTATTTCAATTTCTTTCTATTTCTTAAGAGAATAAAGGTGCAACTAGATTCCTGTCATGAGGAGCTCGTGGCTAAGTAATAACAGCCGCACAGGTCGATCCATCAAGTTAAGCTACGCTTGCCGCGGCTGGTCCGTGGATGGGTGATCATCTTTACATACCGAGACTCCTCCGTGCCTCAGACAGCACGTTAAGCCGTTGGTCCCGGCTGTCATTCGTGGATCTGTGACAGTCGTTACGGGTCGTCAGAAGCCCGAAAGTCTGACAATCAGTCTTACCAAGGGGTATCGTATTACCCAGTTACTGGGTTGTGGAGGTCAGATAGGTAGGCGCTCCATGCATGCATCCATAATACAGATAACTAAACCCACCTTTAGCAATTTGCGGCATCAGCTCGGTAATGGTAGAGATTGCCAACTCAGCAGTCTCGAAGTCAGGGTTCTCACGATCTAGAAATAATAATAAAATGTAATATCCTAGTTTTACAACATAAAAATTACTTTGTAATTAACAAAGCAGTACTTTAAAAAAAAATTATAACCGGAACCGAAGCTCTTATAACCGCTGATAAAATTTAAAATACACTGGTTATTTTAGGCAAAAATCTCTGGAAAACTGCATTTTTTTTGCGAAGCCCTCGCATATACAAAAACAAAAAAAAAAACAGGAGATAAATATAGGGCCTATTAAAAGTATGAAGGCAAGTTGCATGGGTTGCAGCTGTGATTTAGCACTTTACATTCGTCGACGTGAAGGTGAGCTCACCTGCAGTAGCGGCGGCGAGTGCTGCCACCGCAGCGTTGAGCTGCGCCAGGCGCTGCTCGAGGCGACGTTGAGCCGCTGCCTTCTCCTCCTCGCTCGGGGCAGCCGCACCGGTTGTCGGCTAGAAGACAAACATGATGCATTTATAGTGGTAGGTATAGAAATTCAAATTCAAAATATTTTATATCTACATGGGCACTTATAAAACGACGATATGACGTGTACTAGAGTAATCTAGTACACGTCATATCTAATTGTATTACCATGGGTAGTAACTAATATCTCCGATACAGGCCCAGCCTAATTTATACATTAGGGTTAATTTTGAATTGTAAACACACACAGTAATTGTTGTGTTGTGTGTACGTGAGGCAGTTCCTTATAATCTTAATAAATTACCATGTGATCTATAGGTCAAGTATGCAATTGTGCACAATAGGTAAATATCTATAAGTACACACATATACTCTCAGCTATACAATGTTTCCTCAAATAATAGTATTTAATCTGTTGTTTTTAAATCTAATTTTAGTTAATTTGATTGCCTATTGTTCATAATATCAAACGACATATTTGAAATTAGAATTCAGATTTAGAACTAATCATTTGATATTTTACATTCGTGTAAAATATCAAATGATTATTTGAAAATGCCAATCAAATCTCTGCTCTACTTAGTAACAATAACTGTCCAACATCTACATTAATTAACTATGTTATCTACATATATCTATAAATATATCGAAATATTTCGAAATCAGTATCTTGTACCTACTTCTTATCTATATATACAACATACTTACATAAAAGTATTTACATATAGGTATTTTGTGTGTGTATATCAAAGAGTCAATAATTTCTCAAGAAGAGTCCATCGGCGCCGTGGCTTAGTTGGTTAAAGCGCCTGTCTAGTAAACAGGAGATCGCGAGTTCGAATCTCGCCGGGGCCTTGTGGTTGAAATTAGACTTTTTCTTTCAATGAAATTTCGATTTAAAATAGTTAGTAATATTTTATAGAATAAGGAAAATTATTTATTTGAAATGCACCAAAATGTGCTTGATTTAATCTAAGCAGCAATTTAATGAAACAAGGAGTACTACCCCATTAGGTTTTATACTTATAACATTAGATTTCATCACTGCTATCCAATGGGGTGGTGGCGTTAGTGCAAAATGCTCATAGTACCTACTTTTAATATTTTAATTAAATGAAGTAATCCTAAAGCTATTTAATTTTATGTAAGTAGTAAAAAATAAGGCGTCTGAGTTAAGTCAGCTAAATAATTTTTTTAAGCAAATGGACTACCAATCAAAATTTCCCGTATCATCATCATATGCCTAGCCTTTTCCCTACTATGTTGGGGTCGGCTTCCAGTCTAACCGGATGCAGCTGAATACCAGTATTTTACATGGAGCGACTGCCTATCTGACCTCCACAACCCAGTAACTGGGTAATACGATACCCCTTGGTTAGACTGGTTGTCAGACTTTCGTGCTTCTGAAGACTCGTAACGACTGTCAAAGATCCACAAATGATAGCCGGGACCAACGGCTTAACGTGCTTTCCGAGGCACGGAGGAGTCTCGATATGTGAAAATGGTCACCCATCCACGGACCAACCCGGCAAGCGTAGCTTAACCTGATGGATCGACCCGAGCGGCTGTTATTATTTAGCCACGAGCTCCTCGTTTCCCGTATATTCAATGATAATAAAATGAAACGAAATTATTTTATTTTCTGTAATTAGGTTTGCACAAACACTTTAGCACGTCAATAAAATTCAATCACATCAGTCATTCCCTTACATTGTATTGAATTGCTATAACACGGTAAATTCACATTGGATGTCAATTTGCTTAATTTGTTTCCCTGAATGTACTTTGATTTTGTGCCTAGATTTCGTAAGTGATTTTACTATTATACAAGCTGCCGCCAGCGGCTTCGCCCGCGTGTAATCTTTATAAATTATAGCCTATATTACTCAGGGTGAATGTAGCTTTCTAATGGTGAAAGAATTTTTCAAATCGGTTCAGTAGTTTCGAAGCCTATTCAATGCAAACAAACAAACAATCAAATCTTTCCTCTTTATAATATTAGTATTATAGGAGCGGGTCGCTAGTATAGACTAGCGACCCGCTCCTTATTATATTATATTAGTCTTACCAAGGGGTATCGTATTACCCAGTTACTGGGTTGTGGAGGTCAGATAGGCAGTCGCTCCATGTAAAATACTGGTATTCAGCTGCTGGCTGCATCTGGTTAGACTGGAAGCCGACCCTAACATAGTTGGGAAAAGGCAGGCAGATGATGACTAGCGACCCGCTCCTGCTTCGCCCGGCTTTTACGACTTTACAAAACATTGAGATTTCTTAGTTATATGTAACTTTAATATCATCGTATTATACTCATCAACTTTCCGGAATAAATTCTCTAAGCGACGGTGAAAACTTCATCAAATTCTGTTGCGTGGTTTAGAAGAACAACGCGGACATACAGACAAACACGAAAAGCGACTTTAATCCTAATATTATAAACGCCAAAGTGAGTTTCTTTTGTTTGTTACGCTTTCACGTTAAAACGGCTGAATGGATTTGGATGAAGTCTGGCACATGGGTAGACCATGACCTGGAATAGGACATAGGATATTTTTTATCCCAATATTCCCAAGGGATCGAGACTGACGCGGGAAAAACCGCGCGGCGCAGCTAGTTTATAATAATTCACCTAGATTTTGAACGTACCTTATTCCACTCGTCAAACTTGACTCCTAGCAGCTTACTCTTGGCTCCAGACAACGTCGTTATGAACTTGAGGCGCCTCTTCTCTTGTAGCGGTAACCCGTTGTCCGAATATTCAGGATCTGTGTATCACAATATAATGAGAAGTTATACTCGTGTAAGGGACATCGACGCTTATACTGATACCATGGTGACTTAGTACCTATACTCCACCTGAAATAAGATTAGAAATTTTAACAAACCTTTTTACAGTCCGTTCAACCGATTTTGACTTCTATACCGTAGGCATAAGGATGGCATTAAAAGCAAAAAACGTTACACAATACCAACTGTCTACTGCAGCTGCCATTTGTCATGCCACCAACGCAATAGAAGTCAAAATCGGTTGAATGGACTGTAAAAAAGGCTTATTTAAATGTCTAATCATATTTTTAATGGAGTATACATGATTCTAAACTAGACCCACCAGCGATGAACAGCTCGTGGCTAAGTAATAATAGCCGCACGGGTCAATCCATCAGGTTAAGCTACGCTTGCCGGGGTTGGTTCGTGGATCATCTTTACATATCGAGACTCCTCCTCCGTGCCTCGGAAAGCACGCTAAGCCGTTGGTCCCAGCTGTCATTTGTGGATCTTTGAGAGTCTTTACGGGTCGTCAGAAGCCCGAAAGTCTGACAACCAGTCTTGCCAAGGGGTATCGTAATACCCAGTTACTGGGTTGTGGAGGTCAGATAGGCAGTCGCTCCATGTAAAATACTGGTATTCAGCTGCATCCGGTTAGACTGGAAGCCGACCCTAACATAGTTGGGAAAAGGCTAGGCAGATGATGACCCACCAGCGATGAAATTTTTCGTCAGTCTGTTTATCCCGGTAGTACGTCTCCGTGGGTTAATTTCCGCCCTCTACGCGGGCGATTAGGTAATGTATAAGGGTGAGCGCACACCGAACTGTAAAATACTCGCGTATGGTCGAGCATGCAGGCGGCATGCTCGACCCTCTGTGAGCAAGCTGCGTTGCAAGTGCTCTGGGTTGCAGGTGAGCGTGTATGAATAATGAAAATTTCGCTGTGGCATCATACTGAGCGCGAGTGGCGCAGGCTCGAGCGCGCTCGCGCATGTAGAACGTATACTCGAACACTCGAACTCTTGCAAGCTCTAGTATCAAGTTTGGACGTGTATTGAATTTTACAATGTATGGAATTTTTTTAAGATTAATTTTCCAGTAGTCTCAGAAAATGCTCTGCTGCAAAAAGCAGCTTAGCAGTGTGAGTTGCACATGACAAGGAAGTACTCTTCCCGCTCGCAGCTAGTCTTTACAAAATCAAGAATCTCACATTCCAAATCCCCATAAGCATCCTTCAGCCTCTCTAACGCCTTCGTGACGTCCGCAGCCCTCGCGTGCAGCAGCTCGGCCATGTGCTGGCGCGTCGGGTCCTCCACCACGGGCCTCCACGTGGCCTCCAGCGCGTGCGCGGCCGAGCCCAGGTTGGAGGCCGCGGCCGTGAGCGCGCTCTGGCAGTGCGGCTGGTGGATCGCTGGGGCCGTTAGCTGAAGGGAAAGATAACATAATATAATCAGCCTATAATGTTCCGACTGCTGGGACTTAGGCCTCTTCTCTGTGAGAGGGAGCGGCCCGTAATCCACCACGCGGCCCCAGCACTGGTTAGTAGATGTCACATGTCTTAGAATTTTTGGTTCTAGGACATGCCGGTTTCCTCACGATGTTTTTCTTCACCATTTTGAGAGCAGTGGTGATGAAAAGAAAAGGAAACATAATTTAAAAAAATATATGATACACGTCCGTAACAAATATGTATTTATAGAATAAAATTATAATCATTAGAATCAATTCCATTGATCTTTTTCATGAAATCATGAAATTTGAGAACAAATATAACTCCTAGGTCCCCAGTTACCTGCGCAGCGTGCAGCAGGTCCCGCGCCGCGCCCGCAGTGCGGCCGCCCGCGTCGTCCACGAGTGCCGCTGCGGGCAGCGCGGGCGCCTGGCAGGTCAGCTCGTTGGTGCTCACCAGCAGGCGGGACACCTTGGCTCCCACGTCCTTGGCTAGCTGGACGATCTGCATTCAAAAGAGCTTTTTGTTAGGCAGTGACATGAAAGTGACGGTGGGCTCTGAAATAACTCTTCATAATAATTCATATCATGAATAATTCTTCATTTATTTACATACCTCATTCTCCTTGTCTGCATTATGGCCTCGCGAGAATTTGTACAGCAATTGGCCAGCAATGTCGGCGTACTCGTTAGATGCTTCTTGCATTTTCTGAAACATGACCATTTAATTAATAGGTAGGCTCAAAAAGATATAATTTGAAATTAAAACAGCGCTGTAATTTGCAAATATCATAAGATTTTTTTTATTTCGCAGGCTGCTTTGACGGATCCCCCCCTTAATGGCACGGCTTATAAATGTTAGTTAGATAAATCACATCTATTGTAGTCAAAAGTGGTTTTAACTAGTGATACAACAGTATTACCTGGTGGTATCGTTTAACTTTAAAATACCCACCGTACCACCACGGGTACAGCCAGAGGTACGCTGAATCTGCAGTGTCATATATAATGCAGAAACCAACTCAAGCTTAAAATTCACTGAATAAGAGATTGTTCATGGTACTGACTTCATGGTTCTGGTTGCCAGTCATGCCGCAGACTTTCTTGGTGGCTTCGAACAGAGTTTTCATCTCGTCCCGTAGCTCCTTACGAGCTGCCGGGTCTTGAGTGCTGGCTAGCATCTGAGCATCTGCAATATTTAGATACGTCAGTCATAAGTCAGGGAATTTTAGTTGTTTACCTAATTGACTACCAACAAAAGTTGTCCGTATATTAAAATCACAACAGTTATTCGTTGACAGTTGTATGAAATGGTTATAACACGGCTTAGTTTGTCAATTTGATAAACAGTTAATTTCCCTGAGTATACAGTTTACAATGGTATCAATAGAACAATCGTTGCCTTCTATCGAAGAAAAAGTATTGATATAGAAAAAGTATTGAATAAGTTCAGATAGCCGGATACGTTTGTTTTGGGCAAATATTAAAGACTAGCTGCCGCCAGCGGCTTCGCCCGCGTGTAATCTTTATAAATTATAGCCTATGTTACTCAGGGTGAATGTAGCTTTCTAATGGTGAAGGAATTTTTGAAATCGGCGCAGTAGTTTTTGAGTTTATTCATTACAAACATACACACAAAAATACAAATCTTTCCTCTTTATAATATTAGTGTAGATGACTTGCTTAGCCCGGCTACGGCTAAGTTATCCGTAATAATGTAGGTACCTCTAGCTAGCTTAGGCATCAGCTCATTGATGGCATTCATCGAATTGATTGCGGCAGAGTAGTCAATGTTATCTGGATCTGTAACAAGAAACATTATTAGGCGATACTTTAACACAAAACCTAAACTTTTAGTGAAGCAGACAGCCAGACAAAGAGACAAACAAGAGATTTGTTTATATCTTGAAATACGGAACCCAAAATTTCCTCCCACAGCCTGGTGATCAAACCTAGGCCATTTGAAGCCAGCTATTACTTATTATGCAACCAACCTTTTACCTGGTTTTCTTACGGATCGCGGTCTTTTAAATTATATCGAAGAAAGGCATAGATTCGTGTAACATAAAATTTTAAATAGGTAATATAATATGTATATCTTAATTTTTTAAATAAATATTTACGCCTTAATTTTCGTAATATTACAGCTACCACTGTTTGTCACTGCATCACCCACCCACTGTCCGCCTGTATGCACACAGGCGAACTTAATGACAAAGACTTTTTCTAGTGCTTGAAGTATTCATTCATAAATAAATACAAAATATTTATTTCTGTACCAACTAGTTTACATTTGGGGTTGGTCCGTGTATGGGTGACCATTTTCACATATCGAGACTCCTCCGTGCCTTGGAAAGCACGTTAAGCCGTTGGTCCCGGCTGTCATTTGTGGATCTTTGACAGTCGTTACGAGTCGTCAGAAGCCCGAAAGTCTGACAACTAGTCTAACCAAGGGGTATCGTATTACCCAGTTACTGGGTTGTGGTTCAGCTGCATCCGGTTAGACTGGAAGCCGACCCCAACATAGTTGGGAAAAGGCTAGGCAGATGATGACCAACTAGTTTACATTAGTTTATGATTGGAGCCTCCTTTTAAGCAAATAAAATAATAACACAACTCCTACCAGAATGAGCCATAAGGTACAGCGCTATAGCAGCGTTGAGCTTGCCCAGCCGATCTTCCAGAGCTTTCTCCAACTTCCTCTTTTGTTCCTCGTCCAGCTTAGGTCCAGTGTACTCCTAGATAAACAATATAGTGAATTGTAATCAAGAAACGATGGAGTTTAGCGGATGGCCAAAAGTTCTTAAGGAAATAAGTCACTCTGTTGTTAAGCAGAAGCAAACGAGACCAACTCATTAAGATCGGCAAAAATTTGAAGAGATTTTAAGATAATTTGCGCAATTAATCACCAATCCACCTTGAGCAAGCGTGTGGATATCAATGTTCATGCCTTCTCTGTATAAGTAGAGGTATTTGCCTGCAGTGGAACAATCCTTACTAATATTAGAAATGCGAAAGAAACTCTGTCTGTCAGTCGGCCTGTCTGTCTGTCGCGCTTTCATGCCAAAACTACTGAACCGATTTAAATGAAATGATGATGACCATTTATGCCCTAATCGATTACAGCCAATTCATATTTTAAAGCATCCTTCATTTATTCAAACTAGATTTAAGGTAATAGTCTAAAGTCAATCAAAGGCTATGTTTAAAATGGCTAAAAATAAATTACAGATAGCCTAAGAAAGGACTTATGCTACTTTTTATCGACGTACCACGCGGGTGAAGCCGCGGGTGGAAGCTAGTAATAAATGAAAGATCAAAATCACAAGTCAAAAATATATACAAATCTGGCTGGGAATCAACACTTTTCGAACGTCAAAATTAAACTCAAACTCAAACTCAAAGCATTTATTTCAATTAAACCATTTACAGGCACTTTTGAATTGTCAAGGAGTCGGTCAGTCAGAAATATGAAGCTAGTTGCCCATTCCAAACCGTAGTATTACATAAGACAGTTCGCCAGAACGCCCACCCTTCACCACTTCCTAGCAGCTTTAGCTGGGGAGAAGAAGTGGCGCAACAAACTGTCCAGCAGACCAGCTGACTGCTCAGGTAAAAAAAAAATAGGCTGGTGGACAAATTGTGTAATAATAATAATAATAATAATAACCCCACCGCCGTATCTCTACGTTGACGTCGTGGTGGGGCTTGCGTGCTCCAAGTTCTGGATCTGTGTCGGTAGAGTTTACTTTGCCGAGACAGATTTAGGGTGAGGAGCCAGACCAAGAGAGATACAATCCAAGCCAAGGTCGCACATGCCGAGGGCTTCATGGCTAGGGGAGAGCACTAGTCGCTAGTGTGCCAACTCTGGATAATAGGGGACCTCCAGTTTTATTCATCCTTACTACAGTGAACGCAGGGCTCTGCTGTAGTCGACTCTTAAAGTCCCTAGCTACTCGTGGGAATAAAATGAATACAAGATCTAAAACAAAAAAACAACTTCAGGCGAATCTGCCTCAGATTGATGACGAAACTTCACAACTCTCTTCGTCATCTCCCTCATCCCTTTTTCCATCAATTCCATCATCATCACAATCTTTCCGCGTCACTCCGACGCCATCATTATCATCAATCAGTATACAGTCAGCGGATGTTGTACAGGTGACAAATTTTGTCGACGATACTGTACCCACCGCAAGAACTGCAACAACTCGTAGGAAATGGAGCATTGAAATGAATAAATTCATCCTACGCACTTATCTTCATCTTACTCAAATGGAAACAGACAAAAATGCATATCTTCCATCGCTTCACACTAAGTTCTTAGAAAAATACCCAACTATGCAAGTAGGTCGACAAAGGATAGGTGACCAACGAAGAGCCATAGTTCAAAAGAAACTATTACCTCAGGTCACAATAGATCAGATTTATGAAGAAGTTAGAGCTGAACTACAAATTGTTCATACACAAATACAGCAGCACTCTACACAGTCTAAAACACATATTAACACACAATCCGGCCAACGTATGAAATGGACGAACGAATATAATGAAGCAATAATTAGAATATACTATATTACCACACAACTAGAAACAAATAAAACGGCTTATAGAAAACAGTTGCAAGAGAGATTTATAAATATATATCCAGAATTAGCACATATATCAGAGCAAAGACTATCTGATCAAGTGAGAGCTATTATAAATAACCAATACATAAAGCCCTATAGATTAGAAGAAATTAAAAACCAGGTAGCTATAGAATTAAGAAATAACAACACAAACACACAAATTAGAGAACACTTAAGTAATGATTATTTAAATACACAAACGCAGAACGAATTTGAACAACCTAATGAAAACATAGACTCACTAAATACGCAACATACAAATTTTCACATCTCTGACACAGCTACAAACATCCCCACAACAAATAACATATTCCTAAATAATAGTTCAGATACCGATATAGTTTCTCAAACTCTTATAAATGTAGACGAAGAAAATTTCTTGAACCACATAGATATTGGGCAAGTTGAACCTACGCAAACTAACTTTGATGCTGCCCCAGAAATAAACCCAAAAATAGAAGACACGTTTCAGCAAGCTCAAATTTTTTTCTCTGATACACACCCCACTAATAGACCATATATTCCCAAGCAGCAAACTTCTAAAAAGTTCTCTGCCATAGTTAGTTATATAAATACTGTAATTCTTCCTAAGTACGCAAATGTCGACACCGACTTCATGACACTGCAGACCATTATTTACTGTGGAGCATGGACGGCAGCTACATGCAACGGAGCTAAAATATCACACTCTACACAAAATGAACGTCCCACATACATACACAGAAAACCAAAATGGCAAATTAGGCTAGAAAAGAAAATCGGAAATCTAAGAGCAAACATAGGTAGGCTGACACATTTTATTAATGGGTGTAGAAGTCAAAAACTAATAGCAGCAATAGAAGAAATAAAGAAAAAAAATCAAATACACGCACAACACGAAGACTCAAACACACAGATAGAACACTTTTTGGACACTTTAAAACAAAAATTAAACGCAGCATCTAGTAGACTTAAAAGATATGTAACATGCACGAACCGAAAAGTGCAAAACACAAAATTTATCAACAACGAAAAAATCTTTTATAGGAACCTTGCATCAAATAACAGAGACACCACTAACCAAACCCTAGAGACACCTCCTCCCGGAGCATTACGAGAATTTTGGGCAAATATTTGGGAAAATCCAGTATATCATAATAATCACGCAGACTGGATTAATGAGGCAACACCAGAAGTCCCCGAAATGGAGTTTCAACTCATACCAATAAACACATTTATAGACGTAATCAAACGCACACATAATTGGAAATCTCCAGGCTCAGACAATATTCACAACTACTGGTATAAGAAATTCACTAGCATCCACCCATTCATATATAACCACCTAAACACATTCATTCAATCACCACATTTGCTTCCAACATATATAACACATGGAGTAACATACATGATACCTAAGGACATGAATGATACCACAAACCCAGCCAAATATCGACCAATCACTTGCTTACAAACTCTTTATAAAGTCCTGACAGCCTGTATAAGTGAAGTAGTATACAAACATCTATCTAAACATAACATTCTTGCAGAGCAACAAAAAGGTTGTCGTAAGAATAGCCAGGGATGTAAGGAACAACTCACTATTGACGCGATTGCTATGAACAGCGCAGTGAAAAGCAAGAAAGATATTCATACCATGTTCATCGATTACCAAAAGGCCTATGATTCAGTACCGCACAGCTGGTTGTTACACGTTTTAAATATCTACAATATCCACCCCACACTCAGATTGTTCTTAGAATCTACCATGCAAAATTGGCAAACTGTACTTAAAATAAATCAAGCCTCCTCGACCTTGGCCACTGAACCAATCCACATAAAACGTGGAATTTTTCAAGGCGATGCTCTAAGCCCTTTATGGTTTTGCATGGCACTCAACCCACTCTCACACCTACTAGGTAAAACTAACACAGGATTCTTATTAACAAACGATAACACACAATTCACCTTATCACACCTTATGTATATGGATGTATAAAGTTGTACGCAGCAGATAAAAAATCACTTTTTCATTTAGCAGACACCACACAAGAATTTTCAAACGATATTAGTATGCAATTCGGGGTAGACAAATGCAGCATTTTGTCAATTGTAAAAGGAAAAATACAAAATAACAGATACACACTCGGATCAGGTAAATCTATTGAGCCAATGGATGAACATAGTACTTACAAATACCTAGGTTTCAAACAGTCCAGAAAGATAGATCAAAAGCTGACAAAACAAGAACTGCTCAAAAAGTTTACACACCGCCTTAACCTAATCCTTAAAACCAACCTTAACTCGAGAAACACAAGTAAAGCTGTCAATACATTCGCAATACCCATTCTTACATACTCTTTCGGAATTATTCGATGGTCCAAAACCGATATCAGAAAACTACAGCGCACTATCAATACACTCTTAACCAAGCACAGGAAACACCACCCTAAATCATGCATACAGCGACTTACGCTACCACGCCAAGAAGGAGGAAGAGGAATAATTGACATACACAATTTGCACAACAAACAAATACTTTCACTCAGATCTTACTTCCATAAAAAATCAGAACATTCATCACTACACAAACATGTAACAGAAGCAGACAAAAAACTTACACCGCTCAACTTACAAAATAGAAACACTCAAATTAATGAAAACCTCATAAGCACACAACAAAAAATTGCAGTATGGTCTATGAAAGCGCTACATGGAAGACACCGAGCCTACCTGAGCCAGCCACACGTCGATAAAACTAAGTCGAACGAATGGCTCAAACGAGGCGAATTGTTTCCTGAAACTGAAGGTTTCATGCTTGCCATCCAGGATCAAATAATAGCCACTCGTAACTACAGAAAGTACATAATTAAAGACCCCAATCAGCCGACAGACACATGCAGGCACTGCAACAGTGCCTCTGAGACCATTCAACACATAACAGGGGCCTGTAAAACACTCGCACAGACAGATTATAAACACCGACATGACCAAGTTGCTGCAATCATACACCAACACTTAGCACACAAATATAAACTTATAGGTGAGATGATTCCATATTATAAGTACAAACCTGAAACCATTTTAGAAAACAGGAATCAGAAAATCTATTGGGACCGAACAATAATTACAGACAAAACTATACATTACAATAGACCTGATATCACCGTTCACGACAAAATAAATAAAACAGTTTACTTGATAAATATAGCTATACCTAACTCACACAACATTCAAACTACAATATCCGAAAAACTAAGTAAGTACCAAGACCTCGCCATAGAAATAAAAACGCAATGGAAAGCACAAACCGTCCATATCGTTCCTATAGTACTCTCATCTACCGGTGTAGTGCCAAAGGCTCTTACACAAAGTCTTAACACTCTACAAATGCCTTCTCATACACTTTACATGCTCCAAAAAGCCACCATTCTTAACACCTGTCGCATCACCCGAAAGTTCCTGACTTCTTCTACATTATCATCCACCTTTTCAATTTAAATTTCCTTACACACTTGGTTCCGGCCCGTGTGTAAGATTGTAGGTCTCTCAAAAGAGAAGAAAAATAAAGAATATAAAATAATAATAATAATAAAGCCTTTATTTTCCTTCCTCTAAGTTTTACAATTTACATAATAAGTACCTATAGTTAATAATATTCACTTTTAATTAAGCGCTGCTTTACACTTTTTCGCCGTTTTTATCTCAATGTTTTTCTTTGCCGTTGTTTGTGTTATTTACTTGCGCTACTTTCTTGGATAGGAACCCCTATTTGGGTATAGGCCTCCTCCAGTTTGATCCAGTTTTCTCTGTCTTTAGCCCGTTCAATCCACTCTTTTCCCGCTGTAGCTATGATGTCGTCACTCCATCGTTTTATAGGTCGCCCCTTTCGTCTTTTTCCACTAGGTCCTTTCCATCTCGTCGTTTCCACTGTCCATCGCTCGTCGCTATATCGTGATACATGGCCCGCCCATCTCCACTTTAGACTTAGACTGTAGTGTAAGACGTCAATTAGCTTTGTCTTCTTTCGTATAAATTCACTTCTTACTTTATGTATTTTTCTTATTTTCAGAATACTCCTCTCCATTGCTTTCTGGCAGCAGACTAATTTGGTTTTTATTTTAGTGTTGTAGGTTCTCGTTTGGCAACCATACGTTAGAGTCGGCAGAATGCATGTATCCAATCACTGTTTTCTTTAGGTGGAGCGGATAGTCCCCTTTCATAATCTCTTTGAGTGACCAGTATTTCTTCCAGCTCATATTAATTCGGCGTTCTACCTCTTCTTCTTCGTTTCTGTCTTCGAATGATATTTCTTTTCCTAGATATATGTATTTATTTACGTATTCAAGTGTCCTTCCTTCGAGTTGTATTGTGTGTGTGTAGCTATTTGTCATGAGTTTTGTTTTGTCTTTATTCATCAAAAGACCTACTTTTTCACTTTGTTCACTTAACAGGTTTATCATTTTTTCCATTTTCCTGCTGCTTTCAGCGAGGAGGACAATGTCGTCTGCAAATCTAAGGTGACTTAAGTACCGATTACCGATTTTGATTCCTTCTTTTTCCCATATCAGATTGTCAAAAATGTTTTGCAGTACTGCTATGAAGATTTTGGGGGACAGGGGGTCTCCTTGCCTCACTCCTCTCTGAATTGGTATTTCTGGCCCTCGTTTCTCTAGTTTCACACAACTAGTGCTGCTGTGGTATATGTTTTTCAAAATGTTTTTGTACTTTTCGTGGACGTGGCAATTGCTCAGTACTTCCCAGATCGCATCGTGTGATATCGTATCAAATGCTTTAGCATAGTCGATGAAAGCTATATATAATGGTCTTTTAAATTCCTTGTATTTTTCGATTATTTGCTGCATCACATGTAGATGGTCTATAGTTGAAAAACCTGACCGAAACCCCGCCTGTTCTACTGGTTGAAAGTTTTCGATTTTTTCACTGATTCTGCCAAGTAATAAGGAGGTAAAAAGTTTATAAGTGCTAGGGAGAAGGCTAATTGGACGATAGTTGCCTATATCGTAAGGGTCACCTTTTTTGTACAGCAGAATGATATCAGATTTATTCCATTGTTCAGGTATTTGTCCCGTTTTTATAATTTTGCTGAACAAGTATGATAGAGGACGCGTTAACAGAGAAATTCCAGTTTTTAAAGCCTCATTAGATATACCGTCTGGCCCTGGACTTTTTTCCGATTTCAGTTTCTTAATATGTCGCGCTACCTCCATCGCATTCACTTCTGCGGGCTCGTCCTCAATGTCGCTATTGTGTGTAAGATATTTGCTATCGCTTGCATAAGTTTCAACATTGTTTCTATACAAGTCTTTGTAGAACTCTGTGGCACAATCTATAATATCTTTCCTCGTGTTAGTTTCTGTGTTGCTTGTTTTTAAATTTTGGATCCAGGTTTTATGTGTATTTAGTTGTTTGTCGGCTCTTTTTGTACTCCTATATTGTTTTAGGTTTCTTTCTATTATCTGTTTTCTGTAGTCTGCGTAGTCTTGTTTTATAGCCTTGTTAGTTCTTTTGAATAGCGTACTCAATTCTTCCTTCATTTCCTTCGTTTTTTGTTTTGTTTTCAATAATTCTGAGCGTCTTGACATTAGTTCCAATGTAGGTTTTGTGAGGATTTTGTTTGCATGGGTTTTATGTTTTTCTTTTTGTGTCGTTGAAATACTCTTTTTAATTATGTGTTCGATTTTATTATAGAAGGTCTGAGCATCCTCGTCGTCTGTAGTTTCTAGTTCCTTTATATTATTTTCTAAACTTCTAGTGTATACTGTTATTTGTTCTTCTGTTTTAAGAGTATTTGAAGATGTTTTGAATGATTTCCTGCTTTTTTTCATGTTTTGTAGGCGATAAGTGGCTCTGACCAGTCTGTGATCAGAGCTGTACCCTAGCCCGTGCAGTACTTCTATCTTTCTTATTTTTTTCGGCTGGTTTGACAAGATGTAGTCCACTTCATTCTTTGTTTTTTCGTTTGGTGAGATCCATGTCCATTTGCGATTATGCCTCAATTTGAAATGTGTATTCATGACCGAAAGTTTGTGTTCGAAAGCAAATTCTATGAGCTTTTCTCCGCGTTGTTTAATAAATGTGTAATAAATGAAGCATTAAAAATTTCAATTTTAGGCTACTTTCTTCGCAAGACAAATTGTTTAATTGGAAGAAAATGCTGGTGTTGATTTAGAAGTTAGTTTTAGTTAGTGTTACCTCCTGAAGAGCTTGATTAGCAGTGTCAACAGAATGTAGAGCGGTGGTAGCGGCCGCTACGAAGGAGGCTCGTCTGATCGTCTGCTCAGTCTTCTCGCCATCTCTGAAGCTCTTGCGAGAACGCTGTAATAATAACATAACATTATGCGAGAAGCACAGGACCAGTCGATGTGAAGAGTGTGGCAGCGCCTGAGGGTTGCCATGTCCAGTATGTACTGTATACCCTTATATGGGCGAGTCTATCTTCTTAAATCCAGACAATACAAGGTTTTGATTAAAATACTTATAGTACTGATACTACGGTCGCTGACACAAAAGAAATAATATTTAAAAAAAAAAATATTTTGTTCGTCATTTTTAAATATCGTTTCGCTAACTATTTTAATTTGAGTCTGAATGAAAAAAGTCAAAGTTAGACTAAAATTAAACACGACCAATTCGTTGTTAGCAGTTTAAGACCAGTATTTTCCATGGAGCGACTGCGAATCTGACCTCCAGAACCCAGTTACTGGGTACTAAAAATCTGTCAGTTCGTGATAGTCAAATTCGTTTAAAACACATGAAATATCTGGTATTTCATACCCTGAGCAATTCACTGCGTCTCTTGGTCTTCGGGTCGATCGAGAAGTACATCTGAGTGGTCAGGTCGGCTATACTCTCTGCAGCATCCTTCGCGTCGTTGGGATTCTAATAGAAAAAATATTATTGGTATTAGCAAGTATTAGTAGTAGTAGTATTAGTATTATAGTATTTTTAATAATGAATAAATATTCTATTCTATACTATTCTATTTGTTACGAATTGACTACCTCGTTCGTATTGGACGCTGTGGAGTGAAGAAGCCTACAGTTGAACTAAAAGATTGGTAGGTATATAGACAAAAATATTTATCTTTGCATTTCACACACACACTATTTTTCTGTCGTTATTAATTTTATTTGTGCGTAATATTTTTTACGGTTAAGACATACCTATAAGATCTAAAAGACTTGACTATTCATCACATTGTTTAAAAATAGTTTCAAGTTAGCTGCCTGTATACCAATCTCTTTGTTCGACTTATTCTTTCAACACAACTAAACAGAATGAAAGTAGCCTATGAAAGTTTATCCTTCTCCAGGTCCCACACTATAGGCAGTCTGGGACCTGGAGAAGGACAGACTTTCATAAAGATTGGTTCTGTGGTTTATGCATAAAGAGGTTTCTTTGGGACAACAAACAATTGCGTAATAATGCTTAATACTACTACATAGATTAAGGAACATTTAGTTAATAACGCAACCAGCACCGTTATCCACAAAATAATTTAGTAAAAAACTTAATTAGGTGCAAGCAAACTTAAGAAAACACTATCCGCCTTACTAATAAACGTTGTATAGCGGCTGTATAGTTACACAACGCTTTGTCTTCTTCTTTCAAAAGTAATTTGACTTTTGAAAGAAGAAGACAAAGCATTGTGTAACTATACAGGAGCTATACAACGTTTATTAGTAAGGCGGTATACATTTAACTATTATAATGTGATTTACACAACACTTAGTAAAAGGTGAGAAAAACTTCTAACAACCCACTTCGAAACCAAATTAAATTAAGCAAAATTTAAATACCTCCAATTCGGAGTGAACCTCATTCGAAAGAAAACTTACGAAGGCGGTTAAGAATAAACAAACAAATGTGTGCAATCTTGACACTAAGAGGAGGTGTGAACAATTTTTTCACAGATATGTTTCCTGAATTGTGCAAGTGACAAAGCAAACAAGTCAACATCAGCAAAATTATCGTTGTAACTTTTCATAATACGCCTTAAAGGAGCTCGTTCGCCTGCGTTAGTCCTGCACGGCTTGGGGGCAAATAAACTATGAGTATAAGTATCGCGAATACGTTGGGAACGACTAGGTATGCGAATGTAGATTTGGTTTATGAGGTTACATACATAAAGAGTTATTTACGTATTTATGGGCAACAAACCGTGTGCCCGATGGGATTTTCCATCGGCAAAAATGACGAACTTCCATACAAACTTTCATCCCCTGTTTAACCACTCTAGGGGATATAATTTCAAAAATCCCTCCTTAGTGCTCACTTTCGCTATGCAAGGAGCTCTTGTGCACAATAGGGAATATGCATGTATTTTTTTTATTTTTTTATTCGATAGTTTATATCGTCAAATAATAGTAAAAAAAAATTCGACGGCAAAAAAGCAATTTAAAGTAGTTAAAAAAATGTTTAAAAACATCCAACCGATCCGGGCTATTTAAACGCCCTCCATTTGGCGCGCTTGGTATGGTGACGTCACACTCCGTGAAAACAGACAAGCAACTGTCAAGTCAACGTCAAACACTCCTTTTTCTATGAACGTTTGACATTGACTTGACACTGACATTTTGATTGCTATCCTGGATTGTTACGTCACATCCGCTCTTAGCCTTTTCAAGTATTTGAATTACCCACAGATTTTTGGGACTTTAAAAAAAATAATTTCTCGCTCAAAAAGAAATTTTATTCAAAAATATTGATGGAGGCATAATTCTGAAGTAACATAGTTTATAAAAAAAAATATTTGACCCATATTTGAATCACATGCATATTCCCTATTTCATGCTTCTAGACCCATCGGTTTAGACTGTGCGTTATCTGTCAGGGAATTTAAAATTTTATTTTATTTAGTAGATAATAATGTTTTGTAATGTAACTTACGACTTTCCCCGCCTCGACAGATCCTGCCAGTTTGTTCATGAAGTTGTTCAGATCTTCTAACTCGTCTAGAAGCATCTTCTTTGCGTCTTCGATGTCTTGTTTATCTGCTGTCTCTTTCACACCTAGTTAAAATAACCATTTTTTATAAATTATATTTAGGTCATCTTAATTTTGAGGGTTCTGTACCCAAAGGGACGATTTCTTTTGTATAACATGTATGTACAGTCAGGCTAAGTGAATCATGACCCACTTTGACGATAAATCGTTTGAAACCGTCAAAATAACAAAGATGGCAGATGACAAGTTCGTTACCAAGGAAATGTATGTTTACGCGAATGTCGACCTAATTGTATTTTAATGTCTGTAGGAAAATAAGCTTATGGTGGGTCAAAATTCAATTTTTTCGACTGTACATGTATAACAACAATGAATGTGTTCATAGTCGTGCTACGAAGTACAACACCAAATACTAAAAAACAGAATAAAATAAATATTTAAGGGGGCTCCCATACAACATACATTTTTTGCCGTTTATATAGATAATGGTATGGACCCCTTCGAGCGCGAGTCCGACTCGCAAATGGCCGGTTTTTTTTTAAATCATAAATGAACACAATAACTCCTAAAAAACACAAACTCTAGATTAACACACACTTTGGATCGATGGGATTCCCCGATGATGCAGAGCTCCACGCTGAATTTTAAATGTATTTCAATCTGTGTCTGCACCTAGTAACATTAGACGTTGAGTAAAATTGTTGCTAACCTCATGGACTTTGTCTGAAATAAAAGTTACTCTTTACTAGCTGCGCCCCGCGGTTTCACCCGCATAAGTCTCGATTCCGTGGAAATATCGGGATAAATCTATGGTATCCTATGTGGTCTATGGTATCCAGGTTATAAACTATCTATTTGCCAAATTTCATCCAAATCCATTCTAGTAGTCTTTACGTGAAAGAGTAACAAACATCCATCCATCCATCCATCCATACTTACAAACTTTCGCGTTTATAATATTAGTTAGATTAGATTATATAGAGAACTTAACTAAAGTTATAGATTTATTGTACTCTGAGATAATATGAATTTCAAAGATATTTTAGACCCGATTGACTTACCTTTCTGCACGACGGGGAAGTCGTCCTGCATATTACGTACGATCTGTTGAGCGTCCTTTACGTGGGTTTCCGTGGGATCTGACAGAAATTCATAGGATTATTTAAAAGCTGGACTTGGTCGGCGAGACGCTGAAGCACTTTCTATCCTGAGGGTCTAGACAAGTGACAATCGCTTCGAAAGCGTTTCGTATTTCTACAACGACTTTCAACAGGATTGACATAAGGTTTTCGATAGCTTATTTCAGTCCTATACATTTTTGCTTTTTCGATCATCGTTATCACTGATAGAATGTCACTTTGTCTAGGGCCTCTGCTCTATCCAATGATAGTTTAAAATGGTTCTTAATTAACTCTATGAAAAATCATTCAATTGTTCCAGAAAAAATGTAAATGAACTAAAAAATTGTAGGATCTTTTAATGATTATTATTCCTAGTTGAATTTGAATCAGCACCCAAATTGCGTACCACACTATCAATAACAATCTCAATGATTTTGAAGGATATTGCAAAACCATTGCTTCGTAGGTAGTCTGCACAACAACGTACATAACGCAATGAATGTTGTTGAACTGTCAAAATGAAACCCATTGCCTTACGTGTTTTTAACAATTACCCCGGTGGCTTTGTTATTAATAAATGTATTTACCTGTGAGTAGTCCGACTATCTTGACCGAGTTGGAGTTCATTCTGTTCAGTTTTTTTATGCAGTCCTTTGACATGTCACCGCGGAGAGGCATCTCACCTTTCTGCAAGAAAAAGGAGTAAGATGGCCGACTAATAGTTTGAAATTGTGATTTAAGAAAAAAAATACACAGATGAATACGATGGTTTACTCCGCAAAACCAATTAAATAAAAAGCGACTCTTGCTACGACACAATAAAGTGCAATTTAGGTCGACCTAATTACCTACAGGTATATTTTTTTTTTTTTTTTTTTTTATAGGGAAAACAAACAGTAGTATACTAAAAATATACAAAGTTTCTTAAACATATGACTTAACAAATATACTACTCACTACATTTTCCACAGATTACTAGCTACACTAACACAAACTGTTGAACAAACGTTAATTGCAGCCAGGGTCTGTTGAAACATAGAAGCTACTGTTGATCCTTCAAAATTTTGATTACGTTAGCTCTAAAGGTACATCTGCTAACAAACAATATATCAATTGCACAGAATAGCTTATTGTAAGTGTCGACTAAACGGCGCAGCGGCGAGCGGACACCAGCATTAGATTTGCAAGAGCTAGTAACGAATAGTTGCCTGGTGCGCACCTCCCGCCCCTGCACCGTTCGAGGGACCAGGTAACACAAACTGTTCACCAAGTCGGGGCAATCAAATTGGTTTCGGCATACACTGTATAGAGTCATTGTCTTAAGGATATTCACGTAGAAGTTGCTTCTCTATCGCGACTCTTATACAGGGTGATTGGAAGCTAGGTGCAAAGTCTTAAGGGGGTGATGGTTGACAGTATTTGGAGCATTTTGAACCATACTTGTCTAAGACGAAGTGTTTTTTTTTTTTTTTTACCTATAACTTTTTTTTTTTATATCAATAAAATATCCCAATTTCTGACTGGTAATTACCAAGAGTGCTCCAGTTAAAGTTGAAAAAAGAATACTAGACACTTTTAAAGTCGTAGAACACTTAGAAAATGTAAACAATTTGCGTAGATTAGGTAATTTTTTTTTTTAATAAAATAGCCGCAATCATTCAAACCTTTTTAAAACATGCTCAAAATGCTCCAAAGGGTGTCAACTGTCACCCCGTTAAGGCTTTGCACCCAGCTTCCAATCACCCTGTATAACTCTTATATCGTCTGACTACGTTACACTCACTGAATTGGCGCGACAAGACGGGCCCGCCGCGTACTTGTAATGTGGATATTTGAATTCTCCCGCTCTGGGCGGAGCGGGAGTGAGAGTCAAACTTTTACTGACTAAAACCCACCCGTGTTCCTTCAGTTGCCTGTTGCTAAGGGTCCCGGTATCCGCTTCGGACTTTCCCGCAACATCTATATTTTTTTTTACCGGCTTCAAAAAAGGAGGAGGTACTACGTTCGGATGAGTTTTTTTTTTTTTATGTATTTTCACCGATTACTCCGCCGTTTGTGAACCGATTTTAAAAATTCTTTTCACGATTTTAGTTCGAAAGGGTATACTCCCGAGATGGTCCCATATAAATTTTATTAAGTTTGCTTGCGTAGTTTTTGATCTAGCTTCAATATTACGTATTTTTCCCACAGTCTATGTAGACGATATAATTATTAGACTCCTTCACTGTTATTTACATAGCAGGTCCAGGTAGTAACTTGTGTGGGGTAGGTACCACCACTAAAAAGTGCAAAATAAAAACTTTTTACAGAAAAAAACAACCGACTTCAAAAAAAACACAAAAAAAAGTGAAAAATAACTTAATTTCGGAAGTCGGTGGCAAAAAACGAAAATTAAAAAGCAAAGACACAGTCGGTTGTTTTTTTTTTGTAAAAAGTTTTTATTTTGCACTTTTTAGTGGTGGTACCTACCCCACTGGTTTTTATGAGGGTTCCGAGTCATCAAATGACTTCTCCCGCTCTGGGCGGAGCATGAGTGCGTGTCAAACTTTTACTGACTAAAACCCACCCGTTTTCCTTTAGTTGCCTGTGGCCAAGGATCCCGGTATCCCTTTCGGACTTTCTCGCAACCCCTGGATCTGTATTCATCTGTGGTTATACCTCGACGCTAAAACTTAACATTCAATAATACTGTCTAGGAACGCAGGTACTATGCCAACATGATGGATGTCCTCAGTAGAATCGAATCCAAGCGAAGGTCTTTAGTTTATAGTGAGAAGTACATACCAATGCCTGCTGCTGGTTCTGGAGATGATCAGTGACCACTATCTGTTGAATCGTGGTTATCATAGCGCCGGAGTGAGCTTGGGAACCTGGTTTAAAAATAACATTATATTTGAAGCTTCAATTGTTGTTTTTAACTAAAACTGTGAATACTTGTTTATTCTAGTAAAAAAAATATATATATATTGGCCTACATTTGACTATCATATTGTATGGAACAACATGTAGCTTCGATAAGGCCCAAAAACTACAAGCATTTACTGAGGACGAGCCTGCGACGTAACGTTCACACGGAATAACGGTGGCGTTTCTTGCCGATTCTTCTCCTTACGAAAACTTCCTTTTGGAAAAGGCGACTAGACGTTCAAAAGTGCCTTTTATGTGACTTATTGAAATAAATGATTTTACTTTGAAAACTTATTTTATGTTTTCATTATAAAAGTAAATGGTCGTACGTGATATAGTGAAAAAACATGCTTTTCTCCTACCCAGAAAAAAGACATATAATTATGTTTTTGTAGAAAAAATTACATGAAAATCAATCTGCCTGCCTTTTCCCAACTATGTTGGGGTCGGCTTCCAGTCTAACCGGATGCAGCTGAATACCAGTATTTTACATGGAGCGACTGCATATCAGACCTCCACAATCCAGTAACTGGGTAATACGAGACCCCTTGGTAAGACTGGTTGTCAGACTTTCGGGCTTCTGACGACCCATAACGACTGTCAAAGATCTACGAATGACAGCCGGGACCAACGGCTTAACGTGCTTTCCGAGACACGGAGGAGTCTCGATAAGTAAAGATGGTCACCCATCCGCAAGCGTAGCTTAACCTGATGGATCGACCAGTGCGGCTGTTATTAATTAGCCACGAGCTCCTCATAAAAAATAACATTAGAAAAAATAACATGAAAATACTTTTTATAATCTACCTTTTCTACGTAAAAGCATAATTTTTCAGTCGAGCAGTCTGTAAGATACTTGGAACTGAACGGAACTACTGTGATAAGAAACAAAGAAAGAATGCAAATGTATTTATTGGCAATACCTTACCTTGATCATAGGGCACAATCTTGGTAGGCCCGACGAAAGTTTCCGTCACTAACTTTGACGGATTGTTGGACACATGCTCGATCAAATGACTCCTGAAACAGGTCAATTTATTGTAGGGTTGTATAATTTCATGTTCGATAACATTACGCCGGTAGTTCCCGAAGGGTGAGGCAGAGGTGTATCTACAATGTGGAGACGACAATAAACCAATAAATGAAAACACTGGCAATACTAATGCATAAGAGTATTTTGGAACTATCAAATAAATCCTAACATCGAAATTAAAAAAGTCATTTTTTCAAACAAACTAAATAGGTAGTAGTAATGGGCCGACTATGGGATTTGCCGATCTTTGACTAGCTATTGTAATTGGATATATTTGATTAATTTTTTGTATGTAGACCGAGAACGTCATATACGGAGTTTAATTTTTTTTTTCGTCTCCACCTTGTATAGTAAACACGGCTACACATCAAGCTATACATTTCCAGTATAAGCTGACCTCGCATTGTACGGAAATCGTATACCATGCGAGATCACCATAAACTGGATATGTATAGCTTGATGTGTAGCCGTGTGTATGTGCACCCACATATCGCCAGTTATGTTTAAGTCCCTGTAGTGCCACTTACAAATTGAGTGCTTTGATTTGATTATTTTAGCACTAAAACCGATATCTTAATTTTATTTCAATTTAAAGATTTTTTCCATTTGATAATTGACATTTATTTTATAATCAAAATTTTTTATAATCAGATTTTTCAAATCCTATCCTAACTAACCTAAATGTAATATTATAAATGCGAAAGTTTATTTGTTACGCTTCCACGCTAAAACGGCTAAACCGATTTGGATGAAATTTGGCAAAGGGGTAGACCATGACCTGGAATAGGACATAAGATACTTTTAATCCCAATATTCCCACCGGATTGAGACTTACGCGGGTGAAACAGCAGGCCGCAGCTAGTTATTTAATAATGTTTATACCATGCCCCCTCTAAAAAGCTTATTTTATTCACTGAAAACAGTGAACAAAAAGCACTTTTAATCACTGTTTTGGTGTTTGAATTTAGAACACCAATTTGTTCGAACTCCATCTCAATGATATCCAAACTCCTATTTGATTTGATTTTCGAACAGGAGTTTAGCATTAGAATTAAAACTGTTTTGTGTTCTTTGCTGTCATTAGTAAATGGGCGCTATTTTAAATATTGTAAGTTGTACGAACAAAAAGTTTAGGGTTACTTAATAATAAATCGATTGAAAATGTTTTCAAGTGATGAAGATGTGTTAACACCTGAGTTTATGAAATAGTAGAAAGGCCGATATAGTAGAAAGCTTGCTAACCAACAAATCACGGCTGGTTTACATCAAAGCCTACGATGAGTTTGAGTGTGAGTTTGTTTGTTTGAGTAAATGGAAAAATGAAAATCAAGCTGACCACATTTTCAGAGTCTGTTTTCCTAACTCATTTTAATGAGTTGTCGAAGAAAAAGAAGTCATCGACCTTATGGAGTATGTATGTATGCTACGGTGTAGGTACTATAAAAACAAGGCATAAAATTGACATAACAACATACTCGAAGTTGCATATTCTTTTCTCGTAGTTATGGTATAAAGTATATAGTATGCAACTCTTGAATAAAACGGATTTATATCGAGGGCCATAAATCGCTCGCGTCGTTCAGGATTCTAACACTTGAATCACTCCCTACAGTCGTGATTCAGTCATTAGAATCCTTCACTTGCTCGTGATTCACCTATGGCCCTCGCTTTTAATCCGTCCTTTATTCACTAATTGCATAATATACTATTATACCATTCCCCCTCTAAAAAGCTTATTTTATTCACTGAAAACAGTGAATAAAAAGCACTTTTAATCACTGTTTTGGTATTTGAATTTAGAACACACCAATATATTCGAACTCCATCTCAATGCTATAAAAACTCCTATTTGATTTTAGAACAGTAGTTTAGCATTAGAATAAAAACTATTTTGTGTTCTTTGCTGCCATCAGTAAATGGGCGCTATTTTAAATATTGTAAGTTGTACGAACAAAAAGTTTAGTGTTACTTAATAAATCGATTGAAAATGTATTCAAGTGATGAAAATGTGTTAACGCCTGAGTTTATGAAAGAGAGGGCGGCCGATATAGTAGAAACCTTGCTACCCAACAAATCACGGCTCGTTTACATCAGAGCCTACGATGAGTTTGAGTGTGAGTTTGTTTGTTTAAGTAAATGGAAAAATGAAAATCAAGCTGAGCACATTTTCAGAGTCTGTTTTCCTAACTTATTTTAATGAATTGTCGAAGAAAAAGAACGACATTATGGAGTATGTATTATTCTATGCTTCGGTGTAGTTACTATAAAAACAAGGCTTAAAATTGACATAACAACATACTCGAAGTTGCATGTTCTTTTTCTCGTAGTCATGGTATAAAGTATAGTTGCAACTCTTGAATAAAACGGATTTATATCGAGGGCCATGAATCGCTCGCGTCGTTCAGGATTCTAACACTTGAATCACTCCCTACGGTCATGATTCAATCATCATGAATGACTCCCTACGGTCGTGACTCAGTCGTTAGAATCCTTAACTTGCTCGTGATTCACCTATGGCCCTCGCTTTAAATCCGTCCTTTATTCACTAATTGCATAATATACTATTTTCAAACATTAATTGTTGGAAAAACTGGTGAGATATCAAATAAAATGAATGTTTTATTTACTCTTTTATTTTGCACTTACTTGCCCATCTGCACGTTATCTTGGGTGATGGCCATGGACTCGCCGGGGTCCGCGCTGGGCTTGGCCAGCATGCGGCGGCGGATGATGTCGATGTAGCCCTCCAGGATGTCGCGGATGCGGTGGCAGTCTTGGGTTTTGACACTGTATTCTTTGTCACTGTACAAAGAAAAAAAAATTTGAATCTTGCTTGTCGTCTTCTCCCGTTTCGGCGGTGAGTGTGTTTATACAGCATGTAAGGGTAAACACCGTTGTCACTCAAACCATGGGTAGTTGACTTAAATATAAAAATAAATGACCGAGTAACAGCATAAAAAACTTATTTTCACTAAAAGATTTCAAAATGTTTCTATCCGACACCGTCCGCAAATTCATGGATACGCGTCCGAGAGACTGACTGACTGAGGGAGGGGTCGCGCTCGCGTCTCAAGGAAAACGGTGTTTACCCTAACACCCTGTACAACAAATAACACATGCACAATCACAAAGACATAGAAAACGTATTTGGGAGCCATAAAAACTAAGACAAATTGTATGGGAATTGAACCTGAACCCAGCTGTTCTAATCATTACTCAGTCATGCGCCAATCGAGTAGTCGAATTTCACGTACACACGGCTACACATCAAGCTATACATTTCCAGTTTAAGCTGATCTCGCATTGTATAGGATTCTGTACAATGCGAGGTCAGCTTATACTGGAAATGTATAGCTTGATGTGTAGCCGTGTGTACGTGTGAAATGATGCAGCGTAAGAGAAAATGTGGCGCAAAGGTTCCTAAGATTAGATTCCCAGAGCGAATACTCATATTAAAGGCATTATAGACTAGATGGAATTAAAAAAAACATTAAATCGCACCTTCGGTGCAACAAAGTCACAAATAGTAAATTAAAAAATGAGAAGTTTTGACTTTTGTTTCGGTGCAACAAAGTCACAAATAGTACAATTAAAAAATAAGCTGTTGTGACTTTGTTGCACCGAGAATGTACGAAATGTTAAAATTGAAGTTAGACTGGACCTTAAATCATTGTAATACGACTCAATCATACTAAATAATTCCTCCTTGTTATAAGTAACAAAATACCTATTCCCGTTCGTCCCACTTGCCGTCGTCCCACTGGTGGGACGAACGGGAATTTAATAGCTCGTCCCACAGATTTTTTTAGTGGGACGAACGGTAATGATTTAGTAATTTTATTTTTTATTTTACTAACCTATAATCTCCGAAATTAAGCGTGAAGGTCTGTGACTTCCCCGCGTGGTACGTCTTAACGTGCGTGAGCGGCCATTGCTGCAGGATCTCCTTCGTGACCTCGTCCAGGCGCAGGATCGCCTCCGCGTTGATGCCGAGAAGGCGAGGGACTAGCTTCTTCTTGTCTTTCTGTTTCTCCTGTATTGACAAAAATGTTGTAAATGAAATATCTAATTATTACTCTCTACGAAAGTCAGAATCGCGACACCTGAGCGAGTAGTTGAACGGGATCCTGCCGTTTTGCCGAAAAGATTTTGCCCAAATTTCACTACCCAAACAAATTTTAGCAACCTTTTTTTATACCAATGCAATGTTTGGAATGATTTTAGTACGCACATTTTCATTTGGTCAAATTTTTACTTGGCAGAATATTATCAAGGATAATATAATTTAGGCATTTGGTCTTTAATCAAATGATTTATTACAGCAAACAATCTTTAGATAATAAACGTTTGGTCAAATGATTTGTTAGGTTAGGTTAGGTTAAAACTGTGACCTACTACGCGCGAGCCGAGCGAGCGAAGCGAGCGGTGCCGCGGCAGCGGCCGGCGAGTGCCAGAAACGACTAGATTATATACTTAGAAAAAAAAACAGGCTACCCGAAACTGACGACACTCAACATTTGGCAAATTTTATTTTGCGCCAACTGAAATATTTGACTACATCAAAATTGGTAAAAGTACTATTTGTTAAACAAGTTATTGTTTAAACGTTCACTTGCCAAACATTAGGTTTGCGTTACAATTATTTGTGAATAGATTTTTTGCTAAGTAATATTTTGGCAAATGAAATTATGCGGAAAATTGTTTGGGAAGTGATAATTTGGCAATTTATTTTCGATGAAACAAGGGAGACCCTAGTTGAACAATTTCGTTCGTTTTAAATTGACACGGACACACAGGCACTTTTGAATTGACACGGAGTCGGTCAGTCATAAATATGAAGCTAGTTGCCCATTCCAAAGCGTAGTAGGTGCTAGGTACAGTCACGGACTTTAATTGATGAGCCACCTGGCACTGTTCGTATTTTAGCCGTGTAATGCAAATCGGGTTTATTCGGTTCCCGACACGCAAAGTCATATGTCTTCGTATTAGAAGAAGAAAATTGTATTTCATACCGGTTGGCTAACCTGAGAGTCACCTTGACAGCAGAGTGACTACTCAAAGTCAACCAATTGCAGGTCTAGCAACAGTAACCTAACAACGATAAATAATTGTTGCTAGGTTACTGTTGCGATAGTAACGTTAGCGTACGGAGAAATTCTCTGACATCGATATTTCAACTGTCACTGTCTTCAGTTAAGATTTCAGAATTATTGAGTTAATGAGCTATGATTATAAAGAGGTCAGTATCAAATAGATTGGATAAACTTAATGCAACATTGTATTTATTTTTATCATTAAGAACTTATTAGTCAACCTCTATGGATAAGACTATTTCCGATTAAAAGTAATTTATTTGTCATCTTGATATTTCAACTGTCACTGTCTTCAGTTATGTTTTCATAATTCTTATTAGTCAACCTCTATGGATAAGACTATTTCCGATTAAAAGTAATTTATTTGTCATCTTGATATTTCGACTGTCACTGTATTCAGTTATGTTTTCATAATTATCGAGTTAATGAGCTATGATTCAAAGGAGGTCAGTATCAAATAGATTGAATAAACTTAATGCAACATTGTATTTATTTTTATCATTGAGAACTTATTAGTCAACCTCTATGGATATTTCAGATTAAAAGTAATTTATTTGTCATCTTGATATTTCAACTGTCACTGTCTTCAGTTATGTTTTCATAATCATCGAGTTAATGAGCTATGATTCAAAGGAGGTCGGTATCAAATAGATTGGATAAACCTAATGCAACATTGTATTTATTTTTATCATTGAGAACTTATTAGTCAACCTCTATGGATATTTCCGATTAAAAGTAATTTATTTGTCATCTTGTTTACGAGCTTGCGATTTGAGTTCGTGTTTAATCGTGTAATCTCGTGAATGTATGAAACTGCAAAATTGAAAAGTTCGAAGGTGGCTCATCAATTAAAGTCCGTGACTGTACCTACTAGGAACGCGCAAGAAACTCCACGGACACTCTTTTAAATAATGAAAAATTGATACAAAAAATTGGTTACATCATTAATGTTGAAATAACACATGTGAGAACAATCTGCATTTTATAGCATAAAAACAAAAAACAATTAAATATAACTTTTTACAAAAAAAAACAACCGACTTCAAAAAAATAACACTAAAATAGTGAAAAATAACTTTAATTTCGGAAGTCAGTGTCTTTGCTTTTCAATTTTCGTTTTTTGTCACCGACTTCCGAAATTAAAGATATTTTTCACTTTTTTAGTGTTATTTTTTTGAAGTCGGTTTTTTTTTTTTTTTGTAAAAAGTTTTTATTTTCCACTTTTTAGTTGTGGTACCTGCCCCACACAAATTCGAATACCACTACCTGCTATGTAAATAACAGTGAAAGAGTGAAATAATTATATCATCTACATACGCAAAGTGGGAAAAATACGTAATTATTGAAGCTAACTCAAAAACCACGCCAGCAAAATTAATAAAATTTATATGGGACCACCTCTGAAGCATGACCTACCAAACAAAAAATTAATCATCAAAATCGATTCATAATTGGCGGAGTAATCGCGTAACATACATACAAAAAAAAAACAAACCTACAGACGAATTGAGAACCTCCTCCTTTTTGAAGAAGTCGGTTAAAAATTAAAATGAGCCATGGCAGCTAAGAGATGACCAGTCCCCACTGAAGGCGCCCGTTCACGAATATGACGCATGGATCAGCACCATTCAGCTCAACCATTTTTAAGGGAGCTAAATGATGCAACACACGCAATCTTCTTCTTTTCGTATGTTTATCGACTAACCTGGTGTCAGAGTTTTAAAGCCGGCCAAGGGCCTCTGACTTGGCTTCACATGTCGTCGAGAAATATCACTCAGGCTTTCCTCACGATGCTTTCCATCACCGTTCTTGAAGCAAGTGATAATCACCAGCGCAGCGATGCCATAAGTATTGCACGTTTCACGTGCTCATAGGTGGCAGAGATCATTTACCCTCAACTTCCTATAACATTCAAAAATCCCTATCAAATCCTACCTTGACCAAAAAGAAGGTGACTCCATACGTAGGCATAGCCCGCGCAGTCTTGATGTACAGGAACTTGGCCTCCAGCTCGCTACTGCCCTGGTGCGTCGCGTATTCTTTCTGGATCTTCTTTTCTACGCTCCAAGCATTTAGGTAGTGGGCGGGGAGGTATTCCTCGAATCTGGGGGTTAGGAAGATGGTGAGAAGGACTGCATGTGTTTTATAAGAGCGATTTATAAAAATCCATACTAATATTGTAAATTCTAAAGTACTTCTGTCTGTCTATCTGCCCGTCTGTCTGTCTGTATGTTACCTTTTCACGCCTAAGCCACTGAACCGATTTGGACAAAATTTGGCAAGGAGATAGATGGCATCCTGGGGAAGGACATGGGTACTTTTTATCGATATACCACGCGGGCGAAGCCGCGGGCGGAAGCGAGTGTTTCTATATTTTCACTTTTATGTGCATGTGTGTGTATATAAGGTGCATCTATTCATACATGAAATCTCTTAAGGGGTCATTGTACTTATCATTATCAACAATTTTCAATAAAGGGCCAAACCAGAAATCGCGAAAAAAAATCTGCTGTTCCCTACATTTTGACGAGCGACGCGAACATAAATGTAGAGAACAGCTGATCCTGCCAGGGTTGCGGGTTAGTCCGAAAGGGATACTTGGGACCTTGGCAACAGGCAACTGAAGGAACACGGGTGGGTTTTAGTCAGTAAAAGTCTGACACGCCCTTTCGCTCCGCCCAGAGCGGGAGAAGTCATTGTATGATTTCCAAACCTCAAAAAAAAAAAAGGGAACAGCTGATAAACTGTGTCTTAAATTTTTGTATTTGGTTGTAAAACGTTTTGTTTAAAGAAAATAAGTAAACGGGTGCAGAAATAATGGAATATTGTGTAACTTAGCTGTAGGTAATATTTTAAGCTACTCATGTCATCTCTTCTCGTCTTTATCTTGCACTTTGTATTGTGACATTTGTGCCACAGTTACGTGAAATATTCCTCAGCCAAATTCGAGCAAGTGCAAAGTTATGTTTATTTTTGTCTTGGTCATAGTCTGGGCTCGTTTTTGTATATCATGGGTTTTCTAGTCCATCCTATTAATCTTTGGAATCCGCAAGTAACTGACAGTCTCCTTGACCATTCAAAGGCCTGTGAATGGTCTATTCTCAGACCAAATAAATAACCAATAAAGAGCGCTTTGAACGCAGTGAAGCATGCCAAAACTACACCTCCGCCCTGTGCATAAATGCGCACACGAACACATTTCCAACCATTTACAATCAAACTACAGCTCACTAAGTGCACACATGTTTACGAAACCGGCCTCACTGTTGACAGCGCTCTGTCTTGGTTTTTTATTTGGTTTGATGGTTTAATAGAAATAAATGCTTTGATTTTGACTACTTCATTGTGTGAAGAGCAGTATAAGTATTTTATGTACACGCTACGTTATCTCCTAGGCCATCACACGTAGACCACGTGAGATTGGTGTATATTTGAAGTAAGTCCTCTAGATCGATGGCTGTAGTACTGGAGGCATGTTTGTAAAAAAAAATCCGTGGTAAAATCCCTATGTATACCGTCCGTCTGTAGGGTTATTTCGCATGTAAACTTGTGTTCGGAAACGCCTCAGAAGTTGTTAGATATTCCACATTAACGTTTGTCCAACTTCGTCCTTTATGTTATGAGACTTATAATAAAACTGTAAATTCCTATACTCTGTGTTTCTCTCAGTTCTTTTGATTAATACTTACTTTTCGATAAAACCAGGCTTGTGTTTCTTCTCGTCATAGTCTCCTAGTTGTATCTGACACTGGATCCCCGCGAAGTTCACCGCTATAAGTAATTAAAACACAATATTTAATGGGATGGTTACGGCATAGGTCATAGAGTTCATCAATCACACGCATGTCTCAGGGAAAATCTGGGGTGCAGTCGTGCAGGGCTGATGGGGCAATTGACGAGGCTATTAATTGTCATCCCGAATTACCGATCCTTCCCTATCAGAGATTTTTCCTGCGGTATACCCTTTCCCGCGTAGGAATGCCTGCCTTCACAAAAAGGTGGATGTCTGCTGACCATATCGTGAAATGTGTGAGTGTGTGTGTTGGGCTATTCGCATCTTCAAGTATCTATCTAAATGTGACTAGTACCAATATCGTGGATTTTATAAAAGATGTGCGTCTAAAGAATTATTTCAGAAGGATGGGCAGCGCCTTTGTGATCGCTAATAGCAACGTGTTGCGCTCACTATTTTATCTGCCAAACGTAGTTAGTAGGCAAATAATTGCTAGTGACTATACACTAAAATACCTTTTAGGATTCTGTTAAAGGATCGTAGGGAGTGCAGTCATAAATCCAGTGCGAAAAAGAGATGACGCTATACCCACAGGGCATTATCTAGCAATTGTCTTTATTAACTCCTAAATATCCATTTCGACTTTAGCACCAAAAAACACACAGTCTTCATGCTCATTTACAAATTACTATATGTAGGTATTACATTGCACAAAAAAATAAAAAACTCAAAAATCCCTTAAAAATACTTTATTGTCAAAACCTAAGAGTCTACATCACTAATTCACTATCTATTACTATCACTGCTGCCAGCCTGACCATCCTTATTGACAATCTGCTGCAGCTCATAATCCTGTACCACTTGAAAAATCTTACTCTTAGCCTGGTTCAAGTAATATGGACTGAACTTCCTTAGCGTCGAACCTATAGTTATCAAAAACACGTCTAAAGGATCCGTAGGGCTCAACTCCTGGAACATCGATTCGGAGAACTCTCTTGAAGAGTTCCCGTCCGCGTCGTCTTGTTGTCTCTTTCGGAAGACAGGTTTTATCTCTCTCGGCTCATCGAAGTCTAAAGCCTCTTCGACGAAGACTTCCGAAGGCATTTCGACTTCGCAGGTATCGTCTTCGAGGAAGCCTGCATAATCCTCAGCTGTGGATGCTGAGGAGACCAGCTCCTTGAAGTAAGGCATTATGAAGGATAGTTCTTCTTCGTATTTATATTTGTAACTGTGTGCATTCGGGTTTCTCAGTCTTTCTCGGAATTTTCGCCGCATCATATCTCGAATGTTTATCCATCTTGATTTGCAGACGAGAGCTGGAAAATATAAAGATTTGGATGAGTTTATGGGTAGATGTTATGACTTCAATATGGCTAGCTATCTATGTATTTTATGTACCTATAACTACACTAATAATAAAAGAGGTAAAGTGTGTAAGTTTGGATGTAGGAGCTAATCTCTGGAAGTACTGAACCGATATATAAAATTCTTTCACTAACAGAAAGCTACACTTGCCGAGTGTCATAGGGTATGTTTTATAGTATACTTGTTGAAAACGCGAGCGAAATCGCAGGCAGAAGCAAGTTGTAGATATTTCTCGACTTTAAGCGATGTCGTTATAATTTGTCCCATAATGCTTATTATCCTCATGTTATTAAAACAAAGTCCCCCGCCGAGTTTGTCTGTCTGTATGTCTGATCGCGGTAAACTTTTCAAACGGTTATCACGTGGGATACTTTCACGTTTTTTATATCCACGCGAGCGAAGCCGCAGACAAAAGCTAGTAAAGACGAAAATAGGATGTTTAGTGTAATCCTTAATCAGCGTTGCCAACTGCACCATAATTACGGTAGAAACACGGTATTCAGCATTGATTCACCGTCTACCATAGTAATTTCATTACGGTGTCAAAAAACACCGTAATTGGGCAGATGGAATATTGCATGTATTTTTTTGAAAATAACTGTGAACTAGGGGGAATTCCTCAACCATAGATAATAGTTTGAACCAATAGTAACCTTTTTTATTACCAGCTTTGTTTATTCAGATGCACTTTGCGTAATTGCGTTGTAATTATATCTGCGTTGAAAGGGAATCTGTTTTACAAATAAATTAAAATGGAAAGTGATCATATTGAATCTGAAGCTGGAAAAAATTGTGTCAACTTTCTGCCGTCAGAAGACATTATTTTGTCAAATTCCGCAGTTTTTTTTTTTTTTTTTTCAAACAACTATCTAATTTTTCACGACTTTTTAAAATCTGCCGTATTTTTTTGAAATCTACCTTAATTTTAAACTGGAAACACCGTAATCCATTATTTGGAGTTGGTAACGCTGTCCTTAATCAATAAAACATTAACACTTCCCTAAAACGGACAAGTGAACTAACAATGACAGTGGTGCGTAACAATGCACATACCTACAGACAATTAGTAGTCTCAATAGTGTGTACACACGGCTACACATCAAGGAATACATTTCCAGTTTATGCTGATCTCGCATTGTATAGGATTTCCGTACAGTGCGAGGTCAGCTTATACTGGAAATGAATAGCTTGATGTGTAGCCGTGTGTACACGCAGAACAATGACTCAAAAGGATAATAATGCTGCCAATGATAGGTTAGTTAACAATCGGCCTCAAGTAATTTATTCCTGTTATTTTGTTTTTTAAATCCTAACTAAGTAATATTATAAATGCGAAAGTGAATTTGTTTGTTTCTTACACTTTCACACTAAAACGACTAAACAGATTTGTATGAAATTTGGCACATCAGTAGACCATGACCTGGATTAGGAGTAGGACATAGGATACTTTTTATCCCTACTTTTCCACGGGCTTGAAACCTGAGGGCCTAGACAAGTGACAATCGCTTCGAAAGCGTTTCGTATTTCTACAACGACTTTCAACAGCATTGACATAAACTTTTCGATACCTTATGTCAGTCCTATACATTTCTGCCTTTTCCATCGTTATCGCTGATAGAATGTCACTTTGTCTACGGCCTCTGTGCGGGTGAAACCGCAGGGCGCAGTTAGTTACCCAATTATTTTAAATTACTGCCAAATTAACGTCTCTAAAGACATCCATATCAACCATGTGTACTGCCTATCCCCCAACAAAACGGTGCGCAATAATACCTGCACACAATCAAACTATTACAAAACACACAGATAACCCTATCAACTAACCTACTTGTAATTCTACAGACAAAATCGACGCCAACTTCACCTTCAATTCACCACTCAATAATAACGCTTATGACTTAGTAAATAAGGTGCACAAGGAACATAAATACATAAGAAAGAAACTTACCTGGTCTGCTCAGTGAATCTCCAATCTTTTGCCAAATAACTTCTCTAGAATCAAAGTCTAGATATTTTGCGTGTCTTGTGTTATACAAAATAGAGTTTTCTTTAACTAATTTTAATAGTTTTAGGTCTAAGTTCTTGTTGAAAGGCAGCGGCATCGTGTCGGGTGCGCGACGGTGTCGTGTCGACTGCGCGGCGGCGCACTGAGCGGCAACGTCGCGTCGCGGCTACGTCACGTGTCGGTTCCGTTGGTATCGCAACCGGTTGCTAAGGGGCGGCGCGCATTCTCGACTGACTCGGCATTGTTGTTATTGTTACTTGTGTTTTGTTCTTTATGTTTGATTGTTTGATTAGATTATTGTTAGAATATTGATTAGAATTAGGCCAGTTTGATTATTTACGGTAGATTTTTTTTTTTAAATTAAGTAAAATTAAGAAATTGGGTACTTAAGTAAGTAGGTACTTACTTACTTAACCCATTAAAAAAAATTAACTACTTAAATTTTTATCTTTACAATTTAAATTAAGTAGGTACATAAGTACTTACTTTACTTTGTTTATAAAGTGAATTTAAAAAAGCAGCAAGTAATACTTAATTGGGTGTAGTATTTTATTTTGCCGGTCTGTAAATAGAATATTCAACCGTCAAGCAAAATACTGTTAATAAGACAAAACGACAATAATAAAAACTACGGACTACTCTATAAAAACTAAAAACCAATAGGTACGTAGCAAAACAAAAAAAAAAAAAATGCTTCGACTTCGGAACCTCCTTTTTTTTGTCGGTTAAAAAGTGCAATAACAAGTCGGCATCTCATCTTCTCGTATCGCACAGTGTGCGGCCGGCTCCGGCCGGGCGACGCGACGCGACCTAGTGTGTGTGTGTATGATCGATCGGCGAGATGCCGGGTCCCATGACTACTGTGGGAACTCGATAGTAACTCGCGTTTGTTTTACAAAGTACCTACGGAAAATAAAAATGAAAAGTATGGAGTTGTATTTTTTTATTGTTGTATCATTTATTGTGCGTAAAAATAGGCATAGGTAAATATGTATAAAGATGAGGTGACGTAACATTTTTATTTCACATAAGTACAGGTAGGCATGTGCTCCATCGATGATTATCTAATCATCGATGGAGCACACCTTTAAAATTCGAAATAAAGTGGTTACAAAAAAAAAAAGACGATTCAAACTTGCTAGTTAATAATAACTAAGTGTCCCTATGATATTTTAGAATATTTAAAATTTTACATTCAAAATACTTATTATGTCATTATTTTTAAAAGCTTCGAATTCTAGCAGCAAAACTACAAACAAAAAAAATACAGTTATTTAAATTTGCAATTACAATATCAATATGAAAACTATTAACTAAAAATAATAAATGCAATTTGACCCTACATTATTAGAGATCATTATCTAATCAAACACTTAATCCTACGTTACTTAAAATACACCTTACATCAAAAAAACCTTATCCTAAAAACACAAACACAGATTCAGTAGGTAGTAGAAACTTTACCATCAGAAGAATGCCCATGTTTTTCCTTCTCAACAATTTGCTGCAAATCATGATCTTGGACGACCGCGAAAATTTTACTCTTAGCCACATTTAAATGATAAGGCGAAAATGTTTTTAATGTAGACCCGATGCTTAACAAAAACGCATCGACTGGATCCATAGGATCTAACTCCGCAGTTTGAGATGCAGGCTCACTGAAACTTGGCAAATTAATTGTCTGGTTAACCTCCTCAAAACACGGTTCTTTTCTCTTCTTAGACTTTTTCTTCTTACTTTTAGCTTTCTTTATTATTGGTTCATCAGAGTCGTTACCGTCGCTGCAAGGGTTTAAATCAATCTCTTCGTTTGTGGAGTCGGTGACCAGGTCATGCCAGTTCTTGGTCTGTGATTCGTCTTCGTCTTCCATTGATAGGACCACTACATCCCTGTAGAATGGTTTCATGAACGCTAGCTCGCTCTCATATTTGTACTGCCTTGGGGGATGTACTGGGTCTGTGACATTTTTTTTTAGAATTCGTCTGTGGACGTCTCTTATGTTTATCCAACGGACTTTGCAGTCGGCGCCTGTAATAAATAAAATTAGGATAACAATTATATTTTCAAATGAAATACTAGTAACTCTCACTGTAATAAAGGGAAGACACCAAGCAATGTAATCTATCCCTCGTTCGCATATATGTATAATGACAAAATATCGCTCAACTGTCGATTGGCCTTCCAACGGGCGATAACAATTAAAATTCTATTGTGTCTCGTTAATGACAGTTAGAGGTCTATTCTATATCTTTGGAAAAGAAAATTGCACAGCTGCCATTGACTTATTTGTATATTACTGCGTCAAATCAATGACAGATATCATGCAGCCATGCTGTATTTAAAACTGTTATTTTAATATTGTAAATGTATTGAAGTTAGAACGATATTTTAACATTAAGTAATACATTTTTATTTAAGTAGTTTTTAAATTGATTTAAAAGTCTCATGGATGAAACTCACAAAAAGTCGGCCATTTTCGAACGCAAACAAAACAAATAGTAGCGTCCGATCGTGACACCTAAATATTACTTACCTGGCCTTTTTAATTCGTCTCCTATCTTCTGCCATGCCACTTCCCTCGAATTAAAGTCCATGTATTTGGCATGGTTGATGTCGTATAGCACTGAGTTTTCCTTCACAAGGCGTATTAACTTCACGTCTTGTTTGTCTGAGTTTTCGTGAAACATTTTGACGTGCACTGATCGGCAACGAGGGTCGGACACTCGCGAGTCGCGCGGTCGATTCATCGGGCCTCGGTCGTAGTCGGGGCCTCTCGCTCGCACACTTTTAGGGACGGTTTTTATGTGGTACAGATGGAAACAGATAACGTGGTGTTTTTTTTTGTTGTTGATGAAATTGAATAGTGTTTATTGCTATTAAGTTGTAGTGCAACAAGCGTTTTATTTTTAGCTTTACTTATGTGCTAGGTATTCTATGTCAGTTTTAATTTTGGACAAAAAAACTGTTAACGATTTTTGTTTTTTTTTATATGACATACATACATGCCTACAAAGAGTAAAGTTCTATTATTGCTACTTATATTTCCTTCTTTAATCTCTAATTGTTTGAATATATAATATTTTCCTGAATACACACTGAGTTATAAATATAATTAGGTATCAGCGCAGTCAGTCGTAACCACTAAGTATTTTTTGGTAGGTACTTATTAAATTAATTGACAAACAATGAATGAGCTCACCATACTAACTAAACATTAAAATAAATATAAGGTGCATTTTCGCAAACATGGCTTCCGACTGCTTTAAGTACATTATACATATTAATAAATATTTTACGTAATGTAGGTTAAATATTTGTGCATTATTTAAGTCAAGGTTACGTCAACTACGATTCTAAATACTCTATAGAAAACATAAATATTAAACAATACCTAATGCAGCAAAACTGTAATACCTTAACCGACATTTTACTTACTTGTTTTATTTTATTTAAGCTCACCAAAATTTAAACAAGTTAGGCTTCACAATGAATGTTCCTGGCAGGGAGGAACGCTGACACCTGAGATACAAGAGCAGGACATGTCCTAATTTAGGTGTCAGGTGTTTCACAAAATCGAGCATGTACTTAGTCTAATTATGAAGAATCTAAGTTACTTAAGTAATTCATAGATAACACTTTTTCTCTCCTCAAATAAAATGAAAAATTATAATTTTTAAACATTATTAAAATAACAATATTTTACGTCACATATTGACGCTGTAACCGGAAAACTACGCAACTGACATCCACTTCCAACATAATTCTATTAAGAGTGTGTTCTATAATGTCTAGATAAGCTGATCTTATCAAATAAAGACCAACAGTGACAATAATCAAATAATAATAATGCTGCCAGCCTTTTGGGCACCTTTCCCATTGACAGCGATGCGGACGAATTTTTTGATGCTCAATGAGCCCCTCCCCTTTATTTTTTCTTTTTAATTTGTTATATATGTAATTGTTTTTTAGTTAATTTAGTATAATAAATGTAATGTAATTTAAATGTTGAAATAAACACTTGATTTATATGAAAAAAAAAAAAAAAAAATAATAATAATAATAATAAGCACTTGTAAGTTTTAAACTAAACCCTAGCAAAAACACATTTATATAAGTTATAAATCCACCGCCATGTAAACCCGCTGTAAACCGATCCATCTGGCCGATGTACTTCGACGCGTCGTGTCGGGCTCGGCGCTCTCCTAAAGTGCCACTAGTTTTATATCGGTAGCATCGTTACGATAGCTCCGGCATCACAACGATTTAGAACTGTTTTGTTGTTATTTACTTCTATTTTAAATATTTAACCAGACATAATGTTGTATGAACCAGCGCTTGTTCATACGAAAAATACTATTATATTAGTAAATATTATTATTTACTAATATAATAGTATTCTTGCAAACGGATTCTTTATTTGATCGTTTGACGGGTAACACATTTTTAGCAAATCTAGTCCGATTAAAATTAACTTGATAATTGTTAGAATATACTTAATAGGTACACATATAGCATGATTACTATGCTAGGTATGATTATCTTTATTAAAACATTCACATAGGATAATGTAGGTATGTGTTAACCTTCATCTGACCTATGTACGCCTATGTATCAATGTTTATTAATTGTTAGTTAGCTGAATAATATAGTGTAAATTATATTTTTTTTCTTAATATTAGGTGTGTCATTTTAATGTATAGTTTAGGAGCTAGCGAACGTTTTTAGAACGTACGTAATACGGCAAGCCAGCGACCGTTTCACAGACTGCTCAGTGTAGTAAGGTTCGGACCCTTATTCGTGTAAGACAGACAAGCTCTTGGTCAGTTTTATTGCTATAGGTGCTCGTACCAGCGCCTGGTAGCCAATTCGAATACCGGCAACGGCACTAGCAGTTTTATGAATAGCCATCGCCGGCGACCAAATCTGCTACCGGTGCCGGCAAAGGCACACCCTATGTATTATGCTGTATGAATGTTAAATACGGTTATATACGGTATACGATACTATCGCATATACAACATTCGTTTTGTTTATGCTAAACCTGAAAAGGGGTCATTGTACTCATCATTTTGAACAACTTTTTCTATGGGACCAACCTTGAAGTCGCGAAAAAAAATCAGTTGTTCCATACATTTTGTCGATTGAACACAAATGTATGGAACAGCCGATTTTTTTTCGCGATTTCAAGTTTGAGTACAATGACCCCTTTTCGGGTTTAGCGTAAACCTAAGGTAGTTTAAATAAGGTAGGCATAGGGATATGAATGGATATGAGGGATACAAATCCGGAAAGTACCCGCCCAATTATGAAAAAACAGAAACAGAGGCACTAACCTTGCTGCTCAGTGACAGGATGCCGTCCCTTCAGTATTGCGTCTCTGGTCTGCACATACAGCAGGTGCAGCTGCACAGGGTCCCGGGAATCCACGTTCCGGTCGGAGTAGAACAGTCTTCGCTTCAGGAGTAGGGTTTCTTTGACGTCGATGCCTTGCTCGCGGATCGTGCGGTGCTGGTCGAGCCATTCCACTATTGGAGATATGGAGAATTTAGAAAATAATAATAATCTCAATACGAGAATTCAACGGCGTCTCCAAGGCGCGGTCGCCCAAGATTTTGGGGGGGTCACCATTGGTGCCGAGGAATATTTTTAGTGAAATGGTTACCTAATTGATAAGTACTATAAAAACTTTATTGTTTTTAATTAGTAAAGCAAGTAAACCATTCAGCCTCTCGATAGCTTGAATGATTTTGGGTGGGTCATGACCCCCAAGAACCCTCCCGCCCCCGCCCCTCGGACCGCGCCTGGCGTCTCCTATGTGCCCGAGGAATACAAAATTCCTATCGGTTTTTTGCAATTTGCACCGCTTCTTCGCTTCGATTCATGTTGCTCAATATTCATAAGCGCTGCGCTGTTTACGCTGCGATTATGATAGAATAATTACAGAATAATAATAATTGAAATTAATTACCTACTTATCAATATACCTATCTCTGGAAATTATATTTGCTGCGATTCGTCATATTTCCACGAAATAGTTTATTTCCTTAAATAATTAAAATATTATTTAATGATAATCGCCGCGTAATGAATTAATACCAACAACAAAAAAAAATTACAAACATTTGAAGGCACCCTCTGACGGCGCGACGGTTCTCCAGAACTGGCTTCAGCTGCTTCCGGTTAGACTTGAAGCCGACCACAGTATAGTTGGGATTCGGCAGATTGATTTTTTTGTGGTGGTTTAGGTGCAGCGCAGAGTCTGTGGCGCTTCAACTCCAAGAAATGATTACAAAGCATGGAACGCGAATCGATTGTTCCTCGCACAAAAAGTGTGTCGTCTGCGCTGCACCACAATATACCAGTATTATATAGTGCTCTGTGCACTATATTCGACGTTTCGTTTTCGTTATGTAGGTACACACGGCTACACATCAAGCTATACGTTTCCAGTATAAGCTGACCTCGCATTGTACGGAAATCCTATACAATGCGAGATCAGCATATACTGGAAATGTATAGCTTGATGTGTAGCCGTGTGGACATGTATGGAAGATGAAGACACGCTGCGCCGACCCCAAATAAGTTGGCATCGGATGAAGAGGATAATGATAATGAAAATACACAATCCACATACCGTTATCATCAGTCTTCAGCCGCTTGCTCATCTGTTCCAAGATCACGTCTCGCTCCTTGGCCGGCTTGGGTCGTCTCAATGTGAAGCCGCTGCCACTTGGCTCCTTGGTCTCTTTGCCGTCTTCTGCTTCTTCCACTTCTTCTTTACACTAGAGATGGAGAAAGGGATTATAGTAGGGGATGAATTTAATCTATTCTAATCTTCTTTATAAAGTTTTTAAGGAAAAAAAATGGAAAAGTAGTTTCTGTAATTTCTCACTAACCCCACGGGAATAAGGCGTTGGTTTATGTATGTATTATGTTAAAATGGAAAAGTTGTCCGGAATATTGGTAAATACGGGAAAAACTTGATATTACCCGACCACGGCGAAGCAAAAAGAAGGGTTATGATTTTGACCTGTAGGATGTATGTAAGTATATATGTATGTTCATCCGTTCCCTCATAACATAACTTCTAAACTACTCATAATTTGACAAATGAGATATCGTTGGAAGTGTTTGAAACGTCCGCTGGTTATGGGCAATTTAATGTAAAGAGGACATATAAGGTCTTCAACAAAATTAATGCCATATTGAGTATCAAATGAAAGGGCAGAATTAAAAATCTGCCCTTTGATAATTTATGATACCCAACATGGCATCAATATTTCTTTTTGTTCATTACTTTATGTCCTCTGTCTGTAATGCATTGTTTATACCTTTTTCGTAGACTTTTTTGTCGTACTTGGGTTTTAGTTTTGTTACTTTTTATTTAACAAAGTATTTATAAACAATCGATATCTCGCTTTATGTAACCAGCAATTAACTCAATTCGGACTACTTCCTCCGACATTTATAGATTTACTCACCAGTCCATACTCATCATAGTTCTTGATGCCGATGCGAGCGCAGATGTCCATCATCAGCTCGCCGACTGTCTTGGCCTCATCCACCTGCAGCGTCTTCACCGTGTCTGGGGGTAAGTGATGGATTACAAAGGCTGTTCCCACATATACGTGATCTGTTCGATCGGTTCATGGACGTAGCTTTTGCGGATGGATGGATGCAGACAGCTCACAATCTCAATGCATCTTCCCCAATTCAGAAAATTCAACGATAAAGTCTTATTCATATTTTTTTTTTATAACCTGCTACTTAGCAATCTGTTTCCTTGAAATAATAATCCAATTTGTTGGCAGATTTTCATCGGTAGATAGATCTTCAGCTGAATTAAGCACCCATTGATGCCCTTCTCATCTTCTGTCTGCAAATCTTGTTGCTAGATCTGGTATACTATTTCTCTTGAGGCGAGAGAATCATATGCTGCCCACTCCCTGCAGTTCAGCAGCTAACTGGTTAGTGTGATGGTCTAGTCTGGTTTGATAGTTCTTGCTGTATGATTCAATTTCCTCCTTCACTATTCGCAGATTCAAATCTAGGTTCTATTACATATGTACGATGGAATATTGAAAATTGCCCTTCATGGTGTTATTTACGTTGTCGAGCAGACTAATTTATCAAACATATGAAGCAATGGATTGTAATCTTCTTTTAAACGTGTTACGAATTTGGAGGGCTGACATTAATCGGTGGTACCTGTATCGGATCCGCCATGGACCCGCCTTATGCATGAACGAAGGGGCGGCGGGAGTAATTCTATCGATTATCTAGACGATAGATCGTACTGATAGCAGACGTCGACTGATCTTATTCTTCTAATGATCTTTAGCATTGATTGAAGTCAATAGGTTGGGTCATACGTGTATTTACACCGTTTGATATAACTGTTTAAAGGCTGCATTGTCTGACAAGCCACAAGTTTGCAACCAGTTAGTAAAACATAAAGACCTTTATTAATAAACGCGGTGTAAAGTTATGCCAAACATAAACTTCAGTAAATGTATGGCAACGCTGAAGATACTACTGGCTGAGGCTCAGCGTTTACCACTACATTTATAAAACAAAGTCCTCCGCCGCGTCTGTCTGTTTGTCTGTTCGCGATAAACTCAAAAACTACTGCACCGATTTTCATGTTGTTTTCAGCAATGGATAGAGTGGTTCTCGAGGAAGGTTTTTAGTATACAGGGTGTTAGGGTAAACACCGTTATCCTTGCAACCAGTGGTTTGGTTTCATTTATAGAACGTAAAATCAATGGAAAATTACAACTTTTTTTTTTAATTTTTTAAAATCTACATATTAACCCAGGAGACGCAAGTGCGTAGCCCTATGCGCTAGGGCAATGAACTTGCGTCTCAACACGGGCGGTGGGTGCGGGATGTGACCTGACCTGCCGCGAGCGCGACCCCTCCCTCAGTCCGTCAGCTTTTCGCTAGAGAGCACGGTGTCGGATATAAACTTTTTAAAAATTTTCAATGAAAATAACGTTTTTTTTTTGTTGTGTTCGGTCGTTTATTTTTATATTTAAGTCAACTATCCATGGTTTTAATGACAAGAGTGTTTACCCTTACATCCTGTATAATAATAACCGACATCCACGCGGGCGAAGCCGCGGGCATCAGCTAGTTAATATTAAAATTAAAACAAGGAGAATAAATAAAAGTTGCTTACCGTCCAGCAGCCTGACTCTCAGGTTCCTCATCCTGCAGATATAATCCAGGGAGTCTCCGTCCCTGAGCAGGTAGTAGTCCAGGGTCCTCTCGTCCTCCAGCCATACTCCAGACATGTCATTATCAGCGGAGCGGAGGAATAACGCGTATTCTACGGGATAAAGAAAGAGTTCCTCAGATTTAGTTTTTATGTAAGGCGTACATACATTCTACTTTCGGACCTGTGTGACTTCACCAAAATCCGTTGTAATTTGGTTGTGTGTATGTACCATCGCAGACACTCTGGCGTGGCGGTGAACCACTGTTCAGCCTTATAACTAAGGACATAAGTACCTATGTGCACGAATCTGACACATCACCAGGTCTGGATTGCCAGGAGGACCTGACGCAAGTTTGCCTTCTTAGATTGATATCTCTACCATTTAGGTACCCTTTAGAATCAGACCAAAATTTTCAGTTCCACTCGATTTGGACACTTCGGATTTATATTCCGAACAACGCCGTCACTACTGCTTGTCGCCATACATTTTCTATAGATATGAGATTGCATTCCGAGCATGCCGACAATGCTGCGCGACATTGCTGCGTCACATTGCTGCCGTGCCGATAAAATGGTACACAAAGTTTTTGAAGAAGACACAGGACAAGCGACAGGGACAACGCTATAGCCACAAAGTTGAAATAATTTTTAACCTTCATGTGCCATATCAATGGCATATAGGAATGATGTATCATGGACTTCTTTTTCTTACCTTGCCCCTTGTTGGGCACGATGACCTTGTCCTTGACAACCTTGTGCGCTTCCTTCACGGTCATGTGCGAGTCGAACTTGACCTTCCGGGTCACCGCGCCTTCGTCCTGCACTATCTTCAGAGATAGTGACGGCATTTTGAACTAGTCCTGGATTTTGGGAAGATAAGTAATTTTAGGGATTATAGGAATTGACATCTAGACTTTAAGTAGAAGCTACCAAGATGGACTTTATTTCTAAGGGCTCCGGCAGAGTTTGAGACAGGTGGAATCCCGATAAAACGCACGTGAATGAAATCAACTAAGGTCCCCTACAAACTAGGTATCGAGGTAGGTACTTTTAACTCATAATGTTTTTTTAAATAAAATGAAACTATGTAAAAAGTCATTTTTATTTGAATCATTGTTAGTTTATCTTGGAATTCCTCAAGATAACCCTCATTTTCCGACAGGAATCATTTCAATAAATTTCTGTGTTTTGCCCAGTAAAGGCTCCCACAAACAGGCGCGATATCGCGACCGCGACAAGGGTAGCACTGCCTGTCGCGTCGCGATATCGCGCCAGTTGCACGAGGCTTAATAATTTATGTAATTAATACTTCGAGCACACAAATGTAGATAGAGAGGCGGACAATTCTGTCGCAACCGCGGGAATATTTAAAAAAACAAACGGCATTGTTTAACTTTAGGCAGACAACGAACAAATCTAAAAACGGTAGTGCGATAATTACAGTATTGTTCCAACACCGACTAAGTTGGGTTCATGTTTTTCCTGGTAAATCACTCCTAAATAAAAAACATAGAACACCTACCTATTGTTTAATTTTTGATTAATTCATAGAATTTAAGCACAACAACATTTTGAGTAGGACCTACCTAGGATTTTTTTTTTGACAACTAATTGAGAACAAACAATTTTTGTTAAAAAGAAAACAACTGAATAATTGCCCCATATTAATCAGATTCAAGGCTGGACACGAGAGGCACAAGACAAGTTCCATCCAGGTAGGAAAAGCAATCATTATCATCATCATTATTTCAGCCGAAAGATGTCCACTGTTGGCCATAGGCTTCCCCCGCTGGATACGCGAACCACAAAACTAGTCGAAGTGGCGGAAGTCCTTCACCAGGGGGCCAAGTCTACTAATTTACAAACGTGTCAGTGGTCTCACAATGATTAGTTTTTGACAGATACGAGTATGCCATACAAAATCAAACGTAGGTACGCGGTTAACGCGGTCGTCACTCCAGAACCTTTCGGCCCCATCAGCCATATGTTCTGCGAGCAATTTGCTCTGCCTACTGCCACTTAGTTTAGCATAGCAGGAGATATAGAGGGTAATGATAATGTTTTTCACATTTTTTTGCTCTATAATCAAAGTATCCGGCCCAGTGTCAGACTTCAATATCAAACAAGGACAAAGTTATAGGGCAGCAGCGTCACCGGGACCGGAAGCTAGCTTCGCAGGGAAACCGGTCAGCGTCACTGAAGCTAAGTATACCCAAGAAAGAAATAATATAATAGGGAGGAGTCTATGACGTCGGTATTTAGAATAACGGATGTGAAATGGGACGTAGATAAGGGAGAACCTTTATTCCTCACAGGTTACAAAAAAAACGACACATCGGTCGATATCGACCTATGATTGTCGAACTAAACTGTACAGGTAAATGCTTCACTTCCTGTGCCCTTTATTCAACCTTTTTAAAGCCGTTACCTACAAACCTTTATTTGAAATAGAGATAATTCCTTAAACGCCAAGCTATATAAAAGTCACAAAATAAACAACAAACACTTCCTCCTAGGTAACGCCCAGCTTTTCCGACGCTCTTTTCAACACTTCTATTTCTCACAAAACCTAAAAGTTCTTCAACAAACTGATTTAAAAGACCGGTTACTACTTACAGTTAATTTTAACCGACGTAATTTGCACAAGTACTGTCAACCGCGATCGACACACTGCAATGAGCTGTTTACCTCATCTCCCAGTAAACTATAACAGGGCTATGATTTCATCGGCGAGTCATACCACAACGTTTTCCTTAATTTATGTATATTGATTGTTAAAGTTTGTTTCAGTTTCATTAAATAATTATAAGTATTATCATGTCCTGGCCGGGAAGGATTGTTTAGGTTTGCCAAAATCCACATTTTTCTCGGATATAAGTATGCGGCTTTAGCCATCAGTAAGACAGTCAACATCATCCATTAACTGTCCACTGCTGGACCTAGGCCTCTCCACTCACACTCCGTTTGATTCATTCTACGGCTACTCTTATCCAGCTGCCACCACCCTGCGTAGATCGTCACCACCTAAATTGAGGGAGGTCCTACCTTACCTTTGCAGATTCAGTCTTCACTCAAGAACACTGTTATCCCAAGGCCGGCAAATAAAATCACAAAATAACAATAACACTAAACTCATAACAATTTTATCCAGTTATCTATTAAACAGAACTAAAGTATTCCGCAAACGACTTCGAAAGGCACTTCACCATAGACTAGTCACTCCGCGGGAAATGCCGGCTGAGTTAGGTAATAATAATAATAACAAATGAGAATGACACATGCTTACTTTCAACACGTGTTTCTGCTGTGCATAGGAAGCCCTTGACTGACTCAATAGTTTACAAAGATGGATTGTTTTGATACCAAACATACTTCCGCGGAACGCACGGAGCTAGGACTACTCAGGAGTGATGTGTAATCTCGAAGGGCGTGGTTAGTAGCGGTGCAAGCGCATCTGTACTTTATGACTGATACGATTATACGTGCATACGATCAATGAAGCAACGATGCGGTGCGACTCGAGCTTTATTTACGGTTACCATCAATACGGATTCGTCCTGACATGTCCGGCTTTTTTGCCCCCCGTCCGGACTTCATCCGACCTGGATCCAGCATAATTATTAGCTACCAGCTGCAGCCCGAGGGGGCCCTCGCGAGGCAATTCTTTTCTAAAATAAAAGTAGCCCTAGTTACTCCCTATAACATCAGCTATCTACCACCCGAAAGTCCCGTCAAAATCGGTCTAGCCGTTTCGGATATTAGCCAGAACAAGGAGGAACAAAACTGTTTTTGTTATAAGTGGATAGGTATTAGTTACCGTATAAAGGTTGATTGGTAATTAGTAACCGATACTTAAACATGTGAATTTACTCATGATTATGAACAACTTTTACTACGGAACAAAGCAGAAATCGCGAAAAAAAAAAACAAATGTTCCCTACATTTATGTTCGCATATCTCGTCAAAATGTATGGAACAGCTGATTTTTTTTTCGCGATTGATTTTCTTCAACAATTACACTCCATGTACGGATACAAGTAAAAATATTTGTGTAAAACACAGATATTTTAACTCGTACATGTATCTTTACCCGACTGTTTTCCATTGTGTTCAATGAGTTGTTTACCTCATTAATTATTATTAACGCGTTAACAGTTAGCAAGACTGCTGAACAAATAGGGATAATAGGTACAAACCCAACAGCATTAGGTACATTCATGTAGGATAAAATAGGCTCGAAATTCATCCATCTCTTCATTTAAACCCAATGGTAATAAACACTAGCTTTGCCTGCGTCTTTGTTTGCGAGGATTGTGGGCATTGAAGACTTACCATTTGATTTTCACGTGTAAACCCACTGCAATCGACTAATATTTACATTCTTAAGCGCCACTGCACCCTAATTGCGTAATGCACAATCAATCTGAATGGTTTGAAACAAATGTCTATACAGGGTGTTAGGGTAAACACCGTTATCGTTGCAACCAGTGGTTTGGAATCATTTATAGAACGTAAAATCAATGGAAAATTACAACTTTTTTTTTCTTTTTTTTAATTCTACGTTTTACCACAAGAGACGCAAGTTCGTTGTCCTATGCGCTAGGGCAACGAACTTGCATCTCAACACGGGCGGGGGGTACGGGATGTGAACTGACCGGCCGCGAGCGCGACCCCTCCCTCAGTCAGTCAGCTGTTTCACTAGAGAGCACGGTGTCGGATAGAAACTTTTTAAAATCTTTTAATAAAAATGACGTTTTTTTTTTGTTGTGTTCGGTCATTTATTTTTATATTTAAGTCAACTAACCATGGTTTGAATGACAAGACTGTTTACCCTTACAGCCTGTATATCCATTGCTTCATAAGTTCGAAAAAAAATCTGCTCAACAACGTAAATAACGCAATGAATGTTGTCAAAATGAAATAGATTAGTCTTAAGGTTGATGCGCTAGGGTAGCCCGCGAAATTCAAATTTTCTTACGTTTTTTGCCATTTGCAGGTCAGTATCAGGTTGTATGTTGATCTAAATATTATTAGCGCTCGTAACAAATATGAATTTACAGAATTATAAACATTAGAATCAGCAATACAACTCTCTAAGTTCATGAAAGTGCCAAATGTCATGATTTCATGAAATAGTCATTCAATACACTTTCATGAGCTTAGAGAGTTGTATTGCTGACTTTAATGTTTATAATTCAGTAAATCCATATTTGTTACGAGCGCTAATAATATTTAGATCAACATACAAGCTGATACTGACCTGCAAATTGCAAAAAACGTAAGAAAATTTGAATTTCGCGGGCTACCCTAGCGCATCCCCCTTAATCGGTTACGAAAATAAGTTACGTAATAAGCTATTGGTCATACACACACGATCTGTGAAACTTGCCTTGAGCAGTCATTGGGAAGGCTTGTGTGCCTAAAAAACTGAATTTAATTGACGAGTTATGCGATCACGATTTTTTGGGTGGTAGGATTAAAGATATTCACTCTTTTTGTAATGTTTCACTAATTACTAGCAGCTGTCATCTTGCGCTTATTGTTTGGGAAATTTTCGCGAATGCACAAGTACACTTTTACTGCCAAGTACATAGACTGCATACAAATTAGCATGCCATAAAATGTGTCTCATATATCTATAACAATTAGTCAGTCGAGTTCATTAGCGCGTCGCGTATATCTATATTGTACGACCCGGATGCGAGTTGTGGGCGCGCGAACGAACTATCGTTGCACTCGTGAGTCGGGTGCTTGGCACTAAAAGTGTTAATATACGACATGAATCGTTTTTCCTGTTTCAATACTTATTTAAGTCATAATAGAAGGTATAAATAAAACTACTGTTTACAAGAATAAGTTTATTTCTATAGGAAAATAGTTCTATCTACTTATTATTAGCTACGGCATAAATATCTACTACTGACTTCTTTATAACATTTGATTTACAGGACACTGGCTATACTTGTAGGAGTATATAAGGATCGTAGCAGGTGGCGTTTTATAGTTCTGCCTACCCCCATAAAGGGAAGAAAGCGTGAGTTTATGTAATATGGCGATACTTATAACATGACTAAAATCTATATATAAGTCAGTTGTCAATTATGTAGATTGAGTCATTTCTGTGTTTTCTTGCAGTATGTAGGAATATAAAACTTTACATACATAGATATTATTACTGTTAAAATTAAAATTATATAGGTAGGTAAGTATATACGTACTTTATAGTGTAGAATAATTCTGCTACTTATATCGGGTAAATACTAAAAACTGCTCTCACTTGTGTGAAGTTCAGTATCCTCCGGGCTGCCATTGATACCACTGAGAATTTCCTAATGAATTTAAAGTTTTCAATTAAATGTTTCCTAAAAAGGGAAATATCAAATGGATGCTTTTATAATAAATGGACCTCTTATAACAATTTGCGCTTCAAATGATGTACACTTTTTTGAATATTTGAGCCGCTTTCTATCTTTCCAACCTTTTCTCACAGTTGGTCGCAGTAACTAAACTAGGGTACCCCGACCAAACGGGTTAGGTAAGTTTAGAACAGCGAGCAACAGCGCGTGAGTCGAGCGAGCGAAGCGAGCAGTGCCACAGCAGCGACCGGCGAGCGCTACATTCAAGTTGGTCGCAGTTGGCTATTTAGTATTTTTAGAATCTCAAAATAGGAATTATTTAAAGTTTAAAAAAAGAGGCGTATTCATTATATTAGAGTTTTCTTAATATTTTTATGTATATAAGATGGGAATTATTTGAGGTTCGATTAAATATTATATGCCTTGGAAAAACCTGATAAAACTTTGCCCCACCCAAGTACTTAGAATTAAGAAAGGTTACAATAACAATACAACATTATTTTTTGTTTGTGCTAAACCCGAAAAGGGGGCATTGTACTCAACAACTTTTTCTATGGGACGAAACTTGAAATCGCGAAAAAAAAATCAGCTTTTCCATACATTTTGTCGATTTAAGTGAACACAAAAATGTATGGAACAGCTGATTTTTTTTTCGCGATTTTAAGGTTGGTCCCATAGAAAAAGTTGTTCAAAATTATGAGTACAATGACCCCTTTTCGGGTTTAGCATAAACAAAAAATATTGTTGTATAAACAGGTATATTAAAATTAAAGACTACAAGAGTGACAGTAATGTTGCTAGCTACTCATTTAGGCCAGGTGGAAACTTGCTCATTGTATTATGTGAACATTATTTCTAAATATTATAATTATATTAGCCCCGAGGGGCTTAAAAGACAATTGCAATTATTAGAATACGACTGACATGTTGTGACATGGTGAACGTACGTCTTTTAAAAGACGTACTTTTTATTAAATATAGTTGACTACTCTAGTCTAAGTTAGTCTTAAGTTGAGGTAAGAATTTTCAAAAAGGGAGGCACGCCCGTTTATTTTGAGTACTTACGTACTTTTGTTTATTTTTAATGCCATTATCATGTCTAATACCTAAGTTGTATTCACCTATTTAGATCTAGATTTTTCATCTCTTTTACTTCTTGCAATGCTATTAAAAATATTATAAATAAGTAGTTTATGGCGTAATACAATTCGCTATAGAACTAACAATGTTTCTGGTTTATTTCAGGGGTTTTTTTTTCAAACCTACTTTGTTACTATGTATACTAAATAATTAAGGCTATAAAAGTACTTATTTGATACGTTTGTATAGGTATCACATCTTACTCTAAATCTACAACAAACTAAGGAAGCAAAAAAAAAACAAAAATCTAAATAAAAAATCTTTATTAGAATAAATAAAATATTAATAACAAAAAAATGTGATAAGTGTACAGATACTTAATAAAAATAATAAGCACGCAATATATGTAGTTAATAATTATTAAATACTATTTAAATATATTCGATAGACTTGCTATGGGAAAGTTCAATATTTGTTTCCATAGATAGATAATAAATTCTCTATTGTACCATCTACCAATCTGCACTGCGCCCGTGTGGTGGATTACGGCCCACTCTCTCTCACAGAGGACCGACTCCCAGCAGTGGGAACATAAACCAGAACTAAGCTTTTTTTTAAAAACAAATAAATATCAAAACATTCATATTCGTTTCTAATTTCATCAACCGAGCATAAATTCAGACAACGGAGATTATGAAAATCCTATAGCACTGACAGTGACAGGCTTGAGGATAGAAGCCAGGACCAAATGAGATGTAGTCATTTTGAGAAGTGGTCATTTTGCGACAGAGCCATGCTCAGCAGTCGCGTTTGCGACCGAGTAGTCTAATGACAGATTTTCTTTAAATACTTTATCTACACCCATGCTATAAATCCTCTCTAAAAGTTTCTGAAACAGTTAGGTTATTGCCAACATTAAAACAACCACTGTAACCATAATATCATCCAAACGGGTGTTATAATGTTGTACTGAATTTTATAATGCAACTCATTTAAAAAAAATAACATTGTCGTTCACAAGCGTTTCACTAACAAAGTAACAAAGCACCATAATTTAAAAACAAAACACATTCGAATTCACGGCGTACCACGCCATTTTTGTTCGGTATTGGTATTGCAAAGAAACTTTTATAGAAGATTCATAACAGGTGTAGATAAAGTCTGTAAATAATTAGGTATTAAAACACTCACACAATACTATAATCCTATACTATAAACCCACATTCATGTTTTAATACCCCTTATTATATAACAGTTGCATAAATAACTTAAATAATGAATAAAAACTTAATTCAGTTCAGAAAAAAAACACGGTACAATATTTTTAAAGCCGATTACATAGGCGCCTTAGGTTGTTATATTTATACAAATTCCCTTTACTATGATTACTTGTGCGGAAGTCTTTCATGCAAGACTATCGAATACATCTGTATCCTTACAACATTCGAGCATATAGTTATTTACAGAATACATTACTTAAACGATACTTTATCTACTACATAGTTATTATTACTGTACTACTCTCTCGTTCACCATACAAAAATATTGCTATCACACCGCTTAGGTCCTACGCTTATTCTGATAAAATAGAGTAATTTTATTGTACGGAAGAACATTATTTGATTTTAGGCTGGTTTCACATTGGAGAATAATTTCTAAGGAAGACTTTGATGCAGTTGTTTTGTACGTAATTTTATAGAACAATCCCTAGTGATTTTCTTCATCAATTAACGTCAAGGAAAATTTAGGAAAGTTTAATTTATTTATTATTAATTAAAATTCGACACGCACTACCGATGCGTCCTTTTATCAGTGATACAACCACTTAAATGGTTGTTGCTACAGACTCCTGCGCCGAAACTCACTAATGTGAAAACAGCCTTAAGGAAGGAAAACATCTTAACTACAGTTAAAATAGCTGCAAGTCTAAGGCCACTGTATTGTAAAGACAAAAACTATCATTTATGTCTCAGTGTTATGATTAAAGGCCTCTAAATCTCAATCTAATTCCCGAGACACACGAGGCTAGTTTCTCAAACCAGGATAGTAAGCTAGTGTTAATAAGCTAGCAAGCTAGTAACTGGCTTCGTGTATACAGAACTAGCCTCATCAATAGGCTAGTAAGCTAGCGTCCAAAGCTAGAATAGTTTTTTAGGATGAGGTTCTATTTTTTGAGCTAGTAGCATCCATACCACTGTTTTTGCTATCCTGGCTTGTGAACTAGATTCACGTGGCCGGCGAAGCTAGTACTCGATTTGAAAGAATGCAGTGCATTTTACTTCACGGACGTTTTTACCATAATCACTGCAATGGAAGCCTAGTGATAGCCTAGTGGTGTGACCGTCAGACTGCCAAGCCATAGGTCTCGAGTTCGAACCCAAGACACGCACCTTTGACTTTTCGGATACATGTGCGTATTACGTAATTATCACTTGCTTCAAAAACGGTGAAGGAAAATATCGTGAGGAAACCGGTCATGCCTGAGAGATATTTCTCGACGGCATGGGAAGCCAAGTCGCGACGGCTTTAAAACTCTGCCACCAGGTTGGTCATCAACCACACGAAAAGAAAGAAAAAGACATTGGTACTGGCTTAAAATTATCTGGCATCATGTAAACATTACTAGCATGTGCCAAGCCAGGATAGTACACAGAGGTTCTAGCTTGCTATCCTAGTTTTAAAAACCAGCCTTGTGTATTTCGGGCATAATGGACAGATGTATACCAACTACAAATTACAAGTGTATATAAGGTGTATCTTTTCATACACGAAATCACTTAAGGGGTCATTGCACTCATCATTATGAATAACTTTCACAATGGGACCAAACGTGAAATCGCGAAAAAAACATTTCTGGTTCCTACATTTATGTTCGCATAACTCGTTAAAATGTAGGGAACAGCTGTTTTTTTATAGGACATAGTAAATAGCACTACATATATGTAAGTTAGCTACCATTAGATACAGAAGGCGTCGGACCTACCCTACTACTAAATATAAAGCACAAAGATGGCACTTACGTTCAGAATCACACTTGCTATCACTATCGCATTAATCTATTACTTTATAAAATAATTCGTTGTTCAAAACATAAAATTTATTGTGAACTATAAAATTTGTTAATTGTAAATGTATATTTTAAAAATATCAACGGTAAAATCGTTAGGTATTACTAAGGGCGAATTTCACCAAACTTTTATACCGAGTATAAGTCTTAACCTGCGAATAAATTTTGAATTTTTGTCAGTTTTTCCATACAAAAACTGTCAGACGACAATTTTATTCCAAGGATAAAAGATATCTGACTTTGATAAAATCAGCCCTTAGTAATGGTACTTTTATTACACCGCCTGGCCACGGGACATTGGCTGCAGCGAATTTCGCGCGAACGACGAAGCGTCTTGCGACTAAAACAAATGAATAGAAATGTACTAGTGATGCCCACTGCACCGGCCCTCGCGCCGCCGTCCCGTAGCCAGGCGGTAAGGCTCCGCTGTCCGTCCGTCACAGGGCTGTATCTTCTGAACCACAATAGGTAGACACTTGATTTTTTTACTGAGTATGTACTGCTATGGCCTTAACAACACATAATAAAAAATATGTAATGTTATATATTGTACGGTGGTACGGTGGTCTACCTCTTCGTATGCGAGTCAGTTGGTGTAAATAATTTATTGTCTATTTCATTATTAAGAGCTGCCTGAATTACACATACCTTGGGATTCGCAATTAGCAGCTTTAATATAAAGATGAAAAAAGTCCCTACGAATCTAATATCAGCTGTTTTTAAGGCATCGCATCGCAAGTTGGGTCAAGTTTATAAAACATGTCAAAATTTCTGCGAATTTTTGATGTGTGATAGATTCTGCAGTTTTTAGTTGTATTATTTGCATACATATTAAATTGTGATATCTTCAATTTCTGGTAAATAACATACACCGTTTTAAGGTACATTACACAGGGAAGCTCAATACTATCATAAAATATATAATATATTCTACAAAATATACTTTAAATCAATATTAATATAATATGCACTATGTTTAATTACAATCTGGTATAAATAATTACACACAACAGTATATATTTGTATAGTTAACTTAAATATTGTAAATAATAATAATTAATTGTCATTAATAATTCTACGATAACGTTTCTCCGAGATGTACTTACATATTATTATGTGACGATCATTGATGCGTGTGCGCATTCGACTATGTACGTTAGAGTGTATTGTGAATGTACATATTTTATTTATGTATGTGGAAGTGAGTATTAAGGAGACCAGATATAATGATATACATAAAACCAATTAAAATTATTGGCAGTGACGAAAAGGCAGTCTAACCACTAGATTGTACTTCAGAAAATAGTCTTATTTTTAATACAACCAATAATAATATCGATCCTCAATATTTGCCAACTTTGAATTTTTCAAACCTAGCAATACAACGGTGTGTGATAAAATCTAATTCCGATGAAAAACATTACACTCCTACGCACAAAGTCCTGCAACAAATCTAACTACATTACAAGTTCAACTTATTGCTGTTACATTGCTACAATATTACAATCTCATTACTACAAAAAAATACAGTATTCAACCTGTAACCTCAACAGACACAACAATAAAATAGACAGGGACAAGTAGCAGTGGGCTAGCCATGTTTGTCGAAGGACCAATGGCCGATGGAGCAGACGAGTCCTACTAGAGTGGACCGCGTATCGCCAAGACAATGGAACGAGTTTATGAAGGTGGCCCGGACAGGCTGGGGGCGGAAGGCGGAGGACAGGGTGTTGTGGCGCAGCTTGGGAGAAGCCTTTGTCCAGCAGTGGACTGGGATAGGCTGAGTTAATTGAACTCCAATAGAACCAATAGAAGAGTGCTTTGAATTTCCCCCCAACATAAAAACACGAGTAACATCACCCATTTTAGAAAAGGTCTGAAGAAACTTCAGTCTCTAGGATCTTACCATAAGAGCCTGGCTTGAAGCGCACATGGTACAATGGTACGCAATTAACTGTCAAAATGGAAGGCATTGCCATTGATTGCCGTTTAATGAATGTGTGTTACGCAATCACCCCGCTGAGATGACATTATACGACAGATAAAAAAGAATATATCTGTATTTTAGTATCCATCCATTGACCACAGGTTGAGTTACACAGTAACAGTACAAGCTTTAGATCTGGTACCAGGGCGAGCGCCGCACCCAGCGCAGGCGGTAGCCGCCCTGCTCCGTGCGGATCTTGATGGAGGCGCCCTCTGCGGCTTTCACTGTCTCCTTCACCTGTTAGTGTGTAAACATGTGTGTAAGATTATATAAGATAGTGGTGAAAAGTGGGCCTATCCTTCCTAACTTTTTAGATTATAAATTCGTAAATGGGTTTGTTTGTTTGTTACGCTTTCACGCTGAAATGGCTGAACGCATTTGGATGAAATTTGACACATGGGTACACCATGACCTGGAGAAGGACATAGGCTAATTTTCACCCCGGATCGCAGACGAAGTCGCGGGTAACACCTAGTTGATTATTTTAGAAGAGATAACAAAGGAATTATTCATTTTGTTTGTAGTGAGGTGACTTCAGTCAAGATAATTTAATATTCAGCCTTTTTCATTGCGGGGAACCGGCATGCCCTAGAACCAAAAATTCGAAGACATCACCAATCCGCACTGGACCCGCGTGGTGGATTATGGCCCACTCCCTCTCCAAGAGAGGAGGCCTGTGGGAGGCCAGCAGTGGGAACGTTATAGGCCGATTATGCTTATGCATTGCAGAGAAAAGGGCTTCTCATAAAAAAGAAGAATAAGAGCTAGCATACTCCTACATCTCATGTACCTTCTGAGATCTATGCCACTGCTAGGGTTAGTAAGAAAAGAGACGATAACACTTACGCTCTGCATCAAGTTTTGTGCATTTCCGACCAACATCTCAGTCGCTTCTTGGTCCTCTTCGCTACCTGCAAATACGACAGCGAAAACGTTTACCTAAATTGAATAAATCGAATAAAAAATGTAGCCAAAACCAATGACATTGTGCTATGTTATGTGTCCATTTCTATGAAGGTATTATAACATCACGAAATGAAAATTAAATGAGCCGACGCGTCGTCTGGCAGATATAAAACATCGAAACTATGTTGTATAGAAAAATATGCATGAAAGGATGGTTTATTAAAGGTATGTGGCATAATCAAAAACAAAAATATTCCGATTTTTGAAAACATTGTTTTCTCCTATTTTATTTAAAAGTACGCACGGCTAACACACACATTTACACATTTTGTTACAAATTTCCAGTATAAGCTGACTTCGTACGGAAATGCTATACAGTGTGAGATCAGCATAAACTAGAAATCGAACACCGAAATTAATTTCGGTAACTCTGCGAGAGAGTCGCCGTATTACGAGCGCGTGGCCAACAGCCGGTCTGAGATGCCGCATTAGGTGTTTCACATAAAAAACATAAGAATATTTCAATTTCTTAGGGGAAATATCGCTTTAGTCTTCTGTTTAATTGATAATTATAACTAATCAAAAAAGGTTTTTCTCCAATGGAATTTGATACTGTTATCAATACAGCTCCACCAGAATATCAAGGCATTGGCTGTCTTAATTAATGGAAAAAAAAGAGAGGCTGAATTATGCTAGTGCACAGAAACAATAAGAATATAAAGGGAAGATGTATGTAAAACATATTATAAGTATGCGTATGTATGTTTTGATGTAATATTAATCACACATTGACGTCATAATATTTTACCTTTGTAGTCCGGCATGCCGACTGTTAGAAAAGCGAGAAGCACAGCATTAATAGAGGGAAAGCTCTTGATATAATATACTAAGCTTAATAGTAAATAGGCTATTGGATAAATAAGTGTGGAACAGCGGTACTAAAACTAGTCAATTAACAATCTAAATAGAACTTTAGTGGATTCGACATGTGGTTGAAATTGGTCTAACGGATCTCTGTTATAACAATTTCAACAGATTATGTACAGTCACGGACTTTAATTGATGAGCCACCTGGTACTGTTCGCATTTTAGCCGTGTAATGCAAATCGGGTTTATTCGGTTCCCGACACGCAAAGTCATATGTCTTCGTATTAGAAGAAGAAAATTATATTTCATATCTTTACCGGTTGGCTAACCTGAGAGCAGAACTACAAACTTGACAGCAGAGTGACTACTCAAAGTCAACCAATTGCAGGTCTAGCAACAGTAACCTAGCAACGATAAACAATTGTTGCTAGGTTACTGCTGCATAGTAACGTTAGCGTACGGAGAAATTCTCTGACATCGATATTTCAACTGTCACTGTCTTCAGTTAAGTTTTCAGAATTATTGAGTTAATGGGCTATGATTCAAAGGAGGTCAATATCAAATAGATTGGATAAACTTAATGCAACATTGTATTTATTTTTATCATTAAGAACTTATAAGTCAACCTCTATGGATAAGACTATTTCCGATTAAAAGTAATTTAGTTGTCATCTTGATATTTCAACTGTCACTGTCTTCAGTTATGGTTTCATAATTATCCAGTTAATGAGCTATGATTCAAAGGAGGTCGGTATCAAATAGATTGGATAAACTTAATGCAACATTGTATTTATTCTTATCATTGAGAACTTATTAGTCAACCTCTATGGATATTTCCGATTAAAAGTAATTTATTTGTCATCTTGTTTACGAGCTTGCGATTTGAGTTCGTGTTTAATCGTGTAATCTCGTGAATGTATGAAAGTAAACAAGATGACAAATAAATTACTTTTAATCGGAAATATCCATAGAGGTTAACTAATAAAGTCAACCTCTATGGATATTTCCGATTAAAAGTAATTTATTTGTCATCTTGTTTACGAGCGTGCGATTTGAGTTCGTGTTTAATCGTGTAATCTCGTGAATGTATGAAACTGACAAATTGAAAAGTTGAAAGGTGGCTCATCAATTAAAGTCCGTGACTGTACCTAACGTTTTGCCGCTCATGTGTTACGTTGACCCTTACAAAGCAAACAAAAAAAAATAGCATAGGTCTACCGATACAACTTTTTTTTCAAAATAATTTCAATAATATTTTTTTAAATTAATTATTGTATTCAGCTGCATCTGGTTAGTCTGAAAGCCAACCTCAACAAAGTTGGGAAAAGACTAGGCCGATGCAGATGATAATTAATATCATATTATATTTAACTTTAATATAAACAGAATAAAAGGATTGAGTGAAAGCTCAGGAAGCTGTTATAAGCTTAAGTAAAGCCTTTGGTCAAAAGTAGGAGAAATAAACACGCAGAAAGTTAGATGAAATATAATATAATAAAGATATAAATATAAAGGCATATCAAGGAAAAGAGATGTAACTAAAAGTAAGCTGTTCTTACCTTGAGCGCCAAGCATGGTCGCCTTGACTGTTGATAGGATCTTGAGCTGCGTGCCGATCGTGGGGATACGCTCGCAGACTTGTAGCAGGTTCTGTCATAAGCAAGAATAATATTGTCAGATTATGTCAGATAGGAAACGCCGACCTCATCCACAGTGCGGTCATTTTAACTTGACCCGTGGCGGGGTATCACTGAATTTTGCAGTCATTTTTTGCGTTTGTAATACGTCAATAACCAAAAAAACTTGCAACATGACTCTCAAGCTAGGCAAATTTTGACATGTTTACAATAATTACAGGGCGTTGAGTGAGTCGGGTAGGCACCGCGAGGCCGAAATAGGCCGAAAATCAGACCTTTTTCAAAACTTTTTCACTATACCTTCAACTGACAGCTGTCAATTTAGAAAGCTGTCAGTTGGAGGGATAATGAAAAAGTTGAACAAACTGTAGTTTTTTAAATGTGATTGACGTGTAAAAGTGTTTGTAAAAGCCTATTTACAAAAATAAAATCATTTATCATTTACGGGTGGTAGGTCTAGCATTTAATACCTAAATCAGGACAAGTGTGGTATTGTTGTAGTGTCGTAGAAAATACTCAGTGCAAAGTTCGAGTTGGCATTCAGACAGGAAACTTAACTTGGTAATATTGATATTTGAGAGACTTTTGACAAAACTTGTTACAACACAACTTGTTGCAAAACGGTTTTTTTTTTTGTAGACTGATCTGTACCTACCTATTAAATTCTGAGTGTTAATAATAATTGTAATGGTTGTAACTATATTAACTATAAAATTCAAATATAATACTTTGCATGCCGTAAGGCAAAATGTATCGGGACAATCTACAAATATTCCATCTAATATGTATACCTACATTACTAGCAAATAAACTTTCTTTCTAACACGTACCGTTCTAATCCTCTTATCGGTACACTCGAGCGCCAACTTCTTGGCGAGTCTGGTGACCTCCTCAGAAGCCTCTGCGATCGCCTTGGCTGTAGCGATGAGTTCTCTCTTGCTACCTGTGGGTAGGAGGATTCAAGGTTTATGCTTGAAGATATGGGATGTTGAGGAGGTGGCATGCTCATTCACGAATCATAAAATGACCAAGACCAAAATATTTCTAAAATAAAAAAACCCAGGCATAAACAGCTTCTTTTTTATTTTTTTCAAATTTCGCTTTCCATCAGCACGCGTAGCATGACAGGCGTGCAGGTGAGATCGATGTCAAGAGATGGCCCCACAATAAAAAAAAATTAAATACAATTCAAACTATAATTGCATAATTCACTATGTGTCAAGAATGTGGAACCACTTTGATTCTCAAGTCATAAACGATAAACGAGGAATAGAAGTTCATCAGGCGTTTACACCATGCATAAAAAAACATGAGATGCTAAATAATAGTAGGAATTTAAACTTTAAATAAAAAATATACAGGCAGGATGTGTTTTTTTAATAGGTTTTTAGGGCGAAATGCTTTCGTATTTCGCTCTCAAGGACCCGACATTAAAATCAAAATCAAGTCATTTATTCAAACTAGGCTGAGAATCAGCACTTTTCGAACGTCAAAATTACATAAGACAGTCCCCCAATAACGCCCACCCTTCACCACTTCCTAGTGCTTTAGCTGGGAAGAAGAAGTGGCGCAACAAACTGCCCAGCAGCAGAAAAACTCATTCTGTAGCTATAATGAATTATAGATTCTTTTGTATTTTGCATAAATAAATAATTATTCCTACGGCTAATTACACAACCTATAAAAGCAAAGTTTACGAATGATATCTACATATTATCCACAAACGATGACGTGAAACAGTGTAACTTACCGCTTAGATTCAGAGCGACCTCTATCCGGAGGCGAGTGAGAGACATGTACAATGATTACAACATCGAACGTATAGCTTAGTAAGCGCATATTATTATTGTATACAAGCAAGATAATTATTTATAAAGCTGTGTCATTAATTTGTAAAAATCTTAGAAAACGAGCGATTTGTGAAAAATCTTAGAAAACGAGCGATTTTTTTTTTTCAAATATAATTTAAACCAGCGACCAGGGGGCCTACTCTAATAATTTACAAACGTGTCAGTGGTCTCACAATGATCAGTTTTTGACAGATTTTGTATGGCATATCTGTCAAAAACTCATCATTGTGAGACCACTGACACGTTTGTAAATTAGTAGATTTGGCCCCCTGCTCCCGCTTCGCAAGGTTTTTACTTGACAAAATATCCGAGATTTCATAGTTTTATGTAACTTAATATAAACGTAATAAACACATAAACCTTCCGGAATAAATTCTCTAAACGATGGTGAAAACCTTATCAAAATCTTTTGCGTGGTTTAGAAGAACAACGCGGACATACAGACAAACACGAAAAGCGACTTTAATTTATAATATGTATAGCAATAATATGCGCCTAACTATGCTAGTAGTGTTAGCATGAATAGTGCTGAGCATAGATATATCCTGTTGTTTTTATTTTTGCTTAAATAAAATATAGTTGTAAAAAGACCCTTCACTGAGCCGTCATCTACGCATTCTGCTGTACATAATTGCTGGGAAGCCCTTTTATTTTTGGTGTGAAAATTAGCCGTTTACGGCGGCGCGCAATGTAACGCACGCTACACATTGTGCTTATGGGTGCATGCAAGGGTACAGGAGTCGTGGAGGTATTTTAAGTTAAGTTGTAACATTATAAAAGTTGATTTCGTAAAAAAAATTGTAGAAATTGATTTTGACCTTAACTATTAACGTAAATAAACAGAAAGTTCCCAGGTATAGTCCAGTACAAAAAAGTGATCGCAATGATTAGAAGGACAAGTGACTCTCAGCTTCGTTAAGGGTATTTTTACACCCGCTATACACAAAATATTGCAGCTTTTTATTTTACGATATAAAGCTGTAAAAACAATCCCACTGGAGTGGAACAGTGACACATTTCTTGTTCCTTCTCGGCTGTCTATCTCTTTCTTGGTGTCGGCGTATTAAACATTCATCTTCTTCGCACTTTTGTTAAAAGAAAGACCCGTTAATCTTCGACTCCTCACTAACCTTACACAAGTAGTTGCAACTAGATCTACACCTTGGGTCGATAATTGAACTTAAAACATCCGCTATAGAGCAGATAGTCAATAGCAGAGATATGAGGAACAGGGAGTATAGTTCACTCTTCTACTGCCCGACGGTTGCTGTCGTTGACATTCTGACATTGACATTCTAGTCGCGCGGTAAATTCTGCTTGCGCGATGCAGGATATTGCGTGACGTCAATTTGATGCATACTTCGCATGTGGCGTTCTAGATGCCGCCACAAGCTCATAATCTGGATTTGCCAGTGGCGTTATTCCTGAAGGCTGTTTGAATGGCTTCCTAATGAAGTTATATTTACCTTTAGAGTCAGAGCGCACGAGCTCGGACAGGCGCGCCATGAGAATAGCCATGCGTTTAGCGGCTGCAATGATCTCGTTGTCTTTGGATGACCATTCGCGGACCGCCTTGTGCAAGTTATGGGCTGCAACCTGTGTATGGGAAGCTTACGTTTATTTAACAACTCATTTCTATTATTTGTTGAATATTGAAGTGAAACCTTCTTTAGGCGCACTTTGCGCTCTTTCTGAACAGTGAATGAAATTGAATCGTCACGCTCGGGTCTGTGACGCTGAATCGGGTATACTCGGCTCCAGTCTGTCGGTGACGCTAAATCGCGAATACTCAGCCAGTTGTAAGTATCACTTCTATAGTGTGGTAATTAGCACACACCTTATTTGTATTAATGTTATTTTATGAGAATTCATATCCTCAAGCGGTTTACGATTCATGATTGTACCCGGTAAAATCCCGACTATTCGACGGCACTTTCGCTTCTATAGTTTGACTGAGACTGCTGTTCCGTGCCTAGATTTAAAAGTAATTTGACGAGGTTTTTAATTGAAAAATGTTTTTATAGTGTACATGAGTTTTTACAGTATAAATTGTAAGTTTTGTAAATTGCGCGGTCTTTCTAAGTTATTGACATGATTATTATTGACATTTATTATTTTATTTTATTATTTTATTTTATTATTACTTGTTATTTTTTGTTATTTTTTTCATTATATTGACATTCACTTAATTCAATACTTAATACAATTTTAATGGGATTATTTATGTTAATGACTGCATGATTATTATCAATGATAAATTTAAATAAAATAAAATGTAACTTTAATTTATATTTACACGCCGAAATTAAAGGCAGAATAAGAGAACAATTTTGTACACTTTACCAACCTTCTGTACCTTATTTGGCAAATAAATGATTTTGATTTTTTTGATTTGATTTTTTTTGCACATGTGCGCGGCTCACGGGCGGCAGGGCGGCGCTCATTGGTCAACGCTGCCCCCGCCTCACCATGCATTCCTAAGGCGCGGAACAACGGTCCCGGTCAAACTATAAATCAATTTATGATAATGATAATGTTCGTACAGCTTACCAATATAGGATGACTGGGATGCGGCTGCCTCCTGAAGATGTCCTCTCCCTCGTCGTCCGTGTCGGCGGGCGGCGGGGGGCGCGGGGGGGGCGCCTGGCCCGCGGGGGGGGGCGGGCGGGGCGGCGCCGGCACGTGCGCGGGCGGGCCCGCCGCGGGCGACACGTGCAGGCGGGACAGCGCCTCCGGCAGGGCCGGCGGCGGGGGCGGCGGGGCGTAGTGACCCGACAGGGCTGACTCTACTTCACCGGCAGCGCTGATTATCTGTGGAATGGACATACAAATTAGTATATATTTCAACAATCACGAATCACGAGCATAGCGAGTGATTCACCATGACCATGACTACGAGAAAAAGAACTTGCAACTTCGAGTATGTTGTTATGTCAATGTTATGCCTTGTTTTTATAGTTCCCACACTGTATGGTCTAGGGACCTTACACCTTGAATTGTTGCTGATTGATACACTGATAACTGATTGATAGGTTTTTATTGATAGAAGTATGATTGCATGATAAATGAGTGCACGCGGTATGAATGCTATTCGTGTACTAACTTGGCCGGCCTGGCGCAGGTAAAATGCTGACATATTGATATGAATACTGTGCTGTGCTTGCACTGTACATGCTCCAGGCCCGGAGAAGATAAGGGTGCACAGGTGATATGAATCGTGATGAGTTACAAAGTTATAAAACATAATTTCTTATAAAATAACTTAAATAGCACTACATTGATTTGTATTGACTTCCAAAACGTGGTGACGACGCTCTGTCAATGCGTGTGCTGCTATGGCTGCTGTCACCCGTAGCGATGGTCTGCGATGGTCTTCTTGCAGCTGTCGTGTAGTGCACGTTGGGTTCCTGATGAACCTGTTTAACCGTGTCCCTGTGCGCTCGCAGCCGTCGCCACCCGTAGAAGAGAGCACAGATAATGATCACTGCAATCACCGAGTATATGGCGATGTAGTGGTGGATGTCGTGGGATGATACTTGGTCTGTCAATGCCTCAATTTCCTTGGTTCTGGCATTCTTGATGGCGAGACTGATATCTTCCAAATCCTTTTGTCGTTTGATAGTCTCTTCGGTGTTGTTCAGTGTGGTAGTGTATGGTATAGTCAGATTGATGATGTGATTTATAGACGGAATCTCAATATCCATGACGTCTGTTTTTGTATAGATTGAGTTTGTTAAGCTTTGGTGTGAATAAATCGTAAATGTTTGACCTTTGATTACGCATCCGTCACCGAGTGTCATTACCCCGGCTTTGCTGAGTTGTTCAGCAGTAATATGATCCTCACATATGACTCGCACGGTGCATTGTCCGCAACAATAATACAAGTATGAGTTGACGATGCTTAATTCCGTCCATTGATCTATGCATTCTTTGGTTTTGGTTTGACATTGATTTGCAACTTGATCCTTTACGCAAAGATTGCTGTCTGAGGTCATTTGATAAATAGGCTTTTTCAGAGGACAAATAAAGTCGTCATGGTCGTAAGGCGTACATCTTCCCCAATCGTCTTCCGATATCGGAATGTACGAGTCTTTGTGGATGTTTATCGCTAAGTGATGCGCGATAGGTGTGATGGTGACCATACTATCACCTACTTGCAGCGGGATTGGTATGAGGTTGTAAAGCTCATAGTCTTCTCTAGTCACAAGAGGAATCTTGACTTCAAATATCATGTATTGGTTGGTTGTTCTCGCTTTTACTTTCAGTAAATGATATATCTTCGCTATATCTGTTTGAATATTATTTATTGGTATGGTCAGCTCCTTTGATAGTTGTCCTGTTATAGTGTTCAGTTCATCTCTCAGTTGTGTTGGTGTCAAGAGGTGAAAATTGAATTTTTCATAGAAAATATTCGCCACTGTATCTACCAGCGTTTCCTGGATATTTTTCAGGTTCGACAGCATATTGTTTGCCACAAGGGCTGATAAAGTAAAGTCACTTTTGCTGTCTGTCTTTTGAATCTGCTCTTTTAGTTTGTTTATTCCCAGATTGCAGTTGACGATGTGTTGATTGATGAGTTTATGTTGTTTTTCCAAGGCGGTTTCTACTCGTTTGATGACATTCAACTCTGCTTCAACGATTGATGTCTGATTTTTCCACAATAAGGCAAGATGTTTTTGATCCTTCTTGATAAGGTGGATATCTTTCTGATATTTTTCGGCAAAGTCTTCGTCCAATATTCCGAATAAACTACGTGCAACGTAGCCTACACCGTTGATAAGGCCTCTACGTCGGCGCAATCGGTGCATTTGCTGACCAAGTAAAATGGTGTTATAGTGCTCGAGTTCGTCGTACTCATGACGTAACTGTAATCGGACTACGTCACATTGTGATATTGGATCTGTTGAGCATATGTTTTCCAGGTGATTCATGTATTTGTTGAGTGCGTCTATTCCTCGCCAGTATGGAGCCATATCGCAGTAAACTATTAGCTTCCATTCATCACGTTGTAGCCGCATGTTGGCTACCTTGTCAAAGTATATGCTTTGATTATTGCTCAGGCTTGAGAACTTGTATTCGCTTCTTGCTGTGGGCACCATTACCATAAGAGTCATGAGTATGGTATAAATTACGTTGCATAATTTTGATGACGATTGTCGTCTTCGTTGACTTGATACGTTATTGATTGCAGCGGATTTTTGATATTCTGGCTCTTTTGATTGGTTTTCATCAGTAGGCAATAATGATAGCTTTGATATTGGTCTTTTCATTGCTCCATTTTTTGTCCGAATAGTAACTACCCGGACGTATCCATCTTTTCCGGGATGTAGTTCTGTGATTCTTCCCATAGCCCACTTTCCTGATGGTAGCTGTACGTCGTGTATGATGACAATATCGTTAATCTTCAAGTTTTTGTGCGATTGTCGCCATTTGCTACGCACTGACAATTGACTCAAGTACTCCGCTTTCCACCTTTTCCATAAATCATCCATGATTTTTTGGGTGAGTTGCCACCTCGTTCGTAAATCTTTTTCTGTTTCGATTATCGTCAAGGTTGGTCCGCTTGCTAGAAAGTGGGATGGCGTGAGGTAATCCAAATCTTCTGGATCATCACTTAGAGCGCATAATGGTCGTGTGTTCAAACATGCTTCTATTTGTGCTAGCACTGTTGTATATTCTTCAAACGTCAGCTTTTGCTCGCCAATCACTCTTTTTAGGTGGTACTTTAGGCTCTTCACAGCTGCTTCCCAAACACCTCCCGCGCTTGGCCAGGATGGGGCATTAAAGTGCCAAGTGATCTCCATGTCAGTGATTGCTTCATAAAATTCCACATCTAATACTTTTTTAATGTTGACGAATTCTTTATTTAGAATTCTGCTTGCGCCGACGAAGTTTGTACCATTGTCGCTGTATATGTGTTTTGGAGTGCCTCTTCTTGCTGACATTCTGCGTAATGCTGATAAGAATGCTGAGGAGCTCAGATCTGACACTAATTCCAGATGCACAGCTTTCGTGGCCATGCATACGAACACCGATATGTATCCTTTTGTCGTCTTTACTCCTCGACCTTTGTTTGTTTTGACGTTGACAAAGCCAGTGCAGCCCCAATGTCGACATTCCTATATTCAGCGGGAACTACCTCAAGTGGACATCATTCAAGGATCTATTTATTGAAACGATCCACAATAGCAAGTCACTGTCGAGTGCTCAGAAGATGCAGTTTTTAAAGAGCAAGCTAAAAGGTGAAGCTGAAAAACTAGTCCAGCATTTAAACATCAGTTCTGAAAATTATCAACTATGCTGGGACATCATGAATCATCGATTCAACAACGAAAAGCTCATCTTTAGCTCGCATATCAACGCACTTCTAGCAATACCTACCATGCAAAATCAAGCAGATTATCAAATCAAGAATATGTTCGATACTACCAACGAATGTCTTAACGCTATAAAGAATCTCGGCGTCAACACAGCAAGCTGGGACCCACTTATTGTGCACCTGCTGGCGCTGAAAATGGACAGCGAGACGCATGGAGAATACATTCAATCATTAACCAACCCCAAAGCACTCCCGACACTCGACGACTTCCTAACATTCCTGGAGAACAAATACACCGCTCTGGAATCATCTCGACGCAAGCAGTATACTCCAAAATCAAAGCAAGAAACATTCAACAAAAAAGAATCGGGTCATCCGCTTAACAAACAAAGCAAACCTAGTCAGCACAATACTAGCAACGATGCAGGTAGACCATTTTTCCGCAATTCAACATTTAAAAGTTTTGCAATGAATAAACCAAACTGTCCACTCTGCAATGACAACCACGGACTTTTCCGTTGCAAAACATTTTTAGAATCTAGGCCAGAGGCCAAAAGGGATATTGTGAAAAAATTGAACCTGTGCAAAAATTGTCTCTATGATCACAAAGACAAGTCATGCTACTCGGAAACAAAATGTAGAGTATGTCAAGAAAAGCACAACACCTTGCTACACGACACGTTTCACAGCAACGCCGGGACAAGTAGCACAAAGTCGTCAGCAGAAGAACAACAGTCCATATCACGAGAAAACAGGACGCGGGACACTGTCAACCATGTCTCAAAGGAAAGTATCATAGAAATTCTGCTAGCAACAGCCCTCGTTCGTGTCAAATCACGCAACGGGACATATCACACATTGCGTGCTCTTATTGACCAAGGCTCCCAAGTCTCCCTAATAACAGAACACGCAGCTCAAAAACTAGAACTAGCAAGACAAGCATTCAAGGGCGTTATATTTGGCATCGGCACTAGTCAAGCCAATTGTAAGGGAGAGATCAGTATTACTGCGTCATCATTACATACTGAATATACATTTCAAGCAGATGTGTTGATAATGAACACATTGTTACACAACTTGCCCAACAAGACTTTCTCAAAACCATCATGGGCATACCTAAAAAACATACAGCTAGCAGATCCAGAATTCTATACGAGCCGACCTGTAGATTTGCTACTCGGCGCCGACGTATATTCTCAAATTATAATGGGAGACATCATCAAAGAAAATGAGTCAGTCCCTGTAGCACAACAAACTCAACTTGGGTGGATATTAAGCGGAAACGTCAAATCATATCACTGCAACGTCGTGATGAACAATATGGAAGACATACAAAGGTTTTGGGCCATTGAAGACATAGCAGACAGCAATATCAACATATCGACGGAGGATCATCAGTGCATTAAGCAGTATCAGACTGAAACGTCGCGACGAAAGGATGGCAGATATGTTGTAAGACTACCGTTAAAGCCAGAAATAAAGGAAAAATTGGGAGAATCAAAAGCGAAGGCAATCGCACAATTTTATCAATTGGAAAAGAAGTTTGCAAAGAACCCAAAAGTGGCGCAAGATTACAAGGCATTCATCGACGAATACATCAGACTAGGTCACATGCGAGAGTGCACATTTAAAAAACAGCCAGATTGCATTTTACCTCACCTATGTGTATTGAGGCCCGAATCAACAACAACAGCACTACGTGTGGTGTTTAATGCGTCAGCAAAAACATCAAGTGGCTACAGTTTAAATGATTTCATGTACAGTGGCCCAAATCTCCAACAAGATTTATTCACGTTGATTCTGAAATGGAGACAACATAGATATGCAATTACAGCGGACATCGAGAAAATGTTCAGACAAATCTACTGTCATGACGATGATCTGCAATATCAAAAAATCATTTGGCGCGACTCACCACAAGAGCAATTACGTGAATATGAGCTAACAACAGTCACATATGGCACCAAATCTGCACCATTCCTTGCCATGATGACTCTAAAGCAAATAGCAGAAGATGAACGCTCCAAGTATCCGGCTGCGGCCGCAGTTGTCGAAACATGTTTCTACATGGATGATTTGTTGACTGGACATCATAGTATCGAAGAAGCAAAGCAACTAAAATCTGATCTTACCGAGTTACTCAGATCTGGCGGTTTTAATTTAAGAAAGTGGGCGTCTAATAAACAAGAGATATTAGATGACGTAACCTCAAACACAGCGCAATCATTTGAATTCAAACATCAGGAGTCAACTAAAACATTGGGGCTGCGCTGGCACCCGCTGGATGATCAATTCAAGTTCGAAATGAAGATTGACACAAAATCAACGAATCCAGCTACTAAGAGGTCACTATTGTCAGATATATCAAAAATATTTGACCCACTAGGCTGGCTGTCACCGGTCTCAACCAAGCTGAAACTTTTATTCCAAAATGTCTGGTCATTAACCCTACAATGGGACGACAAAGTTCCAGCACATATCAACGAGCAATGGCAAAAGATCAAGAAAGATCTACCAAAAATAGAGCAAATCAATGTACCGCGATGGCTGCAAACACAGCAGAACGCAGAAATTGAACTTCATGGTTTCTGTGACGCATCCACAAAAGCGTACGCTTGCGTAATTTATTGCAGGATCATCAAACAGAACAATCCAACTCCTGTGACCTTAATGGCAGGAAAATCAAGACTTGTTCCTGTCAATAAAGCAATATCATTACCAAGATTGGAGCTTAGCGCAGCGCATTTACTATCACTTCTGATGAAAGTAGTTCAGGACACTTTACAGAACTACAATATCAAAAAATACGGATGGTCAGATTCAACAGCTGTCCTGGGCTGGCTTCAGGGAGAACCGAATCGCTGGAAACCATTTGTGGCAAATAGAGTGAAACAAATCACTGAAGTAATACCAATCAATAACTGGCACTACGTGAAGTCAGCTGAAAATCCAGCTGATAGTGCAAGCCGAGGATGTTCGGCAGAACAGCTCAAAGATCATTCACTATGGTGGCATGGACCAACAGGGCTATCGTCATTTGATGAAAATGAACATAAACAACAAACTTATGTTACGCAAGACGAAATGAAAAAAGCAATACAAACTAACGTCATACAACAAAATGATGACATAGCTCAAAACATATTAAATAAAAGTAGCAATTTCAATAGAGCAACACGAATTCTAAGTTGGACTTTGCGCGCAATAACACGTAATCAAAACAAACCAAAATTTTTAACAATCGGCGAAATGAAGAAATCAAGATATTTCATCATCAAACAAATCCAACAGTTGGAATTCAGGGAAGAAATAATCAGTCTCAAGAAACACAAACAAGTCAGCGCAAAAAGTAAGCTGTTGATGTTGAACCCATTCCTGGATCAAGATGGCTTACTGAGAGTTGGCGGGAGGATCACTAATGCAAATATCAATCACAATATGAGACATCCACTCATAATACCAAGAAACTCTCATCTCAGTAACTTGCTGATTGACCAAGGGCATCAGATGACGTACCATGGCGGAGCTCGAATCACGCAAGCTTGGCTGCGTCAACAATATTGGATTCTAGGCGGGAATCGAGCAGTCAAGAAACGGCTTAGAACCTGTATCAAGTGCAGACGTCACGATCCAATAAAACAAGAGCAGTTGATGGGAGACTTGCCTGCAGCACGCAGCAATCCAGCACGACCTTTCTATCACTCAGGGGTTGACTACACTGGCTTTGTCAACGTCAAAACAAACAAAGGTCGAGGAGTAAAGACGACAAAAGGATACATATCGGTGTTCGTATGCATGGCCACGAAAGCTGTGCATCTGGAATTAGTGTCAGATCTGAGCTCCTCAGCATATATAATAAATGAATATAGGAATGTCGATTTTGGGGGTGCAATTTTCCCGATGTGAAACTGAACCCATCTTGTTATTGATTGACTTTTTCATGTCATTGTATAACTGCTCATATCTGCTGTATGTTTGCTCATAATCTTCGTCTTCCTCGTACAACTCACTGTCAATTTCCCAGTGCAACGAGTCAATAGTTGACCACCTTTTGTGTACATTACGCAGCAGATCTTCGAGTTCCCATTTCTCAGAAATGCCCTCTAATTCTACGCTTTTGATTGTACGAGACAACGCTTTGAAGTTGTTTTTTTGTTTTCGCAGCATTTCTTCCAGTCTGCTTGCATTTCCTTGAGAAACAGTTTTCCACAGAGACGTGGATTTACTGTTGCAAGGGTTGCTGTTTGCTTGATCGGGGCCAACTGATGAGGTATTCGAAGTTTCTTGATCGCGTTCGCCAGATGTTGATGCTTGCAATGATGGATCGCCCGAAAATTGAACCCTCTTGCTGTCACTAGGAGCTTCCGATTCGTATCGCTCGATAGTTTCCCGTGCTTCAGTGTAGAAGAGTTTCGTCCTTTGATAGCAATTGTCGGTGAAATATCTGGCACTGCGAGTATCGAATTCACATAATCTCAAATGATTAGACTGGAACTCAGCCCAATAATTATCTAGAGTTTGTAGTCGTTTCTTGATATTGGATGAAGTCTTACGTTCTGCCGAATCTTTCTTGAAGTTCCTTAACAGCTGCTCCATTGCTTGCATGATTTGATCTTGATTTGCTAAAATGTTCTCCATTGTAGAGTTCATGATTTTTAGGTTTCTTGATTGATATTCCTGACCGCTGGTCAACAGGAAGTGCTATTGCGAACTCTCCGCGATATTAGCGCCTTCTCAATCCAACCGGTTAGACCCGCTTGTGGGAAGCCGGATGAACCGATTCGCAACCGTGGAAAGACGAGCAAAGCACCCTCTATGCTGATGCCAGAAGTCGATGGCTCGATGATGTTGGTAGACCGTTGACTGTCGTCCACAGGTCGTGTTTACAGGAACAACCACTATTATGTTTGCAAAGTGATTGGATCCTGCATCCGGCTCGAAGGACCATTAAGATGTATGGTCTAGGGACCTTACACCTTGAATTGTTGCTGATTGATACACTGATAACTGATTGATAGGTTTTTATTGATAGAAGTATGATTGCATGATAAATGAGTGCACGCGGTATGAATGCTATTCGTGTACTAACTTGGCCGGCCTGGCGCAGGTAAAATGCTGACATATTGATATGAATACTGTGCTGTGCTTGCACTGTACACACACCGTAGCATAGAATACATAGGTACTCCATAATGTCGATGACTTCTTTTTCTTCGACACCTTATTAAAATAAGTTACGAAAACAGACTGAAAATGTGCCAGAAGCTTGATTTTCATTTTTCCATTAGCAAAACTCATCGTAGGCTTTGATGTAATCCAGCTGTGATTTGTTGGGTAGCAAGCTTTCTACTATATCGGCCGCGCTCTCTTTCATAAACTCCGGTGTTAACACATCTTCATCACTGCGATTCGATTGAAAATGTATTCACATTTTCAATCGATTTATTACCAAACTTTTTGTTCGTACAACTAAAAATATTTAAAATAGCGCCAATTTACTAATGACAGCAAAGAACACAAAATAGTTTTTATTCTAATGCTAAACTCCTGTTCGAAAATCAAATAGGAGTTTGTATAGCATTGAGATGGAGTTCGAATATTATATTGGTGTTCATTGTCAAACACCAAAACAGTGATTAAAAGTGCTTTTTTTTTATTCACTGTTTTCAGTGAATAAAATAAGCTTTTTTAGAGGGGGAATGGTATAATAGTATATTATGCAATTAGTGAATAAAGGACGGATTTAAAGCGAGGGCCATAGGTGAATCACGAGCAAGTGAAGGATTCTATCGACTCAACGTGGAGCACTTCCGTCGTTTGGCTCCCAGGCTGGACCGGGCCGGGGCCGCCTTGGGGCGGCTCCTGCCCAATCTTGGGGGGCCAAACGCCTCCTGCCGGAGGCTCTACGCGGGGGTCGTGCGGTCCATGGCCCTTTACGGGGCACCGGCGCGTTCCATTAGGCTGCGGCCAGCCCGCCGGTTGAACGCGTCCCAAAGGGTCATGGCCATTCGGCTGGCCCGGGGATAACGCACGGTCTCTCGTGAGGCGGCGAGCCTCCTTGCCGGATTACCGCCATGGGATCTAGAGGCGAAGGTCCTCGCGCACATCTGGGAGTGGGGCGAGGAGATAAAGCGCCGGGGCGTAACTCCGCTGCCGCGAGAAATCGCGGCACAGCGGACAGAGCTCCGGCAGGATCTCATGGCGGCATGGAGAGTGCGATTGTCGCAACCCAGTGCTGGGCACGCCACAATTGCGGCGATAAGTCCCCTCTTTGAGGAGTGGCTGGAGAGGCGCCACGGCGTCCTCACCTTCCGCCTGACGCAGGTCCTCACCGGACATGGCAGCTTCGGGAGGTACCTGTGTAGGATTAGGCGGGAGGAAACGCCCGGGTATCACCACTGTGCGGATCGTCCGGAGGACACGGTGGAGCATACGGTGGAGATGTGCCCTGCTTGGGCGGAGCACCGCCGTGTACTCGTGGAGGCGATTGGCGGCACTGACTTCTCGCGTCCGGCCCTGGTCCAGGCCATGGTACAGAGCGAAAGGGCATGGGAGGCAGTCACCTCCTTCTGCGAAGCAGTGATGCTCGCGAAGGAGGAGGCGGAACGCGTGAGGGAGAGGCAAGGCCTGCGCCCTGGGCGTCGGGAATCCCAGGCGGATTCCCGGCCACCATAGGCGCGGGCTTGCGGACAGCGAGCAATGGGTAGCTCGCCGTCCGATAAGGACCAGGCCCGGGTCGCCTCAAAGAGATGTCAGCACACCTGACGGGGTCCGTTAGGACCGATGCCTGCCAGGGTTGCGGAATAGTCCGAAAGGGATACCGGGACCCTGGCAACAGGTAACTGAAGGAACACGGGTGGGTTTTAGTCAGTAAGAGTCTGACACGCCCTTCCGCTCCGCCCAGAGCGGGAGAAGTCATTTGATGATTTCCCACCCAAAAAAAAGGGAGTGATTCAAGTGTTAGAATCCTGAACGACGCGAGCGATTCATGGCCCTCGATATAAATCCGTTTTATTCAAGAGTTGCATACTATACTTTATACCATGACTACGACAAAAAGAATATGCAACTTCGAGTATGTTGTTATGTCAATTTTATGCCTTGTTTTTATATGTAGTACCTACACCGTAGCATAGAATACATACTCCATAAGGTCGATGACTTCTTTTTCTTCGACAACTCATTCAAATAAGTTAGGAAAACAGACTCTGAAAATGTGGTCAGCTTGATTTTCATTTTTCCATTTACTCAAACAAACAAACTCACACTCAAACTCATCGTAGGCTTTGATGTAACCAGCCGTGATTTGTTGGTTAGCAAACTTTCTACTATATCGGCCGCCCTCTCTTTCATAAACTCAGGTGTTAACACATCTTCATCACTTGAAAAAAATTTCAATCGATTTATTATTAAGTAACCCTAAACTTTTTGTTCGTACAACTTACAATATTTAAAATAGCGCCCATTTACTAATGACAGCAAAGAACACAAAACAGTTTTAATTCTAATGCTAAACTCCTGTTCGAAAATCAAATCAAATAGGAGTTTGGATATCATTGAGATGGAGTTCGAACAAATTGGTGTTCTAAATTCAAACACCAAAACAGTGATTAAAAGTGCTTTTTATTCACTGTTTTTAGTGAATAAAATAAGCTTTTTAGAGGGGGAATGGTATAAAAATAATTATTATAATTATAAGTAAGAATAAAAAAGACTGTAGTGTTGAAACAAGATCGATTTGTTTTTGCTATACTCCAACAGATACATCGCCAGTCGGCGATATAAATTTACTATAGCGACTTTAGACGTGATTTTTGACCTATGTATATGGTTCTTGTTACAGCGAAGTATATCTTTTATGTACCATATTTATGCAAAATAAAGATATTCTATTCTATCAAAAAATTGTGAAATAATAATAGTAACCTCTAGTAGAGAGAGTAGAGATCGTGGTTCCATCAGAAAAAGGACATTCAGATTTTCCCGACTTTGTTAATTTTCCGGGAAATCCTATTTACAGAATAAATAATTTCATTTCATATGAAACGCTAACTTTACTTAACAAAGTGAAATCTACAACTAAGTGTAGTTTCAGAAAAACCGAACCACGTCCTAATAGAATTTACTATTAGGCTAAGGCCTCGTTTACGGAGACGCGTGGCTTCGCGCGTCGCGTGCAGTGTGGCGTCTAGCATTGCGTTGGACGTTTTTTGCGTTCACAAAGAGACGGCGCGTGCAGCGGTCCGCGTCTTCATACGCACAAAAACAAACATATGATTAAGTACGAATTCGTTCATGGAGCCGAGGGTCATGGCGCGTCGCGTGAAGTGTAGCTGCGGACGCGGCGGTGGACGCGGCGAGATACGCGGCGGCGGACGCGGCTAACCCTGCGGGGGGTAGAAAGGGGAAGGGGAGGAGCATACGTGAAGGCGGCGTGGCGTGACCGCGTGACGCATACTAGTTTGCAATCGGCAACGAAGGGCGAGCGACGCTGCGACCGACGCCGCGTGCGGCGCTGCGACTGACGCACCGTGCAACGCGGCGTCGTCATCCGCAAATAATGATACATTTCAAACAAACGCGTGTAAAAACGCCTCTCCGTAAACGCTCTCATACAACGCCGTAAGTTTGAATTTAGTGCGGGTCGCGCCTCCGCACGCGACGCTCGAAGCCACGCGTCTCCAGAAACGAGGCCTACGTCTTACTATAACCTGATTCCTCACTCACCTCAGCATTAGCAGATCGCCACGCTGCCGCCTGTGCCCTGTCCCCTAAGGCTACGGCCTTAGCGCGGTGCACAGCGGGCGGGATGGCCGCTTGTAAGCGTTGCTGAGCGGATGTGAGCGAACGAGCGAATTCCGCGTCTTCTGTGTTGTCGCGTTCCGCTCCGCCTACTAAGAGGACGCGGTTGGCGAGTCTGGGGGGCAGAGAGTATAACAATAAATTGAATAAAATCACAGGATCATAATATGTCCTGCCAGGGTTGCGGGAAAGTCCGAAAGGGATACCGGGACCTTGGCAACAGGCAACTGAATGAAAACGGGTGGGTTTTAGTCAGTAAAAGTCTGACACGCCCTTCCGCTCCGCCCAGAGCGGAACAAGTCACTGGATGATTTCCCACCCTCAAAAAAAAAAGGGTCAAATTATGTGACATGAAAAAAAAAGTTCTACACATCGATGCTGCCATCTAACTTCAGAAAGTAACAATAATAAGTAAAAACCTTTTTAAAAACAAGATTTTAATAAACTAAAAAGGGTTTTCCCAGGGCCACCTTCCGACTCCATTATCAGACCCTGAACACCACCTAGTGTCATAAGCACTTGTTAATATTAGGTCTTTACCTATGAAATTGCCGTTTTGTATGAAAAAATTTAATGTATTTTTTATTTGTATTAATCGAAGTAATCACCCATGCAATCAATGCATCTTTGCCAACGCAGTGGCAGTTTATTGATGCCCTTCTTAAAGAAATCAGCTGGACGGGAGGCAACAAATTCTTCAAAGGCATTTTGTATTGCCTCTCGGGTATTGAATTTTTTTCCCGCCAAGAAGTTATCCAAATTCTGGAAAAAGTAGTCGTCTGTAGGCGCAAGGTCTGGTGAGTAGGGCGGATGACGGAGAGCTTCCAACCCCAGTTCTTGCAACTTGGAGACCGTCTGCTGTGCAGTATGAGGTCGCGCGTTGTCGTGCAGGAGCAGCGGAGACGAGCGATTGACCAATGCTGGTTGGAGATGTGCCAGCTTCTCCATCATTGTGTTCAGTTCTTCACAGTACACATCTGCAGTAATGCTCACCCCGTTTGGTAAGAAGCTGTGATGAATCACACCGGCGCTAGACCACCAAACAGTGACCATCACTTTTCTAGGGGTAAGTTTTCGTTTAGAGCATTGTTTAGGTACTGAACCAGGATCCAACCAACTTGCTGAGCGCTTGCGGTTATCAAACAGAATCCATTTTTCATCGCAGGTAACAATGCGGTTCAAAATTCCTTCATTTGTGTGACTGTTGAGCAGTGCAAGGCACGCCTCGACGCGTACTTCGGGCTGGCGATCATTGAGTTCGTGGGGCACCCATTTGTCAAGCTTTTTTACCTTGCCAATTTGACGCAAATGGACCAATATTGTTTTGACGCTAACGTCGAAAGCTGCTGCTAATTCAGCCGTAGATTGTGTATCATCAGCTTCCACAATCGCCTTTAATTCGTCATTGTCGACCAAAGTCTTCGGACGACCGCGAGGTTCATTTTTCAGGTCGAAATTTCCAGAACGGAAGCGAGCAAACCAATAACAGGTGGTGCGTTGGTTTGTAGTGTTAGCTCCGTAAACGTCGTTGATGTTGCGTGCCGCTTGTGCCGCGTTGCTGCCACGACGGTACTCATATTCCATAATTACTCGAATTTTTAACGTATCCATGATGACGAAAAAGATTGAAATGCGATGAAAATGTAACACTAATCATTAAAAAAATGAATGTTTTTAAAATAAAATTAATTTGAAATTAGAATTCTTAGCCAAACAAAAATTATTTTGATTTGAAATGGCCAGTACTGCAGAACGGCAATTTCATAGGTAAAGACCTATTATTACAGTCAGTGGTGTGTTGACAATTAAGTTTTATCACCTTATTTTCCGTGTGGGTATTACATAGACCTATTACATAGCTAATGAGTCCAAACACGATGGTGCTATCTTGTTTTATTGAGGAGTTCCTATGGCCAAATTCCGGCTCCATCATCAGACCAGTTCCATGGTATAATTTTTTCAAAATGTCTCGGTAGTTATATAAGTATGCCAAGTTTCACCTCAATCGCACGCCGGGAAGTACTTGAAAATGGATGACAATTGGAGTAACCGGAAATACATACGAACAGCGGAAGCTAATATAAAGCTTGTAAAAAGTATCGATCAATCGCGGAAAGCGCGAAAAACACGCGAGTATGTTAGTTTCAAATGCCTATCACCGACGCTGCGTATTGCGAGTGCTTTGGATTTCTGCGAATATAGAAATGAATATAGGAATGGTGGCACGCACAATGGTCCACCTTAGGGACTAAGTGCGGAAACCAAACCCGTAACATAGAACATAGATAGGAATGGTGGACATGTGTACCTGGCGATAGCAGAAGTATTGTCGACCATCTTCTGCGAGTCGTTGTTGCGGATCGCATCCTCGCAGAGGTAAGTGTGCTTCTGCATCAGTTCACCTGAGAATGAAGACGACAGTTACAATACAGAGCAATAAAACATTTGAGACGACGTCAACTGCCTGACACAACTGGTAAAAACTTTCGAACTTCCATTAATTTATAAAACAACCCATATAGTTAACTGATCATGAGATAAGATAAGATAATCGTTTATTTTCTCACCACAATATAGGTACATTAGAGAGGTATCAAAACAGATTACATAGCAACAATAATAGGGAACATGAATGTATTTTTTTAATATTTTTATTCGATAGTTTACATCGTCAAATAATAGTAAAAAAAAGCAATTTAAAGTACTTTTACGTACAAAATTTTTTTTTTTTAAATATCCATCCGATCCGGGCTATTTAAACGCCCTCCATTTGGCGTGCTTGGTGTGGTGACGTCATAGACCATGAAAACAAACCAGCAACTGTCAAGACAACGTCAAACACTCCTTTTTGTAGGAGCGTTTGACATTGACTTGACACTTGTTGATTGACTTGACATTGACATTTTGATTCAATTCAAGAATTTGAATTACCCACAGTTTTTTGGGACTTTCTCGCTCAAAAAGAAATTTTATTCAAAAATATTGATGGAGGCATAATTCTGAAGTAACATAGTTTATAAAAAAAATATTTGACCCATATTTGAATCACATGCATGTTTCCTATTATACTGTGGGAGACTGGTGCCTAAACTAGACGTGAGGTCTGTATTTCAGGACACCAGGTTTCCATCCCTTGGGTAAAGCTTACATTAAACCTAAGCTAACATAGGGTTAAGCTTACATAAGATGCCACACTAGTTCTCCGAGTCATCATTTCAGCCGAAGGACCTCCACTGGCGAAAATAGGCATCAAGCCAACATTGATGTCACAATAAGATTGATATAATCAAGATTAACCATGTTATTTAGGCCAACGAGCTGCTCCAGTAAGACATTACCTACATACAAATAGATATATATTTCCTTACCAGCAGTCCTGACAAAGTCGAGTGGGTCAACGGCCTGATCACACAGATCTCTGACGCGAAGTACTGCGTCTGCGTACTGGTTCTTAAGATTGTTGAAATGCTCTTCGGCTACCTGGAATAAAAGTAGTTTGAAAAGATATACATCAATGAGCAGCAGGTCGCCGGGAGCGTTGAAGAATGAGCGAAGTGACGCCGGGAGCGTTAACGAATGAGCGGCTGGACGACGGGAGCGTTGAAGAATGAGCGACGGAACGCCGGGAGCGTTGACAAATGAGCGGCGGGACGCCGGGATCGTTGGCGAATTAGCGGCGGGCGGCCGGAAGTGTTGACGAATAAGTGGCAAGAAGCTGGGAGCGTTGACGAATGAGCGGCCTGCATTGCGCCTCGGTGAGTTGCCAGCCGCGCTCATACCTCAGGCGCGGAAAAGCGTCCCGGTCAAATTATATTAGGTATAATATTGAAGGGCAAAGTAAGTTCTTTAGTTTTATCTCACCTTGCTATCCGGGTTGTACAGCCTGATCTTGCCAGCCGCAATCAATTGTGGAGACAGTTTCTCCACCTGCGAAAAGAAACAGAGTTTAGATGAGACTTCACTAGAGTAGGTACTGACAATGCAAGCGGTAATTTCTTTTTAGATTAAATGTAAGAGATTTTATATGATTCGATCACGAATCTCATACACTTTACTCTTTGCTATGTATCAGAAATGTTTCTGAACATCCCGTGATCCATGTCCCATAATTGAGTATAAAGTTGAATGTTTCTGAGTGCCTGTAAATGCTTTGAGAGAGTTTATATGACCTGCTGCGCATTATGTATGAGCTGGTCCGCGAGCCGCTTGTTGTGTCCCACGCCGGCCGCGACCACGCCCGCGGCCGCGGCCGCGCGCTGGCTGAAGGCGGCCAGCGCGGCCGCGCGCTCGTGGAACTGCGCCTCGCGGCCCGGGGCGCCTGGAGGGACACAGTCTTATTGTTAAGAAAATATTAGAAGTCTGCAGAGGGCTAGACAAGTGATAATCGCTTTGAAAGCGTTTCGTATTTCTACGACGACTTTCAACAGGATTGGCATAAGCTTTTTGATAGCTTATGCCAGTCATATACATTTTTTACTTTTTCCATCATCGTTACCGCTGATAGAATGTCACATTGTAATGGCCTCAGAACTCGGAAACAATGAGAACCTTTTATGTTAACTATTTTAAGAACAAAGCTTTTTTATGTAAATTTTGAGTACTCCTATGACAAATGCAAAATGTTATTTTTATTATGCTGTTTGTTACTGATAAACAAGTAACGGATGAAAGAAAGAATGGACATATCGCAGAAGACGTATCGATAATTATTTCGGATCCCTAGTTGAACGCGACTAAACGCGATGAACGCAACCGCAGCGACGCGGGCACCGGCGGCCGGCGCGCACGCTCGTCGGTGCCGAGACAGCGCACGTATCGATCGTAAATCGTATAAATGTCGCGATCGCGTGTGTCCACCATTATATGTATACGTCGTCTCACATTACAATATACTTAATTAACAAGTTGAGGTATTATTATCAGTGATAGGAATAGGTAGTGCCTATTTGCCTAAACTGCGAAGAACAGAGACAAGAAACGGAGACTTCCTTATGACTAAATTTTTTCCGGGACTTTTAAATACATTAAAAAAATATGTTATTTGGAATAAGTAATTCGTCTATATTTACCTAAAGTTTGCGACTAGACATAACATAATAAATAACATTCACAGTCGTTACAACCATAAAAGTTTCAGATTTTTTTTTTTGGAGATTATTTTGTAAATGACTTGTTGATCTTAATACTATGAATTACAATGTTTGTATAGGGAGCCGTACACGTTTCGAAGTAAATATCTTCTTTCTAGCTCACTCTCGGCTACGTTTAATGAGATTTCTAAAGTTCAAATGTATAATTTAAATAAAAAAGACATTTTGTCTTTAAAATAATAAAACGGTAATTTTTATAATTTTAGCATTCTCTATAGTAAGACGAATTTATCATTTCAAAAACAAACGGTATTTGTATTTTATCTTAATGAAATATATTTCTAAAGTATATTTAAAAATGTGCATGATATTAAAATAATGGCCTTATCACATTGTTTAGTAACACACTTAAACTTTAAAAACATCATTTAATCTTTATTGCACCGAAAGTACAATACGACTTTTACGGCAGCGCATTTCGTTATCTAAATATAGACGAATTACTTATTCCAAAAAACATATATTTTTAATCTATTTAAAAGTGTTGTCCCGAATTTCGGGACAGATGTCCCGGAAAAAATTTAGTACTGAGGAAGTCTCTGTTCTTCGAAGTTTAGGCAAATAGTGTGCCTATTTGCCTATTCAGTTATTATCATAATTCCTAATTGCCTCAGTACCTATTCCTATCACTGATTATTATTTACTGCCTTAACACTAGTAAATGTAAGCCAATAAAAAAAAATTGTAACTTACCCATAGGCGCGTTAACAGCATCAGTGAAGTGTCTGAGTGGTGCAGCCACATCTATAAACTCTTCGACCACTCGGTTAACTACGGCGCGTTCAGTAGCTCGCTTCAATTCATGTAGTTTGTCTGTCAGTTCCCTGCAACAAGTACCGTGATAATAAAAAACTTTATCAGAAACTTATACATCAAGCCTTTGAAACTGTCAAATGCAAGGAAAAAGGAAGAAACAAGACTGTTTGCGAGTTCTGACTTGCTAATATTACAAGTACTATAATTTTCATTAAATATTTTGCGATAAGGTTTGCATAAAAGATGGCTTTCGTGAAAAGTCGAAAATATCAATAATACTTCACCTACTTGAAAATCTTTTAACACCAACAGAACCAAACCCAGTTGTTAAGGTGAATGTTATTGGTTAATGGTGAGAAATGTCCAACTTCATCCTAACTAATATTATAAATGTCCAACTTCATCCTAACTAATATTATAAATGTCCAACTTCATCCTAACTAATATTATAAATGTCCAACTTCATCCTAACTAATATTATAAATGTCCAACTTCATCCTAACTAATATTATAAATGCTTGTTTATTTTTTATTTGTTTCGCTTTCACGCTAACACGGCTGAACGAATTTGGCACATGAGTTGTTAGACACATTAGGACATAAGATAGTTTTTATTCCCACAGGATCGAGACTTATGCGGGTGGAAACGCGCAACTAGTAAATTTTAAAAATACCCAATGTTTGACATCGGCCCATATCCAACAGTGGACTCGAATACGCGTAAACTGCAATAGTACTGTGGCGGTATCTACATCGCCACATGTGAACTACGCATCCAAGACCTGACGTCACACAAAAATTCTGACGTCACATAAATCCTGCATCGCGCAATTAGAGTTTACCGTGCAGTGAACATATATACAAAAACCCAATATCAATCATTAGGCAGTTGCCCGCCAGACACAACACCCGTCTGGTCGGAGGATCCTCCCTTTTCTATGGTGGATGAGTGAACTTTACACCCTGTTCCTCATACCCCTAAAGTACGTACCTGGTAATAGCCCTCGCCTCCTCACTGTCCCCCTTCCCGCTGGCGCACAAGTCGCCCAACTTGTCGGACAGACGCTGTACCTCGGAGCACAGCTGAAGAACCTCCGCTTTTTCACGACCTTGAAGACCGTCGGCGATCTGTAACAATATTGATTACGTAAGTATTGGAAATTATCGATACATTATATCGACAAAACAACAAACAAGAAAAGCGATCCCACAGACATTAGGATAATGTTAGACTTAAAACATAACAACATCACCAGAGATGCCTATAGCACACCCACATTTCACCATTTATGTTTAAGTCCCATATAATGAGGGGCGAGCCTATTGCCATCAACCGGGCACAAATCCAGACTCCGGGCTACTACTGAGAAATTCCTGACGGAAAACACAATAACACTTTGCACGACCTGGGAATTGAACCCAGGACCTCATAATCAGCAAGAGCGCTTGCGACAAGCAGACCAACAACGCAGTCCATTTAAAAAATCTATGTTTTTTGCCGTTTCACATCCTAACTAATATTATAAATCCGAAAGTAAGTTTTGTGATTTTGTTACACTTGCACGCTAAAACTGCTGAACAGATTTGGATGAAATTTGGCACATGAACTGGAATAGGACATTTTATCCCGTGGGATAATCTCCGACCTCCACGCGGGCGAAGCCGGCAAAAGCTAGTTAGGAATAATGCAGATGGAGAAGAAATTTCTTACAAAACCATAGCAAGCGAATGGTACAGGTCGATTCAAACTAAATGGCGGCTCGGAAGTTAGCTGTTGGCCGCAGTACCCAGCCCTCCCCCCGCTGACACATACAATTGTTACTGCGCAGCGACTCGCCTCATGTTCCGAGCCGCCATAAAGCAAGGTTCAAAACTATTTCGTTCTGCATGTATTCCTTCTTCTACACCATTTGAAGCAAATTCAATAATATTGTGTGTAATATTATGTTTTAATTACCCTCTGTCCTTGAGAGACGATGCTGTTGATGGCCTTCTGACCTTCCACCCTGGTGACTGGATCCGCAGCCGGGTGCAACAACCACTTGTGAGCTGTCTCCAATCTATTTACAAAAAATATTATTTAAAACTCTATTTTATCACGGCATAAATCAAAATCTAGATTCAACTAAAAACAAACTAAAAATAAACACAATGTTTTAAGGCTGGTATTATGATGATATACCCTCACCTGGCCTGCATGGTCTTCCCGCCCTGCTTCTCCACGGCTCGCACGCCCTCGTTCACAATGACATCCAGCTCGTTGATTTGGTGGCGCAGATCCGAAGCCAAGTTCAGTGCCTGGATGTTTAAATAATGTTCAGTTAAGCTGGAAACTTACGGTATGTAGGGGAAATCATCATCTGCCTAGCCTTTTCCCAACATTGTTGGGGTCGGCTTCCAGTCTAACCGGATAAAGCTGAATACCAGTATTTTACATGGAGCGACTGCCTATCTGCCCTCCACAATCCAGTTACTGGGTAACACGATACCTCTTGGTAAGACTGGTTGTCAGAGGTCTTTCGAGTCTTTCGAGGTTCTGGCGACCCGTAACAACTGCCAAAGATCTACAAATGACAGCCGGGACCAACACCTTAACGTGCTTTCCGAGACACGTACGAGTCTCGGTATGTAAAGATGGTCACCCATCCACGGACCAACCCTGGCAAGCGTAGCTTAACCTGATGGATCAACCATGGTATGGATCGATGGTATGTAGGAGAAATATATATAGTTTATATTGGTGGTTAAGTCACCTTAGCTTCTCTGCCGTGTCCGTATTGTCGCTCATCGCACAGATGGTCGGCGTTTATACCGCCAGATCTGAAATAAATACAAAATAAAGAGTTATTAAGAGTTTACGATGGTTTAAGGTGGAAGAAGAAGAAGAAGAGTCGCACTAGCTTCGCCAGTATTTTATGCATTTGTCGTATTCTTTGACTTCACATTGAATAGAGATGACTTAAACCTAAATCCAGTGTGAGTTATGTATACAGGGTGTTAGGGTAAACACCGTTATCCTTGAAAACAGTAGTTTGGTGTCATTCATAGATCGTAAAATCAATGGAAAATTGCAAACATTTTTTTCTTTTTTTTTTAACTACATTTTACCACAAAAGACGCAAGTTCTTGAGTCTCAACACGGGCGGGGGGTGCGGGACGTGATCTGACCGGCTGCGAGCGCGACCCTTCCCTCAGTTAGTCAGCTGTTTCGCTAGCGAGCACGGTGCCGGATAGAATTTTTTTTAAATCTTATAACGTTTTTTTTTGTTGTTACTCGGTCATTTGTTTTTATATTTATGTCAACTACCCATGCTTTGAGTGACAACGGTGTTTACCCTGACAACCTGTATTGTGTGCTTTTTAGTCTGTGCTGAATAAATGTATTTTCTTTCTTTGTTCCAGTGAGCTAGCCGCCCGCCTCACCTGGCCAGGCGCCGCGCCGCGCCGGCCGGCTGCGGCGCCAGATGCTCGGCGGCGCGCTGCGCTGACGTCAGCACGCTGCGCAGCGCGCGCTCGCCGTAACCATTGCGTTGTGCGTCCGAATCCTAGAGGACACAAATTACAGTTATAAATGAGAAAATAGAGAAACATCGATCCAATAGATCTACTGTTTTTTCAATGGCAATCCTGTTTTCCGTTTTAGTCCATATTTCTACAGAAGTAAAATATCCAAAATGCTTGTTTCCTGCTATTCGTGTGGGTACAAACAAGGTATACCGTCTACTGATTATATGTGTTTAACCCAAAACACACACTTTTACCTGAATATAAAATAACATCATGCCTGTATTCACCGAAGAGTTAAACAGGGTTACACGACATTGGTCAAGTCTGATATTTGCCAAATCGGCAATTCGTCAAATTTTATATTGGTCAAAGCTGTAGTTCGTCAAATCCTCAGACCAACAAAAAAGGAAAGACAGATCACGCCGTACATCCAAAGTGAAGCCACAAAACCAAGCTCCTGCAAGTAAACACACAGGCTCACGCACACACCTACACTAAAACCAAGCTCATCGCTCCTAGTACGTCACGAGTCGTCGTCAAGCTAACATCACCAAAACAAATATAATTATGCCTTCCTGTGTAGTGAAAACGTGTAAAAACAATACTAAATCACAGAAAAGGTCTCACGTAATCACTTTTCACTTGTAAGTACTTAAAATAACATCGTTTTTTAATTTAGATAACTATGAATTTTAGGTTATTTGGAACAAAAAACCTGAACGAATGAACGAACGAAAACAGTGACATTTAAAGAGCGAGGGTTGCCATAATATGATTTCAAATTTCCCCATTCGATATTTTTTACTTCGAGTAATTATGCCTGTTTTTATATGCATTTAATATTTTAGATTTCCATATAATACTGAAAATAAAAATAAATGGATAGTAGCTAATTTACTAACCTATTTATACACATATATATTCTTAGGGACCAGAAGCGGTATTTATTAAAAAGAAAACAAATCACTGAATAATCTAAAAGTTATATTTCTCGCAAACTGTTTTTAATTAACAATACGCACATAGGTAACTAATAAGTAAGCACATAAGAATTATATAAAGCACGACCCTATTCAACACTATAACGTCCTTAGAATACGTCCGTTGCGTCCGACAGACAAGCCGATAATGAACCCGTTCACAGCGCGCTATGCCTTTTTATACACGTTCACTCGCCGGGTAGATTGGAAGGGGAACTATCTAAGACGGCCGTTCCTGATAGCGTGACGTCCTCGGCCGCAGCATTATTCCCATCATTCGCATCAAATCCATCTCTTACAACTTGGCCATCGTCATTAATTTGATCATCATCATTATCTGAAAATACATAAGAGAACACGAGTATTTAAATAACATGACCACTATGGTTTGAAGCTTATTCAACCAGAAGTAACTTAGAGTTCACGAATTTGACCAGTGTTCCAGGCACAAGCGTGCACTCAAGCGCCAGCAACAAAGACCACCAATAGTCACTCTTAAAGTTGAAATAGATTCAAACCCAAGAGATTCAATGCATCGCTAATGATAGAATCCGGATTTCCATCACTCGCCATACACTGTTATCGACAGAGGCCCAAATGTTCGCTTGTCGTTTTCACGAATACATAGTAGAGGCCCAATGGTTATGCTTACTATGAATTAGTGACACATCGCGTCATTGAGACAGAGGCCCAAAAGTTCTGCATATCTCCACTATGACCGCGGAACAGAGCAGAGGCCCAAACGTTAGCATACTCATAACAAATAACTCGCCACTTTCAAAGAAAGCTGAGCACGTCTCCGGCGTCCACTCGCCATGCCATAACATCATATGTTCGGCAGCTGCTTGAGTCTTTTTGCCATAAGACCCAGCTAGTAACTCTAGCTCATAACGGTGGTGTGGCAGCACTCGGACAACCTTATATGGGCCGCGCATGCCGGAGTCTAGTTTTCCAGTGGTTTGAGCAACTTTGCTTACAAACACGAAGTTACCAACAGTAAACGTTCGTGGCTGCCTTCGATCTTCATTTACATAAGCATCCTGATAATGCTGATTGGCCGTGAGAAGTTCAGAAGCTCGTTGTCGTCTTAGAGTTAACAAGGCTTCTCTATTGGGATGCGAGTTTTCGAGTGCAACGTCTCGCACCAATGATCTGATGACGGGGGTAGCCGCGTCTATGCCCACCAGCAGCTGTAGTGGTGAAGTCTGGGTAGTGGCTTGTCGGCAGATGTTGAGGGTGAGCTGCACCTTCCACAGCACATCGGACCATTGCGAGCCTTTACTGCCGACCTCGATCCGCAGCATGTTAAGAACTGTTCGGCAGTATCTTTCCACTTGGCCGTTTTCGCGATGCATACCCGGCGTAATGAAGTGTATCGAAGATCCCAAGTCAGTGACCCAGTTTTGAAAAGCTCTACTGTCGAACATCCTACCACGGTCACATACTATCATAGATGGGGTACCAAACAGCGATACTGCGTTAGAAAATACACGCTTTAACTCATCAGCGTCTTGCCTATATAACGAGTAAAGTAAACAATACTTAGAAAAGGCATCTATTAAAATTAAAACGTATTTAAAACTATTTGATTCTGGAAGTGGTCCAAGAACATCGGTATGTACAACAGAAAAAGGAATTTCTGGCTTAGACCACGACTGGATTGGCTGAGAGGGAGCCCTAGGAACCCTTTTATGTGCCAGACATATAAGGCAATGACTTATATACTTCCTCACGAATTGCCGTAGGCTCGGAAACCAAAAATGTCGTAAAATCAGGTCAGTAGCTCTGCCTGTACCAATATGATCATGATCGTCGTGAAAAACCCTTAACAGACTGAGCCTATGACCCTTCGGGATGAAGCACAAAAGTCGCGGTTCTTCCCCAGTAGGTATAAATTTGTAGTAAAATAAATCATTTTTGATTATGTACCTCGTTTGGTCTAATTGTCCTTCCCTCAATTTAGACATCAATTCCTGAGTCTCCGCGTCAGCGGTTTGAGCAATCTTCGCCCAGTTGTTAGGATTTCGGATATGAGAGACATTATCGGTAAGAGGAGGAGGGTTACGGCTTAAAAAATCCGCGTGTTCCATTAATGAACCCTTCCTATAATCGAGAGTGAATGTAAAATCCTGCAAGTAAACCCACCAGCGCGCGACCCGGGGCAACAAGTCTTTCTTTCGCTCCGTTAACTTTAAAGAATTGCAATCCGTCACTATCTTAAAGTGAATACCAATTAGATAGTGGCGAAATTGCTGGAGCGCACGTACAACTGCCAACGTTTCCAATTCGTAACTATGGTACCGCGATTCCGCGCCCCGAGTGGACTTACTAAAATACCCAACAATCCCCTTTCTCCCATCGCTATGCTCTTGGAGTAAAATAGCTCCAAATCCAACAGCACTAGCGTCTGTGTGAAGTTCCGTAAGCAACTGGGGGTCAAATATCGCTAAAACCGGTTCATTAGTTAGGCAATTTATAATATAGTCGCGAGCAGCGTCCTGCTCAGAACCCCACGAAAAAGGTATACCCTTCCTCAGCAGCTTTGCTATGCTTGCCGTCTTAGAGGCATAGCCAGCAATATAACGGCGAAAATACCCTGCGAGACCCAGAAACTGGCGAACCTCTCTCACATTTGTGGGTTTTCGAGAACGTACAAGTGCATCTACTTTACCTGGACTCGGCCGTACCTGACCATGTCCAATCAGTCGCCCTAGGTACTCAATCTGTACGTCTAGAAAGGTACATTTTTTTTTAAGTTTATGGAAAATCCCGCGGCTTTAAGTATCTGTAAAACTTCCCTTAACGTCTTAAGACCCTCATCTACCGAGTTGGACAAGATCAGTACGTCATCGATGTAGGTTAGGACCCTACCAGTGTCAATGAGAGGTTTTAATGTTTTAGATATTATCCTCTGATAGACGATCGGAGCATTGGCCAGGCCATATGGCATTTTTAAATACTCATACTGGCCTTCAGGCGTTACGAAGGCAGTTTTGCTTATGGAATCATCATCCTTCATAGGCACCTGGTGGAAACCGGTAGCCATATCAATACTAGTGAAGATTTTGAAGCTACCAAGTCTATCGATATGGTCATCGATCAGTGGCAAGGGAAATCTCTCTTTGATGGTAATAGCATTAAGTGCTCGATTGTCGATGCACATCCTATCACTCCCGTCCTTCTTTTTGACGAGGATGATAGGACTCGCGTAATCAGACTGTGATTCACGAATTATTCCCTTGCTGAGCAGATCGCCGACAATATTGCGAACCCTATTTTTTTTCATCCACTGAAAGCTTATACGGACGGTGAAATATCGGAGTGTTAGATGATAGTTTGATCTCCATACTACCTGTGTTCACAGTGGAGGTTGCCGTACCGGAAATAAACAAATCAGAGAACTCTTTAATCATTTCTAGTAACCGATCTCTATCGGCACCCACTAAAGGAGTTTTGATACACTCATCATCAACAGTGTTCACAAGCTGCACAGTTAACTGAATGTCTGACCTGCTAAGCCGCTGCTCAGTACTGGTACGAGTGTAAATCAACCCTTTTCGATTCAGGACATCAGTTCCAATTAGAATAGGCGCATTGATGCATTCAGCAGGGACAACATATAAATCAATTTCCAATGATACTTCTGGGAACTCTACGACTGTCGTGATAACAGAGGTTGATTCAATTACCTGACTTCCTATCCCGCGCATCAAGCGATAAGCTGGCATACGATTAAAATTAAAATGATTTAGCACTTTTTCCGAAATTAAAGAAATATCAGAGCCGCTGTCAATTAAAACATCAACAGGCACCTTCTGTACAACAGCTGAAATTACGTTATTTTGTCTGGGGTCGATTCGGAGCAAAAATTTACCTCATTCGTTTTCTTATCATTAGTCTCAGAACGCTGTTTTTGGAAACACGAATCGATAGAACACGAATTGCAAAAAGTACATCGTTGAACGGGTTTATTGGGTTTATCGCTTGATGTCGGTGGATCTGACTTAGAAGTACTGGGAGCCTGAACTGAATTTTTAGACTTTTTGGGACAATACCATTTCTTATGACCCGTTTTGCCGCAAATGTAATAAGTGACATTGCTATTGTCTGACTTAGGTGCCTCACGTTTACGTTGGTTCGATGACTTATTAGAGGAGGCACGATCACGAGCAGTATTGTCATGTTTGGGTTTGACATAAACTGATAAAAATTGTACGAGATCTTTACATGCTAACTTAGCGTTGGTTGCCGCTGCCTTGACTTGGGGATCGCTGATACCTCGAACTACAATGGCCGATTTTAACTCATCGGATAAACCTTGAACTATATTGAGACGCAGCAAGGATTTACGTGCGTACTCTGCATAAGTTGGGTACTTGTTTGAGTTTGTACACATAACCTCATAAAGTATGGATGCACAATCGATGTTACGGGGACAAAGAGATCTAAATTCAACCTTGAAGTTGCTCCAGGATCTGTCACTTGTCACCCAGTCATTTAACCACGATCGCGCATCACCACGCAAACAAGAACCAATCCGTCCCAGGCATTCGCGATCATCCCAATTATTTATTAGTCGGCCACGGTCAACCTCAGCGCACCAGACATCGAAATCTTGGACACTTGGATCAAATGGTGATATGTAGAAGTTATGAGACTTTGTTTTTAATAACGCGCTTAAGGCACCAACAATACTATTCAAAACGTCTCTATCCTCGCTATGAATATCTGTTGCACGCGAATTATTTTCTGCGGTAACCTCGTTAGTTATTGTCTCGGTTATGCCAGAATCTCGCTTACTAGCAGGGATTGGTTCGGCCGGAAAGGAGGACAATAACCGGCTTTCGCTAGTTGGATGCAACGGACTATCATTGCTAGATGCTGTTGGTAATCTACGCTCAATTACTTCTAACCTCGTAAGAATTCGATCAAGGGCTACATCTCGCGAGTTGTCGCGGCGATCATACGAGTCTTCGCGATATCTACGACAACGAGAGCGACTATCTGGGCTATGCAAGACACTACGACGTCTCGATGGCCTATCTCTACGGTCTAATGGACTGTTTCGACGGCGGTGTGCGACAATAGGCGGCGTATCACGATCATTCGAATCATCGCGACGATTTTTGCGAGTACCGCCACTAGATTGTCGCTCACGAGAGTGTCTACGTCCTCTAGACCGAGACGAACGCCCTGACATTTTGTAAGAAATATAACTTAGGTACTTACAGTTGAGAAGTTTGCACACAATAATCACAACACTTCACTTTAACACCGACACTGAGTATTCAAACAGATAGCAAAGCGGTTTAGAACGCGTGGCGATCCCACTTCTGATCTTAGGGACCAGAAGCGGTATTTATTAAAAAGAAAACAAATCACTGAATAATCTAAAAGTTATATTTCTCGCAAACTGTTTTTAATTAACAATACGCACATAGGTAACTAATAAGTAAGCACATAAGAATTATATAAAGCACGACCCTATTCAACACTATAACGTCCTTAGAATACGTCCGTTGCGTCCGACAGACAAGCCGATAATGAACCCGTTCACAGCGCGCTATGCCTTTTTATACACGTTCACTCGCCGGGTAGATTGGAAGGGGAACTATCTAAGAATATATATATATATTTTTAACACTCAATTGAAAATTAATGGATAATTCTAAGTGAAAGAGCGGAGTCTCCTAACACAAGCAATTCTTGCATAAAAGGTGATCTCATAAATGCACTTTGTACTTAATTTGTTTTTTTATTTAATTTGCAATGTAAAAAAAAATGTTTTTGTTTCGGAATTCTTCCTAAAAATTGAGGTACAATACCATACTCAACAATATCTTACTCGTACAATATTAGCCTACCCAAAATATTATTCCCCAAGTTATAGGGAAAAACTTTAACAACTGACAACCCTTTTTACACACACATAGATAAAAAGGTGGCTTCACTTTTGACGTATGGCGTGATCTGTCTTTCCTTTTTTGTTGGTCTGAGGTCAAATCGTATTTTTGTCCTATTACGAAATTTGCCTTATACGCTATTGGTCAAGTCCATGTACAGTCGAGTCGATAAAAAATGCGTTTTGAATTCACATAACTTACTTGTAGTCTTACAAAAGGAAAAGCCGCCTGCTGTAGGTTCCTATTTACATCATTAAAATATAGTAATTGAGTATTCTGAGGCTGGCAGACACTTCTTACAGATTCAAAGGAGGTAACAATCAAAACAGATTATGTTTTGATTGTTACCTCCTTTGAATCTGTAAGAAGTGTCTGCCAGGTAGAATCTAGGCGGAAAATGCTGGCTTAATAGAATAGCGTAATATGCCATCATTTTTTTTCCCGTCAATTATTTGACATTTCATTATTTGTAAATGACAACAATTACTCCGTTCAATTACTTAATAATTGGAATGATGACTGACGACAATTTGAAAAAAATTGTTAGGCTAACCACAAATCTAGCGTTACTGCCCTATCAGTATATTCCTGATGGATGGTTAGCAATAGTTGAGATGATGCCAGAAGATGATTGTAGGGCGGAAAAATTTCAAAAATATTTTACTGAACAATGGCAAATAAGGATTTCTCAGGTCATGTGGTGTTGTGCAAATGAACGACATCGTACCACCAACGCAGTCGAGGCTTGGCATCGGAGATTAGGGATTAAAGTTGAAGAAAAACATAAGCGAAATATTATTTAAATAAAGTTAAAAGACAAGATGAGAAACAACAGAGGAAAACATCAAATATTATAAAATATGCCAAAATGGAAAAATTAATAGAAATTTTTTTATCTAGAAATTATTTTATTATTGAGTGGAAAATTAGATGCGTTAAAGTGTTTAAAACAGTTGTGTTGGGTATGAATTCTCTGTAAACAATATGAATTGAATAAATGAGTTAATAAAAAAATAGCATGAGATACTTTCATTATTACAGTTGATTGTACTTAAATTACTTGACCAATAGCGTATTCGGCAAATTTCGTAATTGGACAAAACGACGATTTGACGAACTACAGCTTTGACCAATATAAAATTTGACGAATTGCCGATTTGGCAAATATCAGACTTGACCAATGTCGTGTAACCCGTTAAACAGATAATATACCTATAGTACACTCCCATTTCACCAAGTTCAAGTTTCAAGTCCCTTGTAATAAGGGAGAGCGAGCCTATTGCCGTCAACAGGGCACAGAGTTGAGAATTTCTAGATGAAACAACTCAATAACTCTTTGCCCTACCTGGGAATCGAACTCATAATTAGTCATCATCCCGCCTACTCATTCAATCTTAAAACTTTATAAAATCGAATACAAATCCTGCGTTAAATAACGCAGCAGCGGTCAGAAGTGGAATCCCAATCGTACAGACGAATAGATTGACGCTTCGGTTTAACTTACGACCTTCTTATAATAAGTCATTTCTATACTATAGACACACACACTCTCATTCGTTTGCAAATGATTGTATTTCATAAATTCAACCACTGGAGTATATGGCATAATAGCGTAGCGGTTATCGTATGTGGGTTTCATGCATAACAAGCCGCGGGTTCGAATCTGACGCGCGGTGATAGTTTTTTTTACGTTTTAAAAATTACTCGACTGATGACGCTATTGACTATAATTCCTTGTTAAGTTGGTCTTGTTCACTAAACTCGTAAAATTTTATGATTATACCCACATAAATAATTATAAGTTAGACGAATGCAGTAAACTTACGACTCATTCACCTGAGTCACCGCGACTAAGTATAACGTTATTGGTTGGTTGTTATTGTCATTGAGGGATAGTGACGTGTGTTAAATCTATTAGCTGTGTTGTGGTTCATTTTGAAAAATGCAACCAAAGGACATGACCAGTTCCTGCATTCGGATTCGGGAACTTGTGCAGGATTACAGTAAATACACTAAGATTTAAAAATAAAGATCAAATTTATCATGGATAAGTTATTCCGAATAAAGCCAAGGTTAAAATATCTGCAAAAACAGTATTTTAATTGCTTCCGCTTTTCTTTTAGAGTGTGTTTCATCAAATAGTTCCTATGCCGGAGTGTTGGTTCCACTGTTGTAGGACGAACATTTGTACGTTACGGCGCCACCTAATAGGTCCGTTGTTAAAGTGCCAACATTACGGCTTAAGAACTATAATGATGAAACGAACTCTGTAAGTACTTCCCGATTTTGACGTTCCATTGTATCTATAACCATCCATATTAAGCTACACATAGTATATGAAAAATAAACTAAGAACGAGTTATTTTCGATCAAGAGAATAAATGACATGGAATATAATTATAATGCATGTTTTGTTTATAATTAATTTGATTTATTTACACGCCTACAGGTTAGGTTTTTATTGATATTTGTGACGATCGAACACCATAATAGGTAATCACTGTGTATAAAGGACTGTTATTTCTTTGACAATGCATCTGACATTAGTGGCGAGACCAAAGGCACAATATATTAAGGTAGCAATCTTTTACATAAAATACCCAATTAATCGATTCGAGTTAAAGCATGAAAAATCGATTCACAAAAAAAATATTTTTGAATTGATATTTTATTATACCCTTTTTAACTGTGTTTGATTAATAATAACATAACATCACGCGTCTAATCCCTGAAGGGAGAGGTGTACCATAACTATCGAAATGAGGGTGTATACACCCTCATTTCGTTTGTAAGTCCCGTGCAATAGGGGCGAGCCTATTGCCATCAACCGGGCAAAAATCCGGACTCCACTTGCTACTGAGATATTCCAGATGGACAAACCCAATAACACTTTGCCTGACCCGGGAATCGCAGCCAGGACCTCATGCTCAGGTCCTGGGTGCGATTCCCGGGTACAGCGCTACAGCGCTTGTGACCACTAGACCTACGAGGCAGTCAAATGATTTCGATTTTAGTGTTATGGAAAAAATCGAGTATCATTTATCGATCTCAGATCGCCATTCACCATCCCTACTTGCACATCCGATCTTGTCGTCACGTTGTGTTTACATGTTCGTTGTGTAGTTACTGTTGATTTGTGTTCTATTTCTAACGACCATTGCTATTCTTTACGAACTGATATCTTCAAAGCCTGATTACCATTGCTATATAAAAAGGATTCATCTGTTTTGCTCTACGATTGATTGATGGATATTATGATGAGGTGCATAAACTGTGGTATATTTCGTAAGGCGGGTTCAAAGGCGTATTATTTCAGTGCTAACCTTACCCCTGCAAGCGAGACTTGCCCGGTGGTTGAATAATCAGGTATGTACTTAAACTACATTGGAACAATACTATTTAACAACAAGACAGCAGGTATAAAGTCTGACACAGCGGTTTGATTGCGTGTGAGCCAGCAAAACCTAATAAAGCAGCGTTTATTTGGGAAAAGGGTGGCAACGCATCAGCAAAAACCCTGGTGTTGTGGATGTCTATGGGCGGCGGTGATTGCCTAATGCCTAATTCCCGTAACTAAAAAACGTTCAAATTCAAGTCGCAGTCTCATCTCAGCGACAATCAATGTCAAAAACTTGTCTTAAACTCGATAAACACAACGCTTAGCGCCATCTCATATCGAAAAGCAGAGTTATTTAGTGAATACCAATCTTTATTTTTCTCAGTTTCCTGATCTTTTATACTCGTGAAACTTTTTTATCTGGAAACTGTAGAATACAACAATTGCAAAAATAAAACAATATTTGCTGCACATTGATTTCGATACCTATGCAGGCGCCCATAGTCCCACTGGTCATGTCATTTAAATATTGGAATGAAAGCGAATATTATTGCGCTTCGTAAAAGTGGACTTAATAATACATTTATACCTATATCACAATCTGACGAAACTGAACTGAGTGTGAGTATTATGATTTAATTATTTTATCAAACATTTATCTAATTAAAGTAGGTATAGCTGCTGATCTTTGTAGTTATTTTTTTACTGTTTTATATTTACCTTATGGTCTAATCTAAATACAGGAAAAAATAAATAGTATCATAGTAAATTTATTTACTTAGATAATTGAATAATAAAATAACATATTAATAAATAATTTAAAGTGCAATTTCTAATTTCAATAATTATAATTATGTTTATAGATAGTAGGTAATATTAGTATTTTGTTTAGTAGCCTAACAGTACTCCTTTTTGTTTTAGGGAAATACTGTGAGTCGGTGGGTCACAAAATATGAAGAAGAATAGCCGCCAGTCGAAAGTGAAGTGGAAGACCCCACCGCTGTAAAGAGGCGCAACGAGACATGGTCAGCGAGTATGAAACAAGTGGTTTAATACCGACAAGACGTTTTGCCGACTTATTCGACACGTCGTTACGAACCGTGAACCGTGCACTCCACGCTGAAGATTTGAATCACCGAAAACCAGCTCAAAACAAAAATATAAACACAAGATTTATACATATATTATATAGTAGCTGCACCCCGCGGTTTCACCCGCGTAAGTTTCGATCCCGTGGGAATATCGGGATAAAAAAGCATCCTATGTGTTAATCTAGGTAATAAACTATCTGTTTGCCAAATTTCAACCAAATCCATTCAGCCGTTTTTGCGTGATTGAGCAACAAACATCCAAACACACAAACTTTCACATTTATAATATTAGTAGGATGATTCAATATTGTAGGACCCATGCGTCAACGTTTACTTACTAAGTAAAAATTATTATTTCTTACTTTTCTTACTCGTACTAATAATGGGGTTATACAAAGTATTATTATGTTATAAATAAATTACAAATTGATTTTAGTAATATAAAAATTATATTGTGTCATACCCATAATATGGACTATTTTAAGGTTTAGTTTCAATCTTCTTTTCGTAATGAAAATGAATACTTAAGCTATAACCTCAATAAGTCCTTTGTTAACTTTGAGGTTTGAGATAGAACGAACTCACTCGCAGTAGAATAAAAGTAGTATTACTGAGTAATTTGTATTGTGACAACGAGTCCGCACTTTTTATATTTACGTGGGTAGATTTGCTAATTTTTTTGCATGTTACCCACACACAGAGTAATTAAAGCACAATATTATTATATTACTAAGATACAATATTTTAGTCTGATTGTCATAGTTCACTGATTAGCTACTTTACTTCAATATATTGTTCTATAGGAGAAAATGAACTGTTTTAACTAGAAGTTAATTTATTTAAACTTCTTATAATTATATCGAATAAAAAATTTGTTATCACTTATTGAACATTTTTATTCTTAACCCCATAATTCAATAACAATAAAGTAATTCTTAAATTATTATTTTCGTTTTAATAAACTAGAATAATAATATAATAATTATTATATTTATATAATAATAAAAGAACAGATGAAGATTATTGTTGAAAAGAAAAATAAAATATCATCTCGAGATTGGAACCCAGACCTATTTGTCTCACAATCCAATACGTTACGCTATCAGCTATTAGAACTTAATAAATTATAGTGAATTTTAGCAATGTTATGAACCTACCAAGGTCACACGTAATTACGTACTCTTGGGTGTGAAAGCGACGGTATGTTTTTTGTTTCGTTCGACGCCAGTTTGTGAACACATCACTTAAACACACCGTTGCAGGTACCGCACACAGACGTAGGTACGGCCTGCGGGTGTTTGAAGCAATACTAATCCTTAGCGTGGGATTGCAATTCTGGCCGCTTACTGTACCACTGTATAGTTCAAACAAAAACTCACATTAAGGAACTCGTGCGCAGCTCCCATCTTGGCGTGTATCTGTTGCTGCAACGCCTTCAGTACTGCAACGTTGTCTTTCTCACCGCCATCTTCCACGTATGACGTCAGTTGAAGAACACTGCGAACAATCATAGAACATTTTATTTATGACGGCACAGCAAGTGGCGTCGCCTCGTTTTGTAACGTTACTAGAATCACCGAAGAGGTCTGATAAGAGTAACACTGGCTGGTGACAGTCACTCTGGCAGAGCGTCGCGAAATAGTTGCGTGGCGGCTGTCTCTTGATGACAGATGTTGGCAAGGGAGCCGCTGTCGTACCACGTGCACGACGAACTGCTATAATCCGGCCAATCCGGCACAATTTTGTGAGTATATGTTCCTTGATCTTGATGATATGAAGCTGCTGAACCACTAAAACGATGACCACCTCTGGTAAAGATTATCCAGCTCCGTTACATATTTACAGCTTTAACACTTTATATACAACCGCTACCTTCTGAATCACATAGTGATTTAATCATTTAGAGTGCTAACCACTTATAAACGTGTTGATTATAAATTGTCAAATGTGGGCCATGACATAGTCTGTTGAACAAATTGACTACAGCTTAAATCGCTTTATATTCAAATCACAACGACCACTTTTTGACAATTTTATTTTATGAAATGGCTATAAATATTGATAGACAATTTTATTTTATGAAATGGCTATAAGACAGAGGGTGTGGTGGGTAAACCCACGACAGTACGAACATTTTTTTTAAAATATGTACTGTCAGGGAAATTTCGACTCACCGTATGATCTCATGTATTTCGTCAGCCATTCTCTGCGCTAGATAGTTTCTGTTCTCAGCAGCTTCCTCCATACCTTTGCCTCCTGCAATAAAAAAAAATGATGATAATTGTTTTATAAATAACCCTATGGACTCCGGTCTGAAATAAAATATTTTCTATTCTATCCTATAAATAAGGCTTCCGATCGAGTTTGAACCTTCGTGAATAAATCCATAAACAAAAATTTCTTAACACTTAAAATGCAGATTCATTTAAGTAAACATTACTTATTATAACACCTCTGTTTCCCAAAGGGAATCTTTGTAGACTTTTGGGGTATAGAGGCGGGATGTTAAGTTCTTTGTTTAAGTCGGGATCCTGCCGTTTTGCCGAAAAGATTTTGCCCAAATTTCACTACCCAAACAAATTTTAGCAACCTTTTTTTATACCAATGCAATGTTTGGAATGATTTTAGTACGCACATTTTCATTTGGTCAAATTTTTACTTGGCAGAATATTATCAAGGATAATGTCATTTAGGCATTTGGTCTTTAATCAAATGATTTATCACAGCAAACAATCTTTAGATAGGTAATAAACGTTTGGTCAAATGATTTGTTAGGTTAGGTTAGGTTAAAACTGTGACCTACTACCTGCCAGTGACTGTGCCAGAAACGACTAGATTATATAGAAAAAAAAACAGGCTACCCGAAAATGACGATACTAAACATTTGGCAAATTTTATTTTGCGCCAACTGAAATATTTGACTACATAAAAATTGGTAAAAGTACTATTTGGTAAACAAGTTATTGTTTAAAAGTTCACTTGCCAAACATTAGGTTTGCGTTACAATTATTTGTGAAGAGATTTTTTGCTAAGTAATATTTTGGCAAATGAAATTATGCGGAAAATGTTTGGGAAGTGATAATTTGGCAATTTATTTTCGATGAAACAAGGGAGACCCGTTTAAGTCCCACGTAATATGGAGAGTGCCTACTGACATCAACCAGGAAGAACAATTTTAAATAATAAAATAAAATACTAGCTGCACCCCGCGGTTTCGCCCGCCTAAGGGCTAATTTTATCAATGTCAGATATATTTTATCCGTGGAATAAAATTGTCGTCTGACAGTTTTTGTATGGAAAAACTGTAAAAAATTCAAAATTTATTCGCAGGACAAGACTTATACTCGGCATAAAAGTTTGGTGAAATTCGCCCTTAGTCTCGATCCCGTAGGAATATCGGCATAAAAAGTATCTTATGTCCTATTCCAGGTCATGGTCTACCCCTGTGCCAAATTTTATCCAAATCTGTTTAGCCGTTTAAGCATGAAAGCGAGTTTCGACTTATGTTGTTGACCTTACTATAATTTTATTTCTGACTAGTTTTACCTTCAGTGAGGATGTGTATGTAGATCTTCATGGAGCATATGAGCACCGGTGCCAGCTGCTTGACGCTCTCGAGGCAGCGGTTCAGGGTTTCTGCGTGTGGTGGATGGGTCAGCTCGGCTGCCCTGGCAGCAACCTATAAAGTAATTGGAAAAAATGGTAGTAGTGATTAACTAATCAAATCGACTACCTATTTAAATTGTCCGTATATTCAATTCACAACTTTTATTCTCAAGACAGTTGTATGAAATGTAGTGTAGTGTGATAATTTAATACAATAGACGTAGATATATTATTTAGTAACCTATTCTGCTTAACTATTCTTCAAGAGTCATAAAAACCCTGTAAGAAATCGACACGTGTTTCACCTCTCAACGAGGCATCCTCAGGATGACGATTGACCAATTGCAAACCAGAACACGACGTGTTGCCACACCGAGCGCTGGGCGCTGCTTTTATAATGGATTTCCGCAAAGTCACGCCTGAATCAATTAATTGTGTGATAATTGAATAAATAATTATTTTTCCTGACAGTACATCGTGGATCGTGTTTCCCAGTAACTGGGTTGTAGGGGTCAGATAGGCAGTCTCTCCATGTAAAATACTGGTATTCAGCTGCATGAAGGCTCCTCCATTAATTATCAGTTTCTTGCTTTCATCCCCCATGATTTTTTAACTAATTCAACAATCTCGTTTTAATTAATTAATGAGTTTTACTCAGTAGAAAACATTTTGTTTTTTTTTTGTAATTAAATTATGGAATAATAAATGTTATTTTTAAATTAGTATTTATATTTATTACTGTGCCAGCTAATCAAACAACACCTTTATCAACTAGAGCTTACCTCTCTGGCAGCCCTGGAGAGCGCAGGTGAGATGTCTCTGAGGAATTGCACCAAGTCTTCCATGGTGTCTATGACCTCCGCCACTCCTAGGTAGTCTAGCACCTGAAATACAATACACAGTTTTCAAACTGGAGTTATAGTACGGGTTCAAGCAAACGAGCAAGCGTGATCAATGCTCGTGCCTTCTCTGTTTGAAAAGAGGCCTTTGCCCAGCAGTGGGACAATAGCAGGCTTTCTATTAGAAATATCAAAAAGTCAAAATAAGTTACGAAGTGAGTAGTAGTCTCCTGTTAAACAGTTTCAAGATCGAATTAACGACCCCATAAATAATATTATCACCATTCTAAGGCCTGTTTTACTATGTTTACTTAAAATAACTTTCTCAATCCAAAGTAACTACCAACTCTACTCAACTCTCATTTCTATTTCACATTGTTTTTTCCTTATAAAACCACAACATACATGATATTCTCACGGCACAAACAATACGTATACTCATCCACTGGGTAATAAGCTTTTACATTACATAAAATGAAAAGAAATTGTTAGAAGATCATGCTACTTCCGTTTTCACACAAGGAAAACACAATTCATAAAAGTCAGATGGGACGCGTCTGTCAATTATGTGTGTGTGATGTATGTTTTTTATTGATTGGAACCCGTCGCGTCGTGATATATTTTTGCGAAAGCAACTGTCTCACAAAAACTCGGAAATCGGATAATCATAACGAAATTACGACTACTTGCTATAACATGAAAATAGCAATAGCAAGCGACGATTAAATCTCTCAAGAAAACCATGAATATGGCATAACTTTAAGAATTTCCTTATATAAGTGCTGCGAGAAGCACAGAACCGGTCGAAATGGCAGTGCTTATGTCCAACAGTGGACGTCTTTTAGCTGAATTGATGATGATGATGAGGTGCTACTACTACTACTGAATAAGAAAAACAAAATACCTTTTTACACTCCTTAACAATCTTGCGGACCTCAGACTCGTCGAAACACAGCAGCAAAGCGGACGTCCCTTGCAGGATACCACGGGAGCCTTCAATCAGCTTCTTCCTACAAACAACACTCAGTTTCAACTCCCGCACACTCGCAGTATCCGAGTCGAAGGTAAAGAGACTAGCGTCAACAGACATTGACATCATGGCCGTGTATGGAGGAATCGAACCTTCGAGCTCTCCGTACCTAGCATGACGAAAATACGGATATTTTAACATTCTTTTTTTAGCAATTTAAAGTTATATTGTCATGCAAAAGTGTAGTTGAGAAGAGGTTTATTTGTATAGGTAAATGACCTGCAGTTTTGCAGTATTGATCTTTCTGAACTGATGAACGAGTTGTTGGTTTTGAAACAGCTGCGGAAGCTTGTGTAAGGAATGCCAATGGTTATTTTTGAGATATTTATGATAAGCATTCCACTGTGGAAACTTACAGCATTGGCTTAAGTGCTTCATAGTCTTTGTTTAGATAAAAATTTATTCGTTTGTCGGAGGAGTCTAGCAGGGCATACTCTCACCTTCTTTCCTCTGCTACTCTCTTGAAATCCTGCTAGTAAGCAGTCACCTATCGAGATCTGCAATAGGCATAGCCAGGTATAGTGTTTTCATCCCGGAGATAAGGCTGAAGTGTCTTTCAAACCAGAACACATCAGCGATGTTCCCAGACGGAGCTCTTTCTTAAATAGCTTTAGTACTAAACGTTAAACGTAATAAGGGTGATAATACCTTGCTGGTCCTGAGAAAGGGTCAGATCGTAGCATGTCGGAGGCCTGCTGGAGAAGGGTGGCGGCTGTTTCCACGCGGTGTAAGGCGCCTGGCATGTCGTGTCTGAGGACTGAGTCTTCTGAAGACTCGATGGTTTCGTGGCCGACCTGGAGACATACGATGTAAAGTATTGTGAAGATTTCAATACCATGTTATGCTTAGAGTCTACAAGAGATCATAAATAACCGTAATCCTTAAATATATCTGGTCCTGTTGTTCATGATTCTACTGCTCACTACTCATCTTCGCATCAGTGCAACAAACTTGCCCAGCAATACATCTTTTTTCCCTCAACCATTAATATCCCTCTGTTGGACAAAGGTCTCTCTATAGACTTACACATTTCCCTGTGCCTTTTCTGACCAATCCTTTATAAACGCTTCCATGGCATCCCGCCAGCATTGCCTAGACCAGACCAGTCTCGGCGACGACACCCAAAGCTGTGTCTAGTTAATAATGGCAAGTAAGAACAGCACGAAAATTCATAATTAATGTGACTTACCTTGACCAGATTGTTGACGGCGAGAGACACGGCTTGCACCGGCCTCGCCAGGTCTGGCATAGCGTTGCCATCTTCTGCTTCTTCATGGAGGATCACCAGACGAGAAACCTGACGACAAAAAAGTATAGGGTTATATAAATTATATTACAGTCAGTGGTGTGTTGACAATTAAGTTTTATCACCTTATTTTCCGTGTGGGTCCAGTATTCTTTACCTACTGCGCTTTATTGTTAGTTCTTACGTCACGAGTTCATGACACTCGAGTAATAATATAGCCATCTTTAGGTAATTAATTTATAACTAAAGAAAAACAATTTGCAGTCATCACTAGTGTTATTTTGGCGTGCATTTACCTATAACTATCCAAGTCATCGTACTATAAACAGTTTCGTGGCATTTACTCCACTTTTTAAAGCATCTTCATAAATTATGAAATGTCACTTCGTTTCGCTCACACGAAAGAGGAAATTAACATAAGCTTGAACTTTAAAGTTTACAACATAACATACAAGAATACATAAATGATGGATAGCCTATGTATGGCCTCTATGGTACGTAGTTTCCGCTCGTTGGGAGTTTCCGCTCTTTAGAAAGCCTAGATATGATTGTATGGAATTTAAAATTATTTTATGATGTGGGTGTGATGATCATAGATTTATCTGAGGATGTAACATTTTAATTGTATACATTTATTTTTATTTTTCTATGCGTTTTTGTTTTCTATAATAATTTTATTTATGCAGTATTTGTGTCAAAGCAGCGTCCTATTACCTTTTGTCCGGCCTTTATCTTAAGCTAACTATGCAGAAACATGCAGCACAAAGTCCTGTGCTATCGCAGAAAGTTCGAGAGCAAACAATGCATGATACAAGGCCGGCTTATCTGCAACTTTCACTGACACAGCGCCTGTTGTTCGTTCACCTTCTCTGGAGATAAGCATGTCTTTGTGTGTGCAGTATGCTATGCTAGGTATTCAGAGTTGCACGTGACGATAGTGGGTTTCGGAAATGTGTTGAATGTAATGTAAGATTTAACAATCGTACGGCGATCCTGCAAGAATTCTAACTATTTTATTGTATGCTGCTTCTAGCTAGCTAGTTATATTATGGTTCTTAACATTCGGACAGTTGAAATCTTTTATGATCTTTTCCATCCCCCCAGATGGACAAACAAGATTAGCTTTATCGACTATCACTTTGAATTGCCTTTCTCGAGTGTTGGCTGGAGGTCGTAACTTAAATACATGTTAGGCATACACGCATGTTAGGTAAACGACTCTATGAACCAAATGCAACAAATTACAATAACAATCAGCCTATAATTTTACTACTGGCGAAAACATGAAGGCCTCTGAGAGGAAGTTAAATGTGCTAAGGCTGAGAGTGAATTCAGCTGCTTGAAAGTGAATATGCGTGAGATTGTCAGTAACACCAAGGCGTTGCTGGCCTTCTTGGAGGAGCTGGGGTGGATCGAATAAGCGATTTCCCACCCGTACGCAAAATACGCGCTTTGACGTGGAGTTGCGGATACCAGCCCGACATCTGCATAAGTCTTCGCATTTTGACTTCTTCGCATAGCTTCTTTTCATCTATAAATGTATGTATACCCACGTTTTCGTAGTACCATTTTACTTCGAAACAATACCTCATCTTTTACCTCCACCCAAAATTTGACACATCATCAATCTGAACTGATCCTTATCAATTTTCAACCGACTTCCGAATCCATTTGGCCAATAAATTCGATCTCAAAACGACACACCTATTAATAAATCCTTGTCTACACGAAACCTTAACGCCAGCTAAGGCATGCGCAGATAAGCGCTCGCCATATTAGGTGCGCGCACGCAACCTGTCCGGCCAACGCAGCATTCATTCATAGTTTTTTGTACACTGACATAGTAGTACGAGTACTTTGTTGTTGTTTAAGCTTTCGATTTTAATCTTGATGTATATCAGTAGTGTCTGGCTGGTCTGGTATTATGAAATTGTAACTGTAGTTACTGTGTCAAGTATTTAGATGTGGTTATAAAATGCTTTGGTGTTCGTGAGACTTATGTAGAACTAGCTTCACCCGTCCGGTATGGCGATAAAAAGTAGCCTATGTCCTTCCCCAGAGTTCTATCTATCTTTCTGCCAAATTTTGTCGAAATTCTTTCAGTCGTTTAGGCATGAAAAGGTAAAATACAGCAGACAGACAGAGTTACTTTCGAATTTATAATATTAGTATGGATGCAGTTCATCTGTGTGCATGTCCGAATAATATTCGTGTAAGTACATCATATTCAGATAGGTACTTAGAGAAAATCTATAGCCTCTATGGGGATTTGGTGATGTAAAACCAATTAAAGTCTCAAATCTAATTCTCTAAACACTGCTCAAAGCTTTATGACATGAAACCAAAAGCATTTGAAGCGTTTCATTCGGTCTTATCAAATTAATCCCTAAGAACCAGACTATTTTTTTCACTCTAAACTGGGAGCTTCAAAGAATGCTAAATCCCCTTTTACCTTATCAACCACTTAGCCAAATAAAACATCCTTATCGAAACACAAAACATTCCAGAAATGACTCCATATTTTTTCTACTTTCGTGACTTTTACAAATCACCCTTGTATCTCCTCCATTCACCTGGGGGAGTGGCGGAAAGGGCGCGGCATTTCAACCCCCATGGTCTAAGCCTTGGGGACTTGTGTTTGTCCAAGATGATTACGAAACGGACGGACGCTAAATGTCTGCAGCCTGATATTGGGGTAGGTGTGGGGCCGCAATGTTTGTGGGTAGGGTTTGGAACGCATTTGAGATAGAAATGTTTTTTAATTAAATACAATAGGCTCGCTGTCCGAAAAGTCAACTTTTAACCTTTCAAAGCATTACCTTTTTGAAACCCCACTTGGTGAAAGAAAGAAATAACTTTAATTTCGGTTAAAGTTATTTTTCACTTTTTTAAGTGTATTTTTGTGAAGTCGGTTGTTTTTTTTTTTGTTCTTTCTATCTTTCACCAAGTTTTAAAAAGATTTTATTTTTCACTTTTTAGTTGTGGTACCTACCCCACACAAATTCGTATACCGTTATCTGCTACGTAAATAAAGACTAAGATATCGTCTACATACGCAAAGTGGGAAAAATACGTAATTATTGAAGCTAACTCAAAAACTGCGCAAGCAAATTAATAAAATTTATATGGGACCACCTCTGAAGCATGACCTACCAAACAAAAAAAGAATCTTCAAAATCAATTCATAATTGGCGGAGTAATCGGGTAACAGAAATACGAAAAAAAAAAAAAACATACAGACGAATTGAGAACCTCCTCCTTTTTGAAGAAGTCGGTTAAACATAGCGGCAATAATCTCATTAGGTAAACGTTTTTATCAGAGGACAATTTTTTTATTTTAATTTAATGCACAATGTACACAACCAATTTTACACGCAAAGCTTAAACTAGTGAGTACATGACCCTGTTAGGGCGCAGCAAGATAACTTAAAACTAATATTGCAAAAGAGGTATCCAATATCACATAAATATCATTAGGAATTAAATATTAAATTAATTAAATTTATATCTAACATTTCACTTCATTTACTTAATAACAATTGTCTGAGTGTCTTAAAGTTTAAATTAATTACTGAAAATTAGTTGAATAAACCAAACATAACTTGATTATTAATAAATAGAAAAAATATAAAATCATAAATATATCATCACTATGTCAAATCAAATTAATAAAATCACAATATAATGTCAACAAGATAAAAATAAAAATATAATAAAGATAAACCATTCGATATTTAAAATGTCGTACCAAAATTTTATCGAATGTCAAAAATTAAAATCATTCACCAATTTAATAAACGAAAACATGTCATATAAATAACAAATAATCACAAATAGTATTTACATACAATAGAACCTATAATAAAATGAACACATGATATATATTTTTAATTCTATTTTAACATTTTATCTTCCATAAATTCTTTAATATTATAATAGCACTTTTCCAAGAGAAATGACTTTGGCCTAGCTTTAAATACACATACTGTTCTCGTAATTAGGATTCATATCGCACGCTGTGAAGATAATAATTAGTCAATAACAGAGTCTTCAGAGTTGACTATTTCTAAGAACAAACTAAAACAAAACATCTTCTACCATCCTCAAATTAAACCCTATGTCTCATACAAGGAAAATAAACAAACCGAGCACATTTATGCCTAAGGGCTGCCGCAGACAGGCGCCATAACTTAGTATTCCCAGAACCGGCTACACAGTCACTACAAGTATATCATATCGACAAGCGAGAGCCAGTGGGTCAAGGCGACGCCGAGATGTAACTAACTAGGCTTAGTTTAGGTCTAGTCTGGCAGATACTGGATTTTTGCAACAGGGGCCGATGACATATTTCATGTATGACTGTCGTAGAACGTACATTTAAAATGTGATCTTGGATTCGAAAACTTTTTCAAGTATCTGGTAAGGATGGTGCAGGCTTGTCTAAAACATTTCTCTTGTTCGACGACTTCCAGGGTATAGCAATTATGAAATACTTTCTTGACTGTCGAAAACATTTTGCCACTCAAAGTCTTCGCAAAGAGTAGTAAAGACTTCCCACGCAAATTAGTATGGCAAATAATAAAATCTAAGTATGAGCAGTGTCGTAATATTATCTCCAATAGTTCCACGGCCACTGCCACGCGTGGGCAGCGACCATATGGTGAGTTTTAGCGGTGAGAAGTTGCCTATTATAAAATTGATTGGATAAATTCTTCACGCCAATTTTCACTTATCGATTGTGCTAAACTTGAGTCTCTTGTGACCGATTTCTCGGCATTTTGCCAGTCAACTGTTTGAAGAGTGTTGCGCTTTTCAACAAGGATTTTATTTATAAGAGCTTTTTCAATAAAGCAAAACTATCAGTCTCCATCTTAAAGCTTTTTTTATTGCTAGGGAAAAAAATAAAGGTAGGGTCGACTAGGTACTCGTCGACTTGAGAACTTCCTATTTTACGTCCTATTTTGTGTCTGTTTAAAAGAACGAAGAGTATCCACAACGTTAGAATTGGATTTTTCACGCCAATCATATTTCCAAGCCTTTCATTTGACACCCCACATGATGACCTTTCTTTTCATTCTACGAAACCGGGGCTTAATCTCTGTATTCATATTGAAGGGTGAAATCTAATACCAGGCGTCAAATAACTGCCAATCCAACAAATATTATATTATCCAACAATAAAGCTGGTGAAAGAGACGCCAGTATCTGATTCGTAAAGCTCCATCTCACTTTCACAACGCAACAATGGAAGCTCTATAGTCCAAATATATTTCGAATGTTTATCAAAACCATCGATGAAAGTTTATGCTGTGAATTATGGCGGTCTGGTAATGCGATTAAAGTGTTTTGGATTAAAGAATGTCTAAAGTCGAAACAACAAAAGGGGAGATTTAGAAAGGTTTGGACAAAGACTGATTGACGTCGAACAAATTGAACATTGTGTTTATTTATATTCAGGGTGTATTGAGATGTCCAAGACCAGTATGACGTTGACGCCCGATACTAAGAGTTAAACGCTCCGATCAAGTTAAATGGCGTGCGACTAGAAAGTGGACTAATACTTGACTAAGTACGAGGGCTGCACTAAAAGTATCGGGAATGGAATATTTCCACTGTTCCTGTCATATTAAAATCTTTTTAATTGAAAACTCCTTGGTTTTAAAAATCGAATACCATTTATTTATTTAAAAAAAGATTCTCGGTCTTGTCACAAGGTTTTGTCAAACTTTTTTAGTCGTTGAGAAAATGGAATTGACTCGAGAAAATTCAAGAGCGATGATTTATTATGACTTTCGAAGTGGTTTAACACAAAAACAGTGTGTTGACCGGATGATTTCTGCATTTGGTGATGAAACCCCATCCAAAACCACAATTTATCGCTGGTTTGCTGAATTTCAACGTGGACGTGTCAAGCTCAGTGATGATCCCCGTCAAGGTCGTCCAAAAACTGCAGTCACCCAAGAAAACGTTGATGCTGTGCGTAAGCTGAATGAGGAAGATCGACATGTGACATACCGCGAAATTCAGGCAACTTTAGACATTGGCATGAGTCAAATACAAATAATCTTGCATCAACAATTAGGTGTAAAAAAGTTGTTTTCCCGATGGATACCGCATTCGCTCTGTGAAGAGCAAAAAGCGGCTCGCGTTACTTGATGCGTCAGAACTCTCGAAAGATTCCACCCAGGATCCTCAAATGCTGTATACAACATTGTATCAGGTGACGAATCCTGGATATACGCGTACGAACCCGAAACAAAAAACCAGTCACGAGTTTGAGTGTTCGAAAATGAGTTAAAGCCAACAAAAATTGTTCGTTCACGGAGTGTTGCAAAAAAAAGGGTGGCCACGTTTGTCTCCAAAACCGGCCATGTTACGACTATTCCTCTTGAGGGACAAAGAACGGTTAATGCAGAATGGTATGCTAGCATTTGTTTGCCACAGGTCGTTTCTGAAATCCGTAAAGAGAACTGCAACCGCCGCATCATCCTCCATCACGACAATGCGAGTTCTCACACCGCGCACAGAACAAAAGAGTTTTTAGAGCAAGAAAACATAGAATTATTAGACCATCCGCCGTACAGCCCCGACCTAAGCCCTAATGATTTCTATACTTTCCCTAAAATAAAGAATAAATTGCGTGGACAGAGATTTTCATCACCTGAAGAAGCTGTGGACGCCTACAAAACGGCCATTTTGGAGACCCCAACTTCCGAATGGAATGGTTGCTTCAATGATTGGTTCCATCGTATGGAAAAATGTGTCAAATTTCGCGGAGAATACTTCGAAAAGCAATAAATACATTTTTAAATAGTAATGTTGTGTCACTTCCTTGATTCCCGAAATTTTCAGTGCCGCCCGCGTATAGGCTGATGATTATGATGAAGTCTTTTTCCAAAGTCTACCTGACGTCACTGACATAGCCTACCTAATAGTTCCTTTCATATTCACATCATCATTTCAGCCAAGACGTCCACTGCTGGACATAGGCCTCCCCCAAGCACCGCCACTTCGACCGGTTCTGTGCTTCTCGCTACCAGCGGATGCCATATTCACAAGCTTAGTTATAAAGTAAACAGCTGATTAGAAATTGCAACATTAAGTACTGGATCACGAATTCACGCCACAGAACGTTACTCACAATTTCAAACAAAGTAGGCAAAGAGATTTACTAGCTAAACCAATTAATCAAGCCGTAATACAAAGCGGTTTACCACGTGCTATTTGTAACGCTTATTTATAGAGCAATACTATATTATTTAACCCACTTATTATAAGTGTTTACAAACCCAGTTTTATGCTCAATCGCTAGTCATGCAAATGGTTGGGCCCCTTCATGTAAAATCGTTTGTACAGTTGTAGGGATATGAGTCTCGTGAGGAAAATGTAAATCAAGACAAGTGTGATCATCATCATTTGCCTAGACTTTTCTCAGCTATGTTGGGGTCGGCTTTCAGTCTTACCTGATGTAGCTGAATACCAGTATTTTACTTAGAGCGACTGCCTTTCTGAAATCCACAACCCAGTTACTGGGTAAACATGATACCCCTTCCTTGATAATTGTAATTAGTGACCGTTCCTCCTTCTATTGCAGTGTTTTTCAATCTTTATGAATACGCGACCCCTTTAGAGGTTAACAAATTCTAGCGACCCCCTAGGCCCTAGGGTCATCCTTCTGACTGAAATTGTATTTTTAGTGTGATGTGTAGGACCTAGAAATACTTGCCTTTTGTTTTGTCCACCCCCTGAGTAAGGCTTCGCGACCCCCAAGGGGTCGCGACCCACAGGTTGAAAAACACTGTTCTATTGGAACAACTACAGGTAGAAAAATCAGAGCAAATGTCAGGATATATTCAGCCCACTTCAGACTAGGAAATCATTCAAGGAATTCCTGTAGCAAATAAGGAAATCGCGGAGCCGGAGATTGTCTCGTCTGGCAAGCGAGCGACATAACATTGAATTACAGATGCAGCTATAGCAATAAGTCTGAACTTATGAAGTTATGAAGTGATAAGACCTACATCCCGCTACAGGCAATGTTTTGCTTGATATAAAAACTAATATCACAATTAAAGCAAGCGGGGTTCAGGCCCAAGACAAGGGCTCGAAACAAAATATCTCTAGAGGACCCAAATACTTGAACGTGCGGAAATGGAACTACACTCGCGACAATCTAAGAAGTCCGTTTTGACGTTTCGTTCTCGTACATGTAATAAAACGTTATGCCTTGAGAATCAGTTTTAAGCAATGTAGATAAGTCGTCGAGTACAAACTCTCTAAGTATGATCAATCGATACGTCTCCAATTGTTTTTTCATCGCTACACAAAGCATTTTTATGCTGTCAAAACGGACTTCTTAGATTGTCGCGACTCTAGCGACATTATGAAACAAGAAAATTCGAGGAGGAAGAAGGATTCCAATAGTAAGCTAAGTGGCCAACTTCAACGATTTTCGTCTGTTTGTCTGGATGTATGTTCGGATTGGCGTAAAAACGACTGAACGGATTTGGCTGTTTGGTACACAGATGGTTTTATCAGTAGGGAACTTTTAATCCCGGTAGTACGTTCTCGTAGAATATTTTACAACATCCACGCGGGCAAACCCGCAGGCAAAAGCTATAAAGAACAAAATGATGACATTATTGCTCGACTCGAAACTAATCTCCACATTTATAGACTTGTATAAACAAATGGCGTCGAACTTTTACGGTACTTATTAGAGCAGAGAGCAGCCATAAACGGCGAATCGTTTTCTTATATTTTTATAGCTTTATTGGTGAATCAATCATGATTTCATAGCCCATCTTACGTAGGATGTGGCTGTCTAAACTTCTTACAATATTTATTAGTCTTTGAAAGCATTCCTTAAGGTTTAAGGTTGTTTTTGAGCTTTGCTGCTAATGGGTTAGAGCCATTAACAGACTACTAGAGAAGCAAGGAAGAAAAAGACGCGCCGAACACAAATAAATTGGGATAAGGGCAGGAGATTAATGATGATGAAAGCCTAATGGCTTTCATCATCATTAAATGACGATGATGATTAAATGATTATCATTAAAATAGTAGCATTGTTAATACAATGCTACTATTTTACAAAGAATTTTGAAGCTCTAGTAAAGATTAACAATGTGTTACGCGTTCACAATCCTCACTTTTATGATATGACGGAGGGGGATAGTGCTACTATCCCGCTAAGTGCTAAAAAGAGAGCGATCATAATATTGCCGACGGCCCCTCACAACAGGCGCCGCTAAATAATGAAAACTATAGTCATACACCCGGTTTCTGATTTGAGAAAAGTAGCAAATCTCAACTGATTATTCTCAAATACGTAAGTATGCGCTTTTAAAATCGAATTTCGTTAAACCATAATCAACTGATCACTTACTTGAGTATTCCTGATCAATGCAAACACGTTCCAGTCTTGATTAAGAGTTTAAAAAATCTTAATTCAGAAACGAAATTCGATTTTAAAAACGCATACTTAAGTTTTTGAGAATAATCAGTTGAGATTTCCTACTTTTCTCAAATCAGAAACCGGGCGTAAGTAAAATCAATCAATACAAATTAATCTGACGATTCTGACGTCACCATTACATGAATAAACAATACAATCTCAAGTGCTTCATCTCATCTCAAGTACACGTAATCATGAGCGAACTATTGAACGAACAAGTTCCGTTTCGTATTTGCTGTTAAAAAATATCTTCAGTTTTATTGAGTCCAAGAAATCGTTTTAATTTCATTTAAGATTCTTCCTTGTAAAATAATTAATATATTATTAGACAAAAATAGTTTTTATTGTGATGATTACCTTTTTCATAAACTTGTGAAAAGATATTCACATTACGGAACAACGAAACGCAACAACTGTCATTCGAAAATGACAGACATTCTATGTTTTTGTTAATGTGTTGACTTTTTGTTAGAATGATAAAAATAATGGAGCCTAGAAAGCAAATATTTACACTTCCAGAAAAGAAGAAGTTTCTGGAGATATTAAAGAATTACTCGAAAGTAGTGGAGAACAAGCACACTCATAGTTCGGCATTGAAGGTGAAGAACTTAGCTTGGCTGAAAATAACTTCGGAGTTTAACTCGAGCCCGCAAACAAACTTACATGTGAGTATGATGTTGATTATAAAAGCTTGTTATATGTAGTTCAATACTAGATATTGCCGCAGCTTCGTTCTCTCTGGAAATCTGGAAACTAAGTTGACAGTTCTTGAGAGATTGTCTCACATGTTGACATTATGAAGTGTAGCCTCCATACTCAGACCAAATAAAATGGTCTGAGCCTCCATAGTTACTTGTCACAGTGGATTTACTGTTGGTTTTTATACAAATTGGAGATTTCATAAAAAATCTTTGCAGGTTAAGTATAATAATTTGATTGCCAAAACTATTAACAACTTTTTTTAAATTGCTATATTCCAATATTATTTATTTAAATGAAAATTCTATCTGATACCTCAGTCTCCATAATTTAAGCATTATTTTATAGAGATGGTCAAAAATACAGAAAAATCTTTGAAAAAATCCTACAAATTTAAATAATAATTAATAAGTCATTTGAAGATACAAATAATAAATAAAGCAATATTTTGATTCAGAGAACTCCAAAACAGCTAAGAAGACTATGGATGAATTTAAAGCACCGCCAAAGAGAAGTAGTAGCCAGGACTCTTCACCCACTGTCTACGAGAGGACCCATGGATGATATTATATCAGGATCCAACATGATGGATGTAGCCCATGCGCTTATGACAGGTGTTGATAGTTCCATGGACTCTGATAGTGTGTTAGGTAAGCGATTTTATTTGCATAAGTTTATTTGTCAGTAGAGTATCGGGATCTCCCCTCCATCCCTGATTCAGTCAGAGTGGTTTATTTAATCTGTATTTTTTTTATTTATATTTGTAGACACAATAACAAATGAGGACCCAGAACAGTTGGAAACAAGTCTTTGTATAAGTGAAGAATCTCAAAATATCTCTAATCAGGAAAAACCAGTATTTAGCACTGTAAAGATTGAACCAATGTCACCAATCAATGCTCATCTTGCAGACACTATTGAGGCAACACTAACACCAATTCAAAATCCAGCCTTAACACCTAACAATAAAGCACATATCACTCAGCACCAAGACAACCAGGATAGCAAATCTAGACTTCAAAGTAATTTGGAACTTCAGGGTCTGGAAATACAGCTGTTAAAAGAGAAATTAAGATCTCAAAGAGAAGAGAATAAGAGTAGAGAAGCACATGCTGGAGCTATACATAACTTGGAGTATCAGATTTTGAAGGAAAAGCTTCGCGAGGCTAAAGCTAAGGCTGACTTAGCAGAATTGTATTTGAGGAGACAGCAGTATTCAGATGGTGGTAGGTGATGGATGATGCAATATTTATTAACTATAGTGTGGTCAGCGTCTTAGGGTATTCTTGGTAACTTCCAGTTAATCAAAAAGTCAAACAAATGATTGAAAAGGCAGATATACATTTGCATTATTATTTCCCACATTTGGCCCTTTTTATTCAATCTTAAATTATTATAATTTTTAATTCTGAAAGATTCCTAGTTATTTGATAAATTATAGTCAGAAATCTACTATAAATAATCAGATAACTAGGAATTTTTCAGAATTGACAACAAAGAAAATATAATATAAAGAAAATATAATTGTAAAGTTTGTTTATTTCGTAATCTCATTACGAAATAAACAAACTTTACAATGTATATTTTCTTTCAGATTAAACTAACAGAAGGAACAGCAGTTACTATTTATTTTAAGATAAATATAAGTACAGAAGCAATTTATTTAATTTTATGTGTTTTATTATTGATGCCAAATTCACCCATAAACCCTAACAATAATAGTTAGGAGTTTAGTCAAAGCCTGAAGCCCAGAAAGAACAAGTCATGAAGTGGTAAGTCACTTAGTCTTCGGATTGAATTGCACATTTGTGTAATCTATACAAATAAATAAAATTGAAGCATCTGTTTGTTATGTCAAAATAACAGCTTTTTATTAAATAATTATGAAAGTATAAACGGTACTTGTAACAAAAAAGAATTAAGTCATTTTTATTTTTGTCTGTCTGTCTGTTTGTCCCGTGCAATCTCCGAAACGGCTGGACCGACTTTGACGGGACTTTAACTGGCAGGTAGCATGTTGTAAGGAGTAACTAAGGCTACTTTTATTTTAGTCAAAGATTTACCACGCGGGCAGCAGCTGGTATTATAAGGTATAGCTGGCTGGCTGGTATGGCTGGTATTATTAAAAGGTTCTAAATCAAATCTTGACTGAAAAGGAAATCACTTTATGAAAACAGCTCAATTTCCGTCACACTAATTAATGATTGTTAATTTGTTTTGTAAAATACAGATCTTGCAATCCCCTAACAGGCCGAAGCTCTGCTTTGCGTCAAACTGGATTGAGGAAATGATCAATACCATTTCAAAGGGCACTAATCGAAACAAAAACAAACATTTTAGTAAGTATCCCATTTACAAATCACCATTTTCTACAACTCACATAAATCGCGATCAAAACGAAAATAAAAACAAAACTGTTACAAAATGGTTCCCGGCAGGGCTTGAAAACGATACCAATTCACATTAAAAGTAACGTTAAGTAACGGTATTTCCGTAGAGATACTTCGATATCGGTACAATTTGGTAGCGTTACTTAGTAGCGTAACATAATAATAACGTTAAAATTTTTGGTAAAAATTACCGGTATTTTTAACGTTATTGTAAAAATAGCGGTAAAAAATTATCGGTATTATTTTGTTATTTTATGCGACGTTGCCAGCCCGTCTCAAAGGCGGCCGCGGCCGGCGTGCGCGCGCGCCCCTCTCACTCTCACACGCTGTCGGCGCTGTTGCCATTTCGTTTGTCGTCTTCATATCTCTCACCGCTCATGGCAGTCGTACGCGCTTACAGAACACGGTGGACCAACCAACCAAGTATATTCTCAAGTACAAGCACAACACAGAATAGCAATGATAAGATAATATCTATTAAACGCGCAAATAGTCGTACGGCAGTCTTAGCGTCGATGCAATCTGACATTCTTTTGCGATTGGACGAGAGCGACGGTAACAAAACTAATTATAACGATAAAATTATCGTTACCTTAGATTTTAACGTTACGTATGTTTAACGGTAAAATGTGCCAGATATACCGGTAAATAATATAACGTTATTTATTAGTTAACGATACCTGCATCAGAAGGCTGTAACGATACCATATTTTTAACGGTATTTCAAGCCCTGGTTCCCGGTCGATTCCAAATTTAAATTTAGGCGCGAACACTGAGCGCTAAAGCGATAACAAACAGCCAGTAGTGAGTCAACGTTTAAATATAGAATATTTGAATTATATCACCTGGCAACATTATCGTGTGTACAGAAAAGTTTTACATGTTTACAAAATTCAAGTCATCTGTGAAGTAACGAAACTATTACGGAATCTGAAAATAGTTTGCATGACGATCATTTTTCGGGAACACCGGCTATTTGTGAGTCAACGCAACTCTGACAACGAATTTTAATACATCAATCAATTACCTTGGCCTATTAAAATCTATTTTGGGTTTTATTGAACTTTCTTATTGCACTACATCACCAAGAAGGTACTTGGGCATTCGCATTTTCGGAAAAGGTGTTAGCAAGCTAAAGCAGCCAAATTATCCTTACCTAGAGTAAAACCTGCTTTGCCTTCGAGACTCCAAGTAGGCACAAAGCAAGTAGGTAACAATTTCCATGATGTTTATGTATTGAGGAAAACTCATTGCTTAAGATTCAATGCGAGTCATATGTTTGAATGTGACTTCGGGTGCGAAAACACTGCTTTTACTGTTCGACAGCGTGCTTAGTCTTATGCACCTCTAATATCGATAAATTAATACAAACAGGGACTGTTTTTAAATTTGATTTGTACTTCAAATTATTCAAAGTCGAATATTTCATTCGTATTTGGTTTGTTACTAAAGTTATTCTCACTCGAAGACCATGCGCTGTCCCGTTTGGAGTATGGCGTTATACCTAGGATACAGGCATGTCAGTCTGTCTGAACCCAGACGGCGAAAAGCAAAAAGGGTAAAACGATTGGGACTTAGCCTACAGTTTATTTATAGAAGCGGGAATGCACGGGATGAATGGTTAATGCCTTGTCCACTTTGCAACTAACTATCGATTTTACAAGACTTTTAGTGCTTGTTTGGCTCCGAATTGGAAGGGAACATAAATTTTACTTCATACTTGTACGTAACTTTATATTTAGCCAACGCTATTATATTGCAGGAATATGTTTTTGGTAGAAGATAGTCCGTTTTTACCCGACTACGGCGAAGAAAAAAGGAGGGTTATGATTTTGACCGGTATGTATGTATGTATGTATGTATGTATGTATGTATGTATGTATGTATGTATGTATGTTCATCTGTTCCCTCCTATCTTCCAAACCACTTATCACAATTTGACAAATGAGATATCGTTACAAGCGTCGTGATTGTCCGCTGGTTATAGGCTATGTGAAGTCACATTAAATTAAAAATGGCGCCCTCTAGAGGACATAAAGTGTGGAAATTAAAAAAAAAAATGGTTTAATCGTACCATGTTGGGTATCAAATGAAAGGGCTTAATGAGCACATTTCAAAAATATATATATTATAACCCCAAAATAATTTAAAAAAAAATCAAGTAATAAAAACTAAAACCCAACTACGACGTTTTAATGTTTATAATTCTGTAAATCTATATTTGTTACGAGAACGCTAATAATATTTAGATCAACATACAACCTGATACTGACTTGCAAATTGCAAAAAACGTAAGAAAATTTGAATTTCGCGGGCTACCCTAGCGCATCAACCTTAACCAATATTTGAGCAATTAATAGTTTTGGTCATGTTGAGAAGACGAATGAAAGGCGACTAACAAAAGGTATTTAGGCATTCCTTGGCTATCGCATTAGGCTACGACCTGTAATGGTAGTTTTTAAGGCATTTAAATAAAAATAAATAAATAAATTTACAACTAAAAGGCAGATGTGAGTGGAAACGCCCTAGAAGAAGGACATTATATATATACAGTATGTTAACTAACAAAGGGCGTTCCCGTTAACCTGCAATAGTATAGCGTCTATACAGGGTAAAAAAAATATCACCATTAAAAAAAAATGTTTTTTTTTTGTTTTTGTATAGTAAAATATTCACAAAAAATATTAAATTGTTACGGAAAATAATCTCTCTGTACACGCCCACTTGTCACACTTGTTTTTCTACGTTGAAATACAAGTGTGCGGTGTACAGAGTGTTTCTTTTACGTTTAAATTTAATCGTTTTGTGAACATTTCACGACACAAATATTTTTTTTTTTTTTTTGGTAATATTTTTTTTAGCATGTATAGACGCTGTACTATTGCAGGTTAACGGGAACGCCCTTTGTTAGTTAACATACTGTATAGTGACCTTATTGGTGATGTTCTTCAGAGATGTAAGGTGCGTAGTACTCGTGAGTTTATCATGTATGATTTGATGTAAAGTCGGACAATACCTAGAAGTTAGCACATGGATATCCTGTGAAAACGTTAGCGTTATTGCAAAAACAAATCATTTTAAATCCTAAAATACAAATCACGCCGGATAAACATCGAAAAACAACGACTGTATTTCTAAAAACCATAACAAAGAGAAAAAAATCTATTCTCGTGGGGGACACGAGTCAAGTATACAGCCAAGACGACCTTGCCGTGACCATTAGTACGCTAGGGCCGAGCCCAGCAGTCCCATGGCAGAAATAGCAGCGGATACAGGCGAGGTTACGCACCTGCCCTAATTACTGACACGTAGGTGGCGAAATATGATTTAGATCAATCATATTTCGCCACCCACGTTCTACTTTCTATATTTCTGATCAGAAAGGTTGATTATCTTAGGGAAGCTTATCTTAGCAGAAGTGCTACTTAGCATCAGCGATTTACGACTTCATCAATAGAGATCTACTGCATCACGTATTAGCGACTCTGCGTTCTGAAGTCCCGTTTGCAAATCGCGGTTAAGAGATTGATTTGTTGCTGCATCGTTGATGCATGAGTTTGGAGAATCATAGCGTCACTATATCAACTATCCGACAAGATTGCTGATCGCAGTTGCTTTAAGTTATCTGCTAAGCCACTAGGACCTTCGGTCGAAAAACATGGAATGTAGGTATGTTATTAAAGATAGAAGAGGTGGAGGGGCCTACATCGACGTATTTTTTTTGTAATCCAACTGTTTGTATACTCATGCTTAAATAGTACATTTTTGTCATGTTATTCTACTGTATAGCCTCCACTAGTTCCACGACACAGGGTGTGTAATGCTCCTGCCAGGGTTGCGGGTTAGTCCGAAAGGGATACCGGGACCTTGGCAACAGGCAACTGAAGGAACACGGGTGGGTTTTAGTCACTACAATGAGTTTAATAAATGTACTATAACTAAACACGGTACAATAAGTAAGATTATGATGATTATAATTTGACGCACAAGTGATGCGAAAAGTCTGACACGCCCTTCCGCTCCGCCCAGAGCGGGAGAAGTCATTGGATGATTTCCCACCCACAAAAAAAAATAAAAAATGGTGTGTAATGCTCAGATCTTTTTTATTTGGTCTGAGGTGTATTGTATATGGGTTTGTAACGTTAGCGCAGGGAGAAATACATAATTTGAGCTGACAAAGGTCAAAACGCTAAAGTATTTTAAACAAATGGTGCCTACAGCGTAAATAATAAATTACAAAACCGAGTCCAGTAACACGAAAGCGCACTTTACACGCAAATATGATTGTATACTAAATATTAAAATATTTTCCTAGTTGATGGCCTTTCGTGTCGCCAAAGTCTAGCTTATTAGCCTATTGGGCACAATGCTTACCGACTGCTACGCCCAGAATGTCCAGATACAGGTAGGCTATTATAATTATAATACATGCTAAAAGATTTATATTCTAGCTATAATTTTGAGGTTGAAGTCCTCTACAAACGCGCGGTCAAATATATAAAATTTTTGCGTAATCATTGAGGGTTAGTCAATCTACTTCATTATTGGCAGCCACTATTTCTAGGGAACCATATAACTAATCTCCCTGCCCAGTGGCAGTATAACGTTGCTTGTCACCTTGCCACGGTTTTTTATTTTTGGTCTGAGCTTGCCACCATATTATTACACAGTTCTCGCAAGTTCTTGATGATGTGTCTCGTAGGGTACCAGCAGACTTTATCCTGCGATTTTGTCGGTCGTAGGAACTAGGACTAGCTCCCTCTCTGTATCAACAAATCAATATGGAAATATAAGTGTGACAATATGCAAAACCTGTCCAAAGTACAATGTCAGTCATCGAACCAAGGACTTCACGGTTCAAGTCGCTTTATGGACCTTTGTTTCTATGATGATTTCATTAAACAGCTGGTGCAATAAATGACTTTTCGTAAATCGTTATTGTGTCCAAAAACATCTTTGTGTTGTAAAACACGAGATGATGACTAACCTTGGCATGAAATTAATTAGTCATAACCTTTTTTTAAACTCTTCACGTGTGTTTCTTGTACTGTCAGTGTCATGGTCGATTACACGCGATTCTATATTTAAATAATCGCGATTTATTGAATTTTCCTGATGTTAACCTCGTCAGAAGCCTTATGAGCTGACATATGAACAAACTACTTGAATACTCTTTTCTCGAGTACATTAAGTATCACATCACGTGGCATTGTACCCATCGGACACTGACTACTTACAAGGTGTTCTGAGCCTTGGTCGTCACGGACATTGATTCACTTGGGCATAGGCATAGGCGAAACAACTAGTTCTTCGCTTTCATCGGCTCTTTGTGAAAATACCTGTTTTTTTTAACTGCTCATAAGTTATTTGGGTTATAACATGGTGTACGAGCCGGTAAATCTCATATATAATAGTAGTCTATGCCGGTAA